>OX327710.1:32500-2532500 GCA_946807835.1 Ailanthus altissimus
ATCTCTTGTGATTGCAGGAAGTCATTCATGTATAGACTTGCGATTTCTTCTCCTTCTCTCGGTAAGCAATTTTATTTTGCTTAGATTATTTCAAATGACAGTATCACATCCTACCAATAAACACCAGTTAGAAGATATCTCAAAGCATTTATCACGCAATAATCTAAGAATAAAAGAAAAGGGATTAGCAAGTGGATTAAAATGAACATATATCACAAAGAGTTAAAATGGAGTAGCAATTTTATTTTTCTTAGATTATTAGGTGCTTGTATTTTACAAAGTGCTCATTATATTTTCTGCTTGCTATGTGTCTTCTCTTATATTGTTGTTCTTCACGGATAATTGCACTTGGTAGTCTTTTTCCAAACAAAGATAGGGTCAATGACTTAGATTCGTATCGATAATACCTTTGATAGTAAGTCTGATTCCTCCTTCCTATGATTATTTTTGTTAGTGGAATGTCAATCTGTATTATGATTGCAGGAAGTAATTCAACAAATATGGTCCCAATCAACTTGCTATTTCATCAACTTCTGTCAAGCATCCTTTCTCTTTTAATTGCAGAATTATGTTGGTAACCAAGTTCTTCCTTTTTAATTTTTAAAAAATCAAAGCTAAAATGATATTGTCAGTTTATTACGTGATTATGTACCAATTGCTCATTATCTGTTTTGCTAAAATGTTGTCCTTCTCAAAATAGGAACAATGGCAGCAATGTAGAATAGAACAGGGGTAATGAGGTGTTGCAAATGGCACATTCAAATATCTGCCCTGCAATGGAAATGTTTTGGATAATGGAAATATTTGCAGTGTAAGTAACAAGGTATATTAACACAAAACTGATTGTGTAATTTCAATTTTTATGATCATTTATTCTTAGGGTTAATTTCAATTTCCTCCCCGTTTAATGCCCTCGTGGGCTGCATTCTCCAAATGCGATGAAATTACACTCTTGTATGCATTTTCCACTAAGTAGTTCTCAGAAGAAGTGCCAATGTCTATCTTTTGAGTTCATTGCTTTCAATTCTATCTTTTGACTGTTTATGGTGAATCTGCTTGGACTTGACATAAAGTAGTATAATGAGAATTTAACCTTTTTTTTTTCTTTTTATCTAATTGATGATTCCACTTGCTAATCCATTTTAACTCTTCGTGATATATGTTCATTTTAATCCACGTGATATATGTTCATTTTAATCCACTTGCTAATCCTTTTTCTTTTATTCTTTCTTTTTTCCATCATTTTCAAACGATATTGCTAATTAGATTTTTTTTGGCTGTTAATGATCACGAAATTCAGGTAAGAAACGCAATGTGTCGTATCAAACACCTACTCATTGAAAGAGCAATTGAAGAGCCGAATCCGAGGAGGTCCGCTGAGATGATAAATGCTTTGTGATATCTTCAAACTGGTGTTTATTGGTAGGATGTGATACTGTCATTTGAATTTTATTTTATTTTTATTGATTTTCACTTTAATTTTAACTGTTCAAGGATTGCTATTAAGGGGGAGGGGTACGATTAATAGTTAATTAACTACATATGGTCATCTGATTGATGCATGTGCTTTTTCAAATTTTATACAAAATGGAAATGACATACAAATTTTCTTCTCTCATTTTACTTCTTATAGCACGTGTTCCCGTGGTTGTATTTTATCTTAACTGAAGATATGCAGGGATATGGAAGCTTTTATGTATATGCAGGAATATGGTAACCTTTCTTGCTTTTGTCTTTAGTTTTCAATTGCTTTAGTTCTATGCTTATGTACGAATATTCTTATAACTGAATGCTATGAAATTCAATTATAATTGTAAGAAGGAAATATAATAAATCATTGAGACCATTCTGCTTCTTTTCATCTTTCAATTAAATTCAATTATAGCCATTAAACTTTATGATCCTCACTTGTTAATTGTACAGATTATAGATTATAGCTCTACAATTGGACAAAATTTTATTCACATCTTAATTAGGAGATATGAATGTACCTGCCATCCTGATTTTAACATATCTTTGATATTGTCAGTTTACTACGTGATTATGTACCAAGTGCTCATCATCTGTTTTGCTAAAATTTTGTCCTTCTCAAAATAGAAACAATGGCAAAAAGTTAGAATAGAACTGGGGTAACCAAGTGCTCATTCACTTAATGCGGTGTTTCAAATGCCACATTCAAATATCTGCCCAGGTATGAAAATGTTTTGGTTAATGGAAATATTTACGCTTAATGTGTCTGACTTTGGATTGGCCAATCTTTATGATCATTTCTTCTTATGGTTAATTTCATTTTCCAACCCGGGTTTCTGAACTTGACACAAAATGCCCTCTTGGGCTGCATTCTCCAAATGCCATGAAATTATCCTCTTGTATGCATTCTCCACTAAATAGTTCTCCAAATGTCTATTGATGCCAACTGAGTTCGTATGCCAAAGGAAGGAGAACAGTGCTTTCCTAATTGTTGGAAAATAGAAACATTAATCTTAGCACTTGGCTATTTTAACGTATATAAGGCAGTCAATTGGCTGCAAATTCATTGCTTTCATGGGGACAACTCACTGCAATCTTTGACTGTTTATGGTGAATCTACTTGGACTTGTCATAAAGTAGTATAACGAGAATTAAACCATTTTTTTTCTTTTTATCACATTTTAACTCTTTGTGATATATGTTCATTTGGCTGTTAATGATCACGAAATTTAGGTAAGAAAGTCAATGTGTCGTGTAAATGAGCAATTGAAGAGACGGATCCGAGGAGGTCTGCTGAGATGATAAATGCTTTGTTTGTGATATCTTCTAACTGGTGTTTTTTGGTAGGATGGATGTGATACTGTCTTTATTTAGTTTGTTTGTATATGAGTGAGGTCTGCTGAGATGAACTACACTTGGATGGCATTTATTGTTAACATTTTAGTTTAATTTTTGATTGCTATTAAGAGGGAGGGGGTACTTTCTGTCAATTACAGCTTTTTTTTGACCCAGGCTGTCAAATAAGTAAATTAATCTCTGTCTTCTTCTTATTATTTAGTATTTTTTATATTAATTATTCTTGTTACCTTTTTCAGCTAAAACTATTCTTCCTGCAGGCAGGGATTAACATGAGGTTTTTCCTACATTTTCTTTTTACGTTAATTAACTACATATGTTCATCTGATTGATGTATGTATGTGCTTGTTCATCTCATTCCGCTTTTATAGCACGTGCTGCGTGGTTGTATTTTATCTTTGATTGAAGATATGCAGGAATATGAAGCAATATGGTAACCTTTCTTGCTTTTGTCTTTAGTTGTATGATTATGTCCGAATATTCTTATAACTGAATGCTACAAAATTCAATTATAATTGCAAGAAGGAAATCATATAAATCACTGAGATCATTCTGCTTCTTTTAATCTTTCAATTAAATTCAATTATAGCCATTGAACTTTATGGTCCTCACTTCTTAATTGTACAGATTATGGATGTACCTGCCATCCTGATTTTAACATATCTTTTATATATTTTTCAATATTTGAATTACTACATTTTTGTTTCTTTTAAAATTCGAGCATTATTTATTATCTTTAGTCTTTATTGTGTTATCAATAGTTTAGCTTAGCTTTAACTTCACTAATACGGCAATATTGGTTCTTTCGTTTCATTTCACATCTCATTTTTTTTAATTATATGCTCGTATTGATATTACTAATTCTTTCATTGTTAGTTTTTTTTTATGCTCATAATGTCAGATTGAGTGATAAAATATTGCATAAAATCAAACAAGAATACATAAAATATTGCATATTTTAAGGTCACTTTTTTTAAAAAAAATTTGTTTTATCTTCTTCCGTGTATACCTTACATATCCGTTTTACATAATAATTTTTGTCAAGAAATATAAATTTAATTGTTTTTTATTTTTGTTATTTAATTAGTATAATTGTATATTGTAAAAATAATTGACTCTAATATACATTGTTGTGGCATTTATGGATTATATTTGTTTTTTAAAATATATTTGTATGTCACGTATGATGTTTATATTTTCTAATTCATTTAAATTAATATCTAACGTATTTACTCAACAAATTAATATCATTTATATTTTATTTAATATAAACACGGGGCTATTTTTGACCCCAACAAAATGTTAAAATCAATACTGTAACGTACAAATTATTAGTGTCCACTCCAACTTGTTCCCTTTTATTTAGATTTTTTTGTGTGTGTACAATAGCACTTGCTAAAAATAATACCTTTTTTTTTTTTTTCTTTTTCCAGCAAATTGTTGCTCATATTTGTATTATGAAGGGCCGCGACCAATTACTTCTCTCATTTTAAGCACTATCCACATCCCTCCTAATGTTTTATATTGCTTAAAAATCTTTTTATTACTATAAAAATTCTATTAAATCTTAAAAATCTTAATTTCTATTATATTATATTTTATTTATTAAAAATACTAAATAAATAATTAAAATACCATAATAATAAAAACTATAGTATATTTATTTTATGGTAGAAGGATAAACATTCTAATTATTTTTTTTTATTAATATTTAGTATTTTTAATATATTAATATTTAATATTCCTTAAAAAGAATAAATATATTATAGTTGTTTAATGTTTTCATAAAAAAATTACCAAAAAATTATAAAATAATAAAACTGTATAAAAACATTAATGTATTATACTTAATCATTAACTGTAATATATAATTAGTGAAAGAAGAAAAAGGAGGTTTTTCTAAAATAATAATTTTTAATAGATATTTAATACTTTTAGAAAAGAATAAATATATTATGGTTTTATTAGTTTTTAGTAATTTTGTGTTTAAAAATTACTAAACAACTATAACATATTTATTCATTCTTTCACTTATTATTATAGTATTTTTATTATTTAATTATAATTTTTTAATAATAATAAATATCATAACATATGTATTATTTTTAATGAACATTAAATATTAATGTAGTTAAAACATTCAAATTTTAATGAAATTCTAGAATATTAAATAAAATAATAAATAACTACAATATTAATTATTTCATTTATATTATGATTTTTATTATTTTAATATTATTTTTTATAAAAAAATATATTATTAATTTCTGTTAAAAAAAATATTATTTATCATCAATGTGGGGTACAATTAGTAAGATAATAATAAAAATTTAAATTTAACAAAAAAATTTATAACAATAGGGAAGATTTTGAGTACTATGAAACAAAAAAAAAAGTAATGCTTAAAAGCAACCTATAGTTACTTTGTTTTTTTGTTTTTTAATTGTAACCTATTTTCTTATCAGTAGAACAATATTTTACTATTGTTTTTTTTAGGGTTATTTTTATGGGTGTTCCTGATTTTTGACTTAAAATTAGAGGTGCTTCAGACGTTTAGAAAATAGCGTCCAATGCCCTTACAATTAAAAGATGCTATGGAATATTCTAAATTTTTTACAAAATGACTATTATACCTCTATTAATTATCTTTTAAATTTATTTTGAATTATTTTGTGACTTTTTTTAACTATAGTACAAAAATAAAATTTATTTATTTATTTTAAATATTTTTTTTTCAATTTTGGAACTCTATTTTTTTTTTTTACTTGAGTACTAAAATAAAAAATTTAACAAATGTATAATTATAATTTATATTTTAAAATAAGTACAATTAATTATATTGTGGGATGTGATTTTTATCAATAAATATATAAAATTATCATTTTAATAATTCAAATCAATAGATTTCATTATCTATTAAGTAAATATATAAAAATTTAATTAATTAATTTATTTTTTATTTGATTACCCAAATTAATTATTCATTTTCATGAGATGGATGATCAAATTATTTGATGAACTTACATAACTAATGTTAAATTGAAGAGGATGAGTTATTTTTATTTCTTTTTTTATTTGACTATTAAAACAAAAAATATATATTTTTACAAAAAATTTATTATTTATAATTTTAAAAACTTATTTAAAATTTTATTTTTATTGTAGATTTCAATTAAGATTAAAATATTTAAAAATTTAAACAAATATTAAAAAATAGAAATAAAAAATATTTTGTTTAATGTTTTTATTTTAGTACTCAAATAAAAAAAATTAGAGTACAAAAATTGAAAAATAATTATTTAAAATAAATAATAAATAATAAAAATAATATATATTTTATTTTAGTATTATAGTTAAAAAAAGTCTCAAAATAATCTCAAATAAATTAAAAATATAATGAATAAAGGTATAATAGTCATTTAATAAAATATTTGAAATATTTTACAGCATTGTTTAATAATAAGGACATTGTAGGCTATTTTTTAAACGTCAGGAGCACTCTTGATTTTAAGTCAAACATCAAGGGTACCATAAAAATAACCCTTTCTTTTATTCTTACACTTTTAAATACTAGTGTGTTTATATTTTCTTTTTCCGTAGTTTTATTTTTTTAAGATAAATAATTGTTTGCCATTCAATGTTTCTTCTTTTTAATTTTAAGTTAAATTCTTTAATAATGTTGATTCTTTAATAATGTTGATCCTTTAATGTTTATTAAAATTCTATTCTAACTCTTAAAAATTATTCATAGATGTAACATTTGGGAATATATTTCATAGTGCTAAGTTTTTCAAATGATGTTTTATTCTTTTTAAAAAATATATATATATTTGATATTTTATTCTGTAATTTTCATATTACGGAATAAATTTAAAACTTGAAAATTGGAAATCAATTTACCAATATTTTTTTGTTCAAAATTTAAATATTATGTTAATTTCAAAGCTTTCCATATTTTTTTCGTTCAATTCAATTATTGTTATGTGAAAAAAATAATAATTTATTTTTACTACAATCATCCATACCATTTTTTTTCGTTGAAAACATAAAGTTATGTGACAATCATCAGTTACTTCTTTTTTAAGAAAGGAGAAATTCAGATTTTCATTACACCTTTTATGAAAAACAATATAAATTTGAAAGGTCACTTGAGCTTTTCACTTCAGAAATAAAATTGAGATAAAAAGTTTGTTTATAAATTATTCAATAATTAGCTCGTACACATTATAATAAATGGGAGATAGATTAAACTAAAATCAATAAATTTTTAATTATCAAATACACCAATGCAAAAAATCTAAAATTCTAAAATGATAACTATTAACGTTCATCAAAATACATAAAAAATAAAATAAAATAAAAGATCGTTTGTTTCAAGTCTTGATAATATATTAAAATACATTAAATATCAAACTGTTCGCTTCAATCGTCAACCTAACACGATGACCACATGCTACCATAACCCTCATTCTCTCTCTCGATATATATATTTGGGTGGCTGCTCAAAAGAAATTTTCTAAGAATTTGCCTGATCGGATTAAAATTATAACATGGATTTACATTACATCATATCACAAATACATGTAGACTTATGCATTTTGTTAAAATAAATAATGAATGCTACACTTGAATTGTGATGTCGGAGCATAAGATTTTGTATATCCTCTTGTACACGTGTTTCTTGTTGAATGGTTGATATGTAACATGTTCTGGGGTTTTTATGGTAGATTAGCCATAAAAATCCCAGAACGCGTTACCATAATCAGTAAGGGTACTTCAGTCTTTCCACGGCCCAAAAGGAGACAGATGACATGCCGGTAATGAAATTGTTGGACAAATTTAGCACATTGTTCTCTCAATTGCTTTCTCTGATTTTTTTCGTTTTACTTTCTAGCAGGCCAATCACGCTTGGGTAAATGTTACTGCTTTATCAATATTCTAACCGAAGATCAGTAGCAATATGCCACCCATCACCAACATTACGCAGAAAGCGCACAGTAAACCCATCCAAGTTCATATGACACATCACATACAACAATACACTAATACTCAATGACAATGAAACTAACATATTGTATCAATGTCAGCTAAATTGATGCATCTAACCAATTACTGCAAGACGACGAGGATATCTTAAATATAAATGGGAGTAAAACGAAACAAGAAAAATTTATGTTCAAAAGTACAAGTTAAAGAAGATAAAAATGACAAAGAAAAGGCCCCCAAGAATTTATTGATATTTAAAAGATGACATAATGGTAAAGAGTAAAAAGGTAGAAGATCATTCAATGGATATGAATGAAATAGTTGATATGATGCAAAAGTACAAAATATGCATAACTCTAACTATGTGCACATTCGGAGTCTCGTCTGTGAATTTCCTTGGGCAGGTGGTTAGTTTAAAGGGATCAAGACTAATTCCCCTCAAGTACTCATTCGGAGTCTCATCTGTGAATTTCCTTGGGCAGGTGGTTAGTTTAAAGGGATCAAGACTAATTCCCCTCAAGTACTCACACCAAGGCATACAAATAGTCCATAAACCAAGTAAGAAGTACATACATCGACAGGAAGAATAGCAATACTTACCAGAATCATTTGTAGAATATTAATAGAGTAGGACATTCTTTAAACAATCAGAGCAAAAAACTAAGGGTTGTGAGGACTAAAACAAATTGAAGCTTTGAAACAATTGAAAGAGTATTTGAAGAAACTACCAATTCTTTCTTACCTAATTATTAATGAAACTATATTCAAGTATCTTGCAGTATCTTATTGACAGTGCATTTTATATTTCTTGTTTTAAAATTTTAAATTTCGTAATTATTTAATTTGAATAAAACTATATGGTTTTTTATGTGTGTTATTATCATTTTGTAGTTTTAAAGTTAATAAAATTATTTGGGATGAAAATTCAAAGAAAATAAAGTAGAAATATCAAAAATACAATAGTGGATTACTACAATTTTTTGCTTGGCCCGCGCTTAGATGCCACGCCGAAAAACTTAGGTTTTGGTGCCTAAGTGCCAAATCGGGACTCAATAGGCAAAAAACTTGATGCCTAGGCGTCGCCAACACCCCAAATTATTTTTAAACTTTGTGTCCTAATTTTAAAGCTAATTTTTTAAGCATGTATAAAGAAGATTAAAGGCCTCACTTATGATTGATTAGAAAACATAAAATTGGAGAGAAAAACAAAGAATTTCTAGTGAGAGAAAACATTTTGAATCTTGAAGACCCTTGAAGATTGAAGGCCCCAAAAGCTTCTTCAACTAATGTTCCCTTCTCTCTTTGTCTCATTTACTTTTATTTTAAGTTTATATTTGTAATTTGTGTTGTTTATACACGATTACTCTTGTGAACCTTTGGATTTATGTAATTGACTATTTTATGATGGATAGCTACATTTCTTGTTCTAGGGCTTGATATAACTCTACTAAGTACTATGTCTTGATATGTTTAGTTGATTAATGACTATATCTTGTGTTTATCATTTATGCTTTTATGAGTTTAATGCTTTTAATTTGATTGAAAAATTGATTAGATGATTTAGACTTGTGAGTTGTGTGCCTAGGAAAGTTTGACTCATGTGATAGAATTGAATAACATAACTTTTTGATTTTATTGAGCTATGAGACTAATAAAGGTAAGGTAATCACTTAAGGGTAGCATAATGCATGGTGCTTACGTACCATCCCTGAATGTATATATATTTGTGTATTTATACAAGTGTATATTCCTATTAAATCGCTAATACACATTTAAATGGTATTATGCATATAACGTTACAGACATTGTAGATTTGAAGGAGTTCGGATTATCAGATCTAAAAGAGTTTAGTTTGGATTATCAGATCTAAAAGAGTTTAGATAAGGGCTCATAATTAGCCACACTGAGAGATATAAATGCTAAATATTAGCACAACTAAGTGTTAGCTTGTTATAATACTCAGCATATCCAAGAGTTGGAGCCTTGTCTATAATGGGACATAGACCTCATAATATACTAGTAACTACATAGTTACAAGAGTTGCAATCGAGTGCCAGAAAATGCTAGTTGCGCAAGTATGTTCTTGAATACTTGTCATTGATCTAGTTCTGTCGATGTGGGTCTATCGGTAGATATTTTTAATATAGATCAACATATGTCGTACCTATAGGGTATAGATGGTCGTTCCTAGCCGACCGTGAGCTTGGAACTCGTATTGACAGTTGGGTATCCAGTTAGAACTGGATATGGGACAGACTCACGAGGGCCTCTCAAGTTGAGTAGTATACGTGGTCCTTTGACTTGAGTGCCACGGTGGGCTTGTAAGTGATCCACCATACTTTGATTCTATGCATATCATGGTGTGACTGTTGGGGTATAGTCCGATGCTTATGGAGTCTGGTGTGTACAGATATGGGATCCATCAGCCTGTATAGGGAGTCGATATCTAAATGCTTTGAGATTGTATCACAGAAAGCCTTGTGGCCACAAGCATTAATCTTGGGAAAGAGTTTCGCCAGGGTAGAATAATATGATAAAAGAGTTTGCACATATTATTCAATGAGATACAAGTCTGAAGATAAGACATGGATGAGCACTAGGGGATTTGACATTGATAATGATAGGACTCGACCCGAGACCCTCTACTATAGATGAGTGGCCCTGCCGGGCACCTCAATGAAAGCTCCTTAGAACCTAACTGGGTAAGTTGAGAAAATCCGCGAGGCGAACCCCTTTTTAGTTCTTGCTACTACTGAGAAAGTCTTGTAATATACATGAAAATGACATCTTAATTTTTTAAAAAAGGCAGAGTTTCTCATATTTTTCAAAAAATTCATATAAAACCTGTAAAGAAGTTTCACTTCTATTTCAAACACTTTTCAATACTACCAATTCGGACCTCCGGTCCTTTCTAAATCAAATCCAACACAGCTCAATAGTTTCATTTAAATCACAAAATGAGCATACTCATAAAAAGGTAAAAACGATCATCATAATATCGAAATCTCTTCTGGTTGGTTCAAAGCATACACACAAATATACATGCCTATAACTACTATGCAGAAAGTAAAGGGTGCTATTTAGCACATTTACATATACAAAAATGATCTTCGAATTTGGCCCACTACTCGGCAATAGGAGGATCAGCAGCTTGCGTACCGAGACCTGCACCTGGAAAGGGGTTTAGAAAATATAAAACATAAACAAGTGAGCTAATGGAGCTCAGTGAGTGTAATTACCATTTCAAATAAAATAACATTATGCATAGATAGTAAATTCTAAGTACATGCATAAATCGTGCTTCTAAAATCGATGTAAAGCTATAAAACGGTTTCTAACATCATGTGCTGATGAAATCTTGCTGAGCGGGTTTTATCTACATCTTTGAAAAATAATATCCAAAATCTATGTAACACAATAACTACCATGTGCATATAAATACATAAAATGCTATCGGTAGATCGAAAACTAGTAAAGTCCTCGCTCGGCCATTTTCTTTCTAAACTGTACCAATGGTAACCCTAAAGCTCTATACTCACGCAGCGACTCAACTAGCACCACACACGTGAGTAGGTCACGGGGCACCTCAACTAGCAGCACCCACAGTGACATCTCAAGATATTTCACTGGCTATGCAGCGGAATCCTACATCACATAGAGTGACTCACATGACTCGACACCCCGACTTCTGGGAGTTAGTGATACACCCCCCATGACCTGCCCATGTTACGGGATATACCGGCCGGGTCTAATACAATCACCATCACTATAATCTGAGGGTACCAATGGCCTTTAAAACGGATGCAAAAATTTTAAAACTGTTTCTCAACCCAAACATGTAAAAACATGTCTATGGATATATATCAAGATCATAAATCATGTTTATGCATCGAAAGCTCATAAAACATACATATTCATTATGCGAAAACATAATAAACGAAAAGTAAAAGAAATGGCAGATTTTCACTCACAACCGCTTCGCGCTCAATTTCGCTCCCGATTTCTACTCCCGTTACCGCCCTCGGTTATCTTCACCTACACGCCATAAATGACATTTAGAACTAAATCGAATGCTAGAATCTCCTTTAACTACTAAACGCCCTAATTGGCACACAAAGCCCGGATGGATACTACTTTCCGATTTTTATTAACGGAGCCATTTAATCTAATCTAACTCACCATCCAGCATCCTGAAAATTATTGAACGCCTTATAACTTGGTTGGACATAATTGCCCTTCACCTTTCCAAAATAGACAATTATGTCCCATTTTCTTCATTTTTCGTTTTTCCATCAACCATATACATTCAATTTATAATATGCACCATTTACACACAACAACTCAATCAAAACACCACTCAATCCCTAACTTCCCTAAAGTGGCCGAATTTCACCCTAGGTTCCAACACATTCCTTTTCTCAATTACAACCAAATCAAGCCAATTTCATTCTAAAGCCTTAATTACAACCAATTGAAATCTCTACATTAAAATCACCAAAAACCCTAATTCTTACCTTGTCAATTTCTTCAAATTGATGACTCCTTCAAGCTCCACACTAGAATTCAACTCAATCTAAGCCAAGAATACCCACAAGAATATCAATTGAAGCATTCTTGAAAGCTCACTTATCAAACTCATAAAACAATGCTTTTCTTACATCTTTTTCTTGAATTTTCACTATTGGAGGCTTCAATTGAGCTTAGGGATTCATATGTAACCTTATTTTAGCTTGATTACACATAAAAAATCATGGAAAAAAAATTGAAATTTCACTGTAGCAGCACCTTCAACCTTTGCACGAATTTGCTCTCTTTTTACTCTAAGTGTTGGCTTTTGATCTCTTGAAAATTCTACACACTTCCAACATATATATAGTGCTCCCTTAATTGACCATTTTGCCCTTCAACTTACTCAAAACTTATAATTTGACATTAGTTCAAATGGAAGGATTTAATTGGTTCTTTTGTAACTATCTAGTTAGAATAGTCAAAGGAACTAACTAGAATTCCCAACTTGGCAATCCATGAGATTGCTTCTAATTGTCCATTTCTTAATATATGGATTGTATTTCTCAACAAAGGCTTGTTCCATACATAACCCTTAAATGAAAATTCATGTAGTAAATTAGAATTTCCTTTTCCAAGCCAATAGAGAAAATTTCTAAAAATATTCTAGGGTCATCCGACGCTCCGACCGCATATGAAATTATCAAATTGGGTCTAATATCTCTCACGTGCACCATAACAAAAATATGTCTAATAGGGTTAAAATCGGGTAACCCTATGGTGCCTTCATTACTCTATACCAAAATCTAGGCGCCAATACTACTAATAGGGATTGGATATTACAGATAATCTATATCCCCGCACATCTTGTATATCATGACTGAAGGACTATACATATGCGTTGTAACCTCAGCTTGCATGGTTCAATGCATTGATTTGTATATCCGTGATGTATGCGTGGGGCATTGCTCACGGACTCATCGAATAGTTCCATTTGACGAATCGGGCGTAGGACCTAGGGAGTCCCACGATATGGAGTATACTCGTTGTGCACTGGGGTAGCGTACCAGATTAAAATGTATAATCTATCAATATTCAGCAATACCACAAAAATGTGTGCGTGTCTGTATTTAAGTGTTAAATACAACAATTAGTTAATAATTGTTATGTATTAATTGTATAATGACACGTGGCGCATTGTAGACTTTCGGTTAAGTTTATCTAAGTGTGGGTTTTTTAGGACTCACTAGGGGGTAAACTTGATAACTATTTATGAGGGGTAAAATGGTCATTTCTAACTTTGGTTAAATAATTAAAATATCTCTATGATTTTATTATATAACATATTTATATATGATATTATTATTTTATTATATATATTAGATATATATAATGAGAAAGAGATTGTGAATTATGTGTTTGTGGTGTGTTTTGGGCAATTGCCTGAGAAAGAGAAAGAAGAAATGAAGAAAAGAAAGAAGAGAAGAAGAAAAAAAAGGAAAAGGGAAAAATGAAATTATTTTATTTTTCGCGGAGTCACCCATTAGTTATTGGCAAGAACTTATTCTCTATTTCTTATCTTTTTGGAGAAAATGATAAAAACACACGCCAACAATTTTAGGGTTTAAGAGTTAAACCCCAAAATGCGTATAGGGCTGTTGTTCTAGCTCACCAAGCCCACTGTGTTGGTGACTAGAACTGCCCACTAGTTGGTCTCCATGCCGACTCAGGAAAAAATACGTGTATAATGTTACACGTTGATGTGAGTTCTCTATTCTATAAATATATTAATGCGATTAATATATTTTATTTATTATATTTATTGCAAGTTTCACGCTTCCGTCAGACTTAAATATGTATTTCATATGTATTTAGGCAATAGACACAATAACACATACATACACATACGTATATTAGATTCAACATGAAGGAGTCATCAAATTGAAGAAATTGGCAAGTTAAGAATTAGGGTTTTAGGTGATTTGGATGTAGAGACTTCAATTGGTTGTAATTAGGGCATTAGAATGAAATTGACTTGATTTTGATGCAATTGGAACAAGAAATTGAGAAAAGAAATGTGTTGGAACATAGGGTGAAATTCTGCCACTTTAAGGAAGTTAGAGATTGAGTTGTGTTTTGGTTGAATTGTGATGTATAAATGGTGCCTTATGTAAATTGAATGTATATGGTTGATGAAAAAATAAAAAATGAAGAAAATGGAAAATAATTGTCCATTTTAGAAAGATGAAGGGCAATTATGCCCAACAAGTTATAAGGCGTTTAATAATTTTCAAGGCGTCGGATGGTGAGTTAGATTAGATTAAATGACTCCGTAATGAAAATCAGAAAGTAGTATCCATCCGGGCTTCGAATGCCAATTAGGGCGTTTAGTAGTTAAATGAGATTCTACCATTTGATTTGGTTCTAAATGTCATTTATGGCGTGTAGGTGAAGAAAAATGAGACCGGTAATAGGAGCAGAAATTCGGAGCAAAATTGAGCTCGGAGCGGTTGTGAGTGAAAATCTGTCATTTCTTTTATCTTTCGTTTATTATGTTTTCGCATAATAAAAATGTATGTTTTATGTGCTTTTAATGCATAAACATGAGTTATGATCTTGATATATATCTATATATATATATATATATGCTTTTACATGTTCGGTTTAAGAAACAGCTTTAAAGTTACTGCATCCGTTTCAAAGGCCATTGGTATCCTCAGATTTAGTGGTAGTGATTGTATTAGACCTGGCCTGTATACCCTGTACACATGGGCAAGTTATAGGGGGTGTGTCACTAACTCTGGAAAGTCGAGATTGTTGAGTCAGGTGAGTCGCTCTATGTGTACGGGGTATTGTCTCACTATATGTATGCGATGTAGGATTCCGCTGCATAGCCAGTGAGATGTCTTGATGATGTCACTGTGGGTGCTACTAGTTGAGGCACCCCGTGACCTACTCACGTGTGCGGTGCTAGATGAGTCGCTGCGTGAGTATAAAGCTTTAGGGTTACCATTGACACAATTTAGAAAGAAAATGGCCAAGTGAGGGCTTTAATATTTTTCGATTTACCGATTACATATTATTTGTTTATATGCACATGCTAGTTATTATGTTGTATAGTTTTTGGATATTGTTTTCCATAGATGTAAATAAAATTGGCTCAGCAAGATTTCATCGACATATTTTATTTACAACTGTTTTACAGCTTTATACAAGTTTTAGAAACATGAATTATGCATGTCTTTTAGAATTTAATATTTATGCGGAATTTTATTTTATTCAAAATCTTACCTGTACTCATTGAGCTCATTTAGCTCATTCGTTTGTGTTTTATGTTTTCTATCCCCCTCCAGGTGCAGTCCTCGGTGCGCAAGTCGCTAATTCTCCTACGACTCATTATTGGCCTAGTAGAACAAATATTTTATAAATGTAAACGTGCTAAATAATACTCTTTTTACTTTCTGCATAGTAGTTATAGGCATGTGTATTTGTACATATATTTTGGACAAACACGAAGAGGTTTCGATATTTTGATGATCGTTTCACTTCTTTATCAGTATTCTAGTTTTATGATTATAATGAAATTATTAAGTTGTGTTGGATTTGGTTTGGAAAGGACCGGAGGTCCTATTTGGTAGTATTGAGAAGTATTTGAAATAGAAGTGCAATTTTTTGTGGGTATTATATTGGATTTTTTGAAAAACAGGAGAAACTCTACCTATTTTTTTTAAAATTTAATAAGTTATTTTCACGTATATTCTAAAATTTTCTCAGTAATGGAAAGAACTAAAAAGGGGTTCGCCTCGCAAAATTTCTCAACTTACACAGTTATATTCGAAGGAACTTCCGTCGAGGTGCTTGGTAAGACCGCTGGGATCTACTGTAGAGGGTCTTGGACCGGGTCCTATCAAAGTGGTATCAGAGCATGGTTTTTGGAGTCTTAGTTAAAAAATTTATTTTTAGAATGTGATTTTTGAAATTGCATGCTTATTTTTCTAAGTTTAGTAAATTGAATCATTTGCATCAGTAAATTCACATAAAATATGCATCATCGTAGGGGCCCACATACTAGGAGAGCAGTTGCAATGGCTCTTGCATCTGAAGAGGAGCAGGGAAATGAGTCGGTAAATGTTCCTACGCCTCAGATCCCTCCTAAGTCATCTCAGCCTGCCGAGCCAGAGGGTGGAAACCTGAATGTAGCTCAGATGGCCCAGATACTAGCAGCAGCAATCCAGCAGTCGAGAGAGACAAGAGTGTCCATTGAGCACGCCAAGAAATTGGGCGCTAAGCCTTATGATGGTACATGAGACCCTAAGAGAGCCCTATCCTGGTTAGAGAACAATGAAATTTTTTTTCAGGTTATGGGATGTACTGAAGAACAAATTGTGGTATACTCCGCATTTCTATTGAAAGAAGGAGCGAAAGACTACCCTAAAAGGCCTTACAAATGAGAAATGCCGATAGGGTGTCTTGGGCTCTTTTCAAAGAAGAATTTCTAAATATGTTTTACCCCAAAACTTATAAAGATGTGAAGATAGAGGAGTTCTTCAAGCTAGAACAAGGTTCTCTCTCGGTGGCAGAGTATGAGAAGAAGTTTTCAGAGCTCCTCCATACTGTTCCCTTTATAGCTGATAATGAAGAGCAGAGGCCTAATCGATTTGCAGTGGGTCTCAATCTTCGGATCAAGGCGTACGTGGTATCGGCAGCTCACACTCAATATGGAGCATTGGTGGAAGCTGCAACTCGGGTTGAAAGAAGCATGGCGGTCATTCCTAAACTGAAATAGTAGGGCCAGAAAAGAGGTTGGTCAGGTGGTTCTCGAAGAGGACCGAGTAAATTCACATGAACACAGGAGAGATCTACATGGTCTAGCAGTCAGAAACCAAGCCAAGGAGCTCAATCCAGCCAAGCTTCCGTTAGGCAACCATTGACCGGATTTCGAAGCACTAAAGAGAGTTGGACGAATTTTCTGGTGTGTAATAAATGTGGCAAGGCCCATCTGGGGGATTGTAGGAAAGAGACTACTAGTTGTTATAAGTGTGGTCAAGAGGGCCATTACATGAGAGATTGCTTGAATGATGGAGTTAGCAGTAAGCTAGAAGATAGACCACCAGCTCTGGGACAAACTAGTGGTGGCCGATGATAGATTCGAGGTAGTCCCCAATTCAGAAGGCCGAGCAGCTCGAGCTAGCCTAATAGGGGAGCCGGACGAGGAGGATCATCTGGAGGACCACAAGGCAGACTTCATACCCAGGCTAGGGTATTTGCAGTGACCCAGCAAGAGGTGGATGTGGCCCCAGAGGTTGTTATAGGTACGATGTCAATTTTTGATCGAGATGCTTATGTACTAATAGATCCTGGAGTGACCCATCTTTTATTTCTATGGAGTTTGCTGCAAACGCTAGTATAGTGCCCTAGTTATTAGATTGTGCGATAGTAGCATCTCTTCCTACAAAAGACTCCATTGTAGATGAAATTATGTATATAGGGTAGTAAAATCAGTATTGAGGGCTAATAGTTTATGGCAGATTTAATTTTGCTAGCCATCAGTGAGTTTAATGTGATTTTAGGGATGGACTAGTTGTCTAAATATCGGGCCTAAGTGGATTATTTTCGGAAATAGTTAGATTATATAGCTCAGGGGAATGGAAGTCATTTTCTGTGGAGTGCAAAAATCACTTCCCGCCAGTATGGTGTCGATAATGAGGGCAAGAAAGATGCTTTGAAAGTCGTGTTAGGGGTACTTAGTCTATGCCATAGACGTAAAAGATGGTGGAACAAAATTGGGGGATATTCCAGTGGTTAGAGAGTTTTCGGATTTATTCCCAGAGGATCTTCCGGGCTTACCTCCAAATAGAGAGATGGAGTTTAAAATAGAAGTAGCCCCTAGAACGCAACCAATTTCCAAAGCACCTACAGAATGGCTCCCTTAGAATTGAAATAACTAAAGGTTCAGCTAGAATAGTTAGTGAATAAGGGTTTCATTAGACCGAGTACTTCTCCTTGGGGGGCATCAGTTTTATTTGTAAAGAAGAAAAACAAAAGTATGAGATTATGCATTGATTACAGGCAACTGAATAAAGTAATAGTGCGTAATCAATATCCACTTCTGAGAATTGATGATTTGTTTGATCAGCTACATGGAGCCAAAGTATTTTTCAAGATAGATCTGAGGTTAGGCTATTATCAACTAAAAATTTGGGAGGAAGATGTTCCCAAGACGACCTTTAGAACCTGATATGGGCATTATGAATTCTTGATTATGCCTTTTGGGCTGCTAATGCCCCAGTCGCTTTTATAGATCTCATGAACAGAGTTTTTCGATTCTATTTAGATCGGTTTGTAATAGTATTTATTGATGATATACTAGTTTATTCAAGCAGTAAAGAAGAGCACGCATAACATTTGAGGATTATTTTGCAAATCTTAAGGGAGCATCAGCTGTATGCCAATCTCAGTAAATATTAGTTCTGGATAGACAGGGTTGCATTTTTTAGGCATGTAATCTCTGTAGAAGGGGTAACAGTAGATCCCCAAAAGATTGAAGCCATAGTGAATTGGAGACAGCCTACAAATGTGACGGAGGTCCGTAGTTTTTTGGGATTGGCTGGGTATTATAGGATGTTTGTAGAGGGATTTTCAAAGATAGCCTCTCCTCTAACTAAACTAACCCAGAAAGAAGAGAAGTTTGTATGGTTGGAAGCATGCCAACAGAGTTTCAAAGAGTTAAAGTGAAGGTTGACTTTGGCCTCAGTACTTACACTTTCGTCGGGGAAGGACGAATTTACCATATATTGTGACGCTTTCGGGTAGGGTCTAGGTTATGTGCTGATGCAGAAGGAGAAAGTAATAGCCTATGCTTCCAGATAATTAAAGAAACATGAACAAAATTATCCTACACATGACATAGAACTAGCTGTAGTAGGTTTTGCTCTAAGAATTTGGAGGCATTATTTGTATGGGGTTCCTTGTAAGATCTTTACGGATCATAAGAACCTGCAGTACTTGTTCACCCAGAAAGAATTGAATATGAGGCAGAGAAGGTGGCTGAAGCTTATTAAAGATTATGAGTGCACCTTAGAGTACAATCCGGGAAAAGCTAATGTGGTGGCAGATACTCTCAGCAGAAATCCTATTGGTTCAATAGCTCACTTGAAGGTTGCATATCTATCAATGTTGGTAGAATTGAGGTATTTGGGTCTAAAATTAGAATTGTCAGATTCGGGAGCACTATTAACCACATTTCAGGTCCGTCTAATACTGGTTGATCGGATCAGAGAACTACAAACTCAAGATCCACAGGTAGTTAAATTGAAAAATGAAATTGAGTCTGGGCAATAGAAGGATCTTTCAGTGATCGAGGATGGTGTAGTAACCTTGGGTCGGAGATTATATGTTCCGGATGTAAATGAGTTAAGAAGAGAGATTATGGAAGAAGCTTATTCTTCTGCATATGCTATGCATCCGGGGAGTACAAAGATGTACCGTACCCTAAAAGAGCACTACTGGTGGAAGGGTATAAAGAAAGATATAGCCGAATTTGTCTCAAGATGCCTAACTTGTCAGCAAGTAAAGGCTGAGCATCAGAAACCTGCAGGGCTCTTGCAACCCCTTCCGATTCCGGAGTGGAAATGTGAGAGAATAATGATGGACTTCGTGGTAGGACTTCTGCGTAGCCAGAGAGGTAATGACGCAATATGGGTAATTGTTGATAGACTGACGAAACTTCCCATTTTCTACCTATTAGAAGTAGTTATTCTTTAGATAAATTGACCTAGTTGTACATAGATAAGGTGGTACGACTCCATGGTGTTCCAGTATCTATTGTGTCAGATAGGGATCCATGGTTCACTTCCCAATTTTGGCTCAGCTTATAGAAAGCTTTAGGCACAAAATTGAGTTTCAGTACGGCCTTTCATCCACAGACGGATGGTCAGTATGAGTGGATAATTCAGACACTGAAAGATATGCTTAGAGCGTGTGTTATAGAGTTTAAGGGGAGTTGGGATACTCATCTGCCGCTAATGGAGTTCGGCTACAATAATAGCTACCAGACTAGCATCGAGATGGCACAATATGAAGCATTGTATGGATGGAAGTGTAAAACTCCAGTTTGTTAGGATGAGGTAGGTGAAAGGAAGCTGATCGGCCTAGAAATTGTCCAGATTACTTCAGAAATGATTCAAGTTATCAGGCAGATATTGAAAATAGCTAATGATAGACAGAAGAGATATGCAGATAATAGGAGAAGAGACTTGGAGTTTCAGATTGGTGATAAAGTTTTTCTGAAGATATCGCCATGGAAGGGAATACTAAGATTCGGGAAGCGAAAAAAACAGAGTCCCCGATTCGTTAGGCCATACGAGATTGTTAAAAGAGTTGGGAAGGTAGCATATCATCTGCGATTACCAGAAGATCTTGCTAGAATCTATGACGTGTTTCATGTTTCCGTGCTTCTTAACTATTTAGCAAATCCTTCGCACATCCTAAGGGAACAGTCAGTAGAATTGGATGAGAAATTGACCTACGAAGAGAAGCCTATGCAAATCATAGATCGAAAAGAGTAAGTGCTTCGTAATAAAAGCATTCCCTTAGTGAAGATGTTATGAATGAACCATGGAGTAGAAGAAGCCATGTAGGAACGTAAGGATCAGATGTGAGTACAAACATCCCTACCTCTTCGAGACAGGTACGATTTAAATTTCGAGGATAAATTTTTTTAAGAAGGGGTGAAATTGTAATATCCAATCCCTATTAGTAGTATTGGTGTCTAGATTTTGGTATAGAGTAATGAAGACACTGTAGGGTTACCTGATTTTAACCCTATTAGAAATAGTTTTTTATGGGGCGCATGAGAGATATTAGACCTAATTTAGTAATTTCACACTCGATCGGAGCGTCGGACAATCCTAAAATATTTTTGGAAATTTTTTCTAGTGGCTTGGAAAAGAAAATTTTAATTTACTACATGAATTTCCATTTAAGGGTTATGTATGGAACAAGCCTTGGTAGAGAAACACAATCCATATAATAAAGAATGGACCAATTAGAAACAATCTCATAGATTGTCAAGTTGGGAATTCTAGTTAGTTCCTTGGACTATTCTAACTAGATAGTTACAAATGAACCAATTACATACTTAGTTTCAAACCAATGGCTAATTAGAAATTTAAAGTAAGTTGAAAGGAAAATTGGGCTTTTAAGGGAGCACTACATATATGGTAGAAGTGTGTAGAAATTTCAAGTGATCAAAAGCATAACACTTAGAGCAAAAGAGAGCAAAATTCGTGCAAGAAGAGTGGTGCTGCTACAGTGACATTTCAAGTTTTTTTTTTCATGATTTTTCATGTTTAATCAAACTATAAGAAGGTCAAGTATAAGTTCCTAAGCTCAATTAAAACCTCTATTAGTGAAAATCCAAGAAAAAGAGGTAAAAAAAGCATTGTTTTGTGAGATTAATATGTGAACTTTCAAGATTGCTTTCAATTGATGTTCTTGTGTGTATTCTTGATTTAGATTGAGTTGAATTCTAGTGTGGAGTTTGAAGGAGTCAACAAATTGACCAAATTGGCAAGGTAAGAATTAGGGTTTTGAGTATTTTGGATGTAGAGACTTCAATTGGTTATAATTAGGGCATTATAATGAAATTGGCATGATTTTGATGTAATTGGAACAAGAAATTGAGAAAAGAAATGTGTTAGAACATAGGGTGAAATTCTGCCACTTTAGGGAAGTTAGGGATTGAATTGTGTTTTGGTTGAATTATTGTGTATAAATGGTGCCTTTTGTAAATTGAATGTATATGGTTGATGAAAAAATAAAAAATGAAGAAAATGGGACATAATTGTTCATTTTGGAAAGGTAAAGGGCAATTATGTCCAACTAAAGTTATAAGGCGTTTAATAATTTTCAGGGCGCCGGGTGGTGAGTTAGATTAGATTAAATGGCTTTGTAAATGAAAATCAGAAAGTAGTAGCCATCGGGGTTTCGTATGCCGATTAGGGCGTGTAGGTGAAGAAAAATGAGACCGGTAACAGAAGCAGAAATCCGAAGCAAAATTGAGCTCGGAGAAGTTGTGAGTGAAAATCTGTCATTTCTTTTATCTTACGTTTATTATGTTTTCACATAATGAAAATGTATGTTTTATATGCTTTTAATGCATAAACATGAGTTATGATCTTGATATATATCTATCTATATATATATCTATATATATATGCTTTTACATGTTCGGTTTAAGAAACAGCTTTAAAGTTACTGCATCCATTTCAAAGGCCATTGGTACCCTCAGATTTAGTGGTGGTGATTGTATTAGACCTGGTCGGTATATCCCATACACATGGGCAGATTATGGGGGGTGTGTCATTAACTCTGAAAAGTCGGGATTGTCGAGTTAGGTAACTCGCTCTATGTGTACGGGGTATTGTCTCACTATATTTATGTGATGTAGGATTTCGCTGCATAACTAGTGAGATGTCTTGATGATGTCACTGTTGGTGCTACTAGTTGAGGCACCCCATGACCTACTCACATGTGCGGTGCTAGTTGAGTCGCTGTGTGAGTATAGAGCTTTAGGGTTACCATTGGCACAATTTAGAAAGAAAATGGCTGAGCAAGGGCTTTAATATTTTTTGATTTACCGATTGCATATTATGTATTTATATGCACATGCTAGTTATTATGTTGTACAGATTTTGGATATTGTTTTCCATAAATGTAAATAAAACCCGTTCGGCAAGATTTCATTGACATATGATATTTACAACTGTTTTACAGCTTTATACAAGTTTTAGAAACATGAATTATGCATGTCTTTTAGAATTTAATATTTATGCGGAATTTTATTTTATTCGAAATCTTAAATGCACTCACTAAGCTCCTTTAGCTCACTCGTTTGTGTTTTATATTTTCTATTCTCCACCAGGTGCAAGCCTCGGTGCGCAAGTCACTGATTCTCGTACGACTCATTAGTGGCCCAGTCGGACGAATATTTTGTAAATGTAGTTGAGTCAGACTTTTTTTGTTTTCTGCATAGTAGTTATTGGCATGTGTATTTGTACATATGTTTTGGACAAACACGAAGAGGTTTCGATATTTTAATGATCGTTTCACTTCTTTATCTGTATTCTAGTTTTATGATTATAATGAAATTATTGAGTTGTGTTAGATTTGGTTTGGAAAGGACTGGAGGTCCTATTTGGTAGTATTAAGAAGTGTTTGAAATAGAAGTGAAGTTTCTTTGTAGGTATTATATTGGATTTTTTGAAAAATAGGAGAAACTCTGCCCCTTTTTTTAAAAATTTAATAAGTTATTTTTACGTATATTCTAGAATTTCCTTAGTTATGGCAAGAACTAAAAAGGGGTTCACCTCACGAAATTTCTCAACTTACACAATTATATTCTGAGAAACTTCCATCGAGGTCTTGTTATCTACTGTAGAGGATCTTAGGTCGAGTCCTGTTATCAAAAGCATGTAGAGGTGCTTGGTTATCGGCACTTATCTTCTTGAGCTTCCGTAACTCTATGATCAATACTCTCATAGTAGATACCAATCATTTTAGTTTATGCTCTCCTAAAAAGTATTTAGAATGAGGATGAGATGAATAGCTTCCCCTATTGGTGTCTCTAATCTTCTCCTTGAAGTGAAAGTCATGCCTATTCTTTCTTTTTAACTTGTGTCTCATCACCTTCCTTTTTATCTAAGCTTGAACACCTTCATTCTTCTTAACTTATAGAGGTTGATGTTTATTGATTGGGTGCATTCCTTCAATCATAAAATATTCCTCCTTCTCCATTGGCACTTTGATTTCTTTGAAGACTTTGAAGGTGACTATTTCCTCTTGCATCCTCATTGTTAGCTCTCTTTTTTACACATCAATGATTGTTCTACTGGTGGCTAGAAATGACTGACCTAAGATAATAGGGATTCTTATCTTCTTCCATATCCAACACAATGAAGTTTGCAAGAAATATCAATTTATCTACTTTTACCAATAAATCCTTAACTATACCCCGTGGATATATGAGTGATATATTCACTAATTGTAAAGTTACATTACTAGAGTTTGCTTCCCCCAAACCTAGCTTTTTATGAATGCACAGTGGAATTAAATTAATACTAGCCCCTAAATCACATAAAGTCTTACCAATGAATTAGTTCTCGATAGTGCAAGGGATAATGAAACTTTCGGATCTTTGCGCTTTAGGGGTAGCTTCTCTTTGTCAAATTGCACTGCATTCTTCTGTCAAGACCATGAATTCAAAATCTGTCAATCATTTCTTATTGGATATATAGCCTTTATGAACTTCACATAACTTGGCATCTTCTCTAATGCTTCTATAAATAGTATGTTGATATGTAGCTTTTTAAACACCTGCAAGAACTTGGAATGCTTGTCTAACTTCTTCTTTTGGAGAATTTGAGAGAAGGGTGGTGAGGTGATGAACACATGAAAATGCATATTTGTTAAGAGATTCAGTCGCCATTTAATGTCACTAATTTTAGCATTTTCTGTAATTTTAGCTTGAAATAAAGTGTTCTCCTTAAATTGTGATTAATGAATGTTATTTGGATAGGTTTAGGTAAAATAGACATAACTCTCAATGTAGAAATCAAAATGAAACAATTCTTGAACTTGGTGCAACATGACTCAATCTTACACAAATTTGAAGAATAGTGGAAAAGCCAAATCCAACATGTTATAGGCCAAATATTGAGATACAATAGAATCGGGCTACAACTTCTGCCCCGCTTGACCCAACTCACGTATTTGGACCGTATCTCACAAAATACGTACTCAATTGGTATAATTCTTAAAGCTATGAAATACTGACTTAACTATCAACAACTCGTATGTTGATGGTAAAGTCCAAATCAACTGTTATCATGGACCAAATCGCATTGCAAGTGGGGAAAATGGTTGTTAGCCGAAATCTGATGTATCTTTGGAATGTTACTCATATCTCATTGGATATGCATCCAATTTGCATGATCTTAGTACCTATGGAAAGAAGAGACAAAATTGTACAACTTTTATGTCGGCTATAGAAGCTGAATCGGTCATTTATATTATCAAAAACGTGCTGCAAGTGGATAAATGAGTTATTGGCCTAAAATTATTAAAGATTGATGTCATCCATGACATATTTCCATTCATTGCCTATATAAGGAGACTCTTAGGACATTTTTAATATTAGACAATTCTCTCTTATTTTCTTCTCATTAATATGTATTGTAATTTAGGCTAGAGTTTTTGGCAAGGCTAAGAGATGAACTTTTATGTGTAATAAATCCACTTCTATGCTTTGATTCGTTGTCAAAAGCTACAAATGTTGTAAGTTTGGTTTTGATTAAACTCTTATCTAGTTTATTTTCTATAATCCAGAGGTTATAATTCTCATGTCTCATATATGTTCAGTCATGCTTTTCTTATGTGATTCTTGTTGAATTTTAATTGTTATTAGTTACATTGTTTTATATGTTAATCTTTTATTGCAATATTGTCAAAATTGATATATTGTCGATCTTGGATAACATGTAAAGGCAATAAATGTTTGATATTCAAGTTGATCTTTTACTGCAATATTATTAAAATGATATATTGTCGATCTTAGATAACTTGTATAAATAAACATGATTTGTGTTAATATTTGCAAAAGAGTTTAGTCATATCCAATGTATGTGTTAACAAATGTGCTATATTTTCCATATCTTCCGATTGATTGTTTAAATGTAAAACTGTCAATTGAGTTATAAACACTGAATCAAAGTGTAGAGTAGATTTATAAAGCATAATTGTGATTCTCGAAGCCTTGTTTGAATTTTCATAAGACATTTCCTTCAAATCATAGACAATTCTATCTCATCCACTTAAATCAATTAATTTTATCCTTTGCTACTGCTTTAATATTTTACTTTACCAACCTATTTTGCCAAGAGCTTCCTCGTGGGATCGACACCTCAATCTATACTGTGATAGCTGCGTTATATTTTGAGCGTAAACATGAGGGTATGTTTAGGCTTGCATTTTCTTTTTACATTACTGGTTCCTTTCTTTCTGTGATGTCCATTTTTTCTTGATAATTATAGCATCTCTCCTTTGGTTGAGGTGTCTCATCAACAATCAATTTTTGCCTCCTTACCAGTGCTCGTGGAAATGGCCCAAGTATTACATCAGGCTTCACCTTGTCATTTGCACTATCTCACCCATTACTTCATTACTTTCTATGAATGGTGGTTGTGATTGAGATGTATACACTCCTCAGAGCGTTGGCTACTTTAGGTTGCCTCAAAAAATTACGAGGCCTAGAACACTGCCTTTACACCACAACATCCAATTTTTCAAAAACACTTGGGCGTTAGTGAATTAATGTTGGGGTATTCATCCAAATGGATGAAGTTGCTGCATTAGCTTGTAGAACGTTGGGGCGTTCATGTATTCACTACACATTCACTTTGTATTTTTACTATTTGGCTTCTTTATTGCTAGTTTTCCCTCAATTTCATTTATTCCATTGCTTGTTATGCGATTTCAACACATTGGTGCATAAATAACATGTAATTACTCAAAAATAGTAATTTTTTTTAGTTAAAATAGGATTATAATATATGTTAATTTAATGCCCATCAAAAATCAGAAGAAGAAGAAGAAAGTGTTAGACTTATTTTTCATGAAGTAGGGGGAGAATAAGTCAAAACTGAAAGGTGTTCAAAATTTTGACAATGTATTACTATCATCTCATTCAAAAGAATTTCTCTTTGTTTAATATAATTAATCAAAAATTAGAACAACGGATTAGAGGATCTGTAATATCCAATCCCTATTAGTAGTATTGGCGCCTAGATTTCGGTATAGAACAAATAAGACACCGTAGGGTTACTCGATTTTAACCCTATTAGAAATATTTTTTTTATTGTGCACGTGAGAGATATTAGACCTAATTTGGTAATTTCACACTCGATCGGTGCGCCGGACGACCCTAGAATATTTTAAGAGTTTTTCTCTATTGGCTTGGAAAAGAAAATTCTAATTTACTACATGAATTTTCATTTAAGGGTTATGAATGGAACAAGCCTTTGTTGAGAAACATAATCCATATATTAGAGAATGGACCAATTAGAAGAAATCTCATGGATTGCCAAGTTGGAAGTTCTAGTTAGTTCTTTGAACTATTCTAACTAAATAGTTACAAATGAATTAATTACATAATTAGTTTTTAACTAATGGCAAATTAGAAGTTTTAAGTAAGTTGAAGGGTAAAATGGTCAATTGAGGGAGCACTATATATATGTTAGAAGTGCGTTGAAATTTGAAGAGAGATCAAAACTAACACTTAACCAAAAAAAAAGAGAGAAATTCGAGCTTTAAAGGGGGGTGCTGCTACAGTGACTATTTAAGTTTTTTTTTCATGATTTTTCATGTGTAATCAAGCCAAATTAAGGTTACAAACCAATCCCTAAGCTCAATTGAAGTCTCTATTAGTGGAAATTCAAGAAAAAGAGGTAAGAAAAGCATCTTTTATGAGTTTGATAAGTGAGATTTCAAGAATGTGTTAATTGATGTTCTTATGTGTATTCTTGGCTTTAGATTGAGTTGAATTCTAGTGTGGAGCTTGAAGGAGTCATCAATTTGAAGAAATTGGCAAGGTAAGAATTAGGGTTTTTGGTGATTTTGTTGTAGAGATTTTAATTGGTTGTAATTAGGGCTTTAGAATGAAATTGGCATGATTTTGTTGTAATTGGAACAAGAAATTGAGAAAAGAAATGTGTTGGAATCTAGGGTGAAATTCTGCTACTTTAGGGAAGTTAGGAATTGAGTGGTGTTTTGATTGAATTGTTACGTGTAAATGATGCATATTATGAATTGAATGTATATGGTTGATGGAAAAATCCAAAAATGAAGAAAATGGGACATAATTGTCCATGTTGGAAAGGTGAAGGGCAAGTATGTCCAATCAAATTATAAGGTGTTCAATAATTTTCAGGGCGCCGGATGGTGAGTTAGTTTCGATTATGGCTCTGTAACTAAAATCGGGAAGTAGTTTACATTCGGGCTTTGTATGCCGATTAGGGCATTTAGTAGTTAAATGAGATTCTAGTGTTCGATTTGGTTCTAAATGTCATTTATGGCGCGTAGGTGAAGATAACCGAGAGCGTTAACGGGAGCAGGAATTGGGAGTGAAATTGAGCGCGGAGCGGTTGTGAGTGGAAATCTGCCATTTCTTTTACTTTTTGGTTATTATGTTTTCGCACAATGACTATGTATGTTTTATGAGCTTTCGATGCATAAACATGATTTATGATCTTAATATATTCATAAACATGCTTTTACATGATCGATTTGTGAAACAATTTTAAAATTTCTACATTCGTTTTTAAGGCCATTGATATCCTCAGATTATAGTGGTAATGATTGTATTAGACCCGGACGGTATATCCCGTGCACATGGGCAGGTCTTGGGGGTGTGTCACTAACTCTGGGAAGTCGGGATGTTGAGTCATGTGAGTCGCTCTATGTGTACGGGATATTGTCTCGCTATATGCATGCGATGTAGGATTCCGCTGCATAGCTAGTGAGATGTCTTGAGATGTCACTGTGGGTGCTGCTAGTTGAGGTGCGCCGTGACCTACTCACGTATGCGGTGCTAGTTGAGTCGGTGCGTGGGTATAGAGCTTTAGGGTTACCATTGGTACAGTTTAGAAAGAAAATAGCCGAGCGAGGATTTTACTAGTTTTCGATTTACCGATAGCATTTATGCATTTATATGCACACAGCAGTTATTATGTTATGCAGATTCTAAATATAGTTTTCCAAAGATGTAGATAAAACCGCTCGGCAAGATTTCATTAGCATATGATATTAGAAACCATTTTACAGTTTTACATCCGTTTTAGAAGCATAATTTCTGCATGAACGTTAGAAATTGCTATCTTTGTATAATGTTCTTGTAATTGAAATCTCATTTACACTCACTGAGCTTCTTTAGCTCACCCGTTTTATGTTTTGTATTTTTAAACCCCTTTCCCAGGTGCAGGTCTCGGAACACAAGCTGCTGATTCTCCTATTGCCGAGTAGTGGGCCGAATCCAAAGATAATTTTTGTACATGTAAATGTGCTAATAGCACTCTTTACTTTATGCATAATAGTTGTAGGCATGTATATTTGTAAGTATGTGCTGAATCAAGAAGAAGAGATTTCCAGTTTATGATGATCGTTTTTACTTTTTATGATTATGCTTATTTTGTGATTTAAACGAAATAATTGAGTTGTGTTGGATTTAATTTGGAAAGGACCGGAGGTCCGAATTGGTAGAATTGAGATGTGTTGGAATTAGAAGTGAACTTTCTTTGCAAGTTTATATGGATTTTTCGAAAAACAGGGGAAACTCTGTCCGTTTGTTTTTAAAATTAAGATGTCGTTTTCATGTATATTACTAGATCTTCTTAGTAGTAACAAGAATTCAAAAGGGGTTCGCCTCGCGGAATTTCTCAACATACCCAGTTAGGTTCGGAGGAACTTCCGTCGGGGTGTCCGGCAGGGCCGCTGGGATCTATAGTAAAAGGTCTCGGGTCGGGTTTTGTCAAAGATGATGAGGCAGCCAAAATTAAGAAGGGGCTTCCGTGATCACTATAAGAAAAGAGAAAAGTTCTTCACAGTGAGATAAATTTGGGATATAACTTGAAGCTTGAAATGATGAAAAGAATGACAAGTGAAAAAGAGTTTTTGAATTTTTGATTCCTATAAGCACCCTAACAAAAATGATATAGGCAAAGTGCAAAGATTAATGGCTTTTTAAGAAGACAAAACTGAAGGCAATATTAGAAGCAAAGAGGGATCAGACTAAACACTGCATTTTCTACATGAATAAGACCACAGCATCAACACTTATCATTCACTAAGAGGAAAAATACACGCTCTTATGAGGAATGGTCATTTAGTGGAGTTCAGGCTAGAAGTAACTTCGAAGGAACAGATGGAATAAGAACAAGTTCCAAAATCTAATGTAGTAGAGTCTACAAATAAGGAGGAGAAAACTCTTTTGTGTTTGATATGTCCACAGATCATTATTTGACTTCTAAAATAAATAGAAAGATGACAAGCAAACAAAGGAATAGAAATCCAATGAGGTGCACAGATCCTTTAGTGGAACTATAAATGAGCAAACAATAATAGAGATGGAAGAAGAGAAAAGCCAAGTGGTCATAGAAGGACCATAAATAAATGAAGGGCTAATACAAGTTCCATGGAGCCATTTGCAACAAAATAAGTAGTGAACCAATTTTACATGTCTGTGCTCCATGGAAGGCCACTAGATAGAGAAGGAGTATGAAAGGTGGAAACTGTTGTTCTGAAGGCCAACCAAGGTCCAAAGGTGTGGAATAGTGGAAACTTCTCCAACTATCGTGATGTCTATTAAATAAGAAATTAAAGAGATTACCTTTTTCATGAGGATTTGATTGGATTGATTCTCCCGTAACTCAATCCATAGGTAATTTTCCTAAACATAGCTAGAACTATAGTTTGAAGAATACTGGTGGATGGAGGGAATAGTGCAAACATTTTCTTTTTGGAAGTATTTGAGAGGTTGAGGTTAAATGAGAAACACAGTAGTGGGAGTAATACCTAGCTGATATCATTTGAATGAGGGGAGATTCAATTCAAAGGGATGATCACTGTTCTTGTCATAATTGTAGGGAAGCAATTCAAGGTGAATTACCTAGTAGTTGATGCACTAATAGCAAAAATGATGCCGCAGGGCCTTATTGGATCCATTATATGGAAATGATGCCTTTCACCTTCCATATTACATCAAGTCATTATATATGTTTCAACAAGTGGAAGAGGTACAATAGACATTAGAAGAGAGCAAACAAAAGCAAGACAATATTATGCTAATTCCCTTAAACCATTAAAGAATAAAGTAGTAAAGAATATGGTAGAAGGATAGAAGGAAAGAAGGATTAAACAACCGGAATATCAAGTCAAACCCCAGTGCAAACATACCAATGAAACATAAAAATTTTCTTTCAATAAAAGCAAAAGTGACTCTAGAATAACTATAATATCCAATCCCCATTAGTTGTATTGATGCCTAAATTTGGGTATACAGTAATGAAGACACCGTGGGGTTACCGGATTTTAACCCTATTAGAAATAATTTTTTTATGGTGCGCGTGAGAGATATTAAACCTAATTTGGTAATTTCACATTCGGTTGGAGCGTCGAACGACCCTAGAATACTTTTGGAATTTTTCTCTATTGACTTGGAAAAAAAAATTTTAAATTACTACATGATTTCCATTTAAGGGTTATATGGAACAAGCATTTGTTGAGAAACACAATCCATATATTAGAGAATGGACCAATTAGAAACAATCTCATGGATTGCCAAGTTGGGAATTCTAGTTAGTTCTTTGGACTATTCTAACTAGATTGTTATAAAGGAACCAATTACATGCTTAGTTTCCAACTAATGGAAATTTAGAAATTTTGAGTTAGTTGAAGGCAAAATTGTGTCAGATTATGTGGGACCTACTAACTCCTTGGTCCTACACAGTCTAACAAAAAGGATGGCCTTTTTGTAAGACTGTGTAGGGCTCACCAACACCTTTGTCCACCAGCTGGATGACACCTCAGAGCTACTAGCGCCCCATTCACAGAATCCTCAAGTTACCTGCGCCCCCAAGGAATCGAACCCCTGCCCCTATCTCCATGAAGGCCTTATAGGTCTTTAGAGGTTCGTCCTTGTACCCATCAGGCTGGACCAAGGTGTTGATGGGCCCCACACAGTCTTACAAAAATGTCAGAGTGTGTGGGACCTACCAACTCCTTGGTCTACCGGCTCAGTGACACCTCAGAGCTATGTAGAGTCGATGTGTATAAGATGCCATCAGGAATGGCACTAGAGCAAGTGGGAGATTATTAAGGTCGATGTTTACGTGCCATCCCTGAATGTACATATACTTGTGTATTTATACAAGTGTTCATTCCCATTAAATCGCTAATACCCATTTATATGGTACCATGCAATGTAACGTTACAGACATTGTAGATCTGAAGGAGTTCAGATCAGATCTAAAAAAGTTTAGATAAGGGCTCACAGTTAGCCACGCTGATACATGTAATTGCTAAATATTAGCACATCTAAGTGTTAGCTGGTTATAATACTCAGCAAATCCAAGAGTTGGAGCCTTGTCTATAATGGGACATAAACCTGAGAATTTACTAGTAACTGCATAGTTGCAAGAGTTGCAATCGGGTGCTAGAAAATGCAAGTTACGCAAATATGTTCTCGAATAATTATCCTTGATCTATGTCTGCCGACGCGGGTCAATCAGTGGATATATATATTTGCATATGTTGTACATATAGGGTATAGATGGTTGTTCTTAGCCGATCATGAACTTGGAGCTCGTATTGACATATAGGTATCTAGTTACGATTGGATATAGGACAGACTCACGAGGGCCTCCGATAGACACCTTATGTAAGCCGTCAACGGAGAGTCCTCTCGAGTTTAGTAGTATACGTGGTCCTTTGACTCGAGTGCTACGGTGGGCTTGTAAGTGATCCATCATACTTTGGTTCCACGCATGTCACAGACCTTTCATAGTGTGACCGTTGGGTGTCGCTGGGTATGGTCTGATGCTTATGGAGTCCGGTGTGTACAGATATGGGATCTGTCAGCTCGTATAAGAAGTTAGATATCTAGATTGCTTCGAGACTATATCTCAGAAAGTCTTGTGGCCACAAGCAATTATTCCAGTAAAGAGTTCCACCAAGGTAGAATAATACAGAAGAGTTTGCGATATTGTTCAGTGAGATATAAGTCTAGAGATAGGACATGGATGAGCAATAGGGGATTTGACGGTAATAATCTATGTCCCCACACATCAGGATATCATGACGGAAGGACTATACGTATGCATTGTAACCTTAGCTTGCATGGTTCAACGTGCTAATTTTTAATATTCGTGATGTGTACGTGGGGGCATTGCTCACGAACTCATGAAATAGTTTCATTTGACGAATCGGGTGTAAAACCTAGGGAGTCCCGCGATATGGAGTGTACTCGTTGTGCACTGGGGCAGCGTGCCGGATTAAATTATTTAATCCAGGAATATTTATAACAACCACGAGAATGCGTGCGTGTCTATATTTAAGTGTTAAATACAATAATTAGTCAATAATTATTATTTACTAATTGTATAATGACACGTGACATATTGTAAATCCTCAGTTGAGTTTACCCAAGTGTGAAATTTGGTGGGACTCACTACGGGGTAAACTTAGTAACTATTTATGAGGGGTAAAATGGTCATTTCTCACTTTAATTATTTAATTATTAAATAATTAAAATATCTCTTTTATTATATTATATATTTTTATATTATATTATATAATATTTTATTTTGAGTTATTATATATATTAATATTATATTTTGGGTGCCAAATAGTTGGCACCAATTACTAATTTTATATTATTATATATATATATTATATTATATTAATATTATATTAAAATTTTATTATATATATATATATGTAAAGAGAAAGTTAGAAGTGTGTGTTGGTGAACAAGAAAAGAAAAATGAAAAGGAAATGAATTGTTTCATTTCATTTGTGTGCCCCAGAGAGAAATAGAGAAATGGAAAAATAATAAGAGAAAAGAAAGAAAGAAAGAAGAAATAGAGGAAAAAAAAAAGAAAAATGAAATTGTTTCATTTTTTTTTATGCTTTCAATTGAAGCAATGATGGATTACTTTAAATTCTTCATTTTTTTTATCTTTTTGAAGAAAATGATAAAAATACACACCGACTATTTTAGAGTTTAAGAGTTAAGCTCGGTGCTGCGTATAGGGCTGCTGTTCTAGCTCATTAAGCCCACCGTGTTGGTGACTAGAATTGCTCATGAGTTGGTCTCCATGCAAACTTTGAAAACAATACGTGTATAACGTTACACGTTGAGGTGAGTTCTCTATCCTATAAATATATTAATGCGATTAATATATTTTATTTATTGTGTTTATTGTAACTTTCATGCTTCCGTCAGACTTAAATATATATTTCATATGTATTTAGACAATAAACACAATAGCATATGCATACACCTACATGCCTTAGATCCGCCGCCAACAAATTGATCTTTTGAGGGAGCACTATATATATGGTAGAAGTGTGTAGAAATTTCAAGAAAGCAAAATTCATGCAAGAAGAGTGATGCTGCTACAGTGATATTTCAAGTTTTTTTGTTTCATGATTTTTCATGTTTAATCAAGCTATAAGAAGGTCAAGTATAACTTCCTAAGCTCAATTGAAGCCTCCACTAGTGAAAATCCAAGAAAAAGAAGTAAGAAAAGCATTGCTTTGTGAGATTAATATGTGAACTTTCAAGATTGCTTCAACCGATGTTCTTGTGTGTATTCTTGGTTTAGATTGAGTTGAATTCTATTGTGGAGCTTTTCATGTTTAATCAAGCTATAAGAAGGTCAAGTATAACTTTCTAAGCTCAATTGAAGCCTCCACTAGTGAAAATGCAAGAAAAAGAAGTAAGAAAAGCATTGCTTTGTGAGATTAATATGTGGACTTTCAAGATTGCTTCAATCGACGTTCTTGTGTGTATTCTTGGTTTAGATTGAGTTGAATTCTAGTGTGGAGCTTGAAGGAGTCATCAAAGTGAAGACATTGGCAAGGTAAGAATTAAGGTTTTGGGTGATTTGGATGTAGAGACTTCAATTGGTTATAATTAGGGCATTATAATGAAATTGGCATGATTTTGATGTAATTGGAACAAGAAATTGAAAAAAGAAATGTGTTAGAACATAGGGTGAAATTTTGCCACTTTAAGGAAGTTAGGGATTGAATTGTGTTTTGGTTGAATTGTTGTGTATAAATGGTGTCTTTTGTAAAGTGAATGTATATGGTTGATGGAAAAATAAAAAATGAAGAAAATGGGACATAATTGTTCATTTTGGAAAGGTAAAGGGCAATTATGTTCAACTAAAGTCATAAGGCGTTTAATAATTTTTAGGGCGTCGGATGGTGAGTTAGATTAGATTAAATGGCTCTGTAAATGAAAATCGAAAAGTAGTATACATCGGTGTTTTGCATGCCGATAAGGGCATTTAGTGGTTAAATGAGATTCTAGCATTCGATTTGGTTCTAAATGTCATTTATAACGTGTAGGTGAAGAAAACTGAGACTGGTAACGGGAGCAGAAATCCGGAGCGAAATTGAGCTCGGAGTGGTTGTAAGTGAAAACCTGTCATTTTGTTTATCTTTCATTTATTATGTTTTCGAATAATGAAATTGTATGTTTTAAGAGCTTTTAATGCATAGACATGATTTATGATTTCGATATATATCCATAGATATGCATTTATATTTTTTATTTAAGAAATAGTTTTAAAACAACTACATCAGTTTCAAAGGCCACTAGTACCCTCAGATTATAGTGGTGATGTTGTATTAGACCCGGTCGGTATATCCCATACACATGGGTAGGTTTTGGGGTTGTGTCACTAACTCTGGGAAGTGGAGATGTCGAGTCATGTGAGTCACTCTATGTGTACGGAGTATTGTCTCGCTATATGTATGCGATATAGGATTCCACTGCATAGCCAGTGAGATGTCTTGAGATGTCATTGTTGGTGCTACTAGTTGAGGCGCCCCATGACCTACTCACATGTGCAGTGCTAGTTGAGTCGCTACGTGAGTATAGAGCTTTATGGTTACCATTGGTACAGTTTACAGTAGGTCTCAATCCTCGGATCAAGGCGTACGTGGTATCGGTAGCCCACACTTAATATGGAGCATTAGTGGAAGCTGCAACTCGAGTTGAAAGAAGCATGGCGGCCATCCCTAAACCGAAATAGCAAGGCCAGAAAAGAGGTTTATCAGGTGGTTCTCGAGAAAGACTAAGTAAATTCACACGAACAAAGAAGAGATCTACATAGTCTAGTAGTTAGAAAAAAAGCCAAGGAGCTCAATCCAGCCAAGTTTTCATTAGGCAACCATCGGTTGGATTTTGAAGCACTAAGGAGAGTTAGAAGAATTTTTTGGTGTGTAATAAATGTGGCAAGACCCATCCGAGGGATTGTAGGAATGGGACTACCAGTTGTTATAAGTGTGGTCAAGAGGGCCACTACATAAGAGATTTTCCAAGTGATGGAGCTAGCAGTAGGCCAGAAGACAGACCACCAGCTCCGAGACAAACTAGTAGTGGCTGAGGACAGATTCGAGGAGGTCCCAAATTTAAAAAGTTGAGCAGCTCGAGCCAGTCTAATAGGGGAGCCGGTCAAGAAGGATCTTTTGGAGCATTGGAAGGCAGACCGCATTCCCAGGCTAGGGTATTTACAGTGACCTAGCAGGAGGCTGATGCGGCCCCAAAGGTTGTGACAAGTACGAAGTCAGTGTTTGATTGAGATGCTTATATACTGATAGATCCTAGAGCGGCCCATTCTTTTATTTCTATGGAGTTTGCTGCAAAAGCTAGTATAGTGCTCCAGTTATTAGATTTTGCAGTAATAGTGTCTCTTTCTACTGGAGACTCCATTGTAGCAGAAAATAATGTATAGGGGTAGTAAAATCAGTATTGAGGGCCAAAGTTTATAGCAGATTTGATTTTGCTGGCCATCAGTGAGTTTGATGTGATCTTGGGGATAGACTGGTTGTCTAAATATCGGGCCTCAATGGATTGTTTCAAGAAAGAAGTCAGATTATATAGCTCAGGGGGAACGGAAGTCATTTTCTGCGGAGTGCGAAAATCACTTCCTGCCAGTATGATGTCGGTAATAAGGGTAAGAAAGTTACTTTGGAAGTTGTGTCAGGGGTACTTAACCTATGCCATAGATGTAAGAGACGGTGGAGAAAAATTGGAGGATATTCTAGTGGTTAGAGAGTTTTCGGATGTATTCCCAAAGGATCTTCCAGGCTTACCTCAAGATATAGAGATAGAGTTTAAAATAGAAGTAGCCCCTGGAACGCAACCAATTTCTAAAGCACCCTACAGAATGGCTCCTTCAAAATTGAAAGAACTAAATGTTCAGGTAGAAGAGTTGATGAATAAGGGTTTTATCAGATCGAGTACTTCTCCTTGGGGGGCACCGATTTTGTTTGTAAAGAAGAAAGACGGAAGTATGAGATTATGTATTGATTACAGGGAACTAAATAAATTAACGGTGCGTAATCAATATCCACTCTTGAGAATTGATGATTTGTTTGATCAGCTATAGGGAGCCAAAGTATTTTCCAAGATAGATATGAGGTCAGGCTATCATCAACTGAAAATTCGGGAGGAAAATGTTCCTAAGACGACATTTAGGACCCGATATGAGCATTACGAATTCTTGATTATGCCTTTTGGACTGAGTAGTGCCCCGACCGCTTTTATAGATCTCATGGACAGAGTTTTTCGATCCTGTTTAGATCGATTTGTGATAGTATTTATTGATGATATACTAGTTTATTCAAGCAGTGAGGAAAAACATGCAAAATATCTGAGGATTGTTTTATAAACCTTAAGGGAGCATCGGCTGTACGCTTCTCAGTAAATGTCAGTTCTAGCTATATAGAGTTGCCTTTTTGGGGCATGTAATCTCTGCAGAAGAGGTAACAATAGATCTATAGAAGATTGAAGCGATAGTAAATTGGAGACAGCCTACAAATGTGACGGAGGTCCATAGTTTCTTGGGTTTGGCTGGGTATTATAGGAAGTGTGTAGAGGGATTTTCAAGGATAACCTCTCCTCTGACTAAACTAACCCGAAAAGAAGAGAAGCTTGTATGGTCAGAAGAGTACCAACAGAGTTTTGAAGAGCTAAAGCGAAGGTTGACTTCGGCTCTAGGGCTTACACTTCCGTCGGGGAAGGACGGATTTACCATATATTGTGATGCTTCCAGGCAGGGCTAGGTTATGTGCTGATGCAGAAGTAGAAAGTAATAGCCTATGCTTCCAGATAATTAAAGAAGCATGAACAGAATTATCCTACATATAATCTAGAACTAGCTGCAGTAGTTTTTGCTCTAAAAATTTAGAGGCATTATTTGTATGGGGTTCCTTGCAAGATCTTTACGGATCATAAGAGCATGCAGTACTTGTTCACCTATAAAGATTGAATATGAGACGGAGAAGGTGGCTGAAACTTATTAAAGATTATGATTGCACTCTGTAGTACAATCTGGGAAAAGCTAATGTGGTGGCAGATGCTCTCAACAGAAAGCCTGTCGGTTCAATAGCTCACTTGAAGGTCGCATATCTATCAATGTTGATAGAATTGAGGTCTTTAAGTGTAAAATTAGAATTGTTAGATCCGGGAGCACTATTAGCCACATTTCAGGTCCGTTTGATATTGATTGATCGGATCAGAGAACTACAGACTCAAGATCCACAGGTAGTTAAATTAACGGGTGAAATTGAGTCTGGGCGGCGGAAGGATCTTTTAGTGATCGAGGATGGTGTAATGACCTTGGGTCAGAGATTATGTATTTCGGATGTAAATAAGTTAAGAAGAGAGATTATAAAAGAAGCTCATTCTTCTGTATATGGTATGCATCCGGGGAGCACAAAGATGTACCGTACGAGATAGTTGAAAGAGTTGGGAAGGTGGCATATCGTCTGTGATTACCAGAAGATCTGGCTAGAATCCATAACGTGTTTCACGTTTCCATGCTTCGTAAGTATTTAGCAGATCCTTTGCACAACCTAAGAAAACAGTTAGTATAATTGAGCGAGAATTTGACCTACGAAGAGAAGCTTGTGCAAATTCTAGACCAGAAAGAGCAAATGCTTCGTAATAAAAGCATTCCCTTAGTGAATGTGTTATGAATGAACCATGGAGTAGAAGAAGTCACGTGGGAACGTGAAGATCAGATGCCAGTACAACATCCCTACCTCTTTGAGACAAGTACAATTTAAATTTTGAGGACGAATTTTTTTTAAGAAGGGGTGAAATTGTAATATCAAATCCCCATTAGTTGTATTGGCGCTTGGATTTTGATATAGAGTAATGAAGACACCGTGGGGTTACCCGATTTTAACCCTATTCGAAATATTTTTTTTATTTTGCGTGTGAGAGATATTAAACCTAATTTGGTAATTTCACACTCGGTTAGAGCGTCAGATGACCTTAGAATATTTTTGAAATTTTTCTCTATTGGCTTAGAAAAGAAAATTTTAAATTACTTGTAACACCCTCCTCACTCGCCTCTCATCGAGACAGGAGATCAAGGGGTGCTACGATAGCATCAAACACAAACAATAATAATACTTATTCAAACTTCAAAAATACTTTTTATTTTATAAACATTTATGGAGAAAAACTGACAGAATTTTCCCTAAAAATTAGATTTTTACACTATCTGTAACAAAAGAAAATACTCCCAAATTTCAATATCCTTTCTCAACCAACTTCCATTCTTTTTCAGCAAATATTCATAACTCATATTACAATCTAAATGCATTAAACCTTCACTAAACTATTTCACATCCAGCATGTTATCAAAATAGATATCATATATCATCATGGTTTTAAAGGAGACAGTTCTGAAGAAATACATATATACATGCACATACACTTAATGTCCATAATATAATATACAACAGTTTATAGACAAACAAAATATTTATAAAAAATAATTATATATATATAGAGGATGTGAGCGACTCTGAGCTGCAGCAGAAAGATTTACTCTTCAGTCTTTAGTGATGGAAACTCTGCTACCTGCACATAATAAATCCAATGCGCTAAGCACAACAGCTTGGTGGGTGTACACAAAAGTTGAAACAATATAATAAAATTTTATTACCTTTTTGCAAATAAACCATCTATATAAACAATAAAAATTTTAATAATAACCAATTTTTGCCATATATCATAATAAATAAAAATTTATCGATCAATCAATTCATTAAACCAAAACATTATTTAATTTCTCATTTCAATTAATCAAAATATATATATATATACAAATATCATATTTATAATTAATCCAAGTAGGCGCCCAAAATAAACACTGACACGATACCATGGATTGGTTAATGGGCTAACAAATATCAGATAATGACCCGACATCGGTCACTTGGTGACTACCCACCGGATCCTGAACAGATCAGAATAGATAACAGATCAGATACACAGAGTAGTATCATCAGACAAACAAATGGCGCAATACTGCTATAATACTCTATTGGCATGCCAACTACCAATCCTCCCTTACCAATATTCAAGTTTATTTAGGGCGTCTCAATAATATTATTAATACATTATTTTTCTTTAAAATTTTTTTAACACAAATTTATTATTATTAAACAAAATTATTATACAAATTCACGTTTATTCAAATTGTCTGATTATTCATATTTAGACACAAATATTTTTTTATTATTACAAATAGGCCCAAAATATTTCACTATTTACCTTTATGCCTAAAATTTTCAAAATTTTCAAAATTTTCAAAATTTTACACATAAGCCCAAATGTTTCAAAACATTTCATATAGGTCCAGAATATTCAAAAATACTCAAATAAGTTCCAGAATTTTCAGATTTAACAATTCAGCCCAAAATTTTCCAATTTTTCACTTATAGGCCCATTTGTTCCAAATATTTGCCATTAGGCCCCAATTTCTTCAACAAGTCATATATAAGTTCTAATTCCATAATAATTCACATAAATATATAAAATTTCCAGATGTTTACAAATTAGTCCAGAATTTTTCAGAATTTTCCATATAAGTCCTATATCCTCAAAATTCATATTTATGCCCAAAATGTTTTTTCTTTTCAATTTTGACCACCAATTAATATCCAATACTCAAAACATATTTAATAAATTTAGAAACAATATAATTATCAATTCAATGCCATTTTTCAACAACTCATCCATCATATTATTAAAACACATAAATATACACTAAATTTTCTAAAGTAAGAATTTAAGTTTCAAATTAAAGTGTACACCAACCTTATAAGCTTAATTCCTTCACTTGACTCACATCTTCTCCTTCTCCTTCCCTTGGCTATCCTTGGCCAAACTTTCACCTTTATTTGCCAAAATACACAAATAATGAATAAAATTCTAATTTATCAAATTAAAAGCATAATTCACTAATTCTACATGGCTACTTCATCTATTAACCCTTAAAACCCCAAATTCATATTCAATAAAACTTTTAGCATCAACTCACCTTGAATAACACCTTATACCTTGAAATTGATCCTTAAAACTTGATGAAGAGGGGTTTAATTAAAGGTTTGGAGGCTTAATTTACTAATAGAAGTATTGAGAATTGTTGAATTTAAAGGGGGATAAAAATGGAGAGAAAATGAAAAATAGGGGGGGGGGGGGGGGGGGGGAAGGGGGTGGGGAGGGCCAAAGGGTTTTGAATTCTCTAATTTTTCAATACTATTTCCCATTTTATAGCCTTCATTTTTCTTTTCAAAAATACCCCCAACTAAACCCAAAATTATAAAAATACCATTGGTTAGAAATGGTGGAATTTGATTGGTCCAAAAATTCCAAAAACTATTCATAACTAAACTAAATAAAAAATCTAGTTTAAATCTAACTAATTCTAGTAAATTTCATTTAACAATGTTGGCAAAATTCTATTGGTCCAAATGTTGGAAAAGTTTTAATAGCATAGGTTTTAATTCCATGCAAACACTTATACCTTACTACACTTTTTCAACTAATCAAATTCTTCCATTTCTTTTGACCAATAAATTCAATCAAAATAAATAAAATTTTGGGGTATTACATTACTACATGAATTTCCATTTAAGGGTTATGTATGGAACAAGTCTTTGTTGAGAAACACAATCCATATATTAGAGAATGGACCAATTAGAAACAATCTCATGGATTGCCAAGTTGGAAATTCTAGTTAGTTCCTTGGACTATTCTAACTAGATAGTTACAAAGGAAATAATTACATACTTAGTTTCCAACTAATAAAAATTTAGAAATTTTGAGTTAGTTGAGGGGTAAATTGGTCTTTCGAGGGAGCACTATATATATAGTAGAAGTGTGTAGAAATTTCAAGAGAGTAGAAGCATAACACTTAGAGAAAAAGAGAGCAAAATTCATGCAAGAAGAGTGGTGCTACTACAGTGACATTTCAAGTTTTTTTTTTTTCATAATTTTTCATGCGTAATCAAGCTATAAGAAGGTCAAGTATAACTTCCTAAGCTCAATTGAAGCCTCCATTAGTGAAAATCCAAGAAAAAGAGGTAAGAAAAGCATTGTTTTATGAGATTAATATGTGAACTTTCAAGATTGCTTCAATTGATGTTCTTGTGTGTATTCTTGGTTTAGATTGAGTTGAATTCTAGTGTGGAGCTTAAAGGAGTCATCAAAATAAATAAATTGGCAAGGTAAGAATTAGGATTTTGGGTGATTTGGATGTAGAGACTTCAATTGGTTATAATTAGGGCATTATAATGAAATTGACATGATTTTGATGTAATTAGAACAAGAAATTGAGAAAAGAAATGTTTTGGAACATAGGGTGAAATTCTGCCACTTTAGGGAAGTTAGGGATTGAGTTGTGTTTTGGTTGAATTGTTGTGTATAAATGGTGCCTTTTGTAAATTGAATGTATATGGTTGATAGAAAAATCAAAAATAAAGAAAATAGGACATAATTGTCCATTTTGGAAAGGTAAAGGGCAATTATGTGCAACTAAAGTTATAAGGTGTTTAATAATTTTCAGGGCACCGGGTGGTGAGTTAAATTAGATTAAATGACTCCGTAAATGAAAATAAAAAAGTAGTATCCATCGGAGCTTTGTATGTCGATTAGGGCGTTTAGCAGTTAAATGAGATTCTAGCATTCGATTTAGTTCTAAGTGTCATTTATGGCATGTAGGTGAAGAAAACCAAGACCGGTAACAGGAGCAGAAATTCGGAGCAAAATTGAGCTCGGAGTAGTTGTGAGTGAAAACCTGTCATTTTGTTTATCTTTCATTTATTATGTTTTCAAATAATGAAATTGTATGTTTTAAGAGCTTTTAATGCATAGACATAATTTATGATTTCGATATATATTCATAGATATGCGTTTACATGTTCAGTTTAAGGAACAGTTTTAAAACTACTATATTAGTTTCTCGTACACATGGGCAAGTTTTGGGGGGTGTGTCACTAACTCTGAAAAGTTGGGATGTCGAGTCATGTGAGTCGCTTTATGTGTACGGGGTATTGTCTCGCTATATGTATGCGATATAGGATTCTGCTGTATAGCTAGTAAGATGTCATTGTGGGTGCTGATAGTTGAGGCGCCCCATAACCTACTCACGTGTGCGGTGCTAGTTGAGTCGCTACGTGAGTATAGAGCTTTAGGGTTACCATTGGTACAGTTTAGAAAGAAAATAGCCAAGCGAGGGCTTTAATAGTTTTCGATCTACCGATTGCATATTATGCATTTATATGCAAATGCTAGTTATTATGTTGTAATGATTTTGATATTATTTTCTGAAGATGTAAATAAAACCCTCTCGATAAGATTTTATCAGCATATGATATTAGAAACTATTTTACAGCTTTATACTAGTTTTAGAAGCATGATTTATGCATGTCTTTTAGAATTTAATATCTATGCAGAATGTTATTTTATTTGAAATCTTAAATGCACTCACTGAGCTCTTTTAGCTCACTCGTTTTGTGTTTTATGTTTTCTAAACCCCCTTTCCATGTGCAGGTCTCGTTAGTCCAGCTGCTGATTCTCCTATTGATGATTAGTGGACCAAATCTGAAGATCATTTTGTAAATATAAATGTGCTAAATAGCACCATTTTTGCTTTCTATATAGTAGTTATAAGCATGTGTATTTGTATATATGTTTTGAACCAACAAGAAGAGATTTTGATATTATGATGATCGTTTTTACTTTTTATGAGTATGCTCGTTTTATGATTTAAATGAAATTATTGAGTTGAGTTGGATTGATTTTGGAAAGGACCGGAGGTCCTATTTGGTAGTATTGAGAAGTGGTTTGAAATAGAAGTAAAATTTCTTTACAGGTTTTGTATTAGATTTTTAGAAAAATTGGGGAAACTCTGCCTGTTTTTTTTTTAAATTTAAGAAGTGATTTTGTGTATATTCCAAGATTTTCTCTGTAATAGTAAGAACTAAAAAAGGATTCGCCTTGTGAAAATTTTCAACTTACAGAGTTAAATTATGAGGAACTTCTATCGAGGTACCCGGAGGGCCGCTGTGACCTACAGTAGAGGGTCTAGGGACGGGTCCTATCAATAACAACTACTAGATCGATGGCCAAAGGGATTTCTTCATGCACTGGACTATACACTGTCTAGTAGAGAAAGAAATGTGAAAGTAATGCTACACCTAATTGCCATCGACATAAAAGTAATGGTTAGGATTGACTGCATTGTATAAGGAGATGATAAAGCTACTTAAGAAGAACTGTAATATCTTTGCCTTGACATATAAAGATATGGTTGAGATTTATCAGAAGGTGTTATATTAGAAGCTCAGCATCTAAAAGGATTATGTTCTAGTATATTAAAAGCAAAGGAGGTTTGCACCAAAACGTAACTAGAATATTAGTGATGAAGTGGATTGACTGTTGGAAGTGGTATACATCCCAGAAGTGCATTACCTAAATTGACTTTTCTGATGTTGTACTGGTAGTAAAGAAGAATAGAAAGTGGTAAGTCTGTATTGATTATATAAATCTCAAAAAGGCAACCCTAAAAGATTCTTTCCTACTTTCCAAACTCAATCAATTAGTGGATGCTACGGCAGGATATTAATGATTATCCTTCATAGATGCTTATATAGCTATAATCAAATCAAGATGGATCCTTAAGATGAAGAGAAGATGAACTTTATAATACAATGAGGGACCTACTATTATGTCGTGATGCCATTTAGGTTGAAAAATATAGGAAATAATTTCAAGTGGTTTGTTAATAAAGTGTTTAGGAAGCTAATGTTAGGGTTGTGCCTACATGCCATTCCAGATTTGTATAAATGTTTGGTATCAATACAATGTATATTTTATTAAATCACTAATTACTATTTAATTATATGGTTTAATGCTTGTAATGCTACAGATATTGTATGATCTGAAGGAGTTCAGATCAGGTCTAAAGGAGTTTAGACTAGTGCTAAAGTTAGCAGATATTCCAAGAGTTAGAACCTTATCTGTAACGGGACAAAGACTTTAGAATATACTAGCAATGACATTGTTATAAGAGTTGCAATTGGGTGCTAGAAAATGTCATTATGCAAGCATATTCTCAAATATATGTTATTGATCTATTTCCACCGACGCAGGTCTATCGATGGATCCTTTCTATATTTATAGATATAGATTAATGGAAGTCTATATTTGTAAGGTACAGATGGTCGTTCCTAGCTGACCATGAGCTTAGAGTTTATATAGGCATATGGGTATTCAGTTAGCACTAGGTACTGAACAGACTTATGACGACCCCAATAGACTTTCTATGTAGCCATTAATAGAAGGTCATCTCGAGTTGAGTAGTATACGTGGCCCTTTGACCTAAGCACCATGGTGGGCTTATGAGTGATCCACCATACTTTGGCTCCACGTATATCAAAGACCTTTCATGGTCTAACCATTGAGTGTTGTTGGGTATGATCCGATGCTCATGAAGTTCGGTGTGTGTAAACATAGGATCCGTCAGCTTACATAAGGAGTTTTATATACAGATGCTTTGAGACTGTATCTCCGAAAGTCTTGTGGCCATAAGCAATATACTTAAAAATGAGTTTTCATAAGGTCAAACAATACAGAAAAGTGTTTGCTGATATTATTCTGTGAGATACTAGTTTGGAGATAAGTTTATAGATGAACAAATCGAGATTTGACGGTGTTGGTCTATGTCCCTGCACATCCAAGATATACATGATGGAAGGACTATACGTATGCGTTGTGAGCTAAACTTGTATGGTTAAATGCGCTGATTTGTAATATCCGTGACATGTTCGTGGGGTATTGTTCACGGACTCATAGAATAGTTCCATTTGATGAATCGAACGTAGACCTAGGGAGTCCCGTGATATGGAGTGTACTCGTTGTGTATTGGGGTAGCCTATAAGATTGAATTTTTTAATTCAGTAATATCCAACAGCACGTGGAATTTCGCCACTGACATCCCTGTCCATAGATAGCACCAGCGATTACTTCTGCGGCAGCCCAACAATCATCGGCTTCTGCATGCACCACCTCTCTCCCAATCTTTACATTTTTTAATCTTAGTCTCCAGTGAGCGTGAGGCTTCACTGTCGGCACCAATCACTCCAGATGACATCGGTGACCCTAAAACCACCCACTGTGTCCTTTGCCATCACCATTGCTGGAAATCCGCCACTGTCTTACCAGGAAACTGCTCCTAATTGCTCGTTGTTCTCTTCTTCCTTGTCCTCTCTAATTTGTAAGCCAATATGACTACTGAGAGCTCTAAAACAGGTTTGATTTTTCCCTTCGGTTCATTCCCGACTATTTCTGCTAAAAAATTGGTAGGGAGTCGTAATTATACTTATTGAGCCACATCTATTGAATTATAGTGTATGAGATATGACTTAGAGGACCATTTAACTACCAGGGTTATAGATTTAAAAAATAAAGATACAACTGAGTGGAAAAAGGTTGATACCTTATTACGTAATCAATTATGGTAAACCATTGATCCTCAATTATATCCCATTTATAAGGCTTATCGAACATATTTTGAAATTTGGCATCAAGCTAAGTTCTTATATACTAATGATATTCAAAGATTGTACTCTGTGGTCTCGAGTCTAGTTAGTTTGAAACAAAAGGGTATGGAGATGTCAGAATTCCTTGGCAAGATGGCCTCCCTCAAAACTGAGTTTAATTCACTCCTGTCGTATGGTGAAATTGTCGTTAACGATCTTGCTCAAAGGGAAAAATTCTTTATGGTTTTCACCCTAGCATCACTTAGCCTTAAGCTCTCATCAGTCCATGATCAGATTCTTGCTAGTCCTATTGTTCCTTCCATAGATGATGTCTTTGTCTAGCAGCTTTGTGTATCTGTTCTAGATTATTAGTCTGGGCCTTCCACCACTAATTCAAATTCCTCTGTTTTGGCATCTCAGTCACAACCATCTTTTAAGGGAGAGCAAGGTGATCATGGAAAAAATCATCCTAAGTGCACTTATTGTCATCGGTGGGGACATACTAGGGAAAAATATTACAAGTTACATGGATGACCTCCTAAAGCTGCTAACCTTTCTCAATTTGATCATTCTGACACTACAGACAAGCAACCTCCATCCATGACTCTCATTAGTGCTGACTATGAGGAATACTTTAAATATCAAGTTTCTAAGCAGTCTACCTCTTTCATTGCATATACTAATAATTCGGTCGCTTGTTTTACTCAATCCTCTTCTCTAGAACCCTTGTCATATCACATTTTTGGTAACCTTCAATTACTTTCTCATACTTCTACATCTAGGTCATTACCATCTGTCACCTTAGTTAATGGTTCCACCACTACTGCTAAAGTAGTTGGTCGAGCATATCCTCTTCCTTTCTTACCTTTAGAATCTGTTCTTTATATACTGCATTGTCCTTTTAATCTTATATTTGTTAGTCAACTACTCGTTCTTTAAATTGTGCTATCACCTTTGTTGATGACTCTGTTATTATATAGGATCACAGTACGGGGTAGACAATTGGCTCAAGACATGAGTGACAAGGGCTCTATAATCTCGATCTTCCACAACCATCTATCGCATGTACTATCATTGAATCTCCAGCACTCATTCATAATCTTTTGGGAAATCCAAGTTTGTTAAAACTAAAAATAATGATTCTAGATTTTTCTAGATTGTCGTCTTTAAATTGTGAGTCCTGTCAACTTGAAAAACACTCTTGTGGGTCATTTCTCAAGTAGGTCAATAAATGGGCTATGTTCCCCTTTGAATTAGTTCATTCTATATTTGAGGTCCTAGTCAACTTTCTTTTTTTTTAGGGTTTAAATATTTTGTTACATTTATTGATGACTATTCGCATTGTACTTGGTTATTTTTAATGAAAGATCGATCTAAACTATTCTTCATATTTGAATCATTTTGTGCAGAAATTAAGACACAGTTCTCTATTACTCTTTGTATGTTGCGTAGTGATAATGTATGTAAATATTTTTTTGCTCCCTATACTAAATTTATGTCTTCTCAGAAAATTTTACATCAGTCCGTCAGTGTCTATACTCCACAACAAAATGGGATTGCCGAGCGTAAAAACAAGCATCTTATTGAAACTGCTCTAACTATACTTATCCATAATCACATTCCTCTTCGTTTTTGGGCCGACGCCGTTCTTACTATGTGTTTCTTAATCAACCATATGCCCTATTCCGTCTTATAAATAAAGTCCTTCATTCTCTTCTACATCCTGATACACCATTATATCTTATCTCACCTTGGGTTTTTGGCTGCACGTGTTTTGTCTATGTCTTTTCTCTTAGCCAAGACAAGTTATCTACTCGATTCATTAAATATGTCTTTCTTGGGTACTCCTGTCTTTAAAAAGGATATAGGTGTTATTCTCCTGATACATGTCGGTGTTTTATATTTGCTGATGTCACTTTTTTGAGTCTTCCCCTTTCTTCTCTTCCTCTTGTTCTGAAACACAGATCATCACAGAAGTTCTTCCAATTCTTTATATTGGTCCTCCTACTGTGACATCCTCTACACCAGTATCTGAGCCAGAGTTTGCCATTCTATCTCCAGCCTATGATAATATTGTCTCTGTTACTTCTACAGATGATGTTATTACTATTGTCCCTGATGTAGATCCTACAGGTACTACTATTGATATCGGAGATGCCATTGATACTGTTCTTGTTGACTCTTGCCTACTCCTGATTCCTCTCCGACTGCAGTCTTTCCCTCTGATGAACAATTTCCCATTGCTATTAGTAAAGGTATACGATCAACTTATAATCCTCATCTTATATACAATTTTTATAGTTATTATTGCTTATCTTCCCTATATTATGCCTTTGTGTCTACTTTATCTTCTGTTTCTGCCCTCAAAACACTTCGTGAGGCTCTTTCACACTCTGGATGATATCAAGCAATGGTTGAGGAAATGGCTGCTTTGCATGCTAATGGTACATGAGAATTAGTTTGGTTTCCACCAGGGCACTCCACAGTTGGTTGTTGATGGGTGTACACTATCAAAGTTGGACCTAATAGTCAGGTGGACAGATTGAAAGCTCAATTGGTTGCAAAAGGATATACTCAGACTTATGGGCAGGATTATTATGAAACTTTCTCTCATGTGGCTAAAATGTCATCCGTTCTGTTGTTCTTATCTATGACTGTCATTCGTCAATGGCCTTTGTACCAACTTGATATCAAAAATACGTTTCTTCATGGTGAGCTTCAGGAAGAAATATATATGGAGCAACCACTTGGATTTGTTGCTCAGGAAGAGTTTGGTTTGGTATGCAAGCTTCGTCGCTCTTTGTATGGTTTGAAACAATCTCTTCATGCTTGGTTTGGCTGCTTCAGTACTGTTATCCAAGAGTTTGGCATGATTCAAAGTGAGTCATATCATTTTATTTTCTATAAACATATACCACATGGTCAATGCATATATCTAGTAGTCTACGTTGATGATATTGTCATTACAGGAGATGATTAGGAAGGTATTAAGTAATTAAAGAATCACTTGTTTCGTCAATTTCAGACTAAAAATTTGGGATTGCTCAGATATTTTCTTAGTATAGAGGTTGCCCAATCTAAGTCTGAAATTATTATCTCTAAAAAAAAATATACGCTGGATATTCTAGAGGAAACAGGAATGTTAGACTGCAGACCTATAAGTTCTCTTATGGATTTTAATGCTTAACTTCTATCTAGACAAAGGAAACTGCTTTCAGAACCTGTGAGATATCGAAGACTGGTTGGTAAACTTAATTATCTTACTATCACACGATATGATATTTTCTTTTTAGTCAGTCTCTACAGTCTCCATGTGATAATCATTGGGATGTAGTTATTCAAATTTTATGACATATCAAAGGCACACCAGGCAAAGGATTTTTGTATGAGAATAAGGGATACTCAGATACAGATTGGGCAGGATCTTCATTAGATAGATAGCCTATTACTCGGTATTGTGTTCTCGTTAGGGGTAATCTTGTATCATGAAAAAATAAGAAACAAGATGTTGTTGCTGTTAGGGTCGGTGCTTACGTGCCATCCCTGAATATACATATATTTGTGTATTTATACAAGTGTATAATCCTATTAAATTATTAATACCTAATTATATGGTATTATGTATGTAACGTTACAGACATTGTAGATCTGAAGGAGTTCGGATCAGATCTGAAGAGTTTAGATAAGATCTCATAGTTAGCCACGCTGAGAAATATAAATGCTAAATGTTAGCACAGTTAAGTGTTAGCTGGTTATAATACTCAGCAGATCCAAGAGTTAGAGCCTTGTTTGTAATGGGACATAGACTTGGGAATATACTAGTAACTGTATAGTTGCAAGAGTTGCAATCGGGTGCAAAGAAATGCTAGTTACGCAAGTATGTTCTCGAATTATTGTTTCTGATCTATTTCTACCAATGCGGGTTTGTCGGTGGATACCTTTATATATAGATCAGCATATGTCGTACCTATAGGGTATAAATGGTTGTTCCTAGTCGACCGTGAGCTTGGAGCTCATATTGACATATGGGTATCCAGTTAGGATTGGATATGAGATAGACTCACGAGGGCCTCTGATAGACATCATTTGTAAGTCATTAACGAAGAGTCCTCTTAAGTTGAGTAGTATATGTGGTCCTTTGACCCGAGTGCCACGGTGGGCTTGTAAGTGATTCACCATACTTTGGTTCCACGCATATCATAGATCTTTCATGGTGTAACCGCTGGGTGTCGCTGAGTATGGTCTGATACTTATGGAGTCCAGTGTGTACGGATACGGGATCCGTCAGCTTGCATAGGGAGTTTGATATCCAGATACTTTGAGACTGTATCTCGAAAAATCTTGTGGCCATAAGTATTAATCCTAGGAAAGAGTTTCGTCAGGGTAGAACAATATGCCAAAGGAGTTTGCATATATTGTTCAGTGAGGTACGAGTCTAGAGATAAGACATAGATGAGCACTAGGGGATTTGACAGTGATAACCTATATCCCCACACATCCAGGATATCATGACGGAAGGACTATACGTATGCGTTGTAACCTCAACTTGTATAGTTCAACGCACTAATTTGTATATCCGTGATGTGTGCATGGGGCATTACTCACGGACTCATGAAATAGTTTCATTTAATGAATCGGGCATATGACCTAGGGAGTCTCGCAATATAGAGTGTACTCGTTATGCACTGGGGCAGCGTGTTAGATTAAATTGTTTAATCCAGCAATATTCAGCATTACCACGGGAATGTGTGCGTGTCTGTATTTAAGTGTTAAATATAAAAATTAGTTAATAATTGTTATTTACTAATTGTATAATGACACGTGGCTTATTGTGGACCATTGGTTGAGTTTACCAAAGTGTAAAATTTGGTGGGATCCACTAGCGGGTACACTTGGTAACTATTCATGAGGGACAAAATGGTCATTTCACACTTTGATTATTTAATGGTTAAATAATAAAAATATCTCTCATTATAATATATTATTATATTAAATTATTATATGATATTATATATCAATATTTTATTTGGGTGCCAAATAGTTGGCACCCATTATGATTATTATATTATTTAATATATTTTATTAATATTATATTATTATATTTATATATATATATATAAAGTGAGTGAGAGATTGAAAAGGTGTGCAGAGTGTGTTTTGGAGAAAGAAGAAATGGAGAAAGAAGGAAAAGAGGAAGAAGAGAAGAAGAAGAAAAGAAGGGAGAAAAAAAAAAGAAATTGTTTCATTTTTTCTTATGATTCCATTTGAAGCAATGATGGATTGCTTCAAACTCTCAATTTATTATCCTTTTGGAGAAAATGATAAAAACACACACCGGCCATTTTGGAGTTTAAGAGTTAAACCCGGTGCTGCGTCTAGGGCTGCTGTTCTAGCTCACCAAGCCCACCGTGTTGGTGATTAGAACTGCCCACGAGTTGGTCTCCATACGGACTCCGACAAAAATACGTGTATAAAGTTACACGTTGAGGTAATTTCTCAACCTTACTAATATATTAATGTGATTAATATATTTAATTATTGTGTTTATTGTATATTTTATGCTTCCGCCACGTATAAATTCGTATTTAATACGTATTTAGGCAATAGACACAATAGTACATGTATACACCCACATGTATTAGATGCTCAACAACAATGGTATCAGAGCCATTTATGATATATTTGGGTGTTGTTTGAGTAAATGGATGCAAAAAGCCCAGTGTAAATGGCGTGTTTCAAGTGTTGAAAGGGGTATACCAAATGGGAAGTGTTGGGCGCTGTAGCACCAGGGGCCTGGTGCTGCGGCATTGGGGGTTTGACCTCCTAGCGCTGCAGCGATAACATCTTGAACGGCGTTGGTACTGTTTGCTGTTCACAACTACAGTATTTTTGAACGGTGTTTCAAAATTAATTTTTACATGTGTAGATTTATGAGATGTAGTGATAAAATTTATCAGTCTACATTATAAATTGGAGTTTATAAGATACAGTGATAAGAGTTATCAGTCTGCATTATAAACTATGATTAATTTTTCTGTGCTGGTAACCACAATGGGAGCCCTATTGGTGGGGGTTAGTTGTGCTTACATAGAAAAATTAATTAATTGAGAATCACCTTCCCTAGGAGAATGGAGACCTAGAAATATAAATCTCTCTTAATTAGACTGAAGAATATTACGTTGTGAGATAATATTTTCTTCTAATCCGTCTTGTCAATACGGTGTTAGACGAGTCACGTTTGCCTTTTTTCAATATTGCTACAGCGTGAGGGACTTGGTCGGTTGGGCTTGGACTATACCGGTTAAATATGAGATGAGGCAAATATATGTAAAAGTATTGCTCAATATTGCTACAGTGTGAGGGTAGTATCGGTAGCATATATTTTATCATTGACAAATTAATCTAGAATACACTTACCCAATATTGCTATAGTGTAAGGATAAGGTGTATTCAGGATCAAGTAGTAAGAGTTGCATGAGATGCAATTGACAATGTTGTCTACCTCTTGGGTTTACAAAGGCCAATATTACTATAGCGTGAGGCCCGAGTAAATTTTAATAGGATCTACTTCCCGCTGTATAGTTTAAAAGAGTTTAAACTATCATCTTCGTGTTCGAGAGATTACCGGGATTATGTAAAGCAGTGGGAGAGGGTTTTAAATTGAAAATGTATAATTAGTATACCTATGATTTAAAATATTTTATTAGCGATTTAATGACCATTCCGCTACATCTCCCGTTAGTTTGGCCTGTCAAGTCTAATGGCCACTGCGAACCAGTTGGTGTGTATAGTTAATGCAGTCCAACTCTAGGGTACTAAGAATTACTCTGACCGGTGGATGAATCTCAGAAGTGTTATGAATTCAGTAAATTTTAAATTTATTGTTGATCAGAGTTTGCCATAAGGTAATTCTGATAACACCTCTTTAGAGGATTAAATAGAGAGAGTGTGACTTTCTATGTTCTAGGTCCTTCATATTTTAATCCAAGTAGATTTGGTGAAACCAGATGTGTGAGGAAACGAAGATGAGGCGGATACCCAGGATAAATCCTCAGAGGCAACATTTATCCAAAGATCAATAAAATGGTGTGTAGATAAAGAGTGTTTCCACTACAGTAAGGTTGGGTATTGGAAATCTAATTACCCTAAAAACTTTATAATTGTCAAGAATACTCCCACAGGTTTATGTTTGACAAACATAGACATTTCTAGGGCATATAATGCTAGTTCAAGCTAGGTATGAGATATTGTATGTCTCTCTCATGTCTGCAATATATTGCAGGGATTGAGAGAGACTAGAATGCAATAGCTTGTAGAAGTAAAGTTGAAAGTATGAAATGGTGATTTCTTGTAGGTCCAAGTTATTGGGCAACTTGACTTATTTCTTGTATACGATACAATAGTTGTATTGCATAATTAGTATGATCTTTTATTAGTTGAATCTCAGTTAATAAATGCACATTATATACAATTAGAAATGTCTATAGATCGGAATCCTTAAATGATACGGAGCTGTGTTATATAAGTTAGGTCATATAGCGTAAGACGCTTATCCATCTGGTTAAGGATGGTTGGATTCTTAATCTGACCATAAAGACTTAACCAGTTTATAAATAATGTATTAACAAAGATGACCAAACATACCATATTATACATCACATCCCTTCAATTAGATCGAGATAGTGAGTACATTAACAATAAGATTTCCGTTTGTTTAAGGAAGAATGATATTCTCACTCATTATAGTCCCCTGGGTATTCCACAATATAATAATATTTCGATGAGAAGGAATCGGTCTTTATTAGATATGGTCCGATTGATAATGAGTATTGCCGACTATATTTGTGAGAATATACTCCAAATACAGCTGCTTATTAAGTAAAGTTCTATCAGAAGCTGTTGCTTCCATTCCGTATGAGATACAGAAAGGAAGAAAATCGAATCTTAAATAAGTTAAGACTTGGGGTTGTCCTACTTACATAAGAGTTATATAGTAGGGTATCTTATTTTGTAATAATTACTTAACTGGATAAACAAGCACCCAAAAGGTACAAGTATAGGTTTATTGAGTATCCCGTGAATCTAATAGGATACTAGTTTTATGATTCAGAGAACCGAAGTGTGTTTGTTTCTCGGTATACCACTATTCTAGATAAAGAGTTTCTCATGGGTCGTGGAAATCATAGAAAGATTGAACTTGATGAAGTCAATCTAGAAATCAATGAATCAAGGATAGGAACTTAGGCTCAATTAAGTAGTGACTTTTTTAGCACACATACTAATGGGTCGGAAAGGATTTCTAGGTCACCTTTTAGGTATGGTTGATGCCTCAAGGTGAACTTGGAGTTTTCTTGGTAGAATAAAATCATCCTTGACCTATATGGAGTTGATGTTAGACATCAATTTTAGAATTAACAAGAAGCCATGAAAACAAAATTGAATATATGCATCAGGAACAAGTTTGGGACTTGGTAAAGCTACCTGTGGAAATTGTTCTCATTGGTTGTAAAGAGTTTACAAAGAGGTAGTGGGAGCCAGATGGAAGGTAGAGACCTTCTAGGCCCTGTATTAGTTCTAGAAAGGTAATCCTAACTGATTTGGGATCACTAAGAGGAAACCTTTGAACCAGTATTGATGTTAAAGTCAATTAGTATTTTATTGGCTCTTGCAGCACATTATGACTTTGAGGTTTGGCAGATGGATGTAAGGACAACATTCCAAAATGGATATCTCGAGTAAGAGATATTCATGGAATAGCCTGAAGGTTTTACGTTCAGCCAGACTTCTGGTCAAGTGTGCAAGAAAGGTCAATGAGAATATGATAATCTTCTTAATGCTCTTTGTTGATCACATACTGGTCATTGGAAATGATTTTAGTATGTTTTAATTGGTCAGAAGTAACTTATAAGAATTTCTCCATAAATGATTTAGGTTCCTTTATACTAGGTATAAAGCTTTATATAGATAAAGCTAGGAAGCTGATAGGACTCTCCCAAATCATTTCACATCAATAGCATCTTAAAAAGGTACGGTTTATTAAATATGAGATAGTTAGTGTATCTTTTAGACCTGGTGTTCATCTTTCGAGGAGAGTGTCTCTTCAGATGTAAGATGAGAAAGTTAGAGTGTTTGACATACTAGATATATCAGCTCTTCAGAGCTTGATGTATGCTATGATGTGTTTCAGACCTGAGATCAGTTTGGCTGTAAGAATTACGAGCCAAGTTTAGTCTGATTCGGGTGATCGCCACTTGTTGGTAGTCAAATATATCATGAGGTACCCTGAGGGTACAAAGGATAAGTTTCTCAAATATGGAGAAAGTGACTTACAAATGAGAAATGCACAGAATCAAACTTCTAGTTTGACCTAGATGATAGAGAGTACATCTGGGAATGTGCTCATTCTCAGTGGTACTAGGGGAGTTGGAAATACACCAAACTGGGATTCACTGCTAATTTATTATTTGACACAGCAGAAGTGACAGTGAGGACTCATAGGTTTATCGCTGGCCTTGGAAGAGTTCCAAGACAAATGGATCATATCCCATAAGTTTACGATAAAACAAGGTCGTTGTACAGGTCAAGGTGCCAAGAGGACACCAATACTCTAATCATGTTGAGAGGAGTCTCACATGACCAGAGGGATCTGATCTAAAGGAGATGTGATTATTTGTAGAAGTGTTCCATAAATAATTTAGCGAATCCACTATCTAATGCCATGACTCAAAAAGTGTTTATGAAACACGCTGAGTCGATGTGTATGAGATGCCATCAAAAATAGCACTAGAACAAGTGGGAGATTGTTGGGGTCGGTGCTTACGTGCCATTCCTGAATATACATATACTTATGTATTTATACAAGTGTACATTCATATTAAATCGCTAATACCAATTTATATGGTACTATACAATGTAACGTTACAAACATTGTACGATCTAAAGGAGTTCAAATAAGATCTAAAAGAGTTCAGATAAGAGCTTATAGTTAGCCATGCTGAGATATATAAATGCTAAATGTTAGCATAGCTAAGTGTTAGTTGGTTATAATACTCAGCAGATCCAAGAGTTGGAGCCTTGTCTGTAATAGGACATAGACCTGGGAATATATCAGTAATTGCATAGTTGCAAGAGTTGTAATTGGGTGCCAGGAAATGCTAGTTATATAACTATGTTCTTGAATTATTATTTTTGATCTATTTCTACCGATGCGGGTCTATCGGTGGATACCTTAATTATTATTTATGATAATTAAGCTGCACTTCAGTTTTCATCTAACCTAGTATTTCATGAAAGAACTAAACATATAGAAGTTGACTGTTACTTTATTTGAGAGAAGATATTGTCTGATTATATCTCTGCTAATCATGTTGTTCAAATAACCAGGTAGCGGATATTCTTAATAAATCTCTCAAGGGTTCTCGAATTGATTTCATTTGTAACAATCTTGGCGCATATAACGTATATGCTCCAGCTTTTGGGGGGAGGGGGTGTTGAAATGTATATAGTAGGTATATATATGGTAGGCATAAAATAGGAAAGCATTAATTATGTTCCTTTTTTTTGTATAGAAGACTTCTTTTTTAGGGCTGTCCTTTTTCTTATATATTGTACTCTTTCTTTACTTATACAACATAATTATATTCTCTTCTTTTACAGACACTAAAGGAATGCTTGACGAAACCTCTTATCTTATCCATACCACTCCCTAACAAGGTTTTATATTTGTATCTTGCAGTTTCTAAGATTGTAGTAAGTGCATAATTATTTAAAGAAGCAGATGGGCCCATTGTTTTTATACTAGCACAGGCTAAGGAAAAGCTGAAACTTACTTCGAGTCCCATCCTATAGTAGTATACACTTCCTATCTACTCAAGCATATCCTGTCCAGACCAAGTGCCATAGGAATGGTCAATAAGATGGCAATGGGACTAATAAATTTGGACATTTAGTACTAGCCAAGAATAATAATCAGAGGGCAAGCAATGATAGATTTTTTGCTAGAGTGTGAACTAATAGTAGAAGATGATACTTGGCTTCCAGAACCTAAAGAATAAAAGGAACCATGGAAGATGTACATTGATAGATGATAAGCGCATTTTATATATGATATTATACCCCTCTTAATTTGATAATTGCTCATTTTGAATGTGAATTTATGGCTATATATGTATATTAATTTTATTTTGTAGGTTTTAAGCTAATAGAGCTATTTGGAGTGAATATTCAAAGAAAACAAATAAAAAATCCAAAATGCTACAGTGTAATAAATAGTGTTGGTGAACAGTGCATAGCTACAGTGCCCCAGCTACAATATAAATGAACAGTCGCTACAGTGTTCGGCACCTGGGCTCTGTTTCGAACAGAATGCTTGGCGCTCAAGTGCCAAAATGTGGCACCCAGGTGGCACCACTTATTTTAAACCTCCAATTCTTGCTCTAATTTAAAACCTATAAATACTACCATTTAGCTATTTTCTCAACTATTAAAGGAAGGCACGAAAATTGCAAAAGAAAACAAGACTTGAGCTTAAATTTGAAGAGAAGAAATAATGTCTCCAAGGTTTCTTGAACATCATTGAAGACATTTGAAGGATTGAAACCTTGGAGACATCCCTAAATTCGATTTTCTCTTTCTTTTCTTTTCTTTTCTTTATTTTTCTCTTTTGTTTAAATTTTCAGCTTTGAATAATGTTTAAATAAGTTTGTATCTATGGATTTCTTGATAATTTAAGTTATGGTTGGATTTGTATGTGATTAAACTTGAATTCAAAGGCTTGATGTAGTTTTATTTATATTATGTTTAGATGATTTAGTATATTTCCATGTAATCCATTTATGTTTCTCTATGCTTAATGCTTCAAAGTGATTGAAAAATGAATTGGTTATTGTGGATTTATGGATTGATGCTTGAGAGAGAGCTTGACCCATTTATTGGATTTGGGAGAAACATAGCCTTAGGTTATTATTGAGTTGAGAGGCTAATAACACTTAGGTAATCACCGTGGTTTTCTCAATTTAAGGGTTGCGTAATGTATATAGGTAAACAAGTTAAATAGGGATATCAACTTGAATATGTATGCATAGTATCTCATTCGACACTCGGGAGAAGGAATGAGATTAGTCTTAATGTAATATCCAATCCCTATTAGTAGTATTGGCGCCTAGATTTCGGTATAGAACAAATAAGACACCGTAGGGTTACTCGATTTTAACCCTATTAGAAATATTCCCTTTATAGTGCACGTGAGAGATATTAGACCTAATTTGGTAATTTCATACTCGATCGGTGCGCCGGACAACCCTAGAATATTTTTAGAATTTTTCTCTATTGGTTTGGAAAAGAAAATTCTAATTTACTACATGAATTTCCATTTAAGGGTTATGAATGGAACAAGCCTTTGTTGAGAAACATAATCCATATATTAGAGAATGGACCAATTAGAAGAAATCTCATGGATTGCCAAAGTTCTAGTTAGTTCTTTGGACTATTCCAACTAGATAGTTACAAATGAACTAATTACACAATTAGTTTTCAACTATTGGCAAATTAGTAATTTTGAGAAAGTTGAAGGGCAAAATGGTAAATTAAGGGAGGACTATAAATATATTGGAAGTGTGTAGAATTTTGAAGAAGATCAAAAGCAAACACTTAGAACAAAAGAGAGAAAATTCGAGTTTGGAAAGGGGGGCTGCTACAGTGACCTTTCAAGTTTTGTTTTCATGAATTTTCATGTGTAATCAAGCCAAAATAAGGTTACAAACCAATCCCTAAGCTCAATTGAAGTCTCTATTAGTGGAAATTCAAGAAAAATATAATACCCCAAATTTTTTATTTATTTTGATTGAATTTATTAGTCAAAAGAAATAGAAGAATTTGATTGGTTGAATAAGTATAGTATGGTATAAGTGTTTGCATGGAATTAAAACCCATGCTATTACAACTTTTCCAACATTTGGACCAATAGAATTTTGCCAACATTGTTAAATGGAATTTACTAGAATTAGTTAGATTTTAATTGGAGTTTTTATTTAGTTTAATTATGAATAGTATTTAGAATTTTTGGACCAATCAAATGCCACCATTTCTAACCAATGGAATTTTTATAATTTTGAGTTTAGTTGGGGGTATTTTTGAAAAGAAAATAAAGGCTATAAAAGGGGGAATAGTATTGAAAAATTTTGAGAAAGCAACACATTTGGCCGTCCCCTCCCTTTTGCATTTTCTCTCCATTTTTCTTTTATCACCCTTTAAATTCAACAATTCTCAATACTTCCATTAGTAAATTAAGCCTCCAAATCCTTAATTAAAGCCTTCTTCATCAAGTTTCAAGGACCAATTTTAAGGTATAAGGTGTTATTCAAGGTGAGTTGATGCTAAAAATTCTATTGAATGTGAATTTGGGGTTTCAAGGGTTAATAGATTAAGTAGCCATGTAGAATTAGTGAATTATGCTTTTAATTTGGTAAATTAGAAATTTATTCATTATTTGTGTATTTTGGCAAATGAAGGTGAAAGCTTGGCCAACGATAGCCAAGGGAAGGAGAAGGAGAAGATGTGTGTCAAATGGAGGAATTAAGCTTATAAGGTTGGTGTACACATTAGTTTGAAACTTAAAATTCTTACCTTAGGAAATTTAGTGTATATTGATGTATTTTATTAATATGATGGATGAGTATGTTGAACTATGGCATTAAATTGATAATTATATTGTTTCTAAATGTATTAAATATGTTTTGAGTGTTGGATATTAATTGGTGGTCAAAATTGAAAAGAAAAGAAAAATTGGGCATAAATATAAATTTTGAGAAAATAGGACTTATATAAACAATTCTGAAAAATTCTGGACTAAATTATAAATATTTAAAAAATTTATGTCTTTATGTGTATCAGTATGAAATTAGAACTTATATATGACTTGTTGAAGAAATTTGGGCCTAATGGCAAATTTTGGAACAAATGGGCCTATAAGTGAAAAATTGGAAAATTTTGAGCTGAATTGTTAAATCTGGAAAATTTGGAACTTATTTGGGTATTTTTGAATATTCTGGACCCATATGAAAAATTTTGGAACATTTGGGCTTATGTATAAAAATTTTGAAAATTTTAGGCATAAAGGTGAATAGTGAAGAATTTTGGGCCTATTTGTAATAATAAAAAAAATATTTGTGTCTAAATATGAATAATCAAAAAAATTGAATAAATGTGAATTTGTATAATAATTTGATTTAATAATAATAAATTTGTGTTAAAATATTGTTTTTTTTAAAAGAAAAATAATGTATTATAATAATACTATTGTGACGCCCTAAGTAAACCTGAACATTGGTAGGGAAGGATTGGTAGTTGGCATGCCAATAGGGTATTATAGCAGTACTGCGCCGTTTGCTTGTTCGATGATACTACTCTGTGTATCCGATCTGTTATCTATTCTGATCTGTTCTGGATCAGGTGGGTAGTCACCGAGTGGCCGATGCCGAATCATTATCTGATATTTGTTAGCCCATTAGCCAATCCATGGTATCGTGTCAACGTTTATTTTGGGCGCCTACTTGGATTAAGTATAAATATGATATTTGTGTATATATATATGTATATATTTGATTAATTGAAATGAAAAATCGAAATAATGTGTTGGTTTAATGAATTGATTAATTGATAAAATTTGATTTATTATGATATATGGAGAAAAATTGGTATTACTCAAAATTTCATTGTTTATACATATAGTTTATTGCAAAAAGGTAATAAAAATTTAATTATACTGTTTTATTTTTTGTGTACACCCACTAAGCTGTTGTGCTTAGCACGTTGTATTTACCATGCGCAGATAGTAGAGTTGCCATCACTAAAGATTGAAGAGTAAATCTTTCTGCAGCTGCTCAGAGTCGCTCACATCCTCTCTCTATATATAATTATTTTTGGTAGATATTTTGCTTGTCTATAGACTGTTGTGTATTATATTATGGACATTAAGTGTATGTGCATGTATATATGTATTTATTCAGAACTGTCTCTTTTAAAACCATGATATATGATATATATTTTGATAATATACTGGATGTGAAATAGTTTTATAAAGGTTTGATATATTTATATTGTGGTATGAGTTGTGAATATTTGCTGAAAGACAAATATGGAAGTTGGTTAAGAATGGATATGAAAATTTTGGGAGTGTTTCTTTTGTTACAGGTAGTGTAAAAATCAAATTTTTAAGGGAGACTCTGTCAGTTTTTCCCTGTAAATGTTTATATAAAAAAAATATATATATATTTTTTGAAGTTTAAATAATCATTATCGTTGTTTCTATTCGATGCTATCATAGCACCCCTTGATCTCGTGTCTCGATAAGAGGCGAGTGAGGAGGGTGTTACAAAAAAGAGGTAAGAAAAGCATCTTTTATGAGTTTGATAAGTGAGATTTCAAGAATATTTTAATTGATGTTCTTATGTGTATTCTTGGCTTAGGTTGAGTTGAATTCTAGTGTGGAGCTTGAAGGAGTCATCAATTTGAAGAAATTTGCAAGGTGAGAATTAGGGTTTTTGGTGATTTTGTTGGAAAGATTTCAATTGGTTGTAATTAGGGCTTTAGAATGAAATTGGCATGATTTTGTTGTAATTGGAACAAGAAATTGAGAAAAGGAATGTGTTGGAACCTAGGGTGAAAGTCTGCCACTTTAGGGAAGTTAGGAATTGAGTGGTGTTTTGATTGAATTGTTATGTGTAAATGGTGCATATTGTGAATTGAATGTATATGGTTGATGAAAAAACCAAAAATGAAGAAAATGGGACATAATTGTCCATGTTGGAAAGGTGAAGGGCAATTATGTCCAACCAAGTTATAAGGTGTTCAATAATTTTCAGGGCGCCGGATGGTGAGTTAGTTTCGATTATGGCTCCGTAACTAAAATCGGGAAGTAGTTTACATCCGGGCTTAGTATGCTGATTAGGGAATTTAGTAGTTAAATGAGATTCTAGTATTTTATTTGGTTCTAAATGTCATTTGTTGCGCGTAGGTGAAGATAACCGAGAGCGTTAATGGGAGCAGAAATCGGAAGCGAAATTGAGCGCGGAGTGGTTGTGAGTGGAAATCTGCCATTTCTTTTACTTTGCATTTATTATGTTTTCGCATAATGAATATGCATGTTTTATGAGCTTTCGATGCATAACTATGATTTATGATCTTGATATATATTCATAGACATGCCGTTACATGTTCGAATTAAGAAACAGTTTTAAAATTTTTGCATTCATTTTTAAGGCCATTGGTACCCTCAGATTATAGCGGTGATGATTGTATTAGACCCGGCCGGTATATCCCGTGCACATGGGCAGGTCTTAGGGGTGTGTCACTAACTCTGGGAAGTCGGGATGTCGAGTCATGTGAGTCGCTCTATGTGTACGGGGTATTGTCTCGCTATATGCATGCGATGTAGGATTCGGCTGCATAGCCAGTGAGATGTCTTGAGATGTCACTGTGGGTGCTGCTAGTTGAGGTGCCCCGTAACCTACTCACGTGTGCGGTGCTAGTTGAGTCGCTGTGTGGGTATAGAGCTTTAGGGTTACCATTGGTACTGTTTAGAAAGAAAATGGCCGAGCGAGGATTTTACTAGTTTTCGATTTACCGATAGCATTTATGCATTTATATGCACACAGCAGTTATTATGTTATACAGATTCTGAATATAGTTTTCCAAAGATGTAGATAAAAACCACTCGGCAAGATTTCATTAGCATATGATATTAGAAACCATTTTACAGTTTTACATCCGTTTTAGAAGCATAATTTCTGCATGTACTTTAGAAATTGCTATCTTTGTATAATGTTCTTGTAATTGAAATCTCATTTACACTCACTGAGCTCCTTTAGCTCACCCGTTTTATGTTTTATGTTTTATGTTTTTAAACCCCTTTCCCAGGTGCAGGTCTCGATACGCAAGTTGCTGATTCTCCTGTTGTCGAGTAGTGGGCCGAATCCGAAGATCATTTTTATGCATGTAAATGTGCTAAATAACACTCTTTACTTTATGCATAGTAGTAGTAGGCATGTATATTTGTACGTATGTTTCGAACCAACAAGAAAATATTTCGAGATTTTGATGATCATCTTTACTTTTCATGAGTATGCTCATTTTGTGATTTAAATGAAACTTTTGAGTTGTGTTGGAGTTTATTTGGAAAGGACCGGAGGTCCGAATTGGTAGTATTGAGATGTGTTGGAATTAGAAGTGAAATTTCTTTGCAGGTTTATATGGATTTTCCGAAAAACAGGGGAAACTCTGTTCGTTTGTTTTTAAAATTAAGATGTTGTTTTCATGTATATTACTAGACCTTCTTAGTAGTAACAAGAATTGAAAAGGGGTTCGCCTCGCGGAATTTCTCAACATACCCAGTTAGGTTCGGAGGAACTTCCATCGGGGTGCCCGACAGGGCCGCTGGGATCTATAGTTGAGGGTCTCGGGTCGGGTCCTGTCACTTAAGCCTTTGATTAATGAATTGAATGAAATGCTAAATAGGAAGAACATAGGAAGAAGAATGAAATCAATACTCTATGATTCCATTTGTATAGAATTCACTATATTGTAAGATTATCATTTTGTTGTTAGATTATATGTTCTAGGCCTTGATGGAAATCTATTGAACAATATGTGTTGATGTTGTTATGTGATTAGTGATTATCTTGTGTTATTCGTTTATGTTTTTTATGTGCTCAATGCTTCTAATTGCATTGAAAAATGGATTGGATGATCTAAATATTTGGGTTATGTGCTTGGGAAAGTTTAATTTATATGTTGGTTGTAAAAAGCATAGCTTTGAGTTTGTTGAGTTGGGAGACTAATGAACTTAGGGTAGTCACATAAGGGTTGCTTAATGCGTGTATGTATAACGGGTTAGATATGAATATTAAATTAGTTGTATATGCATAGTATCTCATTTGGCACTCAGGAAAGGGAATGAGATTAGTTTTAAGCCATTGATTAATGAATGTATTAAATTAGTTGTTAATCATGAATGATAAAGAGCATAGAAACAATAGTGGAAAACCAAGTCCCTAGAACCACATTGCCATAGTATATCATATCTTTAATTTACCAAGTTATTTAGTTTTAAGTTATTTTTAATTCAATAATTCATCTTACCCTTTAGATTAACCTAGATAAAGTTAGGTTGCCAACATCATAATACTTAGCATTAATTTAGGACACAATCCTCATGAGAATGATACTCACTCATCACTTTATTACTTGCTTACGACCCATGCACTTGTGGTTACAAATTCACGTGTATAATTTCGCAAACAATAAACCCAACAATCACAAAGGAATTGGATTAGGAATAAGAATCTAGAGTCTAGAGGATTGATTTTAGCACATGCAATGAGACTCTCATCTCCAAGATTAAATAATAAAAGTCGAGTACAAGGCACTGATTGAGGGATTAACCATGGCATGGAAATTAAAGATAAAGCGACTCTATGTTCACATAGATCTAGGTTTAGTCACTTTCAAGTAGAACAATGACTACACAATGAAAAAGGAAAGGATGAAAAGCTATTTAGCCACAATAAAGTAGATTGCTTAGCAATTATGGGAAGTAGTTGTTACACAAGTACCTAGGAGAAAAATGTGGAAGCAAATAGGTTACCTAAATAAGCTTTAGCTATAGAATATACAACATTCAGAATAGTACTAATATATGTAAGAGGAAAGACAATTGTGAATGAATAAGCTCTTATACCACAAGAACCAGAAAAAATAAGTATGATGGAAATTCCTAGCTCAAATAATTAGATGACACCTTATATCCAATTTTTGCAAGATGAAAAACTACCTTTGGACCACAATGAAGCCAAAAAGCTTAGAGGTAAGTCTAGAAGGTTCATACTTATTAACAACAACCTCTACAAGAAATCCTTTTTAGGAGTATATATGCATCGTGTGTTATATAGAACGAGGGAAAGAAAATTATCGAGGAGGTACATGATGGTGTTTGTAGAAACCATTATAGTGGAAGAAATCTCGCCTATAAAGTAATGAGACAAGGCTATTTTGGTTTAATATATAAAAAGATAACCTAGAATATGCAAAGAAATGTAAGAAATGTTAGAAGCACGCCATATTAATTCATTTTTCAACTGGGAACCTAAGCGTAGTTACCAACCCCTAGCATTTTATCCAATAAAGGATGGATATAGTGAAAACTTTACTATTAACAGTCAGAAAGAAGCATTTTGTTTTACTTCTCTAAGTGGGTAGAGGCTAAAGCCTATAACAATATAAACGGAATAAAAGTTAAGAAGTTTCTCTAGAACAACATAATTATTGGATATAAAATGCCATAGGAATTGGTCTTTGATAACAAAACACAATTTGTTACCGAAATAGTAACTTCTTTTTGTAGTAAGTTCAAAACTTAACAACAGTTTTCTTTATGAAGTTATCCACAGGGAAATGGCCAAGAAAAAAATTACAAATTGAACAACCTTCATAATATTGAGAAAAAAACTAGAGAGAAAGAAAGAGAAGTGGCTTGAAGAACTTCTGATAATGCTTTGGGAGTATGAGTTCACTAAGAACAGATCCACTAAGAGTTCCCCTTATGATTTAGTTTATCAAATGGAACTGGTACTTCCTATAGAAGTATTCATCCCACCACTAAAGACCAAATTGGTCAACTTGGAACACAATGATGAATCCTTATCACGTCAAAGACTTTGTTGCTTCTATTCATTCTATAATCTACAGGAATAAGATGCATAAATATTATGCAAAAAAGTTCATAGATGAGAAATCAAGGAAGAAGACTTGATCTTACGAGAATCTTTAGATATTAACAAGGAGTAGAATGCTTAGAAAATGATAGAAACATAAGAAGAACCTTACAAGGTGATTAGGAAACATGGCTGAGGAGACTTTTTGTTACAGGTAATAGATGACAAACATATCCTTATACTATGGAACATTTCAAAATTAAAGAAGTGTTTTTTTGTGTAATCTGATTTTAAGAATTATATGTCAGATTGATGTATTATTCAAATTATCCTTATGCTTATAAAAACTATTAGAAAAAAGTCTCATGTCATAAAATAATATCCCTGAAAGAGTCATGGGCTTCTAAACACACCATTCTGTAGATCATCAGAGGAAGGAAAGCATCTTAGGAAGAGTCATGGGCTTTTAAGCACACCTTTTCTAAAGATTGTCCAAAGATGAAGAAGCTTTCTGGAAAGTGTCGTGGGCTTTCGAGCACACTTTTCCCCAAAGTTCTAAAAGAGAAAAAGCATTATTGGAAGGATTGTGTGCTTTTAAGCACATAATTCCATAGAGCTCCAAGGATGAAAAAGCTTCACTAGAAAGGTCGTGGATTTTTTAGCATACTTTTTCATGAAGCACTATTGGTGAAAAAGCTTCCCTAGAAGGGTTGTGGGCTTTTGAGCACACATTTCCATAGAGTTCCACGGAAGAAAAAGAATAATTGGAAAGGATGTGGGCTTTTGAGTACACCCTTCCATAGAGCTCCAAGGATGGAAGAGCTTCCTTGTAATAGACATGGGCTTTCAAGCACACTCTTCCCATAAAGATCTAAGAATGAAAAAGCATCCCTGGAAGGGTTATGGGCTTTTAGGCACAATCTTCCATAGAACATCAAATGCAAAAAAGATCATTTGAAAAAATTGTGGGCATTCAAAACACATCTTCCAACGAGTTTCTAAGACAAGAATGTCTCTTGAATGGTCGTGGACCCTAGAGCACAGCCTTCTAAATATTGTACGAGATAAATAGTTCCCTTAAGAAAAATATTATTTCATCGTAATACTTCCACATATACATCAGAATGTTGGCAATACTTAGTCAATCTATATGGAAGTAGGGAAATTTAGGTCAAAAAAATAACCTTGAATCCGTAAGTTGCTACATATGCATAGTAACTAAAGAACCAATACTTAGTTAATACTAGAGGTACGTGACATACAATTTGTTACTACGTTAATTCTAATTAAATGGTATTAATGTTAATTGATTTGCAATATTGCATTGCTAATCACTAAGCTGATGATTAATAGCATTTAAGAACCATATACTATTATAAAAAGTCAATTACAAAATTCTAGAAACTTATAGGTTGAATAATGGCAAGAGTAGTTATTCTGCATTAGAGGAGGTATCTTTGAGGAGGTCCACCGCATTTGGATTTGCTTCTAAAGCATCTTCCCCAGTTGAATAATAATTTATTACATGAATGTCATCATTAAAATGTTTTGCAGACTGTTTGTAATACAACTTAGCATCGCATGAAAGTCTTTTGGCAGTTCTTGATATTTAGTCAAATCTTGCTAAGACCTAAAGCTATGTTTAAATGATTAAGCTAAAGATATTCAAACTTGGAGATCATATAAAGCCCGAGTATCATATACTGTTCTTCACCTCTGTCCATTATAAGCTTCAAGATTTTCCTTCAAGGAAGCAAGGGTTTGCTGAGTTTGTTCCAGAGAGCTCAACTTAAAAGATCATACTTACGCAGCCTTCAAAAGATTGACACCAATAACTACATGGTTCCTAGCTTCATGTAGCTGATCTCGCTTTTTTTATAAGAGGAAATTTGTAGCAGAAATCTGATCTTGCAAGAATCGATTGACAATCTCCAGGCTGTCAACTCTCCCTTTCAAAGCATCAACTTTTTCTTCAAGGATGCAACTTTATCCTCATTAGCAATAAAAAAAGTATATATGTCAATCATTTCCTTTATCATATCATTGCTGGCTCTCTTCATTACATTAATATGTATGGTTAATGACTCCATAGTTCTATAAAGGAAGCATCAATAATATCTGCCTTTAACTTTTTATTCTTCTCTTCCAGCCTGCAGAGCTCACTCTCTAAAAGAAGGATCCGACCTCTTTTGAATTAATCCTCATTGGTTTTATTTTTTAGTTGATCTAGTGCATACACCTACCTTTGCAATGCATTCAACTCATCCTCAAATGCCTTTGCAGTATAGAGGCTATCCTACAAGTGTTGCAGACTAAAAACATTTATTAGAAACTAACACTTAGATAGTTCAACAAACAACAACAACAAAACAAACCACTTGTCGTTATTAAAGAAGTAGAAAATTTTTATTTCCATGCTTCAGCGCTCATGTTAGGAAGCCTTCTTAGCATCACCCAATTGGCCTTAGTGAATAACCTTAATAGAATTGTAGTTAAACTTTCTCTATCTATCCTCAAAATAGTGGAGTGCCTCTTCATATCTTTGGAACCCCACTTGATGAAGTATGGAACAAACTCATCTTCCGCTCAATGGGCGTAATGTCGGGGAGAATGCAGTGGTGATTATCAATGTGTGAGACCCTTTCTAAATCCAGCAACACCCTCATTGCTTGTTGATAAGGGTATAAATTTCATATATTTTTGTCCCCATTTTACTTAGGAATTGTCTATTTAAATGAGAATAGATAGTTATTTATGTGCTTAAATATTTATTTTTGTAAGGATAGAGCAAGAGTGTCGAAATTAGAGTCGAAACAAGAAAAGAGGACTAAAAAGAAAAAAATGGGAAATATCAACTTAATGCCGCAATGCTACTAGACACTTGAACACTCTATCATTTATACATTTAAGAATGCCCCAACGATAGCTTTTGCATATTGGAGTGACAATTCCAACACTATACAATCATAGTGCTAGAAGACCATCGCCCCAATGATACGACTAACCATGAACCCTAAAATTCAAGGCTTAACATGCCAACATTAAGTAAAAGAATACTACAGGGATGAAGAATTTTAAACCAATGAGTATCTTGAGATTAGATAAGAGTAAGACTATGATTAAATTATTCAGCCATTATGCGAGCTTGGCACAAAGTGGTCCAAATTGCATGACCTCCCCATCCATTTTTGCTCTAGCACCTTGACCAAATATGCTAAGGCATGGTATCTTTTTACTTGCTCGTGATTCATGCCAGTCAGACACACTATCGATGTCATGAAGCTAAGAGCAGTGCTATATTTTGCCATTATGATAGGGTGGCTCGTCGACATCAGGTACATTATTTGGGATGAGACTGTGGCCTTTTTCAAACTAGCTAAGAATAGTCTATGCCTCCCTTCATTAATCACAACGCTCTGCGGGCGAGCCGCAGTTCACTGGGAGGCATACTAGGACATCATCCCTTATACTAAGCCTAATGACTTTAGCACGATTTAGTAGCTGTAGTTCGCTGAGAGTGAGAGACAACCATAATAGAAGAGGGTTCAACAATAATCATCACCAATCACTATTGATTTTGATGAGTCCTTTGCAGCAGTTCAGTAGGGAGCCAGCTCTTCTAAGAGTATGTCGACTTCAGTTAGATTGGCATGCTTAGAGGCCTAGTCTAAGGCATATAGGTAGGATCTGGCAATAGTATAGCAGGAGCTGAGAAATATTAGAGCCTGTCAGATCAAGTGGATAAAGCTATGCCTAGTACAATGAGGGTTCAATATCTCTCATATCATTCAGACTGCTCCACCAGCACCAGCACAATAGTCACCTCCCCTAGAGGATGAGGCGATCCCACTGAGTGATGATCTGGGTATTACAACATCAGACTTTAAGAACATGTCCTGTGACCCTTAGTCACTAAAGGAATCTAATAGGGGTGTAAAAGCACGAGGATGTTCAGTACCCCAACTTTCATATTTTGCTCTAAATTATAAATTTTTGCCTATTTAATTATGTTCTTTTTATCATAAATAAATACACGGTGGAAAATGTGATAAATAGGAACAAAGGGGAGGTAAATAAGATATAAAACCTAGGGCCACAACCGTGGGGATAACATCTCAAGGCCAGGGCCTTCTTGCGGGAAAGTTCAATTTTCTTTATTTTTGGTCTCCTAACGCGATTTTCACTCCTCAATAACGACCCTAGGGTTTCTTATACCTATAAAAGTACTCTTTTAAGAGCTAAAACAAAAAATTTAGAGAGGAAAAAACTTAGAGAAAGACTTCATAACACAAAATCAAAGATTAAAATCAAGAAATCATAATTTAATCTTCAAGTCAAGATTGAGAAAGAAGCAACCCAAGGCATCTTCTTGATTAGTTTTTCTTCTCTTTTCTTATCATTATGTTCTTGTTCTTGCTATCATTCATGGATTGGTTTGATACTCTTGGTTTTGTGATGAGCTAAACTTGTTATTTTAGGGTTAAATTATATGAACCTAATATGTAGCTGGATTTCATTGATTCTTAGTTTATGATCTTAATATATATAATTGATTCATTCTATCTTGAGTTTAATGCTTTCAATATATCTTATCAATATTTTGAATGATTGATGAACTATGATGAACTTGACAAAAAGAATTCATGTGTTTAGCCTAGGATAGTTTGATGCATGATCATAGGGTAATAACTATGAGTTCCATCTTGGATAAACATATACCTAGGTGGTACATATGACATTATTTAAACTTGCTTTTAGTGAATTACATTATAATTTGATTACCATAAACATGTTGATGATTGTTAGAATGTGTAATATAGTCACTCGATCATCAATAGAGGCTTATGATGAGATTAGTGTCTAAGCCAATCAATTCGTATTAAGTGATTAATTAAGATATTAATGAGTTCAATAGAATATTAGGGGATGACGATATACCTTAGATTATTATCTTTTGGTGAATTTAGCTCTTGTTTGTGGCTGTTTAGATTAATTTAGTTGATAGAATTAGGTTAGTTAAATAAATTTCATATTTTAGTTTCTGAATAAAAGTTAAGTTGTTATAATTTAGTACTTGATTGAAAGAATTAGATCTCATAGTCATGGTGGGAACGATATCTGGACTTAACTCTTTTATTACTTGATACGATAGCGTGCACTCCTGCTTAGCTACTATAACACCAATCAAGTTTTTAGTGCCGTTGCCGGGGTCTATTTCTTTCTATTCTTATATCAATATTAATACCAAACTATTTACTTTTAATTCAAATTTTAATTTTTTTTTTATCTTCTTCTTTTTACTTTGGTTTCTTGCTTTAATAGGTCATGTGAAGGGCGATGAGTGGTGATTTAACTTCTTTTGATCTTGAGATCGAAAGAACATCGCATAAACTTCAACGTGAATAGCGTCGGCGATCATTAAACATAGAGGGAAACAACGATCATATCAATAATCCAATGTTTGAGCCTGTGATACAACAAAGAGCTTTGAAGTATGCTATCTCAACTACAAATGGTGTTCAGTTGAGTATTCGGTGATCAACCATCATCATTAATAACTTTAAGATCAAGCCGAATATTAGTTAGATGCTAAATGAGACTATATAGTTCAGTGGAGCTCTCAATGACGATTCTAACATGTATATCATAATTGTCTCGCTATATATATGCAATGTAGGATTCTGCTGCACAACCAATGAAATGTCTTGAGATGTCACTGTGGGTGCTGCTAGTTGAGGTACCTCGTGACCTACTCACATGTACGATGCTAATTGAGTCGCTGCGTGAGTATAGAGCTTTAGGGTTACCATTGGTACAATTTAGAAAAGAAATGGCCGAGCGAGGACTTTATTAGTTTTCGATCTACCAATAGCATTTTATGCATTTATATGCACATTATAGTTATTATGTTGTACAGATTTTGGATATATTTTTCAAAGATGTAAATAAAACTCGTTTGGCAAGATTTCATCTGCATATGATGTTAGAAACCGTTTTATAGCTTTATATTAGTTTTAGAAGCATGATTTATGCATGTCTTTTAGAATTTACTATCTATGCATAATGTTATTTTATTTAAAATCTTAAATGCACTCACTGAGCTCCTTTATCTCACTCGTTTTGTGTTTTATATTTTTTAAACCCCATTCCCAGGTGCAAGTCTCAGTACGCAAGCTGCTAATTCTCCTATTGTTGAGTAGTGGGCCAAATCTGAAGATCATTTTGTTCATGTAAATGTGCTAAATAGCACTCTTTTTGCTTTCAGCATGGTAGTTCTAGGCTTGTGTATTGTACATATGCTTTGTACAACCAAGAAGAGTTTCGATATTTTGATGATCGTTTCACTCTTTTATCAGTATTTGAGTTTTATGATCATAATGAAATTATTGAGTTGAGTTGGATTGATTTCATAAAGGACCGAAGGTCATATTTGGCAGTATTGAGAAGTGGTTGAAAATAGAAGTGTAATTCTTTGCAGGTTTTGTACTGGATTTTCATAAAAACAGGGGAAACTCTGCCCATTTTTTTTAAAAAAAAATTAAGATGTCAATTTTATGTATATGCCAAGAGTTTCTCAATAATAGTAAGAACTAAAAAGGGGTTCGCCTCGCAGAATTTCTCAACTCACCCATTTAAATTATGAGAAACTTCCATCGAGGTGCCCAACAGGGTCGCTGGGACCTATAGTAGAGGGTCTCAGGGCGGGTCTTGTTAGAGTGGTATCAGAGCACGATTTTTGAAGTTTTAGTTAAATAGTTTATTTTTAGAATGAGATTCTTGAAATTGCATGCATATTTATCGAAGTTCAGTAAATTAAATTCCTTGCATTTGATAATTATTTGCATCACTAAATTTATAGAAAATATGCATCGTCGTGGAGGCCCACGTACTAGGAGAGCAGCTACGGAGGCTATTGCATCTGAAGAGGAGCAGGGGAATGAGTCGATAAATGTTCCTACGCCTCAGACCCCTCCTAAGTTGTCTCAACCTGCTGTGCTAGAGGGTGGAATTGTGAATATAGCTCAGATGGCCCAAATACAAGCAGCAACAATCTAGCATCCGAGAGAAATCGGAGTGTTTGTTGAGCTCGGTAAGAAATTGGGCGCTAAGCCTTATGATGGTACAGGAGACCTCAAGAGAGCCCTATTGTGGTTAGAAAACAATGAAGAAATTTTCTCAACAGATGGTGGTATACTCCGCATTTCTATTGAAAGAAGGAGCGAAAGATTGGTGGAAAGCCTTGCAAATGAGGAATGCCGATGGGGTTTCTTGGGCGTACGTGGTATCAGCAGCTGTTTACGCTCAAAATATAACACGGCTATTGCAATATAGATTGAGGTGTCGATCCCATGAGGAAGCTTTTGGAAAAATAGGTTGGTGAAGTAAAATATTAAAGCAGTAGCAAATGAGAAAATTAATTAATTGATTTAAGTGAATGAGATAGAATTGTCTATGAATTGAGGGAAATGTCTTATGATGATTTAAACAAGGCTTCGAAAATCACAATTATGCTTTATAAATCTACTCTATACTTTAATTTAATGTTTATAACTCAATTGACGGTTTTACATCTAAACAATCAATTGGAAGATATGTAAAATATAAAACATTTGATATGACTAAACTCTTTTGTAAATACTAATACAAATCATGTTTTTTATACAAGTTATATAAGATCGACAATATATTATTGACAATATTGCAGTAAAATATCAACTTGAATATCAAACATTTATTGCCTTTACATGTTATCCAAGATCGACAATACATTAATTGACAATATTGTAGTAAAAGATTAACAAATAAAACAATATAACCAGTAATAATTATAGTTCAACAAGAATCACATAAGAAAAACATGACTGAACATATATAAGACATGAGAATTATAACCTCTGGATTATAGAAATTAAAATAGATAAGAGTTTAATCAAAACCAAACTTACAAGCATTTGTAGCTCTTGACAACGAAACAAAGCATATAAGTAGATTTATTACACATAAAAGTTCATCTCTTAGCCTTGCCAAAAATTCTAGCCTAAATTACAATACATGTTAATAAGAAGAAAAGAAGAGAGAATTATTTAATGTTGAAAACGTTCTAAGAGTCTCCTTATATAGGCAATGAATGAAAATATGTCATGTGTGATATTAATCTTCAATAATTTTAGGCCAATGCCTTGTTCAGCCACTTGCAGCACGTTTTTGATAATATAAATAGGCACCGATGTACCTTCTATGGCCGATATTAAAGTTGTAGTATTTTATCTCTTCTTTCCATAGGCACCAAGTTCATGCAAATTAGATGAGTATCCAATGAGATATAAGGAAAATTCCAAAGATACATCAGATTTCAGCCAATAACCATTTTACCCATTAGCAATACAATTTGGTCCATGATAACGGCTGATTTGGACTTTACCATCAACATAAGTGTTGTTAATAATTAAGTCAGTATTTCATAGCTTCAAGAATTATACCAATTAAGTATGTATTTTGTGACATACGGTCCAAATACATGAGTTGGGTCAAGCTAGGCTGAAGTTGTAGCCCGATTCTATTGTATCTCAATTTTTGGCCCATAAAATGTTGGATTTGGCTTTTCTACTATTCTTCAAGTTTGTATAAGATTGAGTCATGTTACTCCAAGTTCAAGAATTTTTTCATTTTGATTTCTACATTGAGAGTTATGTCTATTTTATCGAAACTTGTGCAAATAACATTTATTAATCACAATTTAAGAAAAACAATTTATTTCAAGTTAAAAGTACAAAAATGTTAAAATTAGTGACATTAAATAGTGACTGAATCTCTTAATAAATATGTATTTTCATGTGTTCATCACAACCCTCAACCAGCTTATTGCTAATCTCTAGCAATTCAAGCGTAAATAGAATATGCAAAATTACCTAAGCATTTCAAATAAAAAGTCAGTTCAAGATCACTGTTGCTATTATGGTTTTTTCAATTATAACTTCCAAAAATTGTGTGTGTGAACTAACCCGTAACCATCTTACCACAAACCACAACAGATACAGCCTTGAGAATTTCTCCAAGTAAAATTCTCAACTCCATATCCTCACAAGTGTATGATTGTTTAAAAGGTTAAGATTTCTCTCATAGAGTTAGAAAATAGTTAAGCACTCAAGAAAAAGTCAATTTTAAGGATAGACATATAAAACTAACATTGATCCAAAGATAGGAAAATTAATTGTTTAGAAATCAAGTATTCTTAACATGTACTAGCTTTAAGACTTTAATTGTCTTGTAGGAATAATACCAATATAACTTGGTAAGAAAACTGCCTTCCAAAAAATATGTATTTTAAAATTGAATGAAGACTTTATTAAACTGAATTGATTCACAAATTGTTTTTCATTTTTTTTTGGTATTTTGCTTTTTTTTATTTTTTTTTATTTTTGAAGAATATAATAAAGCATTAAAAAGGTTTCTCACCAAATTATATTATACACAAATGCAACCAACTTATTCCATATTTTAAATAATATCAATCTAAACAAAATTAACCAATTCAAAGGATCAATGAAGGTTCATAAGTTATTTTCTCAACCTTCCCACTTACTTACAAAAGATGTGTGACATTAAAAAAATATATACTTAAATATGGGAATTCTCTTAGCTATATAAATTGAATCATCCCTCTTACCACAAAACTTAGTATTGTGCTCAAAAATATTTTGGAAGTCATTCTTTAGTAACCTAAATAGAAACAGTGACTCAACCTAAACAATTTTGAAATCATACCTAGGCAGAAAAGCAAATTTCTTTATACAAGAATTACCGAGACTACAATCAATAAACAACAATATATGAAACATAAAATAAAACAACAAAAAGTTAGTTAAAATACGTTTCAAAAGTTAGAACTAAAACTCCTTACTCTGCCATTCTAATTTGACCTAGAATACGTCTCAAGAGTTCAAGAATGAACTATTTACTCTGCCATTTTAATCAAATGTCGGGCCAAATTTTTTTTTAAATGCAAAATGCAACTTATGTCTACTATCCTCCCTCAAACCAGATGAAACATTGTCTTCAATGTTTAAAACAAAAGAGATAAAGTATAGGAGACATTACCTGAAACGCTAGTTATTCGAAAGAAACAAACCTGAGAGTCACTTAAGCAAATATAAACTAAAATGATGATACTGATAAATAAATAAAGCAAAGAAAAATTATGCATTATTTAACTAAAAGATTTGAATTTAAGACATCTATATGAGTAGCCCTACTATTCATAAAATAAAACAAAATAAAATAAAATTTTGAATTTAAAATACATGTATTTACAAGTTGTAATTGTGGCTTACATCTTCCTCTGGTTTTATGTCCAGTAACGACTTAAACGCCCTTTATGGGTCGAGGATAGGCTTCCCATCCAATTTTCTTATAAATTGGCAAACAGGGTCTTTTAGAGTTAGATTCTCGAGACTAAACCGTTGATGTTCATTTTTGAATTTATTCCATAAATCAAGAAGTTCACGTTGCACGAGCCCACAGGGATGTGTCTCAAGAGTCAATAGGATATCATCAAAAGACTCTTTACTCAATCCATCCTTAATAAACTGAATTTTGTCTTCTCAATTTCTAGATACAAATCCTAAAGAACAACAACTTCGGTTATAATTTCATCGATCACATTTATGATAGACTTGTAACCTTTTTGTTCGTCACCTTTTGGCATAAGAGCTTATTCCAAGACCAGGCATATGAGAAATAAAATCATTTGTAGACTCACCAGATAATTGAACCTTGGCTTCAATTAACCAACAAAGATCCACAGGGATATTACTCAACATCAATAGCCTTAGTCTTTCACACCGTGCTTTGTAAATCTTAAGAAAAGCATTTTGGGGCAATGAAGGAAAACGTTTTAAAAGGTTGGCAAGAATGTGATCCATTTTGAAAGAAAGCGAAAAGATGAATGCATAGTTTGAGGGATAGTTTTTAGTGAACTGAGAAACCGATTTTAATAGTCACGGAGTACCGTATTTGCCATTTGACCGGAAAATAAAATCACACTAAAGAAAAAAAAGAAAATAAACTAAAATAAAATGTGAAAGAAAATAAAAGCAAAAATAACAAGTCAAAAGGTAAAATATAGACAAAATATAAAATATGGTACAGATAAATTGAACCTGATTAAGCATGATAGACAGGATCCATAAGAGGGATCTCGTCTAGGTACATAGAGTGGTTTACCTTTTTCATATAACTTTTTAGCCGCTGTCTATTTACTTTGAAAGTTCACCCATCAGTGAGGTCCTCAATTTCGACAGGACCATTAGAAAAAACATGCCTTACCATAAATGGACCAGTCCATCGAGATCTCAACTTTCTATGGTGTAAATACAATCGAGAATCATAAAGATAGACTCGCTGATTTGGCTCGAAGTGTTTCCTTGAGATCTGTTTATCATGAGCTGCTTTTATTTTAGCTTTGTACATTTTAGAGTTGTCATATGCATCATTTCGTAGCTCTTCTATTTCTAACAATTGTAATTTTTTTTGAAGACCTGCAGCACTTAAATCAAAGTTAAGGGCTTTGATAGCCCAATAAGCTTTATGCTCTAACTCAATAGGTAAACGGTAAGCTTTCCTATAAACAAGCCGGTATGGAGACATTCCTAAGATGGTTTTATATGCAGTGCGATATGCCCATAATGCATCAGAAGGTATAGAGACCAATCTTTGCGTTTCGGGTTAACTGTATTTTTCAAAATTTGTTTAACCTCTCTATTTGCTAACTCAGCTTATCCATTTATCTGTGGATGGTATGCAGTGGAAAATTTATGAAGAACACTATACCTACGCATCAAAGTTTTAAAACAACGGTTACAGAAATGTGTTCCTTGGTTACTAATGATGACACGTGGTTCTCAAGGTTTGATGGCTTTGGTTTCTTCCTCTTTCATGGCAACTCTTCAATGCCTGGTTTTCAAAATCGAATCCCTTTATCCTGTGAGTCAAAAATACTAAACACATTAATTGTTACATTAGGATAATACAATTCTTCAAAATTAAAATTGAGAAGGTTTTTCAAAGAATCAGAGCCATGATTTTTATAAGCTTCCTCCGCTACAAGTGTGTCTATCATATATGAATGATAGCATTCGTCTTCTTCTCGTGGTTGTTTGTCAATATTGAAAATGTTCACCTCAAGAGTTATATTCCCAAAAGATAATTTCATTAGACCATTTCTGTAATTAATAAGAGCGTTAGCAATAGCAAGAAAAGGTCTCCCCAAAATAAGAGGGATTTTAGACTCCATGTTAACCACAGAATGAGTATCTAAAACAAGAAAGTCAACAGGGTAGTAAAAGTTATCAATTTGTAACAAAATATCTTCTACTATTCCCTGTGGTTTCTTAATTGATCGGTCAGTTAATTGTAGGAATACAGATGTAGGTTTAATCTCACCAAGTCCTAATTGCAAGTAAATAGAATATGGCATTAAATTTACACTTGCTCCTAAGTCCAACAAAGCTTGACCAAACTCATGTGTCCTAATTTTGCAGGAGATTATGGGACATCCTGGGTCTTTGTACTTGGGTGGTGTTTTTTGTTCAATCACTGCACTTATCTGTTCTGCCAAAAATGCAGTTTTCTTTACATAGTGTTTTCTTTTGATAGTGCATAGATCCTTGATGACTTTGGCATAAGTTGAAACCTCTTAATCAAATGCAACAAGGGAAGATTAATCTTAACTTGTTTCAAATGTTCCAAAATCTCACCTTAAATTTGTGAATTTTTCCCAACCGGTCGAAGAGCTTGAGGAAAAGGCACTGAGATTTAAAACTTATTTTCAGGCTTTTTTTCCACTGTGGCCTCTTTTTCAAGGGGGGGCGTCTTTACTACTCGTAGATGTGTTAATTTCAGAAGTAGGCTCACTTATAATCTTACCACTTCGAGTAGTAATGCCATTGACTTCTTTGAGATTTTGAGCATCAAAAGTAGAAGCTTGTGCCATGAATTGTCCTTACGGATTGGATTGTGGTTGAGATGAAAACTTACCTCGCTCTTGTATAGTTAAGGCACTGGTCAGTTTTGTGATTTGATTCTTAATTTCTTTATTTTCGTCTATCACCTGCGCAAGTACTGTTTCAAACTTTTGATTAGTCTTACTTTGTGCCTCCATAAATGCATGTAATGCATCCTCTAAAGGACGCCTGGCTGATCGTGCATTATATTGTGGTGCAACATAAGACTTGGGTGCTTGTTGTTCTTGTTTCTAATGGTTATTGGTTTGTTGGTCAGATTTCCAACTGAAATTTAGGTGGTTTCTCCAACTAGATTATAGGTTTCAGAGTAGGGTGAATAAGGCTTCTTGTACATCCCTAGGGCATTACATGGCTCCTCATATATCCCTCTCATCTCACTATAAGTGGCGCAATCCTACGCTAAGTGTTCTACTCCTCCACAGACAAAACAGATATTGTGTGGCTCAACCTTAGCTACTGTGTGGATGATCCTTCTATCTTTGATTTTTAAGGCCTTTAACTCCCTAGTTAAGACTTCTAATTGAGCTTTAAGGCTATCCTCTTCCCTAAGATTGGAAAACTCCACTGGGTTGTGACCTATTTGTGCTTTTAGTAATGCTAGGTCCAGTCCATGTATGTGCTTTTTCGGCTAAGTCATTAAGGAATTCTATGGCTTCCTCGGGATCTTTATAAAGGAACTCCCCATTACACATCATCTCAAAAAATTGGCGCTCTCTAATTGTGAGTCCCTCATAAAAATAGCTAACCAAGCGCTAATTTTCATACCCATGGTGAGGGTATAGATTTAGCAACTCTTTAAACCTTTCCTATGCTTGATATAAGGTTTCACTGTCTTTTTGGGAGAATGAAGAAATTTGTCTTTTCAGGCCATTAGTTTTGTGTTGTGGAAAGTATTTATTAAAAAATGCTTAGGTCATTTCTGCCAAAGTTCCTATAGACCTCGGCCTCAAAGAGTATAGCCAACTCTTTGCTTTTGTCTTTCAAAGAAAAAGGAAAAAATCTAAGCTTAACAATGTCTATGGCTTCAGGTTGGCTATGGAAGGTGGCAAGTACCTCTTCAAATTCCCTGACATGTACATAAGGATTTTCACTATCTAGACTATGAAAAGTGGGCAGAAGTTGTATCATTCCAGGTTTAAAATTTGAATGTGGTGTGTTAGGTGGAAATATAATGCATAATGATGTGGCTGTGCGAGTAGGATGCAAGTAATCTTTTAGAGTCCTAACGGGGTTCTCTTCGTGTTGGCTCATTGTGTTGGAATTAAAAGATGAACTAGATGTTGAATTCGCTTCCCTTACAAATTGTGATGATGGTTCTAGTTCTACTTCTCTCACGAATCTTCCTCGTTTGTCTCTAAGTCGATGCATACATCCTAACAAATTTTTTTTTTTATTCTTTTTTTTTTATGAAAGAAATGCTCAAGAAAAATTAAGAAGTGAAATAAACACAACAAGAAATAGAAATGAGTTAGGTGGTAATGGCAATCATGAAATATAAATACAATAAATGAATAAAAGATAATAAACTGTAAAGTACAATTAAAAAAGTACAATAAATAAATAAATAAAAAGTACAATAATAAAAGAAAAGAAAGTACAATAAATAAAGGAAAATAAAATGCAAAGTACAATAAATAAATAAAAATAATAAAATAAAATAAAGTACAATAAAAAAGGGTACAATAAGTAAATAAAAAAAATAGGCAGTAGAACCGGCCATTAAAATAAAAACAAATAGAACATATTAACTAAAGAAAATAAAGTGCAATAAATAAATAAAATAAAATAAAAATAAAGTACAATAAAAAAATGCAATAAAGAAAATAAAGTACAATAAATAAACTAAAGTGCAATAAATAAAAATAAATAAACTAAGTTAGGCGGTAGAACCAGCCATTAAAATAAAATAAAATACGACAAATTAACTTTTAAAAAAAGAAAGTGCAGTAATAAATAAATAAAAAGTAAAGTACGATAAATAAATAAAAGAAAAAAAAGTACGAAGTACAATAAATAAATAAAAGAGAATGAACTAAGTTAGACAGTAAAACCAGCCATTAAAATAATATAAAATATAACAAATTAACTCAAATAAATAAAATAAATTAGGTGGTACAACCAACCATAAACAATAAAATGAATTACAACAAAGGAAATAAAACCAAGATTTTGCAAAGAAAATAAATGTAAAAAGTTACCACTTAAGTATTGATAAACGCAACCGACTTTCGCTTAGTGTGACTCCTCGGCAACGGCGCCAAATTTGTTTACGCTCAAAATATAACGCGGCTATCGCAGTATAGATTAAGGTGTTAATCCTACGAGGAAACTTTTGACAAAATAGGTTGGTGAAGTAAAATATTAAAGCAGTAGCAAATGCGAAAATTAATTAATTGGCTTAAGTGGATGAGATAGAATTGCCTATGAATTAAGAAAAATGTCTTATGATGATTTAAACAAGGTTTCAAGAATCACAATTATGCTTTATAAATCTACTATACACTTTGATTCAACGTTTATAACTCAATTGACAGTTTTACATCTAAACAATCAATCGGAAGATATGTAAAATATAGCACATTTGATAACACATACATTTGATATGACTAAACTCTTTTGCAAATATTAACCTACATCATGTTCATTTATACAAGTTATCTAAGATTGACAATATATCATTTTGACAATATTGCAGTAATAGATCAACTTGAATATCAAACATTTATTGCCTTTACATGTTATCCAAGATCGACAATATATCAATTGATAATATTGCAATAAAATATTAACATATAAAATAATGTAGCCAATAAAAATTATAATTCAACAAGAATCACATAAGAAAAGTATGACTGAACATATATGAGACATGAGAATTATAACCTCTGAATTATAGAAAGTAAAATAGATAAAAGTTTAATTAAAACCAAACTTACAAACATTTGTAGCTCTTGACAACGAATCAAAGCATATAAGTAGATTTATTACACATAAAAGTTCATCTCATAGACATATAGTAATCTAGAAGGTTTACCAATTGACCCCTGTTGGTAACTATAGATAAAGAGCGATGTTTTTGAGAATATATTGCATAATGATATTCTTAGTACCACTTGCAACTATGTCTGTAATATTCAATCCCTATTAGTAGTATTGACATCTAAATTTCGGTATAGAGCAATAAAGACACCGTAGGGTTACCCGATTCTTACCCTAATAGAAATATTTTTTTCATGGTGCACATGAGAGATATTAGACCTAATTTGATAATTTTACACTCGGTAGGAGCGTCGGACGATCTTAGAATAGTTTTAGAAGTTTTCTCTATTGGCTTGGAAAAGGAAATTTTAATTTACTACATGAGTTTCCATTTAAGGGTTGTGCATGGAACAAGCTCTTGTTGAGAAACATAATCCATATGTTAGAGAAAAGACCAATTAGAGGCAATTTTATGGATTACCAAGTTGGAAATTTCAGTTAGTTCCTTTGACCATTTTAATTAATTAATTACAAATGAACCAATTACACACTTAGTTTTCAACTAATGGCAAATTAGAAATTTAGAGTAAGTTGAGGGGAAAATTGAACAATTGAGGGAGCACTATATATAAAGTAGAAGTGTGTAGAAATTTCATGAGATTAAAAGCATAACAAGTTAGAACATTAGAGGTGAAATTCAGCCAAGAGAAAGGAGGGGCTGCTATAGTGAAATTTCAAGGCTTTTTCATGCTTAATCAAGCTAAAATAAGGTCAAATACAAGTTCTGGAGATCAACTGAAGCCTCTATTAGTGAAAATCCAAGAAAAAGAGGTAAGAAAAATATTGTTTTGTGAGGATGATATGTGAACTTTCAAGATTGCTTCAATTGATGTTCTTGTGTGTATTCTTGGTTTAGATTGAGTTGAATTCTAGTGTGGAGCTTGAAGAAGTCATCAAATCGAAGAAATTGGCAAGGTAAGAATTAGGGTTTTGGATGATTTTGATGTAGAGACTTCAATTGGTTGTAATTAGGGCATTAGAATGAAATTGGCTTGATTTTGATGCTATTGGAACAAGAAATTGAGAAAAGAAATGTGTTGGGTGATGGATGTAAATTCTGCCACTTTAGGGAAGTGTTTACGCTCAAAATATAATGCGGCTATCGCAGTGTAGATTGAGGTGTCGATCCCACGAGGAAGCTTTTGGCAAAATAGATGTAATATCTAATCCCTATTAGTAGTATTGGCGTCTAGATTTCGGTATAGAGCAATAAAGACACCATAGGATTACCCGATTTTAACCCTATTAGAAATATTTTCTTTATGGTGCGTATGAGAGATATTAGACCTAATTTGGTAATTTTACACTCGATCGGAGCGTCGGACGACCCTAGAATATTTTTGAAATTTTTCTCTATTGGCTTGGAAAAGAAAATTCTAATTTACTACATGAATTTCCATTTAAGAGGTAAGAAAAGCATTATTTTGTGAAATTTATAAGTGAGTTTTTAAGATTGCTTTAATTGATGTTCTTGTGTGTATTCTTGGATTAGATTGAGTTGAATTCTAGTGTGGAGCTTGAAGAAGTCATCAATTTGAAGAAATTGGCAAGGTAAGAATTAGGGTTTTTGGTGATTTGAATGTAGAGACTTCAATTGGTTGTAATTAGGGCATTAGAATGAAATTGGCTTGATTTTGATGTAATTGGAACAAAAAATTGAGAAAAGAAATGTGTTGGAACATAGGGCGAAAATATGTCACTTTAGGGAAGTTAGGGATTGAGTGGTGTTTTGATTGATTTGTTGTGTATAAATGATGCCTTATGTATGTTGAATATATTTGGTTGATGGAAAAATAAAAAAAATGAAGAAAATGGGACATAATTGTCCATTTTGGAAAGGTGAAGGACAATTATGTCCAACCAAGCTATAAGGTGTTTAATAATTTCTAGGGCGTCGGGTGGTGAGTTAGATTAGATTAAATGACTCCGTAAATGAAAATTGAAAAGTAGTATGCATTCGGGCTTTATATGCTGATTAGGTCGTTTAGTAGTTAAATGAGATTCTAGCATTCAATTTAGTTTTAAATGTCATTTATAGCGCGTAGGTGAAGAAAACCGAGAGCGATAATGGGATCAGAAATCCGGAGCGAAATTGAGCGTGGAGCGGTTGTGAGTGAAAATCTGCCATTTCTTTTATCTTTCATTTATTATGTTTCCGCATAATGAAAATGAATGTTTTATGAGATTTCAATGCATAAACATGATTTATAATCTTGACATGTATCCATAGATATGCATTTATATGTTCGGTTTAAGAAACAGTTTTAAAATTTCTGCATTCGTTTTAAAGGCCATTGGTACCCTTAGATTTTAGTGGTGGTGATTGTATTAGACCCAGCCGGTATATCCCGTGCATATGGGCAGGTCATTGGGGTGTGTCACTAATTCTGGGAAGTCGGGATGTCGAGTCATGTGAGTCGTTCTATGTGTATGGGGTATTGTCTCGCTATATATATGCGACGTAGGATTCTGCTGCATAGCCAGTGAGATGTCTTGAGATGTCACTGTGGGTGCTGCTAGTTGAGGTGCCCCGTGACCTACTCACGTGTGCGGTGCTAGTTGAGTCGCTGCGTGAGTATAGAGCTTTAGGGTTACCTTTGGTACAGTTTAGAAAGAAAATGGCAGAGTAAGGACTTTACTAGTTTTCAATTTACCGATAGCATTTATGCATTTATATGCACACGGCAGTTATTGTGTTATACAGATTTTGAATATTGTTTTCCAAAGATGTAGATAAAACCCGCTCGGCAAGATTTCATCAGTATATGATATTAGAAACCATTTTACAGCTTTACATCAATTTTAAAAGCATGATTTATGCTTGTATTTTAGAATTTACTATCTATGCATAATGTTATTTTATTTGAAATCTTAATTGCACTCACTGAGCTCCTTTAGCTCACTCGTTTTGTGTTTTATGTTTTCTAAACCCCTTTCCCAGGTGCAGGTCTCGGTACGCAAGCTGCTAGTTCTCCTATTGCCGAGTAGTGGGCCAAAACTGAACATCATTTTTATATATGTAAATGTGCTAAACAACACCCTTTACTTTCTACATAGTAGTTGTAGGCATGTATATTTGTATGTATGTTTTGAATCAACAAGAAGAGATTTCGATACTATGATGATCGTTTTTGCTTTTTATGAGCATGCTCATTTTGTGTTTCAAATGAAACGATTAAGTTGTGTTGGATTCTATTTGGAAATGACCGGAGGTTTGAATTGGTAGTATTGGGAAGCGTTTGAAATAGAAGTGAAATTTCTTTGCAGGTTTTATATGGATTTTTCGAAAAACAAGGGAAACTTTGCCCTTTTTAAAAAAAAATTAAGATGTCATTTTTATGTGTATTAAAAGATTTTCTCAATAGTAGCAAGAACTAAAAAGGGGTTCGCCTCGCGAAAATTTCTCAACTTACCCAGTTATATTCTGAGGAACTTTTATCGAGGTGCCCGGTAGGGCCGCTGGGACCTACAGTAGAGGGTCTCGGGGCGGGTCCTGTCAGAGTGGTATCAGAGCACGGCTTTTGAAGTTTTTAGTTAAAAAATTCGTTTTAACAATGAGATTCTTGAAATTGCATTCATATTTTTCTAAGTTTAGTAAGTTGAATTCTTTGCATTTGATAATCATTTCAATCACTAAATTTATAGAAAATATGCATCGTCGTGAAGGCCCATGTACTAGGAGAGCAGCTGCGGAGGCTTTTGCATCTGAAGAGGAGTAGGGGAATGAGTTAGTAGATGTTCTTACGCCTCAGCCCCTCCTGAATCATCTCAACCTGCTGAGCTAGAGGGTGGAAACGTGAATGTAGCTCAGATGGCCCAGATACTAGCAACACCGATCCAATAGCTGAGAGAAACCAGAGTGTCCATTGAGCGCGCCAAGAAATTGGGCGCTAAGCCTTATGATAGTACCGGAGATCCCGAGGGAGCCCTATCCTGGTTAGAGAACAATGAAGAAATTTTTTAGGTTATGAGATGTACTAAAGAACAGATGTGGTATACTCTGCATTTCTACTAAAGGAAGGAGCGAAAGATTGGTGGAAGGCCGTGCAAAGGAGGAATGCCAATGGCGTGTCTTGGGCGCTTTTCAAAGAGGAATTTCTGAATAAGTTCTACCCCAAAAGTTATAAAGATGCGAAGATAGAAGAGTTCTTCAAGCTCGAACAAGGTTCCCTCTCGGTGGTAGAGTACGAGAAGAAGTTTTCAGAGCTCCTCCGTGCCGTTCCCTTTATAGCCGATAATGAGGAGTAGAAGGCTAACCGGTTTATAGTGTGTCTCAATCCTTAGATTAGGGCGTGCGTGGTATCGGCAGCCCATACTCAGTAAAGAGCATTGGTGAAAGCTACAACTCGAGTTGAAAGAAGCATGGCGGCCATCCCTAAATCGAAACCGCAGGGCCAGAAAAGAGGTTGGTCAGGTGGTTCTCGAGGAGGGCTGAGTAAATTCACACGAACAGAGGAGAGATCTTCATGGTCTAGCAGTTAGAAACCAAGCCATGGAGCTCAATCCAGCCAAGCTTCCATTCGGCAACCATCGGCTGAATTTCAAAGAACTAAGGAGAGTTGGAAGAAGTTTTCGGTGTATAATAAATGTGGCAAGGCCCATCCAGGGGATTGTAGGAAGGGAACTACCAGCTGTTATAAGTGTAGTCAAGAGGGCCACTACATGAGAGATTGCCCGAATGATGAAGCTAGCAGTAAGCCCGAAGATAAACCACCAGCTCCGGGATAAACTAGTGGCGGCCGAGGGCAGATTCGCAGCGGTCCCTAATTCAGAAGGCCGAGCGGCTTGAGCCAGCCTATTAGGAGAGTCGGCCGAGGAGGATCATCCAGAGGACCGCAAGGTAGACCGCATACCCAGGCTAGGGTATTTGCAGTGACACAATAGGAGGCGAATGCAGTCCCAGAAGTTGTGACAGGTATGATGTCAATTTTTGTTCGAGATGCTTATGTACTGATAGATCCTGGAGCGACCCATTCTTTTATTTCTATGGAGTTTGCTGCAAGTGCTAGTATAGCGCCCTAGTTATTAGATTGTACAGTAGCATTGTCTCTTCTTACAGGAGACTCCATTGTAGCAGAGAGGGTGTATAGGGGTAGTAAAATCAGTATTAAGAGCCAAGAGTTTATGGCGGATTTGATTATGCTGGCCATCAGTGAGTTTGATGTGATTTTAGGGATGGATTGGTTGTCTAAATATCGGGCCTTAGTAGATTGCTTCCGGAAAGAAGTTAGATTATGTAGCCCAGGCGGAACGAAAGTTATTTTTCGTGGGGTGCAAAAATCACTTTCCACCAGTATGGTGTCAGTAATGAGGGCAATGAAGATGCTTCGGAAGTCTTATCAAGGGTACTTAGTCTATGCCATAGATGTAAGCGATGGAGGAACGAAATTGGAGGATATTCCAGTGGTTAGAGAGTTTCCGGATGTATTTCCAGAGGATCTTTCAGGTTTGCCTCCAGATAGAGAGATAGAGTTTAAAATAGAAGTAGCCCCTGGAACGCAACCAATTTCTAAAGCACCCTATAGAATAGCTCATTCAGAATTAAAAGAACTGAAGGTTCAGCTAAAAGAGTTGATGAATAAGGGTTTTATCAGACCGAGTACTTCTCCTTAGGGGGCACCGATTTTGTTTGTAAAGAAGAAATACGGAAGTATGAGATTATGCATTGATTATAGGAAACTGAATAAAGTAACGGTGCATAATCAATATCCACTTTGAAGAATTGATGATTTGTTTGATCAACTACAAGGAGTCGGAGTATTTTTCAAGATAGATCTGAGGTCAGGCTATCATCAACTGAAGAAGCTCATTCGTCTGTATATGCTATGCATCCGGCGAGTACAAAGATGTACCGTACCTTAAAAGAGCACTATTGGTGGAAGGGCATGAAGAAAGATATAGCTGAATTTGTCTCGAGATGTGTAACTTGCCAGCAAGTAAAAGCTATGCATCAGAAACCTGTAGGGCTCTTGCAACCCCTTCTGATTCCAAAGTGAAAATGGGAAAGAATAACGATGGACTTCGTGGTAGGACTTCTGCGTAGCCAAATAGGCAATGATGCAATATGGGTGATTGTTGATAGGCTGACGAAATATTCTCATTTCCTACCTATTAGAAGCAATTATTCTTTAGATAAATTGGCTCAGTTGTATGTAGATGAGATGGTACGACTCCATAGAGTTCCAGTATCCATTGTGTTAGACAGGGATCCATGGTTCACCTCTCAATTTTGGCCCTGCTTACAGAAAGCTCTAGGCACAAAATTAAGTTTTAGTACGGCCTTTCATCCATAGACGGATGGTCAGTCTGAGCGGACAATTCAGACACTTGAAGATATGCTTAGAGTGTGTGTTATGAAGTTTGCCTAAAATAATAGCTATCAGACTAGCATAGGGATGGCACCATATGAAGCATTGTATGGAAGGAAGTGCATGATAGGGGCATAAAAATACTAGTAGGATTTGTACTTAACTTTCATATTTTGCTCCAAATCATAAGTATTTGACTATTTAATTGTGTTTTCTGATCATAAACAGATTCATGATGGAAAATATGACACATAGGAACAAATAGGAGGCAAATCGGACATCAAACGAATAAGTTACGCTCAAAATACGAAAGTAGCGCAGCAGCAGGTGGCTGGGTGCCGCGGCACCCAGAACAGCGTGTGAGCGCCACGGCGCTCAGCACCCAGCATCGCGGCACTCGTTGATGTCTTGACAGACCTGTACTCATGCCTAGCACCGTGGCACTGAGCTCCCAGCGCCACGACGCCTGTGCGGATGTTTAAATACCCTTCTAAACTCGCCTATTCAAGGAGGATGGGAAGCTCCTCGTGCCTAGGGTTTCTCATAGCAACAAAAACACTCTTTTGAGGCAAAAATAGAGAGACCTAGCAAGGAGAATAACACAAGCAACAAACACACATTCAAGCCAAGAGATCAAGGTGAAGTTATTGAAGATTGAAGATTGAAGATTAGGGAATCAACTCTTGAGCAATCAAGACAAGAGGAAGAAAAACAACTCAGGGCATCACTTATTTTGTTTTATTCCTTACTTTTAAAAGATGATTTCATTTATTATATTTCATACTTTTGCTTTGATATTCTTGTTTTGAACATGAGCTAATTTCTTTTGATTTAGGGTTAGACGTTATTGAACCTAGTATGTAATTAATTCTTTTAATCTCTTAGTTATAAACTTTTATCCCTTAATTGATTCAATCTTTCTATGCTTAATGTTTTCATTATACTTGATCACTATTTTGATTGTTTAGGGGATACGTCGATACCCTAGATTATTTATCAATTGAGTGAATTCTATCTCTAAGTATTTACAATATTTTAATTAGGTTCAGTTCAATAGCAAAAATTTAGTTAGTTAAACTCCATCCTTGAAGCTAGTTTGGATAAAGGTAAAGTAGAGTAATTTTAGTATTCGATTGAAGAAAATAGAAACAATAGTCTCTGTGGGATCGATAATCTGGACTTAGTCCTATATTACTTGATACGAAAAACGTGCACTTGCGCTAGATCACTAAAATAGACAATCAGTGCAGAACTCCAGTTTGTTAGGATGAGGTAGGTGAAAAGAAGCTGATCGGTCTAGAAATTATTCAGATTACTTCAGAAAAGATTCAAATTATTAGACAGAGATTGAAAATAACTATTGATAGACAGAAGAGTTATGCAGATAACAGGAGAAGAGATTTGGAGTTTCAGATTGGTGATAAGGTCTTTCTGAAGATATCGCCATGGAATGAAGTACTAAGATTCGGGAAGCGAGGAAAGCTGAGTCCCCAATATGTTGGGCCGTATGAGATAGTTGAAAGAGTTGGAAATGTGGCATATCGTCTACGGCTACTTGAAGATCTGGCTAGAATCCATGATGTGTTTCTGTAACACCCTCCTCACTCGCCTCTCATCGAGACACGAGATCAGGGGGTGCTACGATAGCATCGAACAGAAACAACGATAATGATTATTTAAACTTCAAAAAAAAAATATATTTTTTTTATATAAACATTTACAGGGAAAAACTGACAGAGTCTCTCTTAAAAATTTGATTTTTACACTATCTGTAACAAAAGAAACATTCCCAAAAATTTCACATCCATTCTTAACCAACTTCCATATTTGTCTTTCAGCAAATATTCACAACTCATATCACAATATAAATGTATCAAACCTTTACAAAACTATTTCACATCCAGTATATTATCAAAATATATATCATATATCATGGTTTTAAAAGAGACAGTTCTGAATAAATACATATATGCATGCACATACACTTAATGTCCATAATATAATACACAACAATCTATAGACAAGCAAAATATCTACAAAAAATAATTATATATAGAGAGAGGATGTGAGCGACTCTGAGCAGCTGCAGAAAGATTTACTCTTCAATCTTTAGTGATGGTAACTCTACTACCTGCGCATGGTAAATCCAACGCGCTAAGCACAACAGCTTAGTGGGTGTACACAAAAGATGAAACAGTGTAATAAAATTTTTATTACCTTTTTGCAATAAACTATATATATAAACAATGAAATTTTGAGTAATACCAATTTTTCTCCATATATCATAATAAATCAAAATTTATCAATTAATCAATTCATTAAACCAAAACATTATTTCGATTTCTCATTTCAATTAATCAAATATATATATATATATATATATATATACACAAATACCATATATATACTTAATCCAAGTAGGCGCCCAAAATAAACGCTGACACGATACTATGAATTGGCTAATGGGCTAACAAATATCAGATAATGATCCGGCATCGGTCACTCGGTGACTACCCACCGGATCCAGAACAGATCAGAATAGATAACAGATCGGATACACAGAGTAGTATCATCGAACAAGCAAACGGCGCAGTACTGCTATAATACCCTATTGACATGCCAACTACCAATCCTCCCCTACCAATGTTCAGGTTTACCTAGGGCGTCACAATAGTATTATTATAATACATTATTTTTCTTTTAAAAAAAAATATTTTAACACAATTTTATTATTATTAAACTAAATTATTATACAAATTCACATTTATTCAATTTTTTTGACTATTCATATTTAGAAACAAATATTGTTTCATTATTACAAATAGGCCCAAAATTTTTTACTATTCACCTTTATGTCTAAAATTTTCAAAATTTTTATACATAAGCCCAAATGTTCCAAAATTTTTCATATGGATCCAGAATATTCAAAAATACCAAAATAAGTTTCAGATTTTCCAGATTTAACAATTCAGCCCAAAAGTTTCCAATTTTCTACTTATGGGCTCATTTGTTCCAAAATTTGCCATTAGGCCCCAATTTCTTCAACAAGTCATATATAAGTTCTAATTACATACTAATACACATAAAGACATAAAAATTTTAAATATTTACAATTTAGTCCAGAAATTTTCATATAAGTCCTATTTTCTCAAAATTCATATTTATGCCCAATTTTTCTTTTCTTTTCAATTTTGACCACCAATTAATATCCAATACTCAAAACATATTTAATACGTTTAGAAACAATATAATTATCAATTCAATGCCATAGTTCAACATACTCATCCATCATATTAATAAAATACATCAATATACACTAAATTTCATAAGGTAAGAATTTTAAGTTTCAAACTAATGTGTACACCAACCTTATAAGCTTAATTCCTCCACTTGACTCACATCTTCTCCTTCTCCTTCCCTTGGCTATCCTTGGCCAAGCTTTCACCTTCATTTGCCAAAATACACAAATAATGAATAAATTTCTAATTTACCAAATTAAAAGCATAATTCACTAATTCTACATGGCTACTTAATTTATTTACCCTTGAAACCCCAAATTCATATTCAATAAAATTTTTAGCATCAACTCACCTTGAATAACACCTTATACCTTAAAATTGATCCTTGAAACTTGATGAAGAAGGCTTTAATTAAGGATTTGGAGGCTTAATTTACTATTGGAAGTATTGAGAATTGTTGAATTTAAAGGGGGATAAAAGAAAAATGGAGAGAAAATGCAAAAGGGAGGGGACGGCCAAATGTTTGGTTTTCTCTAAATTTTTCAATACTATTCCCCCTTTTATAGCCTTTATTTTTCTTTCCAAAAATACCCCAACTAAACTCAAAATTACAAAAATGCCATTGGTTAGAAATGATGACATTTGATTGGTCCAAAAATTTCAAATACTATTCATAACTAAACTAAATAAAAAATCTAGTTAAAATCTAACTAATTCTAGTAAATTCCATTTAACAATGTTGGCAAAATTCTATTAGTCCAAATGTTGGAAAAGTTGTAATAGAATGGGTTTTAATTCCATGCAAACACTTATACCATACTATACTTATTCAACCAATCAAATTCTTCCATTTCTTTTGACTAATAAATTCAATCAAAATAAATAAAAAAATTTGGGGTATTACAGTTTCACATTTCCATGCTTTGCAAGTATATAGCAGATCCTTCGCACATCCTAAGGGAACAATTAGTAGAATTGAAAGAGAACTTGACCTATGAAGAGAAGCCTATGCAAATCATAGACCGGAAAGAGCAAGTGTTTCGTAATTAAAGCATTCCCTTAGTGAAGGTGTTATAGATGAACCATGGAGTAGAAGAAGTCACGTGGGAACGTGAAAATCAGATACGAGTACAACATCCCCACCTCTTCGAGATAGGTATGATTTAAATTTCGAGGACGAAATTTTTTTTTAAGGAGGGGTGAAATTGTAATATCCAATCCCTATTAGTAGTATTGGCGTCTAGATTTCGGTATAGAGCAATAAAGACACCGTAGGATTACCCTATTTTAACCCTATTAGAAATATTTTCTTTATGGTGCGCATGAGAGATATTAGACCTAATTTGGTAATTTCACACTCGATTGGAGCATCGGACGACCCTAGAATATTTTTGAAAATTTTCTCTATTGGCTTAGAAAAGAAAATTCTAATTTACTACATGAATTTTCATTTAAGGGTTATGTATGGAACAAGCCTTTGTTGAGAAACATAATCCATATATTAGAGAATGGACCAATTAGAAGAAATCTCATGGATTGCCAAGTTAGAAATTTTAGTTAGTTCTTTGGACTATTCTAACTAGATAGTTAAAAATGAACTAATTACATAATTAATTTTCAACTAATGGAAAATTAATAATTTAGAGTAAGTTAAGGGACAAAATGGTTAATTGATGGATAACTATATATATGTTAGAAGTGTGTAGATTTTTCAAGAGAACAAAAAGCAAACACTTAGAGCAAAAGAGAGAAAATTCGAGGGTACCAATAGCCTTTAAAACGAATGCAAAAATTTCAAAATTGTTTCTTAAACCGAACATGTAAATGCATATCTATGGATACATATCAAAATTATAAATCATGTTTATGCATTGAAAGCTCATAAAACATAAATTTTCATTATGCGGAAACATAATAAACGAAAGAAAAAAAAAATGGCAGATTTGCACCCATAACCGCTCCGCGCTCAATTTCGCTCCAGATTTCTGCTCCCATTACCGCTCTTGGTTTTCTTCACCTACGGGCCATAAATGACATTTAGAACCAAATCAAATGCTAGAATCTCATTTAACTACTAAACACCCTAATCAGCATACAAAGCCTGGATGCATACTATTTTCTGATTTTTATTTACGAAGTCATTTAATCTAATCTAACTCACCACCCAGCACCCTAAAAATTATTAAACGTCTTATAACTTGGTTGGACATAATTGCCTTTCACCTTTCTAAAATAGACAATTATGTCCCATTTTCCTCATTTTTGATTTTTCCATCAACCATATACATTCAACATACATAAGCTACCATTTATACACAACAGCTCAATCAAAACACCATTCAATCCCTAACTTTCTTAAAGTGGCAGAATTTTACCCTATGTTCCAACACATTTCTTTTCTCAATTTCTTGTTCCAATTACATCAAAATCAAGCTAATTTCATTTTAATGCCCTAATTACAACCAATTGAAGTCTCTATATTCAAATCACCCAAAACCCTAATTCTTACCTTACCAATTTCTTCAAATTGATGATTCCTTCAAGCTCCACACTAGAATTCAACTCAATCTAAACCAAGAATACATACAAGAACATCAATTTAAGCAATCCTTAAAGTCTACTTATCAATCTCATAAAACAATGCTTTTCTTACCTCTTTTTCTTGAATTTCCACTAATGGGGGCTTCAATTGAGCTTAGAAATTGGTATGTAACTTTATTTTGGCTTGATTAAGCATGAAAAAAAAACAAAAATTTCACTGTAGCAGCACCCCCTTCACCTTGCACGAATTTTGCTCTCTTTTGCTCTAAGTGTTTGCTTTTTTATCACTTGAAATTCCTACACACTTGTTTACACTCAAAATATAATGCGGCTATCGCAGTATAGATTGAGGTGTCGATCCCACGAGGAAGCTCTTGGCAAAATAGGTTGATGAAGTAAAATATTAAAGCAGTAGCAAAGGATAAAATTAATTGATTTAAGTGGATGAGATAGGATTGTCTATGATTTGAAGGAAATGTCTTATGATAATTCAAACAAGGCTTCGAGAATCACAATTATGCTTTATAAATCTACTCTACACTTTGATTCAATGCTTATAACTTAATTGAAAGTTTCACATCCCAAACAATCAATCGGAAGATAGGAAAATATAGCACATTTGATAACACATGTATTTGACGTAATTAAACTCTTTACAAGCATTAACATACATCATGTTCATTTATACAAGTTATCTAAGATCGACAATATATCATTTTGACAATATTGCAGTAAAAGATTAACTTGAATATTAAACATTTATTGCCCTTATATGTTATCCAAGATCAACAATATATCAATTTGACAATACTGCAGTAAAAGATTAACATATAAAACAATGTCACCAGTAACAATTATAGTTCACCAAGAATCACATAAGAAAAGCATGACTGAACTTATATGAGACATGAGAATTATAATCTCTGGATTATAGAAAATAGAATAGATAAGAGTTTAATCAAAACCAAACTTACAAACATTTGTAGCTCTTTGCAACGAAGTAGATTTACTACACATAAAAGTTCATCTCTTAGCCTTGCCAAGAACTCTAGCCTAAATTACAATACATGTTAATGAGAAGAAAAGAAGAGAGAATTATCTATTCTTAAAAACTTCCTAAGTGTCTCCTTATATAGGCAATGAATGGACATATGTCATGGATGACATCAATCTTCAATAATTTTAAGCCAATAACTCGTTTATCCATTTGCAGCACATTTTTGATAATGTAAATGACCGATTTAGCTTCTACAGCCGACATACAAGTTATAGAATTTTGACTCTTCTTTCCATAGGCACCAATTTCATACAAATTGAATGAGTATCCAATGAGATATGAGCAAAATTCCAAAGATACATCAAAATTCGGGCAATAACCATTTTACCCACTTGCAATACGATTCGGTCCATGATAACGGCTGATTTGGACTTTACCATCAACATACGAGTTATTGATAGTTAAGTCATCAATTCACAGCTTCAAGAATTATACCAATTGAGTATGTATTTTGTGAGATACGGTCTAAATACGTGAGTTGGGTCAAGCTGGGCAGGAGTTGTAGTCCGATTCTGTTGTATCTCCATTTTTGGCCATAACATGTTGGATTTGGCTTTTCCACTATTCTTCAAATTTGTGTAAGATTGAGTCATATTGCACCAGGTTTAAGAATTTCTTCATTTCAATTTCTACATTGAGAGTTTTGTCCATTTTACCTAAACCTGTCCAAATAACATTCATTAATCATAATTTAAGGAGAACACTTTATTTCAAGCTAAAAATACAGAAAATACTAAAATTAGTGACATTAAATGGTGATTGAATCTCTTAACAACATGCATTTTCAAGTGTTCATCAACACTTCTACCATATATATAGTTATCCATCAATTGACCATTTTGCCCCTCAACTTACTATAAATTACTAATTTTTCATTAGTTAAAAACTAATTATGTAATTAGTTTATTTGTAACTATCTAGTTAGAATAGTCCAAAAAAACTAACTAGAACTTTCAACTTGGCAATCCATGAGATTTCTTCTAATTGGTTCTTTCTCTAATATATGGATTATATTTCTCAACAAAGGCTTATTCTATACATAACCCTTAAATGAAAATTCATGTAGTAAATTAGAATTTTCTTTTCCAAGCCAATAGAGAAAAATTCCAAAAATATTCTAGGGTCGCCCGACGCTCTGATTGAGTGTGAAATTACCAAATTAGGTCTAATATCTCTCACGCGCATCATAAAGAAAATATTTCTAATAGGGTTAAAATCGGGTAATCCTACGGTGTCTTTATTGCACTATACCAAAATCTAGGCGCGAAGACTACTAATAGGGATTGGATATTACAAAAACTCCACTGGGTCGTCACCTATTTGTACTTTCAATAATACTAGGTCCAATCCATGCATGGGCTTTTTTGGCTAAGTCATTAAGGAACTCTATGGCTTCCTCAGGATCTTTGTGAAGGAACTCCCCATTACGCATCATCTCAATAAATTGACGCTCTCTAATTGTGAGTCCCTTATAAAAATAGCTAACCAAGCGCCAATTTTCATACCCATGGTGATGGCATAGATTTAGTAACTCTTTAAACCTTTCTTATGCTTGATATAAGGTTTCACTGTATTTTTGGAAGAATGAAAAAATTTGTCTTTTCAGGTCATTAGTTTTGTGTTGTGGAAAGTATTTATTAAAAAATGTTTGGGTCATTTCTGCCCAAGTTCCTATAGACCTTGGCCTCAAAGAGTATAGCCAACTCTTTGCTTTGTCTTTTAAAGAAAAAGGAAAAAATTTAAGCTTAACAATGTCTATGGCTTTAGGTTGGCTATGAAAGGTGGCAATTACCTCTTCAAATTCCGTAACATGCACATAAGGATTTTCACTATCTAGACCATGAAAAGTGGGTAGAATTTGTATCATTCCAGGTTTAAAATTCGAATGTGGTGTGTTAGGTGAAAATATAATGCATGATGGTGTGGCTGTGCGAGTAGGATGCAAGTAGTCTTTTAAACTCCTAATGGGGTTATCTTCGTGTTGGCTCATTGTGTTGGAATTACAGGATAAACTAAAAGATGAATTCTCTTCTCTTACAAATTGTGGTCATGGTTCTAGTTCTATTTCTCTCACAAATCTCCCTCGTTTGTCTTTAAGTCGATGCATACATCCTAACAAAATTTTTTTTTTTACTCGTTTTTTTTTCTTTTTTTTTTATAAAAGAAATGCTCAAGAAAAAATAAGAAGTAAAATAAAACACAACAAGAAATAGAAATGAGTTAGGTGGTAAGACCAACCATGAAATATAAAAATAATAAATGAACAAAAGATGATAAACTGTAAAGTACAATAAAAAAAATTATAATAAATAAATAAAAAGTATAATAAGTAAATAAAAGAAAAAGAAAGTGCAATAAATAAAGAAAATAAAATGCAAAGTACAATAAATAAATAAAAGGAAAAAAATTAAAGTACAATAAATAAATAAAAAGTATAATAAGTAAATAAATAAAAAGTTAGGTGGTAAAACCAGGCATTAAAATAAAATAAAATAATAACATATTAACTAAAGAAGATAAAGAGTAAAAAATAAACAAAAGAAAATAAAAATAAAGTACAATACTAAAAGTGCAATAAATAAATAAAAAATAAAGTGCAATAAATAAATAAAATATAATAAATAAACTAAAGTGTAATAAATAAATAAAGTATAATAAAAAAAAATTAAACTAAGTTAGGCGGTAGAACCAGCCATAAAACAAATACAAAAAATTAGCTATAAAAATAAAATGTGATAAATAAATAAAAGAAAATGAACGAAGTTAGGCGATAAAACCAACCATTAAAATAATATAAATGATAACAAATTAACTAAAGAAAATAAAATAAATTATGTGGTAGAACCAACTATAAACAATATAATGAATTACAAGAAAATAAAACTAAGATTTTACAAAGAAAAAAAAATGTACAAAGTTACCGCTTTAGTATTGATAAACGCAACTAACTTTCGCTTAGTGTGCCTCCTCGGCAACGGCGCCAAATTTTGTTTACACTTAAAATATAACGCGGCTATCGCAGTATAGATTGATGTGTCGATCCCACGAGGAAGCTTTTTGTAAAATAAGTTGGTGAAGTAAAATATTAAAGTGGTAGCAAAGGATAAAATTAATTAATTGATTTAAGTGGATGAGATAGAATTGTCTATGAATTGAGGAAAATGTCTTATGATAATTTAAGCAAGGCTTTGAAAATCACAATTATACTTTATAAATCTACTCTACACTTGGATTCAATGTTTATAACTCAATTGACAGTTTTACATCTAAACAATCAATCGGAAGATATGTAAAATATAAAACACTTGATAACACATACATTTGATATGACTAAACTCTTTTGCAAATATTAATACAAATCATGTTTATTTATACAAGTTATCTAAGATTGACAATATATTATTGACAATATTGCAGTAAAAGATCAACTTGAATATCAAACATTTATTGCCTTTATATGTTATCCAAGATCGACAATATATCAATTGACAATATTGCAATAAAAGATTAACATATAAAACAATGTAACCAGTAACAATTATAATTCAACAAGAATCACATAAGAAAAGCATGACTGAACATATATGAGACATGAGAATTATAACCTCTGGATTATAGAAAATAAAATAGATAAGAGTTTAACCAAAACCAAACTTACAAACATTTGTAGCTCTTGACAACGAATCAAAGCATAGAAGTAGATTTATTACTCATAAAAGTTCATCTCTTAGCCTTGCCAAGAACTCTAGCCTAGATTACAATGCATGTTAATGAGAAGAAAATAAGAGAGAATTATCTAATGTTAAAAATGTCGTAAGAGTCTCCTTATATAGGCAATCAATGGAAATATGTCACGTGTGACATCAATCTTCAATAATGTTAGGCCAATAACTTGTTCACCACTTAGAGAACATTTTTGATAATATAAATGACCAATGTAGCCTCTGTGGTCGACATAAAAGTTGTATAATTTTGTCTCTTCTTTTCATAGGCACCGCGTTCATGCAAGTTGGATGAGTATCCAATGAGATATGAGCAAAATTCCAAAAATACATCAGATTTTGGCCAACAACCATTTTACCCACTTGCAATGCAATTTGGTCCATGATAACGGCTGATTTGGACTTTTCCATAAACATAAGAGTTGTTTATAATTACATCAGTATTTTACAGCTTCAAGAATTATACCAATTGAGCACGTATTTTGTGAGATACGGTCCAAGTACGTGAGTTGGGTCAAGCTAGGTGGAAGTTGTAGCTCGATTCTATTGTATCTCACTTTTTGGCCCATAACATGTTGGATTTGGCTTTTTCACTATTTTTCAAGTTTGTGAGATTGAGTCATGTTACTCCAGGTTCAAAAATTTCTTCATTTAGATTTCTACATTGAGAGTTATGTCCATTTTACCTAAACCTGTGCAAATAACATTCAAGAATTTTTTCATTTCGATTTCTACATTGAGAGTTATATCCATTTTACCTAAACCTGTGCAAATAACATTCATTAATCAAAATTTAAAGAGAACACTTTATTTCAAGCTAAAAGTACAAAAATGCTAAAATTAGTGACATTAAATGGTGACTGAATCTCTTAATAAATATGCATTTTCATGTGTTCATCAAGAAGTTAGGGTTGAGTTATGTTTTAGTTGAATTGTTGTGTATAAATGGTGCCTTATGTAAATTGAATGCATATGGATGATGTAAGAAAAATGAAGAAAATGGGACATAATTGTCCATTTTGGTAAGGTGAAGGGCAATTATGTCCAACCAAAGTTATAGGGTGTTAAGAAATTTTCAAGGTGTCGGATAGTACGTTAGATTAGATCAAATGACTTTGTAAATGAAAATCGAAAATAATTCATCCGGGCTTTGTATGCCAATTAGGGCGTTTAGTAGTTAAATGAGATTCTAGCATTTGATTTGGTTCTAAATGTCATTTATGGCATGTAGGTGTAAAAAATCGAGACCGGTAACGGGAACAGAAATCCGGAGCAAAATTAAGCTTGGAGCGATTGTGAGTGAAAATCTCTCCTTGTTTATCTTTCGTTATTTTGTTTTCGCATAATAAAATTGTATGTTTTATGTGCTTTTAATGCATAAACATGATTATGATTTTGATATATATAGATAGCTATTGATATGCATTTACATGTTCGGTTTAAGAAACAGCTTTAAAACTACTACATTAGTTTCAAAGGCCATTGGTACCCTCAGATTATAGTGATGGTGATTGTATTAGACCCGGCCGGTGTATCCCGTACACATGGGCAAGTATTGGGGGTGTGTCACTAACTCTGAAAAGTCGGGTTATCGAGTGATGTGAGTCATTCTATATGTATGGGGTATTGTCTCATTATATGTATGCGATGTAGGATTTCGCTATATAGCTAGTGAGATATCTTAAGATGTCACAGTGTATGTTGCTAGTTGAGACGCCCTGTGACTTACTCACGTGTACGGTGCTAGTTGAGTTGTTACATGAGTATAGAGCTTTAGGGTTACCATTGGTACAGTTTCAAAAGAAAATGACCGAGCGAGGGCTTTAATAGTTTTCGATCTACCGATCGCATATTATGCATTTATATGTACATGCTAGTTATTACGTTTTACATATTTTGGATATTGTTTTCCGAAGTTGTAAATAAAACCCGCTCGGTAAGATTTCATCGGCATATGATGTTAGAACCATTTTATAGCTTTATACAAGCTTTAGAAGCATGATTTATGCATGTCTTCTAGAATTTAATATCTATGCAGAATTTTATTTTATTTGAAATGTTAAATGCACTCACTGAGTTTTTTTAGCTCACCTGTTTTGTGTTTTATGTTTTCTAAACCCCCCCTTCTAGGTGCATGTCTCGGTACGCAAGCTGCTGATTAGTGGGCCAAATCAGAAGATCATTTTTGTAAATGTAAATGTGCTAAGTAGCACTCTTTTTTCTTTTTACATAATAGTATAGGCTTGTGTATTGTACATATGTTTTGAACAATTAAGAAGAGATTTCGATATTGTAACGATCGTTTCACGTTTTACTAGTATGCCAGTTTTTGATCAAAAATACAATTGTTGAGTTGAGATGGATTTGGTTTTGAAAATGACCGAAGGTTCTATTTGGAGATATTGAGAAGCTGTATTGAAATAGAAGTGTAATTCTTTGCAGGTTTTGTATTGAATTTTTAGAAAAACATAGGAAACTCTGCCTGTTTTTTTTTTGTAAAATTTAATAAGTTCTTTTTACGTATATTCCAAGATTTTTTCAATAATAGTAAGAACTAAAAAGGGATTTACCTCACGGAATTTCTCCACTTACACAGTTAAATTCTGAGAAACTTCCGTCGGGGTGGCTGGCAGAACCGCTGGAATTTACAGTAGAGGGTCTCAGGGCGGGTCGTATCAATGTCATTACTATTATATTCACAAGTTTTGATTCCTATCTAAAAAAGTTTCTAACTTTTAGAATTACTAACTTTTAATGCTGACTTAAATATCTTTAGATCAGATCTAAACTCTTTTAAATCTATAGTGTCTAAAATATAACAAGCTTAGTACTGTATAAATAAGTTAATAATTTATTAAAATATACATTATATTAATATTAAATAATTATAGCATCTCCCACATGCTATAATGCCACACACGAAGATATCTAATACCCATTGACTCTACATAAAAATATATTAGATGTTAAGGCCTTAGGAAGTGGCTATGCTACATTATCAATAGAATCTACTTTTGATACTATTACATCTCCTCTAGTCAAGATCTCTCTAATTATTTTATATTTTTGCTCAATATGCTTAGACTTCTGGTGCACCCTTGGCTCTATAGCTTGAGTAAGTGCCTTGTTATTATCGCAATATAATGGGATAGGATCCACTACACTTGGAATTACTCTTAGTTCTGCAACAAATTTGCATATCCACATTGCTTCCTTTACAGCTTCTAAAGCCGCTATGCATTCTACCTCTGTGGTAGAATCAACTATGGATCCCTATTTAGTACTCTTCTAACTGACAACAACACCATTTAGAAGAAATATATAACCACAAGTAGACATTCTATCATCTGGATTAGATTAGAAGTGTTAATTAGTGTATTCTCTCACTTGTAAGTCACTTTCTCCATAAATTATAAACTTATCCTTTATACCCTTAAGAAAATTCATGATATGCTTCAATGCCATCCAATGGTTGTTACCTAGATCATACTGATTCCATCTTATAACACTTACAGCTTTACTAATTTTAGGCATCGTACATAATATGGCATACATCAAGCTGCCCATAATTGATGCATAAGTTATGTTAGATATTCTAACTCTTTCATATTTCTTTTGAGGACACATCCTCTTAGAAAGATGAATGCCATGTTTGAAAGATATATTAACTATCTTATACTTAGTAAAGTTGTACCTTTCGAGAACACTATTTATGTACGAGGACTATGAGACTCTTATCAGCCACCTAACTTTATCTCTATAAAGATTTATACCCAGTAGATAGAAAGCCTCTCCCAAATCCTTCATGGAGAAGTTGTTATATAAATAACTCATAACTGACTGCAACATATCAATATCATTTTTAATAATGAATATGTCATCCACATAGAGAACTAAAATGATAATTATGCTATTACTGACCTTTCTATCCACACACGCTCCTTTTTTATTTTAAATAAAACCATTGTCTGATTACTTCATCAAAATGAAGAATCTAGCTTCGAGAGGTCTACTTAAGTTGATAAATGGACTTCTTCAATCTGCACACTAAATTAGAAGTAAGGTTGGACGTAAAACATTCAGGTTGTTCTATGTATATCTTTTTCTTTAGTTACTCATTCAAAAAAGCTATCTTTACATCCATATGCTATATTTTAAAATCGTAAGAAGCAACAATAGCCAATAAAATTTGAATTGACTTTAGCATGACTACTAGTGAAAAGGTCTCCTTATAATCTAACCAAGATTTCTAAGTATAACGTTTTGCCACCGGTTAGGTTTTGAATGTTTCTACCTTTCTATCGGGCCTATGATTCTACTTGTAAACCCATTTACAACCAATAGGAATAATTTCTTCAGGAAGCTCAACTAAGTCTCAAACTTGATTGTCAAACATAAAGTCAATCTCAAATTTCATGATGTCTTAGCATTTTCCCAATTTGATGTCCAATATTGCCTTTCTACAAATCAAAGGATCCTTTTTTTTTCAACTAAGAAAACATCAAATTGTTAAAACTAGTACTTATGTACCATTCCAATATTGTATGAATATTAATTGTTTAATGTTTATACAATAAACATTTCAAATAAAATTGTTAATATAAAAAATATATGGTAAGATTCTTGTAATATTTCAGACATTGTATGATCTGAAGGAGTTCAGATCTAGTCTAAAAGAGTTTAGACCAGGGCTAGGAGTTAGCAGTGCTAAGAGTTATAAATGCTAAGAGTTAGTACTTCTAAGAGTTAGCAGGTTATAAGAGTCAGCCAGCTCTAAGGAGTTAGATCTTTATCTGAAATAGGACAAACACCTGAGGGTATGCTAGTAATGACATAATTACAAAGGGTTGCAATAGGTGCTAAGAAATGTCTTATGCAAGTATGTTCTCAAACTCTATGTTCCTGATCTATTTTTCTTCATGCAGCTTTGTCGATGAATTATTTTTATATAGATCACTATATGTCTATATTTGTATGGTACAAATAGTTATTCTTAGTTGATCATGAGCTTAATGGAAGCTCATATAGGCATACAGGTATTCAGTAAGAATTGGGTATTGAACAGAATCAATTAGGATCTCTAATAAATATCCCATAAACCCCTCAATAGACGATCATTTTGAGTTAAATAGTATTCGTCGTCCCTAGACTTGAGCACCATGGTGGGCTTGTGAGTGATCCATCATACTTAGGTTTCACACATACTATAGACCTTTCATAGTCTGACCACTGGGTGTCGCTGGATATGGTTCGATGCTCATGGAGTCCGGTGTGTAGATATGGGATCCATAAACTCATATAGATAAGTTGTATATCCAGATGCTCTAAGATTGTATTCCAGAAAGTCTTATGGCCATAAGCAATACACCCTAGAAAAATATTTCTCATGTCAGAAACAATATTGCAAAAGTGTTTGCGGATATTATTTATGAGAATATGAATCTGGAAATAAGTTCTAGTGTTGAGCATATGGAGACTTGACGATGATGATCTATGTTTCTACTCTTTCAGGATATAAATGATTGAGGGATTATAGGCAATATGTATTAACCTCAACTTGTAAGGTTCAACATGTTGTTTTGTTATTTCTATAACATGTGTGTGGGGCAACATTTATGGACTTATGAAAGAGTTTTGTAAGATAAAATGGGTGCGAACCTAAAGAGTCTCACTATATAAAGTGTACTCGTTGTGTACTAGGGTAGTACACCAGATTGAATACTTCAATCTAGGAAGTTCTCAAAAAAATCAGAATTATTTTAGGGTCTCTCAGGGAGATTATAGGGTTAAGTGTTAAGCTCGGGTTCTCGGCAAGTGGGACTTGCCACTTTATCCTTTTTACTGGATGCCACATATCATGCCATGAATTTGTTAAAGCATGACACGTGGCAAGATATCATTGGCTATTTAATTATTAAGTGTTAATAATTATTATTTTTAATTAAATTAAAGTGATAAACATTTAATTGCTGGTTTTCTTGTTGACTAAATAAAACTTTTATTCAAATTATGGCATGAGATGCAAAAATTTTGACCATTAATTTGTTAAGGTTTAAATGCATTAATTGTCTAAATAAATCAAACTGCAAATGCTTTTGTAGCCATATGAATTTTGGCCAATTAGCAAATTGTAAGTTTCGTAACAAATGGCCAAATAAATTGTTTTTAATTGGTGGCTATGGAGGAAACTTTCAGCCACTAAAAGAATTGTTACCAAGAGGTGGCAATTGAAATATTTTTCCAAAGCATATGGTGGCATCCGTTTTTGTAACAAAATTGTCATGAATATTCTTAGCATATGTTGTACATTTTAAGCCTTGTGATGCTAAAGTTTTATGGCCACCAACTTGTAAATCATTGGATGTATTTACGCCATGAATGGCTATAAATAGCCACTTTCATTTCACTTGTAATGCAATGAAAATAAGTAAAGGGTATGTGTATGTTAAATAAAAGAGTCCCGAGAGATAAAGGAAAGCAATAATTGCTTCAGATAAATTATTCTAGTGAGAATAATAATGCTACTTTCTAGCTCAAAGAATCTCATCGAGTCTTAGACTAGAACTGCGTAAAGCACACTTCAAGGGTGAGTCCTGTAATATCTCATTAGCATAATGTGATTTTTTTTTTCGTATGTATAAATTAAAAAATTTTAAAATGTACATGCTCACCCCATGCACAACACTTTCAAATTGGTATTATAGCACATGATTGTGTGCTATTTGTATACTTAATCGGAGTGTTAGAATAATTAGGATGTCTTAACATTTCTGATTATGCGATTCAAATGTTGAAAAATACGTAATCAGGGTCCAATGAAAGGGACACCACTGCAGTGTCACTCTGTGCCACAGTGCTGGGGCTGTCTAGATTCAAGTGCAAGTTAGGCTAAAGTTCTTGGCAAGGTTAGAGATAAACTTTTATGTGTAATAAATCTACTTCTAGACTTCGATTCCTTGTTAAGAGCTACAATGATTGTAAGTTTGTTTGTGTCTAAACTCTTATCTATTACTCTTCCATAATCTAAAAATTATAATTATCGTGTCTCATATATCTTCAGTCACATTTTCTTTAAGTGATTCTTGTTGGATTATAATTGTTATTGGTTATATCATTTTACAAGTTAATCTTTTCTATAATATTATCAATCGATATATTTTCGATCTTAGATAACTTGTAAATACTATAATTGTTTGATATTCAAGTTGATCTCTTACTGCAATATTGTCAAGATGATATATTTTCGATCTTAGATAACTTGTATAGATGAGCATTGTAATATCCAATCCCTATTAGTAGTATTGGCGGCTAGATTTCGGTATAGAACAAATAAGACACCGTAGGGTTACTTGATTTTAACCCTATTAGAAATATTCCTTTTATAGTGCACGTGAGAGATATTAGACCTAATTTGATAATTTCACACTCGATCGGTGCGCCGGATGACCCTAGAATATTTTTAGAATTTTTCTCTATTGGCTTGGAAAAGAAAATTCTAATTTACTACATGAATTTTCATTTAAGGGTTATGTATGGAACAAGCCTTTGTTGAGAAACATAATACATATATTAGAGAATGGACCAATTAGAAGAAATCTCATGGATTGCCAAGTTGGAAGTTCTAGTTAGTTCTTTGAACTATTCTAACTAAATAGTTACAAATGAACTAATTACATAATTAGTTTTTAACTAATGGCAAATTAGAAGTTTTAAGTAAGTTGAAGGGCAAAATGGTAAATTGAAGGAGCACTATATATATGTTAGAAGTGTGTAGAAATTTGAAGAGAGATCAAAACCAACACTTAGCCAAAAAAAGAGAGACATTCGAGCTTCAAAGGGGGGGTGTGCTACAGTGACTATTCAAGTTTTTTTTTCATGATTTTTCATGTGTAATCAAGCCAAATTAAGGTTACAAACCAATCCCTAAGCTCAATTGAAGTCTCTATTAGTGGAAATTCAAGAAAAAGAGGTAAGAAAATCATCTTTTATGAGTTTGATAAGTGAGAATTCAAGAATGTGTTAATTGATGTTCTTATGTGTATTCTTGGCTTAGATTGAGTTGAATTCTAGTTTGGAGCTTGAAGGAGTCATGAATTTGAAGAAATTGGCAAGGTGAGAATTAGGGTTTTTGGTGATTTTGTTGTAGAGATTTCAATTGATTGTAATTAGGGCTTTAGAATGAAATTGGCATGATTTTGTTGTAATTGGAACAAGAAATTGAGAAAATGAATGTGTTGGAACCTAGGGTGAAATTCTGCCACTTTAGGGAAGTTAGGAATTGAGTGGTGTTTTAATTGAATTGTTGTGTGTAAATGATGCATATTGTGAATTGAATGTATATGGTTGATGAAAAAACCCAAAAATGAAGAAAATGGGACATAATTGTCCATGTTGGAAAGGTGAAGGACAAGTATGTCCAATCAAATTATAAGGTGTTCAATAATTTTCAGGGCGCCGGATGGTGAGTTAATTTCGATTATGGCTCCGTAACTAAAATCGGGAAGTAGTTTACATCCGGGCTTTGTATGCCGATTAGGGCATTTAGTAGTTAAATGATATTCTAGTGTTCGATTTGGTTCTAAATGTCATTTATGGCACGTAGGTGAGGATAACCGAGAGCGTTAAAGGGAGCAGGAATCGGGAGCGAAATTGAGCGCGGAGCGGTTGTGAGTGGAAATCTGCCATTTCTTTTACTTTTCGGTTATTATGTTTTCGCACAATGACTATGTATGTTTTATGAGCTTTCGATGCATAAACATGATTTATGATCTTGATATATTCATAGACATACTTTTACATGATCGATTTGTGAAACAGTTTTAAAATTTCTGCATTTGTTTTAAGGCCATTGGTACCCTCAGATTATAGTGGTGATGATTGTATTAGACCCGGCCGGTATATCCCGTGCACATGGGCAGGTCTTGGGGGTGTGTCACTAACTCCGGGAAGTCGGGATGTCGAGTCATGTGAGTCGCTCTATGTGTACGGGATATTGTCTCGCTATATGCATGCGATGTAGGATTCCGCTGCGTAGCCAGTGAGATGTCTTGAGATGTCACTGTGGGTGTTGTGATAAGGCGTAATTGTATAAACTATTTTATCTTCCTAACTTGATATTTGTTCAATTTATCTCAATAATTGGGCTATTTATGCATATTAATTTTGTTTTATAGGTTGAGGCATTATCGGAGCAAAAATACCGGAAAACGGACGCAAAATGGAGCATTAGAGATAAAAATACGAATGGAGGCACTGTTTGCTACAGTGCAGCGCCGCGGCACTGGATTTCAGCGCCGCGGCACTGGATTTCAGCGCCGCGGCACTGGATTTCAGCGCCGCGGCGCCAATTGCAGAAAGTGAGCGCCGCGGCGCTGAATTCTGGGCACTCCTAAGGGCATTTTTGTCCTCTTTTTGCAACCCTACCTATATAAACACCCATTGTTTAGCCAAAGAGAAGAGAGGGGAGTAGAGGCACGAAATTGAAAGGAGGAGAAGGCTTGAGCTCGAATTGAAGGAGAAGAAATGATGTCTCCAAGGTTTCATGTGCATCATTGAAGACAATTGAAGAATTGAAACCTTGGAGACATCCCAAATTCGGTTTTCCCTTTCCTTTTCTTTGTTTTTATCCTTTGTTGTCATTTCAATTATGAATATTAGTTTTAATGAGATGTATCTATGGATGGTTGGATAATTATAGTTATGGTTGGATTTTCATGTGATTAAACTTGATTCCAAGGATTGATGTAGTTTTATTAATATTATGTTTGGATGATTTAGTATAAATTCGTGTAATTCATTTATGTTTCTTTATGCTTAATGCTTCCAATTGATTGATAAATGAATTGGTTGTTGTGAATGTATGGATTTATGCTTGAAAGAGATTGATCCATTTATAGGATTTGGGAGAAACATAGCTTTAGGTTGCTATTGAGTTGAAAGGCCAATAACACCTAGGTAATCTTCATGATCTTCCTTAGGATTTGCATGAGGTGCACTCCAAGTGTTTGATTAAATGCGTGACAGGCGCAAACTCTTTGGGGTGTGCTATTATGCCTAGGGTTACATGTGGTGCTCTCCGTTTTAAAGTGTTTGATAAGCGTGACAGGCCAAACTCTTTAGGGTGTATCATTATGTCTAGAATTTCATTTGATGAAGTGACAGTGATAATGAAATTAATCCTTGGGGTAGTCATTTAAGGGTAGCTTAATGCGTGTATATATAACAGGTTAGATAGACATATCAACTTGACTATGTATGCATAGTATCTCATTCGAACTCGAAAGATGGAATGAGATTAGTCTTAAGCCCTTGATTAATGAATTGAACAAATTTGCTAAAGAAGAAGAACATAGGAAGAATAGAATGAAATCAATGCCTTAGGATCCCATTTGTATAGAATTCGCCATATCGCAAGATTATCATTTTGTTGTAGATTGTAGGTTCTAGGCCTTAATGGAACTTTATTGAACTTTATGTGTTGAAGTTGTTTTGTGATTAATAGTTATCTTGTGTTATTCGTTTATGCTTTTTATGCGCTTCATGCTTCTAATTGCATTGAAAAATGGATTGGATGAATTAAACATTTGGGTTATGTGCTTGACAAAGTTTAATCTATATGTCGATCTTAAAAAGCATAGCTTTGAGTTTGTTAAGTTGAGAGACTAATGAACTTAGGTAATCATCATGATCTTCCTTAGGATTTGTATGAGGTGCATTCCAAGTGTTTGATTAAATGCGTGACAGGCGCAAACTCTTTGGGGTGTGCTATTATGCCTAGGGTTACATATGGTGCTCTCCGTTTTAAAGTGTTTGATAAGCGTGACAGGCCAAACTCTTTAGGGTGTGTCATTATGTCTAGAATTTCATTTGATGAAGTGACAGTGATAATGAAATTAATCCTTGGGGTAGTCATTTATGGGTTGCGTAATGCATGTTTATGTAAACAAGTTAGATAGACATATCAACTTGAATATATATGCATAGTATCTCATTCGCACTCGAAAGATGGAATGAGATTAATCATACACCCTGGATTAATGAATGCATAAATTGGTTGTTGATTACTAATGACAAAGACCATAGGAACAATATAGAGAAATCAAGTCTCTAGAGCCCCATTGCCATAGATATCTCTTTTCCTTTATTTATCTAGCTAATTAGATTTTAGTTGCTTTTAATTCAATAACTCACCTTGCCATTTAGATTAGCCTAAATAAAGTTAGGTTGCCAACATCGTAGTACTTAGCATTAATTTAGGACACAATCCTCGTGGGAACGATACTCTACACATCACTTTATTACTTGTTGCGATACGTGCACTTGCGTTAATTTGTGTTATAGAAAACACACAACATGCTGCCAGTTGAGGTGCCCCGTGACCTACTCACGTATGCGGTGCTAGTTGAGTCGCTACGTGGGTATAGAGCTTTAGGGTTACCATTGGTACAGTTTAGAAAGAAAATGGCCGAGCGAGGATTTTATTAGTTTTTGATTTACCGATAGCATTTATGCATTTATATGCACACAGCAGTTATTATGTTATACAGATTCTGAATATAGTTTTCCAAAGATGTAGATAAAACCCGCTCGGCAAGATTTCATTAGCATATGATATTAGAAACCGTTTTACAATTTTACATCCGTTTTAGAAGCATAATTTCTGCATGTACTTTAGAAATTGCTATCTTTGTATAATATTCTTGTAATTGAATTCTCATTTACACTCACTGAGCTCCTTTAGCTCACTCGTTTTATATTTTATATTTTAAACCCCTTTCCCAGGTGCAGGTCTCGGAACGCAAGCTGCTGATTCTCCTATCGCCGAGTAGTAGGCCGAATCCAAAGATAATTTTTGTACATGTAAATGTGCTAATAGCACTCTTTACTTTATGCATAATAGTTGTAGGCATGTATATTTGTAACTATGTGTTGAATCAAGAAGAAGAGATTTCCAGTTTATGATGATCGTTTTTACTTTTTATGATTATGTTTATTTTGTGATTTACACGAAATAATTGAGTTGTGTTGGATTTGATTTGAAAAGGACCGGAGGTCCGAATTGGTAGAATTGAGATGTGTTGGAATTAGAAGTGAAATTTCTTTGCAGGTTTATATGGATTTTCTGAAAAACAGGGGAAACTATGTCCGTTTGTTTATAAAACTAAGATGTCGTTTTCATGTATATTACTAGATCTTTTTAGTAGTAACAAGAATTAAAAAGGGGTTCGCCCACGGAATTTCTTAACTTACCCAGTTAGGTTCGGAGGAACTTCTGTCGGGGTGCCCGGCAGGGCCGCTGGGATCTATAGTAGAGGGTCTCAGGTCGGGTCCTATCAAGCATGGTTTATAATAATATTTGCAAAGAGTTTATTCATATCAAATACATTTAGTATCATATATGTCATATTATATATATATTTATCTTTCGATTGATTGTTTAGGATGTGAAAATTTCAATTGAGTTATAAAATAATAAATCAAAGTATATAATAAATTTATGGAGTATATTAGTGATTCTCGAAGCCTTGCTCATATCACTGTAAATTTCTTCCTTAACTTATATATAATTTAATCTTTTTTATGTCAATCTCACATTTAATTTTCTCTTTCGTTATTGTTTTACTATTTTTATTTTACTAATCTATTTTGCCAAGATTGACATCTTAATCTATATTGTGATCACCGCATTATATTTTGAGCGTAAATAGAAATCTATCCCCCAACATTAAAAATTTTTAATAACAAGAATGGGGTTCAAAGGTATCATGTTTTTATTTTTAAATAGATCCCAATTTTTGATAATTTTTGCACATTTTACAAAATGTATATGTATCCTTAAATAAAGTGGGTTAATAAAATTCACACTATAAGATTTTTGCAACTATTTTCTTTGATGAGAAATCCCCCCACATACTTTATAATGACAAAATTCAATAATTTTACTTACCTCATTGTCGAGTATGCATCTTCAAAATATTTAGTCAATACAATATTTGAATAGGTAAGGGCATCTCAATCAAATGTTTTTACCTCAGTTAGATATTTTTTGTTGTCACAAGAAAATTGACAATATTAGCATACCAAGACATTGTAACAACATAAAATAAAAATTCATTGGAAAAATAATCATTAATGGGTGTTATTTCCATTTGATGAATCTGGTATGAGCCTTGATAAGTGATTTGCAACAACATTCTCAGCTCTTTTTTTATCCTTGATAGTGAAGGTAAATTCTTGAAGAAACAAAATCCATCGAATCAGTCTTGGTTTAGCATCCTATTTTAACATTAAGTACCTTATAGTAGCATGGTCAATAAATACAACAATTGATAAACCAATTAAGTAGGAGTGAAATTTATCTAATACAAATATTACAACAAGGAATTCTTTTTTTTAGTTGTTGTGTAATTCATTTATGCACTATTTAAAGTTCTATTTTCGTAATAAATTACATATGGTGTACCTTCCTTTCTTTGTCCTAATACAACATCAACAGCATAGTCACTAGCATCATACATTAGCTTAAAAGGCAAAGACCAATAAGGAGATTGTATGATAAGAGTTGATGTTAAGAGGGTAACTAATTTCTCAAAGAAATTTTGGCATTCTTGAGTCCATTAAAATGAGATATCTTTTGCTAAGAGAATACAAAGAGGTCTAGATATAGTACTAAAATTTCTAATAAACTTCCTATAAAATCCATCATGTCCTAAAAAGAAGGGAACTTCCTTGACTATTTTTTGTGGGGCCAAATGGGCAATGAATGCGACTTTTGCCTTATTCACTTCAATTCTTTTAAAAGACACTACATGTTCCAAAACAAATCTAAAAGCGACCATGTAATGACATGTTTTCCAATTCAACATAAGATCCTTTCTTCACATCTTTTTAAGACCTTTCTCAAGTTTTCAAGATAATTATCAAAAGAATTTTCAAAGACAATTAAATCATCTATGAAAACTTCTAAATAATGCTCAACTATGTTACTAAAAATGCTTAACATACTTTTTTCAAATGTTGGTAAGGTATTACAAAGTCCAAAGGTATCATTCTAAAACAAAGATCATAAAAAGGCATGTAAATGTAGTCTTTTCTTGGTCTTCTAGTGCAATAAGGATTTGGTAATACCTTGAATAACCATCTAGAAAGTAATAGTAGGGATGTCTTGCTACTCTTTCTAAAACTTGGTCAAGGAATGGTAAAACAAAATGGTCTTTTTTAATGGCAGGGTTCAACTTCCTATGATCTATGCACATCTTCAAACTAAATGAGACTCGGTTGGTATTAACTCACCTTTTTCATTTTTAATGATCATGATTCTAGATTTTTTGATACTACCTGAGTAGGATTTACCCACTTACTATCTGAGATAGGGTAGATGATTTCTTCTTCAAGTAGCTTGAAAACTTTAGCTTTCACTACCTCTTTCATATATGAGTTTAATTTCCTTTAGGGTTGTTGGAAAGTTCTGGCATTATCCTCTAGGTGTATTCTACGTGTGTAAATCAAAGATTAACTCTTTTTTAGTCTTTAAAGTCTACCATTTTGCATTTTTGTGCATTTTCAATAATTCAAGTAACTTACCTTCTTGTTCGCTTGTGAGTGTAGAAGAAACTATCACTGAGTAAATTTCTTTTTCTTCAAGAAATGCATATTTCAGCCTTTCAGGTAAATGTTTCAACTTTAACTTTGTAATTTCATCCTACTTATTCTTATTTTCTCTTAATTCTTCAAACTTTGGTATCTATCCTTTATTTTCAATTACCTGTGTACAATCAGTAAAGAACATATGTTAGATATTTTAGGATCCAATTGCATATTTGCTCAAATGAATTCATTAAACAACATTCAAAGGGATCGGTAAAACCCTTTTTTTTAAAAAATGATCTTCTATAATGGTTTCAAGCTGTTGATGCTGGCCTAAAAAGTGCCTAATAGGCTTTTCCATATTAAGGATTTAAAGCCCAACTATGTGTTATAGTTTATTTAGGAATTTGTAAATAATAGAAAGTTGTGTTATATTAGGATTCTTTTTTTTTTTTATGAAAGTAGGTTTCATATAGGGTTTTACAGCCTATAAATAGGCTTGATTTCTCATTATTTGTATCATCAACAATATATATATTTTACACAAAGCTTCTTAGCTTTTTATTCATTTTTCTTGTTTTTATTATTCAACCTATGACTCTGCATCCTAGCTTGTTAAAGATTTTGCAGCCTTGTTGATAGAGATTCGTTCATCCTTTTTTGCGAAAAACCCAAGCTCTACGACACACTTACTACACCATAAATCAGGTCTAGTGATAGACCTTGCCAGCTGTTTCCCAGCCTAAGTTTAGCGATAAACCTTGCTTGCTATTAAAATCCTATAGTCCTAGATTCTCTCAAATTTGGGGTGACCTTTGTTTAGTCGAACATAGAGCGTATACAAACTTGAAACATATTTTCACAAACAATCTTTTTGGCATGCTTGGTGGAACCACATTCCTTGTGTGCCAATAACAACTAGACAAAAGGCTAAAAATCGCACATAATCTTCTTCTTCTCTTTATCAACGTCATCTTTTTCAACACTAGACACTTAGATCGCCAAAGAATATTCCTTTGATCTATGGAAGGCCAATCAAATTTTAGATTTGTTGTTGAAAGACAAGTAAATCAGATTGTCCGAAGGCCATACAATTCCCTCGGTCAACTAGTGTGCTGGGAAGGACTACTGTAAATGGCATAATTCCCAGCAATATAGCATAAACAACTGTGTCATTTTTAGGAATGAAAATTAAAGGTTCATCAATGAAGGCTGACGTCTTTTCAGCTTAAAGGGCAAAACTCCCCTCGTGCAGATTGACCCTTTCCCCGCATCAAGTGTGACATGGTTATTCCTTCTTCAAAAAAGGTTATTAGGAGAGGTATCGTCCACAGGGGTCTAGATGCCAGACAAGTCAAGAATCAAGATTCAAGTCTATGATTCAGCTCTAGAAGCAACAAGAAAATAAAGAGTGGTCACCATTGAATAGAATCCAAAGAATTAGTCGACCCCAAAGAAGGCTTGTTTAACTTGCCCTTAATGCCAGACCACTTTTCTAGAAGATCTCGAGTGACCTAGATGTTACCAACATACCTTTATGGCCTTTACGTACGTTTAAACCCAAGACAAGCAAAGTTGACCAATAAGAGGTCAATAGGTCGAGGCAGTGCATTTTTAATTAATTAGAGGGCTGATTTCCTTCATATTCTGGGATAACCAAGAATCAGAAAAGAAGATTACAGAGATGTAAACCACTCAGACGTCTCAAACTAGCCGCCTAGAGCCAAGGTGAAGAACCAGATTCTAAGATCTTGTCCAATATTGAAAGCCTCAACAAAATGCTCTATGGGAATAAGGTAACAAAAGAACAACGCCCTTCTTAGTTGATTATGAGAGGTGATACACCTTAAAGAAAAGTCTAGGTACGGGCCGACAGAATAAATAGGCCACCCAAGACTGAAGAGACCTACATCGACCCTGATAGTCTTGACTCACCAATAGACCAACCTCACCAGGGGCAACAAATAGAGAACCCTTACGTAAAGTGTAAACATAGTGGTCATGTTGCCTGAGTCATTCCAATCCAAACTAGGGTAATCATTCACCTTAGATGGAGATGTGGTTAACATTTTTCATATAAGAGATGAGCCGAATAAATCGGTACCTCTGACACTTCTCCATCTAACCGACAGCATGACCAAGTTTATCCAACCATTATATGTGAAGGCCGACCTCAATGGGGTTCCATGCAAGAGAATCCTGATTGACAATAGTTCAAGAGTTAATATTTTGCCGCTCGGGATGCTAAAGAAATTAGGTATCAATAAGGGCGATCTATAGCCCTCTAAGGTTATCATGACAAATTTTGCAGGCCATAAAACTCTAACTGATGGATCAATTTCTCATAAAATTAAGGTTAGCCATATTGAAAAAGATGAACCATTCTATGTGGTCAATGTACAAGGTGACTCCAACATCATTCTTGGATGAGATTTGATTCATTTGAACAAGACAATGCCATCCAACATGCACCAGATAATTTTTAAATAGCAACCAGATGGGGCAGTTGAAATAATTCATGCCGACCCCAGACAATTTGAAGGTGATGAACAATTTGCATTTGTTGTGTTATACGACCCAACTACCACTATAAATTTATGGAAATGGGGTGTCATATTGATATAGCTTAGAAACGATCAAAACAGATGGTCAAGTCATCAAGGGCAATCTAGCTCGCCTACTACAGTCAAAATAAATCGACCCCTAGTCTATCTGCCTCGACCAAATGTCTCTATGAAAGTTCAAGACCTATAAATTGGCCATGAGTTAAAACCAACTCTAGAAACGTTAGACGATCACAACCCTCAAAGCAAACTGAAGGAATTCAACTTAGGGCAAGTGGGCGATCACAGACCGATCTTTATCAACAAGGGTCTAGATAGCTTGTGAGGCAAAATTATAGGCAATTCTCAGAGAATACAAAGATTGTTTTGCATAGGACTATACTGAGATGCTTGGCTTTAGCAGAGAGTTGGTTGAGTATATTTCACCAATCAAAGATGGATTTTGACCATATAAATAGCACATAAGAATGATATCCAGAGAAGTCAAGGATAAAATAGCCAAAGAGATAAGAAAAAAAAAACTCCTCGGTGTAGGATTCATCAAGCTGGCCAACTATGTAGGATGGCTGTCAAATGTCATCCCAGTGATTAAAAAGAATGGCAAACTCAGGCTTTGCATAGATTTTTGTAACCTCAACCTGGCGACTCTAAAGGATGAATATCTAATGCCCATAGCCGATATGTTGGTTGATTTGGCTACTTGCCACCAAATACTCAACTTTTTTTACGGGAATTTAGGCTATAACCAAATTTTCATCAAAAAGACTGATGTTAATAAAACATCACTCAGATGCCCTAGGGCGATCGATACTTATGAGTGGGTAGTCATGCCGGTTAGACTAAAAAATACTGGGGCAACTTATTAACGAGCATGAACACTATCTTTCACGATATGATTGACCGATTTCTAGAAGTATACATTGACGATGTGGTAATCAAATCAAAGTCTGATGATGAACACTTCGCCGATTTCGAGATAGCCTTCTAGAGAATGCGATTGCACCAACTCAAGATGAATTGTTTAAAATGTGCATTCGGTGTCTTAGCCAGTCACTTTTTTAGATTCTTTGTACACCAACGGGGGGTGAAAATAGACCATAATAAAGTTAATGCAATCAAGGATACTCCTGCACTAAGAACCAAGAAAGAACTATAGCAGTTAATCGAAAAAATAATTTTTTATGGCAATTTATTTCAAACTCAGCTGGAAGACTACATGCATGGTCGCCCCTATTAAGAATGAAATGGAGAAAAGTTTAAATGGATAGATACTAGAAGATTTTAAAAAAATCAAGTACCTAACAAGTCCACCAGTCATGATACCACCTAAACCAAGATTGCTTCTTCTTCTTTATATATCGGCCACTCAAGAATCAATCAGTAGCATGTTAGCATAAAAATGAAATGGTGTTGAGAAGGCCGTGTATTATCTTAGCTAAGTTTTAAATGACGCAGAGACCAGATATACAGCGACCGAAAAATTATTCTTAGCCTTGTACTTTTCATGCACAAAATTATGATACTATTTGTTACCTATAATAATGCATGTGATAGAACAGATGGGCATTATAAAATATCTCCTGTTAAAGCCATTATTGAGAAATTGACTCAATAAGTGGGTGATCACGCTATTGGAATTCAATTTGAAGTATATTCCCCAAAAGGCAACCAAAGGGCAAGCTCTAACCAATTTCCTAGCCGATCATCCTACATCGTACATGAAAACAATTGATCATGAGATCGGCACACTAAGTACAAGTTGGAAACTCTGGTTCAATGGTTCAACAAATCAGGCTGTAGAAGTAAGAATTGTCCTTGCATCTCCCACATGAATGAATACAAAGATGTTGTTCTACTTAGACTTCCCATGCACTAACAATCAGGCCGAATACAAAGCGTTAATCATTGGGCTAGGGGTACTTGCCGAGATGGGTATTAAAGACATAGAAGTTTAGGGCGATTCCTTGTAGTAATGAAGCAAGTGACCGAAGAGTATAGATATGAAGTTAACCTACTAGTCCCATATCCAAGGCTTTCATTCTGCCCTGGTCGAGTATTCCATAAAGGAAAATAATTCTCAAGCCAATAATCTTGCCTAAGGGCATTAGGGTTTAGACGGGCAATCGCAGAAATCCCTTTTAACTCGTAGTCCACGCTCTTGTCTGTATACCCTCAAACTACTAGATCACATACCTATATTGTAGGTTGATCTTAGTAATGACTGAAGAGAGGATTTGATCACCTACATGAAGAACCCTAATAAGTCAGTTGATCAAAAAATCAAGATGTTGGCACCAAAATTTGTTCTTTTTACTGGAGAATTATTTAGAAAAGCGCCTTTAGACCAACTACTAAAATATATTATCCCAAAGGAAAGTATGCTAGTCATGGCTGAATCTCACAAAGGATTAGCTAGAGCCCATCTCAACGGTTGATTAATGAAGAAAGCGATTTTGAAGGCCAGATTCTAGTGGCTAACTATGGCATAGGATTGCCACAACTACACCAAGGGTTGTGAAGAATGTCAGAAATATAGGTCAATACAGGTTGTCCTGACTCAATAAATGCATGCAATGATTAGACCTTGGTGATTCAGGGGTTAACCAATAGACATAATTGGGAAAATATATCCACCATCATCCAACCATCATGGGTTCATCCTTGTGGTGACCGATTACTTCACAAAATGGGTCAAAGGAATCCTATTGAAGACAGTCAATCAACAATCGATCATAAAATTTATAGAAGAAAATATTGTCTATAAATACGACTTGCTAGAATCAATCACAACCAACCAAGGGACAGTCTTTATGGGAGAAGAACTAAGTGATTTTACTAAAGAATTTGGCTTTAAGTTAATACACAATACACCCTATGATGCTCAGTCAAATGGCCTGGCCGAGTCAACAAAAAAATTATCCAAAGGTTGAAGAATGCGATCATGGATAACCCTAAGTTATAGCATAAGAAGCTCCAAGAGGTGTTGTAGGCGAACAGAGTCAACCCAAAAATGGCCACTAGTACTTCACCTTATTAGTTAGTTTATAGACATAAGGCCATGGTACCAAGGGAACTAAGTAGAGGCTTACTTAGAAGGCCATTCCAAGATTACCTAGACCCCCGGCAATACCAAGACGCCATGGGTGAAGAAATGGACTAGTTGGATGAGCATTGCCTTAAAGTCTTGAAGCGATTTGAAATTCAAAAGAAGAGAGTTGAAAGGGCTTACAATAAAAAGGTCAGGTTTAAGACGTTTAGTCAACGTGAACTAGTATGAAAAGCAGTCCTCCCAATAGGTCCCAAGCAAAAGAAGCTTGGAAAATTAAGTGTCAATTGGGAAGAGCCATTCAAGGTGGCCAAAATCCTTGGTAAATAAGCATATTTGATGAGTGATTTAGATGGAGAAATTCATCCTAGGTTGATTAACAACAAATATCTAAAAGCTTATCGACCAACTATTTGGGAAGGGATAAACAAGACAATTTTTTAGCAAAACTTATGATCACAAGACCGGTTGACTTTATGACAATCAGTCCACACCCAAGGCTTCTGAAATAAAGTAACTTGGTTAATCCTATTTGGTTACGTCTGGTAAATATATAAGTTACCATTTGGCCGATATTTAGTTTTAGAACAAACAATCTCATAAAATTAAGAATGTATTAGCTAATTCTTTCTTTAGTTGGATGTATATTCATAGATATTAGAGTGGTCGATTATATTAGGCTAGTCTCATATTTTAAACTTAATTGTAAATCATTTCATTCAATAAAAGCTGAGGGATTTCTTCGGTTTATATAAGGCTTTGTGACTAGTCAATTATAAAAGTTAATTTGTTGACTTTTAGAAGTTTTACTTGAATATATAAAGTTAAGCAAAGAGTAAACGAGAAGATTTCAAGAAAAAGAAACTTCATTAATTCAAAATTCCACATCAGCTTCAACCTTCAAAACCAGGGCATCCTTAAGCTTCAACATATTCTTGAGCCCACATTTTCTTGGCCATAGCCCAAGACTTGATTACTAGATTAAAAGAGTAGGCCATTCTCTCTGCTTTCTCTTCAATTATTTTGGTCAAGGTGCTCTCTAGTTCTTTCATTTTTTACTTGGTGACCTTACTTTGACCCCCAAGCTCTTGTACCTCAGACATTAGCTGGACCTCTAGGCAATCTAGAGCTTCCTTCTCCTTAACTTTCTTCTTGGCCTCCTTAATTGTTTGAGCGGCCTATTGCTTCTTCTTGGCGATAAGGGTGAATGAAGTAACAAGATATTGTCTTATGTAGCATAGTTAGATAAGAACTTAAGTTTTTCGTTCACTTCTATCACTTGTTGATCGTCCATAAGTAGATTGGCCATTCTTTCCTTCAATCTCTTTAGTTCATCTATAACAGCTTTAACTTTACTCCGAGCATATGAGGGGTGAGCAGGAAACCTTATTGGCAAAGACTCATCAGCCGACTCTTTATGATCACTAGATGACTCTTCCAGCAATAATGATAATATATCGACAGCTGACCTTACAACACCTAAGGTCGGCTTCTTAAGAGTAGGTTTCCCAAAGGGTTGCGAGTGAGGAGCTTGAGGAGCCTAAGGCAACTCTTCAACAAAAATAGGGCTTGACTTATCAATTGTTACTTAAGAAGCAAGATATCTGTTAGGATCAGTGCTTACGTGCCATCCTTGAATGTATATATATTTGTGTATTTATACAAGTGTACATTCCCATTAAATTGCTAATACTAATTTATATGGTACTATGCAATGTAACATTACAGACATTGTAGATCTGAAGGAGTTCAGATAAGATCTAAAGTAGTTTAGATAAAGGCTCATAGTTAGCCACGCTGAGAGATATAAATGCTAAATGTTAGCACAGCTAAGTGTTAGCTGATTATAATACTTAGCAGATCCAAGAGTTGGACCCTTGTCTGTAATAAGACATAGACCAAGGAATATACTAGTAATTGTATAGTTGAAAGAGTTGAAATCGGGTGCTAGGAAATGCAAGTTGCGCAAGTATGTTCTCGAATAATTGTCCCTGATCTATTTCTGTCGATGCGAATCTGTCGGTGGATACCTTTATATATAGATGAACATATGTCATACCTATAGGGTATAGATGGTCGTTCTTAGCCGACTGTGAGCTTAGAGCTCGTATTGACATATGGGTATCTAGTTAGGACTGGATATGGGACAAACTCACGAAGGCCTCCGATAGACATCCTATATAAGCTGTCAATGGAGGGTCCTCTCGAGTTGAGTAGTATACGTGGTCCTTTGACTTGAATGTCATGGTGGACTTGTAAGTGATCTACCATACTTTGGTTTCACGCATGTCACAGACCTTTCATGGTGTGACCGCTAGGTATCATTGGGTATGGTCCGATGCTTATGGAGTCCGGTGTGCACAGATATAGGATTCGTCAGCTCGTATAGGGAGTTCGATATCTAGATGCTTCGAGATTGTATCTCGAAAAATCTTGTGGCCACAAGCATTAATCCCGATAAAGAGTTTCGCCGAGGTAGAACAATATAACAAAGGAATTTGCACATATTGTTCAGTGAGATACAAGTCTAGAGATAAGACATGGATGAGCACAAGGGGATTTGACGGTGATAATCTATATCCCTGCATATCCAGGATATCATGATGGAAGGACTATATGTATGCGTTATAACCTCACCTTGTATGGTTCAATGCGCTGATTTGTAATATCCGTGACGTGTGCGTGGGGCATTGCTCACGGACTCATGGAATAGTTCCATTGGACAAATAGGGCGTAGAACCTAGGGAGTCCCGCGATATAAAGTGTACTCGTTGTGCACTGAGGCAGCGTGTCGGATTAAAGTGTTTAATCTAGCAATATTCAGTAATACTACGAAAATCCGTGCGTGTCTGTATTTAAGTATTAAATATAACAATTAATCAATAATTGTTATTTACTAATTGTATAATGAGATGTGGCACATTGTGGACCCTCGGTTAAGTTTACCTAAGTGCGAATTTGGTGGGACCTACTAGGGGTAGACTTGATAACTATTTATGAGGGGTAAAATAGTCATTTCACACAATAATTATTTAATTGTTAAATAATTAAAATATCTCATTTTTATATTATATAATATATTATTATATTATATAATATTATTTTATTATATATTGCTATCTAGGTGTCATCCATTTATTATTTTATATTATTATTTCTTTATAATAATATTATTTTTCAATAATGGGTTACATGTGTTTTATTTTTATTATTATTTTATTATATATATATATTGTGAGATAAAGGTATAAATGGTGTGGTGTGTGTTTTGTGTCAGCAAAGGAGAATATTTTCAATTTCCTTGGTGTGCCAAAGATGAGTGAAATGGAAAAGAAAGGAAGATATTTCATTTCTTCCGTTTGTGCCGAGAAGGAAAAGAAAGGAAGAAAATGAAATATTTCATTTTCTTTTATGTGTACCGAGAAGAAAATATAGGAAGAAAATGTAAATGTTTCATTTCTTTCATGTGTGCCGAGAAGAAAAAAATATATATATAGAAAAAATAAAATTGTTTCATTTTCTTTATAGGTGCAAATACAAGCAATTGAGAATTGCTTTAATTTCTATTTTCTTTTCTTTTAGAGAAAAGAAAGAAAATACACCGACTATTTTGGAGTTTAAGAGTTAAACTTAGTGTTGCATATAGGGCTGCTATTCTAGCTCACTAAGCCCACCCTATTAGTAACTAGAACTGCCCGCGAGTTGGTCTTCATGCAGACTCTGAAAAAAATATGTGTATAACGTTACACGTGTAAATGAGTTCTCTATACTGCTAATATATTAATTTGATTAATATATTTTATTTATTGTGTTTATTGTAATTTACACACTTCTGACGCGTAGAATATATATAAGATACGTATTTTAGGCAATAGACACAATTGCACATGTTTACACCCACATGTATTAGATTTCCCCCAACAATATCAATTTGTAAGAGTCGATTGTGCAACTAGACTGCCCGATTGAAGTAAAGCAGTCGATTTTGTTGGTGTCTTGGAGTGGATTATCTTTATTTTGCTGGCTTTTTTACTGTCATCTGCCCACAATAAGGAAAATTATTAGACTATCAAATGCAAGTAAGAAAAACTAAGTGGATGACCATTTACCTTAACACGTTTTCTTAGTGGAGCTCCAAAGTCTTCCTCCACACCTGTTGCTAGAGCTTCCAAAGTGGTAGGGATGGCCTTTGAAACATAGACAAGAAAAATTATTATTAGAAGAAAGGCCGTAGATCTAAAAAAGTACAAGGATTACCATGAAAAGAATAGTTTTGACCATTGAAACTAGTGTAGGGTCTAGGGTCAGTTTAGAATAATTATTTAAATAAAAGCTGATCCAAGAAGGTTGATTTGTTCCTTTATTAGAAATGTGTCTAGCTATACTGAATTTGGCAGCTAGAATCGATGACCTTAGATCTATAAAATGATGCTCAAAGAACACCTCGCCAAGCCTTAGGCCTCCTTTATGAATCCATTTGGTTTGGCGCTCAATGGGCACCCAGTCGTGTTCCAAGACCAGTTCCCTCTTTCTTTGGTGACTTAGTCTTTTCATTTCATCTATGTTATTACAATTATTTTTAATACTAAAAAATTGTTCAAAGTCAAAGATCTCTTGGATGAGTTTACCTCTTCTGTCTTTTGCCGATCGACATGTACAACATCAACTAGATCAGTGCCAGCTGCAAGATTAAGCAAAGGATGAATTCTATCTATAGGTATTATAAAATAAAGGGTGACCAGTTCCTCCTGGTATTGATCAAAAGACTCAAGCCGACCAGAAGATATTCACAAACTCTTTTGTGATATTATTAATACCACGGGAAACTTTTTCCCGAGTTTAATGCTTATGGCCATAAGACTTCCTAGAATACAACCTTAGAGCATCTAGATATTAACTCACCTATATGAGTTGACAGATCCTATGTCTACACACATTGGACTCCATAAGCATCAGGCCATAACTAACACACATGTCTACACACATGTGTGAAATCTAAGTATGGTGGATCACTTACAAGCCCACTATAGTGCTCAGGTCAAATGACCTTAATACTACTCAACTCGGAGAGACCCTCCATTAACAGTTTTATGGGATATTTATTTGTGGTCTTCATTGAGTCAGTTCAGTATCCAATTCTTACTGAATACCTATATGTCTATACAAGCTCAAAGCTCATAGTCATATAGGAACAACCATCTGTACCCTATAGATATAGACATATACTGATCTATATTAAATAGGATTTACAAATAGGCCTGCATCGGTGAACATATTTCAATAATGATGATTTGAGAATATACTTGCATAAAGATATTTCCTAGCACCCAACTATAACTCTTACAACTATATCATTACTAATATATTCTGAGATTTTTGTCTTGTTACAGAAAAGGATCCAATTTCTTGGATTTTACTGATTATTATAAGCTGGTAACTCTTAACAGTTATAATTCTCAGTCTACTTCTTTTTCTTCTTCCCCATGGACTTCTCAGAAGCCCTTGGAGTAGAAGATGAAGTACCCTAGATTACGAAGGTCGAGCCCCTTTTGCACATGTCCTCCTCAGCTGTCTTCAACAAGTTATGAAGATCGGCATAAGTTGGGGTCATTCCTAGCGTATTAAAGCTCATGATGAACTGTGCATATAATCCTAGTAGCGACTGGAGAATTAAACTATTTCCCAGATTATTATTTAGAGAAATATCCAAAATCTCTAATCTCTCAATGTAGCCAATCATCTTGAGTATATGGGGACTTACCGAACTGTCTTCGCTCATTCTAGCCTGAAAGAGTACCTTGCCAATCCTATACAACTCAACCTGAGGTCGATCACTAAAGAGCTTCTTCAAATGAAGCATTATGCTACTAAATAAAGATTGTACAATTTTTGTGTGACAGTATCATCTAGGACAACTATTGAAGATTAGGGTAACTTCAAACAACTGCTATATAAAGGCACTCAAGTGATCCTAAGAGAATAGAAAAGGTAATTTTAGGCATATTGGGGTGATCTAGGCGATTTGGATTGATATGTTCATAGTGGGTGATTTCGATCGGCTAAGTGTTGCAAGCCTTGACAAAATCATCCTTTTGACCGGTTTACAAGGGGCATTATTGACGCCAGCCCAAAAGTACCTAATGGGCTTTTCCATATTAAGGATTTTAGGCCCAATTGTATGTTATAACGTATTTAGGAATTTGTACATAATAAGAAGTTGTGTTATATTAGGATTCTTTTCCTCACAAAAGTAGGTTTTATATAGAGTTTTATAATAAATAGGCTTGATTTCACATTATTTGTATCATCAGCAATATAATACACATATTTCACACAAAGCTTCTTAGCTTTCTATTCATTTTTCTTGTTTTTATCATTTAACCTATGACTCCACGTCCTCGTTTGTTGAAGATCCCGCTGGCCTATTGGTAGAGCTTCGCTCATCCTTCTCCCCGAAAGACCCAAGCTTCACGACACACTTGTTGCACCACAGCCCAGGTCTAGATCTGGGCTGCTATTTTCTAGCACATGTTTAGCAATAAAACTTATTTGCTAATAAAATCCTTTAGTCCCAGCTTCTCTCGAATCTGGGGCGACCTTTGTCTAGATAAACTGACAGGACTCGACTCGAGACCCTCTACTATAGATCCCAGCAGCCCTGTCAGGCACCTCGACGGAAGTTCCTCCGAACCTAACTGGGTATATTGAGAAATTCCGCGAGGCGAACCCCTTTTTATTTCTTGTTACTACTAAGAAGATCTAGTAATATACACGAAAATGACATCTTAATTTTAAAAACAAACGGACAGAGTTTCCCCTGTTTTTCGGAAAATCCATATAAAACCTGCAAAGAAATTTTACTTATATTTCCAATACATCTCAATTCTACCAATTCGGACCTCCGGTCCTTTCCAAATCAAATCCAACACAACTCAATTATTCATTTGAATCACAAATAAGCGTAATCATAGAAGTAAAAAGAACGATCATCATAAAATTGAAATCTCTTCTTCTCGGTTCAAAACATACATCTAAATATACATGCCTACAACTATTATGCATAAAGTAAAGGGTGCTATTTAGCACATTTACATGTACAAAAAAGATCTTCGAATTCGGCCCACTACTCGGCAATAGGAGAATCAGCAGCTTGCGTACCGAGACCTGCACCTGGGAAAGGGGTTCAGAAAACATAAAACACAAAACGGGTGAGCTAAAGGAGCTCAGTGAGTGTAAATAAAATTTCAATAAAATAACATCATGTATAGATAGCAAATTCTAAAGTTCACGCAGAAATCATGCTTCTAAAACTGACGTAAAACTGTAAAACGGATTCTAACATCATATGCTATTGAAATCTTGCTGAGCGGGTTTTATCTACATCTTTGGAAAACTATATTCAGAATCTGTATAACATAATAACTGCTGTGTGCATATAAATGCATAAATGCTATCGGTAAATCAAAAACTAGTAAAATTCTCGCTCGGCCATTTTCTTTCTAAACTGTACCAATGATAACCCTAAAGCTCTATACCCACGCAGCGACTCAACTAGCACCGCACACGTGAGTAGGTCACGGGGCACCTCAACTAGCAGCACCCACAGTGACATCTCAAGACATCTCACTGGCTATGCAGCCAAATTCTACATCGCATGCATATAGCGAGACAATACCCCGTACACATAGAGTGACTCACATGACTCGACATCCCGACTTCCCGGAGTTAGTGACACACCCCCAAGACCTGCCCATGTGCACGGGATATACCGGCCGGGTCTAATACAATCATCACCGCTATAATCTGAGGGTACCAATGGCCTTAAAAATGAATGCAGAAATTTTAAAACTGTTTCTCAATTCGAACATATAACGGCATATCTATGAATATATATCAAGATCATAAATCATAGTTATGCATCGAAAGCTCATTAAACATGCATATTCATTATGCGAAAACATAATAAATGCAAAGTAAAAGAAATGGCAGATTTCCACTCACAACCGCTCCGCGCTCAATTTCGCTCCCGATTTCTGCTCCCATTAACGCTCTCGGTTATCTTCACCTACATGCCACAAATGACATTTAGAACTAAATCGAATGCTAGAATCTCATTTAACTACTAAACGCTCTAATCGGCATATAAAGCCTGGATGCATACTACTTCCCGATTTTAGTTACGGAGCCATAATCGAAACTAACTCACCATCCGGCGCCCTGAAAATTATTGAACACCTTATAACTTGGTTGGACATAATTGCCCTTCACCTTTCCAACATGGACAATTATGTCCCATTTTCTTCATTTTTGGTTTTTTCAACAACCATATACATTCAAATTACAATATGCACCATTTACACACAACAATTCAATCAAAACACCACTCAATTCCTAACTTCCCTAAAGTGGCAGAATTTTACCTTAGGTTCCAACACATTCCTTTTCTCAATTTCTTGTTCCAATTATAACAAAATCATGCCAATTTCATTCTAAAGCCCTAATTACAACCAATTGAAATCTCTACAACAAAATCACCAAAAACCCTAATTCTCACCTTGCCAATTTCTTCAAATTGATGACTCTTTCAAGCTCCAAACTAGAATTCAACTCAATCTAAGCCAAGAATACACATAAGAATGTCAATTGGAGCATTCTTGAAAGTTCACTTATCAAACTCATAAAATAATGCTTTTCTTACCTCTTTTTCTTGAATTTCCACTAATTGAGGCTTCAATTGAGCTTAAGGATTCATATGTAGCCTTATTTTAGCTTGATTACACATGAAAAATCATGAAAAAAAAACTTGAATAGTCACTGTAGCAGCACCCCCCTTTGAAGCTCGAATTTCTCTCTTTTTTTGGGTAAGTGTTGGTTTTGATCTCTCTTTAAATTTCTACACACTTCTAACATATATATAGTGCTCCCTCAATTGATCATTTTGCCCTTCAACTTACTTAAAACTTCTAATTTTCCATTAGTTAAAAACTAATTATGTAATTAGTTCATTTGTAACTATCTAGTTAGAATAGTTCAAAGAACTAACTAGAACTTCCAACTTGACAATCCATGAGATTTCTTCTAATTGGTCCATTCTCTAATATATGGATTATGTTTCTCAACAAAGGCTTGTTCCATTCATAACCCTTAAATGGAAATTCATGTAGTAAATTAGGATTTCCTTTTCTAAGCCAATAGAGAAAAATTCCAAAAATCTAATAGGGTTAAAATCGAGTAACCCTACGGTGTCTTATTTGCTCTATACCGAAATCTAGGCCCCAATACTACTAATAGGGATTGGATATTACATAAACACAGAGCGTACACAAACCCGAAGCATATTTTCCCGAACACAAGCATGTTAGTTTCTTCACTTTCATCCTCCTCCTTATGTGGTTTCTTACACATATTGAAAATATTAAGCTATAATGTCATATTCCCAAATGAAAACTTCATTACAACATTCATGTAATTAATCAAACGTTAGAAATTACTAAAAATAGACGCCCTAAAATAATAGGAATTGGATTGCATCCTTTAACATGTTTTGTATCCAAAAATCCACAAGATATATGAATTTATCGACTTAAACTAACACATCTTTCACTATCCCTATTGGCACTTTTATTGATCTATCGACAAGAAAAAGTATTACAAAAGTTGATTTTAACTCACAGAAATTGAGTTATTGATAAATTGAATATGGTAGTAAATTCACACTAGTACCAAGATTAAGTAAGGCATATTTAATTTTATGACTTTCATTAATGCATGAAATTTAGGACAACTAAGGTCTTTGTATTCAAAGCATTATTGTTCTAAAGAATAGCACTTACTTGTTCAACTAAAAATATTTTATTTTTCACATTATATTTTATTTTTACTATGCACCAATCATTCAAATATTTAGCATAAAAGGGAACCTGCTTAATAGTATCCAATAAAAGAATATTAACTTTTACATGTTTAAAGATTTCAAAAATTTCAGGATTGTGATTCAACATCCTAGCATTACATAAGACATGAGGAAATGAGGTTGCAAGTGATGGTTTAGTGTTTTCTTCACTAGATATAGGTTCAACATTTTCCTTATCCTTAGAGATCGATTCATCGTTCTTATGAGGTTCAGGAATATGTTTTTCAACAACTTTCCCATTCCGAAGAGTAATGACCACTTTAACTTGATCCATGTGTTGACTTTTTAAACTACATGCATTTGCGTTATGTTGTCCTTTGGGGTTTGGTTGTGGTTGAGAAGGAAATTTCCTTTCTCATCAATGCTCGATGCAGATGCAAATTTAGCAAGAGTATCTTTCAAATCAACTTATGTTTGAGCATTTTGAGAATTAATAGACTCTTGCCTTTCAATGAATTCATACAAAGTTTCTTCAAGAATTTTCTTATAAGGAGGTAGATATAGTGCATAGCCTTGAGAGTTTTGAAAATTATGGTGTGCTTAAAAAGGTGGTAATGACGACTGTGCTTGAGCATTATTCTTCCGTTGGGTAATTTGTCCAACTAGAATTATAGTTTTATGAATATGGATTAGGATTTGACTATTTGAATGTGTTTAAAACATTGGCTTATTCATCGAGACATTCCCTATAGGCAGGCAAAGTTGGACAATCATTAGCAGAATGATCACAAGTTTCACATACGTGACACAAAACTTCTTAAACAAATTTTAATTGACCACTCTTTTTTATTTCTAAGGTTTCGACTTTTTTAACTAGAGATGCCTATTTAGCTTGAAGATTATAATCTTCCCTGAGGTGGTAAATGCCCCCACTAGATGTAATGGTTTGAGTTTTGCTTAGTGCCTCATAGGTACCAGCAGTGTCTCAATTTTGAGTATTTTTTACTAATAAGTCTAGGTAGTCAATTGCCTTTTCTGTGTCTTTATCGTCAAATGTTTTATTACACATCATTTTTTACCATTTATCTAACTTTGTGTGTTAAACCTGTTGGAATTTGGGCTCATGTGCCATCCCAAATTTTGTTTGAATATTGTATTTTCATACTTATGAAATAAATAAATATTTCACTAAATCGCTAATTATTTATTATAAGGTAAGATACTTGTAACATTTCGGACATTATATTGATCTGAATATTGTATTTTCATACTTGTGAAATAAATAAATATTTCACTAAATCGCTAATTATTTCTTATAAGGTAAGATGCTTGTAACATTTCGGACATTATATTGATCTGAAGGAGTTCAGATTAAGCCTAAAAGTTAGAACCTTGTCTGAAATAGAATAAAGACATGAAAATATACTAACAATGATATAGTTACAAATAGTTACAATTGTCCCAAGAAAAAGTTATTGTGCAAGTATATTCTCGAATTAGATATTCATGATCTATTTTCACCAATACATGGTCTGTCGAGTAGAACCGATTAATATAGATCATTGTATATCTATATATGGATCATCCAGATGGTTAATCTCAGTATATCATGAGCTTAGTGGAAGTTTGTATAGATATACAAGTATTCAGTGAGGACTGGATACTAAACAAGACTTATTGAAGACCTCCAATGGATATCCTATAAAATCGTCAATGGAGGATCTTCTCGAGTTGAGTAGTATTCGTGGTCCTTTAAACTGAGCACTACGGTGGGCTTGTGAGTGATCCACCATATTTAGGTTTCACACATGTCAAAGACCTTTCATGGTCTGACCACTGGGTGTCGCTGGGTATGGTCTGATGCTTATAAAGTCCTATGTGCATAGACATGGGATCCATCAGCTCATATAGGTGAGTTTAATATCCAAATGCTCTAAGGTTATATTCCAGGAAGTCTTATGGCTATAAGCATTGAACCTGAGAAAGAGTTTCCTATAGTTTAAATAATATCTCAAAAGAGTTTGTGAATATTATTTTTTAGAATATGAATCGAAGAGATAAGTTTATAGTTGAGCAATAGGGGACTTGACGATGTTGATCTATGTCTTTGTTCTTCCAGGACATATATGACAGATGGATTGTACGAATATGGATTAACCTCAATTTGTATGGTTCAACTCGCTAATTTTTGTATTATCCATAACGTGTGTGGGGTGTTGTCATCGGTTATCGACTTACGAAAATGTTTCGTAAGACAAAATGGATGTGAACCTAAGGAGTCTCACTATATAAAGTGTACTCGTTGAGCACAAGGTAGCGTACCAAATCAAATTGTTCGATCTGAGCAATTTTTGAAAAATATTTAATTTATTTCAAGGTCTCTAAGGGAGTAGTTAAGATTTAAATGAAAAACCTAAAATTGTGCTAGGTAAGACTTGACACTTTTATCAACCTAATATTTGCTTCAAATTATGTCAATAATATGTATGGGTACTAAATTTGGCATTGGGGGATATAGTTATCATTTAAATGAAATAATTGTTATTTTATTTGAATTAATTCATTTGGCCATTTATTTATTTTAGGGTCTCTCATGGAGTAGTTAAGGTTTAAGTGTTAAACCTAGGTTATGATGTGTGAAACTTGATATTTTAATCTACCTAGTGTATGCCTCAAATTGTGCCAATAATAAGTATGAGTCCTAAATTAGGCATTAGTAGACAAAGGAATGAAACAATTGTTGTTTCATTAAATTGCAATTCGGCCTTTATGTAATCAAATGAATATTATTCATTTGATTTATTCACTTGACATTTGTTCAATTTCCAATTGGATGGAATAAAGACAAATGAAGTGCGTTAAAATTTAATTGGCTGAATTTGGAGGTTAAAGCTACTTGTTGCATCTTCATTGGCCAGAAGTAAATGTGAAGAATTGAATTGAATTTGATTCAATTCAATTTAAGCAAGAGGTGGCGTGAATGATGCCATCGATTGCTTCTTTATATTGCCACCAATTCATGTTTAATGAATAAGCTTTATGTGCTGTCTAGTCATGATTATACACTTTGCAATCTAATTTCATTTCATTGGCTAAAGTAAAGGCAAGTTTTTCCTATAAATACATTTGAATGGTTGTGAGTTCATGATATAGAATTAAAAGAGAATTGTTGTTTTTGCTTTCAAAAACTTAAGAGTTAACTTTGATATTAAAGCATTCCAAGAGATAAAAATAATCCAAAAGCAAGAGTTGCTTCGTACTTTCGAAAGGGAAAGCTGCCAGTCAAGCTTGAGGAAGCCCATCACATCCCTAACTAGATTTGTTCAAATCATGCTTCAAAGATGAGTCTTCTAATCTCATTAATGTAATGAGATAGTATTATGTGTTATATTTCTGTTGCATTGCATGTGAGGCATACAATATTTAAATTTTTTAAAATGCACACATTCACCTGTAGAACAGCGCACATGCACACAACACTAACAAAACCTTAATAGAAATTTGAGACTAATCTCCAAGTCTCAAAACCATGATGGGCACAAATATTAAATAGCTCCTTATACCTATACCAATATTAGTAAAGGGTTTCTCTTGGTTTTTGAGCAAAGATAATAATTTGTCTTTTGAAAGAATTTATTTTATGAGAATGAAATTGTTTTTTAAAAAATTGTTGTTACATCTCATTCCATGCAAAATTAGATCTTAGCCTAAGATTTTGTAGCTATGTTTTAATTTTATCTTTAAAAAATATTAAAAAGCTTAAGTTAAATTGTGTTCATGCTATAATTTAAGTCATTGTATGTATTACACATTTCTTCAAATTCTCTTATATGTTGGTAAGATTTTCTACATCTAAGTTATAAAATATGGATAAAAGTTGGATAATACCTAGTTTAAAATTAAAATGTGCTGTATTTGAAGGATGATGGGGATTTTCTAATCAATCTACCACTTGATATGCATAACCAAATTTTCATGCAAGACTCCAATGATAATAAATACACCAAAATAAAAGTTTGTACAACAAAGAAGAAAATAAAACAACTTAAAGAAAATTATTCACAAATGTAAACACCAAATTTTACTTCTCTGGTAATGGCGCATAAAAACTTGATACATTTAAATTAATAGATTTTATTCCCAAGTGTAGGAATGTCAAAATAATAAATTACCCAATGAGAACAGGGTCGATCCACAGGAAAATATTATTTAAAATATACAAGTAAATAATCTCAAAAGGAAAGTAAAGGTAGAGATAATGATATAAATAATCAATTAAAATGAATGCTAAGGTTAGGAGATCCACTCTTGGTATATGAAATAATATATATTCAAATATCTTTTATAACTCAATTGTAATCCTTACACAAAGAAAGTTCTAATTGGAAGATATAAGAAATATGGTTCATCCCAATTTATATATTAATTTGTATTCATTTCTTTTAATTATCATACATCAAATCTTGTAAATTGGTTTAAGTATTTACTATACCAATCATTATACTTGTCTATAACAAATCAAGACACCCACTTTACAAGAAATGGTAAGAATTATTGTGCCAATTTATAAGGATTGTTTATAATAAATCAAGTTACACCACTTTACAAAAAAGGGTATCAATATTAGTAAAAAATAAATAAATACAACATATATAAATTTAATTAACTTAAGAATGTAATATTAAATTTTAAATTAAGAGTTTAAGTATATCTTATTACCTTACCAAGAGTTTTAGCCTTTCACTTTAGCATAATGAAAATTAAACAATCATGATAAAATTAAAGAAAAGAAATACAATAAGAGATAATATGAACTTTAAAGTAGTAAATAAAAAAAAATAATACTACAAAGAGAGAATATAAAAAAAAAAAAGTGGTAGAACTAAAATCTAGCTCTCTTAGGTACAAAAAAAAAGAGGCCAACACTTTGATGGATTGTTGACAATTTAAGACTTATTTCATGTGCCAAACTTGATGCATAAACTTGTCACTGGTAGCAGCCAAATTTGATTCACATGCTAATAGTAAGTTGTAAATATTTGTTTTCGCTTTTTATAATGGGCAAGAATGTACATATTGAATATATATTTCTCAAGTTATGGGTGAAATACTGAAGCCTTCTTAGACTCAGGCTGCACTACAGATGGGTCATCTTCTAAGCCACTTCTCACACTTCAAATGTTCGAATTATAAAATGTATATGAAATCTAATATTGTTGTATGTGAAATAAGCTCTTTGCAGGTTCAAAAATTACTCCAATTTAATTTTTTAATAGAAAGTTATGCCAAATTGATTGAACCTACGAACTTAATTAGGTATAATATTGAAAACATACTCAAGTTAAGGAGATTTTTTTAAGGTAAGTTAAGGAGATTAATAACATTAGTAATGCAAAATAATAATAAAAAATCTATATTAAATATATAATTTTAAGTGTTCATCACTAAACTTCAAACTTCTGATGGGATCTAGTTTATTAGTACAAGTATGGTTGCACCTAACAATATTGACTAAAAGTTGATGGGATGAGGGTTATTTTTGAAAAATAACTAAAAGATGAGTTTATGAAGTTTTTAAATGAATTAAGGTTCTACATTATCTTTAAAATATGTATTTTTATGGGTTAAAATCTTATATTCAAAATCACAATACATAAATTACAAAATTTGAGGCTTAGCTATATTACTATATATAAAAATTTGTAAATTTCTAATTACCTTATCATTGTAGACATCCTTTATCCAAATAACTTCAATATTTATATTCCAAGTTCACAACATAGCAAAATATTAACGTGTTTTATGATGTATGCATGTGATTATGTACATGTTAAAAAAATTAAATAAATACACGAATTTCGCAGTAGAATTAAGCATGTTATCAATATATACAAATGTAACTTAAATCATTAACAACTTAAGATTATGAAAACATACCTTAGATGACCTTCGATAAAGATTTTAATTCTGGATTCTTCCTAGCTCCAAAATTGAGCTCACCTTGAAGTGTACTATTGCTCAATTCTAATTCACAACAATCTGGTAAGATTGTAAAACTAGAATAGCAGTAATTGAATTTCTAGCAACAATGTTTTTGTTTCTTGAAAGAAAAATAAGAGGAATTTATTTTTTTTCTCTCTAGTTTTTCTCACAACACTTTTTAAAGAATAACTTTCAAAAATCAAACTCTCTTCCAATCCCTCTCACCATGCACGATTTTTGCTTCTCCCTTTGTTAATTAATTATTTAAAATAATGTTTAGGTGTGTTAAGCACTTCACAATGGCTCCCAAAATTGATTTAAGTGGCCAAAACACTAAAAACATAATATTGGTGGCAATTATATATAACTATGTATTTGTCTCCCACCTAAACCAAATTAATAAATAACTAAATAAATATTATCGTTTATTTAAATAATATTTATTCAATTATTCAAAAATTATTTGAATAATTAATTTTTACCTTATTTGATTTTACTAACATGGTTAATGGGTAAATTCATGGTGAAACAATTAATGGAACAAAATTGTGCCACTTGTTAACATCTAATTAGTTAATAACTCTTGCCAACTAATTAAATGATGTACTTAACATTTAAGTCTAGACAAATGTATAACCCAAGGAACCCTGAAATATTTTTTTAGTTTGCTGAAATTTTTAGGATGGAATTGTTCAATCCATAATACTATCCTAGTGCACAATGAGTACACTTTATATTGTAAGACTCTCTAGGTCCACGCTCGAATTGTCATATGAAACTCTTCCATACGTCCATAAACGATACCTCACACACATATTATGGATATTACAAAGCAACGTGTTAGACCATACAAGTTGAGGTTATAACATATTCGTATAATCCCTCCATCATTTATATCCAGATAGAGCAGAGATATAGATCAACACCGTTAAATCTCTATATGCCCGACTGAAAGCTTATCTTTGAATTGTATTTCAATAAATAATATTTTCAAATACTTTGTGATATTATTTATCCCTAGGGTTAAACTCTTTTCCCGGGAATTAATACTTATGGCCATAAGACTTTTTGAAATACAATCTTAGAGCATTATGATATATTACTCATCCAAATGAGCTAATGGATCCCATATCTATGCACACTGAACTCTATGAGCATTCAATCATACCCAACAGTTAGACCATGAAATATTTCTGACATGTATGGAACCAAAGTATGATGGATTACTCACAAGTCCACCGTGGCACTCAGGTCAAAGGACCACAAAAATTACTTAACTCGAAAGACCCTCTATTGACGGCTTTATGGGATGTCTATTGAAGATCTTTGTGAGTCTGCTAAGTATTCAGTCCTTACTGAATACCTATATTTCTATACAAGCTTCCACTAAACTCGTGATCTACTAAGAATAACCATCTGGACTATCCAAATATAGGCATACACCAATCTATATATTTATTAAGGTATTCACTGACAGACCAGCATCAGTGAAGATAGATCGGGAACATAATATTTGACAACAAATTTGTATAATGACATTTCTTAGCATTATTTGTAACTCTTTTCAACTACGTCATTACTAATATATTCTCAGGTCTTTGTTCTATTTCAGACAAGGCTCTAACTCTTTAGATACCGTTGACTCTTATAACTTGATAACTCTTATCAGTGCCAACTCTTAGCATTTATAACTCTCAGCATTGCTAATTCTTAGCACTGATCTAAACTCATTTAGGCCAGATCTGAACTCTTTTAGATTATACAATGTCTGAAACGTTACAAGCGTCTTACTATATATAAGATATAATTAGCGATTTAATGAAATAATAATACTAGTATAAATATTAAACAAATATTCATACATAAAGGGATGACACGTAAGCACAAATTCTAACACAAAATTATGATACAAACCTTAAATTATAATTCTCTATTGACTGGAAAAATAGCTTTATCGAGCCAATGAGCTTTGAATTTATTTGATGCATGAATCAGTGTACTAAGGTTTGCTTTATTAGGCCTCGAAAGCTGGGTTCCATCTTCCTTCTTCTTTGACAATCATTGTTGGACACCAATAAAATACTAGAAACTGTCGTTAAGATCTCGTCGGGGTGAGTTTCGGTGAAGACTCTTCAATGCTTATGTTAAAAAAGGCTTTTTTGTAAAAAAAGAAGGTTCAACAAGAATTTGAAATAACTGTTGTAAAAGAAAGAGTGTTTATGTCTCCCTGTTGCATTTACCTCAATATTTATAGCATTGGTCTTCTGCAAATATTCTCTATGCTTATTCTCGCTAGTGTAGTGGTTGAATTAGGTAATTCTTACTAATTTTGGATTATCTTAGTTTTGGATTATCCTGATCCTCTGGTGTGATTTATGGGATTCTTTGATAAGAACCTTACAATCCTTTTCTGTTTACACTTCTATTTCCTTTATAACATTAATTTTTTCTTTATGAGTATTTCTATAATAAAACTAGTTACTCTAAGATCGGCTTGGTAATTGTCTGGTATTTTTTTCTGCCGTAAAAGCGGTTTGGTGCTCTATACTGAGCTAGTCTTCTCTATGATACTTATACCAAGTTGGTTCTTCTTGTTAGGGTTGGTGCTTACGTGCCATCCCTAAATGTACATATACTTGTGTATTTATACAAGTGTGCATTTTCATTAAATCGTTAATACCCATTAATATGGTATTATACAATGTAACGTTACGGACATTGTACGATCTGAAGGAGTTTAGATCAGATCTAAACGAGTTTAGATAAGGGCTCATAGTTACACATGCTGAGAGATATAAATGATAAAGTTAGCACAGCTAAGTGTTAGCTGGTTATAATACTCAGCGAAGATTCAAGAGTTGGAACTTTGTCTGTAATGGGACATAGACCTGGAAATATACTAGTAACTGTATAGTTGCAAGAGTTACAATCGAGTGCCAAGAAATGTCAGTTGCCCAAGTATGTTCTCAAATAATTATCTCTGATCTATTTTTGTCGATGTGGGTCTGTCGGTAGATACTTTTAATATAGATCAGCATATGTTGTACCTATAGGGTATAAATGGTTTTTCCTAGCCGACCGTGAACTTGGAGCTCGTATTGACATATGGGTATCCAGTTAGGACTGGATATAGGACAGACTCACAAGGGCCTTCGATAAACACCCTATGTAAGCCATCAACAGAGGGTCCTCTCAAGTTAAGTAGTATATGTGGTCCTTTGACCTGAGTGCCACGGTGGGCTTGTAAGTGATCCACCATACTTTGGTTCCACACATGTCACAGACCTTTCATGGTGTGACTGCTGGGCGTCGATGGGTATGATCTGATGCTTATAGAGTCCGGTGTGTACAGATATGAGATCCGACAGCTCACTTAAGGAGTTAGATATCCAGATGCTTCGAGACTGTATCTTAGAAAGTCTTGTGGCCACAAGCATAAATCCCGGGAAAGAGTTCCGCGAGGGTGGAACAATATGGCAAAGGAGTTTTCACATATTATTCAGTGAGATATAAGTTTAGAGATAAGACATGGATGAGCACAAGGGGATTTAATGGTGATGATTTATATCCCCACACATCTAGGATATCATGACAGAAAGACTATATGTATGTGTTGTTAACTTAACTTGTATGATTCAACGCGTTGATTTGTATATCCGTGACGTGTGCATGGGGCAATGTTTACAGACTCATGGAATAGCTCCATTTGACAAATCGAGCATGGACCTAGGGAGTTCCACCATATGGAGTGTACTTGTTGTGCACTGAAGCAGCGTGTCGAATTAAATTGTTTAATCCAGCAATATCCGACACAACCACGGGAATACGTGTATATCTATATTTAAGTGTTAAATACAACAATTAGTCAATAATTGTTATTTACTAATTGTATAATGACACGTAGAATATTATAAAGCCTTGGTTGAGTTTACTCATGTGTGAAATTTGGTGGGACCCACTAAGAGGTATACTTGGTAACTACTTATGAGGGGCAAAATAGTCATTTCACACATTAATTATTTAATTGTTAAATAATTATTAATATCTCATTATTTTATATATTATTATATTATTTATTATTATTTTATTTTGGGTGCCAAATAGTTGGCACCTATTATTATTATTATATTATATTAGATATATATATTTGAAATGAGATGTGTGTGTGTGATGCGGGGTGTGTGTTTTTGTGTGGAACGGAAATGGAAAATTGAAAAAGAGAAATGAGCAGAAATGGTGCCGAGAGAAAAAGAAGAAGAAGAAAAAAAAAAGGAAAAAATGAAATTGTTTCATTTTTCTCCATGGTACCAAAAGAAGCAATTGTGAATTGCTTCAAATTTCATTTCCTTATCCTTTTAGAGAAAAGGAAGAAAACATACTACTGGTTCTTTTGGGGCTAAAAGTTAATCCCGTGTTGGATATAGGGTTGTTGTTCTAGCTCACCAAGCCCACCAAGTTAGTGATTAGAACTGCCCACGAGTTGGTATCCATGCGGACTCCGAGGATATACATGTATAACGTTACACGTTAAGGTAAGTTCTCAACACTACTTATATATTAATGTGATTAATATATTTTATTTATTGTGTTTATTGCATGTTTAAATACTTCCGCCATGTTTAATATATATATATATATATGATACGTATTTTAGGCAATAGACACAATTGCACATGCATACACCCACGTGTATTAGATCCCCAACACTTCTTGTTTGCCTTAGTCGTGATATTCTTAATTCTGGTCAGGATTACGCAGAGCTGATGTGCAGTTATCTTAAGTCGAACTGGGTCCAAACGATCGAGCCAGTCTCTTACGAGCGACCTCCATTTTTAGGCTTGTTAGTTCTTTTTGACCTGTGTCGTCTTGGGCCTGGGATTCCACAATACGTCCATATAGATGTTTTTTAAAGGGCCCCGTAATCTAGGCCTGATGATAATTTACAAAAGGGTACAAGGGTCCACTAATTTCTAGTTTGACTTGTTCAATGCTGGAAACTTATTTTTTTTTTTGTTATTTGCTTGGGTCTTCTCCTCTTTAGTTGGAATTTTTACTTCGCCCCTACTCAATTTTCTATGTTCTATACTGGCCTGGATCTGTGTCTTTAATATTGTTATCCTAACTGAACTGGTCTGGATGAATTTTCCTGATCTTTGAATTATGCAAGGCGGCTTGGTTTAGATCTGTCAGTACAACTTTTCTTAGTGTACTAAAATAGTCATCATTTCCTGGGGTCGTTTTGAAGATCTTTGTATAGTTGGGGATATCTCTTGTATTTTGGAACTTATCGAGTAATGATGATAAAGATTTACGAAATTATTATCCTCGATCCAAGTAAAATCCTACCTTTTGTATTTCCTTGCCATTTTTAGGTTTTCTGTTTCTTATTTTTTGGATATCTGCATGGTTTTAAAATGCTTATGGTTACCTTGTTTTGCCTTATTCCTGGGTGAAGTTGTCTTTGTCCATGGCCCTATATGTCCTCTATAGTTTTTTTGTGGAAAAACTAACTTTAATCCTCTCTGATGGCTTCTTTAAGTGACAGGACCTGCCCCGAGACCCTCTACTGTAGGTCTCAGCAGCCCTGTTGGGCACCTCGATAGACGTTTCTCAGAATATGACTAGGTAAGTTGAGAAATTTCCGCGAGGCAAACCCCTTTTTAGTTCTTGCTACTATTGAGAAAATCGTGTAATATATATTAAAATGACATCTTAATTTTTTTTAAAAAAGGGGCAGAATTTTCCTTGTTTTTCGAAAAATCCATATAAAACCTGCAAAGAAATTTCACTTCTATTTCAAACACTTCTCAATACTACCAATTCGGACCTCCAGTCCTTTCTAAATCAAATCCAACACAACACAATAATTTCATTTGAATCACAAAATGAGCATACTCATAAAAAGAAAAAACGATCTTCGTAATATCGAAATCTCTTCTTGTTGGTTCAAAACATACATACAAATATACATACCTACAACTACTATACATAAAGTAAATGGTGCTATTTAGCACATTTAAATATGTGAAAATGATCTTCAGATTTGACCCACTACTCGGCAATAGGAGAATCAGCAGCTTGCGTACCGAGACCTGCACCTGGGAAGGATTTAGAAAATATAAAACACAAAACGAGTGAGCTAAAGGAGCTCAGTGAGTGCAATTAAGATTTCAAATAAAATAACATTATGCATAATAGCAAATTCTAAAGTACATGCATAAATCATGCTTCTAAAACTAATGTAAAGCTGTAAAACGGTTTCTAATATCATATGCCGATGAAATCTTACTGAGCGGGTTTTATCTACATCTTTGGAAAGCAATATCCAAAATCTGTATAACATAATAACTGCCGTGTGCATATAAACGTATAAATGCTATCGATAAATTGAAAACTAGTAAAGTTCTCGCTTGGCCATTTTCTTTCTAAACTGTACCAATGGTAACCCTAAAGCTCTATACTCACGTAGCGACTCAACTAGCACTGCACACATGAGTAGGTTGCGGGGTACCTCAACTAGCAACACCCACAGTGACATCTCAAGACATCTCACTGGCTATGCAGTGGAATCCTACATCGCATACATATAACGAGATAATACCCCATACACATAGAGCGACTCACATGACTCGACATCCCAACTTTTTGGAGTTAGTGACAGACCCCCAAGACCTGCCCATGTGCACGGGATATACCGGCTGGGTCTAATACAATCACCACCGCTATAATCTAAGGGTACCAATGGCCTTTAAAATAAATGCAGAAATTTTAAAACTATTTCTTAAACCGAACATGTAAATGCATATCTATGGATACATATCAAGATCATAATCATGTTTATGCATTGAAAGCTCATAAAACATACATTTTTATTATACGGAAACATAGTAAACGAAAGATAAAAGAAATGGCAGATTTTCACTCATAATCGCTCCGCGCTCAATTTCGTTCTAAATTTCTGCTCCCGTTATTGCTCTCAGTTTTCTTCACCTACGCGCCATAAATGACATTTAGAACCAAATCGAATGCTAGAATCTCATTTAACTACTAAACGCCCTAATCGGCATTCAAAGCCCGGATGCATACTACTTCCTAATTTTCATTTACAGAGTCATTTAATCTAATCTAACTCACCACCCGGTGCCCTAAAAATTATTAAACGCCTTATAACTTGGTTGGACATAATGGCCTTTCACCTTTCCAAAATGGATAATTATGTCCCATTTTCTTAATTTTTGGTTTTTTCATCAACCATATACATTCAACATACATAATACATCATTTACATACAACAACTCAATCAAAACACCACTCAATCCCTAACTTCCCTAAAGTGGCAGAATTTCACCATATGTTCCAACACATTTCTTTTCTCAATTTCTTGTTCCAATTACATCAAAATCAAGCCAATTTCATTCTAATGCCCTAATTACAACCAATTGAAGTCTCTACATTTAGATCACCCAAACCCTAATTCTTACCTTGCCAATTTCTTCAAATTGGTGACTCTTTCAAGCTCCACACTAGAATTCAACTCAATCTAAAGCAAGAATACACACAAGAACATCAATTGAAGTAATCTTAAAAGCTCACTTATAAATTTCACAAAACAATGCTTTTCTTACCTCTTTTTCTTGAATTTTCACTAATTGAGGCTTCAATTGAGCTTAGGGATTGGTATGTAACCTTATTTTAGCTTGATTAAGCATGTAAAATCATGAAAAAGAAACTGAAATTTCACTATAGTAGCACCTTCAACACTTGCATGAATTTTGCTCTCGTTTGCTCTAAATGTTTGCTTTTGATCTCTTGAAAACTCTACAGACTTCCAACATATATATAGTGCTCCCTCAATTAACCATTTTGCCCTTCAACTTACTCAAAATTCCTAATTTGCCATTAGTTCAAATGGAAGGATTTAATTGTTTCCTTTGTAACTATCTAGTTAGAATAGTCAAAGGAACTAACTAGAATTCCTAACTTGGCAATCCATGAGATTGCTTCTAATTGGTCCATTCTTTAATATATAGATTATATTTCTTAACAAAGGCTTGTTCCATACATAACCCTTAAATGGAAATTCATATAGTAAATTAGAATTTCCTTTTTCAAGCCAATAGAGAAAAATTTCAAAAATATTCTAGGGTCGTCCGATGCTCCAATCGAGTGTGAAATTACCAAATTAGGTCTAATATCTCTCACGCGCACCATAAAAAAATATTTCTAACAGGGTTAAAATCGAGTAATCCTACGGGGCCTTTATTGCTCTATACCGAAATCTAGGCACTAAGACTACTAATAAGGATTGGATATTACAATAAAGAACCTAGTTCTCCCTGTCATTAACATAGCTGATAAAGAAGAAGCTGTTAACCCTAAGGTTCCACTTGTCATGAGAACTAGTAAGGCTAGTAGTAGTGGAGGGACAGGGGCTTCCATTACGGTTGGTGATATGTCTTTCTCATCTTTGGCTGTTATGACTGAGACTGAGCTGATCTCTATTATTAGGGAAGACCTAGGGCATGATCTGATAGACCTTGGTCAAGATGTGAAGGCTGTAGATTTCGATTTGGACATTAGATATCACTTATCTAGCTAGAATAAGGCTGATCTATGGTCCATCCGATCAACCTACAATATCCTCGAGTCGAGCACTCTTAGGCTGCCCTCCCTAGATGATTTTTTGAGCAACCCTATCGAAGGCGAGGTGACCATTCACGTAGAATTCTTAAGGTTAGGCCTTAGGCTTTCTATGCAGTCTTATTTTACAAGGATATTAGCTCGCCTAGGAGTAGCTCCTTCCCAATTATGTCCCAATTCCTGGAGGGTATTAACTAGTCTTTATGTTATTTAGGTAAGAGCAGGACTGAACCCCCACCCACATTTTTCAGGAGTTGTACTACCTATACCATTTTAGGAGCAATGCTAGAAGCCAGGGAGGCTTTTACTATTTTGTCTATGGGCTCCAAAATTCAGTCCCTGGTCGCTCCTCTTCTATTAAAGACTGCAAGGGAGAGTGGTTCTTTTGGGGGTAACTAGGGTCAAAGAGCCCCCAAAAGGAATGAGGGAGAATGGGTCATCCCTATTGACTTTTCTTTGAACGCATGCTTCATTTCATTCATTCTTTTATATTGTGATCAATTCGTTCTTTCATCTGTCTAATTCCTTAGTTATATTGTATTGACTTGGGCCACTAACATTGAAGTGAATGAAGACAGGCTTGCTTGAATCACTACGACCCTTAAGTATATTTGTCGTGCCTCATCCAATCCGACCTGGTGGCTTCTGTTCAGCACGAGCTTTATGTTCGAAGTAAGCATTACTCTTTTAAATTCACTTCTCTAGCTTTTTCTTTACTGAATCTACTGATGATCTGTCTCGTACAGGAATGTCCAAAGAAGGAGCCAGTTAAAGAAGAAAGATGAGCCATATGAAAGGCTTCAGTACATCATTTGCTAGTCAGAGTACCATTAAGGACTAGCAAGCCAGAGTACCATGAAGTAACCTTGACAATGTCATAGGGTTGTTGTTTGACTCCGAAGGAAGGAGTCAAGCCAGAGACCCTTCTCGTGGATGGGGGAAGGCTATACAATGTCATAGGGATGTAAGTTCCTGCTCTTCTTTTCTTTTTATTTCTATTTTCTTATTTTTATAACCTTCATTCTTCTAGTATAGTCCATATTTCTATTATCTTGGTTTAGGGTTGAGATACTAGACATGGCGGATCAGGCCCATCAAGCCAAAGAGAGCCTCGTGCGATTGAGAGCTGAGGTTTTATTGGCTAAGAAGTTGGCTGATTAGGAACGGGTGATGGTTGATCAAATGGGTGCTCGTAGGAATAGGTCTTTTATAATTATATCATTGTAGGGTACACCTCTGTTGTGTGATTTCTATAACACAAATTAGCGCAAGTGCACGTTGTCGCAACAAGTAATATATGATAAGTAGAGTGTCGATCCCACAGAGAATGATTTATCTTTCCTAGTTTAAGTACCGAAATGGTGTCTTTCTACTATTATCCAGAAAATGATTTAATGTATGATATTAAACTACTCAAGTAAAAGAACAACTTAATTATGCTAAGTGACAAACTAAATTACCAACAAGTTAAATTCAATATGAGAAATCCTAGGATTACAAACTATCCCCCATTATGCAAATAAATTCAGCAGAATCTCTTTGATGTTTATTGGTTCTCAACTTGATATATTGACCAAAACACTCAACACATCACAAGCCTCTTTTGCAGGTCAAGTGAATCTATTCCATCCAATCAAATATCTATATGTCTATGATAAATAAATTGAACAAAATTCATTAAGCACAAGTTTTATGAGCCATACATGCCTTATGAGTATATGTCTATCTCATATGAAACTCAAGTGTACTACACTATGATCATGCATCAATATGCTTAAGACTAAATACCTAAATGCCTTTGTCAAGTTTATTTAAGCATTTCTAGATCAATTTAACTACTAGCCAAGTAATCAAATAGCATTACACACAAGCACAATGAATATATCAAAAGCTGAATTAATACCATAAAAGAGAGAGCTAAAAATCCATCACAAATGAGTTCAAGGATGTAATCCTAGATGAACGAAATTAGCTCATCATTAAACTACACAATCTTGAAGCTAATTCCATAAATACATGTAAATTAAACATCTTACAACAAGTAAAGAATCAAAGAAAAGAAGACATCCCTGTCAAATGCCTTTGTTGTTGAAGCTTGCTTCCCTCCTCTTTGATTTCTTCAAACTTAGAAGTTAGGTGTTTCTTTGTGTTTCCAGCTGCTGTCCCAGCTGGAGTCTTCCTCCAAAATGTAAGTTTTGAGCAATTAAATAGGTAAGAGCACGGAATTAGGGCGCATTTTGAGTTACTTTTGGGTTTCCTGATTTTCAGGAACCTGTCAAAACTTGTTGCCCAGGTCCCGGCGCCGCGGCGCTGCGTTTTGGCGCTGCGGCGGTCAGTTTCTGCAATCGGCGCCGCGGCGCTGAAATCCAGCGCTGCGGCGCTGCACTGTTGCTACAGTGGTACTGTAGCAGTGTACTGTAGCTACAGTGTTACTGTAGCAAACAGTGCCCCATTCGTATTTTTATCTCTAATGCTCCGATTTGCGTCCGTTTTCCGGTGTTTTTGCTCCGATAATGCTTCAACCTATAAAGCAACATTAATACGCATAAATCGCCCAATTATTGAGATAAATTGAACAAATATCAAGTTAGGAAGATAAAATAGTTTATACAATTACGCCTTATCAACCTCATTGAGCCATACCTGGTCTAATGGTTTGTAGGTAATCTCATGATTGCCACCCCTCTACGGGTCTTCTATAATTATATACTTGTAGGTCACACCTCACTGAGCCTTACTCAGTCCGATGGTCTGTGGGTAATCTCATGAGTGCCGCCCTCTATAGGTCTTCTTTATTTTATTTCAACTAATGTTTGTAGATTTTCGTGATTATTTACTCCCAGGTTCTGAGTAAGCATTTGTGTGGAAGTACATGCAAGGAAATAGCGACTTTATTAGAGATAATGTTCTTACATAGTGAATGAATAACATATAAAAGAAAATTAGACATGGTATTTCTTTAATAACTCGACATTTCACGATTTTCTCACGACCCATCTATCCATTCCTTCTAGCTCGTAAGCTCTTTTGATCCTTTTAATGACTTTATATGGTCCTTCCCATATTGGTCCCGAGAACTCCATCTGTTGGGTTCTTTGTATTTAGCATAACTCTTTTTAGTATCAGGTTACCTTTTCTGAATTCTCTTACCTTGACTCTCCTATTGTAGTATCTAGCGACTCTCTGTTGGTAGGCAGATTTGGGCTCTTTTCCTTAGCTGTTCAATTGGGTCCAGTTGTCCTATGATCAATTTGTTATTGACTTTCTCAAAAAAGTGTAGTACTCAGTGTGTTGGAGTTCCGATCTTAGCAGGGATTATTGCATCACTGCCAAATGCTAATGAGAATGGTGTTTCCTTAGTGGCCGTTTTGTTGGTTGTTTGTAGTGACCAAAGAACTTCTAGAAGTTCTTCAACCCATTCTCATTTTCTTTCGGTTAATTTTTTCTTGAGCAGCTTCTTGATCATTTTCTTAGAGGATTCCACTTAGCCATTTGTCTTGGGATGTGCCCAGAGTACTTCTAGAATTGTTTGCAAAAGCTCTTCAAATTGTTGTTGTCGAACTGCTTCCCATCGTCAATAATAATAGTGTGAGGGATTTCATATTTGCATATCACGTTTCTCTATATGAAATCTCTTACACTCTTTTTGATTATTTAGATAGTGGTTCAGCCTCAATCCATTTAGTGAAATAATCCACTATCATAACCGCATACTTGCAAGCTCCTTTCCTTTGAGAGAGGGGACAGATAGGGGCATAAAAGCACTAGTAGGATTTATACTTAACTTTTGTATTTTGATTCAAATCATAATTATTTGACTATTTAATTATGTTTTCTGATCATAACCAGATGCATGATGAAAAATGTGACACATAGGAATAAATGGAAGGCAAATCGGACGTCAAACGAAGAAGTTACGCTCAAAATGCAAAAGTAGCGCAGCAGCAGGTAGCTGGACGCGAGCTAATTTCTTTTGATCTAGGGTTATTTCTTACTTTTAAGAGATGATTTCGTTCATTATATTTTCATACTTTTGCTTTGATATTCTTGTTTTGAACATGAGCTAATTTATTTTGATCTAGGGTTAGACGTTATTGAACCTAGTATGTAATTGATTCTTTTAATCTCTTAGTTATGAACTTTTATTCCTTAATTGATTCAATCTATCTATGCTTAATGCTTTCATTATACTTGATCACTATTTTTATTGTTTAGGAACCATGATAACTTTGACGAAAGGAATCATGTGTTTAGCCTATAGTAGATTGATACATGATCATAGGGTAACATCTTTGAGTTCCATCTAGGATAGACATATACTTAGGTGGCATGTATGGTTTGATTAGACTTAATCTTAATGAGCTGCATCTTATTCGGATTACCATAGACATATAGGTAATTGTTAGGGTATGATATTATCATTCGATTGTCGACAGAAGCTTATGATGAAATCAGTGTCTAGCCAATCAATTGGTAAAAAGGGAATAACTAAGGGGTTAAAGGGTTCAGTGAACTACTAGGGGATACGTTGATACCCTAGATTACCTATCAATTTAGTGAATTCTATCTTTAAGTATTTGCAATATTTTAATTAGGTTCAATTTGATAGCAATAATTTAGTTAGTTAAACTCTATCCCTGAAGCTAGTCTGGATAAAGGTAAAATAGAGTAATTTTAGTATTCAATTGAAGAAAATAGAAACAATAGTCTCTGTGGGATCGATAATTTGGACTTAGACCTATATTACTTGATACAAAAAGTGTGCAGTTGCGCTAGGTCATTAAAATAGATATCAAGTTTTTGGCGCCATTGCCGGGGACTATTTTATCTAATCTTATATTGATACTAATACCTTACTATCTTACTTTTACTTCAGATTTATTTTATTGCATTATAATTATAATTCTTTTTCCATTTTAGTCACCATTTGTATTTTTTTTTTTTTGACAGTTCATGCGAAGAACCAAGAGTGCAGATTCAACATCTTTTGATCCTGAGATTGAAAGAACATTTTAGAGACTTCGTAGAGAATAACATCAAAATAGAAACATGGCAGAGAATCACGACAACATCGATAATCCAGTGTTTGAGCCTATGAATCTGCAGAGATCGTTGAGGGATTATGTTGTTCCTACAACAGAAGGCATTCAGTCTAGTATTAGGCGCCCCACTATTAATGCAAACAACTTTGAAATCAAGCCAAGTACTATTCAGATGCTTAAAGAGTTTGTGCAATTCAATGGAGTTTCCAATGATGATCCCAACATGCATATCGTGAATTTCTTGGAGATTTGTGATACATTCAAGTTCCATGGGGTTTCAGATGATGCCATTAGGTTGCGACTATTCTCTTTCTCCTTAAGGGACAAAGCTAAGAGTTGGTTGATGTCATTGCCATCAGAATCCATATCGACGTGGGAAGACCTAGCATAGAAATTCTTAGCGAATTTTTTCCCACCAGCTAAGACAACTAAGATGAGGAATGACATCACCTCATTTGTGCAAATTGAAGGTGAGTCATTATACGAAGCATGGGAATGATTCAAGGACATGTTAAGGAAGTGTCCCCATCATGGAGTTCCAAAATGGTTATTAGTCCATACGTTTTACAATGGGCTAGTGGGTCATTTAAGAACAATTATCGATGTCGCTACTGGAGGAGCTCTGATGAATAAGTCTACAGATGAAGCATATGAGTTATTAGAAGAGATGTCATCTAATAGCTATCAATGGCCTGCTGAAAGATTCACACTAAGGAAGGTTGCTAGAGTTTATGAGATTGATGCATTTAATGCATTGGCTGCACTGATCAACATATTAACCAAGAGGTTTGATTCTATGAATGCTATCAAGACCCAGATTGTGACTTGTGACTTCTGTGGCGACAATCATTTGAATGGGCAATGCATGGAGTCAGCAAACTATGTAGAGAACCATAATAGACAACAGAATAATCCACATTCAAATTACTATAATCTAGGGTGGAGAAATCATCTAAATATTTCTTGGAGTGGCAACCAAGGCCAGCAACTTAAACTAAACCCACCCGGATTTCATCCCCAACAAGAAAAGAAAGCATCATTGAAAGATATGTTTATGCAGTACATGAAGTCGAATGATGCTATTCTACAAAACCATTCTGCATCTTTGAAAAATCTAGAGACTCAAATGGGGCAACTTGCTGCAGAACTAAATAATCGACCTCAAGGGACTTTACCAAGCAACACTGAAGCTAATCCAAGAGGAAGTGTAGAGCAATGCCAAGCCGTCAACTTACGAAGTGGTAAGATCTTACATAATGACATACTACCAACATCACTTCCAAAGATGAAGGAAAATGAGAGGGTTGATCAACAAGAAAATATGCAACCATATAGACCACCTATTCCTTTTCCTCAAAGGTTACAGAGGTGCAAAACAAGTGCTGAAACTGAAAAATTACAGCAAGAAAATCCTGAAAGTGTAGAAAAGAAAGATGAACAGCATACAAGTGCAGAAAATGTACAGAAACAGCCCTGGCAGTCATTCACACCTCCTCCACCATTTCCACAGAGGCTGCAAAATAAGAGATTAGATAAGTAATTCTCTAAATTTCTTGATGTTTTTAAGAAATTACATATTAATCTCCCTTTTGCAGATGCGCTTGAACAAATGCCTAGTTACGTCAAGTTCATGAAGAATATCCTTTCCAAGAAGACCAAACTGGAGGATTATGAGACAGTGGCATTGACAGAAAAGTGTAGGGCTATTCTTCAGAAAAAGCTACCTCCTAAACTCAAAGATCCCAGGAGATTTACCATACCGTGCTCCATTGGCAATCATGATCTTGGTAGAGCCTTATACGATTTAGGAGCGAGCATTAATCTCATGCCCCTTTCTATCTACAACAAGCTAGGTTTGAGAGAAGCAAAACCGATCAATATCACACTTCAACTTGCTAATCGCTCTCTCGCCTACCCGCAGGGAATTATTGAAGCCGTGCTAGTAAAAGTGGATAAATTCATCTTTTCCACCGATTTCATTGTTCTAGATATGGAAGAAGATAAAAAGATCCCTATCATCATTGTAAGACCTTTCTTAGCTACAGGACATACAATCATTGATGTTCAAAAAGGGGAGATGACCATGAGGATACAAGATGACACTGTAACATTTAAAGTCTTCAAGGAAATTAAGTTACCAGCTGAAGGTGAAAACTGCTGTAACATTGATGTGGTGCACCTAAACACTAAAGAACTCAAAGACATAGAGATATTAAACCCTCACATTAAAAAGAATATGTTAAGGCATAGAATGAGAAGAAAGAAGAAGAAGAAGAAGAAGAAGCAGTGGTTTGATGAGAGGATAGAAGAAAATGCCATAAGAGAAACACTTCACCGGTCTAAGATTCAAGTCTTTCCGGATAAGCACAAGAAAGAAGAACAAGTTGCTGCCCAAGGTCTAAGTACAAGAATGTGGAAGCCAAATGAGCGGAAGCCCAACAAGCTTACATATAAAGATGCTTCTACTATTAACGATTATTCTCCATAAAAAGTAAAAAGAGCCTCGTCAAGCCGACGACGTTAAATCAAGTGATTATTGGGAGGCAACCCAAGTAAAATTTTGTTTTTATTAGCTTATTTTCAGTTTTAGTTATGTTAATTTATTTATTTTTGTAGGAATAAATCAACAAGTCAAGCATTCAATGAAGCGGCATGGGCAAGTTCAAGCGTTGGAAGCAAAGAGAACCACATTCATATTCAACAGACCACAATGCTGCACTGCTTCAACTTCAATTACCAGGGGAGTTTCTCTTACTTTTAAATTTATTTTTAGACATTGAGGATACTGTCTAATTTAAGTTTGGGGGTGGGAAACACACTTTCTTGTGTTTATTTTGCTGCTTATATTGGTTGGTTGTCTTGTGAAGTAAATTTTTTTTTTTTAGGTTGTTAAGTTTTAGTTGAGATGATGATCATTAGTCCATGATAAGAAATAAAATATTGGCTGAATTTATTTTCACAAGCCTTTAGGAAATAATAGAGGCTTGAGATAATTCTTATATCATGATTCTTGGATTGAATTCAAACTTATTTTTGATTACTTATTCTTGAGCACATTAAAATAAGCATGTATTAGTTGAATTTTTTGCTTAGAGTTATTCATGCTTAAGTAGTACACCACAGTCTCGAAGATCAACACTCTAGAACTTGCTTGATTACTACTTGAGGCGAAATCCTAGAATTTACATGCTTAGGGAAATAACATTAGGCCATTTTTGGACCGTTTGAGCCTTTTTTGGCCTACATTATATGTATATTTATCCCTAGTCGCCCAGTTTGAGCCTAATTAATCATTTTTTTTTTCTATTTAACCACATTATAAGCTTAAAGACTTTGAGTTTAGTTACCCTAAAATCTACCGGTAGCACTATAAACCTTGGGTTTACTTAGAAATATTCTTAAAATGAAGAAGGTTGTGGATGTATGAAAGAAGGGTACTACAATGAAAAATAATAAGTCTTGAATGTACATATCATTCTAAGTTTGGGGGTATATAAAAAAAATGTTTAAATGCATAATACCCCCAGCTTAAGAAAAAGAAGAAATTCTTGTAAAAGAGATTAAAAGAAAAATGGGAATAGCATAAGTTTTGGGGAAAAGATGAATAATTAAGGAGGAGAAGGAATCAAGAGGTTTCTGAGTAAAGTCTCAGTGTTAATGGTATGATTTGCACTTTATATATATCTTTATAACCCACCTTTACCTTAGCCTTACATTACAAACTAATAAAGTCCTAAATAGATCCCTAGACATGTGTATTTCTATATTAGTGGAGAGTAGTATGAAAAACAAGCTTATGGTAGTGTTATAATTAAAACTATGCTGAGATATCATCTTTATGTACTTTCTTAAGTATTGAGTAAATCTATGTTCTATTTAGCCAATTACTTGCTTATTACACACACACACAAGTGATCATTAATAAGGGAGAATGAAGTACTTGATCAATGGTATGAGGATTATTGAAAGTTGTTTATTGATTTCTAAAGAGCCTTGTGCTATTTTTTGCAGCTTTTGAGACAACGATATTGATCATCTAATCAACCTGAGCTTGTTTTTAGTTTTTCATTTTTATTTTTTGAGTCATGAATAAATTTGTTAATGTTTTTCTTCGTTTTACTCGAGGACGAGCAAAGTCTTAAGTTTGGGGGTATTTTATAGGGGCATAAAAGCACTAGTAGGATTTGTACTTAACTTTCGTATTTTACTCCAAATCATAATTATTTGACTATTTAATTATGTTTTTTGATCATAAATAGATGCACGATGAAAAATGTGACGCATAGGAACAAACGGGAGGCAAATCGGACGTCAAACGAAGAAGTTACGCTCAAAATACAAAAGTAGCGCAATAGCAAGTGGCTGGACGCCGCGGCGCTCAGCACCCAGCGCCGTAGCGCTCGTCGACATCTTGGCAGACCTGTACTCGTGCCCAGTGCCGCGGCGCCTGTGCGGATGTTTAAATACCCTTCTAAACTCGCCTATTGAAGGGGGATTCGAAGCTCCTCGTGCCTAGGGTTTCTTATAACAATAAAAACACTCTTTTGAGGCAAAAATAGAGAGACCTAGCAAGGAGAATAACAAAAGCAACAAACACACATTCAAGTCAAGAGATCAAGGTGAAGTTATTAAAGATTAGGGAATCAACTCTTGAGCAATCAAGACAAGAGGAAGAAGAACTACTCAGGGCATCATTTGTTTTGTTTTATTTCTTACTTTTAAGAGATGATTTCGTTCATTATATTTTCATACTTTTGCTTTGATATTCTTGTTTTGAACATGAGCTAATTTCTTTTGATCTAGGGTTAGACGTTATTGAACCTAGTATGTAATTGATTCTTTTAATCTCTTAGTTATGAACTTTTATTCCTTAATTGATTCAATCTATCTATGCTTAATGCTTTCATTATACTTGATCACTATTTTGATTGTTTATGAACCATGATAACTTTGACGAAAGGAATCATGTGTTTAGCCTATGGTAGATTGATACATGATCATAGGGTAACATCTATGAGTTCCATTTAGGATAGACATATACCTAGGTGGTATGTATGGTTTGATTAGACTTAATCTTAATGAGCTGCATCTTATTCGGATTACCATAGACATATAGGTAATTATTAGGATGTGATATTATCATTCGACTGTCGACAAAAGCTTATGATGAAATTAGTGTCTAGCCAATCAATTGGTAAAAAGGGAATAACTAAGAGGTTAAGGGGTTCAGTGAACTACTAGGGGATACGTTGATACCCTAGATTATCTATCAATTTAGTGAATTCTATCTTTAAGTATTTGCAATATTTTAATTAGGTTCAATTTGATAGCAATAATTTAGTTAGTTAAACTCCATCCTTGAAGCTAGTCTGGATAAAGGTAAAATAGAGTAATTTTAGTATTCAATTGAAGAAAATAGAAACAATAGTCTCTGTGGGATCAATAATCTGGACTTAGTCCTATATTACTTAATACAAAAAGCATGCACTTGCGCTAGGTCATTAAAATAGACATCAGGACCAATTAAGTTAATCCCCCACTGAGCAAATGTCTAGGGTTTATTTATAGCAATCAATTCTTTGGCAGGTGCTTGAATCTTATCAGTGAACCTTTGACATGCGTCGTAATTTATGACCAGGTGTTTTGCATCCTAGGAGTTGTCGGCCAATAGTAACCTATCCTAAACACTTTGTGGGCTAGTGCTTTTGTCCCTGAGTGGTTGCTACGAATCCTCTCCATGAATTTCTCTAAGCACCTACTCTGCCTCTCGAGGTCCCAAGCATCTTAAATAGGAGTGAGAGAAGCCTCATTGATATAGTACTTCTTTGATTACTGAGTATTTGGTGGTTTGGTATTTAACTTTTCGAGCTTTTTTTTATTGGCTGGGAGAGTCCCGTCTAAATGTAGTCCCTGATTGAATCTATCCAGCTTGATTTGGACTCAATTTGCATGATTTGTTCCTCTAGTTGTATGCTGGGCTCAGGAATGAACTCAACCGAAATTGTTCGAGGTAACCGAGTTTCGTCACTTGAAGCCATCCAAGCTATGACATTAGCTCGGTAGGTTTCACTTCTATGGATCAACTCTATCTTTGCTTCACTAAACTGTCTGATCTAATTTCTCACTTTAGCCAAGCAGGCAATCATTTTTATTTGCTTCAAAACTGTTGTTTACCTTATTCATTATTAGTTGGGAATCACTTCTTATTAGTATCTCTTTTGCTGCTAATGCCCAAGTTACTCTTAAGCCAGTTAGTAAAGCTTCATACTTCACTTCGTTGTTGGAAGCTTTAAACCTAAAACGAATGGCATAGTTGATTGCATCTCCTTCTGGACTAATAAGGACAATCCCAGCCTCGCTTCCTTGCAGATTGGATGCCTCATCTACGTAGAGCATAATACTCATTTGTCCTGTAGACCTGGCTCTTCAACTTTCGTGGAATTATAAGTGCATTCAGCTACAAAATTAGCCAAGGCCTGACCCTTAATAACTATTTAGGGTTTGTATTGTATATCAAACTCACTTAGCTCTACGGCCCATTTGACCAATCGACCAAATAAGTCTAGTATGTGTAAGATTTGTAGTAGCGGCTGGTTGGTTAAAAAAACTATTGCATGAGCTTGAAAGTAAGGTCGTAACTTTCTCCTAGAAACCACCAAAGCCAGAGCCAATTTTTTTTAGAGAGGATACCGGCTCTCCGGGTTAGTAAATGCCTTGCTGACGTAGTATACTGGTCGTTGGACCCCTCCTTCTTTTTTGACCAGTACTGAGCTCACTACCTAATTTGAAACCCCTAGATATAGCATTAATACTTCACCCTGGACTAGAACGGTAAGATGGACCAGTTCGAAAAGGTAAGCTTTTAATTGTTAAAAGGCTTGCTCACATTCTATTGTCCATCGATTCTTGTTTTTTTCTTCTCTTTATTGCTTGGAAGAACTTGAAGCATTTATCTATGGCTTGGGAGATGAATCTATTCAAGGCCTGTAACTCTTCTCGTGAGTCACTAAACTTTCTTCACTGTGCTTAGAGACTTCATCTCTAAGATGACTTGGACTTTGTCTGGGTTGGCCTCTGTCCCTCTATTACTAACCATAAAACCTAAACATTTTCTTGACTTTACTTCGAAGGCACATTTTTTGGGATTCAATTTCATTTTGTTTCTCAATATTTCAAAGATTTCTCTCAAGTCTTGCTCATGATTCTCAGCTTTCATAAATTTGGCTATCATATCGTCCATCTACACTTTCATATTTCTGTCAACCAGGTTCTTGAAAAGTTTATTCACCAACCTCTGATACATAGCTATTTTATTATAGAGTCTGAACAACATCACCTTGTAACAGTAGATCCCATGGTAAGTGATGAAAGATGTTTTCTCTTAATCTAGAGGTAACATTGGGATCTGATTATAGCCAGAAAAAACGTCCATAAAACTAAGTAACTCATGCTCGGTTATGATGTCGACAAGCTAGTCAATTTTTTGGAGCGAAAAGCTGTCCTTTGGGCACGCTTTGTTCACATCAGTGAAAGTCACATACACCCTCCATTTTTCATTAGCTTTCTTCACCATGACTATGTTGGCAAGCCATTGTAGATAGTGGACTTCTCTAATAAAACTAGCTGTCAATAATTTATTTACCTCTATGGCTACAACTTTATTTTGCTCTTGGTTGAATATCTTTATTTTTTGTTTGACTGGAAAAATGTGGGGTTGGTGGTTAACTTATGAGAGTCTAGGGTAGGATCTATTCCGAGCATATCTTTATGAGACCAAGCAAAGATATTTGAGAATATCCATACTAGTGTGGTTAGCCCTTTTTTAATCCTTGATTCTAACTGAGACCCTATCTTGACTCTTTTTTTGGGTTCCCCAGTTTTGACCTGTACTGTCTGTAACTCCTCTACTGATTCTAATGACCCTGTACCTTCTTCTCTTGGATCAATGATGGAGATACAAAAGGCCTTTTTCGCAGACACTACATAGTAGCTCCTAGCCATCTTTTGATCTCCCCATATTATCCTTATACCTTCTTCACTTGGGAACTTGTGTTTTAAATAATATATGGACATGGCTACATTTATATTTCCCATAAAGGGTCGATTGAGGAGGATCTTGTAGGGAAAAGGTTATATTTCATGCTTCTTGTTCTTATCCTAATTCAAGTCTTGTCAACGATAATTAAGTTTTGGTTGTTGGATGATTATTCGGCCATTCTGACTGTAGTGGAAGGATGCGGTGTCTTTTAACAAAGTTTTTCATTCTGATTCCTACAGATGGCGGCAAAAATATTGACTAAAAAAAATAGCTTTCTCGGGCCAACGAACTTTGAATTTATCTGATGCTTAAGTCAGAAAAGGCTTTTTTGTGAGAAAAATGTTCGGCAAGAATCCAAAATAGCTATTGTGAAAGAACGAGTGTCTATGTCCTCCATGTTGCATTTACCTCAATATTTAAATCATCGGTCTTCTGAAAATATTCCTTATGCTTATCCTCGCTGGTGTAATGGTTGAATTGGGTAAGTTTGATTAATTTTAGGTTATCCTATTTTTGGATTATCTTGATCTTCTGACGTGATTTATGGGATTCTTTCCTAAGAACCTTACAATCTTTTTCTATCTACACTTTTATTTATTTTATAACACTAATTTCTTCTTTTATGAGTGTTTCTGTAATAAAATTGGTTGCTCTGAGGTCGGTTTAATCGTTTGAGATCCTTTCTATTGTAAAAGCGGTTCAACGCTCTATACCGAACCGGTCTTCCCTATGGTACTTATACCAAGTTAGTTCTCCTTAGTTGCCTTAGTCGTGATATTTTTAATTCTGGTCAAGATTACGTGAAGCTGATGTATAGGAGGGTTCAACAATAGTTGCATATAGGAATATTTTTAAAAGGCCTAATCATCTTAGACCTAATGACAATTTACAGAGAGAACATTCCTTTTAACAAAATCACGTTAATTTCATGACTATATTTCACGTAAGCACTATAGGTTTGCAAAAGGTCAAGAGTTACGTCAAGGTCTATTCAACTCTCTCTACAATCCTAAGCTTTCTCTCATTGCCTTTTTTTTTTTTTGACAAGTCTTTTCTTTAAAAGAGCCCTAATTAGCTCATATAATACATATTTATTTAACACATATTTTCTAACATAATTTCATTAAATCCATATTAGCCCTAATTCAACTTATAATAAATCCAATGCCTAATTTATGTCTATAAACTCATCTTTTAAGCCATAAACAAAACTTTAAGAAAATATAAAAGTCTATTTTTTTAAAAATATTATATAAACAAAACATTCACAATACAACACAAATACACATTTTCAGTTACTATAGCTATGCGGTTATTACACTTCTCCCAAAATAATATGTGATTTCGAAATTGTTGCTTTATTATACCAAATGGATCCTTTAAACGGGGGGGTGGGAATGATGAAAAAAAAAAAAAGAGGTATGGTCACAATTTCGCGGCTTGGAGGCCCGTGAGGGGATTGGGCTTGGATCAGGTTCCACATAAGAAGTGAATCATCAGTTACACCGTGCCCGATTTTGCTGTTGCTTAAACTTTTTCATATTCCATATTCTCTTGCTTTCATTTCATTTCTATCTTCTTAGGGCAAAACTTATCTTTTATCTGTTTCTGCTGCTTTAGTACAGATCAGGTAAGTGACCTGCCCCTACTTCAACTACTTTGCGCGGTTGAAGTTTCATTAAATGAATGTAAACAAGGAATAATCCGTCATCGGAACATTTAGCTCTTTCAGATTTGATGATTTTTTTTAAAAAAAAATTTTGTTGTCTTTTTATTATTTGTTTTATCTAGCAGAGATTGATTAATTGATTGATTGTGTTAGTTATTTTTTTGAGAATTACTTTCTACGGTTATATTGTTATAGGTTGTGTTTGAGAGATGTCCACTTGTTGATGATATTATTACTAAATACTTGTGGGCTGGAATTGGATAATGTTTGATTAGGAGATCGATCAGAATGCGAGGAGCAATTCAATCATTTGTATCCCATGGGAATGTCATTAAAACTACGGTTTTGCAACGCATCCGTTTGGTCAATCCGATGCTTAGGCCCGTAGTGTTTTCTCGGTTCGAATCAGTTTCATCTGCTCGTATGGAAGAGCATGGTTTTGAAAGCACCACAATCGCAGACGTCCTAAAAGCAAAAGGTAAAAGTGCTGATGGCTCTTGGCTTTGGTGCACCACAGATGACACTGTTTATGATGCTGTCAAGTCGGTGAGCACATTCATGCTAACTCCAATCTTTCTATTTTGTAATTCTTCTTGCGCTGCAGATTGATTTACTATTATTATTATCATTATGATCTTTGCAGATGACTCAGCATAACGTTGGAGCCTTGGTGGTCGTCAAACCTGGAGAGCAAAAATCAGTTGCTGGAATCATCACTGAGAGAGGTATTTCCTACCTCAAAATTATGTTTGAATCCTATACTGATAACTTGGAAACATTTTTTTCTCCTTAGATATTTTATATGTATGTTCCTGGCACGGCCTTGTCGTTATTGGTTAACCATGTTCATATGTTTTCACTTTCTGTTTGTTTCTTGTGTAACTCTACGAAATGGCAATTCAGTTTCTATTCTCCAAACTGTTAAAAAACAAAAATCATTTTCTTGTCTACTTTTTTGTAATTGGATCTTTGTGATTGGATTGTATACTAGATCTATGTCAGGATTGCAGTTGAAAAGGGAATAGGATCTTTATCTGAATACTGTCTATTGCCCAGTTTCTCAAATTCTATTTCAAATAATGTAACACTATTATAGATGCATTTAACGTGCTTTCCCGATTCCAATCCCTTAAATCCTCATACCACTTGGGAATTTAAAATAATAGCATGTTGATAATATTTTTAGCTATTATTAATGAAGGTAATAGAATGTATTTTCTGAAAATCGATTAGGTTGCTAACACAAAACTTCTTGTAACTCGAGCAAATAAAACATTGTCCCAGGCTTTTGCTATTTCTCTGCGTGTTTTTTCTTAAACTAATTCTATTTCTAAACTCCTAGTTAAGTTCTTTTTTTCATTAGTTTAATTTCAATGTGTATACAATTCATCAGAGGATAGTAAACATTTTTATCTACTCAAAACAATGTTAACAAACTTGCCAAATACATAATAGAGATCATTTCTTTTAAATCACTTTGACATGCATAAGAGAAATAGTGTGACATTTCATTTCTTACAACATTTTCAAAGCGATTATTGTTTTTATATCGAAATGGACAATTCCATTTTTTATAGTCAAAGAGGACAGTATTTTTATTTTAACCCTGCATTTGATTTATATTCGTTTAGCAAAATGAAACTTGTTATGGGATTGGTCATTGTTGTAGGTTCAAAGTTGACTATTTGGCTCCTTCATATAAACTTCTGTTGTGTTGCTCTTGTATTGCTTTTTCTTTCTATAGTTTTTCATGTCTGGTTCCATATAATTTTCTTCAACATCTTTTTCTGGCTTGAGATAACTTATCCAAGACTACCTTGCTCTTGTGGTGTATTTTATCTTGGATTCCCTTGGCCTATAGATTCTTTTTCTCCTTTATTTTGTTTCGATAATTCAAGAACTTTTTTTATTAGTTGATGTAAAGGATCTGCCTTTTTCATTTCCAATTCTATTTATCTTACCATTTTCATTTCCATTAAAATTGAAATGAAATACTTAGGTTGATATGATGTGAAATTGAGTTTTTGGTAATCTATGGGATATTTTTACCCTCAGCTTTTTTTTTTTTCATTTTCTTTTAGTGCAATAATTAGCTCTAAAAGTTTCTTTTTATTTCACTTTGTTTTTTTAACCTTGGTGATAAATGCTTTGAATTTCATAGGAACTTTTATCTTATAGTTCTTTTTCCCATGCTAATTTAGTATTTTCATCTCTGAATTTCATTCCTGTTTTCTTGCATTTCTTTTTCACCTTGTCTTTAAGAGACGATATTGCCTTATGCCTCAAACTTTTTATAGTCATATATAATGTGTCAGTGGCTTTGGCTATAGCCATTGGACATTCATCTTGTTCATTGTTGGAGCTTGTCAAAGAGGTGATAATCAAGAAAGTGAACTGTGAAATTCCATATACCTTTCGGAGATTTTCAATGAATAAACTCATTTTATTGCTTTACACCTTTTCAACAGTAACATGTCTTGATTTGTTCTCTTTTTTTTTTTTTCTTTCGTTTCAGTGGTTCTGAGAATGATGGCATGCACCAGATGTAAACTGTGCTTTTTTACTAGATTGTTGGTTGGAAACTAAAGTCTTTATTCTGTAAATGACATCATGTAGCATTTATAATGTGTGCCACAATTTCCTTTCAGTTTACTGTTACAAGTGTTGGCTGCCTATACTAGTCAAAATAATGCTTTGCAATGTATGTGGCTTACATTTTTTTTTCTTTTTTGGGACAATTTAATTTCAGATTATCTCCGGAAGATCATAGTGCAGGGAAGATCATCCAAGTCAACCAAGGTTGGAGATATCATGACTGAAGAGGTATTAACTAATCCTTTTGAAGGAATATATATTTGGGTTCTATTTGCTGTTGCTGGTTGGTTACATATGAATATGTGTTTCTGTTTAGTGTCCTTGTGTTTGTGCTTACATGTATATATTGGCTTTTTGATAATTGTATCCCATGGTGATTATAGAACAAGCTTATCACGGTTACACCTGACACCAAAGTTCTGTGGGCAATGCAACTGATGACAGGTTAATACTGTTGCCTGTAGTTAATATTTGCATTTAGTGGTTTTGCTTATTTCTTATCTGGATGTTATCTTGAACTGCTGAGTTGGCAGATAATCGAATTCGGCACATTCCTGTAATTGATGACAAGGGGATGATAGGCATGGTGTCCATTGGAGATGTTGTTCGTGCTGTGGTGAGCGAGCACAGGGAGGAGTTAAACCGCTTGAATGCTTTTATCCAAGGAGGTTACTAGATGATGATGACGAAGGACAGTGGTGATGCTTGCACTTTGAACACAAATAAGTTGGGAGCTTGTAAATATGGTGTGTTGTATGCAGCCCCATCATGTGGTTTCATTTTTGTTTTCCCGGATGTCAATATGCTGTGATGTGAAATAAGACCTTATGAACTAACAGGTTTAATAACTGGACAAAATGTAATTTTCCTTTGAACTTGTGTTGTTATCTTAACTCGTTCAAATAATGAATGATTTGCTCTGTTGGATGTGCCAGTGGTTCTCTGTACAAATTTTCCCCGTTTCATTTTATTTCGTGGAAAGGCTTCTTCATAACTTGATTCAGATGATATTCTGGTTTCTTAATTGAGATGATTGATGGATTACTGGGGGTTATAAACACAAATGGTATATGATTTGATATGTAAAAGAATTTCTTGTATATCTTTAGTTTTATTTTGTGAAGTAGCCTCTTATTTGCAATTGAAAAGGCTCAAGTTATGATATTAGAATGGTCTTTATTTTTTTTAAGAAATAAGAAAGTGTCAATATGTAACTTTTTTTTTTTATAAGTATCCAATGCGCTTAGCCTTGCTTTTGCTTATGGTTGAACCTACGATTTACATGTAGCTTTTCATGTTAGCTTTCCTCTCTTTTGAGCGAACTATGTCAATTCCCTAGTATGAAAGAATGGTATTAACTGAACTTGAGACACAGATCGGTAGTTTGTTTGCTCTCCTGTTTGCAAGTTTGTTCCGTTATGTTCTCTCACCTGTTGATACATTATTTATAGCTATTTAAATTAACAAATAGATCATGATTGTGAGAAATTCGTCGATCCCAAATTTTAGGGTATAGTACTTCTATGACTTATTCGGAGATTTTACTTTTAAAGAAAATGTGACTGATTTGAAATGCAGGCACTTACTGCATTTTGGACTGACGGGGAAGCAGTGTGTAATTTGATCGAGTATTTAAATGTTACAAGTTTGACGTTAATATTATTGGAGAAAAGCATTATGTTATAGGTTGAATCAAATCATATAGCATTACTGTATATTATTTATTTCAAATGTTAGAAGTTTAATTTAAAAATGTCATAAATTTTACACACATAAAAGAAAACGATAATATAAGATTATTGGCTTGAACGTAATTTGTTACACGCCAGGCGTCGTGATAAGGCTATCATCTTTTAGAAAACGAAATAAATAAATATATATTCCAATCAGTTGGCCAAACCAAACCGACAAAGAGGATGGTGGGTCCACACTCATCAAGTGCGTAGAGATTTGTCTGAAATGACTTGGATGCAGCAGCACTTGGGTTTGAATTGAAACCCATATAAACCGTCGTTACTCAAATCCTCACCTCAACGAAGATTTCAATTTTTGACTAGCGAGTCCCGAGTCCTTGACTTTAAACTTCGGTTTGCTTGATCCAAGACTTATGCTTTTCTCACAAGGAAGCGCCTTCTGCCCTTTTTATTCAAAATTTCTAAATTTTATTTTTAATTTTTCTCAAATACAAACCCGTATATGGAGTAGCAAAAAAATTTAAAATGTAATATTTACTTAAATAGTTTAATGGCGTATTTAAAGAAACTAAGTTTAAAACCTAGTTATTTGTTGCAGTTTGAGCACCATGACCCACGGTCTTAATATTGTCAGTTCAAGCAAGCATTTTTACTCGCTAGTATGCGTCGTTTCTGGCATCATTATCTGGAAAATTGTAAGCATGCATATGCTTTGGATTAACTTTAGGACTAACTAATGCATCTATCCTTGCGTATTTATATTCGTTCTTACAGGCTAAATTATGGATGCACAAAGTGTTCGTTAAGAAAAAATATTTAAAGACCACTATAGAATTTGACTAGTTTAAGACATTGGTAGGATTGGGTGAATCAAATTAATATTTTAGGTTTTTTAAGGCTTGGTAGATGGGTAAGTGATCAGGGGCAAATTTATGAATGGGGCAATGGTAAGTGCATGACTTGGCTTTTGTTTGATGCTAGGACGTTTATTATTGATTCTAAATAATAGTATATTATGTAATATTATATATTTGTTGATATATATTTAAAATTAATTTAATTTTTATTTAATGTAGAACGTAACGTTCATCTACTTAATTATTAAGATACATTTATATATATTTAACATTTATCTAATTTCTCTCTAATATGATACGTAACATTCTCACTCACTCAATTATTAAGAAATTCACTCAATTTTTATTCGATATAGGACGTGATATTCTCATCTACTCAATTATCAAGATTCACTCAATTTTTATCTGTCTAATCCACCTAATTTCTATCAAATGTGACATGATATTCTTACTCACCTAATTGCATGACGCCTTTGTCACATCTGTACCAAATTCAATGACTAACTTGTCCTGTATTGTCTACCTTTGACTCTTGGAGAACTTATTACTCGCATGACGATCTCCATTAGGATAATTTTAGAGACTCACATGAGAATGAGAATTTAAATATGCTACGATTCTACTTGTTATGAGTTAGGTGCTTGCCATTGACTTAAAAAATTAGTCTATTAACTAATACTGCATACTCGCCTATGTATACTCAGAATTTACCTAATTTCTATCTGATATGTGACGTGACATAAGGTATTGCTATAGGTCCTAATCTTAGTGTGATACTATAACTATATTTCCCTTTAAGGTTGCTACTTTTTCACTATAAACACCAGGAAATATTCTTATCTAAAATTGGTAGTCTTTCAGACTTCAGTAAGCTTAAGGTGAAATGCTAAAACTCATCAAAACCAAAGGAGATTGGCTACTAAAATTTTAGGCCATTGTTAAAGCATACCTTAGGTTTTAATGGGTTACTTTGTGGGAAATAACTTGAAAAATGTGTGGGTTCAAGATTTAGCAAAGAGCACGACAAAAATGATCTCTAAAGGATAAATGGGTTTATAGTATGAATTTGAAGTTTTTGGTTGTGGGATTAAGTCATTGCTTCTTTAGAAATACAGGCTCAATTTGTTGCCCATGGATTTGGGTGTTTGTTGGAGGTATTACTTTATCTTCAGAGTTTTTCTTCTTTTTATTATTCATTGTTTGCTATTTTAATACTAGTTGATTTCTTGGCTTTTTTTTTCTTCTTGCACGGGATAGTCTCCTTTGTTAGTCAAGTTGACGTTATTTTCAAGCTAGTGACTAACGTTCAGAAAGAGGCAGTTGCTAAGGCTAAAGCTATCAAGACGAAGGAGTGCGAACGTAACATTTGCTTGGCCAAGATGAAGAATGTTAAGGAAAAGGAAGAAAGAAGCAAAAATGGGGGTAGCTAAAGCTAAGGCTACCATAGCTGAAAGCAAAGTTTTTGTGCTTAAATTTGAGGTCAAAGAGCTCGAGGGGCAAGTAAAGGTCCTTTAGCAAAGGAGCTACTCCCTTCAACAGGCCAAGGAAAAGCTAGAGAGGAAGCTTGAGCTTTCGAGGATCCATGTTGGCGAGGAGGTGTTAGAGGCTTTGACCATGTTAGTAGACCTCTCCAAGAGTTGTTATGCTGATTTAGACCTCTCATAGGTAGTTGAGTTATTTGTTAACCCAGGCAATGTAGATGAAGAAGCTATGGCTCCAAATGTTGAGACCACTACTACTCAGGTAGTTGAAGATGTTCCCTCCTAGACTCTAAATGAGCCTACTCTAGTTCTTTAAGTTGCTCCTTATGTTGATGATGTTTCTTCTTCTACTTTTGCTACTGCTAAAAGTAATCCTCATACAACTTGATGATTTTTCTTCTTCTTTTCTTTCTTTTCATTCTTGTTGAAAACTCTTATTTTAAATATTAACGAAGAACTTATTTTTATCTTTTGCCTTGGATTTTCTTGTTGAGTACTTTAAATGTTCTCTTCATTTGATACTTTTACTTGAATGTGTTGGATGCATCCTTAATTCTTCAACTTTATTTGGATGTCCTGTTTAAAGTTGATGACCTAGGTGTGACCATAGTGTTTTTCGAATAGGGTGTTTATGATGATGAATAACTTTTGATCAAAGTGTTCATGATGATTTGATCACTTGATCTTTCTTTGCTCATCATTCTTTTTGTTTTCTTTCTATTAAGGACTTTTTTTTTATGAGAGATCTTGCTATGTCAAGGAGTCTCCATGGTGGGGCTTGTGGAATTTGATTTATCATTTCACATTAAATGGGCCTCCTTTGTGTTTTTAGCTTTTCTAATCAATTATATATTTTTGGGAGTGGCTTTAATGATTGTTTACACTCAAAATGTAATGCGGCTATCGCAGTATAGATTGAGGTGTCGATTCTACAAGGAAGCTTTTGGCAAAATAGGTTGGTGAAGTAAAATATTAAAGCAGTAGAAAAAGAGAAAATTAATTAATTGGTTTAAGTGGATGAAATAGAATTATCTATGAATTGAGAAAAATGTCTTATAATGATGCAAGCAAGGCTTTGAAAATTACAATTATGCTTTATAAATCTACTCTACACTTTGATTTAATGTTTATAACTCAATTGAAAGTTTCACATCCCAAACAATCAATCGGAAGATATGTAAAAAATAACACATTTGATAATACATGTATTTGATATAACTAAACTCTTTGCAAACATTAACACAAACCATGTTCATTTATACAAGTTATCTAAGATCGATAATATATCATTTTGACGATATTGCAGTAAAAGATCAACTTTAATATCAAACAATTATTATTTTTACATGTTATCCAAGATCGACAATATATCGATTGACAATATTGCAGTAAAATATTACCATGTAAAATAATGTAACCAATAACAATTATAATTCAACAAGAATCACATAAAGAAAGCATGACTGAAAATATATGAAACATGAGAATTATACCTCTGGATTATAGAAAAATACTAGATAAGAGTTTAGGCGCAAACAAACTTAAAAACATTTGTAGCTCTTGACAAAGAATCAAAGTATAGAAGTAGATTTATTACACATAAAAGTTCATCTCTTAGACTTGCCAAAAATTCTAACCTAGATTACAATGCATGTTAATGAAAAGAAAATAAGAGAGAATTATCTAATGTTGAAAACGTCCTAAGAGTGTCCTTATATAGGCAACGAATGGAAATATGTCAAGTGTGACTTCAATCTTCAATAATTTAGGCCAATTACTCGTTCACCCACTTGTAGTACCTTTTTGATAATGTAAATAACCGATGTAATCTTTTTAACCGACATAAAAGTTGTAGAATTTTGTCTCTTCTTTCCATAGACATTAGGGTCATGCAAATTGGATGAGTATCCAATGAGATATGGGCAAAATGCCAAAAATATGTCAAATTTCAGCCAACAACCCTTTTTACCCTTACAATACAATTTGGTCCATGATAACGACTAATTTGGACTTTACCATCAATATAAGAGTTATTGATAATTAATTCAGTATTTCATAACTTCAATAATTATACCAATTAGGTACGTATTGTTTGAGATACGGTCTAAATACATGAATTGGGTCAAGCTGAGTGAAAGTTGTAATCCAATTCTATTGTATCTCAATTTTTGGCCCACAACATGTTGGATTTGGCTTTTCAACTGTTCTTCAAGTTTGTGTAAGATTGAGTCATGTTACTCAAGGTTTAATAATTTCTTCGTTTAAATTTTTCATTGAGAGTTATGTCCATTTGACCTAAACCTGTGCAAATAATATTCATTAATCACAATTTAAGGAGAACACTTTATTTCAAGCTAAAAATACAAAAATGCTAAAATTGGTAACATTAAATGGTGACTGAATCTCTTAATAGATATGCATTTTCATGTGTTCATCAATGATGTAGCAGTAAAATTTCTTGAGACTAACAATGTGAGCTACATTTTATTTTTACTTAAAGAGGCATCTCTGAGTGGGATATCTTAGGAACCGTTGGATCTGACCTATGGTTGGAATTTTTTTGGAGAGCCTCTAGAAACCTCTTTTAATTGGAAGTTTAGGTAAAAAGTTTTCATATCCCTCTTTTTTCCTTTCTTTATTTTTAATGAGAAAGAAAGTGTTGTACTCTTTTGGTTTTTCTTTTACTTCTGACCATTTCTTTGAGATATTTACTTCCTTGATTTAATCTTCTAGTACAGATAGGGTTTTATCATTAAATTCTCTTCTTTTAAGGATTTCCCATAGGTTTCTAAAGACTTAGTAATTCTTTCCCTGAGGTTTTTTCATCCGATAATGATAAGTATTTTTTTGCATTCTGATGATTGTTTTTAATCTTCAAGTATCGAAGATTATATAAAATGGACACTGACTTTCTTTTCTCGTTAGGAATTATGTCTTCTCTAAATAAGTCTAATTCTCATAATTTGAGTAATCAGTCGAGAATGTTTGTTAAGATTAAGCCAGGTGATTATGAGAATGTGGGGGTTCCTAAAATTGGGTCTTTAGGAAGAGAGTGTAAGTTATCCCCTATTTCTTGAAATTTTGGAAACCAAAATCTGTTTGCATTTCTTTTGCAAATATGCAAGGTGGTGATGGTGGTAGGAAGCGTGCTTGTCCTAAGGAGTCTTCTTCTTAGTATCCTTCTGTTTGAGGGTCTACTAGGGGCATTTTTGGTCGAGGTTAGCGAGATCAAACTACTACTCTTGATCGTGGTCATTTTACCATCCCTGGTCGAGGTCGACGTGCTTTGAGAACCGCTATTCGAAGACCTTCTTGTACTAAAGAGAAATAGAAATGAACAGTTAACTCTCCTCAACCAGCTACTCAAAGACCTCATTCTACAGAAGAGAATTAGAAATGAACAACTTACTTTCCTCATCTATATTTTAGTCCTACACTTTTGAGGGAGCATCCAGCCGATTAAGATGCTGTTCAAGAATTGGTTATGGGGAATACCCTAATTTTGACTTTGAATTGCTACTCTGCTAGTTTTTGAGGTAGATGTCACTGTTTGCTTCTGCTTTTTAAGGAAGTGGAGCGCTTTATTGGTCCTTCTTGGGTTCAACAGATGTGGAATTGGGATTCTCTCTCTACTTTCTATATGTCACTTATGAGCGCGATGGAGATATTTCTGTTATCCCATTATTTCTCTTATGTTAGATTCTTTTCTTCTATAGTAATGTTCTTCTTTTTATTTTCTTAGATGGTGTATGGTTTATTGCTCTATCACAAAGCTGTTTTTAGGTTGATCTATAATGGTATGAAAGTTTCACACCTAAAAACAGATTTGGCTGTAGTTAAAAAGTAGTATCATCTTCGGAACAAAGCAGTGAAGTCGTTGGAGGAGAAACACAAAGAGTTGTCTACTAGGGTAGTGACGACTAAGAGTTGAGTTTAAAACTTGAGCATTTGTACAAAGTTCAACAAGATGTGGCTACTAGAGGTGATGCTTCTACTAAGAGCAAAGTCTTTGAGTTAGAGAGGCAGAACAAGCATTTAAAAGGTTAGGTGAAATCTTTGAAAGAGCTTATTGAAGTTATCAAGGAAGAATCTGCTCGAATGCATGCTCGGGATGGGGAGGCTAAGTTGCATATTGATAAATTTACTGATATTAAAAAGCACTATTTTGCCTTGGATGTCATGAAAGGATTCAAGAGCACTTTTTTTCTCTTTTTAAAGAACATTATCTTGATATTGACTTCTAGTGGCTAAATGACGCGTTATGTGCCTCATATGATGAAAATGATTATAAGGATGAAAGCTTATCTAGTCCCCTTGATGACCAAGCTCCTCCTCATTCTTAGTTATTCTTTTGTACTTTTTTTGGGTACATTTTTTTAATGTTGAGTAAGAACTATCTTTTTTGAGTATATAAACTCATTTCTTCTTGGTTAATTTTTTTTTAAGTAACTTTTTAATGAGTTTGTTAGAGGATTCAACCTATTCGTTCATCTTTGGATGAGCCAGTGAGGCGAATAGAAGGTGAATTTAGAGGTGCTTATAAAAGTGTTTAAAATTCTCATTATTAATGTCATGCCCCATACCTAAAAGATCCGACACACGACATCACTTACATACATTCAAAAATGTGCACTCATAAATAGTATTACATAAAAATTCAAACTTTAATTCAACATAGGAATCATTAGCAAGTTGCTAGTAAGTTCAACACTAAAAATCAACTCATAATCTAACATATACACATAATCTTCTATTAAACATATTTAAACATTCATTTCAATTTCTTTCAGAATTATAGCAATTAAATTATGACTGGGACAATTATTAAACCAGAGATACGCAGAGTTTTCTCAGAGATTAACACTCTACTACGTCACCAGTAGCAACTTTGTTACCGGAAGCCCAAAATATATTCATTGCAAATTCTTACTTAAAATCATTCAATAACCACACTTTATGAAACTTAAACCAAATCCAATCCACACATAATAAAATAATACATAAGTATTTATTCAATAGGGATAAATCAAATATCATATCCCACGTGTCCTCAAATCAAACACTCAGCAACCTAGCAACTTAGGGAACCCAAGGAACAGCAAAAGCCTTGCCAAATCTGCTAAACACACATGTATCTTATTTACCTGAAATTACCATAAACTATAATGAGTATAAAACTCAGTAAGCATCCTAGTTTTTCATATATCAAATACAAATACATATATGTACACAATGCATATGTATGATATGCTGTGATCAATCAAAATCATAATATTATCAAATCACATGTCATCTAAGCGCTTACACATTCTTTTAAAACATATAATAGGAATACCATCACTCAACTACTACATAGTATGACTTACATATCACATATCATATAATGAGCCAAATGTCACTCGTAGGTGACATACAGTATGAGAGGAATAGTACAAGTAAGGTATTTAAATTACACATATATAATGCTCATGCCCGAAGGTAAAAGCCAAACCCTCACCCTGATCATCGGTGAGTCCTCTCACATGCACCAATAAGCCACCACACGAATGTGATGACTCACTCTTCCATTAGGTACCAATAGGATCCTCCCTACATACGGAACATATACCAATCCCGAAGGAAAGGCCACACATAAAGGCTCCACAAATCACATAAAATGCATACTAAGTTAACAGTGAGTTCAAGTACTCTCAAAACACAAAATATTTCTCATGGACATATTACACTTCAAAAGCTTTCTTTGTTAAACACATCTTATTTTGAAAGCTCACTTTCAAAAACACATGTATGTCTATGCTCAATGTCAATGCTCACATTCATAAACATATATTCACGTTTCATATCAAAATATACTTTGACATAACATAAACATATTCTTAACCCTATTTACAAAATCATACAAAATAATTACTATGTTTATTGTGATTTCAGTAAAAAGTCTAGTATACTTATCTCTTAGCACTTACAGCTACAAGGCTTAAATCTCCTTAACCTATCAATGGAGATTAATCCTTTCATAAGCCTCAAAATTCACACAAAATACTTTAAATAGCTTACAAAATTATACACAATGCATTTATCACATCAAATTGGTCTAAATACTTGGTTTCTCAAAACCTGTCATTCTGACCACTTACACTTAACAAAATTTTCTAATACATCAAATGATGTCCAATTACTTCAAAATCAGAATATATCATTCTTAACTCATATATCTTTCTTATATATGAATATTATATCAAAATTCCTACAAAATCCATTCCATACACAACATCAAATCCAAACTACTAACCTGACAGGATCAAGATACTTATTGAACAGTATTCAATCTCCTAATTTTATAAAATCATATACTAACTCAAAAATTATAAAACTACCACAGAAATACTCTTGACACATCTCAATCCATGATAAATATTTCACTTTAAAATAACTGTCAAAAGTATTTTAAAACTATTTTATTTTATAGCTTTAAAAATCTATTAATCAAATACTACAATGAGCTGATACACTTTAGAAAATCATAACACTTCAATCACATTGATCTAAATTCTTAATTCTGAGTATATCATATTAGACATATAAACTTATCATATTCCATAAATTTGTAATTTTTGAAGATCATTCAGCAGGATAAAAATTGTTTGCCACTGTATTATACTGTTCACACAGGAAATTTTCAGAATTTCAGGGTCATTTTAATAAATTCACAAAAAATTCAATTTCTGGAATTTTGAATCGATTCAAAGTCTCAGATGATCCTAAACATGTCTAATTTCATATACTCAAAATTAAAAACCAGAATTGAATCACAACAATTTATAAAAGTACTGGATCAAGAGACTATCAAGCAGAAATTTCACAATTCATTATGATTTATCAAGCTATCTCATAGATTATCATCAATTCTCACAAGATCTTACGAAATACACATCAAATCCTCAATAATACATATTTCCAAAAATTAAAACCTAAAGGAATTAACTTAATTAATACCAATAAATTGAGAAATATGTGTGATATACCTCTTAAAATCTAAATTTCTAATTTCTTCTTCTTTTTCTTTTTCTTCTCTTTCTCTCCTCTCTATTTCTCTCTTCTCTCTCTAAAGGGATAGCTCGACCCAAAAATGAGCAAATTAGGGTTTCAAAAGTGTATTTTTATACTAAGAGGCAAAGTTTTGATATTTATGAATTTGCCCCTAAAACTTTCAAAGTATTACAATTTGGTCCCTAAAATAAATCTAAAGTCTTACAAATAAACCCAATACTAATAGTATGTCCTTAACTTTTAAAAACACTACTAATAACAATATAAAAATCAAGGATCACCCACATACAAATAAAATATATGTATTTATATATATATAAATACATATATTTACCGGTTGTAGATACTGGTCACTACAATTAAATTATTTGTCACAGTCTATAATGATGGTATAAGGTATCCAAAGTCTGCAAACTAGACTTTTTCACACAAAGTCTTGCTTTATTTTTGCTATAATGTTTTCTAGTGGCTTAGCTTCTATATACTTGGTGAAGTATACTACACTGACAATTATGTATTTGGTTGACCTTCTTCCAAAAGGTAAGAGACCGCCGATTAGGTCGAGCCCTTATAGTAAGCTAAGGCTTTTGTTCCAAAGTGATTTCCACAAATCCCTTCATCTATTTCACAGAGCATATAATCAATTTTGTTAGGTGTCAAACATCTTAAATGCATGAAGGATTACCCTCGTCAATAGAGGATGCCATCGATGATAGTATAACGAGCTACTCAATACCTTAGCTATTGTGCTTCTTACTTATTTTATGGAAAAACTCCTTTTTTGATGTATTCTTGAATGGGGTCCATCCAATTAGGTTATGGATCGACCTGTATAATGTCTTCAGACTCTTTTATTTCTATACTTGGTTAAATAATGAATTCAAGTGGAAGAGATTGTGGTATTCAAGCTTCTTCTATTGAAGCTATGCGTGCTAAGATATATGCCTTGTGATTTTCCTCCATTGGTATTTATTAGATATTCACCTCCTTGAATTGCTTCTTTGCTTTCTTGACTATCTTGAGGTATACAACATATAGTCTCCTCGAGCTTTATACCCTTTATTTATATGGTTAACAAGTGTGAATCACTTTTAATGAGGACTTTTTTCTTGGAAGAAGTGCTTGTGCAAACTACAATCTAACATGGAGAGCTTTATATCTAGCTTCATTATTATTGGCCGTGAAGCTGAATTTGACTACATAGCTGAAGTTATCTCCTTTTAGACTGATAAGAATTACACCAGCCCTACATCTCTTTGAGATTGAAACTCTACCAATAAAAAGTGTCTAGGTAGAAGTGTGTGGGGTTTCTTAACTTTGGTGGTTTAGGGATTCTTCATACTAATTTTCTTCTTTGGCATTGTCTTTGTATGCACATTCTGGGATGAAATAGGCTAAGGCATATTCCTTAATGGCCACACTTAGTTTGTACTATATGCTGAACTCATTGAGCTTAATCGTCCATTTAATAAAGCATCTAGAGAGGTTTGGGTTGTAAAGAATTTGTCTCAAGGGCTGATTTGTAAGGAAAATTAATGTGTAGGTTTGAATTAGGGCCATAACTTTCATTTGGTTCTGGCTAGCATAAAGACTGACTTTTCTACTGATGAATAGCAAGTCTCAGAGACTATGTGTTGGTGTTGTGTGCGTGTGTACAGTGCAACGGGTGAATGTGTACATTATTAAATATTTTAATAAAAACATGTCATACATGCTATGCAACAAAATTAAGAGATACATTATTATTTTCTCATTACAGTTTAGGATTGAAAACTTACCCTTGAAGCGTACTTGTTAATAAGTCTAGTTGTGGGAGAGGTGGGCTTCCTCAAACTAGACTGGTAGCTTCAATTTTTCAAAATGTTTGAAGCAACACTTGTTTCTATTATTTTTGTCTCTCAGATGAAGGTTTCTGTATAATATTCGATATAGGTTAACTATTAAACTTTAACCCAAAGTAATACCCTTAAAATCAATCTTCATTCTCTTGGCCATTCATATTGGTATATATAGGCAACTCTTTGCCTATTAATTAGCAAAATTAATTAGCAAAATTAACAAGTGGTAATACATTACAAGGCAGCTGAAATGGTTAATTATTCAACTTGTCTTGGTGGCCATTAGATAACGAAAATAGTGGTATACATGCCACTTGTTGCCACCTCTAACTTTTGGCCATATATTTTGGTATATATAGGTAACTCTTTGCCTTTTAATTAACCAATCAAATGGAATTGTTTTGCTATTTGTTAAAAGATAACTAAGCAACCAATTTGCTTAGTCAAATAATGAATTCGATTGGCACATTTAGATGGAAATTAGTGTCAATGTAATGGCACCTCATGTTTTGATTCCATTTATATATACTATTGATTTCTTTTGGATAATGAAAATTAAACAAGTATACAATTGGTTTAATATAGCCGATGAAACGTGAACAACAAATGGCAATATCTTTAATCAAATGAATCAAATTCATTTGATATCTTAAATGGTTGAATTTAATATATTATGAAACAACAATTGTTTCATAACTTTATCCTCAATGCCTAATTTAATACCCATATAAATTATGGCACAATTTAAGGCATGTAGTAGATAGATAAAAGTGTCAAGTCTCACTTAGCATAATCTTAGGTTTAACACTTTAACCTTAACTACTCCCTTAGAACCTCTGAAATATATTCATATTTTCTAAAAACTTCCTAGATTGAACAATTGGATTTAGTGCACTACCTACGTGCTCAAAAAGTACACTTCATATAATAAAACTCCCTCGGTTTACATCCATTTTGTTTTATGGAACATTTTTGTAAGTCCATAAATGATGCCCCCCCCACACATACGTTATGGATAATACAAAATGGTGCATTGAACTACACAAGTTGAGGTTAATCCATATTCGTACAATCCTTCTGTCATATATATCCTAGAAGAGCGAAGACATAGATCAACACCGTCAAATTCCCTATTGCTCAATCGCAAACTTATCTCCTTGATTTGTATCTCAATAAACAATATGCACAAACTCATTTGCAATATTGTTTGTACCATAGGAAACTATTCCTCGAGTTAAATGCTTATGGCCATAAGACTTTCTAAAATATAATTTTATAGCATTTGGATATTTGACTCACCCATATGAGCTGATGGATCCTATGTCTACACACACCGCATCAAACTATACCCAATGAAACCCAGTGGTCAGACCATGAAAGGTCTCTGACATGTGTGGAACCTAAGTACGATGGATCACTCATAAGCCCACCATGGTGCTCAGGTCAAGGGACCACGAATACTACTCAACTCGAGAAGACCCTCCATTAACGGTTTTATAGGATATCCATTGAAGGTCTTTATTGAGTGTTCTTTAGTATCCAATCCTCACTAAATATCTGTATATTTATACGAGCTTGCATTAAGCTCATGGTCTACTAAGATTAACCATTTGGATAATTCAAATATAGATATACACTAATTTATATTAATTGGTTCCACTTGATAGACTCTGCATCGGTAGAAATAGATTAGGAACATAAAATTTGAGAACATATTAACACAATGAATTTTTCTAACTACGCTTGCAAATATTTGGAAGTATATTCCCAGGTCTTTGTCTCATTTCAGATAAGGTTCTCTCTTTAGAGCTAATCTGAACTCCTTCAAATCAATACAATGTCTGAAATGTTACAAATATCTTACTTTATAAGAAATAATTAGCAATTTAATAAAATATTTATTTATTACATAAGTATAAAAATACAATATTCATACAAAATTGGGATTGCACATGAGCACAAAACCCCACACTATAAACACTTTACTAGTGAAGTAAACCGATCTCTAAATGTTTTCTTCTTCTTTGACCAGTGCTGTGCTTACTACTCAAGTTAAGACTCCTAAATATAGATTAAGTGGTCCTCTATTCTTGGCATAACGAGGTGGAGTGGTTGAGCTTGGTACACCTTTAATTTTTGGAAAGCTTCCTCGTATTATGAGGTCCATCTTATTTTACTTTTGCTCTTAATGGCCTGAAAAAAATTCAAAGCATTTATCAGTAACTTTTGAGATGAATTGGCTACGAGCAGTTATCCACTTTGTGAGCCTCTGTATTTCGTTGACTGTGTTTGGAGACTTCATCTTGATGATTGCTTAAACTTTCTTTGGATTAACTTCAATTTCTCTTTGGCTTATTAGAAAGCCTAAGCATCTTCTTATTTCAACCTTGAATGCATATTTTTCGAGATTTATCTTCATATCATGTTCTCTTAATATTTTGAAGATTTCTTTAAGGTCATTTATGTGATTTTATGCTCATTCGAACATCATAATCATGTCATTTATGTATACTTCCATGTTTTTCCTTATTAGTGGTTTGAATAGCTTATTGACAAACCTTGGGTAAGTGGCACTTGATTTTTTTTAAGTCCGAAAGGCATGACCTTTTAGCAATAGGTTCCTTGATAAGTGATGAAAGAAGTCTTTCTTGATCAGATTAGGAATATTTTGATTTGATTATATCCTGAGAATGCATCTATGAAGTTGAGGATGGCGTATTCGACTGTGGCATCTACTAATTGATTAATCTTTGGTAAGGGAAAATTATCTTTTGGAAAGGCTTTATTCAAGTTTATGAAGTCAACACATATTCTTGTAAGTGTATTTATGGTAGGGTGCATATGTGTACATTATAATTGTTCCTCCTCTAAAAATTCCCCTCTTTCTGCCCTCAGGCCCAAGAGCCTAGAATTCAACCAAGGCAAGCCCAGGAGCAATGGTCAATGGGCCTAAACCTGACCAAGCAACAGAACTGGTCCGGATGTGGGGCATCTGGTCAGCTAATGATGAAACCTATTCGGCATATGCTGACCCTAATGCGACTACGGCCGAGTAGGTACTAACTACATTCCACAACTTTGTTGTGAGAGTTCCGCATCAACATCAAACTAGTAAGGGAAAACCGTTCAAAACCTGACCCGAGCAGATCAAAATAAGCCTCGCTTGAACCAAAAATACCGGCGGAGACAAACCTAAAAAATATGCTTACCACATCAGAAGTGACATCTGACATGCGATAAGAACAGAGAAAAAATCTATGGAAAGATATTTGGCATATGTCAGGAGGACAGTATAAAAATACTTGATGTGTGTCAGAAGTACAGTAGAAAATATCCGGTGCAAGAGAGAAATATTGTAGAGAAAAATCCAAAAAAGTCCTTGAAAGACCATCACTATAAAAGGAAAAAGAGGGAGACATGGCAGGAGACGATGAAAAAATCTCTATAGAACATTTTATTCCTAGTTTGTCATATTTTTTAGAGAAAAAAAATCTCATTTTCTAACTTAAGCATCGGAGCGTCTTCGCTGGAACCCAACCCGGCAAGATCACCTTTAAGCTTGTGTGCGTGTTGTCATTGCAGGCCTTTATCCATAGTTCATGGGAAATAGGAAACCCAACCTGTGCCAATTAATCCAGTCCAAATGAGGCCCAAAGTTCGATTTCCCCTCAATAAATTTAAGGCTCATTGATCCGAGGAACCACTTCTTCAGGTCAACAGTTTTTGGTGCCATCTATGGGAATCGATGAAAAATCTTTGTTAAGAGAAGCAACGTTCAAGAATGGCTAAATGATCATCTGTCAGTAGGAATCACATCGTCGGAGAGTGAAACCCAAACCCAAACTGACCTCTTCCTCAAACAGAAAGTTCTCTGCACCCTGAAATAAGGCTAGAGTTGAGAACCCTGAAGGGGGAACTAAGGTAGCTCATGACTGAGTTAATTAGGAACAAACAATTGAGAGCAAAAAATCATAAGAGGGAATCTCGGGAGGAGATTTGAAGATGGATGGAGCAAATGGAAGGACTGGAGACTCGGCACAATTTGACTGGGATAAACAGGCCAAGCCAGGCGACCCCCAAAAGGGGAGAGATGGAGCATGGAGGGCCAGAGCCATCGGCGGAGACAGAGCCGCCAACAGAGCCACAACAGTGCTAACGGGGTAAACTGGGCCTTGAGAGCAAGGTCTGCAGTTTGGAAGAAAAGTTAGAGAGCATGGAGAAGGACCAGCTTCTCGAGAAAAGGACGGAAAGGGAGAGAAGGTCGTCAATAACGGACGAGGTGAGAGATATGAAACTCCCAGGTGGGTTTCGACTCCTGAATTTGCCCATCTACAAGGGGTCGTTGACCCTAATCATTATGTAGATTAGGTCACTGACCTACTATCCATAGCAGGATTGAGGAAGGACCAAATGTGCTGGCTCTTCCACATGAACTTAGAAGGACTAGCTTTACTTTGGTACAATGGGCATTGTATCGAAGGGGTTTCTCTCACCCCTACATGAGGTGCATGAACCCTACGGAGGTGAGGTGGATCTTAAGGGAAATCCATGAAGGGGTATACGGCAATCATTCGGGGAGGGAAGCTTTGGCCCATAAAGTCTTCCGAACTGGTTATTATTGGCTCATTGTCCTTCAAGATGCTAACCATCTGGTTCAGCGCTGCGATGCATGTCAGAGATTCGTAAATAGGATCCAAGCACCCGCAAGGAAGCTAACCACAATGAGTGGCCCATGGCCATTCGCTCAGTGGGGGATCGACTTGATCGGGCCACTCCCCTGAGGCAAGGGGTCATGCAAGTATGTGGTCACAGCGGTCAATTATTTCACAAAATGGATCGAGGCCGAGCCACTATCAAAGATCACGGAGAAGAATATCCGTGATTTTGTATGAAAAAATATGATCTGTCGATACGGCATCCCCTACACTATCATCACTGACCACGAGAAACAGTTCGACAACAATAACTTTAAGCAATTCTGTGAACAATTGGGAGTAAGGCTGTTGTTCACCTCCCCCGTACACCTTAAAACCAACGACTAGGTTGAATCCTCCAATAAGTTGATCAAAAAGCTGCTCAAGAAGAATCTGACGAAAAGAAAGGGAGTATGGGTAGAAGAGCTACTAGACATACTATAGGCGCTCTGAACGACTAGTAAGATAGCCACCGGCAAGACGCCATTCTCCTTAACCTTCGGAAGTGAAGCAGTGATCCCCGCAGAAATTGGAACCCCAACCCACCAAGTACTTAACTTTTTTGAAACAATCAAAAATGACCTGATGAAAGGGGGGCTGGACTCAATCGAACAGTTTCGAGATCGGGCCTAGATTTGAGCAGTAGCCTACTAGCAAAAAGTGACTAGATACTAAATAGGAAGGTCAGGGCCCGAAATTCGAAGAAAGAGACCTAATACTATGAAGGGTGGTGCTCAACACAAAGAACCCCGCAGAAAAAGTCTTGGGTCCTACCTAAAAAGGGCCATACAAAGATCCTCAGGCATATAGGAGGGTCATATGAGCTCGAAAGAATAGACGGGCGAGCCGTCAGGAAACCATGGAATGCCGAACTAGTAAGAAAATACTATCTCTAAGCTTTTGTTTGTAACCCTTCCCTATATAAATACCATGCTTATATGAAAACTCTCTTTTCTTTTCTTTTCTTCTTGTTGCATGGACATTCACGAGGAGAAAATCAACCGAAACACAGAATAAGCCACCAAAGCAGACGCCCTGGGATTATTTGACAAAGGTCCTGCATCAAACTGCTAGAAAAACATACCAAGCCCTATCTTGGGATCCTCACGACGCCGTCATCGCAAAGACATCCTTATTTTTTGACAAGGCATCACTGTGTCTCGAGGAATAATTCACCATCACTGACTTGATGCTCGCAGAGCAATTCGCAGTGATCACTTTGACTTTTATTCTATTTTCACCATCACCGGCTCGATGCTCACGGAGCAATTCGCCGTGATCAGTTCAACTTTTATTCTATTTTCACCATCACCAGCTCGATGCTCTGGAGTAATTTGTTGTGATCGGTTTGACCCTCGTTCTGCAGCATCGCACCTGGACAGCTCAGTGGGGGGAGGGCTATGGTTCTTTCACAGCATTACCACGGGTTACACCATAGTGTCCATTAAAGAAGGTTGGGCCATGGCTTTTCCACGGTATCACTGTGGTCTTTCTATAGTACCCATGACACGTAGTTCCGCATTATTACACCGAAATGATCCCCCAAGAGTATTGAAGGGTCCTCCCATCCGACACAGTTCGGGCTACTTGTTTTGGACTGTACTAACTACCAATGCACACCAGGGGTGATCCAGCTACTCAATTCAATAGGGCACTGCTGCAAGACGCCCTAAGTAGCTTTTACTTCAAAATTACCCCTAATTGCAGTTCATGTAAAAGCATCCACTCAACCGTGCCGATTACGAAAAGTTGTTCGGCCTATGAGTTGAAAACGATTGACTTCCAGTCAGTCCTAACTAAAGCTGTTCGAAAAACTGGTTAACCTATTTTATTATAAATATGTTCTCATTTGTGAAATGTTAGTTAGAATGACAATTATTACTAACGGTTTGGTTTTGAAAGTCTGTGTTTTATAAGCAGTTTGGCTATCTCAGCGAACTGCGCTGTGGAGAAATAAATTTACTCTGAGTAGGTAAAGGAGAACGAGCACACATTGGAAAAGAGCAAATATTCCATTCATTGAAGATGATTACATCGGTCAATTACAAGGCCACAAAAAAAAAACAAACAAATAACAAAACAAGACCAAAAAAATTTTTTTTTGGCGCTATGAAGAAACGACTGTGGAGAAATAAATTCACTTAGGCAGCAGGAGTGGAATCATGTATATCCAAGCCCACGAAAGGAGCCGCCTCAGGAATGTTGCCGACCAAAGGAGCTATAACACCGGGCAGGTCGGCCGGAACAACTGCAATTCCTTGTGGCTCAACGGGGGCAGTGCCGTTAGTTTTCCCCTGGTCGGTAAAAGGGGTAACCTTACCACCGTCTGCAACAGCAACACTCCCAGAAAGGGTAGGCACATTGGCCAAAGAGGGCTTGTCACCACCAATGTCAACAGGCATCGGCGCGTCATCATCATGGACCTCAAAATTCTCCCCTTCATAGAAAGAGCCTCCAATGGCCAAGGACCACAGTCATTCAAGGTCAATCTCTGGGTAATTCTTTTCCAAAAGAATGATGGACCTCTGAAATCCTTCCATCGTGCCTTGAAAAAAGCCCTCCTCATGACCAGCCAACCACTGGTTACGTTGCTACTCAAGCTGGGCCATTAGAGAGGATTGGCTCTACTCAACCAACTCCTTCTTCCTTTGAGCGGCACTGAGCTGCATCTCAAGTTCTTTGTTTTGGTGTGTTAGCTCACCAATTCGAACCTCTGCCACCGCCAAATTATTCATCATCATCTGCTCGACCAACTATTTCTGGTGCTCAAGCTCAGAAAACCTGCTCTCCGCCTCAGCCCTGGTGGTCATCATCTCCTCAAGTTTAGCCCTCGTCTCATCGGCCATCTTTCTCTCCTACTCAGTGATCCTCCTCACACACTGAGTCTCAGCCTAAGACCGAGCAAGGTCATCCTCCACTTTCTGAGCGCGGGTCGCGAAACCCAGGATCTCGGCTCAAAATCGAGAAGAAGGAAAATGGACTATAGAAAAATGCAAGGTCAGAGCAAACAAATGCATAAAGAGGGAACAATCCAAATGTCAGATAACTTACATTAAAGGCAGAATCCCAGAGTGACGTTGAAGCCCGTGGTGAGGTCCAAAGAAGACATTTGACCTACCCAAGTTGGGGTCACATACCTCTCTAGCTTCCTCATAACCGGAAGCAAGAAGCCCAAGTCCTCCATGGCCTCTGGGACCAGCACGAAGGAGGACACTCAAGAGGGCCCCTCGCGGGAAGACTGCCCTTCCAGCCTTAGGGAGCTCGACAAAAATGCGACCCGTTTGACTTGTGCAGCCTAGGTTAAGGGATGAGCCGAGGGGCCCTTCCCCCTGCTCGGCGTTTGGACAGAAGAAGAGTCCTATGGTAGAGTTTGAATGGGAATCCTTTCCTGGACAGTCAGACCCTGGAAAAGCCCTATCCTCACGAGCTCGATCACTAGCAGACGGTGAAGACAATCTCCCCTGGGAAGGCCCCCGACCCTTGGCTTCTCCCGGAACCTAATAGCATCCCCATAATATTGTCAGGGTTTAAAGGCCCCCGACCACTAGAGGAAGAACCTTCGGTTTGGCTCCTCTTCCTCTTTTCACCACCTCCTTGCTCAGACATTCCAGCATTTTACACAAATGTGAGAACAAAAAAAAAAAAGAATGAAAGGGAAAAGTTTAGAGCCAAAAAGATGGAAACTTATTTCGGGTTCGAGGCAGAGACAGAGCGGATAGAACTAGTCCTAATTCTACAAGGCTGGATAGGGATAACAGCTCCTGAACCGGGCAGATGTGTTGGAGCACAGAGTCAATCCGAGTAAGGGTCTGCTTCGAAACTTCCACGTCAGTCGCCCAGGTAACTGAAAAGAAATGGCAAACAAAGAAAAGTCTGCTGAGCTGAGCTAATCACTTAAGCCTAACACATTACACAAGAATCAGGACCTGCATCTGTAGAAAAGACAACAAGGAAGACCCACTCTCCCCCATCCCTCTTGGGGACCCTTTGACCCCATTCTCCCGGGCAAAGAACCATTCCCCCTTCTAGTCCTTTATGGATGTCGGCTGACTCAGGATCGGGTTCTAAAAGCCATGAAACGAGAGGTAATAGAAACCCCTCTGGCTTCTGGCATTGCTCCTGAAATGGTACAGATAGCATAACTCTTGAAAATGGTGGTGGTTGGGGGGGGACTGCCCTGCCTTTGACCACAAAACAAACAGGCCCGCAAGCACTCTCCACGAATTCAGACTTAGTTAGTTAAAAACTCAACATGAATGGCCACCTCGCCATTGGGAGAGCAGCTTGGATAATTCTCCTCGGAGGGTAGCCTGAGGGTGACCATCTCAGGAATGTTATAGGAATGCCTAATAAGGGTTAAGTCATCCTCACTAAGGAAAAAAGTGCGGAATCAGGTATTCATTTCGTACTCCACACCCTCCTCTGCCACGGTGTCCTCGGGGTCGCTGCCTTCGTCTTCTCTGGAGCTCAAGACTAGTTCGACCTCGTGTAGGGCTACCTCAGATGAGGAAACTCTACCTGCAAAAGTGGATGCTCCCTCATTCACTCTAACCCCCTTACCCCTCATAACCAAGAGGAGTTCTAGGGACTGTTCCCCCTCCTCAACTGCCATGTCTACAACTTGGAAGTCTAGATTGACACTGGTGGCCATAAACTAATAGAAGGAACTTCCTAAATGAGGCTACAAAGCAAGGACAACAACAAATCGACCACGCCTGAAAATGGTAAAATAGGTGATAAGGCGTAATTGTATAAACTATTTTATCTTCCTAACTTGATATTTGTTCAAATTATCTCAATAATTGGGCTATTTATGCATATTAATGTTTTTTGATAGGTTGAAGCATTATCGGAGCAAAAATACCGGAAAACGGACGCAAATCGGAGCATTAGAGATAAAAATACGAATGGAGGCACTGTTTGCTACAGTAACACTGTAGCTACAGTGTTACTGTAGCAACAGTGCAGCGCCGCAGCGCTGGATTTCAGCGCCGCGGCGCCGATTGCAGAAACTGAGCGCCGCAGCGCCAAATCGCAGCGCCGCGGCGCCGGGACCTGGGCAACAAGTTTTGACAGGTTCCTGAAAATCAGGAAACCCAAAAGTAACTCAAAATGCGCCCTAATTCCGTGCTCTTACCTATTTAATTGCTAAAAACTTACATTTTGAGGAGGACTCCAGCTGGGACAGCAGCTGGAAACACAAAGAAACACCTAACTTCTAAGTTTGAAGAAATCAAAGAGGAGGGAAGCAAGCTTCAACAACAAAGGCATTTGACAGGGATGTCTTCTTTGCTTTGATTCTTTACTTGTTGTAAGATGTTTAGTTTACATGTATTGATGGAATTAGCTTCAAGATTGTGTAGTTTAATGATGAGCTAATTTCGTTCATCTAGGATTACATCCTTGAACTCATTATGTGATTGATTTTAGTTCTCTCTTTTATGGTATTAATTCAGCTTTTGATATATTCATTGTGCTTGTGCTTAATGCTATTTGATTACTTGGCCAGTGGTTAAATTGATCTAGAAATGCTTAAATAAACTTGACAAAGGCATTTAAGTATTTAGTCTTAAGCATATTGATGCATGATCATAGTGTAGTACACTTGAGTTTCATATGAGATAGACATATACTCATAAGGCATGTATGGCTCATAAAACTTGTGCTTAATGAATTTTGTTCAATTTATTTATCATAGACATATAGATATTTGATTGGATGGAATAGATTCACTTGACCTGCAAAAGAGGCTTGTGATGTGTTGAGTGTTTTGGTCAATATATCAAGTTGAGAACCAATAAACATCAAAGAGATTCTGCTGAATTTATTTGCATAATGGGGGATAGTTTGTAATCCTAGGATTTCTCATATTGAATATAATTTGTTGGTAATTTAGTTTATCACTTAGCATAATTAAGTTGTTCTTTTACTTGAGTAGTTTAATCATCATACATTAAATCATTTTCTGGATAATAGTAGAAAGACACCATTTCAGTACTTAAACTAGAAAAGATAAATCATTCTCTGTGGGATCGACACTCTACTTATCATATATTACTTGTTGCGACAACGTGCACTTGCGCTAATTTGTGTTATAGAAAACACACAACAATAGGCGACGGCCATGAGGACCTAAAAACACAAGAAAAGAAAGAAAGCCGAGATAGGGAAAAATACAAGCAAACAGGCTAGAAACAAAGCCTGAAACGAGTCCCTAGAGTAAAACAAAAGAAAAGAGTCCAAAGAAAGAGAATATGAGGACATGCCAAAAAAATTCAGAGAAGCCCGAAATGAAGAACGATGGGGAATGAAGTCGTCGGATTGAGAACGCACGTTCAACAAAGAAGCAACGGTAACACGGCAGAAAGGTAGCAAGAAATCAAAAATACGTAAGAAGAGGTACAAAATGGAGAAGAAGGTGACTATTTATAAGCAGTAGTGGAGTGATCTAAGCCGTTCAAAATATAAACAAATGAACAGACGAGATCGAAGGGAAAGGCGTCTAGTACTAGAGACGCAATGCCTCGGGTCCCCAGGTGCATCTCTTCACAGGGTTGCAACCCAAGCCATTAGATTCAAACAGATCGAACAATCTGAGGGACTCCAGTCAGATAACATCACAGGGGAAAAGAGAAGGACACGACATTTGAAGAGACCTACCATTAAATTCAAAAATCTTAGGAGAAACCGCCACCACGTGGCAGCGACTTTTCAGGTCGCCATGATGACACCACAACAATCCCACCCACTTTAACTTTGTCAAAATCCAAACCTGATCACAAAGCTGCTTAGAGCGAATAAAGTTGGTTGGCTCGAATGAAAAAGACAACAATAGATAAAGTAAGGGACCTGGGGAGCAATACAAACGACCAGACCAGAATAAAGTTTTCAGTTCTGATAAATAAAAACTAGAAACTGGCTGACCCCTGTTTCCCCCTTGAAAATCCCCCTCTTCCTGCCTTTAGGCCTAAGGGCCTAGAATTCAACCAAGGCAGGCCCAAGAGCAATGGCCAATGGGCCTAAACCCGACAAAGAAATAGAACTAGTTCAAATGCGGGGAATTTGGTCAGCTAATTATGAAACCTGTTCGGCATATGCTGACCTTAATGCGACTACGGTCGAGCAGGTACTGACTATATTCTGCAACTTCATTATGGGAGCTCCGCGTCAACATCAAACCAGTAAGGGAGAGCCGTTCAAAATCTGACCCTGAGCCGACCAAAATAAGCCTCGCTTGAACTAAAAACGCCGGCGGAGATAAACCCGAGAAATATGCTTACCACATCAGAAGTGACATTTGACATAGGATAAGAACGAAGACAAAATCTGACAGGACCCGACCCGAGACCATCTACTATAGATCCCAGCGGCTCTGCCGGGCACTCCGACGGAAGTTCCTCCGAACCTAACTGAGTATGTTGAGAAATTCTGCGAGGCGAACCCCTTTTTATTTCTTGTTACTACTAAGAAGGTCTAGTAATATACACGAAAATGACATCTTAATTTTAAAAACAAACGGACAGAGTTTCCCCTGTTTTTTGAAAAATTCATATAAAACCTGCAAAGAAATTTCACTTCTATTTTCAATACATCTCAATTCTACCAATTCGGACCTCCGGTCCTTTCCAAATCAAATCCAACACAACTCAATTATTTCGTTTAAATCACAAAATAAGCATAATCATAAAAAGTAAAAACGATCATCATAAACTGGAAATCTCTTCTTCTTAATTCAACACATACTTACAAATATACATGCCTACAACTATTATGCATAAAGTAAAGACTGCTATTAACACATTTACATGTACAAAAATTATCTTTGGATTCGGCCCACTACTCAGCAATAGGAGAATCAGCAGCTTGCGTACCGAGACTTGCACCTGGGAAAGGGGTTTAAAAATATAAAACATAAAATGGGTGAGCTAAAGGAGCTCAGTGAGTATAAATGAGATTTCAATTACAAGAACATTATACAAAGATAGCAATTTCTAAAGTACATGCAGAAATTATGCTTCTAAAACGGATGTAAACCTGTAAAACGGTTTCTAATATCATATGCTAATGAAATCTTGCCGAGCGGGTTTTATCTACATCTTTGGAAAACTACATTCAGAATCTGTATAACATAATAACTGCTGTGTGCATATAAATGCATAAATACTATCGGTAAATCGAAAACTAGTAAAATTCTCACTCGGCCATTTTCTTTCTAAACTGTACCAATGGTAACCCTAAAGCTCTATACCCACGCAGCGACTCAACTAGCACCGCACACGTGAGTAGGTCATGGGGCACTTCAACTAGCAGCACTAACAGTGATATCTCAAGACATTCAACTGGCTATGAGTAAAATCCTACATCGCATGCATATAGCGAGACAATATCCCGTACACATAGAGCGACTCACATGACTTGACATCCCGACTCTTCGGAGTTAGTGACGCACCCCTAAGACTTGGCCATGTGCATAAGATATACCGGCCAGGTCTAATACAATCATCACCACTATAATCTGAGGGTACCAATGGCCTTAAAAACGAATGCAGAAATTTTAAAACTGTTTCACAAATCGATCATGTAAAAGCATGTCTATTAATATATCAAGATCATAAATCATGTTTATGCATCGAAAGCTCATAAAACATATATAGACATTGCGCGAAAACATAATAACCGAAAAGTAAAAGAAATGGCAGATTTCCACTCATAACCGCTCCGCGCTCAATTTCGCTCCCGATTTCTACTCCCATTAATGCTCTCGGTTATCTTCACCTATGCGCCATAAACGACATTTAGAACCAAATCGAACATTAGAATCTCATTTAACTACTGAATTCCCTAATCGGCATACAAAGCCCGGATGTAAACTACTTTCTGATTTTAGTTACGGAGCTATAATCGAAACTAACTCACCATCCGACGCCCTGAAAATTATTGAACACCTTAAAACTTGGTTGGACATAATTGCCCTTCACCTTTCCAACATGGACAATTATGTCCCATTTTCTTCATTTTTGGTTTTTCCATCAACCATATACATTCAATTCACAATATGCACCATTTATACACAACAATTCAATCAAAACACCACTCAATTCCTAACTTCCCTAAAATGGCATAATTTCACCCTAGGTTCTGAACACATTCCTTTTCTCAATTTCTTGTTCCAATTACAACAAAATCATGCCAATTTCATTCTAAAGCCCTAATTACAACCAATTGAAATCTCTACAACAAAATCACCAAAAATCCTAATTCTCACCTTGCCAATTTCTTCAAATTGATGACTCTTTCAAGCTCCACACTAGAATTCAACTCAATCTAAGCCAAGAATACACATAAGAACATCAATTAAAACATTCTTGAAATCTCACTTATCAAACTCATAAAAGATGCTTTTCTTACCTCTTTTTCTTGAATTTCCACTAATAGAGACTTCAATTGAGCTTAGGGATTGGTTTGTAACCTTATTTTAGCTTGATTACACATGAAAAATCATGAAAAAAAAACTTGAATAGTCACTGTAGCAGCACCCCTCTTTGAAGCTCGAATTTCTCTCTTTTTTTTGGCTAAGTGTTGGTTTTGATATCTCTTCAAATTTCTACACACTTCTAACATATATATAGTGCTCCCTCAATTTATCATTTTGCCCTTCAACTTACTTAAAACTTCTAATTTGTCGTTAGTTAAAAACTAATTATGTAATTAGTTCATTTGTAACTATCTAGTTAGAATAGTTCAAAGAACTAACTAGAACTTCCAACTTGGCAATTCATGAGATATCTTCTAATTGGTCCATTCTCTAATATATGGATTATGTTTCTCAACAAAGGCTTGTTACATTCATAACCCTTAAATGGAAATTCATGTAGTAAATTAGAATTTTCTTTTCTTTTCCAAGCCAATAGAGAAAAATTCTAAAAATATTCTAAGGTCGTCCGGCGCACCGATCGAGTGTAAAATTATCAAATTAGGTCTAATATCTTTCACGTGCACTATAAAGGGAATATTTCTAATAGGGTTAAAATCGAGTAACCCTACGGTGTCTTATTTGTTCTATACCGAAATCTAGGCGCCAATACTACTATTAGGAGTTGGATATTACAATATTTATTGAAAGATATTCGGCGTATATCAGGGGGGCAGTATAAAAATACCTGACGTGTGTCAGAAGTACAATAGGAAATATCTGGCGCAAGAGAGAAATACAGCAGAGGAAAGCCCAAAAAAGTCCCTGAAAGGCCATCACTATAAAAGAAAAAAAAGGGAGACATGGCAGGGGATGATGAAAAAATCTCTATAGAATATTTTATTCCTAGTTTGTCATATTTTTTAGAGAGAAAAACCTTCTTTACTGACTTAAGCATCGGAGCGTCTTCGCTAGAACCTAACCCGGCAAGACCACCTTTGAGCTTTTGTGTGTGTTGTCATTGCAGGCCTCTCTCCATAGTTCGCCAGAAACAGGAAACCCAAGCCTGTGCCAATTGATCCAGTCCAGACGAGGCCCGAAGTTTGATTCCCCTCCAATAAATTTAAGGCTCGTTGATCCGAGGAATCACTTCTTCAGGTCAACAATAATTTTTAAGTTTGTTTGTATGTCTCACATATAAATCAGTGCAGCAGAATTAGAAATCTAATTTCCTATTGCAATATATGATGAATACTTAAAATTACACATTTAATAAGAGTTTTACATCATTGTTTTGTATTACTAGTATATTTAATTTTCTTAACTTAAATATGTTTATAATATTGTACCTAATTATCTTTTAACTATTTTGTGGTATGTTCAGTAAAATGGGCATAACTTTCTACCTAAAGATTCAATTGGAGTGATTCTTGATCCTGTGAAGAGATGACTCAATGGGCTAACATATTGTATTTACAAAGCATTTAAAATTTGAGTGTTTAGAGGGTAAAAAAGGCCTAGAACAGAACTGATCTACAGTACAGGCCCAGTTTGAACAATCATCAGTATTTGGCCCATAACTATAGCAATACGTATCTAATATGTATGAGACAACTTAATTTGGACAGATAAGAGACTTATCTACAATTTTTATGTTTTGAATCATAGCTAATTCGGATCACATTAATTCCAAATTGGATAATCAATTGGGTGCCTTAGAGATAATCAATGCAAATTATTTTGCCACCATTCTTGACATTCATCATCCAAGTGGTTCCCTCCTAATTTGTCTCAATTTATCAATGTTTTTCTATAAACAGATAGCTTTTTTATGCCTAAATCATGTAAACAGATTTATGCCTAAATGGTTCCCTTCTAATTTGTCTAAATTTATCAATGTTTTTCTATAAACAGATAGCTTTTTTATGCCTAAATCACGTAATTAGAAAGTTAGAATTTAGTTCAAAACACTTGTCCTTTGTATTATCTCTTTGTAATATTATTTCTCTTGTTTACTATTAAGTCATGTTATTTCTTCTTCCATTTCTTTTCTTTTTCTTTAGTTTTATTATGTCCAAATAATTGTTTTTATGCTAAGGTGAAAGGGTGAAACTCTTGGTAAGGTAATAAGATATGTTTAACACTTATTCATGATTTTAATGCTTCATTCTTAAGTTATGTAAATTTATATATGATGTATTTATTTTATTTGTAGAATTAATACCCTTTCTTCTAAAGTGGTGATTCTTGATTTATTATTGACAAAATTTATACTTGACACAATAAATTCTTGAAACCATTTACAAGATTTGGTGTATATACCCTTTCTTGTAAAGTAGGAGTCTTGATTTATTGTAGACAAATATAAATATTGGCATAATAAATACTTGAACCCATTTATAAGATTTTGTGTATAATAATTGAAAGAAATAAATACTAATTAATATATAAATGATGATAAATTTTAATTGTTATATTTTTCGGTTGGAACCTCCTTTGTGTGAGGATTCCAAGTGAGTTATAAAAATAGTTAAATATATTTTTACTTCTTATGCCAAGAGTGGATCCCCTTAACCTTAGTTTTTATTTGAATTGATTAATTGAATTAATATTTGTAAACATCTTATACTGCATTAATTGTCTTAAAAGTGTTTATATTTTGTAATTTTAATTCTACTTCCCTGTGGATCGACCCCGTTCTCATCGAGTTATTTATTACTTCGACAATCCTGCACTTGGGAATAAACTCCTATATTTTGGACGTGTCAATATACAAACTTTAAATGTAAGTCTGTTATATTAACAAAATTAGAAACTCACCTTGACGTTATACTTTGAACAATCCTAGTCCAGAAACGCTGGTAGAATTACTAGAGCTAAAATTGTAGCTTTGAATTTTAGCAGGAATTGATGTTGACGCAACACTTTGCTACCCTTTTATCTCTCAGCCTAAAGATGAACATAAGAAAGAAAAAAAAAATTCTTTCTTTTATATTTTTGTCTAACACTTGCCGAAAACTAAAGTAAGTGATATAACTTATTTTAGTTTTTTATTAGTGTTTTTGTCTAATACTTAGACTAACACCAATTTCTCATTATAACTCTTACAATACAATTTTCTCTTACATTGTCGAATGCTTTCTCAAACCAACTTTAAATTGCAAATAATTTGGAATTTAAATCATAACTCATGCTCATAAAGGACATGTGTCCTCCATATATTAAGTATGGTAATTCTAACTTGCCACTTGACAATTATTGAATTGTTAATTCAAATAAGACTAATTCATTAGTCTTTTATTTGTTTTTGTCTAACATACTACAATTATAAAAAAAATTTGCAATTTGATATATTTTTTACACTTAAAAGACATGTGTTCCTTGATTAACATAATGGTGGCAATTTCTTTGCCACTTGTCAATCCATAATAAGGCAACATCATTCCTTTGCTTGACAAGTGGTGGCATGAGGTGGCAAATCATCATTTGTCACTTGTCAAGCTCCTAGACTTAACACTTAAGCCCAACAGTTTTTCAAGAGATCCTAAAATAATTCGTACTTTCTAAAATCTTTGCAGATTGAACAATTCGACCTGGTGCGTTACTCCAGTGCTCAATAAGTACACTTTATATTGTGAGACTCCCTAAGTTCACACCTATTTATCTTAAAATCTTTTTCATAATTTTTTAAATAATGCCCTACACACATGTTATAAAAATATAGAACGACACTTTAAACTATAAATATTCGTATAATACCTTCATCATTTATATCCTAAAAGAGCGAAGATATATATCATCACTATCGAGTCTTCATATGCTCGACCATGAACTTATCTCTAGATTTGTATTTTCATAAATAATATTCGCCAACATTTTTACGATATTGTTTATCCTACGAAAAACTCTTTCTCAGGCTTTATGCTTATGACCACAAGACTTTTTGAAAAATAATCTCAGAGCATTAGGATATATAACTCACCTATATGAGCTAACGGATCCCATATCTACACACACCGAACTCCATAAGCATCGAACCATATCCAGTGACACCTAGCTGTCAAACCATAAAAGGTCTTTGACATATGTGGAACTTAAGTATGGTGGATCACTTATAAGCCCATTATGGTGCTCAGGTTAAATGACCACGAATACTACTCAACTCGAGAAGATCCAATATCAACGGCTTTATGGAATGTCTATTGGAGGTCTTCATTGAGTCTGTTCAGTGTGTTCACTCAATACCTGTATGCCTTTGCGAGCTTCCACTAAGCTCATGGTCTACTAAGATTAACCATTTGGACCATCCAGATATAGACATACATTGATCTATAGATAAGAAGATCTTCACCGATAGACTCATATTAGTGAAGATAGATTTGTAACATAAAGTTTGAGAATATACTCTTATAATGACATTTTCTAGCACTATTTGCAACTATGTCATTGCTAATATATTCCCAGGTCTTTGTCCCATTTCAGATAAGGCACTAACCTTTTAGATTTCACTAACTCTTATAACATGCTAACTCTTAGCAGTACTAACTCTTAGCATTTATAACCCTAAGCGCTGCTAACCCTTAGCATTTATAACTCTAAGTATTGCTAACTCTTAACATTGATCTAAACTCCTTTACACCAGATCTGAAACTCCTTTAGATCATACAATGTCTAAAATGTTATAAGCATCTTACCATTTATATTTGATATTAACAATTGTATTTGAAATGTTTATTGTATAGATATTAAATAATTAATATTCATATAATATTAGAATGACACAAATTCACCATCCCCAATAATTCTCAACTTTCCATTGCTTTCTTAACCATGAAAACATTTGCTAAACTTTTAGGGTAGTGGATTTCTCAAATCAATCTTGCTGTCAAGAGTTTTTTTACTTCAGCCAAGATAGCTTCGTTTCTTTCCTAGTTAAATATTCTTCTCTTTTGCTTACCTAGCTTGAAAGATGGATTGATTGCCAGATATGAGAGTAGGGTTTATCCCTAACATGTCTTCGTGTGATTTATGCAGTGCAAATCCTAGCACAAATATACATATGTGTACATATCATACCAAGTAGTATAATGATATAAATCAGATATCATTCCTCCAAAGACTTCTATAATATATTTTTATTAATTACTAAAATTAATCATACTTGACTTTTATTTAGACAAAACTTACAATTGAATAATCTAAATTATCCTAAATTTAAGCAACAAGAAAGTACAGACATGAATTCACCAAGTTTAAGGAAACCTAGGGTTACAACTTATCCTCCAATACTTCATTGAATCATTTATTGTCTTATTGAATTCATTAATAATAAATTGTTGGCTAGAACTCTCTTATTGATATAAGACTCTATTGACGTTCAAATAACTATATTTCATCATAACAATTACCTATGTATTTATGGTAATCATAATAGAGTGAAACACATTAAAAATAGGTCTACTAATGCTATATATATCATATAGGTATATTTCTATCATATATCAAACTCATAGTAGTTATCTATGATTATATTAAAAGTGCACTGTGCGTGGGGTTAATGAGTACATTTTAATTTTTTTAATTACACATCACACATGCATAATTAAGTACAGCGGAATATTAATAAATATTTTATTATACTAATAAAATATTAAAGAACTCGCCCTCAAAGCGTGCCTTGTGCAGTTCTAATGAAGACTGGGTGAGATTCCTTAAGCTAGAGCAATAGCCTTTTTATCTCGACTGAAATTATGTACTTGAAGAAAATTTTGCTTCAAAAACTCTCAGCTTATGCTATGTAAAATTGTTTAATTCACTTGATGTTTTAAATAGCAAATGAACCACGACCTTATATATATATAGCAAACTTGGCCACCACCTTAACTAATCAAATTCAAGTTAGTAGCATGCATGACAAGGCAAGTAAATGGCCACTTCATGCTTACAAATGAGTTTGGTGACAAGAGAACTTTAGGTGGCCGAATTATAAGGAAATTTGTGGCCAATTGTGTTTGTAAATAAACAAAATATAAACACCTCATGCCTTGTTAACTAAACATGACATGCTTGGTACTTGAATATATCTTATAAAATAATTTATTTAGCCAAAATTAATTATTTACATTTAACAATTAAATAGGCTAATAAAATTATCCCACGTGCCATGCCCTAACAATTTAATGGCATGATATGCGGCATCTAATAGAAAGGTAAAAGTGGTAAGTCCCACTTGCCGAGATCTCGAGCTTAACACTTAAACCCTATGATCTCCCTAAGAGACTCTGAAATAATTTCAATTTTTTTGAGAACTTCTCAAATTGAACTATTCAATCTGGTATGCTACCCCAGTGCACAACGAGTACACTTTATATAGTGAAACTCCCTAGGTTCACACCTATTTTGTCTTATAGAACTCTTTCGTAAGTCCATAAATGATGCTACACACATACATTATAGAAATAACAAAGTAGCATGTTGAACCAAACAAGTTAAGGTTAATATATATTTGTATAATCCCTCCGTCATTTATATCTTGGAAGAGCAGAGGAATAAATCATATCTATAAAGTCTCCATATACTAAACTGTAAAAGTTACCTCCAGATTCTTATTCCCATAAACAATATCCGCAAACACTTTTGCGATATTGTTTCTTACACAAGAAATATTTTTTTCGAGTGAATTACTTATGGCCATAAGATTTTCTTGAACACAATCTCGGAGCATCTGGATATTCAACTCACCCATATAAGCTGACGGATCCCATATCTACACACACAGAACTCTATGAGCATTTGACCATACCCAGCGACTAGATTATGAAAGGTCTCTGACATGTGTGGAACCTAAGTATGGTGGATCACTCACAAGTCTACCGTGGTGCTCAAGTCAAAGGACTATGAATACTACTCAGCTCGAAAGGACCCTCTATTGATGGTTTTATGAGATGTTCATTAAAAGTCTTAATTGAGCCTGTTTAGCATTTAGTCCTTACTGAATACCTGTATACTTATACGAGCTTCCACTAAGCTCATGGTCTGCTAAGATTAATCATCTGGACCATCCAGATATAGATATATACCGATCTATATTAAATACGATTTTCACCGACAGACCCACATCAGTGAAAATAGATTAGGAATATAACATTTGAAAACATACTTACACTAACATTTCCTAGCATTATTTGCAACCCTGTGCAAATATGTCATTGCTAGTATATCCTTAGGTCTTTGTCTCATTTCAGACAAGACTCTAACTCTTTACATTTTGCTAACTCTTATAACCTGCTAAGTCTTAGCAATGCTAACTCTTAGCACTTATAATTCTCAGTGTAGCTAACTCTTAGCACTGGTCCAAATTTCTTTTAATTAGATCTGAACTCCTTCAGATCATACAATATATGAAATTTACAAGAATCTTACTATATATTATTAATATTGATGATTTTAATCGAAATGTTTATTGTATAAATATTAAACAATTAATATTCATCCAATTTGGAATGGCACGTAAGCACCAGTTCCAACATATATATCAAACTATTCTAGGCTTAACTCATAAATTCCTTTGTCGAGTTCATTATGGTTCCACAAATAATTAATATATTGGCCAGATATAAAGAAAGAATTAAGCATAAGATAGAATGAACGATTCTTCTTTATTGAGTTCATAAAATAAGAGAGATAATAAATTTCAACTACATATTGGGTTCAAAAGTTGAACCTTAGATAAATAAAAGTTAGTTCATGATGAATTTAAGAGTATCAAAGAAAATATTAAAAGACAAAATTAACAAGGCTATAAAAATAAGAGAAAGAGAAGAAATTAAACAAGGTGGATGCCCTGAATCACTCCTTTCTCTTTTACTTGTTGTACAATTCTTGTTCTTCAATCTTCAATATAACTTTAATCTCTCTCTTACTTTTTGTTTGTGCATTTTCTCTTGCTTGTATTTTATTTTGGCTCTTAAAATTGGTCATTTTATAGACTTTTTAATGCTAAAGGTTAGATACTTTAAATCCAAGTTGAATTTGGAGTCTAAAAATTTTCTTTTTTTTTCTTCAGTCACATAGGCACCGCAACACTGGCATCTGAGCACTGCGGCACTCAACTCTCTGCTTTGGCCGTTACGGCGCTGGTGCTTAGGCACCACAGCATTGATACCTGAGAATTGGCCATTAAGTTTCTACTTAACTGATACATGATCAGGGTTAAATGTATTATTATATCTATCACTTTAGACTTTAAGTTTTTCTTTAAATTATGAATATTTGGCTATTTATATGTGTTTTTTTTATACCATAAACAAGTTTATTAGTCAAGGTATGAAGATTCTAGTTAAACCAAAAGTGAAACGGACAAGAAACAGCAAAAAATTGAAGGAGCCATCAGCATTACCTAGGCGCCACAACGCCCAAGGCTGGACACTGCGGCATCCAAGGCAGATTATAGAGCACTGTAATGCCCACAACCAGTGCTGCTGCACCCAGAAGACTTTCAAGATTTGGCTATTTCTAGGTCTGGGCGCTGCGACGCCTATGCGACAAAAGAAATCCCTTCTTAAATCTCCTATTTCGACTTGAGTTCAAGGCTCTCAACCTTAAAGTTTCTATGACCTATAAAAGCACTCTTTTTGAGTCAAAACACACAATTTTTTAGAGGCAAAACTTAGAAAAATAATTCACAATACAAATAAAGAGATCAAAGCCAAGAATTCAAGATTATTGATTAAGATTGGTACATTCAAGCAAGAAAGAAATAGAGGTGATCCAGGGCATTAAGCTTTGTGTTATTTCTTCTAATTTCTTAGTATTATGATTTTCTTCATCATGCTTTCTATTCTTTACTTTGATACTCTTGGATTAATCATGAGATAAACTTTTTTTTATTTAGGGTTAGACTATGGAACTTAATATGCAGTTGTATTAAGGGAATAACTAAGAGATCATTGAGTCTAATGAAATATGAGGGGATAAGTCGAAACCCTAGATTGCTTTTTTTTTAATTGGTGAATTCAAATCTTGCTTGCTTTTAATTTAAATTAGGTTTAATTTTATAAAATTAGGTTAATTAGATACAATTCATTTTTAGATTTTTTTTCGTGATAAAGTAAAGTAGAGTTAATTTTAGTAATTGATTAAAGAAAATAGATTAAATAGTCTCTATAGGAATGATAACTTGGACTAAAATCCTATATTATTTGATACGATAGCATACAATTGTGCTTATCTATTATCGTACACATCACTATGGCAATGAGTGTAGAGTGCCATGGTGTTGGGCTCTCTGTCTCGGGCGCTATGACGTTATTGCTTGAGTGACACGGCGTTAGGCCATTTTCTTTAATTTCTTCTAATTTTATTTGAATCCCAAATCTTCATGCCCTGGGTTTGAAAACCTATATTTCATCAATAAACTCAATAAAAACCAAATATTCAATAATTTAAAGTAAATTCTAAGTTTGAGAAGATAAAAAAATAATATTCTTTATAGGACCCTATCAAATAACCCTAAACGTAAGATCTTTGCTTGTCCTTGAGCAAAACAAAAAAAAATGGAATAAAGAAGATAAATTTATAACATAAACAATTGTATGGGTTAATTAAAATATTGCTAACTAGTGTTAAAGATTGAATTACACTTAAAAACTTTTCAAAGTCCAAAATTACTTATGAAAATCCAATACACCTAATCATCATGCTTGTTTTTATGTTATAACTATTAACTTGATGTGTGTGCATATGGCTGCTTTACTGTTTATCAGTTGTACCTGAAATGGTTTATACATACAAGAATGACTAGGATCTTTAAAACAATCCATAAGCTTGCTTTTTATATTACTCTCCATTAATGTAGAGCAATACATAACTAAAGATCAAATAGGACTTTCAAAAGGTTGTAATGTAAGGCTGAGGTTAAAGTAGGGAATATTGAAAAAATGTTATAGTTAGTTTACACCATAACCCTAATCTTATTATTTCCAGATTCTTTGTCCTTTCTTTTTCCAAAAAATTCCCCCAAACTTGTTTTATTTTCTCTCTAAACCTCTCTAGTTGTTTATTAAAACTTTCTAGGATTAGGGTTTTTTCCCCCACTTAATCATAAGTTTGTACATTTTCTTTTATGAGCTAGTTCTTTGTATTTTCTATCCTTGACCTTGAATTATGTCCCTTCATGATCCTTAACAAGATGTGATTATTATGGTGCAAAAGGTTTTATAAAGGACTTAAATTCTAAAGGTTTTGGCTATCAATTTTGGTTTAGCAAAGAAAATTTGTCAATAAGGCTCAACAGGGGTAACTAAGGATTAAAAGTATATCAAAGTAGGCTTGAAAAGTCCAAACAATCCAAAAATAGCCTAAAATCATCTCTTTAGCTATGCTTGCCTTAGGATTTTGCCTTCAGTGCTAATCAAACAAGTTCTAGACTAATTGAGACCCTAGACAATTTCTTGTTGTAGAAAAACATCTTCTAAGTTAGTAGCTAATATACTTTGGCAGCTCTAGTGTTTAATATATTTGAAGTGAATATAAATGAAGTAAATATAAGTAATTCTAATTAAAGCATAAGGAAAGACATTGTAATAATTGACTCTTTAAGTTTATGGTTTCTCTTCGAACTCAGATTTTTATCATTGACTACAAAAACTTTTAACCCAAACAAACATACTTAAAAAAAACCTAAAAGTAAAGGAAAAAAAAATAGAATTTAAACCTAAACATGCAAACTAATATGTAGATATCCGAATGTAAGAGCAAAAGTGTTTCCCTACCTCCAAACTTAAATATAACCATGTCTTCAATGTTGCAGTAAAATTAAGAAATCAAAACACTTCTCTAAGGTGTGAATGAGTCTTCAGTCGTCCGTCATGTGATGCAGGACAAGCGTTGATAGATTTGTGATTTTGTTCACGAAGACGAGGTTTGCTAATGTCGTTAGCAATACTAAGAGTTATAAATGCTAAGAGTTAGCATTGTTAAGAGTTAGCATATTATAAGAGTCAGTGAGATCTAAAGAGTTATAACCTTATTTATAATGAGACAAAGACCTGAGAGTATACTAGTAATGATATAGTTGTACAGAGTTGCAATAGGGGCTAGAAAATGTCATTGTGTAAGTATGTCTCAAACATTATGTTCTTGATCTATGTTCACCAATATGGGTTTATCGGTGAATCACTATAATATAGATCAGTGTATGTCTATATCTGACTAGTGCAAATGGTTATTCTTAGCTAACCATGAGCTTAGAGCTTGTATAGGCATGTGAGTATTCAGTTAGGATTAGATACTGAACATGACAAGACCCGCCCCAGAACCCTCTATAGTAGATCCCAGTGAGCCTTACCTGGCACCCCAATAGAAGTTCCTCAAAGTCTAACTACCATAACTGGAAAATTCTGTGAGGTGAACCCTTTTTAATTCTTGCTAGTGACCCTTGCGGCGTTAGGGAAACATTTGGAGAACGCTCCCGAGTTCAAGGTATGCCATGACATTGGGACTTTTACTGCACCATATATAAGCCCACTTTTTAGACTCCATAGTGACCCTTGCGGTGTTAGGGCAACATTTTGGAGAATGCTCCCGAGTTCAAGGCATCCCACGACATTGAAACCTTTATTGCAGCATATAAAAGTCCACTTTTTGGACTCCATAGTGAGCCTTCCATACCCTAACCATTTTTCTCACAACCCTTACATGTCCCAAGCCTAGAAATCAACCTACACCATGCAAAAACAAGGTAATAACAATATTCAAAGCCATTCTGGAAAGAGATTACACAAAAATAACAAAATCAAGAGTACATTGGCTAAGTGTTAGAGGATTCAACCAAGACTAAGGCTTGATTGGAAGCCAAATTGCCTTCAAAATATTCAATTTATTTGGTTGTATCATATTTATTATTATATCCACAAAACTCTTATCATGTTGAATTAAATCTATTTTCTAGGATTATGGCTTTGAACTCAATATGTGAACTTAATTAATCTAATCCCAATATTATAGTCTCAATTTATTATTCAATTTGTTTGTTCTTAATACTTTCAATATACTTAGCCAGTTATTGAATGATTAAAGAACATCAAGCTAAACTTGGAAAAGGCATCTTAGTGTTAAGCTTAGGAAAAATTGTAATATCCAATCCCTATTAGTAGTATTGGCGCCTAGATTTCGGTATAGAGTAATGAAGATGCTGTAGGGTTACTCGATTTTAACCTTATTAGAAATATTTTATTTATGGTGCGCATGAGAGATATTAGACCTAATTTGATAATTTCACATACGATTGGAGCGTCAGACGACCCTAGAATATTTTTGGAATTTTTCTCTATTGGCTTGGAAAAAGACATTTTAAATTTCTACATGAATTTTCATTTAAGGGTTATGTATGGAACAAGCCTTTGTTGAGAAATACAATCCATATATTAGAGAATGGACCAATTAGAAACAATCTCATAGATTGCCAAGTTGGGAATTCTAGTTAGTTCCTTGGACTATTCTAACTAGATAGTTACAAAGGAACCAATTACATACTTAGTTTTCAACCAATGGAAAATTAGAAATTTAGAGTAAATTGAAGGGCAAATTGGTCAATTGAGGGAGCACTATATATATGGTAGAAGTGTGTAGATTTTTCAAGAGAGTAAAAGCAAACACTTAAAGTAAAAGAGAGAGCAAATTCATGCAAGTGAGGGAGGGGTTGCTACAGTGACATTTCAAGTTTTTTTTTCATGCTTAATCAAGCTATAAGAAGGTCAAGTATAAGTTCCTAAGCTCAATTGAAGCCTTCGTTAGTGAAAATCCAAGAAAAAGAGGTCAGAAAAGCATTGTTTTGTGAGATTGATATGTGAACTTTCAAGATTTCTTCAATTGATGTTCTTGTATGTATTCTTGGTTTAGATTGAGTTGAATTCTAGTGTGGAACTTGAAGGAGTCTCCAAGTGGAAGAAATTAGCAAGGTAAGAATTAGGATTTTGGGTGATTGGAATGTAGATACTTCAATTGGTTGTAATTAAGGCATTAGAATGAAATTGGCTTGATTTTAGTGTAATTGGAACAAGAAATTGAGAAATGAAATGTGTTGAAACCTATGGTGAAATTCTGCCACTTTAGGGAAGTTAGGGATTGAGTTGTATTTTGGTTGAATTGTGATGTATAAATGGTGCCTTATGTAAATTGAATGTATATGGTTGATGGAAAAATTCAAAAATGAAGAAAATGGGACATAATTGTCCATTTTGAAAAGGTAAAGGGGAATTATGTCCAACCGGAGTTATAGGCTGTTAAGAAATTTTCAGGGCATCGGATGGTGAATTAGATAAGATTGAATGGCTTCGTAAATAAAAATTAGAAAGTAGTATCCATCCGGGTTTTATATGCCAATTAGAGCGTTTAGTAGTTAAATGAGATTCTAGCATTCGATTTGGTTCTAAATGTCATTTATGGCGTGTAGGTGAAGAAAACTGAGAGCAGTAACTGGAGCATAAATCTGTAGCGAAATTGAGTGCGGAGTGGTTGAGTAAAAATCTGTCATTTCTTTTATCTTTCGTTTATTATATTTCCGTATAGTGAAAATATATGTTTTATGTGCTTTTAATGCATAAACATTATTTATGATCTTGATATATATATCAATAGATATGCTTTTACATGTTCAGTTTAAGAAACAGTTTTAAAATTATTGCATCCGTTTCAGAGGTCATTGGTAGCCTCAGATTATAGTGGTGGTGATTATATTAGACTCAGCCGGTATATCCTATACACATGGGCAGGTTATGAGGAGAGGTGTTACTAACTCCGGGAAGTCGAGATGTCGAGTCATGTGAGTCGCTCTATGTGTACGGGGTATTGTCTCGCTATATATATTTGATGTAGGATTTCGCTGCATAGCCAGTGAGATATCTTGAGATGTCACTGTAGGTGCTGCTAGTTGAAGCGCCATGTGACCTACTCACGCGTGCGGTGCTAGTTAAGTCGATGTGTGAGTATAGAGCTTTAGGGTTACCATTGGTACAATTTAGAAAGAAAATGGCCGAGCGAGGACTTTACTAGTTTTCGATCTATCGATAGCATTTTATGCATTTATATGCACATGGTAGTTATCATGTTGTATAGATTTTGGATCTTGTTTTCTAAAGATGTAAATAAAACCCGTTCGACAAGATTTCATTGGCATATAATGTTAGAAACCGTTTTACAGCTTTATATTAGTTTTAGAAGCATGATTTATGCATGTCTTTTAGAATTTACTATCTATTCATAATGTTATTTTATTTGAAATCTTAAATGCACTCACTGAGCTCCTTTAGCTCACTCGTTTTGTATTTTATATTTTCTAAACCCCCTTCCCAAGTGTAGGTCTTAGTACGCCAGCTGTTAATTCTCCTATTGCTGATTAGTGGGTCAAATCTAAAGATCATTTTGTTCATGTAAATGTGCTAAATAGCACTCTTTTTCTTTCAGCATAGTAGTTCTAAGCTTGTGTATTGTATGTATGTTTTGAACCAATAAGAAGAGATTTCGATATTATGATTATCGTTTTTACTTTTTATGAGTATGCTTATTTTGTGATTTAAATGAAATTCCTAATTTGAGTTGGATTGATTTTGGAAAAGATCGGAGGTCCTATTTGACAGTATTGAGAAGTGGTTTGGAAATAGAAGTGTATTTCTTTGTAGGTTTTGTATTAGATTTTAAAAAAAACAGAGGAAATTCTGCCCCTTTTTTTTAAAATTAAGATGTTATTTTCATACATATACCAAGATTTTCTCAATAATAGCAAGAAGTAAAAAGGGGTTCACCTTGCGGAATTTCTTAACTTACCCAGTTAAATTCTGAGAAACTTCCGTAAAGGTGCCCGGCAGGGCCGTTGAGACCTACAGTAGAGGGTCTCGGGGCAGGTTCTTTTAAAAATTGATACATGATCACAATATAACAATTGTGAGTTTTGATATAGGATAAGAATATACTTATATGGCATGTATAGTCAATATAACTTATTTATAATAAATCTTGATTTATTTGATTTACCATAAGAATATAGGTTATTAGTAGATTAAGGTATAATCACTCGACCATCAAAAAAGGCTCGCAATGAGATTTTTATTGTGACCAATAACCGAACTGAGGGATTAATATTTGGGATAACAATATTAAAAAATCATATCGAGGGGGTAGATATAGTCATAGATACTCTCCATATATTGATTTCACATTATAATGCCTACACATAAGATTGATCAGTAATGTTAATGTTTAGTTTTAGCACAAACAAACCAATGACCAATTGTTTGAATAAAGGCAAGAAGAAACAATTTTAGTAGTTGGTTAAGAATATACACAAATTCTTTATAGGATCGACAACTCTCTCATCACTTTATTACTTATCCACGATAGTGTGCACTTGCTTAGAAATCGCACAATAAGTATTTCTTATTCTTCATTGCTCAACATAGTTCCTACCTATACATTTTGTCTGGCAATGAAAGGTCTAGTGTTATCTCTTTTGTTTCTTCTATGTAAGGAAGGAAGTATTCTTCTATCTTCTCCTCTTCCTGAGGTAATGCCCTAGGCCAGACATCCAGTAGCTGCTATTGGGTCTCTGGATCCTTCGGTTGCTAAAGCGAGGTATCCATTTCTATTGAGATTCCTTGCCTTACATCCCTAGAAAGTTTCTTCGGTAACCTCAACGAGTTAGCATAACACTGCCTTGCTTTACTTTGTTCTCACTTTAATTTGCTTTAACAAGAAAGAGTTTTCCACCCCTAAACTTAAATTATACATTGTTCCCAATATAAAAAAATAAAGAATTAAGAGTAAGAGACTTTCCTGGTAATTGATGCTATTTTATTCTTAAAAAAGAAAATTAAATAAAGTAACCAAACGAAAATTAAATAAACATAAAAATAAAAATTACTTAGGTTGCCTCCTAAGAAGCGTTTGATTTAGCGTCGTCGGTTTGACGAGGCTTCCTATTCTCTTATGGTGGATCAAATGTGCTGATGGAAGCATTTGTGTATATGATCTTGCTAGCTTTCTTCTTTTTTGATTTCCATACTTTTGCTATTAAACCTCGGGTAGTATCTTTTATTTCATTCTCCTGGTGTCTCTCTGATGAGGGCACGACTAACAAATAGAATGCAAAACCTATTCAAGTTCCAGTTGGTCCGGTTACAAGGGCTCAAGCTAAAAGGTTCAAAGAAACTCTTAATGGACTGATTCAAAACATTTGGGTAGAGGTAAATTCATAGGGGTGCAAGGAAGATATTCCACGTGTTCCACAAAGTTGGGTTTTCATAATTCGAGCTTTGGAATAATCTAGAAGAAATTTCTCAGATCACAAAGTAGACGGAATTAGATGAGTTTTCTAAATTGGTGATCATAACAGCCCCTTTGAGCAACCCAAGTAGTTAGAAGCTTTTAGAGGCCTACAATAAATATTTATGATAATAGTTGTAATATTTGAAATAAAGCCTTAGTTATTGGTGGTTGGTAGTTAGTTAAAGTCTGCAGCTGTATTTATTGTTGTAGTTGTAAAGTTTGAAAAAACTAGTTTAAAGCCCTGTTGGTAGTAGTTGGTAGCTACTAGATTTTAAGTTGTCATTCAATATTGTAATAAATGCTAGCATCCCAAATCTTCACTATAAATACATAAGGGATAATAGGAAAACATTTAGCAATTTGATTAAGAAAATTCTCTTTGATTCTTTTAGAACTCTTTGAACTTATAGAAATAATTTCTGTGGCGTTCTTCTTCGACTTATCAATCAATCATTTCATAATTGATTGTAGCGTCTTCATTATACCAACGTTCTTGCTTCAATATAAGCAACTGGTCGCGGTTTCATACAAATGTATTTCTAGACAATCTTGGAGTCCTTCTTGATCACAACTTTATCCATTTCTTGGAGTGGATTGTATCACTCTACAGAAAGACTTTAATCTTAGACCGGGGAAATGGCTTTTCTTTTTCTTTTTCTTTGCTTGCTTTGTCGTGATGCTTCTCTTTCTTCTTCTTTCTTTCCTTCCTATGCTTCAATGCCCTTTTTGATGTGAGGATCTAATGTCTCCATATCTTTGGTTTGCTTGACATTTGGGTGCACCATATTAATGCAGAAATAAGCTTCACTTTCAGTTGGTAACTTGATCTCTTTGAAAACCTTAAAAGTGACTGTGTCTTCTTGCACCCTCATGGTTAACTCCCCTTTTTGTACATCAATGATTATTTTTCCAATGGTTAGGATGGGTCTTCCAAGGATGATAGAGATCTCCTTGTCTTCTTCCATGTTCAAAATGATGAAATCAGCAGGGAAGATAAATTTATCAACTTTAACCAACACATCTTCAATGAATCCCTTGGGATAGGTAAGATAATGATCTGCCAGCTGGAGTGTGATATTTGTTAGTTTGGCTTCTCTCAGTCCCAAGTTTTTGTACATGGATAATGGCATAAGATTAATGCTAGCTCCTAGATCACAAAGTGCTTTCCCGAAATTGCAATTTCTAATTGAGAATGGTATGGTGAAACTCTCAAGACCTTTGAGCTTTGGAAGTAGCTTCTTTAGAATAATGGCACTACACTCCTCTGTTAGGGCCACAGTCTCGAAGTCATCTATTTTTCTCTTCTTTCATAAGATGTCCTTCATGAATCTCACATAGCTTGGCATTTTCTTCAGTGCGTCTGCAAAAGGAAGATTAATATGTAATTTCTTAAAAATATCAAGAAATTTAGAGAATTGCTTATCTAATTTCTTCTTTTACAGCCTTTGAGGAAATTGTGGTTGTGGAGTGATTAACTGCGTGGCTTGCTTTTGTGGGTTACTACTGTTAGAATTTGTGCTAATGTGTCATCCCGTTGATGTATGAATATTTTATTTTATAATATTTATATAGTACATTTTTATTAAATCGCTAATTTTAGTACTTAAATGGTACGGTGCTTGTTACGTTACAAACATTGTATAATCTAAAAGAGTTCAGATTTGGCCTAAAAACGTTTAGACCAGCGCTAAATGTTAGCAATGTTAAGAATTATAATTGCTTACAGTCAGCACTACTAAGAGTTAGTAGGTTATAAAAGTCAGCAAAATCTAAGAGTTAGGACCTTGTTTGTAATGAGACATAGACCTGAGAGTACATCAGTAATAACATAGTTGCAAGGAGTTGCAATAGGTGCTGAGAAATGTTATTATGTAAGTTTATTATCAAATTATATGTTCCTGTTCTTATTCACCGATGCGGCTCTGTCGGTGGAACCCTTTCTAAAAGACCAGTGTATACTATACCTAGATGGTTTAGATGGTTGTTCTTAGTTGACCATGGGCTTACCGAAAGTTCGCATAGCATACAGGTATTCAGTAAGGACTGAATACAGAACAGGCTCATCGAGGACCCCGATAAAAATCTCATAAAGTCATCAATGGTAGGTCCTCCCGAGTTGAGTAGTGTATATGGTCCTTTGACCTGAGTGCCATGGTGGATTTGTGAGTGATCCACCATGCTTTAGTTCCACATATGTCAAAGACCTTTCATGGTCTGACCGCTATGTGTCGCTGGGTATGGTCTGATGCTTATGGAGTCTGGTGTGCACAGATATAGAATTTGTTAGCTCATATGGGTGAGTTGTATATTCGGATGCTCCGAGACTGTATCTTAGAAAGACTTATTGCCATAAGCAACAAATCCAGGAAAAGAGTTTCCAACAGGGACAAACAATATCGCAAAGGTGTTTGCATGTATTGTTTATCGAGATATATATCTGGAGATGAGTTCACGAATGAACGTGTGGGGATTTGACGGTAATGATCTATATCCCTGCTCTTCCAAGATATAAATGGCGGAAGGATTATACGTATGCGCGATAACCTCAACTTGTATGGCCTATTGTAGAAGTGGGCGTCTGGCTCGATCCCGGCCCAATCTAGACCGTCCGACCCGAAAAAATTGGAACAGGTCCTAAATTGGGATGGTAAATGTGAGTCCCAGTTGTCCCAGTCCAGCCAAAACGAGACCTGGTTCGGTTCGGGTCATTCCCGAACCGAACAAATTTTTTTGTTTGTTTTATAATGTAATCAAAACGGCGTTGTTTCTGAAAGTTAAAACGGCGTCGTTTTTAATGAGAAAAAAAAAGGAATCGATATATCAGAAGTCATATTTTCATTTTCATTTCAAAAGCCTAACAAAATTTATGGCGCCGTTTAATATTCTTCCACCGTTGCTGTCAATGTTGTTTCGCAATTCTACTGCTGCTGTCGTCGTCATTTTACCACTGCTGCCTGCAGCCGTTATGTTGCTGTTGTTCCACCTGCCGCTGCGTGACCTGCGCTGCCGCCTGCCACTGTTCTGCATCCGCGCGTTGCTATTTTACTGGTGCTGTTCAGCATCCGTGCATTACTATGCCATTCTGCTGTTCCACATTCGCCGTTCTGCATTGCCGCCTGTCGCCGTTGCTGCCATCTTCTATACTCGCCCCCAACAGCCTGCCACCTACAGCCTGCCGCTATTGCTGCTGTCTGTGTTCATTGAGGAAGGTGATATTTTTAAATCCTATGTTAAATTTTCAGTTTCAAGTTTACTTTTTACCAATTAATCTTTGTGATATTTTATGCTTTATGATAACTTGATAAGGGTTTATTTTTTAGGGCTTTTTGCTTAGATGGTTATAATGTTTTAAGAATTGGTTTAATTCCTGAGAAATTGCAAAATCATTTAGGTTCTAAAATATTTAACTTCATGTATTTCACATTATGGCTTGCATTGTGGGAAAGAAGACTTTGTTTGCAGTTCGATTAATATTTACATGTTACATTGATTTATTTTTGCGTGAAAGATTCAAATTAATCTTGGTTGATCGTTGTGTATTATTATACTATTATATTACAGATGAGTCGTGATTCAACTTCAAAAAATATTATGAATATTGGGGGATCTCATGATGATACACAATGCAGCATCAACGATGCAGATGCATTGTTGCCTTTATATCCTAATACTAAGAAGAGAACAAGATCAATGGTGTGGAGTCACTTTACCCCGTGCAAGGACATAACGGATAAGTCACAGTGTAATTACTATAAAAAATTATATGTGTGTAATTCAACAAAAGATGGAACAAATGGTATGCGAAAACACTTATGGGTATGTAAGAAGGTTCCACATTCATTGTTGGATGATAGACAAACAATATTTGGTAGAAAACCCACAGAAGGAGAAGAGAAAAATAGTAGTAATGTTGTGCCTAGAGGATGGAGTCAAGAAGCATGTCGAGTTGCAGCTGTAAAAATGGTGATTATAGATGAATTGCCATTCAGTTTTGTAAAGAATGATAGGTACCGATATTTTTACAGTGTAGCATGTCCTCTATTTGATGTTTCGTCACGTAAAACTATACTTGAAAGAGCCTCTTCTGCTCTTTCAAGTTCCAGTGCTGGCAGAAGAACCTCGCTCTTGTACTCGGATCTAAGTGATCAAGCATCGAGTGGATCTAATAAGGCAAGAGAAGCAGTCGAAAGCGACTAGATTCTTCAAACCATTAAGCGGGACAAAGACCCAGGCGAGCTCTAGTAGTGGAAACCATGAATCCAATTCCTCTATTGCTTTATCATCCACCAACCTCTCTCTTCTTCCCAATATTCAGCCAACACTACTAAGTAACCTCGAACAGAACCATCTTTCTCTCTATCTCTCGGCTTGGAAATCGCTACCAAAGAAGGAATCTGATGCACCAGTGGGTTCTTGATCGAATGAAATAACGTATCTAAAGGCCCACCTAATGGATCCAACGAAGAGCCATCAACAGCGAAGGAACCTCTACCAAGCTCTCAACTAATCAGATAAACTTTCCTATGCTGGTGAGCCCACTTCTCCAAGTCTATATCTTCCGGCATCACCATTCCCAATGCATTCTATTCTCTTCCTTCCAAAGCTATCCTTTGATAGCTGGGAGACCTACTTGTTATGACGTATCTAATAGGCAGCCTGAACCCACGAATATAGGTGAATAACCATCAGCTTTTCTTCAACCTGTACCCAAGAGGCCCGTAAATACCTGGCCAATATGTAGTAGAACTATTTGCTAAGGAGAAAGCCATGTTAAAGAGTCTATTTAGTGTAACTGGGCAATGAATGAGCTTGACAACTGATCTTTGGACATCTGTTTATAATCAAAGCTATATAGTTGTTACTACCCACTTCATATATTCGGACTAGAAATTGCATAGGAGAATTTTGAGTTTCTCTTCGATGTCATCCCATAAAGGGGATGACATCGGCAAATAACTTGAATCGTGCTTGTTGGATTAGGGTATAAAGAAAGTGTTTACCATTATAGTTGATAACGCAAGTGCCAATGATGTTGCCATCAATTATTTTAAGAAGAGACTGAAGAGTTGGAAAGATGAAACACTAATACTAAATGGTGAGTTTATGCATGTGCATTGTTGTGCGCATATTTTGAATTTAATTATGACTGATGGGTTAAAGGATTTGCATGGGAACATTATTTCTATACGTAATGCTGTGAAATATGTGAGATCTTCAACGGTAAGAGTTCAAAGTTTTAAAAGTTTTATGAAGAGAGAAAGAATTGATTATAAAGGGAGTGTGGTATTAGATGTGCCAACGAGGTGGAATTCCACTTATTTGATGTTGGCGACTCCATTAAAATTTACAAAGGTGTTTGATCGAATAGCAGAAGAGGATGAGTCATATAGGAGTTATTTTCTGGAGGATGAAAATGGAAAAAATAGATGTGGGTCACCAATTATTACGAATTAGGAGAATGCTGAACGGTTTGTGAAGTTTCTAAAAACTTTTTATGATGTCACGTTAAAATTTAGTGCTTTATTGTCTGTGATATTTAACATTTGTTTCAGCGAGATTTGTAAGATTAATTCTAATTTAGCAAAATTAAGTCGGAGTGAAGATGTCTCTTTACGTGTCATGGCTAGCAAGATGCAGGCAAAATGTGATAAATATTGGGAATCTATAGAGAAAATAAATAAATTGTTGATACTTGCTACAGTGCTTAATCCAAGACGCAAGATACAATTTGCTGGATTTTGTTTTGGGTTTTTATATGGTGATAACAGTGCCAGAGTCAAAAACATGAAGAGAATAAGTAAAGAATTATTGTATAGGCTTAAGAAGCCTATAATACATCGTATTGTAGAGCGGTTGGTGGACCAAGTAGTAGTGCTGGTAATGTTGGTAAGTATGGAGTGGAGTTGGGAGTAGTACTAGTATGTATGGGTCACAGTCACAGCAGTCTGGTCCATCAAGTTTATATTCAGACGTAATATAGTTTGATGTAGGGGATGATAACCCTTGGGTAAAATTCGTGTAGATGACGAAATGGATTTGGTTGAATCCAATGAAGTGGATAGATACCTGATGGAGAAAGTTGAGAATCCCAAAAATCAACATTTTGATATTTTGAGTTGGTGGAAGGTAAATTCTTCGAGGTATCCAGTGTTGGCACAGATAGCTTGGGATATACTTGCTATTCCTATATATATTATGGCCTCTAAGTCGGCTTTTAGTACCAAGGGACGTATTCTAGATTCATTCCCCAACTCATTAACTTCAAAGATAGTTAAGAGTTTGATATGCAGACAAAATTGGATTAGAGCTTCACTTTTACTAAATAGACCGAAGAGAGAAGAATTTTTAGAAGATATTGAATTTTATGATAAAGTCGAAGCAGGTAAAAAAATATTATTCTACTATTTTATTATTTGTCCTTTTGAATTTTTCCTATTATTTCTTAATGTTTTATGTTTTTATAATGCGAAAATTATTTTCTTATTTCTTTCATGTATAATTTACACATGTTATGCAACCGCCACCTCCACATTATTAAATTTACCAAGAGGTTACTTATGTTATTTATGGGTTATTCAATTTTAAGGTAATTATTCTGTTGAAGCGGAAGCACACAAACAAGCAAAACAATACACCCAAGCAATATAATAATGCAGAATAAGTTACTAAGAAATAAACAGAGAAAGGGGTAGAAGAAGAACACACAAAGAATTATGTGGTTCGGCAACTTACCTACGTCCACAGCGGATCAAGATCACACTCTTCTCTTATTATGAATCTCAAGGCACTCACAAAGTATGCCTTTTATAAGAAAGATCACAAAGAAAACTCTCTCTTTCACTCTAGGGATTTTCTCTCACAAAGAATCACTAAGATCTCTTGTTTATCACAAAGATTGTCAAGATTTCTAGTTAATCACAAAGATCTCTTACTTGATCACAAAGATGTGTTTACAAGCCAAGTGGTAGCCTTTATATAGGCTTTAGGACGTCTTAGGTTTACCCTATACGTGTGGGAGTCATATTAGGGAGTCCTGGAGCAAGTGGGAGACGAAATTAGGAAGTTTCCTAATTTCGGGACACTGTTCCCGTCTCCAGCGCCGCGGCGCTGGGATCTCGTTGCTCCAGCGCTGGCGTGCTTCTACTGAGCGCTGCGGCTCTCAGGTTCTGTTCTGGTCGCCGCGGCGCCCGCGCTTGGTGCATCCTTCTTCGTTTTTTACCTCCTTTCGCGTCCGTCTTTGATCCGTGCGTACCCTACGCACTTGGCTTGATCCCCAAATCATATTCTGATGATTTGTAATCAATATTCTCACAAATCCCCTCCTTGATTCAAAATCATCCACAAAGTAACTCGATCTCTCATTTCCATATCTTCAGTCACCTTCACAAAGTAGTGACTCCGGTTAAGTACTTACATAGGACGAACTTAATCGAGGGTAGTGGCTTAGTCAACATATCAGCAGGATTTTTAGATGACGCTATCTTTGTTAGACTAACTTCACCACTTTGGACAATCTCACGAATGTAATGGAGCCTCACATCAATGTGTTTTGACCTCTCGTGGAACACTTGATGCTTGCTTAGGTGTATGGCACTTTGGCTATCACAATACACACCGGTGTTCACATTTTCACTAGCCAATACCTCCGCGCATATGCCTTTTAACCGCACGGCCTCTTTGATAGCTTCTCCAACAGCTATGTACTCTGCCTCTGTGGTAGATAGTGCAACCACATGTTGTAAGACTGATCTCCAACACACACTACACCCAAACACTGTGAATGCGTAGCCCGTTAACGATCTTCTCTTGTCAAGATCACCTGCATAATCTAAGTTTACATACCCTCTTACCATTTCATTGCTATCCTTATCCCTCTTATACACTAACCCGTGATTCGACGTTCCCTTGAGATATCACAGAATCCACTTTACTGCAAGCCAGTGATCTTTTCCCGGATTCGCCATGTATCTACTCACCACACTTACAGCCTGTGCTACGTCTGGTCTTGTGCAAACTACTGCATACATGATGCTCCCCACAGCGCTTGCATACGGTACTTTGCTCATCTACAGTTTCTCCTCATTGGATGTCGGCGCCTGTGCTGCTGAAAGTCTGAAATGCATGGCCAAAGGAGTAGAGACAGCCTTCGCGTTTGACATACTAAACTTCTCCAAAATTTTGACTATATATCGCTGTTGGGACAAGAAGATAACATCTCTTCTTTCCCTCACAATATCCATACCCAAAATTCTCTTCGCTGCTCCCAAATCCTTCATTTCAAACTCGCCACTCAACTGCTTCTTGAGCTTCTGTATTTCTTCCATGTTCTTGCATGTGATCAACATATCATCGACGTATAGAAGCAAATACATCATCCCACAACTCATGTTCTTGAAGTACACGCATCCGTCATACTTGCTCCTACTAAAATCACAAGCCATCATAAACTCATCAAATCTCCTATACCACTGTCTAGGTGATTGCTTTAACCCGTACAATGACTTCTTTAGCAAACAAGCGTGATCTTCTTTTCTGGGCTCCTCAAACCCTTGCGGCTGTGTCATGTATATCATTTCTTCAAGCTCTCCATGTAGAAAATTTGTCTTTACATCCATCTGCTCTAGATGTAAATCAAGGTTTGCACACATGGCTAACAAAATCCTAATAGATGTGTGCTCGACTCCCTCTCTCTGAGTAAAACCTTGTGCTACTAACCTAGCCATGAATCTTGTAGGCTCAATCCCTGGTATCCCCTCATTCACCTTATACACCCACTTGCACCCGACTAGCTTCTTTTGAGGTCTCTCCACCAACTTCCAGGTATTGTTCTTCTTAAGAGAACAAATTTCTTCTTCCATGGCCTACTGCCATTCTTTCTTGTTTTCACTCTTCATAGCCTCACCATATGTCCTAGGCTCATCATACTCAAGAGTGTAAGCAGAATTAAATGCATGAGTAACTAAGTCTGCTTGTGCATACCTGACTGGTGGGTTGATCGTTCTCCTTAGCCTGTCTCTAGCAAGCTGGTACTCTTCAAGTTCCAACTCAGGAGTTCTAGTCTTCTTTTGGGTGGACTTGGAGGAACTTGTCGGTGTTCTTGGTTCATCTTCAAGGATCTCCTTGTTGAAATGTTGATCTGATGGCATATCAGATCCATTTTCAGGCGCTACTTCAACTTCTATTGACTCGGGTGCTGAGTTTTCCTTGGTCACAGGTTCTTCTTTCTCATCTTCATAGGAGGTTTTCAGCATCGTCATCTCATTGAATGTCACATCACAGCTTATGATACTCTTTGGTGGTGTTAAGTCTTTACACCACACCTTGTATCCTTTTACTCCTTCGGGATATCCTATGAATATCCCTTTGATAGCTCTAGGTTCCAACTTCCCCTCCTTAACATGTACAAAGGCAAGGTAACCAAATATTCTGAGGTGGTCATACTTCGAATGATTGCCAGACCATTTCTCTTCTGGCGTCTTGAAGTCAATTGCTGAGGAGGGACTTGTATTAATCAAGTAAGCTGCAGTCACTACAGCTTCTCCCCAGAATGTCTTGGACATCTTTGCATTGGTAAGCATGCATCTAACCCTTTCAAGTAGGGTTCTGTTCATCCTCTCAGCTACCCCATTCTGCTGCGGTGTTGATCTTACCGTTCTATGCCTTACAATCCCATGCTTGGCACAAAACTCTCTATTGCAAAATTCAAGGCCGTTGTCAGTTCTTAACCTCTTCACTCTTTTGCCAGTTTGATTCTCAACAAGAATCTTCCAAGTCTTGAATACTTCAAAGGCTTAATCCTTGCTCTTCAACACATAGACCCACAGCTTTCTCGAATAGTCATCAATCAAGCTGAGAAAATACCTGGCACCACCACGAGTAACTGTCTGAGCTGGTCCCCAAAGATTCGAGTGTATGTAGTCAAGAGTCCCCTTAGTCTTGTGCTCACCAGTACTGAACCTCACTCTATGTGCTTTCCCTAGCACACAATGCTCACAAAATTCTTAGCCCGTTAACGATCTTCCCGAACGGGACCCGGGACCTGATGCGATATTTCTATATCATAAATTAAGTGCAAGTATACACTATCGTATGCAAGTAATAAAGAGACTAATTAGTCGGATGTCGAACCCACAGGGATAATTTCTTCTTTTTAACCAATTACTAAAATTATATCTTCCTAATAATTATTCAGAAAAATAAAAATCTAAGAATGAATGTAAGAAATATAAAAATAAAAACACAATGCAAAGAGAATAAGGATATAGCAGCGTAGAGAGAACCTAGGATTAATATTATCCCTCAATATGCTTTTTAATGATTAATCCTCTAATGTTTAACTCACTTAGTCTTTATTATTGATCAAGATGCTAATGTATTCACAAGCCTCTTCCAAGGTCATGCAAGTATACCCTAATTTACCAAATACCTATATTCCTATGGTACTTGTAATAAATTAAGATTCATTAAGATTAGGTCTTATTGATCATACATGCCAATTAGGTATATTCCTATCCTAAATTGAAACTTGCATATGCAACATTGAATGTTACTCTACAATCATGCATCAAATTACCTAGGTCTAAATATTATGATTCCTCTTCCGAGTTTATCAATAATATTACCAATTCATTCACCATATATTGGCCAGATATATTGAAGCATTAAACACAAGTAATTTAAATAATAAATGACTAAGTTTATTAAATATTAAAAAGATATGGCAATTTAAGCGCACATATTGAGTTCAAATATTAACCCTAGAAAACAAGTTAGCTCATGGCTACAAGAGAACAGCAGTAAAAATAATTATAAATCATGATACAATTATTAGCAAACCAATATAGACGTCGAATTGCTCTTAATTGCGCTGCCTAAGAACTCTTGATGCCGAAGAACGTCTTGTATCTCTCTCTAAAGTTGCTTCAATTAAGCTCCTATTGCTCTCCAAGACTCGTGCTCTGTATTCTTGGTGCTCTTGGGTCGTCTTGGATTCTTTTTTGAAGGTTGGGAACGAGTGGCTTTTTATAGGGATTGATTTGAGCTTGAAAATCTCAATTCTCGTCGGATTAGGACTCGCATTACCGCTGGCGCGCTATGCAGTTGTCGCTAGGGCGACGTGTGAAAAAGCTATTACCGCTGGAGCGGTGAGATCTTGGCGCTGGGGCACTGCATGAAAACGGCCTCACCGCTGGCGCGGTATGTTGATAGCGCTGGGGCGCTGTCTCGTCGCTGGGGCGGTGACTATCTGCCGCTGGGGCGCTAGACGCGACTTAATCAAGTCGTTTTTCTTATTTCGATCACTATTTTAGAGCTGGGGCGAAAATACTTGTGGCGCGGGGGCGCTGGACTCATAATTTGAAAACTTTGCATTTTAGCCATCTATTCTCATAAAATCATAAAATATCAATAATAAAAACATGAGAAAATATATGACAATTTTGCCCTTATCAGGACCGGTCAGGTCGGTCCTGAACCCGACCCGATCTTGGGTCGCCCACCTCTAGTCTATTGTGTTGATTTCTAATATCTGTGACATGTGCGTAAGGCATCGATCTCGGACTCACGGAACAACTCCGTTTGATGAATCAAGCATGGACTTAGCGAGTCTCGCAATATGAAGTGTACTCGTTATGCATTGGGATAGCGCACGGGATTGAATAGTTCAATCTAGTAAATTTCAGCATATCGGACATTTGCTTCAGTTTTTCTCAGGCCATACACATGTTAAGACTTGAGAGTTAAGTATGTCAATTAGTTAACAATAGTTTTTGTCCAATGGGATGTGTCAACGTGGCGCATTATAGGCCTATTATTGTCTGACTTAGAAATTACCAAAATGACCTTACTTGTTGGACAAACAAAATTATTATTTTATTCATTAAATTATTTATTGAATAAAATAATTATCATAGTAATATATGATATTATTATTTTATTAAAGTCAAATAAATATTATTTATTATAATAATACACATGTGTTGTTATATTTCATTTGATTAAATAAAACAAATAAAAATATGAATGCATGGATGTGAAAGTGGTGGGGGCAAGATGTATAATACAAGCAAGTGAAGAAATTGTTTCTTCAAAATTGCTTTGTCTCACATGGTTCAAATACACACATTAACCATCACATGTCTTTTAATGTAAATAATTATTTCAAAGACAAAACCATTAGTCAATGGTAGGACCATTAAGTATAACACAAGGAAATTGTTTCCTTTGGTTGCACAATCCATCCAAGTGCATTCTTTGTTTTTGGTTTTTCATTTTGTTTATTGTAAACAAAAGAAGTAAAGACAATTGAGGATGGATGTGCCAATTGTTGCTATACCATGTGAGGCCTATGCTAGATGAATGGAGGGAATGAAAATGAAACAAATAAAATGAGTAAAATGGCTCAATTGAGTGTGTGTGTGTGTGTGTTCGGCCAAGTGAAAGGCAAGAGGGAGAGAAATAAGGGGCTTGGGTTTTTGCTAAGTATTAGGAACCCTCTCAAGAGTTTAGAGCACAAAACACCTCTTACATTCATCTCCATCTTGACTAACCACACTACAAGGTAGAAATATAGGATTCAAGTATTGAATCCCTTGCTAGAAATCTATCATTCTAGGCTTTCTAAGCCCACCGTGTTGGGGAACTAGAATTGTGAATGAGAATACTTCATGTGGTTCTCCAGTTTGAAGAAAATCCAAAGGCTTGCCAAGGTAATACATTCTTAATCCCCATGTAATTTACATTTATGAGATACATATAAAATTTATTCTATTTATCATTACAAAATTAAATTTTTAGTACTTCCGCTACGTTGTATATGTATGAGATATATTAGAAATGCATGTTATACATTAGAAATGCATATTTTAAATGATAGATACGATGCCCACATGAATACACCCTAGGTTTAATTAACTCTCATAGCTACTGGTATCTTCTACTGCATTTTTACTTTCTTGTTCTTGTACTTGAGTACCAGTTTCTGTGCTTTTCTGTGTTTTAGTACTTTACTCTTGACTTCTTAGTTGTTGTAATCTCTGAAAAAATAGTACAGGTGGTTTATATGGTTACACGTCATCTTGTTGTACTATCTTTTCCTTCTCATTCATCTCTAAAAGTTATGGTTGATGTGTATTGTCATGTAAGATCTTACCATTTCTTAGGGAGACGGTTTGACATTGCTCCATATTTTCTCTTGGATTGACTTTGGTGTTGCGTGATAGGATTTTTTGAGGTCAATTGTTCATTGCTGCAACGAGTTATCCTACTTAATTCTCCAAGGCTTTAAATGAAGTAGCTTGACTTTTAAGAAGTGCATCCGTTTTCTTCATGTATTATAAGAATATATCTTCTAAGTCTGTCTTTTTCTCTTGCTGGGTTTGCGGTTAGAAGCCAAGAAGAGCTTTAGAATACTGCCCTTGATTATTATTGCTCTATAAGAAGTTAGGGTGATTTCTCCATCCAGGATTATAGAAATTTGAGTTAGGATTGTTGCTATTGAAGTCCCCTACTTATTGAGCAGTCTCTATGCAATGTCCATTAGCATGATTGCCTCTACAGAAATCGCAAGTGATGGGTTGACTCTTGACAGCATTAACTCCTAAGTTGCTTAATTGTTTGGTCAAAAGATTGACTTGAGTAGATAATGTGGTCAATGTGTCTACTTCAAGTAGTCCAGCGATCTTTTTGTGGTTGACCTTTTGGTGGGCCATTGATAGGCATTTGATGCCATCTCATCTAATAGATCATAAGCTTCATCAGTGGATTTGTTCATGAGTGCTCCTTCAGCTGCAATATCTACTATTATTTTAAATTGACCGGCTAATCCATTGTTGAATATTTATACAAGAAGCCACTTCGAAACTCCATGATGAGGATATTTTCTTTGCATATCTTTGTATCTCTCCCATGCCTCATAAAGAGATTCTCCATCTAGTTGTAGGAATGATGTAATGTCGTTCCTCATCTTGGCAGTTTTAATATGTGAAAATAATTTAGAAAGGAACTTTTGTGCAAGATCATCCCATGTAGCTATAGATCCAGATGGAAGTGATAATAGCCAGCTCGTTGCTTTGTCTCTCAAGGAAAAAGAAAACAATCTTAGTGGATTGCATCATCAGACACCTTATTGTACTTGAATGTGTCACATATCTCTAAGAAGTTAATGATGTGCATATTTGGATCATCATTGAGGAGTCCACTAAATTGCACCGAATCTTTGAGCATTTGAATCGTGTTTGGCTTGATCTCAAAGTTGTTAGCTTGAACAGTTGGTCTTTGAATGTTTAAATGGATTCCATTGACTAGGGGAACAACATATTCAATCAGTGGTCTTGCTTCATTATTTGGTGCATTTGCTTATATGATGTTGACTTGATTTTGCTCTCTTCTAATTCTTCTTAAAGTTCTTTCAATTTTTGGATCAAAAGCAACTAAGTCTTCACTTTTTGATCTTCGCATGTACCTCAAAAGAAAGAAAATATATGACTAAATTAAGAAAAATAAAATACAATAAAATAAAAACTAAAAACTAAAAAGATTGGTATTAATATTGGTGAAAAAGTAGATAATTATCCCCGGCAATAGCGCCAAAAACTTGATGCAATATTTATATATCTTAAAATTGAATTTAAGTATACACTATTGTATGGAAGTAATAAAGGGACAAAATAGTCGGATGTCGAACCCACAAGGATAATTTCTACTTTTAACCAAGTACTAAAATTATGTCTTTTTTAGTAATTATTTAGAAAAATAAAAATCTAAGAATGAATTTAGAAAATATAAAAGCAATAACAAAATGTAAAGAGATTTGGAAGATAGCAATATGGAGAAAACCTAAGGTCAATACTATCCCTCAATATGTTTTTTAATGATTAATCCTCTAATATTTAACTCTATTGGTTCTTGTTATTGACCAAGACACTAATGTATTCACAAGCCTCTTCCAAAGTCATGCAAGTATACCTTAATTTACCAAATATTTATATTCTTATAGTACTTGTAATAAATTAAGATTCATTAAGATTAAATCTTATTGATCATACATGCTAATTAGGTATATTTTTATCCTAATTTGAAACTTGTATATGCAATATTGAATGTTACTCTACAATCATGCATCAAATTACCTAGGTCTAAATATAATGATTTCTCTTCTGAGTTTATCAAAAATATTACCAATTCATTCATCATATATTGGCTAGATATATTGAAGCATTAAGAATAAGTAATTTGAATAACAAAGAACTAAGTTTATTAAATATTAAAAAGATATGGCAATTAAGCGCACATGTTGAGTTGAAGTATTAACCCTAGAAAGATAATTTAGTTCATGGCTACAAGAGAACAGTGACAAAAATCATAAGAATTCATGATACAATCAATAGCAAACTGATATAGACATCAAATTGATCTTGATTGCGCTACCTAAGAAACTCTTAATGCCGAAGAACGCCTTGAATCTCTCTCTATGGCTACTTCAATTAAGCTCCAATTACTCTCTAAGACTTGTGTTGTGTGTTCTTGATGTTCTTGGATGTTCTCTAAAGGCTAAAAATGAGTGGCCTTTTATAGAGATTGATTTGAGTTTAAAAACCTCAATTTTTGTCGGATTAGAAATTGCACTACTGCTGAGACGTTATGTTTGTAATATTCGATCCCAATTAGTAGTATAGGTGCTTGGATTTTGGTATAAAGAAATAAAGATATCGTAGGGTTACCCGATTCTAACCTCATTAGAAATATTATTTTTATAGTGCGTGTGACAAGTATGACCTAAATTGATAAATTCACACTCGGTTGGAGTGTCGGACGGTCATAGAATATTTTTGGAATTTTTCTCTATTAGCTTGGAAAAGGAAATTTCAATTTAATATATGAATTTCCATTTAAGAGTTATGCATGGAACAAGTCTTTGTTAAGAAACACTATCCATATGTTAGAAAATTGACCAATTAGAGACAAATTAGTAGATTGCCAAGATAGAAGCCTAGTTGGTTCCTTTGACTATTCTAACTAAATAGTTAGAAATGAATCAGTTAAATACTTTCATTTTTAACTAATGGCAACTTAAAATTTTAGAATTAGTTGAGTGGTAAATTGGACTTTTGGAAGAGCACTATATAAAGGTGAAGTGTCTTGAAGTATCTGGAATTTGGATAAGTAAAAAGCATAATGTGTTAGAGCACAAGAGGGAAATTTCAGCCATGAGAATGCGCTTCTACTACAGTGAAATTCAATGCTTTTTCATGAGTTTTCATCCTTGATCAAGTTAAGATAAAGCCAAATACAAGTTCCCAAGATCAATTGAAGCTTCTACTAGTGAAAATCCAAGAAGAAAATGTAAGAAAAGTATTATGTAGTAATAGTGGTGTATGATTTTTCAAGATAAATTCTATTAATGCTTTTGTGTGAATTCTTGATTTAGATTGAGTTGAATTCAAGTGTGGAGTTTAAAGGAACCATCAAACTAAAGGAATTAGTAAGATAAGAATTAAGGTTTGGTGTGATTTTATGGTAGAAACTTCAATTAGATGTTATTAGGGCATTAGAATTAAATCGGCTTGATTTGCATGTCATTGGAACAAGAAATTAAGAAAAGAGTTGTGTTAGGTGAGTAGGGTAAATTTTTGCCACTTTAGGCATTTAAGGGTTTGAGTTGTGTTTTGGATCAATTGTTGTGTATAAACGATTTCTTGTATCAATTGGATATACATGGTTGATGGAAAATCAAAAATGAAGAAAATTGGACATAATTGTCCATTTTGGTAAGGTGAAAGGCAATTACATCCAACCAAATTTATAACATGTTAAGCAATTTTTTTATGGCTTCGGATGGTATTAAACAAAATTAAATGACTTCGTAAATGAAAATCGAAAAGTGGAATCCGTCCAGGCTTTGTAAGCCGATTAGAGCGCTTATTAGTTTAAGTAAAATTTTAGCATTTGTAAAGGTTCTAAATGTCATTTATGGCGTGTAGGTGAAGAAAATCGAGACCGGTAAAGGAAGTAAAAATCCAGAGAAGAATTGAGTTTGGAGCGGTTGGTGAGTGAAAATCCATCATGATTTATCTTTCATTTAATATGTTTTCACATTTGAAATTTTATGTTTTATGTTTTTTTAATGCATAAACATGATTTACTGTTTTGGTATACAGTTATAAATATGCATTTCTATGTTCGGTTTAAGAAACAGTTTGAAAATTACTAAATTAGTTTCAAAGGCCATTGGTACCCTCAGATTTATAGTTGTGGTGATAGTTTAAGACTCAGCCGGTATATCCCGTACGCATGGACAAGTATTGGGGGGCGTGTCATTAACTCTAGAAAGTCGAGTTGTCAAGTCATGTGAGTTGCTCTATGTGTACGGGGTATTATCTCGCTATATATAGGCGATGTAGGATTTCGCTGCATAGACAGTGAGATGTCATAGTGGGTGTTGCTTGTTTAGACACCATGTGACCTACTCACGTTGTGAGGTGCTAGTTTAGTCATTGCGTGAGTATAGAGCTTTAGGGTTACCATTGGTGTAGTTTAGAAAGAAAATGACCAAGCGAGAGTTTAAATAGTTTTTGAACTACCGAACGCACATTACGTATTTATATATGTACATGTTAGTTATTATGTTTTATAGATTCTGGATATTTTTTATAGAAGTTATAAATAAAAACCCACTCGGTAAGATTTTATCCGCATATGACGTTAGAATTTATGCATATTTTTTTTAGAATTTATTATTTATGCAGAATTTTATTTATTTTTATTGAAAATTTTAAATGCACTCACTGAGCTCCTTTAGCTCACCTGTTTTATGTTTTATATTTTCTAAAGCCCTTATAGGTGTAGGCCTCTGCGCGCAAGTTACTGATTCTCTTACAACTGATTAATGGGCTAAGTCTGACAATCATTTTGTAAATGTAAATATGCTAAGTAGAACCTTTTGGTTTTTGCATAGCAGTTATAAACATGTGCATCTTTTAAATATGCTTTGAACAAACAAGAAGAGGTTTCGGTATTATGTTATAGTTTCACTTTTTATTAATATGTTAATTTTGTGATTGAAATCAAATGGCTGGGTTGAGTTTAGATTTGGTTTTGAAAAGAATCGGAGGTTCTATTTGGAAGTTGAGAAGCTATTTAAAATAGAAGTGTAATTTCCTTGTTGGTTTTGTATTTGAATTTTTAGAAAAATAGGAGAAACTCTATCCCTTTTCTTTAAAAAAATTTGGTAAAAATATCTTCACTGGTATTCTAGGATTTAGTAGTAATAGTAAGAATAAAAAAGGCTTCGCCTTATGGAATTGCTTAGTTTTGATAGTTAGATTTTGAAGAGCTTCTATTAGGGAGCCCAACAAGGCCCACTTGGATCTATAGTAGAGGGTCTCAGGGCGGGTCCTGTCAATGTTGCTGCCGTTGGGGCGTTGCATGAAAAACTAGAGCTGGAGCGCTAGACTACAACTTAAATAGGTCATTTTTTTCTATTTTCTTATTTTGATCACTGTTCCAGAGTTGGGGTAAAAATCTTTGTGGCACTAGGGCGACAGGTCCATATTTTAAAAAGTTTGTACTTTAAATTTCATTCAAGTCCCTATAAATAAACAATAATGCATATAAATAGCCATTTATTCTCATAAAATAGTAAAATATCAAAATAAAAACACGAAAAAATAAATGACAAATATGCCCTTATCAAGTTCCTTCGATAGCCTCAACGAGTTGGCATAACACTGCATTGCTTTAATTTGTTCTCATTTAATATCTATCGTCCCTTTTCCCTCGGCTTACACATACCTTACTATTTGGTGCAAGGTAGAACACACAACTTTCATATAGTGGATCTAGAATCTTCCTGTAACCGTGTTATACGCAAAAGGTGCATCCACTATTAAATAATCTACATTTAATGCTTCTCATAGCTGTGGCAAGCAAGGTTATGAATCTTTTTATCTGCATTCAGTCTGCCACCTGTAAATATATTTCCTTACTAATCTCATCCTCTTGATTATGCCATAGAATAGGATGTCTGTGTTACTCACCTCCATCTATTAGCACCTTTTGGATGATGCTCCAAGCTATATTAAGGGTAATAATTAGGGTTTCCAAGTGAGGTAGCTTGATATATGTAAGGTCTTAATTGGAAAAGGTAATCTCTCCTGGATCTTACTCTATTGACGTCACGATGGGGGCTGAGCTCCCTTCTACACCTGTGTTCTGAATTTTTGCTACTATTTTAAATAACAGTCTCTACTGTTCGTCCCTTCTTTCCCTCTCTAGAGGTCTTCTATTTAGCACATCTAAGATGTGTTGGTTTATTATTGTTTGGGTAGCTACTGCTTCCTCTGATTCTTTAGTGGACTCTTCATCTTCTCATGACCCTTTTATAATGGGTAGCATTTTGATGTGTCATATAAGTACATGAAATCATACAAAGATCCATGGACAACATCTAACACCTTACCCTTAAAGGCTATATATTGGTTTTCTTATTTTTGACATTAATCAGAACTTTTATATGTATCTATTTCTCATTAAAGCATGGATAAGTCTTATCAAATGCTAACACAAGGATAAATCTTGCCCCTTTTCATTATTGAAAGGGTATATTTTGTTCATATCCTTCAAATTTTCTAGAACCACAAATGGCCTTGGTCTTCTAAATATCCCCGAACCTTTATATTTTAGCCACATCTTCTTTGCCAATATGTTGATTGGGATAAAGGACTCGAAGACCCTTGGTTGCATATCTTGAAATTGTCTTTCAGTACTGGAAGATCTTTTCCTCTTTCTGGGTAGTTATTACTGATGCTTCCTGACAAAATCCACCCCGAGACCCTCTACTATAGATCCCAACAGCCCTGTCGGCACCTCGACGAAAGTTCCTTAGAATTTAACTGGGTAAGTTGAGAAATTCTGTGAGGCAAACCCTTTTTAGTTCTCGTTATTATTGAGAAAATCTTGGAATATACATAGAAATGACTTCTTAAATTTAAAAAAAAATAATAGGCAGAGTTTCCCCTGTTTTTCTTCAATATCCAATACAAAACCTGCAAAGAAATTGCACTTTTATTTCAAACACTTCTCAATACTACCAAATAAGACCTCCGATCCTTTCCAAAATCAATCCAACTCAACTCAATAATTTCATTAAAATCACAAAATTGGCGCACACTCATAAAAAGTAAAAACAATCATCATAATATCGAAACCTCTTCGTGTTTGTCCAAAATATATGTACAAATACCAATGCCTATAAATACTATACAGATAGCAAAAAGAGTGCTATTTAGCACATTTACATTTACAAAATGATCATCCGACTGGGCCACTAATCAGTCGTAGGAGAATCAGCGACTCGTGCACCGAGACTTGCACTTAAAGGGGGATAGAAAATATAAAACACAAAACGAGTGAGCTAAAGGAGCTCAGTGAGTGCATTTAAGATTTCAAATAAAATAACATTCTTCATAGATATTAAATTCTAAAAGACATGCATAAATCAAGCTTCTAAAACTGGTATAAAGCTATAAAATGGTTTCTAACATCATATGCCGATGAAATCTTACCGAGCGAGTTTTATTTACATCTTCGGAAAACAATATCCAAAATATGTTCAATATAATAACTAGCATGTGCATATAAACGCATAATATGCAATCGGTAGATCAAAAACTATTAAAGTCCTTACTCATCCATTTTATTTCTAAATTGTACCGATGGTAGCCCTAAAACTCTCTACTCACACAGTGACTCAACTAGCACCGCACACATGAGTAGGTCACGGGGCACTTCAACTAGCAGCACCAACAGTGACATCTCAAGACATTCCACTGGCTGATTCTAGTCCTTGACTCTCTAACAAAGCCATCATCTTAAGTTTCCATAAGTTGAAATCATTATGCCCTGTAAATTTCTCTACTTCATGCTTATGTGGTGCCATGTTCAACCAATAACAAACTTAGACAGCCAATAATAGCTCTGATACCAATTTGTAGAGATTAACACGCAGCGGAATACGTAGAGAATACAAGCAATGAAGTAGTTTAAAACAATCCAAGCAAGAACAACAAGCTAAATTGTAGAGCTAAGTATTGACAATAGAGAAAAGTAGAAATATACCATACCAAGACACAAAATACGTGGTTCAGCTTCAGATACGTGTTGTAAGTAGATACATGGCTAATCCTGGAAAGGAGCATTGGATGGCCGTGAAATGGATACTTAGGTATCTAAAGGGGACATCACATTATGGTTTGCTATTCAGAAGGGTTGGCACAGGTGATGAAATGGTGAAGGGTTACGTGGACTCAGATTACGCAGGTGACTTGGACAATAGAAGGTCTTTATCTGGGTATATCTTCACGGTGTTTGGATGTAGCGTATGCTGGAAATCAGTATTGCAGCATGTTGTAGCACTATCAACTACCGAAGCTGAGTATATAGCCTTAGGAGAAGCAATTAAGGAGGCTATATGGTTGAAAGGTATATGTGTGATAAGGGCAAATTTGACATATATTTTCTCATGTTTTTATTATTGATATTTTATGGTTTTATGAGAATAGATGGCTATTTATGTGCATTATTGTTATTTATAGGGACTTGAACGAAATTTAAAGAAAGAACGCAAAAGGAGCGAAAACAGGGACTAAAATGCAAAGTTTTCAAAGTATGTGTCCATCGCCCCAGCGCCACAAGGATTTTCGCCCCAGCGCTGAAATAGTGATCGAAATAAGAAAAACGACCTACTTAAGTCGCGTCTAGCGCCCCAGCGCCAGACAGTCACCGCGCCAGCGGTGAAGCCGTTTTCATGCAGCGCCCCAGCGCCGAGATCCCACCGCTCCAGCGGTGATAGCTTTTTCACGCGTCGCCCCAGCGACAGATGCATAGCGCGCCAGCGGTAGTGCGAGTCCTAGTCCGACGAGAATTGAGATTTTCAAGCTCAAATCAATCCCTATAAAAAGCCACTCGTTCCCAACCTTCAAAAAAGAATCCAAGACGACCCAAGAGCACCAAGAATACAGAGCACGAGTCTTGGAGAGCAATAGGAGCTTAATTGAAGCAACTTTAGAGAGAGATACAAGACGTTCTTCGGCATCAAGAGTTCTTAGGCAGCGCAATTAAGAGCAATTCGACGTCTATATTGGTTTGCTAATAATTGTATCATGATTTATAATTATTTTTACTGCTGTTCTCTTGTAGCCATGAGCTAACTTGTTTTCTAGGGTTAATATTTGAACTCAATATGTGCGCTTAAATTGCCATATCTTTTTAATATTTAATAAACTTAGTCATTTATTATTTAAATTACTTGTGTTTAATGCTTCAATATATCTGGCCAATATATGGTGAATGAATTGGTAATATTATTGATAAACTCGGAAGAGGAATCATAATATTTAGACCTAGGTAATTTGATGCATGATTGTAGAGTAACATTCAATGTTGCATATGCAAGTTTCAATTTAGGATAGGAATATACCTAATTGGCATGTATGATCAATAAGACCTAATCTTAATGAATCTTAATTTATTACAAGTACCATAGGAATATAGGTATTTGGTAAATTAGGGTATACTTGCATGACCTTGGAAGAGGCTTGTGAATACATTAGTGTCTTGATCAATAATAAAGACTAAGTGAGTTAAATATTAGAGGATTAATCATTAAAAAACATATTGAGGGATAATATTAATCCTAGGTTTTCTCTACGTTGTTATCTTTAAATCTCATTGCATTGTGTTTTTACTTTTATATTTCTTACATTCATTCTTAGATTTTTATTTTTCTGAATAATTATTAGGAAGATATAATTTTAGTAATTGGTTAAAAAGAAAGAATTATCCCTGTGGGTTCGACATCCGACTAATTAGTCTCTTTATTACTTGCATACGATAGTGTATACTTGCACTTAATTTATGATATAGAAATATCGCATCAATGTGCTGAACTTTTGGCTATGGATGAAGTTAATACTTCAGTACATTGTGATAGCCAAAGTGCCATACATCTAAGCAAACATCAGGTGTTTCATGAAAGATTAAAATACATTGATGTTAGGATGCATTTCATTCGGGATACTGTGCAGAGTGGCATTATTAGTCTGTGTAAAATTCCGACGTCGGAGAATCCTGCTGATATGTTGACTAAGCCGCTGCCCTCAGTTAAGTTCAAGTTGTGTATGGACTTAACTGGAATCACAACTTACAATTAAGGTTGTGATGTGGAGGATGGATCCTTGGTTGCTCTCTTGGTGTTGTTGGAGTGATTTTGTATCAAGGAGGGGATTTGTGGAATTTGTGATCCAAAATCATATTTATGATGTTGGTAATGTTTGGAACAAATTCGGAAACATGTCGGAATTATTTTAGAGCCGGAAGCATGTGTGGAAGAGGTGGAATTCTAATGGAACAGTTGAAAAAATTCCGACATATTACCGAATTTGTTCCAAATATTACCAACATCATAAACATGATTTTGGATCACAAATTCCACAGTTATTTTATTAAAATAATAATAATTTTTGCTAACATTAGCATATATATATATAATATATAGATTAGACAATGATAAGACAAATTAAAGATCCTTATATAAATTAGAAAGTGATGAGACAAATTAAAGACCTTATATGAAGAAGCCAAAAATTATAAAGGTTATGATATTACATTGATATGTATATAGATTATAGAAAAAAAAAACAATAAGAAGAAAATTAAAATATATATATTCTTTGTAACCTAAACATATACACATAGACATGCATTTATATAATTAATCAACTCTCATCTATTTGGAGTCATTTCTCAAGATTATTTGATCTATCAAAGATGAAAGACGATGAACTAATAATAGTTTCATTTTTAATGTGCTTTGGCTACATTATATCATTTCATTTTGTCATTTTTACATTAAAGGAAAAAAAAAATCTTTGTCAGTAGCACCTTTCAATTCTTTAGCCTTTTAATTTAATCTCTCATTTACAAATTACATCACCCCTTAGGTCATGATTCAAATAAGACAAGAAGAATATTTATATGTACAAATTACAATTAATTGATTATTACTTTGAAATTATTATTATTGCTCAAACTCTAATAAACTAGAAATTTAAAGGACAAAATTTAAATTACCCTAATAAAATTAAGTAAAAGATTAGTTAGCAAATTAAATAGTTAATGCTAAAATTTAGTTCAAGATAATCAAAATATATTATTTTAGTTTTTTTACAAAATTGCAATTAATAACTTGTTTTTAATTTATTCTTAAATATAATAAATATTTTTGAAAAAAAAATAATTGAGCTCAAAAAAATAAATACAGACTTACAAAATGGCAAGCCCTTAGCTTTGGGTCTACGACGACGAATGCACGGGCTGTGGAAGGGCGGGCTGGTGGGTGAGAGAGAAAGTGAAGTTGCCGTTGAAGAGTGAGAGAGAGAGAAAATGTCATCGACGGTGAGAGTGAGAGAGAAACACTAAAGAGCCTTCCGCATTTTTCACTTTTCTTTTGAGTTTCTCTTTAATTTTTTTATACTTCATATTTTGTAATGTAGTGCAAGCACATGTCGGTGCAGAAGAAGAAAAAATTAAAAAAATATTGTAAGTTTAAAATTTTTTCTTTTGGTTTTAGGGTTGGGCCGTGGGTTCTCTTTATTTTTTTATTATTATTTATATTTTGTAATGTAGTGTCCATTGTTTAAGATGAAGAAAACAAAAATTTTGAGTTTGGAAAATTCTCTTGGCTCGTTCGGAATAAAATTTTATATTCCGAATAAGTCTTTATTTAATATTTATTTTTATTTTGATTTAAAATTGTAAAACGGATTAAGACGGAAATGGAAATTTTATTCACCCCTATGCATAAATATTTTTAATAATATTCTCATAATACTCTCTTTTTTTAGGAATGTACTTTTTATTATTTTTAAGTAATATTAAAAATTTTAAAATTGAAATTTTACATAAATTATTATATATTTTTTTTTTAAAAATATTAAATTTGTAAAAAATTATCATCTTTGTGTAAAAAAAAAATACTCCAACGTTTTAATCGGTATTTATCTAATAAACATGTAATAGGTATGAGAATGCTTCAAATAAAAAAATTATATATTATATTTTTTTTAGTGTACTAAAAATAATAGTGCTTAATTTTATCTAAATGATTGATAACTTATTATATATGTCTATTTATAGTATAGATACGTTCAAAATCTAAGATGATACAGTGAACAAATCATGATGTGATTAACTTGTGATGATGTGACAGGCTTATATTTTGTAAAGATTTATTAAACTTTATAGTATGAATTACCACTCAATCTATCGAGGATCAAAGTTTTTTATTCTTTGTGCTAAAACTTCTCGACCATACAAAACATTCAAAATTTTAGTTTAATTACAACAATTAAATAACGGAAAAAGTATAAATAAAATAAGACAGTAATTTCAATTCTTACCATTCTATGTACCAAATTTTACCTATTTTTGAGTCTTAAAACAAATCGAATTAGGTCAAATCTTTTATTTGAATTTGGGTCCTTCCAATTGTTAAGTTGCCTAATTGAATTTGGGCTTAAAATATAACTGTTTGAGTATATTTTGTTTCTTCGGTGGTTGTCTTTCACAAGTAAAATGGACTGTTTGAATTTATTTAATAATAAACCTAACAAATACTTAAAGATTATTTAATTCAAAATGCATAAATTTTATCACATTCTATTTGAAAAACAAAAGTGATACTATTAAAGATTATTTTGTTTAAAATTTATATATTTTATCACAATTTTATCTCCTTATTTATTAAATCAACTTACAAAGAGCTCGCTAGCATAAAATATACAATTGAAAACAAAAGTAATTTGAATGAAATTAAGAAATATTTTTATTTTTTGTAGACAAGAAATAATTTTTTCTAAGTCCAAAGAAACAAAAACAAACGCTTACAAATATCAATTGAGGAAATTGTTGGTAATACAACATTTTTTATTTAAATACGAAATTTATTAATAAAATTAAGTATTTTAAAAATGTTGGAGGTTTAAATAAATATCTCGACGGCAGGGTGTAAATATCTTTGGAAAATCATTAAGGGCTTAATTCTTTTTTAACTATAAACTAAAATGTTATTATTTTTTTTGAAGATATTAAAATATTAATCTTTATAGACCAAAAAAATGATAAATTGACAAAATTATCCTTTTTACATCTCTTTTTATTTCTTTCTTATTTTTAATCAATTTTCATTCTTTCTGTGCGTTAAAAAACTTTAAATTGAAAAAGAAATAAAAAAAAAAACTGTTGAAGAAACAAAATAAAATACATCTGGTTTCGCAAAACGTATTGGTTATGATACACGTTTCCGCGAAACGCGTACAAAGCTTGAATGATGTTTTTTTTTATTAATTTATTTTTTTAAAAAATATTGGGCACTACGCGGAGCACCCCCACTGGGCGCTCTTTTCTTTAAAATTATTCTTCTTCTTTATTCTTTCTTTTTTTATCATATGATAATTTTTTTATTCTTTTCTTTTTTATTATATTCTTTTTCTCTTTCTTTGTTTCGTTCCCTTTTTTTTTCTTCTGCCTACTGTTACATTCCAAGTGCTCTTAAGTATTTTTTCGATCACTTGATACGCGATTAAGCCTGCTAGAGACCTCTTGGATCATAGAGCGCTACGTGAATCGGAGCTTCTAAAAGGCTCGCTGTTTAGATGGAGAACCCGGCTGAGCCCGTGACTTATTAGGGTAGTTCACCTTAATTAGAATTCTATAAAAGGTAGAATGACATATAGGAATATTCTAGAGTATAATTTTCCATCTTGTATGTACACCGTTAGATCGTTTAGATCTCAGCCATTAATTGTATAGGGCTGCTACTATAAAAGAAGGAGACCTTCACTTGTATTTTTTATCTCATAACTTTGTTTTCTCTTCAACAATATAAGAGAGCATTCGTGCAAACAGTTGGTGTGCCTTTCTTTCTTCTCTTTGTGTGGTTTTCTTGACTGCTTAGCACGCAATGTGTCTAAGGCCGCACGGTTTGAAAACAGTCTGTGACAGTTGGTATCAGAGCAGGTTCAGAGATGGAGAAAGACGGCGGATCATCAAATTTGACTGAAGAGAAGGGTCGAAACCCCAAAGCTAAGAAACATGGCACTGGTGCTCGCGAAAAGTCAGTAGATCCAGGTCAGAATGTCGGGAGTATGGTGAAAGCACTCAGCGGTGCTGTCAGGAAGGCGGCAGATCGCCTTGAAGAGCTGGAGCAGCAAGTAGAGAAGATCGAGGGGGGCCTCGACACTCAAGGAAACGAGCTGCCCTCCCTCATCAACACATCCATCTAGGCTTACGCCGATAAGCAGCGAGACTGGATTAAGGCTTTTCCAGGAGAGTGTCCTCACCACAATGGACAGTATTCAAGCCCAAGTACGGGAGCTACACCGTGGGCTCAAAACTGTCAAGGAGGATGTGGTGCTGTGCAAGCAGACGGTGGTGAACGGGTTTGTTGCTGCTCAAGTTACGGTGTTTGCACCGAGGGTCGATGCTCCTAAGCCCAAGGTGTTCAACGGGAAGTGGAACGCCAAGGAGCTCGATAATTACTTCTGGCAGATGGAGAGATACTTCGACGCCCTAGGCGTACGGGACGAGGATAAGGTAAACATCGCGACCCTATATCTCTCTGATCATGCAATTCTCTGGTGGCGTAGGAAGAGCGAGGAGATTCACAAGGGTACCTGCACCATCAACACCTTAACAGAGTTGCAGCAGGAGCTGAAGCGTCAATTCTATCCGGAGAATGTGGCGCACGACGCTAGGAAGCGTCTAAAGGAGTTGAAACAAACCAGGTCAATTGGTGAGTACGTAGAAGAGTACTCACTACTGATGCTGCAGATCCCCAATATGAGTGAAGAAGACTTGCTATTCAATTTCCTCGACGGATTACAAACATGAGCATCCAATGAGCTGAGGCGGCGTGGAGTGCAGAACATATCCGACGCCCTCACATTGGCAGAAAAGCTCACTGATTACCACAAGGGTGATGCAGGGAAGTCTAAAATTTCGAAGCCCAATCACAGCAAAGGTGGGGGAACCAGGGAGTCTCAACCTCTGCAGGATAAGGAGGGGAAAGGTAAACCGCCCACAGGGAGAGAGCAAAGCGCAACGGTGGGAGAAAGTAGAGATCTAGTTGCTTCCTTTGCGATGGGGACCATTGGGTGAAGGACTGTCCAAAGAAGAAGGCTATCAACGCGATGTTGGAGACTCAACAAACGGGCGAACAGGGACAATTGGGATGTTTGCAGTTGCTCAATGCCCTCAATGCCAAGCGGGCAGCCCGCGCGCCAGCAGGAAAGCGCTGATGTACGTTGAAGCCTACATTAACGGGAAGAAGACTCAAGCATTAGTGGATACTGGAGCTACGCACAACTTTATGAAGTATGCAGAAGCAGTACGCTTGGGCCTTAAGGTGGAGAAAGGGATTGACTACCTCAAGACCGTGAACGCCGCAATCAAGCCACTGGACGGGGTCATTCGTGGAGTTGAAATGAGCCTAAAAAAATAGAGCGGTAAGATAAACTTTTCGATAGCCCCTCTCGATGATTTTAATGTGGTGCCATTTTCCCGACACAACTATGTATGCATCTTGGAGGGCAATCCAAGCCTAACGCCCACACCACTCTCCTGTCCGCCATGCAACTGAAGAAGGGAGCTAAACGGGGAGAAGAGACATTTCTCGCCATGATATGAGAGGCAGATGTTGAGGCGTACGGGGGCGAAGAGGAGCTGCTGGCATCACGTCCTAGTGCTCAAGCAGCACTAGAACGTGATGCCGGCAGCACTAGAACGTGATGCCAGCAGCACTAGAACGTGATGCCAGCAGCACTACCACAAAAATTACCACCAAGACGAGCGATTGATCACAAGATTGAGCTGGAACCAGGAGCTAAACCTCCAGCCAAAGCGCCTTACCGAATGTCTCCACCAGAGTTAGTAGAGTTGCGGAAGCAGCTCAAGAAGCTACTGGATGCAAGGTTTATCTAGCCATCTAAGGCGCCCTACAGCGTGCCCGTGCTTTTTCAGCGCAAGCACGATGGATCATTGCGATTATACATAGACTACCGGGCGCTGAACAAGGTCACTGTCAAAGATAGGTATCGCATTCCTTTAATTGCTGACTTGTTTGATCAGTTGGGGCAGGCGAAGTACTTTTCAAAGCTGAATTTGCGGTCAGGTTACCATCAGGTGCGGATAGCCAAGGGCGATGAGGCGAAAACCACCTGTGTAACGCGTTATGGGGCCTTTGAATTTCTTGTTATGCCGTTTGACCTCACAAACGCGCCAGCCACTTTCTGCACACTGATGAACAACATACTTCAGCCTTTCCTCGACAAATTCGTCGTCGTGTACTAAGACGACATCGTCATCTACAACAACACTCTCGAAGAGTATGTGGAACACTTGAAGTCTGTCTTGAAGGTGCTCCGCGAGAACGAGCTGTAGTAAAGAGGGAGAAGTGCTCATTTGCCAAGCCGGAGGTAGACTTTTTAGGTCACAAGATCAAAGAAGGTAGGTTGATGATGGACAGGGCGAAGATTCGTGCCATAGTGGATTGAGAGGCACCCACGAAAGTTACCGAGTTGTGGTCTTTCCTTGGGTTAGTCAACTATTACCGGAGATTTATCAAGAGCTACTCCACCATTGCAGCACCCCTTACTGACCTGCTAAAGAAGACTAAAGCATGGGAGTGGACTAAGGAGTGTCAATGGGCTTTTGATCGACTAAAGACAGCAGTGATCAAGGAACCAGTCTTAGCATTGCCGAATCACTTGTTATCGTATGAGGTATATACTGATGTGTCTGATTTTGCTATTGGTGGTGTATTGATGTAGCAGGACCATCCCATCGCATATGAGAGCCGAAAACTCAACGAGACGGAAAAGCGCTATACGGTACAAAAGAAGAAGATGACGGGGGGTCATCCATTGCCTGCACACTTGGCGACACTATCTGCTTGGGTCAAGGTTCGTAGTGATGACAGACAACATAGCAACGAGTTACTTCCAAAGTCAGAAGAAACTCAGTGCGAAGCAAGCTAGGTGGCAGGACTTTCTGGCGAAGTTCGATTATGAGCTCGAGTATAAACTAGGAAAGGTGAATGTGGTGGTGGACGCCTTAAGCCGAAAAGCTGAGTTAGCAGCTATAAGCAAGTTGGAAGGTGATTTGCTCGGCTTATTTCATGAGGGAATGAAGCATGATTCCGCAACCACACAGCTCGCCACTCAAGCATAAGAGGGAAAGACTCAGCGATTTTAGGTAGAAGATGGGCTTCTCTACACCAAGGGACGCGAGGTTTATATGCCAAAGTGGGAGAACTTGCGGCGTAACCTCATTAGGGAGTTTCACGACACGAAATGGGCAGGACATCCAGGACAGCGGCGCACACGCGCCTTATTAGAGATAGTTTACTATTGGCCACACATGTGGGAAGAGATAGAACAGTTTGTCAAGACTTGTCTCTTGTGCCAATATGACAAGATCGAACAGCGGAGTCCCGCAGGGCTACTGGAGCCACTGCCCATACCGGAAAGACCTTGGGAGAGCATCTCTATGGATTTCATCGTAGCCTTACCGAAGTCCAAGGGGTGTGGAACTATTATTGTGGTGGTAGATCGGTTTTTCAAGTATACGACTTTCATACCGACGCCCAAAGAGTGTAATGCGGAAGAGACAGCCAAACTTTTCTTCAAGCACGTAGTCAAGTACTGGGGGGTTGCCGAGAGTGATTGTCAGCGATCGTGATACGAGGTTTACGGGGAGATTCTGGACTGGATTGTTCAATCTCATGGGATCGGAGCTTCGCTTTTCCACCAGCTTTCACCCACAAACGGATGGGTAGACCGAGAGGGTGAATGCATTACTGGAGCTGTACTTGCGGCACTTTGTGGGTGCAAATCAGCAAGATTGGGTCAAGTTATTCGATGTGGCACAGTTCTCATACAACTTGTAGAGAAGTGAATCGACAAACCAGAGCCCGTTCAAGTTAGCTACTGGCCAGCAACCTCTCACGCCGTACACGCTCGTATCCAGTGATACAGGGAAGAGTCCAGCAGCCTACAAAGCTGCAAAATCCTAGCAGGAACAGTCAGGCAAAGCGCGGGTGTGTCTGGACAAGGCGACAAAACGGATGAAGAAATGGGCTGACGGTAAGCGAAGACATGTTGAGTACAGCATAGGGGATTTAGTAATGGTGAAAATCCTTCCGATGCAGCACAAGTCTACGCGCCCACTTCATAAGGGCCTTGTTCGAAAATATGAGGGGTTATTTTCTATTGCCAAGAGGGTTGGCAATGTTTCGTATAAGGTGGAGCTGCCTTCAAGACTTCGGCTACATCCAGTGTTTCACGTAAGCTACCTAAAGCCATACCATGGTGATGCAGAGAACACGGAGCGTGGGCCACAAACCAGGGCACCATTTGGAGTTTTCACATCTTACGACAAGGAGGCTAAACTTATTCTTGATGTGAGGACAGTACGTAAGAAGAACTGCCGTCCGAGTCGTGAGTATCTCGTCAAGTGGAAGGGATTGCCCGATAATGAAGCAAGCTGGGAACCCGAGAACGCATTGTGGCAGTTTGAGAACAAGGTGCGCGAGTTCCAGTAAGGACGCGACGAGGGCGTCGTGTGAATTTGGTGGGGGAGAATGTTACGCCCCAAGTGCTCTCAAGCATTTCCTCGAGCACTTGGTGCGCGACTAGGCCTGCTGGAGGCCTCTTGGACCATGGAACGCTACGTGGACCGGAGCTTATAGAAGACCCGCTGTTTGGATGGAGAATCGGGCTAGGCCTGTGACTTATTAGGGTAGTTCACCTTAATTAGAATTCTATAAAAGGTAGAATGACATCTAAAAATATTTTAGAGCATAATTCTCCATCTTGTATGTACACTGTTAGATCGTTTAGATCTCAGCCATTGATTGTATAAGGCTGCTATTATAAAAGGGAGAGACCCTCACTTGTATTTTTTATCTTATAACTTTATTTTCTCTTCAGCAATATAAGAGAGCATTCGTACAAATACTTAGTGTACCTTTCTTTCTTTTCTTTATGTAATTTTTTTATCTGTTTAGTACACAATGTATTTAAGATCGCACGATTTAAAAATAGTACGTGATACTATGCACTTTTTTTTAAAATATTGAGAAATAAATTTTATAAAAAAAAATGATAAAAAAAAGTACAGAAAAAAGTTTTAAAGCTCGAGAGAGTTGCTTGAGTTAAAGTTTGAGTGGCTGGCAAAATTTTCCATTATACTTCCACAGAAAGAAAAGTTTGCGCGGTCAAAGTCAAACAAAAATGAAGTGGTAGAGCTAGGCGCGTGCGATGTGCGTGTTTGTTTTTGTGGCCGTAGTAATTGTTCATTTCCTAATTCGTAAGCCTCTAGCTCTCTGTTTAATCTGAAAAAATTAAATGTCTTGTCCGTGCAAATTACAATGACAACGGCAAATACACCGTTACTTAACGGCGTGCGAGTAAGTAGGTGGTCGTTTCTTGGTCCGCGGTCCTCGCCTGACTTTTCTCCTTGCCCCGAAATTAATCCATCCACCATTTATTTCTTTACTTGATGCAACTCTTTTTTGTTAATTTTTATTTTATTTCACTCGTTGCCGACTGGCACTTGCTGCGCATTTCAATTCAATTTGCCCTTTCTAACATGCTTCCTCCTCCTCCTCACCTCTCTTCTTTTAATTCTTATAATATGAAGATAATGGGGCTTTATTGCATTTAAAGAATCAACTAAACTTAAACCTAAACACACGAAAGGTAAGGTAGATCTGTACCTTCAAAATGGAGCGAGTTAGCCATGAGATGGTATCGGCGGCAGCAATAACGTTATAGAAATTTGTTATTAAACAGACTATTGTACTATACTCTCACTTATTTCATAGGATAAGAAAAAAAATGTGGAGAAAAGTTTGGGGTGGTTGTGGGTTAATGAAGCAGAGCCATAACATTTCGGAAGCGATTGGGATTGGGAGGAAATCTCCAACACCCTTGTTGTTTGTAGGAATTAGACCATTTGAATCATCATCTCCTTCTTCTTTTGTTAAATCTTTTTATTTTTCTAATAAATATTTTCATAATGATAATAAAAATAAAGCAGCAGCGGCAACAGCGGGGGCTCCATTATTCAGCAAGACTCCTATTTCATTTTCAACATTTTCAACCACCGGTGATGATGATAACTCCAATTCCAATTCTAAACCCAAATCCAACTTAGAGAACATAACATGCGCAGAAGCAAAGAAATTGATGAGACTGGTGAACGTGGAAGCCCTAAAGGTGAAGCTTGGAATGGATGGCAAGGAAATCATCGATTACTCGGAGCTTCTGAAAGGTTGCGAGAGCATGGGCGTTGCCAGATCACCTGACGAAGCTATTGCTTTTGCACGCGTCCTCGATGACGCCGGTGTCATCCTTCTCTTCCGTGACAAGGTCTATCTTTATCCCGAGAAGGTACCTATGTAATAACTCTTTTTGTTTTTTGAATTAGCTCTCTGATTTTATTTGCTTTGTTTTTGAACGTCTTAAGTCTTATATATTCCTTACCTTGTCCCTTGGCTTTGGTTGGTACTTATCCCTTTCTTTTCTTTTACTTTGGATGGATTTTTTTTTTTTTTTGTTGATTTGCTATTTCAATTGGGTTATGTTGTAGTATAAGTTATGTTTTTTTAGTTCGATACTTTTATAAATTATTAAATATTTTTTTACATTATTAATAATTTTATAAAGTTTTTTAATATTTTTTTTTATAGAAATGCACTTAGTTAGTGTTTACTTAACTCCTTCATGTTTTTTTATAATTTATATTTTTAAATTTTTTTTTTATATTTAAAAGAGTTTATATAATCAATAAAATAATTTAAAATTTTTTAAATTTAATTGAAATAAAAGTATTTATTTATAGGAATTCAAATCTCAATTAAAAAAGTCAATTGAACCAAAATAAAAATTACCTATAAATTGTTGTGCGAACAATACCTAAGAACCGTGCCAGCCTCGCATGAACATTCTTTGTGAACAATATCCATCGCATGAATAGTACCATTCTTTTAGCTTTTTGTTTTACTCATCATTTGTATACTCAACGCGTACTTGATTTCATAATGACTCTCCTTTAAGTATTTATTTCAATTCTTGTTCATACAAGATTATTAAATCATCAATTTCTTACAAATCTCCTCATTGATTTAAAATCTCTCTATAAAACTAAGCACGGTCATCCTTCCTTGATCAATAATCACTAGCATTGTCTTTAAGTCAAGTTTCAGACTTAATTAAAGCTCTTGTGACTATAATCTTTAAAGATTCCTGAATGTTGATGTCTAAAGTAGTCCAATATTGCGATCTACCATATCCTAAAGAGACCATGACTACAATTTCATAATGGTGAAAACATATTCTCGCCATTATTACTTTTTCTATACATTCTTTTTTAACCTCTGCCACAACATGATATAATTCAAAAGTTATTTTTATGGTCAATTTCAAATCAACAATCCTATGTTGAACATATACAAGCACTGTTTTTCAAGCACATAGCCTCCCATGTGTTTCTTACTCTTCGATCCTTTTGATTTCCTTTTAGTATTCTTTCTGTCTTCCATGAATATCCCTATTTCAATCCAACAATCTCAAGTCTACTGAGTTTTCATGATATAAGAAACAAAATCTCATACCTAGCCCTTCTATTGTCTTTTCTATTATGTAGTCTCAATCTTATTCTATCAATCTCCTATGAATTAGCAAAAGTCATATCTCTACAATTGGTAAATAATGATTATCCATGACTCATATGAAAACACTACCTTAAATCCAAAAAATAGTTCACCTATCAGACATTCATTCCTCCAGAAACTCTCATGCTATCAAGGTCTTTGCCTAGTCATCCAACAGACTTGCAAATCCACCTTCATTCATCTTTGTCTTCAAGACTATCCCTTCAAGTGCCCTAGATACTTTTTGGATTTGCTTTTCAATCTTAATTATTCTTCTTTTATCATCTTTATTTTATGTCTAATCTGAATGATTCTTTTGATTAGGACTTATATGATGCAGTCTTCTTGGTAGTCTTCTTCAAGAGTGATTTTTACCCTGAAAAAACTCCTTAGTAAGGCTATCATCTTTTTCTCTTTTTAGATAACCATATTCTTTATTGTTCTTCTCTTATATTTGTGAGTCCCCATGGTTGACAACTTATGCTCTGCAATTTGGCTTTGTCGCCTATGCTCTGTAATCTAGCCTTCAACCTATGCTTTGATACCAGTTTGTTGTGGTATCAAGCCATGCTCTTTAGTTTGACACCCCTATGGCATCAATTAAGCTACAACCTTGATATTCTTTTGTGTGTGTACAGAAGTCATAACTCACAAAAAAGTAAAAACACATACAATCAACACACTAATAAAGATAAAGAAATCAAACCAACAACAAAACACAACATATACGTGGTTCAGCCCATAAATGCCTACGTCCATAGATGATCGATGATCCATCTTTTGTTATTGATATAAATCATTAAGTATCTTCTTATATCGTCAATGATCTCATAAGATCTCTTAATACCTTCCATAGAAACCTCTAGATATCTACATAGATCACCCTAGCATCTCTCATTGAGATTTTTAAGTATCTACCCTCGAACACTATGATCTTCTCAAGTTCTCTTAGTATCTCTTCATAAGAGATTTTTACAAGGAATATAAGAATAGCTCGAGTATTTAAGCGAAAAGAATTTATGGTGTTTCTTTTGTTCACTCAAGATCCAAAAGACAACACTCTCGAAGGTTACACCCTAGTGCACACACTTAGTGCTTACCTAGTTCCGCTATTCTCTCTTATGATTTACATTTTGAAATCTTAAATGTTTGGCTTTCTCTTGTGTTTAGAAAGATTTTTACAGTGATAAAACATCCTTAGAAGTTTTAAACCTAGTTGGAATAATATTCATTACTTGTAGGAGTTCAAATCCCACTTAAAAAAGTCAATTGAGTCAAAGCAAAAAATACTCATAAGTTGCCGCGCAAATAGTACTTGTGAATTGTACTTTGTGAACAGTATCACTTCTTCTGACTTTTTGTTTTACTCCTTTATACACCCAACGCATACTTGAATTTATAATGACTCTCCTTTTGGTATTCATTTCAATTCTTATCTATACAAGATTGTTGAATCACTAATTTCTAACAAGTTATTATTAAGTGCACATCCATGATACCATTTTAAAAAAAAAAAAATCAATTGTTGTTTGTATGGCTTATTGGTTGGAATTCATGATACCACTTCCTTGCTTCATCAGACAACTGAGTTATTATGTCTATCTACTAAATGCAATTTTTTTTTTTAAATAGAAAAGGCCCTGCTTGTATTGTAGTTTCTTATTTGGTGTCCAGTTGCGGAATGATGATTCTTTGAACAGACAACTGCTATCCCTTGGTTAGTCCTAGGTCCCTTAAAAATAGTGTTTCTAGAGAAACCTGTTTAGGAAATGAAAAACAGAGGACTTGTGATATTGTGAACTTTGCAGGAAAGGTCAGTTACCTATAGATTTATTGAGTAATAGGGTCTGCTATGTTCTCATTATGGCTGGAAGCCCACTACTATGATCAGAATTGGTGAGTCATCTGGTTCTGAACAAGTACTTTTTTCATTATCATTTGCTTATTTATTTCTTAGATTTTCATCTTAACATCTAAGAAATATCTGTGGTCCAATTTGAATAGAATTTACAATGCTTGGCCTATGTCAAACATTAGTTTGCCTTGATGTCGAGTTTTCCATCCTTGTGCAACAGTCATCTACTGATGAGTTTTTTCTTTGAATGAAGTTGATGTGAGGATTTCAATCAATGGTCAACATTTTTTATTGGAGGGATGGAATAAGATATTCTAGGGAGGTTCATTTGTCCTGTATGGAAATGGTCAATGAATCAAAGTGGATGTTTGCTGTGGGTGGAGATTTGACTCTCTCAGTATTCCTCAGTAGGTTAACATCTTCTTGCAAAGCAAAAAGACAGTGGGAGGAGGGTCAATGGTGGTCTGCCTTGAAAACCAATTAACACTTGAGTTATCATGTTTGGCATATTAATTTAGAAAGAGCGGCTCTCAACTTTTGAGAATATTAAAGAGACAGATGCGTTGGGAGAAAAAGAAAAAATGAGCCTAAAGAGATCTTTCCTGTTGAAAAATAACGTTGTACTGCTGAGGTTGTCAGCAAATCCTAGAGATTCCCTGAAATTTCGTAGTGGGCAAGAGTAATCGTATGAGCGTATAGTCCGCACGTTGTTTCTTTCAAGAGGTTCTGGTTCTTTTTTCACATGTGAGGTGTTTAGTTGGGCATTATAAATGATTTCTGACGTCATTGCTCAGTTTTCAATGTCATTTAAATTACAAAGTTCAACCTGATTTCCACTCAAGACAACTCCTCAAAAACCTTCTTCTGGTTTCCTTGAATTACGTCTTAATTTGGCTGGGACAACAAGTGTCTGGCCTATAATTGTTTCACAATTGGCTAGGAGTAATAAGGTGTCATGATAGACAATGGCCCATGATTTATCAAATTAACTGACCAGAAATTAGGCTAACGGATAGTGAGATCTTGTTTTAGGATATGTAACATGCCATTTTTCTATTTTGCTCTGATGCTCAAGCTCAAAGATAATTGTTTAAGATCACTCATTATGTTTATCTAACTTGATATACTAATTAATCCCTTTTTCTTTTTTCTGTATGTGTTCTGATTCAGTAAATGTACAAGATATAAATCAATACAAGAAATGTGGCTAGCCATGTTTGTTTTTTCATGCCTCGATATTTTTTGTGCTCAAAATCAATACAAGAAATAAAGCATCTGCAAATTAGTGCCTGGTTGAGATCTATCTGTGTTTGAGCCCTTCATTTGAAGAGAAGTAACAAATTCAGTGTTCTTACTAGTTTCTTCCAGGTTGCTTGTTTAATTCTAGATTAGTTTAATCACAAACAACATCTTCTAGGTTTTATTAACTGTAATTGCTTTTTCTCATTTTTGAGGTGGTGGATCTGGTAAGAAGAGCAATGCCTCTTGCTCTACATCCTGAAGATGACCCAATGAGAAATGAATTTAAGATGCTGCAGGAGAAGAAGGAAGAAATTGATGTGCTGGCACATAAACAAGTCCGACGCATCCTCTGGTCTGGTCTGGGTTTAGCTATCATACATATTGGGCTGTTCTTTCGCTTGACATTCTGGGAATTCTCATGGGATGTAATGGAACCCATTGCATTTTTCTCCACAACAACTGGTTTGATCGTAGGTTATGCCTACTTCTTGCTCACTTCAAGAGATCCCACTTATGAAGACCTGTTGAAGAGGCTCTTTCTCTCCAGGCAGAGAAAATTGTTCAAGAAGCTCAATTTTGATGTTAAAAGATTCAAGGAATTACAAATGAAATGCAGAACTCCTTTAGATGCCAGTACCTCAATTAAAAATCGTATAGGATTGGAACTGAAACTGGAGGATGCTTTGCATAGAGACTAACTCTGCATACATCTCCTGCAGGCCGAATGACATCACTCACTCAATTCTTTCTTCTTAATCATTTTGGCCCCTCGTGTTTTCATGTTGGTAGGGCAAAGATTTAACATTTTTGCTGTCTTACTAAGTACCTACAACTTTTTGTTACTTCAAAATTCTTGCAGCCTTTTCTTCCACAAGGGAAAACCGATATTAATACATACTAGTACTTAAATCTCTGCTTCAGTAACATAACTTGGCTTTAATTTCTTTCAAGATACTGGTTATGTTAAGGTTACTGGTTTATTTCACATCATCTTCCCGTTTCATGAACAAATATGAACATTCTTTTTATTTATAAAAAATTTGTGATTTATATATTTTTATTAACATTTCATGTTTAATACTTAAATCATATTTTTTTTTGTAAATATAAGTTTAATATTATATACATAAAATAATGTGAATAAATAAATTTTGTTAAACTAAAAAATATTATGACAATACATACTTTTAAGAACATGAATAATAAATTTTATGTCTAACAGTCAGCGTATGTTACCTGGATTCATGTTGATATTCTTTACCTTTTAATATTTTGGTGCCGTATCAAATCTAGATTCTTAATATTCTCATTCTTTTGCCTTTCAATTACTAATGAAACTAAACTCTATGCTGGGTTCGAATTTCTTTCCGCTTTATATTAATTAGCACCTTTGGAGATTAAGTGGGGGTGATTAAGCTCTCTTCCCGAAGAGTTTTAAAGTTGTTTCCCTTTGAATTTCCGTCTACAAGACTAAAAAATTTCAGCTCATCAAACTTAAAAGACTTTAGCCCACATATTTTAAAAAGTCTTGATCTACAAAAACCTAAAAAACATCAACCTAAATTGTTTTTGAATTATGGACACGTTTTCCAAATTAGTTAGAACATTAATCGTAATTTAACTACTTTGCTTGGTTAAACTTTAAAAAAAAAAAAGACGATCTACAACTTTTGAGTTGGTCAGAATATTGATTGTAATCTGAATACTCTATTTGATCAGACTTTAAAAAGGAGACTTATACTCTTATCAAATTAGTCAGAGCATTTACAATTTGGCTACTTTATTTGGTCAGACTCACCATTCTTAAAGATGGTCTAAATACTTATCGTAATTTGACTATCTTATTCGATTAGACTCTAGACGAAGGGAACAATCTTGCTTATATTGAGTAAAAAAAAATAGGTCTAAACTTGACCACCTAAAATATCAAAAGGAGTTCTAAAAGAACTCAACTTATGAGAGTCGTAGAGAGTATTAGATAAGGTTAAACTTATTAGGAAAAAATTCTTGAATCCAAGAGACATCTCTAAAATTACTATGCAAGTCTTACTAGGGCAAGAAAATATCTAGTTCAATTTTGATAAAACTCAATTAACAAAACATTGGTCGTAATTTAGCAACTTTATTTGAGCAGACTCCAAACGAGGGGAAAAATTCTGTCTATATCAAGTAAAAGACAGGTTCAAACTTGATCACTCTAAATATCAAAGGAAACTTCTAAAAGAACTAAACATACAAGAATCATAGAGAGTTGTAAATAAGGTCAAGCTTATCAGGGAAGATCCCTAAATCTAAGGGGTATATCTAAAATTACAATGCAAGTCCTACTGGATTAAAAGAAAAATCTAGTTCATTTTCAATAACATAATTCTAAAAAGGATGTCTATAAGACTTCTAAATTCTAATAAGATTCCAAAGGTTACAGGTTAAACCTACATCCTTATCTTACATTAGGGGAGGGGGGAAGGGTCATCATATAGAATGGATCATTTTGATTGCGATTATTATACACAATGAGATTTTACTACCCTCTAAAGGAGTTTATAATACTCTCCAAAAGTCTAAATTCTCAAGACTATTATCCTTAAAATCACGAGACTATATATATAGAGCTATTCATCACTTACCTCATACCTTTTTTTTTTAAAGATAATTGTTGACTTAAGTATCAGAGTGTCTACCAAAAACAATATCTAGCAGGATCTCACTTTCTTTTTGGTTGTAGAATTTTTATTAGACAAAATATCCTTGGGGGAAGAGTGATCTAAATCAGTTTAATCTTGTCCCATTCTTAATGTTATAACCAAGCTTTCCAACAACTAACAAATTTAATTAATTGACTTTCACATTACCAAAGTTTAGGATCAATAATTTGGCACTATTTTGAAAAGTAAAAAAAAAAAAACTATCAAAACTAGATGGAGAACATGTAATGCCCAGTCTCCATGAATAGTCAGATACCTAGAATTTTGGTATTTAACAATTAAGGAATCGTAAAAGTTTTAAATTTCGACCATTCTTAGAACATTTTTTTAAGTGTTTACGTGAGCCGTAATAGACCCAATTAGGTAATTTCATAGTCAATTTGGGCATTAAGTGCTCATTGAATATTTTTGAAACTTTTTATTCAGTTGACTAAGTAGTGAAATTTTAATATTTGTACCAATAATTTTTGGTGTAAGCATTACACCCTAAGCAAGCTATTTTTGTTGGACAAGGATTTGTATTTTAAGACATATGGACCAATCAAATTGTGACAATTGCACATATTAGTCTATTATATTATATTTTATTAGTTATTAGTAATAATTATTAAATTATTGGCCACCAATCAAAGGCTTTTTAATTAGAGGACTAGGTAGCTATTAGGCATTTCTTGGAGGGCCATTATGTAATTTTTGTATATATATATATATATATATATATAAAGGCCAAGTGTTTTAATTGCAAGGAAGTGTTAAAAGAAAAAAAAAACAAAAGAGAGAGAGAGAAAGAGAAATTCGACCATGAAGGGAGAAGAAGGTGAACAGTGAAATCCATGACATTTCTAAGCCAAATCAAGGAATCCACATCAAATTCAAGTTGTTTTCAAGTGACTAAGCAAAATTTAAGGATGGATTAAGGGTAAATTTGCTTTAAAATGTGAGAATTCCAAACCCTAGAATAGTAAATTAGGATTTTTATATAATTGGACTTCAATTGAATAAATTTAGGGCATTAGAATGCATTTGGGGAGTAGATAAGATCATAGGTAAGAAGAAATTTGAAAAATGATAAAAATTTCATTTGGGTCATTTTAGAGTTTTTAGTGGTACAAGTGCAATTAGTTAAAATTGAGGGTTAAGAATGAATTCTAGGACCTTTAAGATGAGTTTTGATGGGTGAAAATTAAAGTTAGGATATGGGACATAATGGTCATTTATGACAAAGATTAGGGGTAATTATGTCCAGAGAAATTATAAGGGATTATGGACCCCTTTGACAAAAAATGGTAGTTTTTGCATAAATTGAGATTATTGGGGGCAAAATTATAAATTTAGAAAGGAATTTTGGTGGTGGCCAAAAATGTCCACTAGGGGTATTTTGGTAATTTTACTATTTTAGGAGGACTAAAGTGTAATTTATGCTTTGTAGGTACCAAAGGTCGAAACCGGTGAAAGGACAAGTTCGAAAAAGAAACTTTAGCGTATGACAGTTGGTGAGTGGGAAAACAATTAAAAGAAATTCAATGTAGCTTATTTTAAATTATTAGTATTTATGTGCTTTCTAATTTAAATATTGTTGTTTTAGGTAATTTATTCAAGTTACGTGATTTTTAAGAATTTTAGAAAGCATAGTGATATTTTATTTAATTTTTTTGATATAATGAGAATTAAAAATTTATCATTTAGAAATACCACAAAATTTTAGAATTATAGTTCAGTATTTTTAACAGTTTAGAGATTTATTTTTCAGCAATAAGAAATAGATTTTAGAAATTTACATATCAATTTTAAGAAACAGTTTTTAGATACGATCAGTTTTCAAAGGCCAGTGGTACCCCATTTATCAGTTATCAGCTATCAGATAAATCCCTGTGGGGATAGTATAGACCCGGCTGATACATCTCGTATGCGTGGGCAGGTCAGTTAGTTGGGTTGAGTGTTACTAACTCCGGGGAATCGGAGTGTTGAGTCAGTGAGTCGCTTATGCTACGAGGTGTTGTCTCACTATATGTTTGCGATGTATATTTCGCCACATAGATAGTAAGATGTCTTAGATTTTTCAGTTTATCAGATTGATCACAGTGGTTGTTGCTAGCAGAGACCACCTTGTGACCGACTCATTTTGTCGGCCACATCAACAAGTGGGTCCAGCATTAGGGTAGCCATTGGTGCCTTTCAAACAGACTAGAACTGAGCGAAAGTTTTAGACAATTATTATATGAGATATGTAGTTTGTTTTCTTTAGAAAATAAAAATGTTTATTAATAATGTTTACAGATTTCAACAATAGCCTATTAAGTTTTAAAAATTTTAGATAAAGAAAATCGTTCAGTAGAGTTTTACTAGTATTTGAGATTTAGAACAGTTTTCAGTACTTTTTAAATTTTTCAGTATGTTTCCACAATTATTCAGATTTCACACCCACTCATTGAGTTTATCAACTCACCTTTTGTTTTTGGTGTTTCTATTTTTCCCCCCAGGTACAGCCAGCAGCGTACAACTTACAGTTTCTCCTGTAGATCAGTAGTGGGCCAGCCTTACGACGATCTCCTGTGCATGTATAGAGCTATATGTATACATTTAGTGGATATACGTGTATCATATTTAGTTTTGCGTTATATAACATGCATAACAGATTTTGGAACTAAAATGAATATTTATGACTTTTTAAAATGGTTGGTTTTCCTGCTATAAATGTCTGTTGAAGTATGATCAAGAATACATGTATTGATTGATTTAAGAAGGGACGGGAGGTCTCTTTTGCAGTTGAGAGATGTGAGAAATATTTGAAGTGTATTTTCTGTAAGTTTATAAAATATAAATTTTCAGAAAAATAGGGGAAACTCTATTTGTTTTAATCTAGGATTTTTAGAAAATTAAAATTTTCTCTTGTTTATAAAAATATATTAGAAAGAAATTAAGAGAAATTTTAGGGTTCGCCTAATGAAATTTCTCATGGTTGATAACAGACTTTGGGAAACGTTTCGTTGGGGTGCCCGGTAAGGCCTACCTAGGTCCACATTGTAGGATTCTGGGTCGGGTTCCATCAGAGTGGTATTAGATCAAGGTTTTTGATGTTTTGAGTTAAACACTTATTTTGGATCGGATTTTTGGGTGTGGCATGCATTTTTAGCATTATAAAAATTGCATTTCATGCATAATTAATCATGTTTCATTATTGACATGCACAGAAGTATACATTGTTGTAGACAACCATTTATCAGGAGAGTCGCTGCTCGGGCTGCAGTACCTGAACCAGAACGAGTTAATGAGTCAATAAATGCCCTAAGACCACTAGCCTCTCCGTTGTCACCTCAGCGTGTGGAGCCATAGGGTGGAGCTATGGATATAGCACAGATGGCTCAGATGTTGGCTGCCACAATTCAGCAGCCGAGAGAGTCAGGGGTATCATTAGAGCGCGCTAAGAAATATGGCACCACGTCATATGATGGCACTGGAGATTCAGAGAGAGCATTATCATGGCTGAAGAACAATAAAGAGATTTTTCATATCATGGGGTGCTTTGAAGACCAGATGGTCTTTTACTCAGTGTTCCTGCTCAAGGAGAGAGCAAAAGATTGGTGGAGGGCACTGTAGAGGAGGTACACAGAAGGTATATCTTGGGCATTATTCAGAAGAGAGTTCTCGAGCAAGTTTTATCCTAAGATTTATAAGGATGTTCGAATAGATCAGTTCTTTAAATTAGAACAGGGATCACTATCAGTAGCATAATATGAGAAGAAATTCTTAAGAGTTGATTCGAGTAGTCCCATTTATAACAGATGATGAGGAGAAGAAAACGAGTAGATTTGCTGTGGGACTTAATCCCAGGATACGAACATATGTTGCTTCAGCCGTTCACTCTCAGTATGGAGCACTAGTAGAGGCGGTGACCAAAGTGGAGAGGAGTATGGCAGCCATCCCTAGGCTGCATCAGCAGAGTCTAAAGCGTAGCTGGATGGGTAGTAATCAGGGAGGCCCGAGTAAGGTGATGAGAACTGAGGAGAGATTTGTGGGATCCAGTAGTTAGAGGCCTAGCCGAGGAGACTAGACCCAGTCCAGCCAAGCCTCAGTAAGCACACAGTTAGCAAGATCTAGAGGAGACTGAGAGGGTATAAGGAGGTTCCCAGCATGCAGTAGGTGCGAGAGATCTCATTCAGGGGAGTGCAGAATAGGGACCATCGGCTGTTACAAATGTGGACAGGTGGGCCACTTGATGAGAGATTGCCTTAATGTGATGCCTGGTAGCAGATCCGAGAACAGAGCCCCAGTCCAGGGACAGAGTAGTGGAGGCTAAGTACAGGGTAGAAAGAGTGCTTCATTTAGAGGACCCAACAGATCAGGCCAGTCTAGTGAAGGAGTTGGTCAAGGCGGGGGCTCAGAAGGACAGCCGAGTAGACCTCTTACCCAGGCCAAGGTGTTCGCGGTGATGCAGCAGGAGACGGAGGCGACAGTAGATGTAGTCACAGGTACACTGTCGATATTTAATCGATATGCTCATGTATTGATTGATCTTGGAGCTACCCACTCTTTTGTATCTATAAGATTTGTAACGATTGTGGGTGTAGTGCCTCAATTATTAGAGAATAGTATAACTATATCTCTTCTTACTAGGGATGTTATGGTGGCTGATAGAGTGTGCAGGAATAATGACATTAGTATTGAGGGTCAAGAGTTTTTAGCAGATTTGCTTCTCTTGGATATGGGGATTGTGATGTGATTCTGGGAGTGAATTGGTTGTTTACCATTGGGCTATGGTGGATTATTTCAGGAAGGAGGTTCGATTATGTAAGCCAGGGGAATTTGAGGTCAGTTTCTGTAGGACTCGGAGAATTCTTCCCACCAGTATTATATCAGCAGTTGAAGTGTCACGCCCCAGACCCAAAAGATCTGATACATGACATAACTTACATTCATTCAATAAAGTGCACTCATAAATAGTATTACCCAAAAATTCAAACTTTAATTCAACATAAGAATCCTTAGTAAGTTGCTAGTAAGTTCAATACTAAAAATCAACTCATAATCTAACATATACACATAATCTTCTATTGAACATATTTGAACATTCATTTCAATTTCTTTCATAATTATAGCAATTGAATTATGACTGGGACAATTATTAAACTGGAGATACGCAGAGTTTTCTCAGAGATTAACACTCCACAACGTCACCAATAGCAACTTTGTTACCGGAAGCCCAGAATATATTCATTGCAAATTCTCACTTAAAATCAATTCATAACCACACTTGGTGAAACTTAAACTAAATCTAACCACACTTAATAAAATAACATATAAGTATTTATTCGATAGGGACAAATCAAATATCTTAAACTATATGTCCACAAATGAAACACTTAGCAACCTAACAACTTAGGGAACCCAAGGGACAGCAGAAGCCTTGCCAAATCCGCTAAGCACACATATACCTTATTTACCTGAAATCACCATAAACTATAATGAGTATAAAACTCAGTAAGCATACTTGTTTTTCATATATCAAATACAAATACATATATGTATACAATGCATATGTATGATATGTTGTGATCAATCAAAATCATAATCTTATCAAATCACATATTATGTAAGCGCTTATACATTCTTTCAAAACATATAATAGGAATACCATCACTCAATTACTACTTAGTAGGACTTACATATCACATATCACATAATGAGTCAAATATCACTCGTAGGTGACATACTGTATGAGAGGAATAGTACAAGTGAGATTTTTAAATCACACATGTATAATGCTCATGCCCAAAGGTAAAAGCCAAACCCTCACCCTGATCATCGGTGAGTTCTCTCACATGCACCAATACACCACCACACGAATGTGATGACTCACTCTTCCTTTAGGTACCAATAGGATCTTCCCTACATACGGAACACATAACATATACCAATCCTGAAGAAAAGGCCACATATAAAGGCTCCACAAATAACATAAAATGCCTACTAAGTTAACAGTGAGTTCAAGTACCCTCAAAACACAAAATATTTCTCATGGACATATTACACTTCAAAAGCTCTCTTTGTTAAACACATTTCACTTTGAAAGCTCACTTTCAAAAACACATATATGTCATGTATGTCCATACTCACATTCATAAATACATATCTTCACATTTCATATCAAAATATACTTTGACATAACATAAACATATTCCTAACCCCATTTACAAAATCATACAAAACAATTACTATGTTTATTGTGATTTCAGTAAAAAGTCTAGTATACTTACCTCTTAGCACTTACAGCTACAAGGCTTAAATCTCCTTAACCTATCAATAGAGATCAATCCTTTCATAAGTCTCACAATTCACACAAAATACTTTAAACAGCTTACAAAATTATACACAATGCATTTATCACATCAAATTGGTCTAAATACTTGGTTTCTCAAACCTGTCATTCTGACCACTTACACTAAACAAAATTTTCTAATACATTAAATGATGTCCAATTACTCCAAAATCAGAATATATCATTCTTGACTCATATATCCTTCCTATAGATAAATATTATAACAAAATTCATACATAATCCATTCCATACACACCATCAAATCCAAACTACTAACCTGACAGGATTAAGATACTTATTGAATAGTATTCAATCTCCTAATTTTATAAAATCATATACTAACTCAAAAATTATAACATTATCACAGAAATACTCTTGACACATATCCCAATCCATGATAAATATTTTACTTCACAATAACTACCAAAAGTATTTTAAAATTATTTTATTCTATAGCATTAAAAATCTATTAATCAAATACTACAATGAGCTGATACACTTTATAAAATCATAACACTTCAACCACATTGATCTAAATTCTCAATTCTGAGTATATCATATTAGACATATAAACTTATCATATTCCACAAATTCATAATTTTTGAAGATCATTCAGTAGGAAAAAAATTATTTGTCACTGTATTATACTGTTTACATAGGAAATTTCCAGAATTTCAGGGTCATTTTGGTAAATTCACAAAAAATTCAATTTCTGGAATTTTGAATCGATTCAAAGTCTCAGATGATTCTAAACATGTCGTATTTTATATACTCAAAATTCAAAACCAAAATCGAATCACAACAATTTATAAAATTCCTAGATCAAGAGACTATCAAGCAGAAATTCTAAAATCCATCATGATTTATCAAGCTATCTTATAGATCATCATCAATTCTCAAAATATCATACGAAATACACATCAAATCCTCAATTATACATATTTTCAAAAATCAAAACTTAAAGAAATTAACATAATTAACACCAATAAATTGAGAAATAGTTGTGATATACCTCTTAAAATCTAAAATTTTAATTTCTTCTTCTTTTTCTTCTCCTTCTTCTCTTTCTCTCCCCTCTTTTTCTCTCTTCTCTCTCTCTAAAAGAGGTAACTCGACCAAAATGAGAGAATTAGGGTTTTAAAAGTGTATTTTTATACTAAGTGGCTAATTTTTGGTATTTACGAATTTGCCCCCAAAACTTTCAAAGTATTATAATTTGGTCCCTAAAATAAATCTAAAGTCTTGCAATTAAACCCAATACTAATAGTATGACCTTAACCTATACAAACACTACTAATAACAATATACAAATAAAATACGTATATTTATACATATATAAATACTTATTCTTACCGGTTGTGGATACTGGTTACTACATAAAGTGAGGAAGCTGTTGAAGAAACCGTGTCAAGGCTATCTTGTATATGCCATTGAGGCTAGAGACGGGGGTACAAAATTGGAAGATATCCCAGTAGTTAGGGAATTTCCAGACGTGTTCCCAGATGATTTACCAGGATTGTCCCTAAATAGAGAGGTGGAATTTAAAATAGAACTAATCCCTGGTACGAAACCAATATATAAGACACCCTATAGAATGGCTTCTTTCGAGTTAAAAGAATTGAAAGTGAAGATGGAGGAGTTAGTGAATAAGGGCTTTATCTGACCAAGTACGTCCTCATGGGGAGCGCCGGTATTATTTGTGAAAAAAAAATGGAAGTATGCGATTGTGTATTGATTACCGAGAACTCAATAAGGTAACAGTACGCAATTAGTACCCACTTCCAAGGATCAACGATTTATTTGATCAGTTGCAGGGAGCCAAAGTATTCTCTAAGATAGATCTGGGGTCCGATTATCATCAGCTGAAGATACGGGAAGAAGATGTTCTTAAGACTGCCTTCAAGACTCATTATAGGCATTATGAATTTCTAGTCATGCCTATTGGGTTGACGAATGGCCCAGCTGCATTTATGGATCTGATAAATCGGATATTCAAGCTTTTAGATCAGTTTTTGGTAGTATTTATTGATGACATACTGATCTATTCACATAGCAAGGAGGAGCATGTAGAGCACTTGAGGATAGTTCTATAGACTTTAAGAGAACATCGATTATATACCAAGCTTAGCAAGTGCCAATTTTGATCGGATAAGGTTACATTCCTGGGGCATGTTATCTCGGTAGATGGGGTGTTAGTGGATCTTTAAAAGATCGAGGCTATACTGAATTAGAAGCAGCCCATAAATGTGATAGAGGTTCATAGTTTTCTGAGTTTGACTGGATACTATTGAAAATTTGTGGAAGGGTTTTCTAAGATAGCCGCCCCGCTGACTAAGCTAACTAAGAAAGAAGAGAAATTTGTATGGTTAGAAGTTTGCCAACAGAGTTTCAATGAGTTGAAGAGGAGATTAACCTCAGCCCCAGTGCTTACACTTTCGTCAGGGAATAATGAGTTCATCGTATATTGTGATGCCTCCAGGCAAGGTCTGGGTTGTGTTTTGATGCAGAATGAAAATGTGATAGCTTATGCTTCGAGACAACTGAAAAGACATGACCAGAATTACCCTACACATGACCTAGAACTAGCTGCAGTAATGTTTGCCCTAAGAATCTGGAGACATTATTTATACGAAATTCCCTGCAAGATATTTATAGATTATAAGAGCCTGCAGTATCTGTTTACACAGAAAGAGCTCAATATGAGACAGCGGAGATGGCTTGAATTAATAAAAGATTATAAATATACCATTGAGTACTATCCGGAAGAGCGAATGTGGTGGTAGATGCTTTTAGTAGGAAGGCTATAGGTTTAGTGGCTCACTTAAGAGCCTCTCGTTTATCGATGTTATTAGAATAGGGGTCTTTAGGTGTGAAGGTAGAATTATTAGAGTCAGGAGCATTGCTAGCTATATTTCAAGTTAGGTTGAGACTTATTGATCAGATTAAGGAGCTATAGGTTCAAGATTCTCAGATGATTAGATTGAAGAATAAGATCATGGAGGGACAACAAAAAGATTTTACAGTAGTTGAGGATAGTACAGTAATGTTGGGTCAGAGATTATGTGTTCCGGATGCGGGAGAAGTAAGAAAAGAGATTATGGAAGAAGCTCATTCATCAGCCTATGCCATGCATCCGGGGAGCACCAAGATGTACCGGACCTTGAGGGAGCATTACTAGTGGAGGGGCATTAAGAGAGACATAGCTGAATTTGTCTCTAAATGCCTAGTATGCCAACAGGTGAAAGTGGAGCATCAGAAACCTGCAAGTCTCCTACAATCGCTTCCGATTCCAGAATGAAAGTAGGAGCTCATTACTATGGATTTCGTAGTTAGGTTTCCACGTAATCAGAAAGGACATGACGCTATATGGGTGATTGTAGACCGACTAACGAAGTCCGCCCATTTTCTGCCCATCAAGAGTTATTATACCTTAGAGAAGTTGGCCTAATTTTATATAGACGAGATCGTGCGGCTTCATGGCACTCCAATATCCATAGTTTCAGACTGAGATCCATGGTTCATGATGAACACATGAAAATGCATATTTGTTAAGAGATTCAGTCGCCATTTAATTTCACTAATTTTAGTATTTTCTGTATTTTTAGCTTGAAATAAAGTGTTCTCCTTAAATTGTGATTAATGAATGTTATTTGGACAGGTTTAGGTAAAATGGACATAACTCTCAATGTAGAAATCAAAATAAAGAAATTCTTGAACTTAGTGCAACATGACTCAATCTTACACATATGTGAAGAATAGTAGAAAAGCCAAATCCAACATGTTATGGGCCAAATATTGAAATACAACAGAATCAGGCTACAACTCCTGCCCAGCTTGACCCAACTCACGTATTTGGACCGTATCTCACAAAATACGTACTTAATTGGTATAATTATTAAATCTGTGAAATGCTAACTTAACTATCAATAACTCGTATGTTGATGGTAAAGTTTAAATCAGCCGTTATCATGAACCAAATCGCATTGCAAGTGGGTAAAATGGTTGTTGGCCGAATTCTGATGTATCTTTGGAAGTTTGCTCATATCTCATTGGATACTTATCCAATTTGCATGAAATTGGTGCCTATGGAAAGAAGAGTCAAAATTCTACAACTTGTATGTCGGCTACAGAAGCTAAATCGGTCATTTACATTATCAAAAATGTGCTGCAAGTGGATAAACGAGTTTTTGGCTTAAAATTATTGAAGATTGATGTCATCCATGACATATGTCCATTCGTTGCCTATATAAGGAGACTCTTAGGACGTTTTTAATATGAGATAATTCTCTCTTATTTTCTTCTCATTAACATGTATTGTAATGTAGGCTAGAGTTCTTGGTAAGGCTAAGAGATGAACTTTTATGTGTAATATATCTACTTTCATGCTTTGATTCGGTGTCAAGAGCTACAAATGTTGTAAGTTTGGTTTTGATTAAACTCTTATCTATTTTATTTTCTATAATCCAGATGTTATAATTCTCATGTCTCATATATGTTCAGTCATGCTTTTCTTATGTGATTCATGTTGATTTATAATTGTTACTGGTTATATTGTTTTATATGTTAATCTTTTACTACAGTATTGTCAATTTGATATATTGTCGATCTTGGATAATATGTAAGGGCAATAAATGTTTGATATTCAAGTTAATCTTTTACTGCAATATTGTCAAAATGATATATTGTCGATCTTAGATAACTTGTATAAATAAACATGATTTGTGTTAATATTTGCAAAAAAGTTTAGTCATATCAAATGCATGTGCTATCAAATGTGCTATATGTTACATATCTTCCGATTGATTGTTTAGATGTAAAACTGTCAATTGAGTTATAAACACCGAATCAAAGTATAGAGTAGATTTATAAAGCATAATTGTGATTCTCAAAGCCTTGCTTAAATCATCATAAGATATTTTCCTCAATTCATAGACAATTCTATCTCATCAATTAATTTTATCCTTTACTACTGCTTTAATATTTTACTTCATCAACCTATTTTGCCAAGAGCTTCCTTGTGGGATCGACACCTCAATCTATACTGCGATAGACGCGTTATATTTTGAGCGTAAACAGTTCACTTCTCGATTTTGGCCTAAATTACAGAAGGCTATAGGCACTAAACTGAATTTTAGCACAACTTTTCACCTACAAACTGATGGACAATCAGAACGGGTGATTCTGATATTAGAAGACATGCTTAGAGCTTGTGTAATAGAGTTTAAGGGAAGCTGGGATAACCACCTGCCATTAATGGAGTTCGCCTATAATAACAATTATTAGTCGAGTATTGAAATAGTACAATATAAGGCATTGTATGGGAGGAAGTGCAAAACTATAGTTTGTTGGGATGAGGTATGTGAGAGGAAGCTTCTAGGTACTGAGATTGTCCAAATCACCTTAGAGAAAATTCAGATTATAAGATAGAGGTTGAAGATGGCTAATGATAGGCAGAACAGCTACGTAGACAATTGAAGAAAGAACCTGAAATTTGAAGTCGGGGACAAGGTCTTCCTGAAGATCTCGCCTTGTAGAGGGGTGCTACGCTTTGAGAAGTGAGGAAAGCTGAGCCCTAACTACATTGGTCATATGAAATCATAGAGAAGGTTGACGAAGGAGCATACTGCCTACAATTACCAAAAAATTTGACTAGGATTCATAATGTGTTCCACGTTTTCATGTTTCGAAAGTATATAGCAGATCCAACACATATCTTACAGGAGCAGCCTTTGGAATTGAGGGAAAATCTAGTGTACGAGGAGGAACCAGTGCAGATTCTCGATCAAAAAGAGTAGGTGCTTCGTAATAAGCGCATTCCTATAGTGAAAGTGTTATGGACTAATCATGGACTAGAGGAAGCCACGTGGGAACGTGAGGACCAGATGATGGCACAACATCCCCACCTTTTTCAGATAGGTGATAAGGCGTAATTGTATAAACTATTTTATCTTCCTAACTTGATATTTGTTCAAATTATCTCAATAATTGGGCTATTTATGCGTATTAATGTTTTTTGATAGGTTGAAGCATTATCGGAGCAAAAATACCGGAAAACGGACGCAAATCGGAGCATTAGAGATAAAAATACGAATGGGGGCACTGTTGCTACAGTGCAGCGCCGCAGCGCTGGATTTCAGCGCCGCGGCGCCGATTGCAGAAACTGAGCGCCGCAGCGCCAAATCGCAGCGCCGCGGCGCCGGGACTTGGGCAACAAGTTTTGACAGGTTCCTGAAAATCAGGAAACCCAAAAGTAACTCAAAATGCGCCCTAATTCCGTGCTCTTACCTATTTAATTGCTAAAAACTTACATTTTGGGAGAGGACTCCAGCTGGGACAGCAGCTGGAAACACAAAGAAACATCTAACTTCTAAGTTTGAAGAAATCAAAGAGGAGGGAAGCAAGCTTCAACAACAAAGGCATTTGACAGGGATGTCTTCTTTGCTTTGATTCTTTACTTGTTGTAAGATGTTTAGTTTACATGTATTGATGGAATTAGCTTCAAGATTGTGTAGTTTAATGATGAGCTAATTTCGTTCATCTAGGATTACATCCTTGAACTCATTATGTGATTGATTTTAGTTCTCTCTTTTATGGTATTAATTCAGCTTTTGATATATTCATTGTGCTTGTGCTTAATGCTATTTGATTACTTGGCCAGTGGTTAAATTGATCTAGAAATGCTTAAATAAACTTGACAAAGGCATTTAGGTATTTAGTCTTAAGCATATTGATGCATGATCATAGTGTAGTACACTTGAGTTTCATATGAGATAGACATATACTCATAAGGCATGTATGGCTCATAAAACTTGTGCTTAATGAATTTTGTTCAATTTATTTATCATAGACATATAGATATTTGATTGGATGGAATAGATTCACTTGACCTGCAAAAGAGGCTTGTGATGTGTTAAGTGTTTTGGTTAATATATCAAGTTGAGAACTAATAAACATCAAAGAGATTCTGCTGAATTTATTTGCATAATGGGGGATAGTTTGTAATCCTAGGATTTCTCATATTGAATATAATTTGTTGGTAATTTAGTTTATCACTTAGCATAATTAAGTTGTTCTTTTACTTGAGTAGTTTAATCATCATACATTAAATCATTTTCTGGATAATAGTAGAAAGACACCATTTCGGTACTTAAACTAGAAAAGATAAATCATTCTCTGTGGGATCGACACTTTTCTCATCATATATTACTTGTTGCGACAACGTGCACTTGCGCTAATTTGTGTTATAGAAAACACACAACAATAGGTATAATTTAAAATTTTTGAGGACAAAATTTTTTTAAGGAGGGGTGAAATTGTAATGCCCAGTTCCCATGAATAGTCAGATACCTGAATTTCGGTATTTGACAATTAAGGAACCGTAAAAGTTTCAGATTTTGACCATTCTCAAAATATTTTTTTAAGTGTTTACGTAAGTCGTAATAGACCAAATTGGGTAATTTCATAGTCAATTTAGGCGTTGGGTGCTCATCGAATATTTTTGAAACTTTTTTTCGGTTGACTAAGTAGTGAAAATTCAATATTTGTACCAATAATTTTTTGTGTAAGCATCACACCCTAAGCAAGTCATTTTTGTTGGATAAGGATGTGCATTTTAAGACATATGGACTAATCAAATTGGGACAATTGCATATATTAGTCTATTATATTATATTTTATTAGTTATTAGTAATAATTATTAAATTATTGGCCACCAATCAAAGGCTTTTTAATTAAAGGACTAGGTAGCTATTAGGCATTTCTTGGAGGGCCATTATGTAATTTTTGGATACATATATATATATATATATATATATATAAAGGCCAAGTGTTTTAATTGCAAGGAAGTGTTAAAAGAAAAAAAAACAAAAGAGAGAGAGAGAGAGAAATTCGGCCATGAAGGGAGAAGAAGGTGAACAGTGAAACCCATGACATTTTAAAGCCAAATCAAGGAATCCACACCAAATTCAAGTTGTTTCCAAGTGACTAAGCAAGATTCAAAGGTGGATTAAGGGTAAATTTGCTTTAAAAGGTGAGAATTTCAAACCCTAGAATAGTAAATTAGGAATTTTGTGTAATTGGACTTCAATTGAATAAATTTAGGGCATTAGATAAATTTGGGGAGTAGATAAGACCATAGGTAAGAAGAAATTTGAAAATGGTAAAAATCCCATTTGGGTCATTTTGGGAGTTTTAGTGGTACAAGTGCAATTAACTAAAATTGAGAGTTAGGAATGAATTCTAGGACCCTTAAGATGAGTTTTGATGGGTGGAAATCAAAGTTAAGATATGGACATAATGGTCATTTATGACAAAGATTAGGGGTAATTATGTCTAAAGAAAATTATAAGAATTATGGACCCCTTTGACAAAAGAAATGGTAGTTTGTGCATAAATTGAGATTTTTGGGGGCAAAATTATAAATTTAGAAACGAATTTTGGTGGTGGTTAAAAATGTGCACTAGGGGTATTTTGGTAATTTTTCTATTTTAAGGGGACTAAAGCATAATTTATGCTTTGTAGGTGCCGAAGGTCGAAATCGGTGAAAGGACAAGCCCGGAAATGAAACTATAATGTAGGACAGTTGGTGAGTGGGAAAGCAATTAAAAGAAATTAAATGCAGCTTATTTTAAATTATTAGTATTTATGTGCTTTTTAATTTAAATATTGTTGTTTCAGGTAATTTATTCAAGTTAAGTGATTTTTAAAATTTTTGAAAAGTATAGTGATATTTTATTTGATTTTTTTGATATAATGAGAATTAAAAATTTATCATTTAGAAATACCACAAAATTTTAGAATTATAGTTCAGTATATTCAACAGTTTAGAGATTTATTTTTTAGCAGTAAGAAACAGATTTTAGAAATTTACATATCAATTTGAAGAAATAGTTTTTAGATACGATCAGTTTTCAAAGGCCAGTGGTACCCCATTTATCAGTTATTAGTTATCAGATTTAGATCCCTGTAGGGATAGTATAGACCCGGCCGGTACACCCCGTATGCGTGGGCAGGTCAGGTAGTTGGGTTGGGTGTTACTAACTCCAGGGAGTCGGGGTGTCGGGTTAGTGAGTCACTTATGCCAAGGGGTGTTGTCTCGCTATATGTCTACGATGTATATTCCGCCACATAGACAGTGAGATGTCTCATATTTATCAGTTTATCAGATTGGTCACAGTGGTTGTTGCTAGCGGAGACCGCCTTGTGATCGACTCATTTTGTCGACCACGTCGACGAGTGGGTCCAGCATTAGGGTAGCCATTGGTGCTTTTCAAACAGACTAGAACTGAGTGGAAGTTTTCAACAATTATATGAGATATGTAGTTTTTTTTTTAGAAAATAAAAATATTTGTTAATAATGTTTACAGATTTCAACAGTAACCTATTAAGTTTTAAAAATTTTAAATAAAGAAAACCTATTGGTAGAGTTTTACTAGTATTTGAGATTTAGGAACGATTTAGAACAGTTTTTAGTACTTTTTAGAATTTTCAGTATGTTTCTACAATTATTCAAATTTTACATCCACTCATTGAGTTTATCAACTCACCATTTATTTTTTGTGTTTCTATTTTTCCCCCCAGGTACAGCTAGCAGCGTACAACCTACAGTTTCTCCTGTAGATCAGTAGTGGGCCAGCCCTCCGACGCTCTCCTGTGTATGTATAGAGCTTAGTGCATATACATGTATCATATTTAGTTTTGCATTGTATAGCTTGCATAACAGATTTTGGAAATAAAATGAATATTTATGTCTTTTTGAAATGGTTGGTTTTCCTGCTATGGATGTCTATTGGAGTATAATCAAGAATGCATGTATTGATTGATTTGGGAAGGGACAGGAGGTCTCCTTTGCAGCTGAGAGATGTGAGAAATATTTGGAGTGTATTTTCAGAAAATAGGAAAAACTCTGTCCGTTTTAATCTAGGATTTTTAGAAAAATTAAAAATTTTCCGTGTTTATGAAAATATATCAAAAAGAAATTAAGAGAAATTTTAGGGTTGGTCTCATGGAATTTCCCAGAGTTGATACTGAACTTCGGGAAGCGTTTGTTAAGGTGTCCGGCTGGGCCTACCTAGGTCCACATTGTAGGATTCTGGGTCGGGTTATATCAGAACATAAAGGACAGATGGTCAAAAATTGTCACCATTCATTCCATGGCTATGCAAAATAGCACACAAACCCCGTAACCTGATGAGAATCCTGGACTATGCACCCAAATATGTCTATAAAAATACAACATAGTAATAATTAACATCAACAAGAAGAACCACTATCCTAACAGAAAGCGCTTGAGGAAGAACTAAGGAAGTTACGACAAGAAAGGGATGAACTTAAATAGTTAGTGGAGAAATTTCTAAAAAAATGTAACAATTTAGAAGGAACACAAGAGTCTTGTCTAATTCTTGGGTCACAACAACACTTTTATTGTTAGAAATAGTGCTTACGTGTTATTCTAATATTATATGAATATTAATTGTTTAATATTTATACAATAAGAATTTCGAATAAAATCGTTAATATTAAATATATATATATGGTAAGATGCTTGTAATAATTCAGACATTGTATGATTTGAAGGAGTTCAGATCTTGTATAAAGGAGTTTAGACCAGGGCTAAGAGTTAGCAATGTTGAGAGTTATAATTGCTAAGAGTTAGACTGCTAAGAGTTAGCAAGTTATAAGAGTTAGCAGGTTATAAGAGTTAGCAAAATCTAAAGAATTAGAGCCTTGTCTAAAATGGGACTAAGACTCGACGGTATATTAGCAATGACATAGTTGAAAAGAGGTTGCAAATAGTCCTAAAAAATGTCATTGTGCAAGTATATTCTCGAATGTTATATTCTTGATCTATTTTCACTAATGTGGGTCTATCAGTAAAAATCTTATTTAACATAGATTGGTGTTTGTCTATATCTAGATAGTCCAGATGGTTAGTCTTAGCAGACCATAAGCTTAGTGGAAGCTCGTCAAGATGGGATATTCAGTATCAAATTTCCCAATTTATAAAGGCATAATAGATCCCTATCATTATGTTGATTAGATAATAGATTTGTTATCAATTATAGGACTTAAATAAAAGCTTAAGTGTTGACTTTTTCATTTTAACCTACATGGACAAGCCTTCTTGTGGTATAGAAGCCTGAGGGAAACAAGTATTTTCTTCTTTAGTAACTGAGAAGTTCATCCAGCATTTTCAAGGAGCCTTTGGAAAGGCTAGAGATCATCAACAGCTGTGATGACTCAAACAAGTTCATAGTGAGAGCTTTAAAGATTTTATGCAAAGATTTCATAGGAGGTGATCTAGCTCGGAGTGTTCGACTTACTTATCGTACTTAAAGCACTAAAAAAGGGGCTCAAAATAAGTCGGTTTTGGTATTTTTTTTGTTAATAAAAAAGCACATCTATCACTTATGAATAAGCACATTGCTACATAAAAATCGAAGAAGAAGAAATAGTAAAGAGCATAGCTAAAGCAAATGCACGGGGAAAACTAAGAGGGTCAGAGTATTGAAAGTCCTTCGAAAAGAAGGCAACATGAGAGCAGAGACATAGTACTCTACAAAGAACAACAAAGTACCTGTGAAGAGATTCACCTTAAGAAGGTAATAAAGAAGGAACAAGAAAATATCCTCATAGAGTGGCTAAGATATAAGAAAAAAAATGCATTCCTACAATAGTTTCATTAGCAGTAATATTTGAAACAATTAAAGAAAAAGGTTTGCTTGAAGAGCCAAAACCTCTCTTTATGTCGCCCAAATGATGAAAGTAGAATAAAAGATGTAAGTTTCACCAAGAACATGGCCACACCACCAATTAATGGTTAATCTTATTGATATAGGCCTAAAGAATGGTACCAAAATGAGTTCTAACTAGTTAATGAAGAATGGTACCAAAATGCATAATCCACACCACCAATCAGCTGATGAAGAATGGTACCAAAATGAGTTCTGAGCTGACATAGGCTAAAGAAACCTTTAATTGGAGAAAACTAAGAACTCAAACACTCTCTAATACAAATAAACAACCACGATCATCTCAGGGGGGTGTGATGCTATCAAGAGACTAAAATAGCCAGAGGAAGAATTATTCTCAATACTCACTAGTCAGACATCAAGTGATGTGTAATACTTCGACTACTAAAAAATCGCAAATACATTCAATATCGATCATGTTCATCAGGGAAGATGCCAAAGATATTAGTTACTCCCATAATGATGCAGTTGTCGTGATTATTCAAAAAATTAGGATAAAAGCAAATAGAGTGTTTGTCGAAACAAGGAGCTTAGTAGATATAATATTCAAAGATACGCTCAACAAGCTCGCATCAAAGATCTTAAGATTGAATGAATGTAGATTTCCTTTTATAGATTTACAGCCAACTGTATAATATTATTGGAGCACAGGAACCCACTAATATCAATTGAAAAAAATGATATACCAAAATGATGACGGTTAACTTTGTGGTAGTCGACCACCTGTTACAAGGTTATGTTGGGGAGACTCTTCATGATTAATTCTAAAGTCATCATGTGTCGGGGATCTAATATACGTGAGTGTATGCATATGCAATAGTGTTTATTGCATAAAATATGCACTCATACATATTTAATATTGTGGAATAATTAAATCATACAATAAATAATATATTAATCATATTAATATATTTGAAGGGTTGAGAAATCACCAAAACGTGTAACGTTATATACGTGTATCCTAAGAGTCTGCCTGGAGACCAACTCGTTGGCAGTTTTAGTCACTAACTCGGTGGGCTTAGTAAGCTAGAACAACAGCTCCTAATTCAGCACTGAGCTTAACTCTTAAACCCTTTTAAATTTATTTTATCTTTGATCAATAAAATAAATTCCTGGTTGTTGTAACTGGTAGCCAATAGTAAAGATAAATTTTAAACTAGCTTCAACATTTGAAACCAATTCACAAGAGATCAAATCTCTTTTCCTTCACCAATTTGTGGCCACCAATTGAAATCAACATTTCCATTTTTTTTACAACTAAAAATGGAAAATGAAAATAATTTTTTCATTTTTCCACTCTTTCTCTAATAATCCACCGATTCACACACACACACACACATATATATATATATATATATATATATATCTCACTATATTAAAATAATAATATTATATATTATAATATTAAAATAAGGCCACCTATAAAAAAGATAATATTATTATAATAAAAAATAATATAATATAAGAAAAAGGATGACAACTATATTACATTATATAATATAATAATATTATATAATAAAATAATATATTATAATATATAATAATGAGATATTATAATTATTTAATAATTAAATAATCATTATATGAAATAATAATTTTGCCCATCATGAATAATTTCTAAGTCTACCTCCTATTGGGTCTCATCATACTCGTACTTGGGTAAACTCAACCGAGAATCTACAATGCGTCACGTGTTATTATACAATTAGTAAATAATAATTATTAACTAATTATTATATTTAACGCTTAAATACAGACATGCACGCATTTTTGTAGTAATGTTGGATATTACTGGATTAAACAATTTAATTCGGCACGCTGCTCCAGTGCACAATGAGTACACCTTATATCGCGGGACTCCCTAAGTCCACGTTCGATTCGTCAAATGGAACTATTCTATGAGTCCGTCAAAATTGTCCCACGCAAACGTCACGAAAATACAAATTAGTGCGTCGACCATCCAAGCTGAGGTCACAACGCATATGTATAGTCCTTCCGTCATGATATCCTAGATGTGCGAGGATATAGATTATCACCGTCAAATCTGCATGTGCTCATCCATATCATATCCCTAGACTTGTATCTCACTGAACAATATGTGCAAACCCCTTTGCCATATTGTTCCACCCTAGCGGAAACTCTTAAGAATAATGCTTGTGGCTACAAGACTTTCTAAGATAAAGTCTCGAAGCATCTGGATATCTAACTCTCTATGCGAGCTGACGGATATTAGGGATCTAATATACGTGGGTGTATGCATGTGCAATAGTATTTATTGCATAAAATACGTATCTCATATATATTTAAATAATTAAATTATACAATAAATTCAATAAATAATATATTAATCATATTAATATATTTGAAGGGTTGAGAAATCATCAAAACGTGTAACATTATACACGTGTATCCTGGGAGTCCACCTGGAGACAAATTTGTTGGCAATTCTAGTCACCAACTCGGTGGGCTTGATAAGCTAGAACAACAGCTCTTAATCCAGCACTGGGCTTAACTCTTAAACCTTTTGAATTTATTTTTTCCTTGATCAACTCTTTGATCAATAAAATAATTTCATGTTTATTGTAACTGTTAACCAATAATGAAGATAATTTATAAACTGATTTCAACATTTAAAACTAATTTACAAGAGATCACATCTCTTTATTTCTTCACCAATTTTTTGGCCACCAATTTAAAAAATAAAGCAATAATTGCTTTGAATTTTAAAGCAACAAAGGAAATGAAAAATGAAACATGATCCACCGAATTTTTTATTTAAATTGATCCACCGAATTTCACACACATCTATATATATATCACATTTATTAAAATGATAATATTATATAATATAATATTAAACATGACCACCTATTAAAAGAATAATATTATTATAATAAACAATAATATAATATAAGAAAAAGGATGACTATTATATTGCATTATATAATATAATAATATTATATAATAAAATAATATATTATAATATATAATAATGAGATATTATGATTATTTATTAACAAAATAATTATTGTATAAAATGACTATTTTACCTCTCATAAATAGTTATCAAGTCTACTTTTAATGGGTGCCACCATACCAGCACTTGAGTAACTCAACTAAGGGTCAACAATGTGCCACGTGTCATTATACAATTAGCAAATAATAATTATTGACTAATTATTATATTTAACGCCAAAAATACAGACACGCACGCATTTTTGTGGTAATGATAGATATTATTGAATTAAACAATTTAATTTGGCATGCTGCTCCAATGCACAATGAGTACACCTCATATCGCGAGACTCCCTAAGTCCACACCCAATTCGTTAAATAGAACTATTTTATGAGTCCGTCAACATTGTCCCACGCAAACGTTATAAAAATACAAATTAGCACGTCGACCATCCAAGCTGAGGTCTCAACGCATATGTATAGTCATTCCGTCATGATATCCTAGATGTGTGAGGATATAGATTATCACCGTCAAATCCGCATGTGCTCATCCATATCATATCCCCAAACTTGTATCTCACTGAACAATATGTGCAAACCCCTTTGCCATATTGTTTCACCCTGGCGGAAACTCTTTCCCGAGAATAATGCTTGTGGCCACAAGACTTTCTGATATACAGTCTCAAAGCATCTGGATATCTAACTCTCTATGCGAGCTGATGGATGTCAGGGATCTAATATACGTGGGTGTATGCATGTGCAATAGTATTTATTGCATAAAATACGTATCTCATACATATTTAACACTGCGAAATAATTAAATCATACAATAAATTCAATAAATAATATATTAATCATATTAATATATTTGAAGGGTTGAGAAATCACCAAAACGTGTAACGTTATATACGTGTATCCTGAGAGTCCACCTGGAGACCAATTTGTTGGCAGTTCTAGTCACCAACTCGGTGGGCTTGATAAGCTAGAACAGCAGCTCTTAATCTAGCATTGGGCTTAACTCTTAAACCTTTTAAATTTATTTTTTCTTTAATCAACTCTTTGATCAATAAAATAATTTCATGTTTATTGTAACTGTTAACCAATAATAAAGATAATTTATAAACTGATTTCAACATTTAAAACCAATTTACAAGAGATCACATCTCTTTATTTCTTCACCAATTTCCCAGCTACCAATTTAAAAAATAAAGGACCAACGGAAATGAAAAATGAAAAATGAAACCATTTTTCATTTCTTTCATTTCAATTGATCCACCGAATTTCACACACATCTATATATATATATATATATATATATATCTCACATTTATTAAAATAATAATATTATATAATATAATATTAAACATGGCCACTTATTAAAAAAATATTATTATTATAATAAATAATAATATAATATAAAAAAAGAATGACAACTATATTACATTATATAATAAAATAATATTATATAATAAAATAATCTATTATAATATATAATAATGAGATATTATGATTATTTAATGATTAAATAATCATTCATTAAATAATTATTGTATGAAATAACAATTTTGCTCTTCATAAATAGTTATCAAGTCTACCTCCTATTGGGTTCCACTATACCTGCACTTGGGCAAACTCAATTGAGGATCCACAATGTGTCACATGTCGTTATACAATTAGAAAATAATAATTATTGACTAATTGTTGTATTTAACGCTTAAATACAGATATGTACGCATTCCTGTGGTAATGCTAGATATTACTGGATTAAACAATTTAATCCGACACGCTGTCCAAGTGCACAATGAGTACACCCATATCACGAGACTCCCTAAGTCCATGCTCGATTTGTCAAATGGAACTATTTCATGAGTCTGTCAACATTGTCCCACGCAAACGTCACGAAAATACAAATCAGCGCGTTGAACCATGCAAGTTGAGGTTACAACGCATATGTATAGTCCTTCCGTCATGATATCTTGGATGTGCGGGGATATAGATTATCACCATCAAATCCACATGTGGTCATCCATATCATATCCCCAGACTTGTACCTCACTGAACAATATGGCAAATGCGTGCAAACGCCTTTGCCATATTATTCTACCTTGGCGGAAACTCTTCCCAGAGAATAATGCTTGTGGCCACAAGACTTTCTGAGATACAATCTCGAAGCATCTGGATATCTAACTTCCTATGTGAGTTGACGGATCCCATATCTGTACACACCGGAATCTATAAGCATCGGACCATAACTAGCGACACCCAATGGTCACAGCATCAAAGTTTGTGACATGTGTGGAACCAAAGTGTATTGGATCACTTATAAGCCTACTGTGGCACTCAGGTCAAAGGATCACGTATACTACTCAACTCGAGAGGACCCTCCATTGACGGCTTACATAGCGTGTCTATCAGAGGCCCTCGTAAGTCTGTCCTATTTCCAGTCCTAACTAGATACCCATATATCCATACAAGCTCCAAGTTCACAGTCGGCTAGTAACAACCATCTATACCCTATAGGTATGACATATGATGATCTATATAACGGTATCCATAGATAGACCTGCATCGGTAAAAATAGATCAGGGACAATATTCGAGAACATACTTGCGCAACTAACATTTTCTGGCACCTGATTGTAACTTTTGCAATTATGCAGTTACTAGTATATTCCCATGTTTATGTCCCATTACAGACAAGGCTCCAACTCTTGGATCTTCGTTGTGTATTATAACCAGCTAACAATTAGATGTGTTAACATTTAGCATTATATCTCTCAACGTGGCTAATTTAGGGCCCTTATCTAAACTTCTTTAGATTAGATCTAAACTCTTTCAGATCATACAATGTCTGTAATATTGCATTGCATGGTACCATTTAAATAGGCATTAGCAATTTAATGGGAATGTACACATGTATAAATACAAAAGTATATATATATATTCAAGGATTGCACGTAAGCACTAACTCTAACAATCTCCCACTTGCTTTAGTGCCATTCCTGATGGTGTTTCACACATCGAGTCTACATGTTTCATAAATACTTTTGGAGTCTTGGACTTAAAAAGTGAGTTCGCTAAATTATTTATAGAACATTTCTATAAATACAAATCTCCCTTGGCCAAGTTCCTTCTAGTCATGCGAGATTCCTCTCTGTTAGGGTTGGTGATTACGTGCTATCCATAAACGTACATATACTTGTGTATTTATACAAGTATATATTTTTATTAAATTGTTAATACCCATTAATATTGTACTATGCATGTAATGTTACAGACATTGTACGATCTGAAAGAGTTCAGATCAAATCTAAAAGAGTTTAGATAAGGGCATATAGTTAGCCACGCTGAGAGATATAAATGCTAAATGTTAGCACAATTAAGTGTTAAACAGGTTATAATACTCAACAGATCCAAGAGTTGGAGCTTTGTCTGTAATGGGCCAGAGACCTGAGAATATATCAGTAGCTATATAGTTACAAGAGTTGCATTTGGGTGCCAAGAAATGCTAGTTACGCAAGTATGTTCTCGAATAATTGTTCCTGATCTATTTCTGCCGATACAGGCCTGTCGGTAGATACTTTTATATATAGATCAATATATGTCGTACCTATAGGGTATAGATGGTCGTTCTTAGTCGACTGTGAGCTTGAAGCTCGTATTGACATATGGGTATCCAGTTAGGATTGGATATGGGACAGACTCACGAGGGCCTCCGATAGACACCCTATGTAAGCCATCAACAGAGGGTCCTCTCGAGTTGAATAGTATACGTATGGTCCTTTGACCTGAATGCCATAGTGGGCTTACAAGTGATCCACCATACTTTGGTTCCACATATGTCACAGACTTTTTATGGTGTGACCGCTGGGTATGGTCTGATGCTTATGGAGTTTGGTGTGTACAGATATGGGATCCGTCAGCTCACATAAGAAGTTTGATATCCAGATGCTTCGAGACTGTATCTCGAAAAGTCTTGTGGCCACAAGCAATCATCCCGGGAAAGAGTTCCGCCAGGGTGGAACAATACGGTAAAGGAGTTTACGCATATTGTTCAAAGAGATACAAGTCTGGAGATAAGACGTGGATGAGCACTAGGGGATTTGACGGTTATAATCTATATCCCCATACATTCAAGATATCATGACAGAAGGACTATACGTATGCGGTGTAACCTCAGCTTGTATGGTTCAATGCACTGATTTGTATATCCGTGACGTGTACATGGGGCATTGCTCACGGACTCATGGAATAGTTCTATAATCATTATCATCATTTCCATCATCATTACCAACAGCATAACCACGATCATCATTCTCATAACCATCGTCATTTCCATCATTATAACCAACATCATTACCAATATCATAATAAAGATTAATGCCAATATCTTCATATATCTGACTATCATAATATATGTAAGTTGGGTGTTTATAGAACATTAGAGGAGAATAATGTAATCCTCTGGAGGGTTTGGAACATATACAGGGGTTGGAATTGTGGGGGCTATACTACTCACTTGGTTACTACCCCTTGTGGATGTGAATTGATTAGCGTAGACTTTTTCTGCTCCATGAGTGCTTATGCATTATTTTTACATTTAAGAGCTCGAACATCCACTGTTACACTTAGAGGTGTAGCACTTTTATTTTGTCGGATTAACTAAAAGACCACATCGTCATCATTTTCAAGTAGAATATGTCTCAATTTTATAATATTTGAAGGAACTTCGAACCTGAGAGTCACTTTATACTGCACCTGATCAACTCTAAGAATACGACAAACTCTTCTCAACAATATTTCATATTTTTTATTTTTTGAAACTAACATATGGATATTTTGAAATCCAATGTATCTCTCAGCACTATTAGTGAAACTCTTCCATGTTCTCCCAAAGAATACAATGGTCGAAACATTCACCATGATAATATCAGCAGCACCTAATAACACAACACCTAAATAATTATTAGTATAATTACATAAAATTTTTAAAAAATACAAAATATTGAATAAAATAAATAAAATTTTAAAAAATAGAGTAATAAAAATTAATTTATGAGAAAATAAAAAAGAAATAATTAATTAAATATAACATTCAAAAAAACATTTTTTAAAAATTACCACATGGTAGGCTTAAGCGCATAACGCGCACTGTGCGCTTAAGCCCAAATAGATAAAGTTTTGGACCTAGGACAATACATTCCTCAACCATAAAATGGCATTTCTCACAATTTAACACCAAATTATTTCATTTGTATATTCAACACAAATACTAAATTATTAAGACACAAATCAAATGAATCACCAAAAATAAAAAACAAATATTCCATCAATACCTCTAAGGAGTGTTCCATAATGTCTGAGAAGATTGCCATCATACATTGTTGAAAAATGGCAAAGGAGATTGCCACCTCTCAGCATTTGACCACTATACTAGTAATTTGCCACCACTTAAAAGCAATTGCCACTTTTTATTAAACAAAGGACATTTGTCCTTGTAAAAGATGTGTTAACATGACAAAGCAATTGAAATTGCTTTTGCAATATAATTGGCTGAATGAAATTAAAATGAATTACCACCATTTTGTATTTAAAGGACATATTCCTTAAGAAGCAAATATAGGTGGCATTTTTAACTATTTAAATTGTAAAGGTTACAATTGTTGAAAGTGTGACTAAATTTTAGCAAAAAAGCAAATAAAGCCAGAGAAAGATAATATTTCAGCAAGAACTAAATAACAAAGAAAAAAAAAGTTTTCTTTGTTAGTTCTTCCCAATTGGCCGAGAGGCCATTAAAAGCAAGGTGTTGTTGCTATAATTCAATTCCTGCAAGAAATTGAATGCTATTATTCTAGCTCAGCAATCTTACCAGATGTTACAAACTAGACTTACTCGCAGTATCACTTCAAGGTGAACTTTGGTAATAGAAAATACCTCAAATTGTCTTCAAGGGTCATTTTTAATCTCATTAGTATGATGAGACTTACATTCAGTATGTGTATATTGAAATAGAAAATTAGATTTCCTTTTTGCTGCGTTAATTTGTATATGAGACGTGCAAATAAATTTTAAATTAAAAATTACAATGTATACATTTGCACCCTACGCACAACAAACTAACAAAATGGAATCAGACGCATGTTTGTATGATGCTTATGGTTAATTGAATGCTACTATTCTAGCTCCGTAATCCCACCGAATGTTGCAGATTAGAATTACTCGCGGGATCACTTTACGGTGAACTCCAGTAATAGAAAATACCTTAAATTGTCTTTAAGGATAATTTATAATCTCATTAGTCTAATGAGACTTACATTATATATATATATATTGCAATAGAAAATTATATTTTCTTTCTGCTTCATTAATTTGTATGTGAGACATGCAAATAAATTAAAATTAAAAATTATAATGTACACATTTGGACCCTACGTACAACACACTAACAAAATGGTATCAAATCACACGTTTGTGTTATAATTATGGTTAACTGGAATGTTTCCAGTGTAATTAAGAAGTTCTATGGCTATTGATTATGTGTTTTAAGTGTTGAAAAGTGTATAATTTGGACGCAGCTGAAAAGGACGCTATGGTGGTGTCATTTAGCGCCACGACACTGGATGAAGAGTGTCGCGGTGCTAAAGGTTCTGCCTTCAGCGCTGCAGCGCTAGAGTTCTGCCTCTAATATTGCAACGTTGGGGTTTTCAAGCCCCAGTGTCTCAAAGGTGGTAGCCTGATGCTGCAGCGCTAGGTATTGTCCCCAGCGCCATAGCGCTAGCGTGGAAACCCTAGCACTGCAGCATTGTAAGGTTGGCACTGCGACACTGGAGGCTGGGCCTCCAACTTCACAGCACTGGAAACCTAAGACTACTATAATTATGCCGTTCACTTCAATTTTGTTTTTTAAAGTGTTTAAAAATATTGCTTATTTAATGCAATTTATAATTGTTATAATAATTGCATTATAAACTATAGCCTATTTATTTATGCTAAAAACCATAATGGGAACCCTATTGGTGAGGGGTTAGATGTGCTTGCACAAAATAAATGTGTAATTGAGAATCACATTCTTATGAGATGGGGACAAGAATGAAAAATCTCTCTTATTCGGATTGAAATGTGTTTCATTATGAGATAATGTTACACATTGATCCGCCTTGTCAATACGGGGTTTTACAAGTCATATCAATTTTTCTCAAGATCACTAAAGTGTGAGGAATTTGGTCTGTGTGATTTGGACTATACTAGTTAAACATGAAATGAGGCAACTATATGTGAAAGTATTACCCTAGATCACTAAAGTGTATGACTAGTATCAGTAACATATATTTGATAATTGACAAGTTAATCTAGAATACACTTACCCTAGATCTCTAAAGTGTATGGATAAGGTGTATTTAAGATCAGTAATAAAAGTCGCATGAGATGCAATTGATAAAAGTTTTCTACCTTTGGGGTTTTACAAAGGCCTAGATCGCTAAAGTGTACAGTTGGAGTAAAATGCCAATAAAGTTCACTTCCTACTAAATAGTTTAAAAGTTTAAATTGTCGTTTTCCCCTTTAAGAGATTTAGAGAATTATGTAAAGTAGTGAAAGGGCATTTTTAGATAATAAAAAACACATAAATATTATACCCATAATCTAAAGCATTATTAATAACGATTAGAAATATTCTGCTACACATCTTATAAGATAAGATGACTACGACTAATCTGTTAATATACTTAATTATGCACATCAACTATAGAGTACCGAAAAATATTTTGACTAACCAATGAATCTTAGAATAGTCTCAGATTCAGAAAAACTTGGATATATTTTTTAGCGGAAGATAATTTCAGAAGTATTTTTGATAATGTCTCTTTAGAAAAGGTGAAAATTTATCATAAATAGATTAAGATTGATTTAAGAGTCAAATCACATATTCTGTCCTCAATATTGAATGATATTCAGTGAGAGCATATGAGCATGAGATGTGTAAGTAGTATTATACTCTGTCTAAAATATTATTTAATATATGTAAACCACATATAGAGAATAGTCACAATAGTAAGTGTTTCTACTGTGGTGAGATTTGACATAGAAAACATTATTATTTAATGTATCTTACCTTAGGAAAGATAGACCCTTTAGGTATCAATTTACCAATTATAGACATTTAATTGGTATTTGATGGAAAGAAGTACAAGGGTATGAAATACCCTCTATCTTTCTTATATCTGTAATGTGTTGTATGATTTGAGGAATGCTAGGAAGCTTTGAAAGGAGAAGTACAACTTCGAGTAGGAAATTGAGATTTCCTAGACGTCGTATCTATTAGGACTTTTAAGTCATTTCTCCATTTTGGTAGAAGTATAACATTGTATATATGCTATTTTGTGCAAAACATTATTAGACGAATCATATTACTCCTTGTAATAGACAGAGAAGGTTATCATAAATACATTAGGAATAGACTCTCATATATATTTAATAAAGATAATGTTTTGCTAACTGAGAGTCAGTTAATAAATGACAATTATTGACAGGACTCGACCCGAGACCCTCTACTATAGATCCCAGCGGCCCTGCCGAGCACCCCGATGGAAGTTCCTCCGAACCTAACTGGGTATGTTGAGAAATTCCGCGAGGCGAACCCCTTTTTATTTCTTGTTACTACTAAGAAGGTCTAGTAACATACACGAAAATGACATCTTAATTTTAAAAACAAACGGACAGAGTTTCCCCTGTTTTTCAGAAAATCCATATAAAACCTGCAAAGAAATTTCACTTCTATTTCCAATACATCTCAATTCTATCAATTCGGACCTCCGATCCTTTCCAAATCAAATCCAACATAACTCAATTATTTCGTTTAAATCACAAAATAAGCATAATCATAAAAAGTAAAAAGGATCATCATAAACTGAAAATCTCTTCTTCTTGATTCAACACATACTTACAAATATACATGCCTACAACTATTATGCATAAAGTAAAGAGTGCTATTGATAAGGGCAAATTTGTCATATATTTTCTCATGTTTTTATTATTGATATTCTATGGTTTTATGAGAATAGATGGCTATTTATGTGCATTATTGTTATTTATAGGGACTTGAACGAAATTTAAAGAAAGAACGCAAAAGGAGCGAAAACAGGGACTAAAATGCAAAGTTTTCAAAATATGAGTCCAGCGCCCCCGCGCCATAAGGATTTTAGCCCCAGCGCTGAAATAGTGATCAAAATTAGAAAAACGACCTGTTTAAGTCGCGTCTAGCGCCCCAGCGCCGAAGAGTCACCGCGCCAGCGGTGAAGCCGTTTTCATGCAGCGCCCCAGCGCCAAGATCCCACCGCGCCAGCGGTGATCGCTTTTTCACGCGTCGCCCCAGCGACAGATGCATAGCGCGCCAGCGGTAGTGCGAGTCCTAGTCCGACGAGAATTGAGATTTTCAAGCTCATATCAATCACTATATAAAGCCACTCGTTCCCAGCCTTTAGAGAAGAATCCAAGACGACCCAAGAGCACCAAAAATACAGAGCACGAGTCTTGGAGAGCAATAAGAGCTTAATTGAAGCAACTTTAGAGAGAGATACAAGGCGTTCTTCAGCATCAAGAGTTCCTAGGCAGCGCAATTAAGAGCAATTCGACGTCTATATCGGTTTGCTAATAATTGTATCATGATTTATAATTATTTTTACTGCTATTCTCTGATAGCCATGAGCTAATTTATTTTCTAGGGTTAATATTTGAACTCAATATGTGTGCTTAATTGCCATATCTTTTTAGTATTTAATAAACTTAGTCATTTATTATTTAAATTACTTGTGTTTAATGCTTCAATATATCTGGCCAATATATGGTGAATGAATTGGTAATATTATTGATAAACTCGGAAGAGGAATCATAATATTTAGACCTAGGTAATTTGATGCATGATTGTAGAGTAACATTCAATGTTGCATATGCAAGTTTCAACTTAGGATAGGAATATACCTAATTGGCATGTATGATCAATAAGACCTAATCTTAATGAATCTTAATTTATTACAAGTACCATAGGAATATAGGTATTTGGTAAATTATGGTATACTTGCATGACCTTGGAAGAGGCTTGTGAATACATTAGTGTCTTGATCAATAATAAAGACTAAGTGAGTTAAATATTAGAGGATTAATCATTAGAAACATATTGAGGGATAATATTAATCCTAGGTTCTCTCTACGTTGCTATATCTTTAAATCTCATTACATTGTGTTTTTACTTTTATATTTTCTACATTCATTCTTGGATTTTTATTTTTCTGAATAATTATTAGAAAGACATAATTTTAGTAATTGGTTAATAAGAAGAAATTATCCCTGTGGGTTCGACATCCGACTAATTAGTCTCTTTATTACTTGCATACGATAGTGTATACTTGCACTTAATTTATGATATAGAAATATCGCATTAGACGAATTAGTCGAATCATATTACTCCTTGTAATAGACAGAGAAGGTTATCATAAATACATTAGGAATAGACTCTCATATATATTTAATAAAGATAATGTTTTGCTAACTGAGAGTCAGTTAATAAATGACAATTATTGACAGGACTCGACCCGAGACCCTCTACTATAGATCCCAGCGGCCCTGCCGAGCACCCCGATGGAAGTTCCTCCGAACCTAACTGGGTATGTTGAGAAATTCCGCGAGGCGAACCCCTTTTTATTTCTTGTTACTACTAAGAAGGTCTAGTAACATACACGAAAATGACATCTTAATTTTAAAAACAAACGGACAGAGTTTCCCCTGTTTTTCAGAAAATTCATATAAAACCTGCAAAGAAATTTCACTTCTATTTCCAATACATCTCAATTCTATCAATTCGGACCTCCGATCCTTTCCAAATCAAATCCAACATAACTCAATTATTTCGTTTAAATCACAAAATAAGCATAATCATAAAAAGTAAAAACGATCATCATAAACTGAAAATCTCTTCTTCTTGATTCAACACATACTTACAAATATACATGCCTACAACTATTATGCATAAAGTAAAGAGTGCTATTAGCACATTTATATGTACAAAAATTATCTTTGGATTCGGCCCACTACTCGGCAATAGGAGAATCAGCAGCTTGCGTACCAAGACCTGCACCTGGGAAAAGGGTTTAAAAATATAAAACATAAAACGGGTGAGCTAAAGGAGCTCAGTGAGTGTAAATGAGATTTTAATTACAAGAACATTATACAAAGATAGCAATTTTTAAAGTACATGCAGAAATTATGCTTCTAAAACGGATGTAAAACTGTAAAACGGTTTCTAATATCATATGCTAATGAAATCTTGCCGAACGGGTTTTATCTACATCTTTGGAAAACTATATTCAGAATCTATATAACATAATAACTGCTGTGTGCATATAAATGCATAAATGCTATCGGTAAATCGAAAACTAGTAAAATCCTCACTCGGCCATTTTCTTTCTAAACTGTACCAATGGTAACCCTAAAGCTCTATACCCATGCAGCGACTCAACTAGCACCGCATACGTGAGTAGGTCACGGGGTACCTCAACTAGCAGCACCCACAGTGACATCTCAAGACATTTCACTGGCTACGCAGCGGAATCCTACATCGCATGCATATAGCGAGACAATATCCCGTACACATAGAGCAACTCACATGACTCGACATCCCGACTTCCCGGAGTTAGTGACACACCCTCAAGACCTACCCATGTGCACGGGATATACCAGCCGAGTCTAATACAATCATCACCACTATAATCTGAGGGTACCAATGACCTTAAAAAAAATGCAGAAATTTTAAATCTGTTTTACAAATCGATCATGTAAAAGCATGTCTATGAATATATCAAGATCATAAATCATGTTTATGCATCGAAAGCTCATAAAACATACATAGTCATTGTGTGAAACATAATAACCGAAAAGTAAAAGAAATGGCAGATTTCCACTCATAACCGCTCCGCGCTCAATTTCGCTCCCGATTTCTGCTCCCGTTAACGCTCTCGGTTATCTTCACCTATGCGGCATAAATTACATTTAGAACCAAATCAAACACTAGAATCTCATTTAACTACTAAATGCCCTAATCGACATACAAAGCCCGGATGTAAACTACTTTCCGATTTTAGTTACGGAGCCATAATCGAAACTAACTCACCATCCGGCGCCCTAAAAATTATTGAACACCTTATAACTTGGTTGGACATAATTGCCCTTCACCTTTCCAACATGGTCAATTATGTCCCATTTTCTTCATTTTTGGTTTTTCCATCAACCATATACATTCAATTCACAATATGCACCATTTACACACAACAATTCAATCAAAACACCACTCAATTCCTAACTTCCCTAAAGTGGCAGAATTTCACCCTAGGTTCCAACACATTCATTTTCTCAATTTCTTGTTCCAATTACAACAAAATCATGCCAATTTCATTCTAAAGCCCTAATTACAATCAATTGAAATCTCTACAACAAAATCACCAAAAACCCTAATTCTCACCTTGCCAATTTCTTCAAATTGATGACTCCTTCAAGCTCCACACTAGAATTCAACTCAATCTAAACCAAGAATACACATAAGAACATCAATTAAAACATTCTTGAAATCTCACTTATCAAACTCATAAAAGATGCTTTTCTTACCTCTTTTTCTTGAATTTCCACTAATAGAGACTTCAATTGAGCTTAGGGATTGGTTTGTAACCTTATTTTAGCTTGATTACACATGAAATATCATGAAAAAAAAACTTGAATAGTCACTGTAGCAGCACCCCCCTTTGAAGCTCGAATTTCTCTTTTTTTTTTGGCTAAGTGTTAGTTTTGATCTCTCTTCAAATTTCTACACACTTCTAACATATATATAGTGCTCCCTCAATTTACCATTTTGTCCTTCAACTTACTTAAAACTTTTAATTTGCCATTAGTTAAAAACTAATTATGTAATTAGTTCATTTGTAACTATCTAGTTAGAATAGTTCAAAGAACTAACTAGAACTTCCAACTTGGCAATCCATGAGATTTCTTCTAATTGGTCTATTCTCTAATATATGGATTATGTTTCTCAACAAAGGCTTGTTCCATTCATAACCCTTAAATGGAAATTCATGTAGTAAATTAGAATTTTCTTTTCTTTTCCAAGCCAATAGAGAAAAATTCTAAAAATATTCTAAGGTCATCCGGCGCACCGATCGAGTGTGAAATTACCAAATTAGGTTTAATATCTCTCACGTGCACTATAAAGGGAATATTTCTAATAGGGTTAAAATTGAGTAACCCTACGGTGTCTTATTTGTTCTATACCGAAATCTAGGCGCCAATACTACTAATAGGGATTGGATATTACAATTATACCTTAAATACATCAAGAAATGTCTAGGTGAACAGAACAAATTGTGGCTCAGGAACTTTAAATAATAATAATGAATTGTGGGACATAAGATTAGGTCATATAGCTATAAGATGACTATCCCGTCTGGTTAAGGATGGTCAGATACTTTATCTGACTATGAAATCTTAGCCAGTTTATGATCTTGGATTCGAGAAAAAATGACCAAATACTTATGGAGGTATTAGATACCGGCCTACTGATTTCTTCAAACTAGTACATATTGATGTATATGGTCTAATGAATCATACTGCCATTGGGTGGATTTTGATACTTCATTATCTTTGTAGTGATTTATCATGATACGGACATATATTTCTGGAAAACATAGATCAGAAACTTTTGAAGTGTTCAAAGAGTTTCAACTTGAAGTAGAGAAACAAACCTTTATGTATATTCAATGCCTTTGATCAGATCGAGGAGTTTATACATAAGTAGTAAATTCAGAGATTATTTAAAAGAGAATGTGATTCTTGTTCAATATAGTCCTCTAAGTACTCTTTAACGCAAAGGTGTTTTGGTGAGGAGGAATTAAACGTTATTAGATATAATTCCCTCGATGTTGAGCTTCACTAATATTGTAGAAAATCTATGGGTTATGCTCTACAAACTATTATTCACCTATTGAACAAAGTTTTATCGGAAGCTGTTCCTTCTACTTTGTGTGAGATATGGACTTGAAGGAAATTGGGTCTTAAGTATGTTAAGATTTAGGGTGTTCTACTTGCATAAAAGTTACGCAATATGATAAACTTGCACCCAAAGAGTACAAGTATTGGTTCAAGTAAATCTTAAACATTTTAAGGGATATTAGTTCTAGGATCTAGATGAGCGAAATATGTTTGTTTCTTGTTATGCCATCTTCCTAAAGAAAAATGTCTCTCATGGATTGTAGGGATTGTAGAAAAATTGAACTTGATAAAATCAATCAAGAAATATTTGAACCAATGATAGAACTTTAAGCTTAATTGAGTTAAATATCTTTAACACTCTCTCTCCCGTAAGTTGGAAAGAATATCGAGGGCCACCTATTAGGTATACTTGATACCTAAAGGTGCACTTGGTGTTTTCTAGTAGAAAAAAAATATCATTTGACTTATAGAGAAGCAATGTTGGTCATCGATTCAAGAAATTGACAAGATGCGATGAAATTCAAAATTGACTCTATGCATGACAATCAAGTCCGAGACTTGGTTATACTTTTCATAAGAATTATTCCTATTTATTACAATACATTTGCGCAGCTGAAGTATAGGGCCGATATGAAGGTAGAGACCTTCAAAGCCCGATTGGTGATAAAAGGTTACACTCAAAAATTTGGGATCGGTTATGAGAAAACCTCTTTCACTAGCAACCATGCTTAAGTCAATTCGAATTTTATTGGCTATTGCTTCATATTAAGATTTTGAGGTATGGCAGATGGATGTAAAGACAACATTCCAGAATGTATATCTTGACTAAGAGATATGTATGAAATAGCCTGGAGATTTTACATTCAGTCTGACTTCTAATCTAATGAGCAAACTGAAGAAGTTCAAGTATGGACTTTAGCAATTTTGCTGAAGTTGGAATTTTCATTTTAATAAGAAAATCAAAGAGTTTGGTTTCATCAAGAGTAAAAAGAAAGAGTGTGTATTTAGAAATGACAGTAGGAGCATAATTGTCTTTCTAGTTCTTTATGTGAAAAACATACTCAATGTTGAAAATGACGTTGGTATGTTGCAAGCCAGTCAGTTAAAAGTTATCTAAATAAGAGCATCTCCATTAAAGATTTGGGACAGACTTCTTATATACTAACTATAAAGTGTTACAGAGATAGAGTTAAGAGGCGGATAGGACTATCCCAATCTTCGTACATAGATTAAATTCTGGAAAGGTACAACTTCAATAACTGTAAGACAGTTAATATACCTTTCAAACATGGCATTCATCTTTCTAAGAGGAAGTGTCCTCAGCAAGAAGATAAAAAGGTTAGAGTGTTTAATATATCATGTGCATCAGCTAAAGGTAGCTTGATGTACGCCATGTTATGTATGAGACTCGAATCTGAATGGTTGTAAGTGTTATGAGTCGGTGTTGATCTGATTTAGGTAACGACCAAAAGGCTGTGAAGTATATCTAAAATCATGAGAGGTACAGTCAATAAGTTTTTGAATTATAGAGAAAGTTACTTACAACTGAGAGGATAAACAAACTCGAACTTCCAGTTTGGATCGGATGATAGAAAGTCTATATCTGGTTTATATTTTTTCTCAATGGTACCGCAGTTAGTTGAGAATATAATTTAGATGTCCACAGTTACTTCTACCTTAGAGGCAGAATATATTATGACTTAAGAAGCCTACAAAATAAGTTTTATAGATATATAAGTCAGTTGCAGAACTTAAAATAGTTTCAATCTTAGTGGATCTTATCCCATTATGATGCAAAAATAACAGAGCAATTACTTAAGCCAAAAAGTTATAAGGAGCATCAGAATTCTAATCATGCGGACTCTTAATGCCACATAATTATAAAGTTCTTGACTATTGGAGATGTAATAGTATCCATGATATAATGCATGGATAACATAGCAAACTCATTCAAGCCTTAACTCTTAGGGTGTTTGAGAAACACCTAAAGTCAATAAATATGAGATATCATCATTAATGGTACTGAAACAAGTGGGAGTTTATTGGAAATGGTGCTTATGTGCTATTTTAATTTTTTTAATATTAATTGTTTAATATTTATACAATAAACATTTTTAATGAAGTCGTTAATATTAAATTATATATCGTAAGATGCTTATAACGTTTCAGACGTTGTATAATCCGAAGGAGTTCAAATCTAGTCTAAATGAGTTTAGATCAATGCTAAGAGTTAGCAACACTGAGAGTTATAAATGATAAGACTTAGCACTGCTAAGAGTTAATAGGTTATAAAAGTCAAAAAAATTTAAGGACTTATAGTATTATCTGAAATGGGGCAAAGACCTGAGAATATATTAGTAATGACATAGTTGCAATGACCCATTTAGTGAGAACTGAGTACTAAACAGACTTAATGAGGACCTCTAATAAACATCCCATAAAATTGCCAATAAAAGGTCTTCTCGATTTGAGTAATATTCGTGGTCTTTTAACCTAAGCACCACTGTGGGCTTGTGAGTGATCCATCATACTTAGGTTCTACATATGTCAGAAATCTTTCATGGCTTGACCGCTGAGTGTTGTTAGGTATGGTCTAATGCTCATGGAGTCTGATATGTGTAGATATGTGATCTGTCAGCTCATATAAGTGAGTTGTATATCCTGATACTCTAAGATTGTATTTCAGAAAAGTCTTATAGCCATAAGCAATAAACCCAGGAAAGAGGTTCTCATGGGATAAACAATGTCACAAAAATATCTGTGGATTTTCTTTATGGAAATACAAATCTTGAGATAAGTTTACAGTTAAGCATATAGAGACTTGGCGGCGATGATCTATGTCTACACTCTTCCAGAATATAAAAAAAGGAAGGCTTATACGAATATGTATTAGTCTCAACTTGTATAGTTTAATACGTCATTCTAAAATTTCCATAATATGCATAGGGCATTATTTATGGACTTACAAAAAAGTTCTGTAAAACAAATGGGTGTGAACCTAGGGAGTCTCATAAAATTGAAGTGTACTCGTTGACCACTAGAGCAGTGCACCAGGTTGAACTGTTAGATTTAAGAATATTTTAAAAAGTAAAAATTGTTTCAGGGTCTCTCTTGAAGCTAATAGGATTTAAGTGTTAAGCCTCAGAAGTTAACAAATGATAAGTGGTGACTTACTAGCAACTTACCACCTCATCGCCTTATAAGTTGCCATATGTCAAACTAAGACATAAGATGCCTTATTAAAACTTGACATGTGGCAAAGGAAATTTTCACCTCTTAACATTCAGCCGCCATGCTAGTAATTGGCCACCACTAAAAAACTGTTACCACTTGTTATTAAACAGAGGACATTTATCCTTGTAAGAGATGTGTTAATTGCTTTTGCAATATAGTTGGCCAAATGAAATTAAAATGAATTGCCACAATTTTGTATTTAAAGGACATATGTCCTTAAGATACAAAATGTGTAGGTTGACAATTTGTTGAAGTTAGTATATAAGAGACAAATGTGATGTAATATATTTGGCCATTAAATTATAAGTGTTAAAGTGGTAAGGAGGTGGCATTTTCAGCTATTTAAATTGTAAATGTTACAATTGCTGAAAGTGTGACTAAATGTTAACAAAGAAGAAATAAAGCCAGAGAGAGAGAATATTTCGGCAAGAACCAAATAACAATGAAAAAAAAAGTTTTCTCTATTAGTTTCTCTCAATTGGCCGAGAGACCATTGAAGCAAGGTGTTGCTTCAATTCAATTTCTATTAGAAATTGAATGTTATTATTTTAGTTCTGTAATCCTAACAAATGTTACAGAATAGAATTGCTCGGATCACTTTAGAGTGAACTCTAACAACAAAAAATACACCGAATTATCTTTAAGAGTAATATTTAATCGCATTAGTGTAATAAGACTTACATTCAGTACATGTAAATTGTCATAGAAAATTAAATATCTTTTCTGCTGTGTTAATTTATATGTGAAACATGTAAATAAATTAAAATTAAAAATTGTAATGTACACATTTGCATCCTATACATAGCACATCAATAGTATGTCATTTTTATTATATTACACGTGTTCTCTTATCAAAATGGGACATTTTAGTCACTCCATTGTACACGAAATTTTATCTTTCAATAAGTAGGTGCAAGTGTGAAAACCGTAGCAAACTTATAATTATATATTTTCAGATATTGATATATGAAAGTATATTGCCAGTCGAACGGTTATATGCAATTAATAGGAATGATATGTGCATTTCTCGAATTCTCAGATGAAAAATGACTACACCCCCTATAGAGATGTAGGTGAAGAATGAGTTATTTAATGTCCACAAATGGCCTGAAGGAGAGATGTTAACTGAGCTTTAGCCCGGTGAACGCGAGCGTGAAACTGACTTCTACAACATTTACTTGACATTCCATGGATTTTAGGCTGACGTCATTATAGACGACGCTACTCCGAAGTTCATGCCACTTTAAATGGGCTCTCCACAAATCAATCTCATTCATTTGGCCGATCGAGGTTTATGAACAATGCAAACACTCAAAAATTTACCTCGTATAAAGAAATAACCAACCTAATCTTTCATTCCGATATACCAATTGATAAATTGCTTGCGTTATTTCATGAACTGGCTGGGTAAATCAGCCCGTTGAAGGCTACAGTATTGTTACTGGATCGTACATTATTAGTGCGATAGTTGCATCGACTACAAAAGCTGTCTAGGATATTGCACCGTTATGTAATAATTTATATACTGTCGATGATATAAAGGTATTAACTTATGATGCGCAAGGTAATAAGTTATTCGGCTAGGGAATGAGATCTTTAGATAAAGTATGCAATGAAAATTTGGTCAGAGATGAACCATGTAAACGAATGCAGTCTGATGGTATTTGGCTCAAAGAAAGTAAACACGACAATGATGCTCATAGTGACAATGATAATGGGTATGATCCCATGACCCCTGTTAAAGATATAAGAAATTAATATATTAATCTCCTGTTATATATATTTTATAATTAATAGGTTATATTTATTTTTTTTATATATATTTATGTTAATCTAAAACTTATATAAAAACTATTTTTGTAGCATTGCAATATACAGAATTATAGTAATAATGTAATTCTTAAAGTTTTTCAGTTTCTCTTAAATATTATTGTTTTCTTTTTATTTTATTTTTATCTTTTCTTACATAGTATCAGAGCCTAAAGTTCGATTCTTTCATTATCTTGTTGTTCAGCAGAACTTGCCAAATTTTTTTCGGAAACTCTTAGGAAGTTTGTCGGAGTTTTGCCGGAAAGCCATCGAAAGTTCGTTGGAGTTCTTTGTAATCAACACCACCCAGTCCAAAACGTTCAGACGTTGCCGACCGATTGAACCCCACCAAAATCAAGCTTCTCCGTCGCCGCATGCTCCTCCATGTGTCGGCCAAACTTTATGTCATTGTTACTATTCACCTTGGATTCTAACTAGTTTTCGATGCGTTAACGTGCACTGCCTAGGAATAAATTTCCTTATTTCGTCTTTCACTTGTTTCAGAACTCCCTAATACTACTCCCACACGTTTAGGGTAAACTTAGGATGTCCTAAAGCCTATATAAAGGCTCTCAATTAGCTTGTAAACACATCTAAGTGAAAAGGAATAAATTTTTGTGATTAAACCTTCTTTGTGGTTCTTTGTGAGAGAAAATCTCTAAAGTGCAAGAAAGAGAGTTTTCTTTATGATCTTTCTTGTAAAAGTCATGCTTTGTGAGTGCCTTATGATTTAATAATAAGAATGAGTGATCTTGATCAGCCGTAAACATAACCAAGTTGCCAAATCACGTAAATTTTATATGTTATCCTTCAACCATTTCTCTCTTTATTCTCTTAATAACTTGTTCTGTATTTATTGCTCGAAAGATTTTGCTTATTTGTGTACTTCTGCTTCAATAATTACAAGCATGACAATGCTTAAAATTATACATCTCATGCTTTAAACAAGAGTGCTAAGAAATTGGTGGCCATTTGCTATTTCAATTAAATTGCACAAAGCCACCTCATGCTTATAAATTAAGCATGACAAAGCTTTGCACTTTAAATGGCCGAAATGTTTGAAGTGGTAGCAAGGCTATTTTTCTTTCAATTTGTTAATGCTTTAACAAAAACAATTATCTTCTTTTATTTGACCAAATGTTAATCAAAGAAAAGCAATTTCAAATCCCTGTCGTGTTAACACTTTATGACAAATGTCTTTGCATTAACAAAGTGGTGGCACGAAGTAGCAATGTGATGACTAATCATCACTTGCCACTTGTCAACATTTGGGCTTAACGCTTAAGCTTGTTTACTTTTTTAGAAACCTTAAAATAATTAATATCTACTCAAATTTTTTCATATTGAATTATACAATCCGATGTACTACTCCAATGTTCAACGCTTATATTTTATATTGTGAGACTTCATAAGTTCACATTCATTTACTTTATGGAACTCTTCCTCAAGTCCATAAATAATTGTGAAGGAACTCTTCCTCAAGTTAAGGTTAATACATATTCGTATAATTCATCCATAATTTATATTTTGAAAGAGCGGAGACATAAATCATCACAATCAAGTCTCCATATGCTCAACTATAAATTTGTTAAATACTGTGAAGGAACAAAATTAATACCATATAAAAAGTAACAAAATTAATATCATATAATAATTATAAAGAATGTAAACAAAGTCCAACATTAGTAAAAAATAAAGAATATCATAAATATATAGAGAGTGGATCATATTTTTATTCATATGAAACTTCATGAATAAGGCACAAGAGCAAATTTATAAAAATATAAGTTCAAAGTAAATAATATTATATTAATGTTGAAATATATGTAATTTACTAATCCCTATATATGAATAACTATTTATGAAAATATGCATCCTATAAAGTTAATGTCGTCCAAAAATTTATGTTCATTGTATAAAGTTAATGCCATCCAAAAATTTGTTAAATATTGCGTAATATTCATATAATGCGGTTAAAAAATTTGTTTAAGCCCGTTCATTAGTTTGACGTAATGCAGTCAAAAAATTTGTTTAAGCCTGTTCGTTCAATTTGTCCAGAATATTTATGGGGAGGGGTACTTCAATGCCGAAGTACTTCTTTGCAATTGAAGAAAAACCATAACTAACAACAAACTAATTTCATATCGCCGAAATCTTTTAAATTTATAACATTACACATAAATTCTGGATGGAGAATTCATAAGCCAAGAAATATTATCACAAATTCTCAAAATTGATTCATTGAATTGAATGGGGTAATGGCATGTAAAAAATTTGTTAACGGGTACATAGTTAAATTATAAACACATAGGGAAAAGATGAAAAATACATTTATATTTTTCAAAGTTCTGTTGATGTGTCCTAGACTGGGAGCTAATAGTACCTTTAAGAAGATATTTCCTTAAATATACGTGTAATATTGTATTTTAGTTAATGACATGCTTAAATATCCGAGTAATTACATTTAAGTATCTGGAATCAATTGTTTTAATGTTTAATGAATATGTAACATATGGAGTATAATCAACATCCATCAAGAGTTACTGCAAAAGTATAATAATGCTATTAATTTCATTCTGACCAGTTGTTTAAATGACTAGTTGTATTATGACATATGAACCTATGTCTTTTCCACATCGTTACAGTGAGGCAGATTTTAACAATGGTGTATTGACCATTGTCTACATTAAGGATTTTGTAACCATCATCTACGTTGGCGGTGAGAATTATTTCCCTACATGGAGACACCAATGGACCATGCAAACTCGTGGAAGGTCATCGTGTTATATATATAGAATGACATATACACCAATTAATAGAACATATGAGGTCAATGCTCTATGGTTTTCTTGTCTATTGGTATTGTGTTACCTATCCATGATGTAGTATGCCGACAGAAGAACCATAAGGTGCCCCGCTTATGGGTGCGAAAATCGACGCTGACCTATCAAGCCCTCTCCTACATCGAGTCTCGACACTCTCTTCCATTGCAGACTTAGAATTACAGTAGATATTTGGTGCGATTCCCTATATGGGAATGTGGAAAGTCACTTTAGATGAAGAGGTGACCATTTGTTTGCATTATCTTCATATCTGATATTTCCCCTCCCACACCACTAAATTTCCTTAACCAATCTTCCGGCAGGCCAACACAGTCTATTCAGACGGAGTTAGGTGTGGGGCAGAACGTATTAACGGGACCCATACACATTGGATCCAACTGTCTTCAACTGATCATAGAACGACATCAGGGTTTATTTTCTCTGTGCTTTAAAAAATTTAAGTTGTATTTTTTCATTACCCTCATTAATATTATATTATATTTCATGTAAATGCTACCCACTGGAAGAACAATGACTAGATTATATTCTAAATAATAAAAACCCGCTTCATGTCTGTAGGTTATTTAGGTCTATAACCCATAGTTGTTAGACCATGTAATTATAAAAGTACTTTCACTTTTTTTCGGATCAACAACTTAGATTATACCTACATTGTCAAGTAATAGACTTTCTAATTCACTTCTTCGACTGTCCCGCAAACATTCCAAATAATACCAAGTCTGATGTTGTGCGAAAGTTATTGTGGTATTTGTATGCCTAATTATTTATTTGTTATAAAGATTTTTCATGATACATCCTACTTAGTAGAACCTGAATTTACATTTATAGTTTATTATGTTTGCAAACATTAATATCTTCATATGGCGGCAAGACATTGGAATTTTAAGGTAGAGGTCAACTTTTTAGGGGAAACTCTGGACATGTACATGAATGATACATATAATTTGACTCTTGACCAAATCCGTCACGAAGCCTGCCATGAAGTTTTCATTGGGTCTCCTAAACCGTGAGAAGATTTCAGCATGATTGTTATTATTCCTTGGGCACAACAATGAATTAGATTAAGGACAACCATATATATACAAGACGTGATTGACAAATGCAAGGCAAGGAAATTCTGAGTCTTGAAGCTGAAGTTGAAATATAAAAAAGTGGACTATCAATGAGACTATGATATTATGCAAACATGATGGCATCTCTTGGTCCCCAATGATGCAATATTTTTATAGTACACAATTAAGCACAAGTATAAGGTATCATAACAAGTAATAAAGAGATTTTTAAGTTAGATGTCGAACTCATAAGAATAATTTTTATTTTTTACTAAATATTAAAATTATATATTTCAAGTAATTATTTAAAAAATTAAATCTTCAAATTGAAAATATTTAAATTAACTAAATAAGGTGCAAAAAATAAATGACACAACTTAAATAAAATAAGAAGATAGCAATATAGAAAAAGTCTAGGGTTAATTACTATTTTTCAATATATTTTTTAAATATTAATCTTTTAATATTTATATCCCTCAATTCTTATTATTGGTCAAGACACTAATGTATTCACAAACCTCTCCTAAGGTTATGCAAGTATATCTTAATTTATCAAATACCTATATTCCTATAATACTTTTAATAAATTAAGATTCATTAATAATAAGTCTCATTGACCATACATACCAATTAGGTATATTTCTATCCTAATTCGAAACTTGCATATGCAACATTGAATGTTATTCTATAATCATGAATCAAATTATCTAGGTCTAAATACAATGATGCCTTTTTCGAGTTTATCAAAACATTACTAATTCACCACAATATTGATCAAATATTATAAAGCGTTAAGAATAAATAATTTAAATAATAAAGAATTGAGTTCAAATAAATATTTAAAAAATTCAACTATTAAGCACACATATTGAGTTCAAGTAATAACCTTAAGAATAAATTAGCTCATGATAACAAGAGAATTATGGTTAAAAGTAAATAAAACATGATACAACTAAAAGCAAACCAATATAAACGCCAATTGATAGTTGGTTGATCAAAGATTTACCAATAATCTATTGATTCCTTCAATTCTCTTTTCTTCTCTCTCTAAAATTGCTTTTCTTTTATGTGTAGTGGCTCTAAAAGCCCTAAGTTGTGTATTCTTTGAGGTCTGAAATGAGTGGCATTTATATAGGGATTCATTGGAGTCTTAGGATTTTATTTATTTTAAGTTTAGGAAAATTGCACTATCCACCGCTACAGAGAACATTGTTAATCGCTAAGGTGAAAGTATTGTTCACGAGGCACTATTCACATAAGGCTGTAGTGAAATGTCTTTGGTGCTAGGGTACTGGAATTTTTGCTGGGGCGAAATACTGTTCACAGCTTCAGTGATGTACTATAGCAAAATAACTGTTCACATAATATTGTAGCAACTGTAGTGGTGTTACTATAGTATTTTATGTTTTGTCTTATTTTTCTTAGATTTTCATCCCCAATTGCTCCATTGACTCCAAACCTACAAAATAACAATAAAACATATAAAAAAAACCTAATATTCTTATAAAAATTAGCAATTATTCAAGTTAAGGGAATGAAAATAATAGATATAATTTACGCTTATCACCCAAACATCCTACAAGGCCTAATTACTAGTTTTTTAGGGAACTTAAAGAAACCATTATTTGTAATTCCTAATGAAAGAGATGACATTGATAACCAATTGTAATATTCGAAAGTGAGTCAGATAAAGATAATAGTGGAACACAGACAATGAATGTGGGGAAAGCACCAGTAACCCCCCAGACTACATCGCCAACCCTAAATGTAAAGTGTTGATGCTCAAACTGAAATAGACGATTAAAATAAGGTGTGTACATAAATAATATATACACATCATATACCATATATGCATCAATATATGCAACAAAAGTCTAAAAAAATATTATGAACACAATTTATGCATTTAATCAAAATTAAAACTGAATTGAGAAATTTCTCCTAATAAGCCTTTAGACTAATATGAACTGAAATCTGTCTGAAATGCAGCTTGTTGGCGGTACTAGTTATCAATTTAGTGGGCTTGATCAGCTAATACAGCAGCCCAATCTAACAAATAAGTTTAACACTTTAAACCCTCAAGCTATTTGTTCTCACTTTAATCAACTCTTGATCAACAACAAAAGCTTGAATATGTTTTAATGGTAGCCTTTATAAAGAAGAAGATGATCAATAGAACTCTAGTTTTATTTTGTAGTTTTAACTCTTAAAACATAAAAACAAAACTCTCTCCTTCTCTCATTCAAAATGGCCGGCCGCCAATAACAAAAACAAACTTTTCAAATTTGTTTAATTTCACATATATATTAACACTATTCACTTAACCTAACCATGGTCAATAATTGACCATGGTAAAGTTATATATGTGATCACCAAATATCCTAATTAAAATAATGTTTAATTGACCTAACTATAGTTAGGTCAAGTAAACTTGCCAATCAAGTTTACATAAATATCAAATCTATTTATATTTTAATATAATATAATAATTAAATAATCATTAACTCAACTTTGATTAGCTTTTAACCATGGTTGAGTTATTCATATTATTTAATATATTATAATATTAAAATATCTTAATTATTTAACTCCTAAAAAATTATATATGTGAAATTATCAAAAGCCCTTATTTAACCTAATATGGGTCCCACCAAACCTAGACTTGAGTTAACTTAACCGATGACTCACTATGTGCTATTGTTACCTCTTAATTGGTCAACAACAATTGTCCTCTAATTAATTTTACTTAACACTTAAGTATCAACATGCAGGCATCCTAAGGGTTCTTAAAACAAATATTCGATTTTGTTGGATTTTACTGGATTGAACTATCCAATCCTGTACGCTGCCCCAATGTACAACACGTCCCACGTATACATCATAGATGTTACAAATCAAGGCATTAAACAATACAAGTTGAGGTCAGAACACATACTTATAATCCTTTCGTCACTTATATATTAGATGAGTAGGAATATAGATTAGTATCATCAAATTCCCATGTGCCCATCCAATCTTGTCTCTAGATTTGTATCTCAATGAATAATATAAACAAATATTTTTGTCATATTGTTCAACCTTATGGGAAACTCCATTCCCGAGTTCATTACTCACAGTCATAAGACTTTTTGAGATGTAATCTCAAAACATCGGATATACAACCCACTTATGTGAGTTGACGAATCCCTTATCTATACACATCGGACTCCATGAGCATTGGACCACACCCAGCGACACATAGCGATCGGACCATGAAAGGTCTCTGACATCTGTGGAACTAAAGTATAATGAATCACCCACAAGTCCATTGTGGCACTCAGATTAAAGGACCACATATACTACTCAACTTAAGATGACCTACCATTGACGGTTTCATAGGATATCTATTGGGGTTCTCATGAGTTTGTTCAGTATTTAGTTCTAACTAAATACCCGTATGCCTGTACGAGCTCTAAGCTCATGATCAGTCAAGAACAACCATCTGTACCATATAGATATAAACATATACTAATCTATATGAAAAATATTCACCAATAGACCTGCATTGGTGAAAATAGATCAGGAACACTGTGTTTGAGAACAAACTTATATAATGACATTTTCTAGCACTTATTGCAACTCTTTGCAACTATATCATTACTTGTGTACCCTTAGGTCTTTGTCCCATTAAAGAAAATGTTCTAACTCTTTAGATCTTACTGACTCTTATAATCTGCTAACTCTTAACAGTGCTAATTGTTAGCATTTATAACCTTTAGCTTTGCTAACCCTAGCACCGGTCTAAACTCTTTTAGACTGGGTCTGAACCCAGATTATACAGTGTCCGTAATGTGACAAGCATCATTATCATTTAGTAAAGAGTATTAGCGATTTAATAGAATATACATTGTATAAATACTATTAAATAAGTATTTATAAAATAGGGATGACACGTAAGCACATACTCTAACCCAAACTACTATACATTATGTCATTACAAGACGACTTGCCTAAGCACACCTCGTGCCAAGAAGGAAAAGAACATGACTTTTGTGCAAATAATTAGTGAGTGCCAAGCATAACCATAAAGACAATACCTCAAATGTAGATATAGGCATTTATTGCTGAATGACATAGATTGATTGTCTTGTGATTGCTTATATTTGATTGAATTTGTTCCTATTCTAATTTTTGATTGCTTGTGATTAAAGCTTCCACATACGCTTAAGGTTTATTTTAAATGCATCCTAAAGAAAAACCCCAACACAAAATGATCATTCACCGATTCATTTTTTCAGACCAAATGCTTTATTCCATGAAGTTAAACGCCATAACACAACAAATTTTTTATAATATTGGGAAAATTTTATCACCATGTAAATAGATGTTCAAAGTTAATTTTTTTCATGAATTTTAATGCCTAGGGAACTCCACCTAGAAGCGATTTTTAGGTATATGGAACCGGTGATGACTATACTTCTAAATTAAATTTAAGCATAAATAATAGGACTAGTTAAGGCGAACATTAATTTGTGTATTCTAAATCATTCCTAAATGTAATGTTTTTAAATAGTATGATCCCAATTTTTTTTAGAAGATAGATACTCCCATATTATTCACGTAAAATGGTTACACATACGAAATAAGTGTACAAAGTATCAAGGTGTATAAATAATACCTACCCTTTGTAACATGTGCTTTATAAGTTAACAAAGTACCACAGTGTATAGATAATACATAACCTTTGTAATCTATATGTTTAAATCATGACAGTTGTTAGTTGTTATCTGGGAATATATTTTTGACATATAAATATGTTAAAGATGAATTAACATTAAATTTTCACAAAATAAATGTCTCCCTCAAAAAAACACGATATTGGTTTACATCAAACCTGCGAGTAGGTGAGAGTTGTACTTGAAGGCTTCACTACATTATACCATTGGGATTAGGAACTATGTCATATAACTTCCATAAGTTTGTGTATATAAAGAAGCAATAACAAACACCTATATCAGCCTACGTAGCTACGGCGCACTCGTTTTTATAAACTCTATCAATAATTAAATCATCATACACAACAAAGCTTGTCACCAAGAATAGCCCTCATACATCAACAATAACAATTATAATCCAGCACTCATATGAACAACATTAGCATTTACATTGTTGACAAAGAAAAGCCACAATCGATTTAAACAAAACAACAAAATAGCTATGGCCGTAGCCTGAGATGTTGTGATATATATATAGTATATATAACTGAAATTCTTTAATTTCATAAGGTCTAACATATTAGTAAGGTTATTTAATTATACACTGTCACAATGACCCAAAAAAGAAATATTATTCAAATTATGCATCAGAATAGCCAACCAAACATCTATCGCAGATGACAGGCAAACAATCTCTTGCTTGCTCCATCGTGACCCTGAGTTGATAATCATCCCTTACGTCTGAAGGATTCCTAACATTGTGGTCTATAACTTTCACTAATGGGGGTTCAACACTTCCCCACAGATCCTTTAATTAAACGATAATAATGGCATCATTTTGTAATTGATGCCTTGTGATTAGCTTCAACACTTTTGCATTTTGAAAATTAGTTTAAGTAGTCAATTAAACCACTTGGCACAACCGTATTATCTACTATTGTGGATCAAACTGAGAGAGATGAGTAGCATGATGGGATATAGATTCAATAGTATCCAAGTGCAATAATACCCAATATTTGTCAACTCAAGGTATATGAGCCATCTGCCTCCATAATGATATTTATTGTGGGTTGCAAACTACTTAATGGCTAGTTGGAACACTACGTGATAGATATTATCCACAGAAGGACTTGGAAAAAGGGGTAAGTTGTATTCCAATCGACTGAATACTATTTGACTGACATTAAAGATTCCCTATACTTGGTTCACTAAAGAGGTTAAGTGATTATAGGAGTTTATGACTCGGTGAGGAATATCATGCCTAACGTCATTAGATAGCTTGCTTATTAAGTCACCAAAATTGACTGCATGGGGAGTTGTTTAAGAATTTGTTGTAGACATATTTTGGATGGGAATGAAGCCATAATAGAACAATGATGATGCAAGACTTAGGGAAGGCTGACTTCTTTATAGATAGTCCAAGCATTTATGATAGATAGGCGATGTTAGATGCTCAATAGACGCGTCCATATATGGGGGGGATGTATTGGTGTAATTTTTTTTAAATAACGAATGGGTGTCATTTTAGTCAACCTCTTTGGTGTAATTTTAGTCATCCATATTTTTGTCATATTTTATAGGGACAATGTAAATTAAAATTTGATTTGGCGACTTTCAAACTCTACATAACGAATTCCCTTTTTATTTGGTTAAAAATATTATATTAGTTGTCAATAAATAATTGGATAGATTATTCGTGTAAATAATTATGCATTTACTAAGTAAAAACAAAACATGGAGAGACAATATTAACCCTTACATGTTTATTAAGTAAACATTAAATAGCAGAGTTAAACCCCGTCGAGCGTCGATAGTGAAACGATGGGAGGGGATCGATACTCGATTGCACTTAGTGGGACAAGATATTTATCTGCTGCTCATTGATGTTGTGTGTTTCCAAGACAAAGAAACCCTCACACTCCTCAGTAACGCCTTGTGCTCCTCTTTTCTTCTATTCTTCGTTGCCTAATTTCTTTCTATGAGTAAAGAGTTCTTTGTTAGGGTTTGTACTTACATGTCATCCCTATTTGTATGAATATTTATTTTGAAATATTTATACAATGAATATTTTATTAAATCACTAATAACCTTTATTAAATGGTAATTAAGCTTGTAACATTACAGACAATATATATGATCTGAATAAGTTTATATCTAGTTTAAAGAAGTTTATACCAAGGCTAAGAGTTAGCAAAGCTAATAGTTATAAATGCTAAGAGTTAGTAGGTTATAATAGCCAGCGAGATCTAAATAGTTAGAACCTTATCTATAATGTGACAAAGACCTGAGAATCTACTAATAATGACATAGTTGCAATAGAAACTAAAAAATGTCATTATGTAAGTATCTTCTCAAATAAAGAGTTCCTGATCTATGTTCACCAATGAGAGTCTATGAATGAAACACAATAATATAGATTAGTGTATGTCTATATCTGTATTGTACAGATGATTATTCTTAGTTAACCATGAGCTTGGTTGAAGATCATATAGACATACAGGTATTCAGTTAGGATTGGATACTGAACAGACTCACGAGGACCCCAATAGGTAACCTATGACACCTTCAAAGGAAAGTCCTCTCGAGTTGAGTAGTATTTGTGGTCCTTCGACCTGAGTGCCACGGTGGGCTTGTGGGAGATCCATCATACTTTGATTCCACGTATGTCAGAGACCTTTCATGGTCTGACCGCTACGTGTCGCTGGGTATGGTTCGATGCTCATGGAGTTCGGTGTGCGTAGATATAGGATCCGCCAGGTCACATAGATGGGTTGTATATGCGAAACTTCGAGATTGTATCTTGTAAAGTCTTATGGCCGTAAAAAATCAACATGGAAAAAAAGTTTCCTATAGGTTTGAACATTATAACAAAAGTGTTTGCGTATATTGTTCATTAAGATACGAATCTGGAGATACAGAAACGGATGAAATTATTGGGATTTGACGATAATGATCTATATCCCGCTCATCCCGAATATAATGACGAAGTGATTATACGAATATATAGTAACCTCAACATGTATGGTCTAACGTGCTAATTTGTAACATTCGTGACGTGTGCGTGGGGCATTGATCACAGACTTATGAAATAGTTTCATTTGATGAATCAGGCATGGACCTAGGGAGTCTCAATATGAAATGTACTCTTTGAGCACTTAGGCAGCGTACCATATTGAATAGTTCAATACAGTAAAATCTAGTAATTTACTAAGATTAAGTTAACTAAAGTATATGGTTAAATGGTGGGATCCACTTTAGGTTAACTTGATAACCTAGTAAGGACATAAATATAATTTCACTTAATGATTATTTAATTGTTAAATAATTCAAATAAATATTTATTTATTTAATTGTTAAATAAATAATTTAGTTTAACTATGGTTGAGAGTTAACCATTTAGTTAAGTTAAGTTAACCTTACTTAATGGTTAAGTAAAAGTTAACCTAACCATGGTTAAGTTAGTTAACTATGGTTAAAATATTTAAATATTCTTTTACCTAACTAGAGTTAAGTGTTAACTATAGTTAGAATATTTAAATGTTTATTTAACCTAACTAGAGTTAAGAGTTAACTATGATTAGGTTAGGTTAAATGCAAATTGAAATTAAGTGAAATTAAATGTTATAAAATGAAATTAAATTCATTTGTATAAATTAGACAAATGTAATTAAAATTGATAAGTTTGTTAATTTTTCTTTTTGCTAAAAATTGGGCTAGCCATTACAAAGAGAGAAAAGAGAAATTGTTTTCTAATTATTGGATTCAAGAGTTGAATTCATTATTTTCTTTTATAAGGCATAATACTAATCTAGCAAAATAGATTTTGATTAATTGATTAAGTTTTAATCAAAAGAAAAAATTAAGAACATAAGTTTAAGTTGTTAAACTTCTGCTGGATCAAAGGCTGTCATTCTAAATAATCAAACCCACCATTGCAGATTACTAGAATTGATCAAAGATAATATTTTGGTGGACTTCAACAATTTCCATCCAAAGGCTTCAATGGTTATTTCTCAATTTCGTTTCTGTTAATTCCTTTAATATGTAATGATTGTGTTTACTGCAATGTTTTAAGCTTCCGCTGCCTAATTATATGTATGAGATATGTATATATTGTTGTTAAACACAAAACTCACATGCAAACACCCTTGAATAATCAACATCTAACAAAGAACACTGACAATTCATTGAGATTCCAGATAAGCACGCTCACTTCATGCATATATTAGTTCTTGTATAAACTTTATTTAATTTTCAATGGCAACAGAAGCACATGTGATTAAATGTACAGTGGTGATTGTTTAAGTAATTTTTGTTAGACCTTAGATATATATATATATATATATTTGTAGCTTTTGTGTGTGTGGATGAAAACATTATTTAAAAGTGAGTTTAAGAGATAAAAGTTTTAGATTGGCTAAATAGTTTAAGCTATTAAGAAATGTTTAATATGGAATTGTAATTGATCTGATACGATGACAACTGGCATTTTGAATCTTTTTTTTTCATTTTCTGCAAGGGTTAAGGCTTAGCTGGTGTAAGATAAATCACCTATAAATAACTTCTATAGGTTTGTATTCAAGTTAAAGCATCAGTAACATAATTATTATGCAAAATATAAGAGAAATGTATATTTCACTCTTTTTAATATAGTACAAAGTGAGCCTTTATATAGACTTAGACTAACACATAATAGGAAAACATAATATGTACAAAAAATTATTCACACATTAATTACAATATATAAATTGTAAATATGTACATATGGCAAGGAAATTATATTATTAATAGTTAGATTTATATCCTTAATAATTGTATTCCCATTATAATGTTGTGTATCATCAACTGCCTTTTTCACCAATTGAGGTCATCAATTTTTATGTCTTCAAGTATAGGTTTTACACACATTTTAATAGGTATATCTTAGTATTTGGGTATAATAGTAAATTATTATAATTCTTCATTCAAACATTAGTAGTTTCAATTTCTTCATGGATATGTATTACAAACAATTTGAAGAAAGTTTTATTTTTGGAGGTTATTATATTGGCTAGTGAAAGTTGAAGATTACAGCCCATATTTTTGCATAGTGAGTCGTTCTCCACCACTTCCAACTACTGTTGACAGGTACACATTACATGTGAACTTCTGTGGAAGCATCCAAAAATTAAAATTAGGGTATCAAAAAAAATTGTCATTGCAACTTATTTTTTGGATGACCTGTGGTTAAGACTGCCGGAGGTACAAGTTAGTGTTTAGAAATTTCATGGCAATGATAATTGTTCCTTGGATTGGGATGAGGAAGTTCAGAGGCAACATGTAAGACTATATTTCCATAGTTGATGAATTCAAGAAAAATGGTGTCTTTCTTCTTTATATTGACTTTGACTACATCTATATGGGTGAGGATGGTATTGAACCTAACAACCATAGATCTCCCAGACCAGTAACTGCACCCATAATGCCAAATACCCATGTTCCATCTACTCTCATCAGTAATGCTGTGATAATTGTTCAACTAGATACTTTTGAATCCATCCGCATCAAAACAATGGGAAAGTAACTGCCAATGCTACATCCTGCAACAAACAACAAACATTAGTGCAAATAATGCAAACAGCCTGGCCACTATAAAAAAAAAACTTGTCCACTAGAGCGGCAAGGCTAAAATCCACATAATTAATTGAATGCACTTGGTAATTTTATATTTTAAACTCTTGTTTCATAAATGATCGTATATGTGAACAAATCCTTTTTATATCGATGCTTATCATTTTTCTTCCTCAAGAGAAAGATTTTTTTTTCTTAGCATGGTTGTATTATCTTCTATACTCATGTGGTTGATTGCCAAACATTTTCATATTTATAATATGTGATGGTTAGCAGAAGAGGAAGTTGCCAAGACAATTATTGTAGTTAGACCATGTCTCTATAGGAAGTTTTTGTGTTAAAATTTTTTACACACATTTGCAATCGAGCAGGCAATAAGCAATTCAGAATTAATATACTCATATTTGACTCTTGCAGCAACTTCACCCTCATATCCTATTGACATTACACACATTGCTTATGGAAAAGACATCCAATATGGGAAAAGATATCCAATGTTAACGAATAAAAGTGACAATTCCAATTGATACACAAGTATTTAAGTATACAACCTCTTCAATTTTGGTTGACCCCAATGCCAATACTTGAATGCAGTTTTTTTTATAATTTTTCTTCCTTACTCAGATTAACAATTAGTTTGTTATTTTCTCCATACAAGCCATTGAAAGTTATAACATGGTGATTAAAAATCAAAGACCAAGTCAGATGAATTGTTTCGGGACCTAATGTGTAAAAGGAATGAATTATTAAGAGATTTAAATACTGACAGAAGAAAACTTTGTGGCTTCCAGAGCATTTACGTAAAAGTGTAACGGTAGACTGCCATTGAAAGAAAATCTTTTAGTATATATAGTAATGAGCTAAAAGTAGAATGACTATATTGATAAATCCCAAAGAAGTCCAAAAATGCTAAAAACACATTTTTTATTGAACAAGAAATTCAAAATGTAATTTTTACCATACGTTTGTTCATAAGTTGTCCACGTACCTAACATGTACAAGTCCCTTTAATTTTAGTTTTGATTTGGCTTCTGAAGTAATTACCTAAAAGTGAATGGGTTGGGATGTTGATGGAAGTAAACTTTTTTGGCTTCTAGAGTAGTAAGTTAAAAGAGGAAAGGCCATATTACTGAAGTTCTTAAAATGTTAATGCTTGGCAAAAATGCACCATTTTATTAAAATGCAAATTGCGAAATGTAAATATCACCATATGTTTAATCATGTACATCTCCATTTAATTTCATTTTTAGTTGGCCTTTTTGGGCCCATATTCTTTTGGATCACACCACCATTTAACTTATTCTTATACTCTTTTTTTTTTGTCTTTTTAGAAAAATGCTTGTTTGCATACCTTGCTCCATTAATTCCTGCACTTTTATATTATTCTTACAATTGTTTGGCAAATGCGTACGATGGAAATAGTTTTGCATTACATGTTCATTTTTTTTCCTACATATTAATACCTATTGTACATAATTACTATTCCCGTTTACAACCATCCCAGCTTTTGTGTTGCCATGTTAAATTACCTAACAAGTACATACATTTCTCTTACTTCCACAATGACATCAACATTGTTTATTATGTTATATCTATTACGCCTTCCATAAATGCAACATTAAATTTTCCTAGCACATTTTTGTAAATATAAAAATGTTCTCATAATTGCTTAACTATATATGTTTTATACATATATCTGTTGTACCATAATTTTATTCACCAACCGATCCCTCCCCCCCTCCTACCAACACGGATGGAATCATCATGTGCCAGGTTAAATAAATTTAGAGTTTTTAAATTAAATTCCCTCTGTCATCGATGCACACTGATATCATGCCTTACTCTCTTTCTACCACCTTCATTTTGAAACAAAGTCAATTTCCTATTACTATGTAACCATATCATAGAGTCTCCATCACATACTTCTTCAACTAACTTCCTCATCTAACACATATAATCTCATGCTTCCATGATATATACACCTCCACATCAGCTTGAAGCTGTGCCAACTTAACCTCCAACAGACCATGGAATTCCCATAATGCATCATGCGATGCCTTTTAACCAGTAGCACCATTTCAATCGACCCTTGCAACTGTTTCATTAGAGTCAAGCATTTACAATTTATTCACATAAAAAATATTTTCATTTACACCTATAACATTACTTTATAAAGAAAACAAAAAAACAATTAGGTATGTGTACAACTATATTTATTGATTGCTTGGTTTCTTACAAACGTCACACCTTGTCACACTAATTTTCTTCAAAGGTTGTAACACTTAAAAAAAATTTGCACCACATGGGGTATAGTTTTAAAAAAAAAAATTAATTATACCTCTTGCCCATGATCACATGTTGTGCTTCAGTTTCCTTTACATTCCTATTCCTCACTGTGCTCTCTAACCACTCAACTCCTTACTATCCATATCTACCTTCTCAATCCCAATCACATTGTCTGCTGTGAATGTCAATCTACATATATCATTATTCTCATAGCACCCCGTTATGTCTCTTTGCATGTTGGATTTAGAGAGACATGCACAGCTATCTAAAATATATCAAATTTAATCATGACTTATTATAAAAGTAACATATTTTAATTATTCCTGATCGAGCCTATTCAGCTTCCAACAATGGACCATGTATCTTACCATGGTATAGCCAAATATCTTTAATTTCAACTCCTCATCTGAAGGAAACCTACTACTCTTCAACTTTGTATACAAGGAATTAAATTCTCTGATAAATACTTTGATACAACCTACCGGCCAAAGGTAAGACTTCATATATTCATATCTACAATCATTTTATAAATTTGTTAGTTCTACAATCGTCCCTAAATAAATGAAAACAATTTCCCTTTCATACCAAAAATGCATATAAAAATTTGTACAGATTGTACTTCTCCTCTTTCAATGTGGGAATATTTTTCTTTTTCTTCCAAAATTATACAACTATATTCCTTAATGTTGCTTTTAGGGACATCAATGTTAGTTCTTAGAAAATACTGCCCTACGGGTATATATTAAAATCTTCCATGTTGTCAATCATGTGCCACTAGCTATAGTTTATTATATTCCCTTCGTACTTCTGATAAGTGTATTTTATATCTATTATTTTAATCTCTTAACCTTGATAATTGCTTAAATTAAATAAGAATATTTTTTTTTCATTGGTTAATATTATTTCTTAGGTTTCAAGTTAATGGAGCTATTTGGAAAAGCCAAGGAAAATGCACAAAAAGGTCCAAAAGGGACCAAAATGCTCAATTTAAACTGTAACTATAAATAGTAAAAGCAAACAATACAGTAAATAATAAATATATGAACAGTTTGCTGTGACGCCACTGTTTCACGCTGCGGCCCCATTTTGTCTAACTACTTGAGGCTACTGCTCAAATTTTCCTTTGTTGTGGCGCTGTCAGCTAGGTTTCTTCCTAAGGTTTTTTGTCTTAATTTTGGAAGTCATTTTTGGAACCTATAAGAGGAGATAAAAGGTTTCATTTAATCAATAAGAGAGGAGCACAAAATTAAAGAGAAGAAGAAAGGGTTTTTAGTGAGAGGAGATATTCTTGAAGGTTAGATTTGTGAAAACCTTTTAATATTGAAGGCCTCAAGAACTTTTCTAACTAGTTTTCCCTTCTCTTTTCTTAATTAACTTTAATTTAAAGTTTATATTTGTAATTTTTTTAAACATGGTTACTCTTATAAACTTTTGAATTATTGTATTTATGCATTTGACTATGGATAGCTAATTTTCTTGTTCTAGAGCTTGATGTAACTATACTAAGTACTACATTTTGATATGTTTAGTTGATTAATGACTATATCTTGTGTTTAGCATTTCTGATTTTTTGAGTTAAATGCTTTTAATTGGATTGAAAAATTGATTAGATGATTTAGACTTATGTGTTGTGTGCTTGAAAAAGTTCAAGTCATGTGTTGGAATTGAATAGCATAACCTTTGATTTTATTAAGTTGAGAGACTAATAGATATAAGGTAATCACATAAGGGTAGCATAATATAGATAAAGATATCAACTTGATTGTGTATGCATAGAATCTCATTTGACGCTTGGGAGAGGTAATGCTTAATTTTAAACCCTTGATTAATGAAATCACAAGAATAGTTATTAATCAATAATCATAAAGAACATGGGAAAGGTAGAGTGAAATCAAGACCCTAGGACCCTCTTACCATAGAATTCTAATATTCTTGAATTATTCAATTGTTTGTTTTAGCATTTTAATTTTCTTAACCAATATAGTGTTTAAATTAGCCTAGATAAAGTTAGGTTGTTAACATCGTAGTAATTAGCATTAATTTAAGTCATAAATCCTCGTGGGAACGATACTCACTTATTACTTGCTCATGACCTGAGCACTTGCGATTTTATTCACGTGTGTCTGTCTAGTTTCATGAACAACTTCCTATTAATAACTCTCTCCACAAAGTAGACTATTACTAACTTTAAGCATCCTTATCATCCATACTTGTATTTCATATCAACATTATTATTTTCATCAAATGACTTTCCCCAATCGAGATGGACTCTCATACTTTTATTTTATATCAAATTTAGTGGTACACCTAAAATGTATACCTGTTACAATGCCAAATTCCAATGGAAAAAATAAATATGATTACCTCCAAAGCTACATCTCCTCATCTAAGCCTTTGGTTTCAACCTCCCTTAAGAATATGTTATATACCAACTGTGGTTGAAAGTTAATCTTATCAATCTCTATTAACTTCTCAAAACATATGTTTCTAAAATCTGCTAATTACATTTCCATCATATTATTCTTAATGGCTCGTATTGCTCTTATTTTAGGTATGCAGGTTATTCTCCTCGAGTACCAAAGATCTTCCATCATTTTATAGTTCTTAATAACAGCTCCTACCACCATCTCTCCTAACTTGCACCGAAGTCACTTGTGATTTTCCACCAATAATTACTTTACACAATATCTGTTAAGATCATAACACTACATATTTGTCTTAACTTTATCCTGCCACCTAATACTTCGCCCTCAATCTATTTGCTTATATTACTTTCCTTTATGTTATTAATTTACTTTCAATTAGCTATTAACTTCTATTGCAATATCATTATCCATTTTCTATTCTCTACACACAAAAAAAAAATCATAATTTGTGGGATAATATATCACACAAAAATATTTTTGTAACATAAACCCTTAAGAACAACCTATTCCTAACATACACAGAATACTATTACATAAAAATACTGCCTTAGTTATTTCTCTCCTTATTCTGTTCTATTTTACGTACTTACTTATTTAGTGCGCTTTCTCCACCTCTGTTGTGTCTGGATTTCAGGGCTCAATGGAATCACCTATTTCTCTATTCTCAGTTGTGGATGCAACTTCAACCACACAGAAAAAGTATTTAAATGTCGGTTAAAGCTCGTGTTGTTTCTCCCTGTCTATTGTTGCTGTAACATTTTTCCCCTTTAATTTATTTATCATCTATTTAACTCATTTATCTTTGCTAAGCCCATCATTTTGATGACTCCTAACGGCCTTCTTTATGACCACATACACCCTTCGCTTTGCAATATTATTTGTCAGACAACATTCAACTCAATTGCCCTAAACCCTAGCTTCATACAATTTGGCATCTACAATACTTATTGGCCATAATGTCTCTCCTTTCTTACCCATTGTCCTCATTATGTTCTCTTCTGGATCACAAACTATTTCCTTGCCCTCATTTCTTACAATCGAGGACACTTTGCTTAATGTTTCTACCTTAATCAATTTAATTAGTTAACTAAAGCTAATTATTGATGTTAGTCTAGCTGATTTAGACAAAATATTTACTATCACTCCCACTTAACGGACTTCAAGCAGCCTTTAACTATTTTTCTTTATTGTGGAAAAATGTTAATGGATTTACTCTATTGTAACCTTTCAACAAAGACTTCCTCAATACGTTGGCTACGTGTCGTGCTTCCCTTCCTTCTATGGATATCAACTTCTTTATTTCTAATGTGTTTGGATTTTAGGGCTCAATGGACTTGCATATTCCTCTGTTCTCAGCTGTGAATGCAACTTCAAGCACTCAGGAGAAGTGTATATATGTCGGTTAAAACTTGCATTGTTTCCCTCAATCCGTTGTTGTTACAACATTTTTTCCCCCTTAATTTATTTGCCATATATTTAACTCATTCATCTGTGATAATCCCATCACTTTGATGACTCTCAACCCCCTCCCGGTCTTTATGACCACATACACCTTTTGCTTTGTAATGGGTCTTTATGACCACATACACATTTTGCTTTGCAATATTATTTGTTAGATAGCATTCAATTCCCTAACCCTAAACCCTTACTTCAAACAGTTCGGTGCCTGTAACACTTATTGGCCATAATGTCTCCCTTCTTAGTCGTTTTTCTCCTCGTGTTCTCTTCTGCACTACAGACTATTTTCCTGCCCCCATTTCTTATGGTCGAGGATATTTTGCCTTAATGTTTCTACTTTAATCAAATCAATTAAGAATTAAAACTAATTACTTAATGTTAATCTAGCTAATTTAGGAAAATATTTATTATCATTTCCACTTAATAGACTATAAGCAACCTCTAACTATTTTACTTTACAATGGGTAAATTTTAATGGATTTACTCCACTGTAGCCTTTCATCAAAGACTTCCTCAATATGCTCGTCACGTATCACGCTTCCCTTCCTTTTATGGACACCAACCTCTTCGTTCCCGCTGTGTTTAGATTTTGGTGCTCAATGGGCTCGCATATTCCTCTATTCTTAGCTGCGAATGTAACTTCAACCACCTAACAAAAGTATCTAAATGTTGGTTAAAGTTCGTATTGTTTCCCCCAGTCGTTGCTACAGTAACATTTTTCCCCTCAATTTATTTGACATTTATCTAACTTAATTATCTGTGTTAATCCCATCACTTTAATAACTCCCAACCGCCTTCTTTATGACCACATACATCCTTCGCTTTACAATATTATTTGCTAGATATCATTCAATTCCCTGGCCTTAAACCCTTGGTTCAAATAATTCAGCACCTATAACAGTTACTGGCCATGATGTCTCCCTTCTGAGCTATTTTCCTTCTCCTGTTCACTTCTGAACCATAGACTGTTTCCCTACCCCATTTTTTCACCTGAGGATATTTTGCCTTAACAATTCTACCTTAATCAATTTATTTAAGAACTAACGCTAATTACTTTATGTTAATCTATTTGATTTAGGAAAAATATTTAATGTCACTCTCACTTAATGGATTTCAAGCAACCTTTAACTATTTTTCTTTACAGTGGATAAATTTTAATGGATTTACTTTACTTCAGCCTTTCATCTAAGACTTCCTCAATATGCTCGTCATATGTCACACTTTCCTTCACTCTCAAAACACCAACTTCTTCGTTCCCTCTTACACCAAATTTATTATTTACTCTATCCACACCACTACCTTCACATGCCATTTTGCTTTTTCAGATTTATTTTTTAGTTATAGTCCCAAAACAAATGCATTCCTTAACCTACAAGTTATGGTCTTTAGTTTACTATTATAACCACATTACTCCATCTCTTTAACCATTAAGGTATGATCCAAAAACCAACTATTATTGTTAGTTGGGATTGCAATTTGAGCCAGTCATTGTTAACCTACCATGCTTATTACTTTTGCTAATGTGTTGCTCTCTCCTTCTCTCAATTGTTGTTGACAACGACATTTTTTGCAATAACAAAGTTGAGGCTGCATATTAGCTCTAGCATTAAAATTATATTTTTTAACGTAATTGAAATTAAATTACAATTGAAATTATAACATTCATTACTCTAATTTCAACTCTTTCAACTATACAATTTATTTGAAAACTTCAAATATAATTAAATTTGATATATATGTATATATAGGATCAACTTGAAAAAATTTAGAAACTTTTTTAATTCTTCAATAAATAAATTTATAATATATTTTTTATGACTAACTTCAACTCTTTCAAATGAAATATTTATATTAATATAAATGAAATATCTTTGCTATACATAATGTATTCCTACAATATGTTTATCATAAATATAGTTATTATAATAAGGATAATTAATTCATTTAAATATAATTAACTTCAAGTCTTTCAAATAAAAAATTTAAATTATAAATTTGAATTTTAAAAAATTAAAATAATAAATAAAGGATCAATTTATTAATTATCAACAAACTTTATTATCGTTTGAATATACACAAATATTACGGGACTTATTTATTATTCACTCCAAACTAGTTGTGCACCGGCAAAAGTGGGTTAATTGCCTCAGTCAATGGAGGCATTGGGCTGATATCATTTGACTGTTTGGAGTAGTCAGATGTACTAAAGGCATCCCTAATTAATATATATTATTTGGGCCATCAATATATTGAAGTCATCATTTTTCATATTCTTTTCTTTTATGCTTATAGGTACCAAATTAAACATAATTTGGTACTGGTCAATTAGAGCATGCCACATGTACAAGTAGAAGTAGACTTTAAATCAAATTGATACTCTCTTTAATCAAATTTTGAATAAAATCCATGCATGCATACTTCAAATAAGATTTGAATTCATACCCTATAAATATAGGTAATTATTTATGAATTATTCATTTTATTCCATTCTATTTAGAAAAACATTCACATTCGCATTCATTTAGATAGAGAATATTACTATCCTACTTGTCTTTGCAAATATTTCTCTACACATTAGCACCACTACTTTTTTACAAACTTAAACTTAAGCGTCAAAGTATTTTTTTCTTATAGAGAGATGGTACTCTATTGTTAATTAAAGAAGTATGCAAGGGAAATGAGGTAATTATTTTGAAGTTCTATATCGAAGAACTTCAGTGGTGCCATTTATGGGAAAATTTGAATAAAAAGCCAACTTCTAGGCAACCATTTACAAAAAAAAAATCAAAATAAAAAAATAGGCAGCAAACACTAATGTTTGAATTTGAACTTAGGTTAGCCGTATAGCAGATGGTAACACTAACTACTATACTACAACTCATATTAAAATTGTGCCAAAAAAATAATAAAACAGAAATCGCAAAAGAGAAAAAAGGTTGAAACCCTAGTTGCCACAAGAGCTGTCGTCATTGTTAGCCATTGCGCAAGTTGTCGTTCACTACCGATTAACACTCTAGTTGACATAAAAAAAATGGCCAGCCAGTCAATCACAACCAGCCTCACCATAACCTACCGCTAGAATCACCAAAAAAATGACAAAAATTCAAAACAGTCTTCACCTTTTGATCTTGCCATTGCAGTCACCATTCATTGTCGATCAGCACTCCAATCAACTTAGCAATACCCAATTAACTAATCCTGAGCATCGCTAACCTTCAAGGATGCTGGAGATAAATCAGATTGTGACAAGTATGAGGCTAAACTGTCATTGCCATCTTTTTAGATTCTACCATCATCGAACAAACCAAAAATAGCCTCAAATTATATTAGCTGATTTATCTTAGGTAGCTTACCACGAAAAATTGTCAAAAAGTGCCAAACCCATGGTACGAGAGATTAGAAGCTATCGCAGCTTGCCTATCACTGATTCTGCACTATTGGTAAGCCAAAACAACAACAAAAGCTCAAATTCAAATATCACTATGTCAAATTTCCATCCGACTCTAGAAAATTTGTAAACTCTTTCATATATATGAATAGACTACAAAAGAGGTACAACTCTCTCTTCACATGATAAATTCATTAAAACTCAGTTAAAAACTTATTCCCAAGTTACAAAATAATCATATAAATTTATGTATTTAATTGGTCTTGCTTTCTTAGAAAGGTTTATATGAGTCTAGATTTAACATTTTAGCTAAATTATCTAGGCAAGCTTCTTTAGAAAATAGAATAACTAATATTTTCCTAGGCATGCTTCCTTGGAGATAGCCAATACTTGCCTAGGCATGTCTTCTTAGCTCAAAATAACAAATACTTGCCTAGATATGATAATATGACTGATAATCTAAACTCACTTTCTTAGACACAGTCAATGTTGGCTTAGACATGATGATTTAGTCAATAATACATCTTTCAAGTAATAATCAAACTTGGATAGATGACTTTTCTAAAGGATTGTTGTAGGTACAAAATTAAATATAATTTGTATCAGCTAATTATAACTTGCCAATTGTCAAAGTGGGGGTAGATTTTAAATTAGATTTACACTCTTTTAATTAGAATTTGAATTAAACTTATGCATGCATATTTTGAATAGGATTTAAATTTATATCCAATAAATATAGGCAATTATTCATTCTATTCCATTCAATTTAGATAAACATTCACATTCACCATTCATTCAAATAGAGAATAATACTACTATGCTTATCTTTGTGAATACTCCTAGACACTAGCACTTCTTCTTTCTTACAAAATAATGACTTGAGCATAATATATATATTTATATATTGCATGAGAATGGTGTGCTCTTGTTAATTAAAGAAGTATGCAAAGGCAAGGATGTAATTATTTTTAGATTCTTAAAATATCATTACTTCATTGATTATTGGGTTTGATAAGCACAAAAAATGCTTTTGAAGGGAATATGGTACCTAAAGGTGCTCAACTAGGCTCTTAATCAAGTCTTTCGTTGATGGATTATAATAAGGAAATGTACACAAATAGCCCATTTTGTAAATAGATATACTTTTATAGCCAAAAAGTTAAAAGGTAAATTTTATTAACCATAAACTTAATAGATGGAAGAAAAAGCCCTTATAGTAACATATTTCCTAAAACTTGTTGTTTGAGCCACAATATCTTCAAATAAACGGCTCTTATTGTTCATAAAGATTGGGGAAAAAAATACTCTACAGAAGAAAACAAGTAATTTTGTGAATGAATTTTTAAAAAATATATGATTTGTATGATTATTCTATTATATTTGTTGTTGTTTTGTATTTATAATGAGTTTACAATGTATTTTAAAGTTTTTTTTATTTAATGTATTGCAATGAAATAAAGAAAAAATAAAGTGTGTCAGTAAGGAAAAAAGCTGAATAAGGGGGAAGAACAAAATCGAACACCAAAAAACCTAGAATTCATCACGCCTTGCATACAAGTCAAAGGAGCCTAGGGCGCACGGCCTGGCGCACAACCCCTTCTCACAGTGCAAGATGGGTATTTTGATACCTGCCCTACGAAACCTTGCATTTTTTTTAGAATTTAACTTTTGTATTAATTAAATGTTATTTCAATAATTTTTCTTTTGCTATAGGTGTCATAGAGTATGATTCAATCATTCTACTCTTTGAGGGAAGGTGAAAGAGCTCTAGTGACATAGAAGAAAGATATAATAGATTTGGTAACTTGGGTATTGTGGCTCCAAAGAATATCAATTATGAAGAGCTATTAAATACGGTGTGTTTTGCACTAGGAGTTGATAATATAGAGCATAGGATGGCATTGAAGATTTTTATTGATGAACGAAGTATAAGTTGAGAATAATTAAGATTAGAGATGAAAATAATGTTTGCTCTTTATGGGTATTAATAGAAGATTGTTATATCATATACGTGTAACATTGGAACCTAGAGCTCCAGTATGTGAAAAAATGTATAGGTGCCCATTTAAAACCAATCACTATGCCATAATTAATTCATGTTAGTAAGCTGTTGCAACCAAATGAGCTGCATAACACCAATAATACCAACTTTTGTGCATCCTAAAAATACCATAAGTGACTATCATGATTATTCACGTCAAGGTTTAATGAAGACCCAATATATACACACTTCGATAGTCAATTAGAAGAGGATGTCGATGGTATTGGAATTGTTGTTGATGTGGAAGAAGATGAATGATTAAATGATGTTTATGAAGGTAGGAATTATTATGTTTCTAATACCTCGTTTAATAAGGATGCATGACTTGGCGTGCAGCTTCTTCTTGCATTGCGAGATGGGTATTTTGATACCTGTCCCATACAGGCTTCGCATTTTTTTTTATTTAATATTTTTATTAATTAAATATTATTTTAATAATTTTTCTTTTATTATAGGTGTTATAGAGTATGAGTCAATCATTATACTCTTCGAGGGAAGGCGAGAAAGCTCTAGTGATGCAGAAGAGAGATATACTAGGTTTGGAAACTTGGGTATTATGGTTTCAAAGAATTTCAATTATGAAGAGCTATTAAATATGGTGTGTTTTGTATTAGAAGTTGATAATGTGGAGCATAGGGTGTCATTGAAGATTTCTATTGATGCACGAATTATAAGCTGAGACCAATTGAGATTAGAGATGACAATGATATTTTTATCTTTATCAGTATTAATGGAAGATTTTTATGTTCTATATATGTACCATTATAACATAGAGATCCTGTATGTGAAGAAAATGCATAGGTGCACATTCAAAATCAACTGTTGTGCTATAATCAATTTATGGTAGCAAGCCTTAGCAACTAAGTGAGTTGTACAGCTCCAACAATATCAACTTTGTGCATCCTACAAATACCATCAGCGACTATCATGATTGTTGAAATGTATATATGGTATTTGTATATATATGGTTAATATTATAGAATAGAAAAATCTAGATAGTCTTCCAAATTATGATTAATAAGCTTTCTAATTAGGATTGATAGCTTCTTTTATATAATATTATATTTTTTTTAATGTTTAATATACAAGAATTCTTGACCCATTTAAGCGTGGGATTTGTAAATAGCGTGCGCTTGACCTATGTGGACTTGTACTGCCGTCCAAGCATACTCATGCCTCAAGCTGCATCAGGTGGTATAATTTGGATACAATCGGGAGCGTCAGGCAAGAATGAGTAATGTTACTGCTGGTCAAAGGCCTGGAGTATGCACATTCTAAGTTATGTTAAATGGATGCTAAAATAATAATTGCAACAATTAAATTCTACAAGTCAACTAAGTTATTAAATAAGTCATTATATGTATTGTCTTACCATAGTTCCATTTGAGGCCACCTAAAATGAACATGATTGAAAGTACTGCATCATTATTTTGATCTTCTTCGTGATGTCATCCCAGACCTAATCCATCATTTGTATGACAAAGTCTCAATTCTGGTTTATTCATCGCAGCAATTTAACCTTATCCAATTTTAACTGCTTGCGCGACTCATTGATCCTATATGTTGCTTTGCTAGTATGTTCAAATTGTTGGACATAATCATAGTTTGTACTAAAATAAGTTAAGTGATTTTACAAAATACACATTAAAAAAATTAAAATAAGTAAAGTAGATAAGAGTTTATATCATTGCTCTTGAGATGTTTGGGCCCTTATCCATATCCTTGTAGGTTAGTAGATCGAATGAAGTTCATTGGGGCTTGTACAAGAATTACATGCTAGTCTCAATGAATATTTATTTTAATATATATTTTTATTTTATTATTGATTTAATATTATTATTTTTTAATTTCATTATTATAAGATATATAAATTAACTTTAGTACTATTTTATTTTCAAAATTATTATTACTTTTATTATAAAGGTAATTATTAATTATTATTATTATTTTACTTAACATATCCTTTGGTATAAATTAAATAACTTCATCCTTTGGCAAAGAAATTAAAAAAAAAACTTACTTCTACTTCATTGTGCACAATAAATTTGCTTTCAAATTCATTGTGCAAGATATGCAGTGTTCTGCGATGTGAAATGCAAAATATTTACCCTTAAACAAGGAGGGTAATACTATATATATAACTCATTTAATGGTTAACGGAGCTCATTATTTAGCGAGCGGAAAGATGTGTTAATATTTTATAGTATATTAATACTGTTTTAATAGTGATAAACAGTATTAAATAATACTAAACAGTGTCTTGAAGTTCATTAAACGATGAGCTCTATCACCTATTAAATCAGTTATATATATATAAATAAATAAGTAATGTTACACATTTTAAATTATATTCTAATTTGTTTCTTAAAAAATGATGTACCAAAGAGTTACAAAATCATTCATTATACAATTTTACCACCTAATAATTAATTAACATATCATTTTTTGAGATGCAATTTGAGATGCTTAACATTGTTAATATATATTGGTAGATTTATAACACTATTTTTTACACAACTAATGCTACACTTCACAAATAATATCTCAAATTGTATTCTAAAAAGTAATGTGTCAAGCAAATATTGAGTGGTAAAATAATACAACTTTTAAAATTATTTATTACACTCAATATTTGCTTAGCATACCATTTTTGAGATAAAATTTAAAATATAATTTAAGAAGTGTAGCATTACTCTTTTGACACATATCTTAAACAATTTTAATTGTAAAATTAATACATATTTAATGACTCATATTAAATTTTAAATGTGCACTAATTACGCATGTTTAATTGTATCTGAGTTATTAAATATGTATTGATCTAACGATATGTTTAATTGTATCTGAGTTATTAAATATGTATTGATCTAACGATTTAAAAATTATGTAAAAATTTATGTTAAATTTATAATATCATAAACTCTAGCTATATATATATGATGTGATATTAATAATAAAAAAGCAACAAATAAATATGAAATAATATAATAAATGACATAACGTTATGTTATATGTCATTTAGATGAGATTTAATTTAGTGATTTTTGTGTGATTGATATAAAATAAATTAAAAATAAACAATCATATGCAAACATTACCATATTATTCCTTAAATACTGAAGCCACTCTGTAATGTGCATAAGGCTAAAATATATTAGCATATGATAGGATCAAATTACACAATACACATGCTGATTTAAATACATTGCTTTAATTTATTTTAAAAAAAATAAAAGTATGAAAGGAGAATACTTTTTAGTGGGATACTATTTAAGCCTGTGTACGTATTTTATACACTCGTATTTCATAAAAGGGATAAGGATAAATTTACTCTTTGAATTAATTAATTTTACATTTAATATATTTATACTATTTTATCCTTAATAATAACACACATATATAAATATATAAAATATATATGTAAATGAATACATATCATTGTATGATTTGTTATAAATGATACATGTCATCGTATAATTAATTATATTTTTAATAAAAAAATTAAAAATAAAATTGGCATTGTCGCTAAAAAGTGATTGTCGACCGCCAGTTTCTATTTTTTGACAACAGCAATAATAAAACGATGGTGGAATCATTTTTGACAAAATAAAAATCAAATGATAAAAAATGATAGAGAGTAACGACGGCCACCACTAATGTATATATTTTTAGAATAATGCTACACTGATATAATTAAATTAAAATATTTATATTCTAACTAATTATTATTTGTTAGTAATTATTAACTTTTTATTTTTATTAATATTATAATTATATTATACTAATCAACAACAGACACACTAAATGGATATTCTAACTAATGTATTATCCATTGGTGATTATTATTTGTTAATAATTATTGACTTTTTATTTTTTACTTATTAATATAGTAATTATATTATACTAATCGACAATAATAGACACATCAATAGATTATAAATTTTATATTCTAATTATATAAATATAACATTATTTTCTTATTTAATTAAGTATTAATATTTTATAATAATTTAATGAAAGAATATTCAATAAAATTCGTACTGAAGCAACTTATAATAACAAATATACTTCCAGAGTGGGGCAGAAAAATTATGGTATTCAGTACATATGCCCTTATATTTTGATTTTAAGTTATTATCATGAATATATTTAAAGTAAAGTTTAATTACACGAATATTTACAAATTTAAAAAATAATTAATTTTAATATCTAAACATTTGACAAAATATATATAAATACTTTGCTGTTAGAAATATTTTATCAAAATTAATAAATTCTTTGTCAATGTGCATTAAATAACTATACATATACAAATATTTTACAATTAAAAATATTTTATCAAAATTAATAAATTCTTTGTCAATATGCATCAAATGATTAAATTATTATTTTTTAATGTAGATTTTAAATTTTTTATCTTAATAAAAGCCTATAAAAAAAAAACTCTTAAAATATTAAAATAAAATTAAAAAATAACAATAATGAATTAAAAATTAACATTAAATTTAAAAAAAATTTGACCCTTACAATATTATCATTACAAACTAAATCAAATAAAACTTCATTACAAAACAATAAAATAAACATTAATAAAAAAATTGGCATTATGTTCAAATTAAATATACGTTGGTAGGGTTTGAAAAAAATGTAATTAAATAAGTTCAGGTTCTTTTTGCTTGAACCTGAACGTATTTAATTAAATCAAAACCCATTACAAAAATTGGTAGGGTTTTGTGGGGAACTGGAATTGATGTCGGTGGGACGTTTGGCTCACAGGGTCACAGCAGCAACGGCTCCACCGCTCATAGCCTCACAGCCTTGCTCACGGCAGCGATGGCTTCGTCATCTTCTCTTCCCATCTGAAGTAAACAAAGGTATATCTCAGAGATCCTGGAATTTGCACCTTGACCACTTCTTTGTTTGTATATTAACTTGCTATGATGCGTTCTTTGATATCAACAACTTCCCAAACCCAGCAGTTTAATTTGTTAAAAATTTCTTATTTCAGTTAAGGCAAGTCTGATATTGTGAAAATTTTGGCGCAGGGGGGCATGTAGCTCATGGAAAAGCTACTAAGGCTTTCCACCCCTTCTTCTTGAAGTTGTGGTACTATTCTTTGGGAGGTGATGCTGTTGGCTTAACGTGGGAGAAAGTTTGTTCAAAGGTATTATTGAATGCATAACTGAAATGTCCAGCGAGAATATTCCCTAATGTTTATAAAGTTAACAATTTTTAGCTAAATGTATCTCTCTTCTTTCAAATATTTCCAGAAACGCTGAAGAGATGAAGCATCTGAAGAGGAAAAAGATCTAATTGATGTGCTAAAAGCTTTGTAGTAGATTGTGATGTTGTTCACGAATCTGCGTTATTGCAATAAAATTTAGAAGAGTGAAGAAGAAAGAGAAATTGGGAATATTTCTTTTTAACAAAAAGAAATATTTTAAAAAAAAAATTTAAATCTTAAAATAATTTTATTACCGTTATTTCGTTAAGTTTCACGGGCGATTTTCTAGCGGAAGGGTATTGGTGATTTTTTAAAAACTTTTGGGTAATTTTTGTTAAAATTTAAAACTCTTAGGTATTTATGTAATTAGACTTTATTTTGGGTATTTATGATAATAATCTTTTATTTTTCTTAAAAAGAATTAATTTGACGTGTCAGTTAATGGGCACACGTCTTATGAAAAATCAATGCAACCCTCGGTTACAAAATATAATCAACAAAATTTCGCACAAAAACAAAATCCAAGCCAATGACAGGTCACGAAATCTGAGGGAACCGGCCGGTCATCATATCAGTGTCCAAGCAAATCAACAGAGACAAAACAAACTAGTGAAGAAGCGAAGACTTGTTAAGCGGCGTGTGTCTTGAACTGTCGTGCATGCATTTATGCATCTATTACATGCACTCTCTTTCTTTATAATCTCTCTTAAGAAGAACACGCTTCTTGCCTTTGCTTTCCTTACAACAAAACTGAACTGCCGCTGTTACTATTCAACTCTCCGCCTTTTATCCGAGTTGACTCAGTTCCTTCCCTTTATTATTGTTATTATAATTATTCTTCTTTGGCGGAGCACACAGACTTAGTAACGTAGTTTCGTTATTTGTTAGATTGGAAGAAGCAATGATGGATTTCTGTTGCATTTTGAAGATCTGGGTTCGTTGATTTTTTCAGGTATTTTATGTTTCTTCGTTAGTGTTTGTGTGTGGTGTGTGTATGCGGTGGCTGCAATTCGTGATCTCTTGATCAACTTGTTTTGTGGTCAAAAGGGGTTTTAGGGTTTTTATTTTAAAAATGTTTGATTTTGATTAAATTTGAATTTGTTTTCGGTTTTAGTTAATAATGGGGTCGAGGATATGCATGAATGCAACATGTGGAACGGCTATCACTCATGAATGGAAAAGAGGGTGGCCCTTGCGATCTGGTGGTTATGCTGATCTTTGCCACAATTGCGGGTATTTTTTTTTAATTTATTTTTATCATCCTTTATTATCAAATTTGATTAATTGGCTCTTTTTGGGCTTTATTTTGTTGCTTATGAGCGGTTTTGATTTGTTTTCTTGGATTGGGGTTGAAATTGCATTTTCCATTGATAGGATTTGGTATGTGCAGTTTAATTACAAAAAAGAAAATAAATTAAAAGCAATATTTTGGTTAAGAACGAAAGCTACTACTGATTATTGCTATAATTATAGTCTGCTTTAGTTTGTTATTTTATTTTATTTTATTTAAAAAATGGACTTTTAGAATCACTTTCTGTCCCTGTAATTTTTCCCAATTTTATACTTACAAGATACTAAACTTAGCAATTCATGGGGGTGCCTAAAGAGAACCTATTAAATATACCCTTTTACATTGGTATAATTCATGTGAGAACATATCAGTAGAACAGAAGTCCCAAGTTTAATTTCACTTGCTCTATATTGCTGGATGGAGCTTGTTAGCTATACGAGCTGTCTGGCTTATTAAAATTTTTGTGGGTTCCATTTTTTGTGTTTCTAATTATTCACACAGAGATATCTCTTCTGCTCGATTGCTTGATGATTTTTTCATCCCTGTTTCTAGTACATTTTAATTATAAATTACAAGTAGGGGTAAATCTCTTCTGTTAGTTTCTTCACTGGTTATTTATCTAAAGTATATATGCTATCATGCTAGTAACATTTGTTCATTTATGAATTCTTGTAATCATTTTTATTTTTTCTTGCTTTGACTTGGATGTACTTTAGATCTGCCTATGAGAATTTCATTTTTTGTGAAACATTCCACTTAGAGGAACCTGGTTGGAGGGAATGCTATTTGTGCTGCAAGGTAAGCTAACAGTGTAATTAACTTTATTATGTTTGTATTTTTCTCTCTAGAACATTTTCAACTCTAAATGCATTCATTATGCCAGCGTCTCCATTGTGGATGTATAGCCTCAAGGTCTTTGCTGGAGTTCCTGGATTATGGGGGTGTTGGGTGTCGAAGCTGTGCAATAAGCTCTCGGCTTCATTTGGTAAGATGAATTCAGATTGTTTATGTTGCATGATGTCCTTATGTAATGTTAAATCACCATATTGAGTTTCACTATGTTATGGCTTGGATAAGTTAAACAGTTGTAGCCTCAGAGTGTAGCTAGTTAGATGTTGTAACATAAATCCTTTTAGTTAAATGTAAATACAATTATTTGTTATTAAAACCAGGAATAAAGTTACAGGAATTCTAGTATAGATATGTTTATTAGTAGAGTTTTATTAAGTTGTAGCTTGATGAGTTAAACAATTGTAGCCTCAGAGTGTAGCTAGCTAACATAAAGTACTGCAATCTTTTTCTTTAAAATTGAGTACAATTATTTGGTATAAAACTTGGAATATAGTTACTAGTGCTGTGGGATCAGTATATTTCTTAGTGTTATTTATAATGCTGCTTCACCTATATTTTTATCAAAATCATGAAAATGGACTGTCTGATCCAAACATTAGAATTGCAACATTTTGTGTAGTTGTGTTATTATTCTCTATGTTTTGGTAAATTGAAATCATATAAGTTTGTCAATGGGTGTGGTTATTATACACCAAGTCTTTTTAATGCCTCCTATTGTTTTCTCCTTGCAGATACAAAGGGATGAAATTCGTAATGGATTTGGTGCACGTACAATAAATGATATTGATAACATGCGAACCCCTGCTGTTGAAAATAGGGTGGTTGGTGATAGTTTTACTCAAGGAAGGTTAATGCAGTTGTGCAGAATTACGGAGGCTAATGAACCAAACTTCCTGGCTCCACCTCAAAGAGGAGATACAAATGTGTCCCTTGGGCAAGCCCAACAGGAAGAGGTCATACATCCATTTGGTGAAGTTGGCACAGGGTTTTCAAGTGCAACTCAACGCTTGGTTGGGTCGTTTAAATTTATCAAGCCTGAGAGTAGTAAATCTATGTTAGACATCGGAGATATGCATGAATCACTTGCTCAACCATCTCTGAGTATGAGTTTGGGAGTGCCGTCAGGGAGTTCAGATTTTGTATTACCATTTTCTCATGCAGCTGCTGATGGAAGGGAACAGAGCAAAGCACCTCCTTCCTTTCAACCAGGTCAACGGTCTCACCCTATTTTGCCCAAACCCCCGAAAACTGGCCTCACCATAAGTTCTGAGACAAATAAAAGTACATCTCCTCAACTTCGGATTTCAAGACCACCTGCTGAGTGCCGGGGTAAAAATCATTTACTTCCTCGATATTGGCCAAGGATCACTGACCAAGAGCTGCAGCAACTTTCTGGAGAGTATCCGCTTATGTTTCATCTTTTTCATTATGAAGTTATTTTATTAGAACAACATATGCTTCTTTGATAACACGCCTGTTTCTGTTTAGCTTAACTTTATTTTCTTAAGTTTGAATTCCACAATTGTGCCGCTGTTTGAGAAGGTTCTAAGTGCCAGTGATGCTGGTCGAATTGGTCGCTTGGTTCTGCCTAAAGCTTGTGCTGAAGTAAGTTTCAAATAATACCCTCTTTCATTGTTTTGGTCTCCTGCCTTTTTCCCTTCTCTGTTCCATTTTTCTTGCTGTGCATTTGTGTGAATTGGAGACCAATGCAGGCATATTTTCCTCCTATTTCTCAATCAGAAGGCATTCCTTTGAGGATTCAAGATGTGAAAGGGAAAGAGTGGGTGTTTCAGTTCAGATTTTGGCCCAATAACAATAGCAGGATGTATGTTTTAGAGGGTGTAACCCCTTGCATTCAGTCAATGCAATTACGTGCTGGTGACACTAGTACGATTCCATTCCATTCTTGCTTAGAAATGATATATATATAGTACCTAGTCTGTTTATTCCTATGCTGATCGTGCTATTTTATTTGGTTATACCTTTTGTTTTTGTCCCACTTGTTTCTTGCTATTATTAATTTGTTTGGACTTTATCTATATATAGGTGTTGCTGAGGAATATACCCTCTCTGTTCTCATATGTTAGTTTGGAGTTACTACATCCTGCAATTAGCTTCATATACAATGCTCAAACTAATTGTTTGATGTTCAGTAGTTGATATTGGATGTCAGTATGATACTCTTTTCTTAGCTTGTTCATTATATCTATAGATATATCAGAAGTTGTCTGATGTTATATTTCAATATGACTACTTGTCTAGACTTGTATAGGCTGAAGAATATCTTGTTATTCATATCTAACATTTTTCTTTAGTCAAATTTCTTGGACACATAGTAATAAGTCTCTTTTCCTCGTAACTTGCTAGCTTACTAGTGTTTTCTGTCATTGTTTTTACTGTATGTAAATATCGATTGCATGTCAAACATTTTCTTTCATTGCAGTAACATTTAGTCAGTTAGATCCTGGATACAAGCTTATAATGGGGTTCCGTAAGGCATCAAACTCTGGAGACATGCAGGTGAAGCTTCATAAACATATTGTTATGTGCATCTTCATAACATGCTTAGAAATCATTAAAGTTACACATGGTCATTACATGAACAGGATGCTCAAACATCTGCTGTACCAAATGGAACTCCTTCTGGAGAAAGTTCTCTTTCTGGTGTTACCGAGAATCTTCCTACAGTAAGTGGTTATTCTGGTCTTTTCCAATCACTGAAAGGAAGCAAGGAACCTCACATAAATGCTCTGTCAGAAAATTTGAGTTTTACTGAAGGGGGTATTGGTTGGCATAAAAGTGAGAACCATGGAGGAAAAACAAATGAGGATTCACCACAAAAATCTGCACCAAGCATGGAGAAGAAAAGGACAAAAAATATTGGGTCCAAAAGTAAGAGGTTGTTAATGCACAGTGAAGAAGCTCTGGAACTCAGACTTACATGGGAAGAAGCACAGGACTTGCTTCGACCACCTCCAAGTGCCAAACCAAGCATTGTCACTATTGAGGACCATGAATTTGAAGAGTATGATGTAAGTATTGTGGTCAGTGATTTTTGTTTGTTTATTGCTACAATATGTGCTATCATGCTGCAACAGATTCCAATAGTGAAATTTAAAATCTCATCGTCTTTCATAGGTAACCATATAACCAATGTTGTTCATGTGATTAGGAGCCTCCGGTTTTTGGAAAGAGGACTATATTCACTGCCCAGCCATCTGGGTAAGGACGCAATGTTATCTTGTCTTATATTTGTCAGTTACATGTTTGGAAACTGGAATAGTTCCAATGTTGACAGGTGGTAGTAAATCCTTTTATAATTTCTCACTAGATAATTCAAGAGCTCTGACTTACGGCAAAACTTCATCCAATTTTTTCTTAAATGGTATTTGAATGTTTGGGGCTTTTTGAGTCATTGTAAAACCTTTGATATTCAGGAGGGGGCCTTAACTCTGTTACTCCTTCCTCTTTAAAGCATTAGAAGTATAGATGAAATGGGGATGAGAATCTTTTACTTCAGGGCTAATGTAATCATCCTTGTCCCTTTATTCTCTTTTCTGTTATTATTTATTTCCCCTGAGCTTTATTTGCATATGAGGTATGAAGAATGATATTGCAGATGGCTCCTAGAGGGAATAATAGGTTGTCATAAGGGGAAAGGTCAATCTTTTTAATTGCATTTCTCATCTCTGCATACATGGTGAAGCACATGTTTCACTCAATTTTATGCTATATATATATATATATATATTTATTAGGTGCTATATTATCAAGTACTTCATTCAGGGGACAGGAACAATGGGCTCAATGTGATGATTGCTCCAAATGGCGAAAATTGCCTATGAATGTTCTTCTTCCTCCAAAGTGGTCTTGTTTGGATAATGTCTGGGATTCAAGCAGGTGAAAAATTTATCTACCAACATGTTTTATATGGAAATTATTCATGAGGCAGAAAGTTTGTGATTTATGTTCTGCTCCTAGGTGTTCATGTTCTGCACCACAGGAGGTATGCCAGAAGGATTTGGAGAATTTTCTCAGAGTGGGTAGAGGTATGATTTGGGCATCTGTTATTGTGTTCCAAAAGAAGCCCTGCTGCCAATAACATGCTTAGAGAAGGGCTTTAGAATAATAAAGAATTGTTTATGATGGAATGCTTGTGATAAATAATTCATTTGTCAAACATGCTACATTTGAGTAAAACCTTTCTATATATCCATCCAAGTAGTCTAATTCATGCTTCAGTAAATGGTGGTTCCATGTAATGTTGGACATTAGATTTAGGAGCACATGGTCCAAATGTTGGATTTGTCAACAAAGATGGGTACCAGTGATATGCATGCTGCTAGTTTTGGATGCTCATGATTTGCATGAATCTGGAGAAAGGATCAGAATTAATCAATATATTTGTGTCTAATGATTGTTTATGTTATAGCAATCTCCATTAATGGTTTGACAGCTTCAATTTTACTGCCAATATAATTGTCTAGGTAGTATTTTTTAACATGCCACTGCAAAGTGTCTCATGGGAAACCTTTAATTTGTTAGTTTTAGCATTATGTTTTGCTCTATGGAATGCGATGTTTAACCTCAATGAATATCAGTGTACTCTCTTATAACTGAATACATTTTTGGTCAGATCCCAAGAAGCGTAAAATTGTAGAAAGCCATAGGCCAGCTGAGGAACATGGGCCATCTGGCTTAGATGCTCTTGCTAGCGCTGCAGTTCTGGGAGACGATGCGGCAGGCGACTCGGGTGAGCCTTCAGTTGGAGCCACTACCAAACATCCTAGGCACCGCCCTGGCTGCACGTGCATTGTGTGCATTCAGCCTCCAAGTGGAAAGGGAAAGCACAAACCCACTTGCACATGCAATGTGTGCATGACTGTAAAACGCCGTTTTAAAACATTGATGCTGCGCAAGAAGAGACGTCAATCAGAACGTGACGCTGCAGAACTTGCCCACAAGAACCATAACGACCTGAAGGGGGAATTGGAGATGAACAATGGTGAAACAAAACATGAATTGGTGCATTCAGAAAACGAAATAAGCCCGAAAAGGAGTCAAACTGAGATGGTTGAGACCAGCAGTGGACACTTAGACCTGAATTGTAATCCCTATCGTGAGGATACACAAACTGAAGAACCAGGGATGAACAATATGAACCTTGTACAAGCAAGTGTGGCATTAGAGAACTATATGCAGCCAAATGGAAATGGTTTGGGAAGCCTGAGCTTGTGTGTTCTCCAACAAGCAGCTAATGGGGAAAATGAGAGACTTATGTCTGACGAAGGGTTCCTGGCATCTGTGGGCTGGGGCCGTGATCAGGAACACAATTTAGACTGAAATGCTCTTATGGAGATTTTGTTTTTTTTTTTTTTTCTTATCTGACTGTAGATGGTATAGATGTATGAGCATGCACCACCCTCTCTGAGACGGAGAGCAAAAAATTAGTTTTGGCGCTTGGGGGTATGGTGAGTATATTCTCTCTCTCTCTCTCTCTCTCTCTCTCTCTCTCTATATATATATATATATATATATATATATAAGACAGATGATATAGATGTACGAGTATGCACCACCCTGTCTTCTGAGAACGAAAAATTAGCCTTGGCGCCGTCTTCTGAGAACAAAAAATTAGCCTTGGCGCCTTGGGGGTATGATGAGAGGATTTTCTTAAAAAAAAAGTCGGAAAATGTGATTTTTTTTTCTTTTCCTCTTCCTTTTGGGGCACAGCAGCAGCTGTGGAAATCCTGATGATAACTGTCAATACAAGTTTGTTTCGGTTTTGCAAATACAAATTAAAGAGTTGTACGAAAATATACTTTTTTATTTCTGATAATAACGTGTAGTTTTTTGTTTTCCTTTGAAGATAACGTCATAGAAAATAATTAACAGTTAATATGCTCTGGTAGAGAGGTATTCATTGTGACCGACTTGGTGGAAGATAATGGAGGATGGGACTTTCAAGTTCTTAATGATTTGCTCTGGGCGGTTGATGTGAAGATGGTTGCATCAATTCTCATGTCTAATTTACTGGATGATGACAAGATTATGTGGCACTATTTAATGATGGTGAGTATTCGGACAAATTTGGGTATAGAGTTGCAATGATGGCAAGAATGTTGGTGGATAATAGGGGCTGTCAGGAATCTCCATCGAGGCATTTGTGGAAGGGCGTTTGGTCTCTTCAAATATAAATACCTCTAAAGATTAAGGTATTCGTATGGAGACTCATTTATAATATTTGACCAACCTACTCGAATTTATTCACGAGACATTTAGGTGTGCAACAAATTTGTTTTCGTTGTAGTGTGGAAGGCGAGACTGCATTGCATTCATTGATTGAATGCCTATCGATCTCTTCAATTTGGAATGCAAGTAATATACTCTCAGTTATCCGAAATATTGTCTCTTAATAGTCGAGATATTGGCAACAGTTGCAGTTGCTGAAGAATAGAACGACATTTTCCAAGGAACTGATAAGCGTCCCATCTCCGAGGGGAATACGAGGTGGGTAACGCTTTAATGGGATTGAAAAAAACTTACTGCGGTCGATTGTTGCATTCATTCTTACGCAAATATGAAAATACTTTTTACACTTTTATTAAGCGAGAAATAAACACAGTTGCACATTTTTTAGCTAAATTGAATTATGGCTCTGACTTATCTTATGTGTGGGTAGACTCTCTATCCATTTCTTTGTGTGATTGTATTCATAAGGACTTTCCTTAATCTTTTAATTAATAAAGTGCATTAAAGAAAAAAAAAGTTGACTTTCTTGTCTTTTTCAAAGTGAATTTCAGGATATAAAATATTGAAAGGAAAGACAAAATATTGGATTTTCTTTAATTTAGATCTCGAAAGGAAATGAAAAATTGGAAAGTCCACAGGTGTTTCATCAGGTACGGGGTTGGCGGACGGGAATTATGGGATATAAAATAATGACAGACGAAGTATTGGATTTTCTTTAATATAGATCTTGAAAGGAAAAAGAAAAATTGGAAAGCCAAAGGGTGTTTCATCAGTTACGGGGTTAGCCGAGGAGGGCAAAGTACGGGGAGAATTTTGCTTATTGATTTGGCCCCTTTATTTTCTTTTCAGTGTATGATATCGGCTCTGTTAAAGTATGACAAATTTGTTTGATGAAATCAACCTCATCAATAAATGGAAAATTGCATTAGTATTTGCAATTTCTTTTCATGTTCTTTTTTCAATACCTTGACATTGAGTGGCACGACCAATGTTTTCTTTGCTAATCAATTTTTTAAAATTACAAAATTGATTATCAACTGTCTATTACTTATATTGGTGTTTGAGGTAATTTTAAGAGATTATGATGTGATAGAATATTATTTAATTACAGTAATTCTATGCTAATGTGGTAGACTATATAGAAGATACGGTCTACGCTTGAATGGTGAATCTCAACATCTTCATTTGTGTGAGTTTGGGATCACCAAACTTTTGAAAGAGCTTTTGGAGTTCAAGAAATTTGATGTTGCAAAATTTGTTCTAATTGACATTGAGTATGAGGGATTTTATGAATAAACCTAGTTTCAAACTGTGAGAAATATGGGAGTGGAGCTTACACTACAAATAATAAAGAAACACATTATGATGTGTTTAGAAACTATTGTAGATTTTATCAAATCTATGTAAGGTATGTAGTATCTGATGCAAGATTAGAGTCTTAAGTTGTAAGAACTCTAGCTCTAAAGGATAAAGAAAACTAACCTCTTTAACCTTGTGATTTTAAGTTGAATTTTTTTAAGTTCTGCAATAGGCACAGAGCTGTTGCTATGCTTGTGGGTTTTTTTTTTGGTGTGAAGAATGTGAAAAAGAGCAATAAGGATGTCGTATATGTCAAAACATTACTAGGGCAGTTAGAATACGTGATGGGGCTTCTCAGATTGTGATTCTTGTCTTTTTATGTAAAATATGATGGCGTCTGTGAAAGGATCTTGGTTTACTCTTTTTTGGTTTACTCTTTTTGCGATCAGTGAGATGTCATTAGTCTACTCTGCTTGACTCCTTTTTGCATACATCAACTCTACTTCCTTCAGGATGGAAGCTTTCATATCTTTTTTCTCTTTTGAGTTTGTGAGCTCTGTACTCGGCTCAGGATTAGTATGGATACTCAATCTTGCTCTCTCGAGCACTTTCTTTTATGCTTGAGTTATAGTGGAAAGAGTGTGTAGATTGGTCGAGAGCTGAACCAGATCTTCCTCCTAGTGTCTTTCGTCATCGTTCCCTTCCAACATCATTATCTTGTCACGGAGCTCCAAATTCTCATTTCAATAACCCTCAGTTTTCTTAGAAAGTTTGGTGAAGAGTGTAGTTACTCCAAGTGTGAGCTCATCGCCCAGGGTGGCGATTTCTTGAGTAGGGGACCCTTCATAAGGGTTTTTGAAACTGGCTAAACTGCTTTGCTGTGAATTCATGGTTGCTACTTTGGTATAATTCAAATATTGGGTGAGAAAAAAGTTTCTACAATAGCTCTTTTTCCACACATGGCACCACTAAAGTTCTCAGTTTTTAGAAACCTCCAAAATTTACTTCCGCGCTCTTGGATTTTCGTTGGAATCCTGAAACTGGCCTTGCATTCTCTTGTAATTGATTCTAAAAACCTTTTTCTGATAGAAAGCTGTTCTTCTGTAAAAGAAAATACTCCAACGCTCAAGTTAGTAAACAACAAAGAAAGTTGTGCTGTGTGTGGGAGTGTTTAGCAAGCAAGAGGGCTTTGTGTTTGGGGAGTTCTCGGAGATTAAACGAAAACCTCAAGAGAGCTTTTGGGTTCTTGCTAATGCTTAGCTTTCTCTATTGATTCCTCAATCTGTATATGTATTTCTAAATCTATTTCTTGATCCCTTAAGTGTATAATGCATGCCTTATATAGTGCAAGGGTGCAGTGTTCAGTCACAATGCAAATAATCATGATGAGATGAACTTCAATCTGTTTTAGTATTAAAGAAGTATAATCATATTTTAGATTGGTTCTTATCTTTTATGAAGAGAAGCTTCATTGTGATACTTCTTGTGTGTTTAATTCGATTCCTAAGGCAGAATATATCCCAATTCTTAGACCAAATTTAGGATAATCATATCACACAATGTAATTGTAATCCAACTATGCTTTCATCATATTCAGATAATCAATATAAATCAAGATAAATCAATTAAAAAGTATTTGAATTTGACTCAAGCTCCTCGTTTGTTTTCTATTAGAAAAACCCAAAAGAACTAGAGTTTGAATAAAACTCTACTGCGTGTTTAAATTGGAGTCTATCTTATTCAAAAAGGCATTTCAATAATTTTAGATTCTTTGGGCCTATTTTTTAGATCTGACAACCCTTTGAGCCTATTAATTCCTCTTTGTTAGTTTTTGTTTAGGGTTTTAACTGACGTGTTTGATCTTTTTAAGTAATAAGGCTTTTTAATTAGGTTGAATCACCAATTAAGTCTTGACTAAATATGGGTTCAATAATAAAGAAAAAATATTTATCAAACAAAATGAGAGAGAAAAGTAAGAAGGGGCTTTTAACTAGCACATAAATTTTTTAGGTGGCTTTTTTATTCCATAGTGTCTATATCATCTTACCATTCATTGTCCGAAGAGTGAAAGCCTCTTACATAAGTTCTTGAGGAATCTTGTGGAGGCCTTCCTGCGTTTTGATCATCATTCTCGGGTTTACCACTTTATGTGTCCGTAGCTTGCTTAAGCGCTAAATGCTCTTCCACCAATTTCTAGTTTTTAATATTTCTGTCATATTGCTGCCACATTCTTCTGCTATATAGTTCTTCCAAAGTTTGGTTATCTTTCCTACATTTACCTATTTCTTGGTATGCACGGCTTGTCATAGCATTAAATTCCCTTCCACAAATATGCTACTTCAAACATTTTTTTTTCATATTGCTGCCACATTTTTCTTCAATAGACTTTAACATAGATTGTAACTTTTAAAATAGTACTCTAAAAGTATGGAATTATAGAAAATTTATGAAATAAATAAAATTATAAATTTATATTTAAAAAATATTTATAATATTATGATGTAATTATAAAAAAATTTTGAGTTTATTTATATGACCATAAACTTAGTATATAATTTTTATATACAATAGGATTAAGGTTATGAATAATAAATAAAAAAATTTATAATAAATTAATTAAAGTTTAAAATATTTAATTAAATATTACTAGTATTGTTCACAAATATTGAGAATGTAGTAATTTTATCTAGATTACTAATGTAGTAACATTATAGTGAAGTCACTTTATATAATATGATTATACAGAATTGAACTAAACGTAGTTTGAATTCTTATGTAAAATACAGTTGTTATTTACGAATTCAAATAACGTTAACTGATAATCATATCCATATCATGTTGGAATGTTATGACATTCATAATACAATGGAATAAAAAATAAAAATTCTTTAATCTTTGTTTTCATAAGATAAATATATGAATATATGAATTTGATGTTAAAATAAATAAGAATCATATTCATAACACTTTTTATCTTAAGATTTATGAATATATGAATTTGATGTTAAAATGAATAAGAATCAAGAACATACCTTGAATCCACGCTGAGTTTTTTTTCTCCATCAAAGAATTCCAAACCAAGCCTCTTATTCTATAGTGAGAGGAAGAGTAGGCTTCCTATTTTTTCTTCTCTAAAAAGAAGGATACGTATTCTATATATTTTATGTATTTTTATGTGAGTTTTTTCTTTAAACTAATCTTCTCGTTTTAAAATAATAATTTAATTATAAAATTTATCAATTAAATTATTATCTATTAAAAAGAGATCTAATTAATGTAAACTACATAAAGTCTTACTCTTTATGGTTAACGTATAATACTCAACATTTGAGCATTATTAGATTTCTAAAATTAGTGTACTTTTAGTCTTTTATAAAAAAGAAAACACTTAATTAAAATAAATTTTTTTTGATAATTTCAAAAATTATCCTTAAGATTTTATTTATTTAATTTCTTAAATTAAGTATTTAATTATATTTGGATAAGACATTATCTATATTAATTAATTCTTAATTAATTAATTTTATGCAAATATAAAATATATGTATTTGAAAACTATTTTCTAGATATAAACAATTTGTGTAAGAATACAATTCTTTTTTAATTATTTACTGTAATAACGAAAGAGGCGGTATTGGAGATCTATGGACCTACAATTTTAAGCTCTAATAAATTTTGAATAATTAATTAAAATCTTTAATTAATTAATTCAATTTTTTAATTCCACTAAAAACGTAAATTTGCACTCTTGAAATTGTAGATATAATTTACTCAAAAAACTTAGAGCAGTCTATTGATTTAATCACTACATGCAATTCAACGCTCTATAGATGGTTCATAATTAGAGTTAAGTCAATTACTATTTTACCCCTCTAATTATTTCTTTATCCTTAAGTACCATTAATTCACTAGTGAACAGTTAATTTGTAACATTATTACAAATTGAGCGCTATAACTGTTCAGTTCTAGAATTAACCATTAAGAAAACCTTATTTCTAACTTCCGTTAAGAATGAATGGATTTCATATTTGTAAATCATATTCTCAATCGTTTATCTCACTATGCCATAAAAATACAAGTTTTAGCCTGTTCTTTAGATAAATCGTAACGAGTATTTCAAATGACATAATGACATAAACAGAAGTTTATGATCACTCAGGATTAAGGTTAATCTGTATATGATCATTAGTTGACAATATTTGAATTCTTAATTAATAATGGTATTTTACACAAGAATTTAAACTACGTTTGGTGTAGTCCTATATAATCATATTATATATAGTGCCTCCACCATAATGTCATTACATTAGTGATACGGAAAAAATCACTACATTTTAAATGTCTGTGGACTGCACCAGTAATATTTAATTAAAGATCCTAAACTTTAATTAATTTATTACGGAATTTTTCTGTTTATTATCCATAACTTTAATCCTCTTGCATATAGCAATTATATACTAAAGTTATGGTTACATAAATAAATAAGGAATTTTTTGATATTTATGTCATAAAATTACAAACACTTTTCAAATATAAAATTGTAACTTTATTAATTCCATAAAAAATAGTACAAGTACATGCTTTTAGGGCACAATCCCTAACAATCTCTCACTTGCCCTAAAGTAGGTGAAACATGTCTCTTAATCCCATGCCTTTCATATGACTCTCAAACGACCTAACCGGTACTGTCTTGGTGAATGGGTCTGCAAGATTATTTTCAAATGCTATTTTTATTACTGTCACATCACTTCTATGTAAGATTTCCATAATTAAGTGATACTTTCTCTCTATATGCTTTACTCTCTTGTAGCTCTTGGGTTCCTTTGAATTTTCCATTGCCCCACTGTTGTCATAATAAATGGTCATTGGTTTATTCATGTTTGGAACAACTTCTAGATCAGTGAAGAACTTTCTAAGCCATACTACTTCTTTAAATGTTTCATAAGCTACTATGTATTCAGCCTCTATGGTTGAATCAACAGTACTGGATTATTTACACTTCTCCAGACTATGGCTCCGCCACCAAGAGTAAATACTGACCCAGACGTTGACTGTCGACTGTTTGATTGAAAATCAGAATTAGTATAACCAGTAGAGTTCAGGTCTCTACTTAAATACACAAGCATATAGTTTCTCATCTTCTGAAGATACTTAAGAATGTGCTTAACGATCGACTATTCCCACTGCATAATAAATGTCAAGTCTTGTGCACAACATAGCATACATGAGGCTACCAACTGCTCAGACATAGGGAACCCGCCTCATATCTTATTCCTTTTGAGGTGTCTTAGGACACTGCTCTTTAGAAAGAACAATTCCATGTCAAGTCAATAATTGTCCCTTCTTGGAATTTTGCATCGAAAATCGCATAAGCACTCTATCAATATACGATGCTTAAGATAGTGCCAATAGTTTATTCTTGTGATCTCGAATAATTTAAATCCTAAGGACAAAACTTACCTCTCCCAGAATTTTCATTTGGAAGTGTTTAGCCAGCCATTTCTTTATGTTGGATAATGTTTCTATATCATTCCTAATGAGCAAAATATCATTCATATAAAGTACTAGAAAAATTACCTTTTTGTTCTTGATGTACTTGTATACACAAGGTTCATCAATATTTTGCTCAAAATCATAAGATTTAATAGTCTTATTAAATCTTAAGTTCCAAGACCTTGAAGCTTGCTTAAGTCCATAAATGGACTTGAGCAATTTGCTGACTTTTTGCTCCTAGCCTTCTACCACGAACTCCTCTGGTTGCACCATATAGATGCTCTCTTCAAGATAGTCATTCAAAAAAGTTGTATTGACGTCCATTTACCATATTTCATAATCGAGACATGCAGCAATGGAGAAGAAAATGCGAATGGATTTGAGCATGGCTATTAGCGAGAAAGTCTCCTCATAGTCAACTTCCTCTTTCTGGGTATAACCCTTTACCATTAGTCTTGCTTTGAAAGTCTATATTTTCCAGTCCACATCTCTTTTCTTCTTAAAGATCCATTTGCACTCAATGGGCCTGACATCTTCAGGTGGATTCACAAGTTCCCAGATTGAATTGGAGTACATAAACTCTATTTCTTGATTCATGGCTTCTTGTCATTTTTCTTTATCAAAATATTCTATTGCATGTTTATATGTCAATAGATCGTCTTGGCTTGTGTCAGACATAACTACTTTTGCCTCTCCTTCCTTTCTGTAATAAAAAGGTAGTCTTACTATCCTCCCACTATGTTGAGGTTCCTAGGTATTCTAATTAGAATTAGTGGTTACCTGACTTTGTCGTTTAGTAACTGTCAATGGTAAAGGTCTGATCTGATCAGAATGCATTTCCTCCAATACAATCTTACTGCGAGGTTTGTAGTTTAATATATAATTATTCTCAAGAAAAGTGGCACTTGTAGATACAATCACTTTTTTCTTGATGACTATAAAAGAGACCTCCTATTGTGCCTTTAGGGTAGCTTACAAATAAACAAACTTCTGTTCACGGTTCTAACTTTTCAGTCTTTCCTTCCAGCACATGTACCGAACACCTTCATATGTGAAAATAGCATAAACTAGGTTTAATACCATTCCACATCTCTAAGGGTGTACTTTAGAAAGATTTGAAAGGTACTACATTTAAAATGTAGACTGCGGTCTATAGTGCATAATCTCAAAATAAGGGCGATAATGAAGAGTAGCTCATCATAGACCTAACCATGTCTAACAAGGTTCTGTTTCTCTTTTCTGTAACACCATTCTGCTGTGGTGTTTCAAGTACTGTAAGTTGTAATAAAATTCTATGCTCTAATAGGTGATCCTTGAACTCTGTGTCAAGGTATTCATCACCTCGATTAGATCAAAGAGTCTTAAGTGTTTTACCTAATTGATTTTTAGTTTCTGTTAGGAATTCTTTGAACTTTCCCAAAGTCTTAGATTTTCTTTACATTAGGAAAACATAATTGTATCTTGAATAGTCATCATAAATGTGACGAAGTATTCATAACTGCCTCTTGCTTGTATATTCAATGGACCACAAATATCAGTATGTACAAGCTGAAGTGGTTCTTTGGCTCTTTCACCTTTAGCTGAGAAAGGTCTTTTAGTCATTTTACCCTCTAAATAAAGATTCATATACAGAAAAGTGCCAACATTTAGCTCTCTTAAAGGATTATCCTTTACTAACCTGTTGATCCTATTTAGATTAATATGACCTAACCTAAGATGCCAAAGATATGTGTCATCATTTGGATAAACTTTGTACCTTTTTGTAGATTCAGGATGTTCTACTTTAAATAGTTCAGAATTAAACAGTGAGGGCTCATTGGATCTTAAAACATAAAGTCCATTTTCTAATTTTTCATGAAAATTATCTAAATAATTTCTACCAATAATAATCTCATTATTCTAAAAAGAAAATTTAAAAAATTATTCATACAACTTAGAAACAAATTCCTTCTAAATCTAGAAATGTAATGAACTTTTTAAATTAAAATTAAAAATATGTTTCCAAAACTCAATTGAGTCACTTATACTGTTAAAGCTGAAATAATTGCCCTATTTCTAACCCGCATAGTAAAGTCCCCATCGGCGAGCTCTCTAGAAGAACTAAGTATCTACAAGGAAGAACAAACATAATTAGTGGCTTTTGAATAAATTATCCAAAGAGAAAGTTCATCCTCCACTAAACAGGCTTCTAAAACCAGTAAATCATATTTACCTTTATTTTTTTCTTTCAATTCGGAGAGATACTTTTTATAGTTCCTCTTCTAGTGCTGACAGGACCCGACCCGAGACCCTCTACTATAGATCCCAACGGCCCTGCCGGGCACCCCGACGGAAGTTCCTCCGAACCTAACTGGGTAAGTTAAGAAATTCCGCGAGCCGAACCCCTTTTTAATTCTTGTTACTACTAAAAAGATCTAGTAATATACATGAAAATGACTTTTTAGTTTTAAAAACAAACGGACAGAGTTTCCCCTGTTTTTCAGAAAATCCACATAAACCTGCAAAGAAATTTCACTTCTAATTCCAACACATCTCAATTCTAGCAATTCGGACCTCCGGTCCTTTTCAAATCAAATCCAACACAACTCAATTATTTCGTGTAAATCATAAAATAAGTATAATCATAAAAGTAAAAATGATCATCATAAACTGGAAATCTCTTCTTCTTGATTCAACACATACTTACAAATATACATGCCTACAACTATTATGCATAAAGTAAAGAGTGCTATTAGCACATTTACATGTACAAAAATTATCTTTGGATTCGGCCCACTACTCGGCGATCGAAGAATCAGCAGCTTGCGTTCTGAGACCTGCACCTGGGAAAGGGGTTTAAAACATAAAACATAAAACGAGTGAGCTAAAGGAGCTCAGTGAGTGTAAATGAGAATTTAATTACAAGAATATTATACAAAGATAGCAATTTCTAAAGTACATGCAGAAATTATGCTTCTAAAACGGATGTAAAATTGTAAAACGGTTTATAATATCATATGCTAATGAAATCTTGCCGAGCGGGTTTTATCTACATCTTTGGAAAACTATATTCAGAATCTGTATAACATAATAACTACTGTGTGCATATAAATGCATAAATGCTATCGGTAAATCGAAAACTAGTAAAATTCTCGCTCGGCCATTTTCTTTCTAAATTGTACCAATGGTAACCCTAAAGCTCTATACCCACGCAGCGACTCAACTAGCACCGCATACGTGAGTAGGTCACGGGGCACCTCAACTAGCAGCACCCACAGTGACATCTCAAGACATCTTACTGGCTACGCAGCGGAATCCTACATCGCATGCATATAGCGAGACAATATCCCGTACACATAGAGTGATTCACATGACTCGACATCCCAACTTCCCGGAGTTAGTGACACACCCCCAAGACCTGCCCATGTGCACGGGATATACCGGCCGGGTCTAATACAATCATCACCACTATAATCTGAGGGTACCAATGGCCTTAAAACAAATGCAGTAATTTTCAAACTGTTTCACAAATCGATCATGTAAAAGCATGTCTATGAATATATCAAGATCATAAATCATGTTTATGCATTGAAAGCTCATAAAACATACATAGTCATTGTGCGAAAACATAATAACCGAAAAGTAAAAGAAATGGCAGATTTCCACTCACAACCGCTCCGTGCTCAATTTCGCTCCCGATTCCTGCTCCCGTTAACGCTCTCGGTTATCCTCACCTACGCGCCATAAATGACATTTAGAACCAAATCAAGCACTAGAATCTCATTTAACTACTAAATGCCCTAATCGGCATACAAAGCCCGGAGGTAAACTACTTCCCGATTTTAGTTACGGAGCCATAATCAAAACTAACTCACCATCCGGCGCCCTGAAAATTATTGAACACCTTATCATTTGATTGGACATACTTGCCCTTCACCTTTCCAACATGGACAATTATGTCCCATTTTCTTCATTTTTGGGTTTTTCATCAACCATATACATTCCATTCACAAAATACATCATTTACACACAACAATTCAATCAAAACACCACTCAATTCCTAACTTCCCTAAAGTGGCAGAATTTCACCCTAGGTTACAACACATTCCTTTTCTCAATTTCTTGTTCCAATTACAACAAAATCATGCCAATTTCATTCTAAAGCCCTAATTACAATCAATTGAAATCTCTACAACAAAATCACCAAAAACTCTAATTCTCACCTTGCCAATTTCTTCAAATTGATGACTCCTTCAAGCTCCAAACTAGAATTTAACTCAATCTAAGCCAAGAATACACATAAGAACTGTTGGGTGTGTTGAATTTACTTAGGGTTCTTGCATGTGGGTTGTGTTCATCATACAAACAATATACATATCTCATACATACATGTGCACAGCGGAAGATTAAATACAATGAACACAGAAAATAACATTTGATTTAACTGAAATTCGAGATTGAGAAAATCACCAATGAAGCCTTTGGATTAATTTTCTTTGAAGTCCACCATGAAATGAATCTTTGATCAATTCTAGCAATCAACAAGGGTGGGTTTGATTGTCTAGAATGGCAGCATCTTAATCCAGCATTTATGTTTAACTCTTAAACATTTTACAAAGTTAAACTATTTAACTTAATTAAATTTGTTTTTCCTTTTATTCAACTCTTGAATAAATAAAACAAATCTTGTTTTTAGTTATTACATTTAGTAACCATTAATTCAATTTGTTTTGTTGTTCTAACACTTAAAACACAAAACAAACAATTTCAATTTCTCAAATTGAATTGGCTCCCAAAATGCAAAACCTAAAATCTAAAACATTATTGATTTTCAATTTCATTTCACTTTATATTCAAATGCATTAATTCCAAACTAATTTGAATTTCATTTGCATTTCATTTGGCTTAACCTAACCTTAGTTAACATTTAACCTTAGTTAGATTATTTTAACTTAACCTTTAAGTTAATAAATATTTAATTAATTTAACCATAGTTAACTAACTTAACTATGGTTAGGTTAACCTTTACTTAACCTTTAAGTAAGGTTAACTTAATTAACTATATGATTAACCTTTAATCATAGTTAAATTAAATTATTTATTTAACAATTAAATAAATAAATATTTATTCTTATTATTTAACAATTAAATAATCATAAAGTGAAATTACTATTATATCCTTACTCGGTTACCAAGTTAACCTAAAGTGGGTCCCACCAATTTAACCACATACTTTAGTTAACGTAACCTTAGTAATTGCTGAATTATACTGTATTGAACAATTCAATACGGTACACTGCCCAAGTGCTCAAAGAGTACATTTCATATTGGGACTCTCTAGGTCCACACCCGATTTGTCAAATGGAACTGTTCCATTAATCCGTAATCGATGCCCCACGCACACGTTACGAATATTACAAATCAGCGTGTCAGACCATACAAGTTGAGGTCATAACGTATACGTATAATCCTTCCATCATTTATATCCTGGATGTGCAGGGATATAGATCAGCACCGTCAAATCCCTATTTGCTCATCCATAATCTTATCTCCAGATTCGTATCTCGATAAACAATATACGCAAACACTTTTGCTATATTGTTTAACCCTATGGGAAACTCTTTTCCCGGGTTTATGCTTGTGGCCACAAGACTTTATGAAATACAATCTCGGAGCATCGGATATACAACTTACCTATGTAAGCTGACGGATCCCGTATCTACGCACACCGGACTCCATGAGCATCGGACCATACCCAGCGACACATAGCGGTCAGACCATGAAAGGTCTCTGACATATGTGGAACCAAAGCATGATGGATCACTCACAAGACCACCGTGGCGCTCAGGTCAAAGGACCACGAATACTACTCAACTCGAGAGGACCTTCCTTTGACGGTGTCATAGGATATCTATTGGGGTCCTCATAAGTCTGTTCAGTATCCAGTCCTGACTGGATACCCGCATGCCTATACAAGCTCTAAGCTCATGGTCAGCTAAGAACAACCATCTGAACCAGTCAGATATAGACATACACTAATCTATGTAAAGTGAATCACCGATAGACCCGCATTAGTGATTATAGATCAGGAACATTATCTTTGAGACATACTTACATAATGATATTTCTTAACACCTATTGCAACTCTTTGCAACTATATCATTACTATTATACTCTCAGGTCTTTGTCCCATTATAGACAAGGTTCTAACTCTTTAGACCTCGCTGACTTTTATAACCTGCTAACTCTTAACAGTGCTAACTTTTAGCATTTATAACTCTCAGCTTTGCTAACTATTAGTTCTGATCTAAACTCCTTTAGACCAGATCTGAACTCTTTCAGATCAAACAATGTCTCTAATGTTACAAGCATTATACCATATTAATATGATATTAACAATCTTTATTCGAAATGTTTATTGTATAAATATTAACATTTAATATTCATACAATATTGGAATGGCACGTGAGCACCAGCTCCAACAAGAACATCAATTAACACATTCTTGAATTCTCACTTATCAAACTCATAAAAGATGCTTTTCTTACCTCTTTTTCTTGAATTTCCACTAATAGAGGCTTCAATTGAGCTTAGGGATTGGTTTGTAACCTTAATTTGGCTTGATTACACATGAAAAATCATGGAAAAAAAACTTGAATAGTCACTGTAGCAGCACCCCCTTTGAAGCTCGAATTTCTCTCTTTTTTTTGGCTAAGTGTTGGTTTGATCTCTCTTCAAATTTCTACACACTTCTAACATATATATAGTGCACCCTCAATTTACTATTTTGCCCTTCAACTTACTTAAAACTTCTAATTTGCCATTAGTTAAAAACTAATTATGTAATTAGTTCATTTGTAACTATTTAGTTAGAATAGTTCAAAGAACTAACTAGAACTTCCAACTTGGCAATCCATGAGATTTCTTCTAATTGGTCCATTCTCTAATATATGGATTATGTTTCTTAACAAAGGCTTGTTCCATTCATAACCCTTAAATGGAAATTCATGTAGTAAATTAGAATTTTCTTTTCCAAGTCAATAGAGAAAAATTCTAAAAATATTCTAGGGTCGTCCGGCGCACCGATCAAGTGTGAAATTATCAAATTAGGTCTGATATCTCTCACGTGCACTATAAAGGGAATATTTCTAATAGGGTTAAAATCGAGTAACCCTACGGTGTCTTATTTGTTCTATACCGAAATCTAGGCGCCAATACTACTAATAGGGATTGGATATTACAAGTGCCCCTCAACTTCGTAATGAAAACACTTTCTTTTCTTTGCTTTAGAGTCCTTCTTCTTGCTCTTACTGCTGTTAAAGGTTTTCTTGACTTTTCCTCTAGAACCTAAACCACCATTAGTGTTCTTCCTCTTTTTATTTTGCTTAGAGGAAGACTGCTTAGCTTCAGCAACATTTACCTCAAGCTCTTTGGGTATATCTAACATAGCCTCAAAAGTTTACAATTCATTAAGTAGTTGAGTCATACTATATGAGAGTTTGTTCATAATATAATTTATTTTGAACTGCAAAAATGCTGAAGTAAGAGACTAGAATATGATGTTGACTTAGGTTTTATCATCTATAATGGCTCCATGGTGGCTTTGTTCCAATTGTTGGCCAAACATCACTTAGAGAGAATTCCATATCTCATGTGCAGTCTTCAAGTGCTCATGCTTCATTTTGAGCCCATCGCTCATGCTGGCAAACATATAGCCGAGGGCCTTATTATTAGCATGTATCCATTTCTCATACTGCTCCCGTACATTACGAGGAGCATTGGATGCAGGTTTTGGAGGACACTCCTCCATAAGGATGAACTTTTGGTCCTCACATATCAGCACAATATTCATATTGCTTTTCTATTTTACAAAGTTATCACTGGTTAATTTTTCATTTGCTAAGAGGGTAATGATAGGATTTGTTCCAGACATGATGTTGAAATAAGTAAAGCAATTTTAACAATACTTGAATAAATATCATAGTGCTTTCAAAATAATAAACATGATGAATGAGTTATTATTTCGAAAGCATTCATTTAAACACATAAAATAATGCTAATTCATGATAGTTCAATTTAACAATTAATGTGCTGTCGTAGGGTAGGTCACATTAAATTTAAATTAAAATTAAAATTAAAATTATCTCAAATTAATAAGCAAAGTTCAAAATATCTCATATTTTCTTTTACTTATTAACTACCGTTTGTTTCGGTCAAGATATGATTAACCACTTAATTATATCTTTGTAAGTGTAACCCATTATTTTGGATCGAGATGACTTAACTAAAAAATTGCCATCGTAGGGTTGGTCAATTATGAAATACGTTACTTAATCCTATCTCTAGGAAGTCAATATTGTTATTGAAATAAATGGACACCCTCCATAGGGAGTACGAAATCAAAGCGTCGCGAGACATCACTTATATCTCACGATATTATAATAATAATGGAGACTGGTGGGTTCATTGTCATGTACCCTCTCACACTCACAATTATTAACTATGTGTTTTTATAATTTATAAAACATCTTATGTTTTATAACCTCAGTAAATTATTATATCTTATATAACAAATTACTATGTATAATTAATTAATCCTAATAAAGTTCAATCTTATTGGGTTTAAGTTCATTAGTCTAGTTATTCCTTTTAAATAGGCCTAACAATTTAGGTGAACCTAATTTTTTCAATTATTGGATTAATTATTTATTTATAAATACTAAAATCAATAATTTTATTAATATTTTTCTAAGTAATCAAATTATTTAATATAAGTTACTTAGAATAATGTGAAATTACCAAATTTAACTATTAAATCTAATTTCACATTATTTGATTTATTATGCAAGTTCAAAACATGCTAATTAATCCACTAATTTAATCTTATTAATTATAATATGCCATAATAAAAAAATATTTAAACTTTAATTATGATATGTATGCATGTCATATTACAATAATATGAGTGGGTACAAATGCATGGCATGTAATTATGTATGATCATGTTATAATTCATTATATAACTAAATTAACATTTTAATTTAACTTTGGCCTGGTCCTCTAAGATTTTAAATTATAACCCATAAAATAAAAATAAATAAATTACGTAATAGGTATAGGCACGCAGACCTAGTTGTACGTGGTCTTCTCAAATTCATAACGAGCTTAATTCATTTTCTTTGTAATTTTATACATATGAGCTTTATAACTTTTCTTAAGCCCATTGTATATTTTGCAAGGTAGTCCAACTCTCGAACATTTTTTCTCAAAAATAATTTTAATTCATATAAAACCCAAACTTTAAAAAGATCAAAATCTAATTTTATTTAGACTTCCCAAATTCAAAAGGAATATTTATTACCCTATTTGCATCTAATATAACAACATGAAAATCGTTACCCCGCATTGCCAGCAGCCACTAGGCAGGCCTTATGCTGGGCACCAATATTTGCATGGCCAGGGCTGTAAACAATTGGCATCCTGGTGTCACGCCCCAAATGTCCTCAAGCAATTTATCGAACGTTTGGTGCGCGCGAAGATCCCTCAAAGACTACTTGGGCCATTGAAGCATCCATGGAGCACACCTTCTAGAAGGCCCACTTAAGTTTGTGGTATTCATGAGCCAAGCCCACTTGTAATTAGTAGATGGTAGAGTATTCTAGAATAAGGATATTCCCTTAGAATATTACCCACTTGTAAGTAGTAAGTGGTAGAGAATTCTAGAGTAAGAATATTCCATTAGAATATTATCTATGGTAGGTGGCTTTTATTTTAGACCGTTAGATTCTTTTAATCTTAGCCATCCATTGTACATAACTTTTGCTATAAATAGGTGAGCTCTCATTTGGAGCAAGACACCTCTTAGCTTGTAACTCCCTTTGCTATCAATACAAGAGCATTTCATCACACACCTTGTGTTCTTCTTCTTCACTCTTTCTTAGTTTGTTGGGTTTTTGGCTGCTTAGCACTAGCAAGTGTCTAAGGCCGTACGGGTTGAAGAATTAAGTCCGTGACAAGTGGTATCAGAGCGGGTTTGAGAAGATGGTGAAAGAGAAGGATGTTGCTGGATCATCCGACCTTTCGGTTGAGAGGGGTAGGGACCCCAAAACTAGGAGGCATGCTAGCCTTCCTCGAGACAAGTCCATTGAACCCAGCCGCGATTTCGGGGATATGGTCATGACTCTTGGTGTTGCCATGACCAATGTAACAGACCGCCTTGGAGAGTTGGAGGAGCAAATTGAGAAGCTGGAAGTAGGTCTCGATCGTCAAGGGGACGAGGTACGTGTTGTGTGATTTCTATAACACAAACTAACGCAAGTGCACGTATCGCAACAAGTAATAAAGTGATGTGTAGAGTATCGTTCCCACAGAGAATGATTTATCTTTTCTAGTTTAAGTACTGAAATGGTGTCTTTCTACTATTATCCAGAAAATGATTTAATGTATGATATTAAACTACTCAAGTAAAAGAACAACTTAATTATGCTAAGTGATAAACTAAATTACCAACAAATTATATTCAATATGAGAAATCCTAGGATTACAAACTATCCCCCATTATGCAAATAAATTCAGCAGAATCTCTTTTAGGTCTATTGGTTCTCAACTTGATATATTGAACAAAACACTCAACACATCACAAGCCTCTTTTGCAGGTCAAGTGAATCTATTCCATCCAATCAAATATCTATATGTCTATGATAAATAAATTGAACAAAATTTATTAAGCACAAGTTTTATGAGCCATACATGCCTTATGAGTATATGTCTATCTCATATGAAACTCAAGTGTACTACACTATGATCATGCATCAATATGCTTAAGACTAAATACCTAAATGCCTTTGTCAAGTTTATTTAAGCATTTCTAGATCAATTTAACCACTGGCCAAGTAATCAAATAGCATTAAGCACAAGCACAATGAATATATCAAAAGCTGAATTAATACCATAAAAGAGAGAGCTAAAATCAATCACAAATGAGTTCAAGGATGTAATCCTAGATGAACGAAATTAGCTCATCATTAACCTACACAATCTTGAAGCTAATTCCATCAATACATGTAAACTAAACATCTTACAACAAGTAAAGAATCAAAGAAAAGAAGACATCCCTGTCAAATGTCTTTGAAGTTGAAGCTTGCTTTCCTCCTCTTTGATTTCTCCAAACTTAGAAGTTAGGTGTTTCTTTGTGTTTCTAGCTGCTGTCCCAACTAGAGTCCTCCATCAAAATGTAATTTTTGAGCAAATAAATAGGTAAGAGCACGGAATTAGGGCGCATTTTGGGCTGCTTTTGGGTTTCCTGATTTTCAGGAACCTGTCACAATTTGTTGTCCAGGTCCCGGCACCGCGGCGCTGCGATTTGGCGCTGCGGCGCTCACTTTCTGCAATCGGCGCCGCGGCGCTGAAATCCAGTGCTGCGGCGCTGTACTGTAGCAACAGTGTTACTGTAGCAACAGTGCCTCCATTTGTATTTTTATCTCTAATGCTCCGATTTGCGTCCGTTTTCCGGTATTTTTGCTCCGATAATGCTTCAACCTATAAAACAACATTAATACGCATAAGTAGCCCAATTATTGAGATAAATTGAACAAATATCAAGTTAGGAAGATAAAATAGTTTATACAATTACGCCTTATCAGTACGCTCCCTCATCGACAACACCATTGACACGTATGCGGAGAAGCAATAAGATTGGGTCAAGACTTTCCAAGACATAGTGTTTTCCACCATGGAAAAGTTGCAAGCCCAAGTGGAAGAGTTGCAGAAAGGGTTCGAGACCATCAAAGAGGATGTTGTGCTATGCAAGCGGGCAGTCGCAAGTGGGACTGCTGCCACCCATGTTACGATGGCTGCGCTGAGAGTAGAAGCTCCTAAGCTGAAAGCGTTCAGCGGCAAGTGGGATGCCAAGGAGCTGGACAACTACTTTTGGCAGATGGAAAGGTACTTCGAGGCCTTGGGCGTGCGAGAGGAACAGAAGGTAAGTACCGCAACCTTGTATCTTTCCGATCATGCAATTCTGTGGTGGCGTAGGAAAGGCGAGGAAATTCGCAAGGGTACCTGCACCATTAACACTTGGGAAGAATTGCAATGGGAGTTGAAGCGCCAATTTTACCCAGAAAATATGGCGCATGATGCCCGAAAACGATTGAAGGAGTTGAGGCAAAACAAGTCCATCAGTGAGTACGTGGAGGAGTACTCGATGTTGATGCTGCAAATTTTGAACATGAGTGAGGAAGACTTGCTATTCAACTTCCTGGACGTGTTGCAAACTTGGGCCTCTAACGAGCTAAAGCGGCGTGGAGTGCAAAATATATCCGACGCCCTTACTATGGCGAAGACACTTATGGATTACCACAAGCGAGAAACCGGTAAGTCCAAACACCCGAAACCTAACTTCAGCAAAGGTGGGGGAGCCAAAGAATCCCACCGTCCTCGAAACAAGGATGGGAAAGGCAAACCGCCAATGGGGAAAGGGTAGAAACGAGATGGCAAGAGCACGTCAAAGTCGAACTGCTTCCTTTGCGACGGAGACCATTGGGTAAGGGACTGTCCGAAGAAGAAAGCCTTCAACACCATATTTGAGACACAAGAGGCAGGTCAGCAAAGCCAAATGGGATGTTTGCAGTTGCTGAATGCCCTCAATGCCAAAAGGGCCCCTAGTACGCCAACGGGGACAGCGCTCATGTATGTGGAAGCCCACATAAATGGAAAGAAAACTCAAATGCTTGTTGATATCGGAGCTACGCACAACTTCATCAAGCGTGCGGAAGCGGGCCTCTAACGAGCTAAAGCGGCGTGGAGTGCAAAATATATCCGACGCCCTTACTATGGCGAAGACACTTATGGATTACCACAAGCGAGAAACCGGTAAGTCCAAACACCCGAAACCTAACTTCAGCAAAGGTGGGGGAGCCAAAGAATCCCACCGTCCTCGAAACAAGGATGGGAAAGGCAAACCGCCAATGGGGAAAGGGTAGAAACGAGATGGCAAGAGCACGTCAAAGTCGAACTGCTTCCTTTGCGACGGAGACCATTGGGTAAGGGACTGTCCGAAGAAGAAAGCCTTCAACACCATATTTGAGACACAAGAGGCAGGTCAGCAAAGCTAAATGGGATGTTTGCAGTTGCTGAATGCCCTCAATGCCAAAAGGGCCCCTAGTACGCCAACGGGGACAGCGCTCATGTATGTGGAAGCCCACATAAATGGAAAGAAAACTCAAATGCTTGTTGATATTGGAGCTACGCACAACTTCATCAAGCGTGCGGAAGCGGAGCACTTGGGTCTCAAGGTGGAGAAAGGAGTTGGCTATCTCAAAACCGTAAATGTCGAGGCCAAACCGCTGGATGGGGTCATTCGAGGAGTCGAAATGCACCTGGGAAATTGGCGCGGCAAGGTAAATTTTTCGGTTGCTCCTTTAGATGATTTTGATGTTGTTCTTGGTATGGGCTTCTTGCGACAGTTTAATGTGGTGCCTCTTTCTCGACACAATTATGTGTGCATCCTGGAATGAGGGCCATGCATGGTGCCGACGGTAGACAAACCCAGGAGTGGGCAATCCACACCAAACGCCAGCAACACTCTCCTCTCCGCAATGCAGTTGAAGAAAGGAGCCAAACGGGGAGAAGAGACATATCTTGCCATAATTTGGGAAGCGGATGATTGGGCAGTAGCGGATGAAGAAGACCTACCGAAGGAAGTCGCAAGAGTGCTCGAGAAGGACAAAGATGTAATGCTAGCAGAACTTCCGAAGAAATTACCTCCAAGGCGGGCGATCGATCATGAGATCAAACTGGAGCCCGAAACTAAGCCTCCAACCAAAGCGCCTTACCGAATGTCTCCACCGGAGCTAGAAGAGTTGCGGAGGCAGCTCAAGGAGTTGTTGGATGTGGATTCATCCGACCATTATGGTGCGCTGTGCTTTTTCAGCGCAAACATGATGGTTCGCTACAGTTATGCATAGACTACCGGGCATTGAACAAAGTCACCATCAAGAACAGGTATCCCATCCCCTTAATTGCTGACTTGTTTGATCAATTAGGGCAGGCCAAATACTTCTCAAAGCTGGACTTAAGGTCAGGATATCATCAAGTGCGGATAGCCAAAGAAGATGAGCCGAAGACCACATGTGTAACGCGCTACGGTGTGTTCGAATTTCTTGTCATGCCATTCGGTCTCACCAATGCACCAGCTACTTTCTGTACTTTGATGAACAATGTACTCCAGCCTTTCCTTGATAAATTTGTCGTCATGTACTTGGATGATATTGTAATCTACAGCAACACTCTCGAAGAACATGTGAGGCATTTGCAGACTGTTTTAAGGGTGATTCAAGAGAACGAGTTGTATGTGAAGAGGGAGAAGTGCTCTTTTGCCAAATCGGAGGTGGACTTTCTGGGCCACAAGATCAAACAAGGCAAGTTGCTGATGGATAGGGCAAAAGTTCGGGCAATAGTAGATTGAGAGGCGCCTACGAAAGTTACCGAGCTGCGGTCCTTTCTTAGGTTAGCCAATTATTACCGAAGATTCATGAAAAGCTACTCCACCATTGCTGCACCCCTCACTGACTTGCTGAAGAAAACCAAAGCATGGGAGTAGACAGAGGAGTGTCAACGGGCTTTTGATCAATTGAAGAAAGCGATGATTGAGGAGCCGGTTCTTGCGCTACCAAAACTACTTGCTACCGTATGAGGTATACATCGATGCATACGATTTTGCTATTGGGGGTGTTCTAATGCAACAAGGCCATCCAATTGCATTTGAGAGCCGAAAGCTCAATGAAACGGAGATGCGGTATACGATGCAAGAAAAAGAGATGACAACGGTCATCCATTGTCTGCGCACTTGGCGACATTACTTAATTGGAGCAAAGTTCGTAGTGATGACGGACAATATGGCAACGATCTATTTTCAGAGTCAAAAGAAGTTCAGCCTGAAGCAAGCCAGGTGGTAGGATTTCTTGGCGGAGTTCAACTACGAGCTCGAGTACAAACCGGGTAAGGTGAATGTAGTGGCAGATGCCTTAAGTCGGAAGGCTGAGTTAGCATCAATAAGCAAGCTAGAAGGGGAGCTACTCAGCCTATTTCACGAAGGTATGAAATAGGACCCCTTGGCTAATCAACTTTCTGCATAGGCACATGAAGGGAAAACACAACGGTTTTGGGTAGAAGAAGGGCTTCTTTACACCAAAGGCCGTCGGGTGTATGTGCCAAAGTGGGAAAACTTGCGGCGGAACCTTATTAAAGAGTGTCATGACACCAAATGGGCAGGACATCCAGGACAAAGGCGTACTCGTGCTCTACTAGAGGCTGTGTACTATTGGCCACATATGCGGGAAGAGATAGAGCAGTTCGTAAAAACTTGTCTAGTATGCCAACAAGACAAGGTGGAGCAGCGGAGTCTCACGGGCTTACTAGATCTATTACCCATACCGGAGAGACCTTGGGAGAGCATCTTCATGGACTTCATTGTAAGTTTACCAAAATCGGAGGAATGTGGGACTATCATCGTGGTGGTAGACCGATTCTCCAAGTATGCTACTTTCATTCCGGCACTTAAGGAGTGTAGTACAGAAGAGACCGCAAGGCTTTTCTTCAAGCATGTGGTCAAGTATTGGGGATTGCTGAGAGTGATAGTAAGTAATCATGACACCAGATTCACTGGTAGGTTTTGGACGGGATTATTCAATCTCATGGGGTCGAAACTTCACTTTTCCACCAGTTTTCACCCGTAAACGGATGGGCAAACCGAACAGGTGAATGCACTTTTGGAGTTGTATTTGCGGCACTTTGTGAGTGCTGATCAGCAGGATTGGGCCAAGCTACTTGACATTGCTTAATTCTCATACAATTTACAGCGGAGCGAGTCGACAAACCAGAGCCCATTCAAATTAGCGACTGGCCAGCAGCCTCTTACACCGCAAGCGCTCGTATCCAGCAATACGGGGAGGAGTCCAGCAGCATACAAAGCTGCAAAGTCTTGGCATGAGCAGTCAGACTTGGCGCGGGTATATCTCGACAAGGCATCTAAACGGATGAAGAAATGGGTGGATGACAAGCGGAGACATGTTGAGTTCAATGTAGGAGACTTGGTGATGGTAAAAATACTCCCGACACAGCACAAGTCTACCCACCCACTTCACAAGGGCCTTGTTCAAAAATATGAAGGGCCATTTCCGATTGCCAAGAGAGTTGGCAAAGTCTCATACAAGGTGGACTTACCTTCGAGACTAAGGCTACATCCGGTGTTTCACACAAGTTGATTAAAGCCATATCATGGAGATGCGGAAGACACGGAGCGTGGCCCATAATCCCAGGCACCTTTGGGAGTTTTCACATCTTACGACAAGGAGGTAGAACTAATCCTTGATGTAAGGACAGTACGGAAGAAGAATTATCCTCCGAGTCGCGAATACTTTGTCAAGTGGAAGGGGCTGCCCGATAGTGAAGCAAGCTGGGAACCCAAAAATGCACTATGGCAGTTTGAAGACAAGGTGCGCGAGTTCCAGTGAAGACGCGACGAGGGCGTCTCATGAATTTGATGGGGGAGAATGTCACGCCCTAAATGTCCTCAAGTAATTTATTAAATGTTTGGTGCGCGCCAAGATCCTTCAAAGACTACTTGGGCCATTGGAGCATCCATAGAGCACACCTTCTAGAAGACCCACTTAAGTTTGTGGTATTCATGGGCCAAGCCAACTTGTAATTAGCAGATGGTAGAGTATTCTAGAATAAGGATATTCCCTTGGAATATTACCCACTTGTAAGTAGTAAGTGGTAGAGAATTCTAGAGTAGGAATATTCCATTAGAATATTACCTATGGTAGGTGACTTTTATTTTAAACCGTTAGATTCTTTTAATCTTAGCCATCCATTGTACATAGCTTTTGCTATAAATAGGTGAGCTCTCATTTGGAGCAAGACACCTCTTAGCTTGTAACTCTCTTTGCTATCAATACAAGAGCATTTCATCACACACCTTGTGTTCTTCTTCTTCATCTCTTTCTTAGTTTGTTGGGTTTTTGGCTGCTTAGCACTAGCAAGTGTCTAAGGCCGCACGGGTTGAAGAATTAAGTCCGTGACACTGGCCACACCTATTTCATGGTGAGTGGCTAAGACATTCGGCACCTAGCAGTGGGTCTTCTACCCACTGCCAAAACCATAATTTCACCTTTTTTTTATATTACATCTTTCCTTTTCTTTTTTTTCGTTACGACTTTCACTTTTTCCTTTTTTTTATTATAACATTGGTTTATGCGGCAATGGGAGCAAAACAACAGTGCTCATTATCTTCTTCATCCAGCAGCCATGGAAATAAAATTACAAAAATCATATACTCTTAATAAAAATAATAAAATTTAAATGTTATAAAAAAAAATCCTATACCCTTTTTATGGGTTTACATAATTTTGATCTAATCAAAATAAAATAAAATTACAATAAATCCTATAGGACCATATAATTAACAATTAAAGGATCTAAATACAAAACATTCACTCATCATATGAACAAAATAAAAATATAAGTACCCACTCTTACATACATACCAGTAAATAATGATTTAAATAAAATAAATCATAACACTAAAAGCATATATTCAAGAAACCATTGCTCTGATATCAATTGTTGGAATGTTATAACATTCGTAACACAGTGGAATAGAAAATAAAAATTCTTTAATCTTTGTTTTCATCAAATAAAAACACTTTTTATCTTAAGATCTTATGAATATATGAATTTGATATTAAAATAAATAAGAATTAAGAACATACCTTGAATCAACGCTGAGTTTTCTTCCATTAAATAATTCTAAATCAAGCCTCTTGGTCTACAGTGAGAGGAAGAGTAGGCTTTCTATTTTTTTCTTCTCTAAAAAATGGGATACGTGTGTGTTTTGCGTATTTTTATGCGAGTTTCCTCTTTAGACTAATTTTTTTATTTTAAAATAATAATTTAATTATAATATTTATCAATTAAATTATTATCTATTAAAAAGAGACCTAATTAATGTAAATCATATAAAGTCTTACTCTTTATGGTTAACGTATAATACCTAATAATTGAGCATTATTAAACTTTCAAAATTAATGTACTTTTAGTCTTTTAAAAAGAAAAAACTTAATTAAAATAAAATCTTTTTAATAATTTCAAAAATTATCCTTGAGATTTTATTTATTTAATTTCTTAAATTAAGTATTTAATTATATTTGGATAAGATATTATCTATATTAATTAATTTTATGCAAATATAAAATATATGTATTTGAAAACTATTTTCTAAATATAAACAATTTGTGTAATAACAAAATCCTTTTTAAATTGTTTACTGTAATAACGAAAGATGTGGTATTGGAGATCTATAGACTTACAATTTTAAGCTCTAATAAATTTTGAATAATTAATTAAACTCTTTAATTAATGAATTCAATTTATTAATTCTAGTGTTATTCTACTAAAAACCTGAAATTGCACTTTTGAATTTGTAGATATAATTTACTCAGAAAACTTAGAGCAGTGTATTGATTTAATCACTACATACAATTCAACCTTCCATAGATGGTTCATAATTAGAGCTAGATCAATTACCGTTTCACCCCTCTAATTATTTCTTTATCCTTAAGTATCATTAATTTACCAGTGAATAGTTATTTTGTAACATTATTACAAATTGAGCTCTCTAACCATTTAGTTTTAGAATTAACCCTTAAGAGAACCTTCTTTCTAACTTCCATTAAGAATGAATGGATTCCATATATGTAAATTATATTATCAACCGTTTATTTCACTATGCCACCAAAATACAAGTTTTAGTCTGTTCTTTAGACAAATTGTAATGAATATTTTAAATGATATAATGACACAAATTAGAGTTTATGATCAATCAGGATTAAGGTTAATCTGTAAATGATCATCAATTGGCATTATTTGAATTCTTAATTAACAACGGTATTTTACATAAGAAATCAAACTACGTCTGGTCCAATCTTATATAATCATATTATATGTAATGCCTATACCATAATGTCACCACATTAGTGATTCGGATAAAATTACTATATTTTAAATGTCTGTAGACCGCACTAGTAATATTTAATGAAAGATCCCAAACTTTAATTAATTTATTACGAACTTTTCTATTTATTATCCATAATTTAATCCTCTTATATATAACAATTATATACTAAAGCTATGGTTACATAAATAAACAAGAAATATTCTGATATTTATGTCATAAAATTACAAACACTTTTCAAATATAAAATTATAACTTTATTAATTTCGTAAAAAACAGTACAAGTACATGCTTTTAGGGCACTATCCCTAACATATCAACCTTAATCCTAAGTGATAATAAAACTCTTATTTGTATCATTTGAAATACTTGTTAGGACTTGTTTGAAGAACAAGTTAAAAACTTTTATTTCGGTGGTGTACTGAGATAAGCAGCTGGGAATGTCATTTGTAAATATGAATTCTATTCATTCCTAAGGAAGTTAGAAAGAAGGTTTCATTAAGTATTAATTCTGGAACTGAATGGTTAGAGTGTTTAATTTGTAACAAAGTTACAAATTAATTATTCACTAGTGAATTAATAGCACTTAAGGATAAAGAAGTAATTAGTGGGGTAAATGATAATTTGACCTAGATTTAATTATAAACTATCTATAAAGGATTGAATTACATGAAGTGATTATATCAATGGACTACTCTAAGTTTTCTGAGTAAAATATATATGTAATTTCAAGAGTGCAATTCTAGAGTTTTAGTAGAATAACATTAGAATTAATAAATTAGATTAATTAGTTTAAGAGTTTAATTAATTATCTAAAATTTATTAAATCTTGAAATTATAGGTCTATAGGTCAGCAACACTATCTCTTGAGTTATTGCAATGAACAATAAAAGAAAGGGTTATGTAATTATATTATAAATGTATCTTAATTATAAATTAATTAATTTTAGAGATAATATGTTATCAAAATTATAATATTAATTCTAAAAATTAAATAAATAAAATCTCATGGATGATTTTTGAAATCACCAAAGAAAATATTTTCTCTTGTATCTTATCTCCTCATAAAGAAGCGATATTACCTCTTCTAGGTTTTTCTTTTATGAAAGATTAATTTTAAAACTTAATTTAGGGAGATTTTTTAAAATCAAGTAAATTTATAAGATTTGTAATACCCAAATTTAGGGTATTACATGTTAAACTAAAGTGAAAATGTCTCTCTTTGGTCCATGTTTCATCTCCCTAAAATTAGAGAGATATTTATTTGATTTTTAATGAATAAATATTATTAATTAAAATTATTGAATTGAAAGTAAAAGAGTTTTATTTTAATTAGAGTATTAAAAAAGGAAGAGAGAAGGAAAGAGAGGGTGAGACACACATAAAAGAAAAAAAAACATAATATGTAATTCTTTTGATTGAAAATTAGAACCTTATCATTTTATTCATTATGATACTAAAGGCTTGGTTTGAAAGCCCACCTTTCCATTCATTATAATATTAGAGGTTTGATTTAAAATCCTATGACAGAAACAAATTAAGTGCGGATTTATAGTATATTTTTAATTTTTAATTTTTAATTTTTTTATAAGCATCAAATTTATATATTCATAAGAATTATATATAATGTTTTTTAATCTTATGAAAATAAAGATTAAAAAATTCTTATTTTCTATTCTGCTACATTAAGAATGGTGTAATTCCAACAACAGCCACATCTTGAGCTTTATCAGCTAGATCTTGTGCTTGTGTAAGACTTTATCATTCAACTAAAGCTTAGAAAGCTTTGTTTGCAAAAGTGGAAACTCTACTAAAAGCACTATTTTTGTTCCGAACACTAAGGAATAAGGAGAGTTTCTTTTGGACCTTCCTATCATTGTTTTGTAAGCCCACAATATGATTGGAAGTTCTTTGAATTATCTTCCATTCTTCCCTTCTAACTTCTTCAGTATTGAAAACATGGTTTCATTAGTGATCTCGCATTTATCTGTTATGTTAAAAAATTGGTGATTCAACAATCTTGGTTAGACAAGAATTGAGATGAATACCAAAGTGGAGAGTTACAAGAAGTCTAGAACATATGGGACACGTATATAGAAGTCTAGGACATATGGGACACAAAGAGGGAAGTGAGCACCGCTGTGCCTAGGACAGCAACCCAATGCTGCAGCGGTGGGCACGAGAAGGGCCAATGCCGCGGCGATAGAACACGTAAGGATGTCCATTTTTCATCCGGATTTCAAGTTTTAAGAGGTTTTAGACTTTCAAAATAAGTGGACTCTTACTCCAACAAGGAATAAGGTTAGTAGGCGTGAAATACACCCTATATAAACACTTGTAAATCCTTTGTTTAAGATCAAGCATCTAAGGTTTCAAGATATAACCATAAGAGAGAATAGAAGAGCTAGGTAGGCACTAAGTGCGTGGTGCACTAGGGTGTAACCTTTGGGGAGTGTTTTCTTTAGGTTCTTAAGTGAATAAAAAAAACACCACAGATCATTTTGGCTTAGATGCTCAGGCTATTCTTGTGTTCCTTGTAAACATCTCTTATGAGGAGATACTAAGAGGTCTTAAAGAGTCATAGTGATCAAGGGCAGATACTTAGAGGTCTTTATGAGAGATACTAAGGGATCTTGTGGGATCATTGATGATGTAAGAAGATACTTAGTGATCTATATCAATAATAAGAAGCTGGATCATGGATCCTTCGTGGACGTAGGCAATTTTAGGCCGAACCACGTATATCTTGTGTCTTGTTGATTGATTTGTTTTCTTTATCTTTATTGATGTATTGATCTTATATGCTCTTACTTATGGTGTGAGTTATGGTTTTCCGCTGTGTATAAATAAAAGGGGTATCAAGGTCGTGGCATAGTTGATGCCATAGGGGTGTTAAACTGAAGAGCATGACTTGATATCCACAACATGTTGTTTTGAAAATAGTTTTTATAAGAGAATTTTTGCTAAATCTAGAATGTTTTATTATATATTTCAATTGTTTACTATGAATGATGTGTGGCATTCCGACCTTTGTTATAATATGTTCCATAAGAAAATTTTCATCTCATGCCTTGAGATATTATTGTAAGCCTTTACTTTCACCCATTTAGTGAAATAATTTGGTCACGAAGAAAAAAATCTTTTCCCTCATTTTTATTGGTAGCAATCTATCTATGCTCATCCTCTATTGTACAAAAGGCTAAGGCTTTGTTATTATGTTTAGCTCCCTTTGGCCATTCTAATCAAAGATCCATATTTTTTACACTTTTCGTAATGCTTCACATAACTCTTGGCATCTTTTTGTAACATCAGCCAGTATCCTTGTTGAAACATTTTGTAGGCTAGAACTCTTATATTGGAATCGTTTCTAAAACTCTCGCATGTACTTCCTCTAACACCTTCTTTACCACATCTTTTCTTATACACTTCAAATAAGGCCCAACAAAAGGATCTTTATTGATCTCCAATTATTACGAACCTTCCCACTTTTCATTTGACTTTCTAAGCCATGTTCTTATCGATAAAAAAGGTCCCATCTTGAAAAGTGCAAGTGTGGTTCAATGCATCCACCAGTTCCTTGTATAGCGAATACTTCTTTCTTCTTTCCTTTAAGAGAAGCTTTATTTTTCATCAAGATTGGAATATGCCTAATTAAGGAAACTCTGACGATGGAAGCTTCATTTTCCAGTTTATCCACTTCTGAATTTTCACGTCATGGAATAGGGCTGACTACTTCTTCCTTCATTCCTTTTGCTCATTCCTTCTTCTGTTGCTGTAAATTCTACATTCCATTTGATAGAGTGTGTAAGACCCACCAACACCTTGGTCCACTAGTTGGATGACACCTCAGAGCCACTAGCGTCCCAACACACAATTAAATCTCATGCATAATCCCTAACCGTGTTGAACCTGGGATCTCATCCTTTATAGGCCTTTAAGGTTCAATGGTTGTACCTATTAAGCTGGCCAGAGTTCAAGGATTATCTATTGGAGCATGGGATTTTATCCCAACTTACAGCACCTGGAACACCACAGCAAAATGGTGTTGTAGAAAGGAGAAACAGAACCTTGCTAGATATGGTTAGGTCTATGATGAGCTACTCTTCACTATCGCCCTTATTTTAGGGTTATGCACTACAAACCGCAGTCTACATTTTGAATGTAGTACCTTTTAAATCTATCCAAAGTACACCTTTAGAGATGTGGAATGGTAGTAAACCTAGTTTACGCCATTTTCACATATGGGAGTGTTCGGCACATATGCTGAAAGGAAAGACTGAAAAGATAGAACGACGAATAAAACTTTGTCTATTTGTAGGCTACCCTAAAGGTACAAGAGGAGGTTTATTTTATAGTCCTCAAGAAAAGAAATTGATTGTATCGACAAACGCCACTTTTCTTGAATATGATTATATATTAAACTACAAACCTCACAGTAAAATTGTACTGTAGGAAATGCTTTCTGATCAGATTAGACCTTTACTACCGACAGTTAGTGAACGACAAAGTCAGGTAACCACCAATTTAGATCAGAACACCTTGGAACCTCGACATAGTGAGAGGATAGTAAGACTATCTTCTCGTTACAAAGATGAGGAAGAGGCACAAGTAGTTGTGTCCGATACAAGCCAAGATGATCCATTGACATATAGGCATGCAATGGAAGATTCTGATAAAGAAAAATGGCAAGAAGCCATGAACCAAGAAATGTAGTCTATGTACTCTAATTCAGTCTAGAAACTTGTAGATCCACCTGAAGATGTCAGGCCCATTGGATGTAAATGGATCTTCAAGAAGAAAATAGGTGTGGATGGGAAAGTAGAGACTTTCAAAGCAAGATTAGTGGCAAAGGGTTATGCCCAAAAAGAGGGAGTCGACTATGAGGAGACTTTCTCGCCAGTAGCGATGCTTAAATCCATTCACATTCTCTTCTCCATTGTTGCATGTCTCGATTATAAGATATGACAAATGGATGTCAAGACAGCCTTTTTGAATGGCTATCTTGAAGAGAGCATTTACATAGTGCAACCAGAAGGGTTCGTGGTAGAAGGCTAGGAGTAGAAAGTCTATAAATTGCTCAAGTCTATTTATGGACTTAAGCAAGCTTCAAGGTCTTGGAACTTAAGATTTGATGAGATAATTAAATCTTATGGTTTCGAGCAAAATGTTGATGAACCTTGTGTATACAAGTATATCAAGAACAGAAAGGTGATTTTCTTAGTACTTTATGTGGATGACATTTTACTCATTGGGAATGATGTGGAAACATTATCATACATAAAGAAGTGGTTGGCCGAGAATTTCCAAATGAAAGGTTTGGGAGAGGCAAGTTATGTCCTTAGGATCCAAATTATTCAGGATCGCAAGAATAGACTATTAGCACTGTCTCAAGCATCATATATTGATAAAGTGATTATGCAATTTTTGATGCAAAATTTTAAAAAGGGTCAATTACCGACTCGACATGGAATTGTTCTTTCTAAAGAGCAATGTCCTAAGACACCTCAGGAGGAAGAAGATATGAGACGGATTCCCTATGCCTCGGTAGTTGGCAGCCTCATCTACGCTATGTTGTGTACGAGGCCTGACATTTGCTATGCAGTGGGAATAGTCAGTCGTTATCAATCCAACCCTAGATTGGCTCATTGGATTGCGGTAAATCACATTCTTAAGTATCTTCGAAGAACGAAAAAATATATGCTTGTATATTCAGGTGGAGACCCAAACCCCACTGGTTATACTGATTCTAATTTTCAATCAGATAAAGATAGTCGAAAGTTGATGTCTGGGTCAGTGTTTACTTTTGGTGGCGGAGCCATAGTATGGAGAAGTATAAAACAATCCAGTACTGCTGATTGCCATGGAGGCTAAATACATAGCAGCTAAAGAAGCAGTATGGCTTAGGAAGTTCTTCATTGATCTGGAAGTTGTTCCAGACATGGATAAACCATTGACTCTTTACTGTGACAATAGTAGGGCAGTGGTAAATTCAAAGGAACCCAGGAGCCATAAGAAAGCAAAGCATACAGAGAGAAAGTATCACTTGATCAGGGAAATAGTGCATAGAGGTGATGTGACAGTCATGAAGATAGCTTCTGAAAATAATCTTGCAGACCCGTTCACCAAGACATTACCGACTAGGTCGTTTGAGAGTCATATGGAGGGCATGGGTTTAAGAGATATGTCTCACCTGCTTTAGGGCAAGTGGGAGATTGTTAGAGATAATGTCCTAAAAGCATGTACTTGTATTGTTTTATGAAATTAATAAAATTGTAATTTTATACTTGATGAGTGTTCATAATTTTATGACATAAATATAAAAAAATCCCTTATTTATTAATGTAATCATAACTTTAGTATATAATTGTTATATACAAGAGGATTAAAGTTATGGATAATAAACAGAAAAAGTCCGTAATAAATTAATTAAAGTTTGGAAACTTTAATTAAATATTACTAGTGCGGTTCACAAACATTTAAAATGTAGTGATCTTATTCGGATCACTAATGTAGTGACATTATGGTGGAGGCACTATATATAATATGATTATATAGGACTGGACTGGAATAGACATAGTTTGAATTCTTATGTAAAATACCGTTGTTAATTAAGAATTCAAATAACGTCAACCGATGATCATATACTGATTAACCTTAATCCTGAGTTATCATAAACTCCTGTTTGTGTTATTATGTCATTTGAAATACTCATTACGGTTTGTTTAAAGAATAGACTAAAAACTTGTATTTTGGTGGCATTGTGAAATAAACGGTTGGGAATATGATTTACAGATATGGAATCCATTCATTCCTAATGGAAGTTAGAAAGAAGGTTCTTTTAAGGGTTAATTCTAGAACTGAACGGTTAGAGCGCTCAATTTGTAATAATGTTACAAATTAACTGTTCACCGGTGAATTATTGATACTTAAAGATAAAGAAATAATTAGAGGAGTAAAACGGTAATTAACCTAACTCTAATTATGAACCATCTATAGAGGGTTAAATTGTATGTAGTGATTAAATCAATGGACTGCTATAAGTTTTTAGAGTAAATTATATCTAAATTTCAAGAGTGCAATTTCAGGTTTTTAGTGGAATAACACTGGAATTAATAAATTAGATTAATTAATTAAAGAGTTTAATTAATTATTCAAAATTTATTGGAGCTTGAAATTGTAGGTCCATAGGTCTCTAATACCACTTCTTTCGTTATTACAGTGAACAAATAAAAAGGATTGTGTTGTTACACAAATTATTTGTGTCTAGAAAATAGTTTTCAAATACGTATATTTTATAGTTTTGAATAAAATTAAATAATTAAGAATTAATTAAAATAGATGAGATATTATCCAAATATAATTAAATATTTAATTTAAGAAATTAAATAAATAAAATCTTAAGGATAATTTTTTTGAAATTATCAAAAAGATTTTAATTTTAATTTTAGTGTTTTTCTTTTATTAAAGGACTAATAATGCTCAAATATTGGGTATTATACATTAACCACAAAGAATAGGACTCTATGTGATTTACATGAATTAGGTCTCCTTTTAAGAGATAATAATTTAATTAATAAAGGTTATTAATTAAATTATTATTTTAAAATAAGAAGATTAGTTTAAATAAAATACAACACACATATGTGAAAAACATAGGATACGTATTTTTTTTTTAAAAAAAACAAAAAAATAAGCCCACTCTTCTTTTCACTGTAGAACAAGAGACTTGGTTTGAAATTCTTTGATGAAAAAAAACTCTGCGTGAATTCAAGGTATGTTCTTGTTAAATTTTATTTACTTTAACAGCAAATTCATATATTCATAAGATTCTTAAATAAAAATTATTTTTTATCTAATAAAAATAAAAATTATAAAAAAATTTATTTTTTATTTCGCTGTATTAAGAATGTCATAACAATAAAATCTGATCTAACACTATTAAGATACAACTAATGCTAAATTGCTAAATATTCACTAACCTCTTTATCATTAATTTCTTTTTGTAATGATTAACCCTTTGACCAATAATGCTTCATATTCTACATTATTGGTTGATGTAGCAATAATCGTAGTACATATTGGGTTTCCGAATCTTTTAACCTTTCAATACATGTTCAAATCCCTTAACCATTTTGGCTCTATGAACCATCTATGTATAACTTCCATGAATGTTTTTCATTTTCTCTCCAGCACTTAACCCTTCTCTATTGTTCAGGGCTTGTACTCAATGTCAAGGTTTTTTTAAGTCCATTGCCATCTTGCTTATTCTTCCCATGTCATATGGTTTTGATAAAATGCTTTTAATTGGGTAGGGAGTGTTGTTCAATTAGAAGCTTTAAAGTATTGTCGTAGCTTTTCTTTTTTTTTTTAACTTAAACATAGAATATCTTAATATGAGAGAGAAATATATTATGATTTATGATTATGAAATATTTGGAATTTATATTAGCCCAAATATTGGAGTAGTTTTTTTGTATGCTAATATGACAATTTTGTGATTTTATAGAAAAAACAAATTAATGGGCTACATAAAAATTTATGAATTATGTGTTTATTTTGTCATTTAGTATTTAATTAAGATATAGGCTCGTGTATTGTTTTGTAATTAAAGTGGAATAAGCATTTTTTTATTAGGGTTTTACAAGAATAAGAAAAACCTTAGGCTTGAAGAAAACTTTACAAATAGATAGTTATTTAAATAGAGTTTATTTTATGTTTTTTTTAAAGAAAAAGGTTTAAAAGATATTTTAAGGAAGAACAAGAGATCAAAGAGGTAAGTGTGGTTATTCTTTTTTTTTTGTTATTGATAAGGAAAGGCATGATTAGATTAAGAATAATTGAAATCTATTATTTCACAAAAGGTTATGTTGACAAAAGGCTACTACAAGAAATATATTAAATTGTATAAGACTAATTTAAAGCTGATTTTTTTTATATATATTATTAAACCATATATCTGAATACGTTATGTAATTTTGGCTTGTCAAAAGTGGATAACTCATACACGAGTTTTTTTTTTTTAATAATTACGTGTTTTCAAGACTACGAATTGATTTTGATTATCTATGTTTCACTAAAAAATTCCAAACTTTATATGTACGAATTCTTCTATATGTCTAGTGTAATTTAGCATATTGTTCATGATTTTACCAATTAAGGATAACTTTTTATGAATTTTTGAAGTGAGTAAGTATAAAGTTGAAATTGTTTGAAAGTTTTTGCCAAGAGCTAAAAGAGAAGTTGTTTTAGTAGCTTTTGATATGATAATTATCTGAAAGTTTTCTAACACGAAGGCCTATATATCAACATGCTTTATTTAAAAATTAATTTATTTTGTTAAGGAAATAATTTATGAAAAATTGGAGACTAGGTATTGTTTAGTGTTGAAGCTAATTTTGATATAATATGTTAGATATTTTATGTTGTTTTTGTGCCCTTAAAGTATGTATAATAATATTTTATTTGATCAATGAAGTTTATTCGTACATATGATTGAGCATATGCTGATAAACCCATATTTATAAAATATGTAATCTATGTATTAGGCATATGATGATAATACATAAATTATATATCACAACTTCTTTATAAATTGAATATTTTTTATAGTCATTAATGAAAAGGACAATTCATTATGTAAGACTGTAACTTTTTTTTCTTTTTATTGTGGATGATTTACCTTGATTATCAAAGAAAATACTTCAAGTAGAAAAACTAGTATATATAATACATTGAATAAGACTACTGTGAATTTTGATTTAGTTAACTAAATGTATTGATCTCAATTTACAAAAACTTTAATAAGCTCGATTGACCTAAATCCTATCCAAGTAATGAACTTATGTGTTGTGTCTTTTGAGTTATCACAGAGTAAAATTAATATAAAAGGTCAAAACTTCAATAGTTTGGAGATATAATTTCATAAATAATAAAAATATATATTTATAGGATAGAATCTATTTAATGATGTTCACCTAAGTTAATTACTCTGTTTGATCATTTAAATATGTGACTACAGTTTATTAAATAAACTGTTTATTTACAAATATAAATATATTAAAAAAGATCATTAGAGCATTCATTAGCTTAAGGGTAAATAGGTAATTAATAAGATGAGATATTTCTATGGTCTAGTTTTAATTATTAACATTTGTTAGAAGGTCAATTAGTGATTATTATTAGTCTAAGGAAAACTTAATTTAATTAAAAGGATTAAATCAAAATGAGCTTTTGTTTATTTTATATAGCTTATTAGAGTGCAGTATTTGGCTTTTACTTGAATAGTTAGGGATTAAATTAGAAGAACTTGAGGGTTATGAGATAACTTGGATTGAGCATTTTAAGTTGAAGTTAGGAAGCCCATTTATCTTATAGTCCTTATATTAGCTCAAATCCTAATCAAACTCTAAATATCCAACGGAGATGCCTATATATTAGGGAGATAAGGAGTAGTAAAACATAACACAAGAATAATAAGAATAATTCTTTCATGTATTCTTACGTGGAAAAAGAATTAGGTTATTCTTCTTTTCTCAGTCTTAAGTACACGAGTATGAATACTAAGGTAGATTCATGTGCCTATACACGTGAGTTTGAAGATTAAGGATATTGGAGAATATTTTAGCCATTCAATTCAATGTTTATCAAGTGACGAATTGAGGTAATTTATTATCCATATACATGTAATTATGAACAAGACAATTTAAATTTTATTACATTTATTTTATGCCAACTATTGGTATCAGAGCTGCCTTAATTCATATAACATGTATATTTTTTTCTATGTATGGTGGTAATTATTTTTTGTGGTACCAATTGCATAATTTAATCTATATTTATTATTTTATTAATTATATGATGAATAGTTATGCCCATAATAATAACTCTAGGTTAATATTTGCTTGTATTTTTTTTTAAAAGAATTATAACAAGAGGGTTAATAATATTATATCACATTTTTTCTCGATTAATTTTTTGTAATCATAGATTTATTGTAAGCCACTTCATTGGCATAAGGTTTCAATATGTAAATCTAAGAATTAAATTATTATTTATTTATTATTATAAAAAAGAAAAGAAAAGAAAAAAAGAAGAGTAGAAGTGGGAGTAGAGTTGGCAATTTGGTGGATTAGAAAAAATTCGAATATTTTTATCCGAATCTGAGTTACCAGAAATTTGGCTTGGATTTAGATTAATATTTTTTTATTTAGAAAAACCTAAATTAATTAATAAATCTTTGATTTATATGAATTTAATAATTGATTTACAAAATAAATGCCCCAAAAGTTTAAATTTATCCTAAAAAATTAAAACAAGGATAAAAAAGCATATTAAATTATGAATACAAATTATACAATACAAGTTTCACAATCTAACAATTGTTTATAAAATAAATACCTAAAAGGTTTATATTTTACCAAAACAATGAAAAAAATAAAAAAAGAAAAGTATTAAAAAAATGGGTTTAACCTAGATCCAGCTCGGCTAGGCCTGGATATAAACTCGAATCCGGCTCGACTTGGAAAAAACTCCACACTAAATTCGGGTTTCGGATCTAGATAAAAATTCAGATTTAGATTTTGCCATCCCTTGTGTCACGCCTCAAATATTCTCAAACAATTACTCGAACATTTAGTGCGCGACAAGACCACCAAGAGGGTATTTAGCCCATTGTGTGTTACATGGGCTAAAGTTTCTAGAAAGCCCAATTGACTTGGGTTAAGGCCATATTAATGTGGTAGGTGGGAGAATATTCTAGAGATAGCATATTCCTTGGGATATTCTTGTGGTAGGTGGTATCTTTAGAATATTCCTTTGTATATTCTCTTCTTTAGATGTGGACCGTTAGATTAGATGAATCCTAGCCGTCCATTGTATATAGCTTTAGCTATAAATAGATGGAGCTCTCATTTGAGCAAACCATCCTCCAAACACTTAAGAGTTGTATTTCTATAGTTTTGTAATCTCTCTTTAGTAATAATGTACGAGAACATTCTTTCAAACACTTGGTATGCTTCTTCTTTATCTCTTTCTTTGGTTAATGGATCTTGTAGGCTGGTTAGTGCTTGAAAAGTGTCTAAGGCCAAGCGAGTTCGAGAAATAGTACTTGACAAGTAGTATTAGAGCGGGTTCAAAGAAGATGGTGAAGGGAGTTGCTGGATCATCGGGGATTACTGAAGGGAAGGGTAGAGACCCCAAAGCTAGAAGACATGAGTGTTTCACCAGAAAAGTTTGTTGATCCAAACCATGAACTAAGGGACATGGTTATGAAGCTTGGTGGTGCTATGAGCAAGGCAACAGATCGCCTTGGGGAGTTAGAAGAGCATGTCGAGAAGCTCGAGGTAGGCCTTGATATTCAAGGGGATGAGCTGCGCTCCCTCATCAAAAGCTCTATTGACGAGCATGCTGATAGGCAACGGGACTGGATCAAGGATTTTTAAGAGCAGGTTCAAAATGCCATGGACAAAGTTCAAGCCCAAGTGAAAGAGCTGCATAAAGGGTTTGAAGATGTCAAGGAGGACGTGGTACTGTGCAAGCGAGCGGTCACTAATGGCGTAGCTACTCAAAGCATGGTGGCTGCACCAAGGGTTAAAGCCTCTAAACCAAAGGAGTTTAGCATTAGATGGGATGCCAAGGTACTTGACAACTTCTTTTGGCAAATGGAGAGGTATTTCGACGCGATGGGCGTGTGGGATGAACATAAGGTAAGTACTGCAACTTTGTACCTTTTCGATCATGCAATTCTGTGGTGGCGTAGGAAAAGTAAGGAGATTCGCAAGGGTGCCTACACCATAAACACATGGGAAGAGTTACAACGGGAATTGAAGCGCCAATTCTATTCGAAGAATGTGGCGCACGACGCTCACAAACGGTTGAAGGAATTGAAACAAACGAAGTCCATTAGGTAGTACGTGGAGGAGTACTCTTTGTTGATGCTACAAATCTGCAACATGACCAAGGAGGACATGTTGTTCAATTTCCTGGATGGGTTACAATCCTAGGCTGCCAATGATTTGAAGTGGCGTGGAGTGCAGAGTATATCCGATGCCTTTACAATAGCGGAGACGCTCATGGATTACCGTAAGGGAGAATCGGGTAAATCCAAGAATCCTAAACACAATCACAGTAAGGGTAGGGAAGCCAAGGAGTTTCAACCTCCAGAGAGCAAGGAGGAGAAAGGAAAACTGTCTAAGTGGAAGGAGCAGAAACACAATTGCCATAGAGGTAATGGTCCAAAGTTGAGCTGTTTCCTTTGCGATGGGGATCATTGGGTAAAGGACTGTTTGAAGAAAAAGGCTTTCAATGTGATGTACGAGGCATAAGAGGAGGGTGAACAAAGTCGTATGGGTTGCATGCAGCTGTTTAACTCCCTCAAAGCCAAGCGGCGTGCCAATGCAGCAACAGAGACGGTGCTCATGTACATTGAAGCCAGCATTAATTGCATAAAGACTCAAGTATTGGTTGATACGGGCGCTGCGCATAACTTTATCAAGCGTGTGGAAGTAGAGCGCTTGGGCCTTTATGTAGAGAAAGGAGAGGGATACCTCAAGTTCGTGAATGCAAGAGCTTAACCGCTGGATGGGGTAGTTCGTGGAGCTGAAATTCACATTGACAAAAGGCACGGTAAGGTAAATTTCTCTGCAGCACCTCTCGATGATTTTGATGTGGTGCTAGGTATGGAGTTCTTACGATAGTATAATATGGTGTTACTTCCTTAACACAACTATATGTGTATTTTAGAGGGAGGACCTCGAATGATACCGACTGTAGACATGCCCAAGGGTGGGCGATCCAAGCCAAATGTCAAAGTCCTTTCCGCAATGCAACTAAGGAAAGATGCTGAGCGTAAAAGAGGGTTACATCTAGCCACAACAACGGGGATGGATGATATGGCAAAAAGGGGCAAGGACGAAATACCGAAGGTGACTACGGAAGTTCTCAGGGAGCACAATGGGGTCAACCCTACTGCCTTACCGAGAGAACCGCCTTCAAGAGGGAAAATTGAGGGCAAGTTGGAGCTTGAGTTTACGCTTCCAACTATGGTGCCGATGCCTCCATTGGAGATGGGAGAGTTGCAGGGGCAGCTCAGGGAGTTGACGGATGCGGGTGTCATCCAACAATCTAAGGCGTCATATAATGTGCGGTTACATCATAAGGAGTGGGTCGAAGACAAGCACCGGTGTGTCAAGCATGGTGCGAGGGACTTGGTGATAGAGATGATACTTCTACCACAACGCAAGTCAGCACGCCCACTTTACAAAGTCCTTGATCATGGAGACGAGGGGTCAAGGGTTATTGTCAAGGGAGTTAGCAATGTATCACTTAAGGTGGGTATACCTTCAAGACAGCAACAATGGCTACATCTAGTGCATTCTGCAAGCTGTTGAAGCATTACTATAGAGGTACAGAAGGCGCGGAGTTTAGGCTACATAACCGGGAACCTATGGGGTTTTCCACACGCCATGACAAAGAGGAGGAACTCAGGACGAGCCTTGAGTACTTTGTCGAGTGGAAAGGGTTACCCGATGGTAGAACACACTCGGGACACGAGAGCGCATAGCCACAGGTTAAAGAATGAGGTGCGCAAGTTTCAGCAAAGATGCGATGAGGGCGTCGTGTAAATTTGGTGGGGGAGAATGTCACGCTCCAAATATTCTCAAGTAATTACTCGAACATTTGATGTGCGACAAGACCACCAAGAGGGTATTTAGCCCATTGTGTTACATGGACTAAAGTTTCTAAAAGGCCCAATTGACTTGAGTTAAGGCCACATTAATGTGGTAGGTGGGAGAATATTCTAAAGATGGCATATTCCTTGGGATATTCTTGTGGTAGGTGGCATCTTTGGAATATTCCTTTGTATATTCTCCTCTTTAGATGTGGACCATTAGATTAGATAAATTCTAGCCGTCCATTGTATATAGCTTTAGCTATAAATAGATGGAGTCTCATTTGAGCAAACCATCCTCCAAACACTCAAGAGTTGTATTTCTATAACTTTGTAATCTCTCTTTAGTAATAATATATGAGAGCATTCTCTCAAACACTTTGTGTGCTTCTTCTTCATCTCTTTCATTGGTTAATTGGGTCTTGTAGGCTGCTTAGCACTTAAAAAGTGTCTAAGGCCGCGCGGGTTCGAGAAATAGTCTATGACACTTGGTAGGAGAGAGGTAGCCATGAGAAAGAAAAGTGGGTCTTCTTTTTGGTTAATTCTAATGTGGCTAGAATAGTTTGCATCTTTTGCAAATAGGTCCTAATGGTATTGAATTTTTTTATTCAGCCCCTTTAATTTTAGGTTAATTTTGTTTTGACTAGAAAAGTTTACAAATTTTGCACAAAGGCAATGTTTTCACTTAGCCCCCTCTAGTTTGAGGTAATTTAGTTTGGTTAGAAAACTTTACATAATTTGTAAATAGGCCCTAATTCTGACCCAAATTAGTTTGTGGACTATTATTTTGAGTATTTTAAAAATCCAAAGTTGGCCAGAACTTCTTTTAATTTTCATCTAAAATTTACAAATTTTATTTAAGCTATTTTAATAAAATTATTGGGCCTAAAAATATTTTTAATAAAATTTATTTTAAAAGAGGCCTAATAAGAATTTTAAGTCTAAAATTAGGCCAATTTATTTTTTAAAAATAAATAAATCAAAGAAATTTAAAAGACCAAAATGCTTAGCCTGTAAAAGAAGACAAGTAAGTGGAGATAGACATTATAAACTAGTCCAAGTTGATTTTAGGGATTATTTTCAAGAATTTAAGCTTAGTTTTAATATTTTTCTTCTTAGGAAAAATTATAAATTATGAGTTATTTATTTATCTAGTTAATTGATTAGTTGAATAATATGTAATATAGATTAAAGGTGCCACATTCATATGTCAACGCATAATATATTATCATGTGTGACATTAATGTTCTAATGAGATTAAGAAAGATTATTGTCATAGTTTTGATATTATATTAATTTTATTAAGTTGATGTGGCCTCGTTAATTTTTTTCTGAGTTAAAACTAGATATTAATGAGAAGAACATAATTTTATAAATTAATTGGTATATTAAAAAAATTAAAAACTCTAAGAATTAAAAAATTGAGTGGGAGAAGGCTTTAGGCATAAAGCCCACAGTCTTTATTATTAGTCATGTAGTAAAGTAGGTTAATGCTTTATCTCAAACTTTGTGAGATATCTTATGGAGGGTATTAATCAAAACTATTTACTAGATATGACTTTCCTAAAAGGATAAGATCCAATATAAGATTCATGCAAAACTAACTACCCTACGATAGCCTTTTTAATGGAAAAATATAGAAGATTTAAATAATAGTTGTATACTTAACTTAGGTTAATTGATATACTTTCTAAGAAGTTCTTGTCAATTAAATTTAAGAACTAAAGAATCAATAATTTGATATGAGATATCTAGATAATAATATTAATAAATTAGTAGGGTACTAGTCTAATTCATGACAGATACAACGACCCTACAGAGGTGAATTCTGAATAAAAATTAGATTATTGATGCATAATGTAGTTAAAGAGTTCTACAAATATGCATTTCATTCATTTATTCAAAAGTTTTATATGTTATAAGAGAATGAATGCTCATGTATGAATTTATTTTTAAAATCATGTCTTCATTCAGCATACTAGCATCTATCTTTAACCAAAACAAGTTAACCAAGAATAGATTTATAGGCTGGAAAAGGGACTTGGATATTGTTCTCACAATTGAAAAGCACAAGTTTGTCTTAACTAGTAAATGCCCACCTAAACTTAAATAAAAGGCATTCTAAGTGGCAACAATCTAATAAAATGGTGAGGTGTTATATACTAGCTTCTATGCCTAGTACTCTAACAAAGTAGCATGAGACTTTGGTTATGGCTGTTGATATGATCTTTAGCTTTTGAGAGATATTTGTTGATGAAAACAGGACCTTGAGGCAGGCTTCTTTGAAAGAGATCCTGAATATTAGGCAGGCTAAAATAATATTTGTGTAAGATCACATGTTGAAAATGATTACATTATTCCAACAAGTTGAGGATTTGGGTGGGGAATACATTGGCCAATCTACGATGGACCCTTAACACCCCTATTTCAGAACTTCTTGTTATATATGTCAATGAATAAGTTGAATTTCTCATTAATTGAGCCGATGAATCATCTTTGAGTTAATGAATCATTTTAGGGCTGCTGAGGCTTTAATAAAACTTGGATTGAGTGTTCCTTTAACTAAGGAACCATCTTCCACCTTTGGTCTCAATCTTCAGAGAAAGAGTAGTAAGAAAACAAAGAATAAGCTTAAGAATGCATTTAACTTAGGATTTGTGCAAATTCAAAAAAAAAAAGGATAAGAAACCCAAAGAAAAGTGTTTCTAATGTGATTTTAAAAGGCATTTGAAGAAATTTTGTCCAATTCACTTTGCTAAGCTTTCAATGGCTAAAGGGGCAGCTCTACTTTAGGTAATTTGTTTTTTACTGAGACATATTTAGTGGTTGAATTCTATTAATTCCTAAATAGTTGTTTTTAAAGTCATTAATCATATTTGCAATTCATTGCAGGGGTTCTAGGAAACTAGCAACTCAGTGAAGGAGAGATCAGTTTAAGGCTAAGAAATGACACAACTGTTATAACCTAGGCAATAGGAGTTGTTTATATTTATTTTAATAATTTATGACTTTAGTATTATAGGATTGTTTGTTACTACTGGAACTCAAATGCAATTTGATTTTAGTTAATTATTTGAATAAATTTTTTTATTTTATTATTTTTCACTCAAATATGGTGATAAAAAGAAATACGTCATTTATATATTTTGATACACTATGTAACAATCTATACTGCATATATTTTAAAATCAACTCACTACATGGTACATAATTGAATAATGAATATAATCACCATAAGAGGAATAACATGTCTCTCATTAATCAAATGTATATACAGAATCTAAGTCTTGGCTATATTAGTTTAGATAAGATCTAAAGATTGGTTAAGATGGACCTTTGAGTTCATTGAAGATTGAACCACTGCTACTCTGTAAATCCTGTATAGAAAATAAAATGATCAGGAGACTCTTTAATGCTAAAGGCAATAGAGCCTTTGAAACATTAAAATTAGCACACTCTAATGTGTGTAGGCCTATAAGCACACAAGCTAAATGAGGTTGTGAATATTTCATCATTTTCATCAATGATTATTATAGATTCGGTTATTCATAACTAATGTGCCATAAGTCTAAGGCATTTGATAAAATCATTGAGTTTCAAGCAGAGATTGAGAGATAATTAGAAAACATATAAAGGCACTTTGATTTGATCGAGGTGGTGAATACCTCTATAGTGAGTTTAGGACCTATTTTTCAGACAATAAGATATTATCCTAGTTAACTGCACTAGGGCCATCCCAAAAAAATGGTGTAGTTAAAAGGAATAATAACACTCTTCTTGAGATGATGAGGTCAATTGTGAGTTATTCAACTTTACTTATCTCATTCTAGAGTTATGAGTTATTCAACTCTACTTATCTTATTCTAATTTATAGAGATAGTGACTTGGAAGTTAGAGGATACACAGATTCAGACTTTCATTCTGATCTAAATAATTGAAAGTCTACATCGGATATGTGTTTATCCTCAACGGTACCGCAGTGAGTTGGAAGAGTACCAAACAGGGATTCACAGCTAATTCAACAATGGAAGCAAAATATATTGTCGCCTCTGAGGCAACAAAGGAAGCAGTATGGATACGCAAGTTTATCGCTGAATTAGGAATTGTCCCTATTTCGATGGATCCTATCCTATTATTCTGTAAGAATAACGGGGCCATAACATAAGCCAACGAGCCAAGAGCACACCAGAAATTTAAACATGTGGAGAGAAAATACCATATAATTAGAGAGATCTTGGCTAGGGGAGATGTAATAATTTGTAGAGTTGACTCTATAAATAATGTAGTGGACCCACTGACTAAAGCCTTAACTCCAAAGGTGTTTGAGAAATATATGGTGTCTATGGGTATAAAAAACCACTATGAATGGCACTAGAGTAAGTAGGAGTTTATTGGGATTTGTGCTTACGTGCCATCCCACTTTGTATGAATATTTTATTTAATAATAATTATATAGCACATTTTATTAAATCTCTAATTTATTAATTAAACCGTACAATGCTTATAATGCTACATACATTGTATGATCTGAAGAAGTTCAGATCTAGCCTAAAGGCATTTAGACTAACGCTAAGGGTTAGCAATGCTGAGAATTATAATTACCAATAGTTAGCAATACTAAGAGTTAGTAGGTTATAAAACTCAATAAAATCTAAGAGTTAGGACCTTGTCTATAACGAGACATAGACCTGAGAGTACATCAGTAATAACATAGTTTCAAGGCGTTGCAATAAGTGCTAAGAAATGTTATTATGCACATGTATTCTAAAAAATGATGTTCCTAATCTAATTCACTGGTATGGGTCTATCGGTGAAATTTTTTATTATAGATCAGTGTATGACCATATCTAGATGGTCTAGATAGTTGTTCGTAGCTGACTATGGGCTTATTGGAAGCTTGTATAGTGTACGGGTATTCAGTGGGGACTGAATACTGAACAGGCTCAACGGGGACCCCAATAGACATCCCATAAAGCTGTCAATGGTCGGTACTCTCGAGTTGAGTAGTGTTTGTGGTCCTTTGATCTGAGTGTTATAGTGATCTTATGAGGTATCCATGATGCTTTGGTTCCACATATGTCAGAGACCTTCCATGGTCTGACTGCTATGTGTCGCTAGGTATGATCCGATGCTCATGGAGTCAGTGTGCATAGATATGGGATTCACCATCTTACATGGCTGAGTTATATATCCAGATGCACTGAGACTGTATCTTAGAAATACTTATGGCCATAAGCAATAAACCCAAGAAAAGATTTTTTCATAGAGTTAAACAATAGCACAAAGGTGTTTACGTTTATTATTTATCAAAATACGTGTCTAGAGATAAGTTTACGGATAAGTGCGTGGGGATTTAATGGTGTTGATCTATATCCCTGGTCCTCTAGGATATAAATGGCAGAAGAATTATATGTATGCGCGATGGCCTTAACTTGTATGGTTTTACTGCGCTGATTTTGTTATATCTGTGATGTGTGCATAAGGCATCGATCACGGACTCACGGAACAGTTTTGTTTGACAAATTAGGCGTAGACTTAGGGAGTCCTATAATATGAGGTGTACTCATTGTGGACTGAGACAGCATACTAGATTGAATAGTTTAATCCAATAAATTCTAGTAGACCTGACATTTGCTTCAGTATCCCTTGAGATGTGCACGTGTCAATACCTAAGTATTAAATACATCAATTAGTTAACAATAGTTCTTGACTAATAGGATAATGACACGTGCCACATTGTAGGCCAATTATTATTTGGCTTAAAAATTACCAAAATAACCTTACTTATTTTATAAGCAAGATCATTATTTTATTCATTCAATTGTTTATTAAATAAAATAATAATTATAATATTTGATATTATTTTAATCAAGCCAAAATTATTAGTTATTAAAAAATTGCATATGTTTCTAATTGATTTAATATTTATTAAATTAGTAAAAGAAGAAACACTAATGCATGGGCATATAAGAGGTAGGCCTAAAGAGTGTTATACAAGAATTAAAAATTATTTCCCTTTGGTTGCACATTCCGACCAAGTTCATCAAATTATACACATACTTTTGATTTGTTAATTAATCATTTATTGTAAACAATTGTTTTAAGGCAAAACCAAATGGGCAAGCAAAAGTAAACCATGCTTGCGGCCGATGTTATGTCTTATTAGAGGGAAAGTAAATTAAAGCAAATAAAAGCAAGATGTTTGCTCATTTTTAGAGTGGGTTGCACGGCCACACAAAAGAGAGAAGCTCTAAAATTTCAAGTGTCGGGCTTGTTCAAGAGTTGAACTTCCACTTCTCAATTTTCTTTCTAAGTGACCAAATATGCTGTTAACGTGTTTTAGGGTGTATGCATGTGATTATGTGCATGTTGAAAAAACTAAACACATGTATCATATACACGAATTTCGCAACGAAATTAAACATGTAATCAACATATACACATGTACTTAAATCATTAATAACTTAAGATTATAGAAACATACCTTTGATTTTCTTCAATGAAGACTTCAATTTCAAAGTGCACTATTGTTCAATTCTAGTTTACAACAATCTGGTGACATTGTGAAGCTAGAATAGTAGCAATTAAATTTTCAGCAACAAGGTTTTGTTTCTTGAAAGAAAAATAAGAGAAATTTATTTTTCTCTCTCTAGTTTTTCTCATAACTCTTTGTTCAAAGAAAACTCTCCAACAACCAAACTCTCTTCAAAGTCCTCTATCCTTGCATGAATTTTTTTTCACCCTTATTAACCATAATGAATTCACACTATTTTTTGTGTTCTAACTGTTGGAACTTGTGCTTATGTGCCATCCCTTTATGTATGAATATTTTTTTAATATTTATACCACTATTATCATTTCATTAAATCGCTAGTTATATTTTATATATGGTAAGATGCTTGTAACGTTTTAGACTTTGTACGATCTGAAAGAGTTCAGATCTGGTCTAAATGAGTTTAGATTAGTGCTAAGAATTAGCAACGCTGAGAGTTATAAATGCTAAGAGTTTAGACTGATAAGAGTTATCAAGTTATAAGAGTCAACGATATCTAAAGAGTTAGAGTCTTGTCTAAAATGGGACAAAAACTTAAGAATATATTAGTAATGACGTAGTTGCAAAGAGTTGCAAATAGTGGTAGGAAATGTCATTATGCAAATATGTTCTCAAATATTATGTTCATGATCTATCTTTATTGATGCCGGTCTGTCAGTGAATACCTTAATAAATATATAGATTGGTGTATGTCTTATCTGGATGGTCCAGATGGTTAGTCTTAGCAAACCATGAGTTTAGTAGAAGCTCGTATAGAGATACAGGTATTCAGTAAAGACTGAATACTGAACAAACTTATAAATATCTTCAATAGAGATACCATAAAGCCGTCTATGAAGGGTCTTTCGAGTTAAGTAGTATTCGTGGTCCTTTGACCTGAGTGCCATGGTGGGCTTGTGAATGATCCATCATACTTTGGTTTCACACATTTAGAAACCTTTCATAGTCTGACCGCTGGGTGTCACTGGGTATGGTCCAATGCTCATGGAGTCCGGTGTGCATAGATATAGGATCCATCAGCTCATTTGGGTGAGTATTATATCCTAATGCTCTATAAATTGTATTTAAAAAAGTCTTATGGCCATAACAATAATTCCCGGGAAAAAAGTTTAACCCTAGGGATAAATAATATTACAAAAGTATTTGAGAATATTATTTATTGAAATACAATTCTAGAAATAAGCTTTCGGTCGGGCATATGGAGATTTAACAGTGTTGATCTATATCTCTGCTCTACCTGAATATAAAAGATGGAGGGACTATATGAATATGTTATAACCTCAACTTGTATGGTTTAATGCACTGCTTTGTAATATCCGTAACGTGTGTGTGGGGCATCGTTCACGGACGTATGGAGGAGTTCCATATGACAATTCGGGTGTAGACCTAGAGAGTATCACAATATGAAGTCTACTCATTGTGTACCGGGGCAGCATAATGGATTGAAAAGTTCCATCCTAGAAATTCCAGTAAACCGAAAATATGTTTCGGGGTTCCTTGGGTTATGCACTTGTTTAGACTTAAATGTTAAGTATATCATTTAATTAGTTGACAAGAGTTATTAACTAATTAGATGTTAACAAGTGACATAATTTTATTCCATGAAATGTTTTACTATGAATTCACCCATTAACCATGTTAGTAAAATCAAATAAGGTAAATATTAATTATTCAAATAGTTTTTGAATAATTAAATAAATATTATTTAAATAAATAAAATATGATTTTATTTATTTGTTATTTTATTCCTAAATGGAAGATATACTTAATTTGAGAAACATAAATTAAATTAAGTGGAGCACAATTTTGTGATTAATGGTTAATTTTATTAGACTATTGAAATTACCACCAAAAATTATTTTGATAGTTGGCCACTTAATCTAATTTTGGTAAAGAACTTGTGAAGTGTTGAGAGCACTAAAAATGGTTGGGTTTCATTTGTGTTAACAAGTGTGTGAATCAATGTTTCGTGCAAGGTTGAGAGGAAAACGAAGAATTGGTTTTGAGAGAGTTTTTTATTGAACAAAGACTTGTAAGAAAAACCAAAGGAGAAAGAAAAATAAATCATTCTTATTTTTCTTTCAAGTAATACAAACCTTGTTGCTGGAGATTATATTGCTGCTATTCTAGCTTCACAATCCCACCGGATTGTTGTGAACTAAAATTGAACAAAAGTGCACTTCAAGGTGAGCTCAAAGTTGGAGCAAAGAAATCGGGATTTGAAATCTTCATCGGAGGTCTTCAAAGGTATGTTTTATGTATTCTTAAGTTGTTAAGAATTTAGGTACATGTGTATATGTTGATTACAAGTTTAATTTTGCTGCCAAATTCGTGTATATGATACATATGTTTAGTTTTTTAATATGTACACAAACACATGCATACACCCTAAAATACGTCAACACTAACCACTTCACAAGTACTACACCAAAATTAGGTTAAGTGGCCAACAACTAAAAATAATTTTTGGTGGTCATTTTTAATGGTCTAATAAAATTGACCATTAATTCTACAAAATGGTGCTCCACTTAATTTAATTTATTTTCTCAAATTAGGTATGTCTTCCACTTAGGAATAAAATAACAAATAAATAAAAATTATATTTTATTTATTTAAATAATATTTATTTAATTATTTAAAAATTATTTGAATAATTAATATTTACCTTATTTGATTTTACTAACATGGTTAATGTGTGAATTCATGGAAAAACTTGTGCGACTTGTTAACATATAATTAGTTAACAACTCTTATCAACTAATTAAGTGATATAATTAAGATTTAACTCTAGACAAGTGCACAACCTAAGGAACCCTGAAATATATTTTCAGTTTGCTGAAATGTCTAGGATGGAACGGCTGAATTAATAATGTTACCTTTAGTGCACAATGAGTACACTTCATATTGTGAGACTTTCTAGGTCCACACTCGAATTGTCATATGGAACTCCTTCATACGTCCGTGAATGATGCCCTACACACACGTTACAGATATTATAAAGCGGTGCATTAGACCATACAAGTTAAGGTTATAACATATTCGATAATCCCTCCATTATTTAGATCAGCACCATCAAATCTCCATATGCTGGACCGAAAGCTTATCTCTAGAATTGTATTTCAATAAAAAATATTCCCAAACACATTTGTGATATAATTTATCCCTAGGGTTAAACTCTTTTCCCTAGAATGACTGCTTATGGCCATAAGATTTTCTAAAATCTAATCTTAGAGCATTAGGATATATTACTCACCCACATAAGCTGATGGATCCCATATCTATACACACCGGACTCCATGAGCATCAAATCATACCCAACAACACTCAGCGGTCAGACCATGAAAGGTTTCTAATATATGTGGAACCAAAGTATGGTGGATCACTCATAAGCCCATCGTGGCACTCAGGTCAAAGGACTACAAATACTACTCAACTCAAAAGACCCTTAATTGACGGCTTTATGGGATGTCTATTGAAGGTCTTTGTGAGTCTGTTCAGTATTCAATCCTTACGGAATACCTATATCTCTATATGAGCTTCCATTAAACTCATGGTCTGCTAAGACTAATTATCTGGACCATCCAGATATAGACATACATCGATCTATATATTTATTAAGGTATGCACTAACAGACCAGCATCAGTGAAGATAGATATGGAACATAGTATTTGAGAACATATTTGCATAATGACATTTCCTAGCATTATTTGTAACTCTTTGCAACTACTTCATTACAAATATATTCTCAGGTCTTTGTCCCATTTCAGACAAGGCTCTAACTCTTTAGATATCATTGACTCTTTTAACCTGATAACTTGATAAATCTAATTATTGCCAACTCTTAGTATTTATAACTCTTAGCATTGCTAATTTTTAGCATTGATCTAAACTTATTTAAACCAAATTTGAACTCTTTCAGACCATACAATGTCTGAAATATTACAAGGATCTTACCATATAAAAAATATAATTAGCAATTTAATGAAATAATAATACTAGTATAAGTATTAAATAAATATTCATACATAAAGGGATGACATGTAAGCACAAATCCCAACATATACTACAAGCTATAAGAGAATGTCTTTGTTGTTTAAATGTTAAAGTTGAACAAGAAATAATTATAGTTTTGTAGTTATAGTCATAAGCTTAAGGTGTTAAGCTTTTTATTTAAGAGTTAAACTTAGGGTTTAAGTTGTTAATCCCTTTGCTGGAACAAGCTGTCATTCTAGACTTCCCAACCCCACCAAGTTAGGAGCTAGAATTCACAATAAGTGCATTTCAGGGCGGGTACTCTGGCTTATCAAATTCTAAAGGATTGATAAGGTGATTCACTATGAACCTTTGTAATTTTATTTATGAGATAACATAAAAGTTTTATTGTATTTATCACTTAGGAAATTAGATTTTCAAACTTTCGTTGTGAACAAATATGTATATGGTGCATGTTTTTGTAATGATGAACACATACCCATATAAATGCATCCTAAGATAATCAACACTCAAAGGAGTAAGATAGTTTTTAATGAGTTATATGGGAACTCTAGTATAGTGCTTGAGAGAATCAATGATTTAGTTCCCCATCCAAATCATAATAGCCAACTAGAGCTAATTTCAGAACAACAACCACCAGTACTTCATCATAATAGGAGAACTATTAGACGTTCAAGTAGGTACATGTTAATTAGAGAGTTTTTTTTTTAGGTAATCTCTAATGAAATTGGAGGTGGATTCTATGTAATCCAACAAAATTTGAGAACTTGTAGAAAAACCTGAAGGGATAACACCTATAAAGTGTAAATATGTCTACAAAAGAAAGAAAGGGGTAGACTTTCAAAGCTAGGCTTGTTGTAAAAGGTTACACTTAGAAAGATGGTATCGATTTTGAAGAGATCTTTTCGCCAATAGCCTTGCATAAGTCTATTAGAATTATTTTATCCATTGCGATAAATCTTGAATATGAGATTTGGCAAATGGATGTCAAGACTACCTTCTTGATTAGAAATCTTGAAGAGAGTATCTATATGATACAACCAAATAATTTTATAGCTAAAGGACAATATCATATGGTTTGCAAACTGCAAAAGTCTATTTATAGGCTTAAACAAGCATAAAAATCTTGAACATTAGATTTGATAAGGCAATCAAAGCCTTTGGTTGTAATCAAAATCCTAATAAACATTATATGTATAAGAAGATAGACAGTTGAATGGTATTTTTTCTAGTCCTGTATATAGATGATATACTACTCATTGATAATGACATAGAAGTGTTAACATCAGATAAAATATTATTATTTAATCTTTTTGATATGAATGATCTAGGAGAGAAGCCAATAACATCATTGAGATCCAAGTATTAAGGGATCACATGATTTACCCATATTATTTGTGCAACTTGCCACATTAGCACAATAGCTATTGATAAGCACATTTTATACATCATATTATATCTTTAACAACTTGATGTTTGCTTATTTTGAGCATGAATATAGGTTTTTTTATTTATGTGTCATAATGTCATTTTGTAGGTTCAAAGTTAAGATGCTACTTGGGATGAAATACAAAAGAAAACAAGGCAAAAATATCATATATTTTACAGTGAATTGCTAAAGTGGTTCTGAGCAGTATGTTTACTACAGTGTCCACACCTAGGCACCACAAAACCCAAGTCTTAGCACCTAGGTGCCAAATTGAGACCCCTTGGTAGAATGCTTGGTGCCCAAGTGCCAAAAGTTGGAGCTTAGGTACAGCTAACACCCCAAATCCTTTTGAACTTTATGTCGTAATTTCCAAACTCATTTTTAGTGAGAAAACACTAAAAATGGCCCAAAGAAGATTAAAAGCCTCATTTATGAAGTAGGAGAAAGCACGAAATTAAAGAGAGAAATAAGGAGTTTTTAGTGAGAGAAAGCACTTCAAAGCTTGGATTATTAGAGACTTTGAAGATTAATGGCCCAAAGAGACATCTCTAACTAGTTTTCTCTTTTCTCTTTCTTATTTACTTTATTTTAGAGTTTATATTTATATTTTGTGTTGCTTTAAACGTGTTTACTCTTGTAAACTTTTGGACTTTTGTGCTTGACTATGTTTGGCTAAATTTCTTGTTCTAGGACTTGATGTAACTCTACCATATCCTATATTTGGATGTTTTTAGTTGATTAATGACTATTTTCAATGTTATTCATTCATACTTTCCTGGATTTAATGCTTCTAGCTTGATTGAAACATTGACTAGATGATCTAGACTTATAGGCTGTATGCTTGGGAAAGACCCATTTGCTTAACTTAAAAAGCATGACCTTAGCATTTATTGAATTAAGAGACTAATAAAACTTGGGTAATTAATTTAAAGGCTGCGTAATGCATATATAGATAAACAAGTTAGATAGGGATATCAAATTGAATATGCTTGCATAGGATCTCATTTGACGCTTAGGAGAGGACTTGATGTAGCTCTACCATATACTATGTTTGGATATTTTTAGTTGATTAATGACTATTTCTAATGTTATTCATTTGTACTTTTTTGGATTTAATGCTTCTAGCTTGATTGAAAAATTGACTAGATGATCTAGACTTATAGGCTGTATGTTTGGGAAAGATTAACCCATTTGTTTAACTTAAAAAGCATGACCTTAGTTTTTATTGAGTTAGGAGACTAATAAAACATAGGTAATCAATTTAAGGGTTGCGTAATGCATATATAGATAAACAAGTTAAATAGGGATATCAAATTAAATATGCTTGCATAGGATCTCATTTGACACTTGGGAGATGTAATGAGATTAATATTGAATCCCTTAGTTAATGAATTCACAAGACTAGGTTTTAATCACTAAAACATGAAGAACATGGGAAAGGTAGAGTGAAATCAAGACTTTAAGATGTTTATTCACAAATTCCTCACCTCTTTAAATTGTTAAATTGTTAATTTAAGTATCTTTAATTTTCTTAATCAGCTAGAATTAAATTTGGCCTAAAATTAGGTTGTTAGCACCATAATATTTAACATTAATTTAAAAGATCAATCCTTATAGAACGATACTCACTAATCACTTTATTACTTGCTTATATGTCGTGCACTTGCGATAATATTCATATGTGTTAGTTTCCCAAACAACTATAGTCAATCATTTTATACACCTCCTAGTATTACCCCATACATCTTGATGACTCTAATGGAGAATTTAGCTAGGGTTTTATGATGGCAAAGGCCAAGAAAAATGGTGGAAACCTAAGAAACACTATTATTGAAGAGCAAGATAAGCCCTTTCACCACAATGACATACAAAATAATCTACCCTTGGGTTTGGAGGAAGCCCAAAGGAATGAACAAGCTATGGATGCCAATCTAAAGAGTATAGCCATACTATTTAAATATGGTATGTAGGAAACCTTATGCAAAAGTCAAGCTACTTGAGGCCAACAATTTGACAAAAATAACAAAACAACTTAGGATTGTAGCAATTATACCAAACGGTGCCTAAGGAACTCCTAAGAAGGAGACTTAAGTGGCCTTTATTAACAACAGCACGCTAGAGGGCAAGGCAGAAACCTTCATTAGATTTGACGTTCTAACATTCAATAAGATAAGTCATAACTAGCATATAATAAACATTGAATATATTACTTTGCCATCATGTTCGATTCAAATCTTAGCATGTTATATTCCAAGGGTTATTACATTCAATTATTCTCTCTATTTGATGGCAAGATAGGGAACCCCTAAGGAACATATTGGAAGATTCACCGACTCTCTTGGTGCGAACGTTAACAATAAGAGTCTATGAGTTAAGAAATTCTGCCAATCCTTATAAGCCATGCCTACACTTGGTTTGCCTCACTACCAGTTAAGTCCATACTCTCCTTGAAAGAGATGGCCTCAAAATTTTGTAGAAAATACTTCTAGATTAAGGAAATGGTCTTTGTGATCCAACTCAACCAAAAAAAAGCAAGGCTATACAAAGTTACTAGTTGCGTATGTTAGACATTTGAAAGATTTGACTTTGGACCGCTATGAACAAAAAGGCAAAGCAAAACTTATAGAAATTTATCTTAGTAATATGCTGAGTGAATACAAATCCCACCTAAAAAATATGGGAATAACCTCTTTTATTAAGTTGGTAGAAGTCGTAAAGAGATTTGCCCTATTAGTAAAAGTAGTTACTGCTAGCAAGCAATAGAGAACTAGCGAGGAGACAAAGCTAGAGTAGTAATGGCATAAATACCCTCATGGACCAATGGGTACTTAATAGAAGAAGCCCTAACTTTTACTGCCTGCATTAGACATTCAACCATACCACCATGCATTATAGATAACTTCAAAGGCTAGTCCATAACAAGATTAAAGATGGAACCTTAGAGGCCCTTAACAAGCCCAGGTCATAGACCTAAATTCACTTATTTGGCATAAGGAAGAGAAAGAAATCATGGTCAACCTACAATAGTACATAAAAGACATTATCATAGTAGAAGGAATATCGTAGAAGATGCTATCTAGAAAGAGAAGCTTGAGAAGCCTAAGAAAAGCCAAAAGCTAAAATCAAATCCTTGTTTGATAAGCTGAGATATGAGCTCGAAGCACACAAGGCTGTAACCAAAGCATTCCTTAAGATCTTAACTTAACATGGCCCACAATGCTACACAACCAAAACTTAAACTAGTTAGGATTACCTAAAGACCACTAACTATATTCTTTATTGACGAGGACATAGAGATATAGCACCCAGATAATAAGTGTCTGCTGTCTTAGAGGCCAGAATTAATGACGTGCCCATCAAGCAAGCCCTAGTTGACACAAGTGCCTTAATAAAAATCATAATCATAGTTGTGTTGCAAGCTACTCATATCTATTTAAGTTTTATTATGAGGAGAACGATTTTAGTTTCTAGCTTATGCAATATAGTTGAACATTTTAAAGGCATCATACAACTAGACTTGAATATAAGACCTATACATGCCTTTACCCTATTTCATGTGATGAATATCAAGGCTATATACTAAATACTACTCAGTGGACAATGGCTAAACACATATATGTTGATAATGCCTACTTATCATTGATGCATCAAAGGTTGAAAAAGGAGAAACCCTATCAAGATTGTAGCCAATTATTATTCTTTCTATTAAGAGGAGACCTATCTTATGGCAATATATTGGCCAGGTTAGTATAAGTGTCATTACTAAGGGCTAATAGGTATGGTATACCTCATAGCCCAGACTCATGAGGAGCATAAGAAAAAAAAAAAGGAAAGATGACTTCTTTGAAATGAAGTGATAGACAAAAGCTAAGTCTTCCTTAAGAAAACCAAGCTAGATCGCCCTTATTGCCAAAAACAATTGCTTAACAGGCATGTTATTTATCGGTTATGACAGTTTACAGAACCTAACCATTAAGAAATGAAGGGTCTTAATCACAATGAATAAGAGAGCCTATCTACAACACCACTTATAGAAAGAAAGAAAAACTCATTATGGCCTCAAACAATAAAATTCCTCTTACTTTTAAATACATGCTAGTTGGCTTTTTCATAGTTGCTGATGAACTAAAAGAAGTCAATTTGAGCTCTAACAAGAACAACAAAAGTCCTACTAGTGAGCACCAAGTTTTCATTAGAGGAGAGGAACTTACTTATTGATTTATTGAAAAAGTACAATGATGGATTCGCATGGGGATGCCAGGATATGCTTGGCTTAGAAACTAAATGGTTTGGCATGCACTCAACATCTAGCCTGTAATCAAGTTGATGAGTATATTTTATATATATTATTGTAAACATAGTATTTTTTTCATTTCAAATATAAATATTAGGTTTTTTATATGTCTAATTGTCATTTTGTAGGTTTGAAGTCACCAAGCTATTTAGGATGAAAATTCAGAGAGAACAAGGCAAAATTGACTAGTTGAGATCAAACGCTTAATGTTACAGCTCCAGAAGGCAAGCTATAGTGCTAGAAAAGGAAATAGAAGAATTTATATAAAAAGGTAAGGCCACAACGCTAGGAATTGGCATTGCAACTCCAAGTGCAGTATTATAGCACTCAAGGCTAATGCCATAATGATAGAGCGATAATCAAGCCAGTGTTGCAATTCAAGGAAGCATAGCTGCAACATTGTACGCTGAATTTGGAAGCCTTATTTAATTTAGACTCAAATGTTTTCCCTAATTTGAAGATGAAAGCTTATAAATAGAATATAATAGGCCTATTTCAAGGAGAAGAAGAGATTGAGCATTGGAGAAAACTATTTTTAAGAGTTTAGAACAACCTTTTGAAGAACTAAAGAAAAGAAATATTAAAGTAAAAAAGGGATTGAAGATTAAAGAATTCAGGGCATCACAACTTTGCTTCTTTTCTCTAATTCCGTTTTTGTTTTTTCTTATCTGTATGATGTTGAACCTAATGTGCTCAAGACTCTTGATTTCATCTTGAACTAATTTCATTATCTAGGATTACAATTTGAACTCAATATGTAGCTTTAATTGATTTATCTCCCTTAGTTTATGAAATCAATATAAATTTATTTTATTCTATGCTTAATGCTTCTAATTACTTGATCACTAATTAGATTGACTAGGGAAACGTTAATGGACTTGGAAAAGGGGTTTTTGTATTTGGCATTGAATAGATTGAAATATGATTAATGCATAAAAGTTTGAGTTTCGTATGAGATAGGAATATTCTTACACATAATATATAACCACTTAGAAAAGTTGTTCTTAATGAATTTTCCGTTAATCTAATTATTATAGAATTATAGATAATTAATTATGTAAGATATTTTTACTTGACCATCAGAAGAGGCTTGTGAAGATATTAGGTTTCTTGGTTAACAATAAATATTGATGAATTAAATTAGGGGAATAATTAGATTCAAGTGAAGTATTGAGGATAATTACAATCATAAGCTTTTTTTATATTGGTGAATTGATAATTTCTATCTTGTTCTATTTCTACATTTATATTCTTTGATTATTTAGTTTAGATCGCTCTATTTCTACATTTATATTCATTGATTATTTAGTTTAGATTTTATTCTGTTGAGCTATTAATTATTTGAATAAGAATAAGATGACATAAGTTTAGTAATAATTTCTTGTGGGAACGAAAAACTACGTTTCATTATATTACTCATTTATGATAGCGTGTTCTTGCATTTCCAAATCACACAAAGAATTTTTTAGTGTTGTTGCAGGGAATTATTAATGTTTTTTTGTTAACAATAATACCAATATTTCTTAATCTTAATTCTAACCTTTTATTTTTGTTATACAGTTACTTTTAAACCTTTTTTTTATTTATAGTTACTTTTTAGTCATTTATGCAATGTTCGAGAAGTTTTAAACTAATTTGTTTTGTTCTAAAAATAGCACAAACCTTGAGAAGAATTTGGCAAGAAAGAAGTTAAGTTCAATATAAACAAGTTAGAATAGCTAATTAAAATTAAGCTGAAAAGTAGAGAGCACTACAAGACTATAAAGTCCTACTTGTTGATGGCATTCATTTAAGCATTCGAAGACTTGTCATCAATGCCAACAACTTTAAAATCAAGTCGAGTATGATTTATATGTTGAAAGACTTGGTACGATTCTGTGTGCAGCCGAATGATGATCTTTCGAATAAGCATATCATGAATTTTCTAGAGCATTGTGATAAATTCAAATGTAATGTATTCGAGAATGAAGCAATTTAACTTTGTCTATTTCTTTTTTACTATAGGATAAAGCAAAGAGTTGGTTGATGTACTTACCATTTGGTTCCATTTCAACATGGGATGACTTGACCTATAAATTCTTAATAACATTCTTCTCGCCTATAAAGATAGCGAAGTTGTGAAATTATATCGTTTCTTTTAAGCAATACAATTTAGACTTTCTTTACGAAGCATGGGAGAGATCAAAGGACTTGTTGAGAAGATCTCTACACCATAGAGTCCCAAAGTAGCTACTTATGCAAAACCTTTATAATGGGTTAATAGGTTACTTAAGAACAATTATTGATGCTGCTGCAAGGGGTGTATAAATAAGAAAATCTACTAATGAGGCTTGTGAATTAAATGGCTTCCAATAGCTATCAATGGCCATCTGAGAAAGTGGTTCCAAGAAAGGTCACTAGTATCTATGATATAGAGGCACTTACTTCCTTAGCTCAAAGAAATTTGCTGCTTTTAGAGTAAATGATATTAAGAGCCAAACTGTTACTTATAATTTTTGTGGAGACAACCATGCAAATGCCCAATGTTTAAACATAACTCATTATATGGGAAATTTTAATAGGCAGCAAGATAACCATAATTTATACTACTATAATCTAGGGTGGATGAATCATCTTAGCATTTCATGGAGCAATAACCAAGGTTAGTCATCAGGGCCTATGAATCCTCATAGATTTCCATCATAGCCACCACTTTAACAAAAGAAGAATCTTGCTTTAAAAGATATGTTTATGTAGTACATGAATCATATAGATGATCTTTTACAGAGTCAAGCAACTATTTTACAAAGTTAGGTTGCTTTACTACGGACCCTAGTAATTCAAGTGGGGCAACTAGCCAGATCTCTAAACAAATGGCCTCATAGATATTTACTAAGAAACATGAAAGTTAATCTTGTTGGGATTTGTGCTTATGTGTCATCCCTTTATGTATGAATATTTGTTTAATACTAGTATTATCATTTCTTTAAATCGCTAATTATATTTTATATATAGTAAGATGCTTGTAATATTTTAGACATTGTATGATCTGAAAAAGTTCAGATTTGATCTAAAGGAGTTTAGATAAGTGCTAAGAATTAGCAACGTTGAGAGTTATAAATACTAAGAGTTAGCATTGATTAGAGTTATGTAACACCCCCATCACCCGCCTTTCATCGAGACACGAGATTAAGGGATGCTATGATAGCATCGAACACAAACAATAATAAATAATTATTCAAACTTACAAAAAATACACTTGAAATTTTCTTTTTCTTTAAAAAAAAATCATGTAAATTAACTAATTTAGACAATATTTATAAAAAAAAAATTCATTTTTTTTATGAAATAAACAATTACAGGAAAAAAATTGGTAGAGTCTCCTCTAAAAATTGGACTTTATACTACCTATGACAAAAGAAAACACTCTAATCTTATTTTCAATTCTCAACCAACTTCCTATTTTCCAACTAATATCCACAACTCATATTGCAATTTAAATACATCAAACCTTCACCAAACTAATTCAAATCTAACATATTATCAAAACAAATATCATCATAGTTTTAAGGAAATAGTTCTGAGAAGATACATATATACACATACATATAATTAATATCCATAATATAATATATAACAGTTTATAGTCAAATAAAATATCTACAAAATATAAATATATGTATATAGAGGATGTGAACAACTCTGAGTTTCTGCAGAAAGATTCACTCTTCAGTCTTTAGGGATAATAACTTTACTACCTACGCATGGTAAATCCAATGCTCTAAACACAACAGTTTAGTGGGTGTACACAAAAGTTGAAACAGTATAATAATGTTTTATTATCCTTTTGCAAATAAACCATATATATAAACAATGAAATTTTTAATAATAACCAATTTTGCCATATAACATAATAAAACAAAATTTATCAATTCATTAAACCAAAACATTATTCAATTTCTCATTTCAATTAATCAGAAAAAATATATACACATCATATTTATAATTTAATTAATTAATTTATTAAATATTTCAATAAATTATAATTAATCCTAGTAGGCGCCCAAAATAAACACTGACACGATACCATGGATTGGCTAACGGACTAACAGATATTAGATAATGATCCGGCATCGGCCACTCGATGACTACCCACTGGATCCAGAATAAATAACAGACCAGATACACAGAGCAATATCCTATTGGCATACCAACTACCAATCCTCTCCTACCAATGTTCAAGTTTACTTAGGACGTCTCGATAATATTATTAATACAATATATTCCTTTAAATTCATTCTAACACAAATTTATTATTATCATTATAAATTCACATTTACTTAATTTGTTTTTCATTATTACAAATAGGCCCAAACATACTCATCCATTATATTATTAAATCACATAAATATACACTAAATTTTCTAAAGTAAAAATTTAAATTTCAATCTAAAGTGTACACCAACCTTATATGCTTAATTCATCCACTTGTGATTCACTTCTTCTCCTTCTTCTTCCCTTGGCTATCCTTGACCAAGCTTTCACCTTAATTTTTTCTAAAATACACAAATAATGAATAAAATTCTAATTTACCAAATTAAATGCATAGATCCCTAATTCTACATGACTATTTCATCTATTAACCCTTAAAACCACAAATCCACATTCAATAGAAATTTTAGCATCAACTCACCTTGAATAACACATTCTAACTTAAAATTGATCCTTAAAACTTGATGAAGAGGGGTTTAATTAAGTGTGTGGGGGCTTAATTTGTGAAGGAAAATTAGAATTTGACTAGATTTTAAAGGAGAACAATTGAAAATTTGATGAGAAAGCAAAAAGGGGGGAAACGGACAAGGTGTCTAAAATGTCTCATTTTTTTCAATACTATTTCCCCTTTTATAGCCTTCATTTTTATTTCTAAAAATACCCCCAACTAAACCCAAAGTTACAAAAATTCCATTGGTTAGAAATGGTGGCATTTGATTGGTCCAAAAATTCCAAGAACTATTCATAACTAAACTAAATAAAAAATTTAGTTTAAATCTAACTAATTATAGTAAATTCCATTTAAGTTGTTAGCAAAATCTCATTGGTCCAAGTGTTGGAAAAGTCTTAATAGCATATATTTTAATTCCATGCAAAACACTTATACCATACTAATACTTTCCCAACCAATCAAATTCTTCTATTTCTTTGGCTAATAAATTTAATCAAAATAAATAAAATTTTGGGGTATTACAATTCTTTCTCTCTTAAGAAATTTTGTCATTAAAATTTAGCTGATCCAAACAAGTAGGGATATTTATGTCGCATTATTATCTCGCTTTCCCAAGTAGCCTCTTCAATCTTATAATTTTTCCACAATACCTTAACCAGTGATACCTTTTTATTTCGCAACTCCTTGACTTCCTAATCCAATATCTTCACCGGTTCTTCTTCATATGTTAAATTAGGTTGCACATCAATGCTCTTAATTGCGATAATGTGAGAAGGATTTGATCGATATCTCCTCAACATAGATACATGAAACACATTATGTATCTTCTCCAATCTATGTGATAAAGCTAGTCTGTAAGCTACCGGACTTACATGCTCAATAATCTCATATGGGCCGATAAGCCTGGGACTTAACTTACCATTCTTTGCGAATCTCAATACTTTCTTCTATGAAGATACCTTTAGAAAGACCTTATCTCCAACTTCATACTCAATATCTTTCCTTTTTAGGTTTGTATAAGCTTTCTGTCGTGAAGTTGCAGCTTCTAGTCTTTTCTTGATCATCTTCACCTTCTCTTCAATTTGTCTTATCAAATCTAGACCTACTAGCTTATTCTCGCTAAGTTTTGTCTAGCATAGAGGTATCCTGCATCTCCTTCCATACAGTTTCTGAGCATATCTTTTAGCACCTGAATTACTCTATCTAATTATCCATCTGTCTGTGGATGAAAGGACGTACTGAAATTCAATCGAGTACCTAAGCCTTCCTATAATTTCTTCCAAAACTTGGATGTAAACCTTGGATCTCTATTTGATATAATAGATGCATACACACCATGTAATCTGACTATCTCTTTAATATACAATTCTGCCAGTTTATCCAATGAGTAGTCAGTCCTAATTTGTAGAAAATGCGCTGACTTAGTCAACCTATCTACAATCACCCAAATGGCATCATGTCTGCTCCGAGTGAGAGGTAGACCAGTAACAAAATCTATAGTAATACGGTCTCACTTCTATTTCGATACTGAGATGGGCTGTAGTAAACTCGATGGAACATGATGTTTAGCTTTCACTTGTTGACACGTCATACACTTAGTCACATAATCTATTACACCCCTCTTTATACCAAGCTACTAGTAATGAGTCTTCACATCTTGGTACATCTTCGTGCTACCTGGGTGCATAGCATAAGAACTATTGTATGCTTCCTTCAAAATAGTATTCTTCAAATCATCATCTTGAAGTACAATAGTCTTTCTCTAAAGTACAAACAATCATCCCCTTTTATTACAAAATTGACTTACTTCTCCTCTTGGACTTGCCTACAGATGATCATCAGCTTTTCATCTTGTTTTTACTTTTCTTGTATCTGCTGGATCAAACTAGGTTGGACTTTTAATTTTGCTATTATTGCAAGTATATTCTCAAATTTTATGTTCTTGGTCTTATTCATCGATACAGGTCTGTTGGTGGAACCATTTCTCATAGACTAGAGTATACTATACCTAGATAGTCTAGATGGTTGTTCTTAGTTGACCATGGGCATACCGAAAGTTTGTGTAGCATACATGTATTCAGTAAGGATTGAGTAGTGTACATAGTCCTTTAACTTGAGCACCAAGGTGAACTTGTTAGTGATCAACCATGCTTTAGTTCCACATATGTCAGAGACCTTTCATGGTCTAACTGCTATGTGTCGCTAGGTGTGGTCCGATGCTTATGGAGTCTAGTATGTGCAGATATAGAATCCGTCAACTCACATGGGTGAGTTGTATATCTAGATGCTTCAAGACTGTATCTCAAAATGACTTACTGCTATAAGTAATAAACCCAGGAAATGAGTTTCCAACAGGGTTAAACAATATCGTAAAAGTGTTTGTGTATATTGTTTATCAAGATACTTGTCTAGAGATAAGTTCACAGATGAACGCATGAGGATTTTACAGTGATGGTCTATATCTTTACTCATCCAATATATAAATGGCAGAAGGAGTATATGTATACACGATGACCTCAACTTGTATAGTCCATTGCACTAATTTGTAATATTCGTGATGTGTGCATGGGGCATTGATCTCGGATTCACAGAATAGTTTCATTTGATGAATCAGGCATAGACCTAGTGAGTCCCGTAATATGAAGTGTACTCGTTGTACACTGAGGCAGCATACCGAATTGAATAGTTTAATCTAGTAAATTCCAGCAGAGCGAATGTTTGCTTCAGTTTTCCTCAGGCCATACACGTATCAAGACTTAAGAGTTAAGTACATCAATTAGTTAACAATAGTTGTTGACCAATGAGATGTTGACATGTGGCACATTATAGGCCTATCATTGTTTGACTTTGAAATTACTAAAAGGACTTTGCTTGTTGGACAAGCAAGGTAATTATTTTATTCATTAAATTGTTTATTGAATAAAATAATAATAATAATAATAATATATGATATTATTGTTTAATGGAAGTCAAACTAGTATTATTTATTATAATAAGACACATGTTTTATTATATTTAATATTAATTAAATAAAATAATAAAACACTAATACATGGGCATATAAGACATGGTAGGACCAAAGTACATAAAAGAAGCAAATGAAGAAATTATTTCTTCATTTACTTTGCCTCTCACGACAAACACACACACACACAAGCCTTTTGTTTTAATGATTTAATATAAACAAATGAAATAAAACATAAAGGCTTGGGCATGGCTATTGTGGGGGCCGAATTGCTTTTGTTCCAAAATGAGAAATCGTTTCTCATTTGGCCAAATTATTGACCAAATGAATCTATGCCTCTTGTTCTAGTTGTAAATGGCAAGGAAATTATTACCATACCATGTGGGCAATGTTTGTCCAATATGAAGGAAAATGAAATGAAGCTAATAAAGAGAAAATGTTGGTCAAATTTATAAGTGTGTGTGTTCGGCCAAAGAAAGAAGAGAAATGGAGAAGCTTTGTTTCATTTTTCAGTTGAATAAAAGTTTTAAGAGTTGAACTTCTTCTATTTTTCTTTCTAACTTGTCCAAGTGCTTAAGAGTTAAGCTTAAAAGTATAAGAGTGAAATAAGGGTTTAAGAGTTAAATTATTTGTTGGAAAAGCTACTATTCTAGCTTCCCCAAGCCTACCGTGTTGAGAAACTAGAATTGTGAATGGGTTGCTTCATCGCGGTTCTCTAATTCGACGAAAACCAAAGCCTTGCAAGGTAATAAATTCTTAAAATCCCTTTGTAATTTACATTTATGAGATACATATAAAATTTTATTGTGTTTATCATTAGAAAATTAGTATTCCGCTATTTCATTGTGCTTATATATATGTGATACCTATGCAATTTTCAATGATAGATACAAACCTACATGCATAGACCATAGGTTTAAAATCACTCACAATGTTCCTAATCTATCTTCACTGATGCTGGTCTGTCAATCAATATCTTAATAAATATATCAGTGTATGTCTATATCTAGATGGTCCAGATGGTTAGTTTTAGCAGACCATAAGTCTAGCAGAAGCTCGTATAAATATACATGTATTCATTAAGGACTAAATATTAAACAGACTCACAAAGACCTCTAATAGACATCCTATAAAGCCTTTAATAGAGGGTCTTTCAAGTTGAGTAGTATTCATGGTCCATTGACCTGATTATCATGGTAGACTTGTAAGTGATCAATCATACTTTGGTTTCACACATGTCAGAAACCTTTTATGGTTTGACCGCTGGGTGTTGTTGGGTGGTCTGATGCTCATAAAGTCTGGTGTGCCTAAATATAAGATCCGTAAGCTCATTTGGGTAAGTAATATATCCTATTGCTCTAAGATTGTATTTCAGAATGTCTTATGGCCATAAGCAGTAATTCTCAGGAAACGAGTTTAACCATAGGGATAAATAATATCACAAACGTGTTTGCGAATATTATTTATTGAGATACAATTCTAGAGATGAGCTTTCGGTCAAACATATGGAGATTTGATGGTACTGATCTATATCTCTGCTCTACCCAGATATAAATGATAGAGGGATTATACGAATATGTTATAACCTCAACTTGTATGGTCTAATGCGCCACTTTGTAATATCTGTAATGTGTGTGTAGGGCATTCATGGACATATGGAGGAGTTCCATATGATAATTCGGGCATGGACCTAGAGAGTCTAACAATATGAAGTGTACTCGTTGGGCACTGGGGCAACATTATGGATTGAACAGTTCCATCCAAAAATTCTAGCAAACCGAAAATATATTTCAGGGTTCCTCGGGTTGTGCACTTGTCTAGACTTAAATGTTAAGTACATCACTTAATTAGTTGACAAGAGTTGTTAACTAATTAAATGTTAGCAAGTGGCATAATTTTGTTCCATGAATTATTTCACCATAAATTCACCTATTAACCATGTTAGTAAAATCAAATAAGGTAAAAATTAATTATTCAAATAATTTTTGAATAATTGAATTAATATTATTTAAATAAGTAATAATATATTATTTAGTTGTTTAGGTAAGAGACATATACCTAATTAGGTATAATAGCCATAAAATCTTATTTTTTTGACCACTTAATCAATTTTGGGAGCACTTGTGAAGTGTTTAATACACCTAAAAATTGAATTGAATAATTAATTAACAAATGAGTAAAGCAAAAAATGTACAATGAGAAAGCATTGGAGAGAGTTTTTGGTATTGGAGAGTTGTTCTTTGAATAAAAGGTTGTGAGAAAAACTAGAGAGAAAGAAAAATAAATTCTTCTTATTTTTTTTAAAGAAACAAAACCTTGTTACTGAAAACTCAGTTGATGCTATTGTAGCTTCACAATCCCACCAGATTGTTATGAACTAGAATTGAACAATAGTGCACTTCAACGTGAGCTCAAAGTTAGAGCTAGGAAGAATCCGGAATTAAAATCTTCACTAAAGTTCTTCAAGGGTATGTTTTCTATCATCTTATGTTGTTCATTATATAAGTTACATGTGTATATGTTGATCATATGCTTAATTTCGCTACGAAATTATGTATATGATACATGTATTTAGTTTTTTTAACATGTTCACAATCACATGCATACACCCTAAAATATGTTAACAAATCCAAGGCAGATACAACATTGCAAGGCAATCACCATTAGGAGTGAAAAAGAGTTACCTGATACTATTGAAAAACCCCTATCAAATGAGAGGGCTTATAAAGAGGAATTAAAAGTTGAAGAGGATGAGTGAGCCAAATTAGAGAGAGGTGATGTGATGCAAAAGAGCGAATTGAGTCTTTATAATCCAGTACCTCTATTTCCCTAATGTGATGCAAGAAACTAGGTTTGGGGGAAGCAAAGTTAACCACTATTACCTTGTTACTTGCTGATCGATCTTTCACTTATCCAAAAGGCATAATTGAAGATGTGTTGGTAAAATTCTACAAATTTATTTTTCCATCAGATTTTATTATTCTTGATATGAAGGAGAATTGGGAAATTCCAATTATCCTTGGGACACCATCTTGGCAATTGGCAGAACACTGATTGATGTGCAAAAAAAAAGAAAAAAGAAAAAAGAGCTTACAATGAAAGTTTAAGACGAAGAGATAACTTTTAAGATTTTTAAAGTAATAAAATTTCCAAGTAAGACTGAAGATTGATTCAACATTAATATGGTGGATAGCTTTATTAAAGACATTTTTATGAAGAATTGTGGTAGAGATTCACTCAAAGGAACCACTGTTAATGTTCAAACTTTTTCCAACAAGGCTTAAAACAAAATGGTCGAGTTCATTTTTCAATATTTTCTTATGATGTTTTAAAACTCGAGGATAAAAATCCCAAAGACATTTAAAGTGAATAGGCAACAGGTGACACACATAGGGGATGAGAGATTGATTAGGTAAAATCCTCTGTTGTTTTATTCAAACCATTGTAAATAAGGAAATTGTAAAGTTGATTACGTTAAATCAAGTGCTTCTTGAGAGGAAAACCTTGATTACGTTAAATCAAGTGCTTCTTGAGAGGAAAACCAAGTAAATAATTTTTTTCTTATTAATATTTTTTGTTGTTGTTTAGTATCATAAAAAAAAGTAAGTCAGTGCTACAATCAATGATTGTGCCATATTGCTTATTTAAATAGAATGCAAGCATTGCAACACCAAGATCCAAAGTCACAACAACGAAGCCTAGAAAAAGGGATTCAAAGACCAGGTCTTAGAGCCGTAGTGTTGAGATCCTAGAGATGCAACACTATCCTATCCTATCTTATGGCCAACAGACAAAGATGACGAGAAAGATGACAATTCGGTAGTTATAATGGATGAGTGAGCATACACATTGTTGATAGGGAAGTAATCTCTTTTTCTCTTCCTTTTGCCATTAGAGACAACATCAAAATTAAGTTTTGGGTAGGGAAACACTTCTTAATGATATTTTGTCTGCATTTTGTTTTGTCTATCACTTTTGCTTAATGTTTTTCTATTTTATGTAATACATGTTAAATTTGTTTTAGTAGTCATTAGTTTTGGATTTGGTGTGATATTTGATATTCAATGATAACAAATTGATTATAATTGATATAGTTTTTAGGAATGATAGATAATGCAATTGATTACATGTTTAATCATTGTGTCAAGTTTTGCCTTATGTTTGATTCCTTGAGCACATTAAGCACACAAGTTAGGATCATTTAGTCTGTTTGCTACTTAGAAAATATTTAGCATGAAGTATCATGCATTCTAGAAATTGTTTGATTACCACTTGAGATGAAATCCTATGGTACACATGATTAAAGAAATAATTTTAGGTCATGTTTGGATTGTTTAAGACGAAATCCTAGAGCCTACCTGTGTATAATTTTATCTCTAGTTACCCTTTTTAATCCTAATGACTATTTTCTTTATTCACCACTTTTATAACTTAACCTTTAACTAAAATTTCATCATAGCACCCTTCTAACATAAAGCATAGCGATATTATTAGAAAGTTTTTGGATATGTTAAACTTATGGGAAGAAAGAGTGAATGAAGAGTGGTTGTGGGTTTTGATTGTTCAAAATGGATTGTAAAAATTTAAGTTTGGGGACGTAGTAACTTATTCAAAAAAAACAAAGAAAGAAAAAAATGAACAACAAAATAAGCAAAGGAAGTTAGAAATTAAGTTTGAAGGGAATCTTTAGGAAATTTGATGAGAGGTTCAAATGGCCTTGAAAGAATGTATGTTTGTGGTATGAATTAATGGTAGAAAAGTACTTGGTGCATTAGTTAATCCAAATGGTATAATCAACCACTCATATAAGCCGTATTTCGTTTTAAAAGTAGTTTTTCATTCATTGCCCTCTTTCATTCTTATTTGATGATATTCTCATTTATAGCAAAAACTTGGATGATCATGCTGTACATTTAAAATTAGTTTTGGATGTACTTAGAAAAGAGAAGTTATTTTCTAACTTGAAAAAGTGCACCTTTTACACCAATAAGCTTGTGTTTCTTATTTTTGTTGTTAGTGCACAAGGAATACAGGTTGACGAAGAGAAGATCCACGCGATTCAAGAATAGCCAAGTCCCACAAGTGTAGGTAATGTTCGTAGTTTTCATGGGCTCGCCAGTTTTTACAGGAGGTTCGTGAAAGAATTTAGCAGCATCACCACATCGCTTACTGAAGTCATCAAGAAAAATGTTGGATTCAAATGGGGAGACAAGCAAGAGAAAGCATTCCAATTGATTAACGAAAAATTAACTCATGATCATTTACTTGCTTTTCCTGATTTTACTAAAACTTTTGAAATTGAATGTGATGCTTCAGGTATGAGTATAGGCTCAGTTCTGATGCAAGGAGGAAGACCAATAGTATATTTCAGTAAGAAATTAAGTAGAGCAACCTTAAATTATCCTACTTATGATAAAGAATTGTATGCATTGATTTGAACATTAGAAACATGGCAACACTACCTTTGGCTTAAGGAGTTTATGATTCACACTGATCACGAGTCCTTAAAACATTTGAAGGGTCAACATAAGTTGAATAGGAAACATGCAAAATGGGTAGCATTCATCGAGACATTCCCATATGTCATCCGATACAAGCAAGGTAAGAAAAACATCATTGCCGATGCACTTTCTCGAAGGTACGCATTAATTTCTACTCTTGATGCAAAATTACTTCGCTTTGAACATATTAAAGAATTGTATCCTTTAGACCATGATTTCTGTAAGGAGTTTCAGACTTGTGAGAAAAATGTAGTAGGTAAGTTCTTTAGGCATGAGGGCTTCTTGTTTCGAGAAAATAAATTGTGTGCGTCAAATTGCTCTTTTTATGATTTATTAGTAAGGGAATCCCATGGTGGAAGGTTAATGGGACACTTTAGAGTCGCTAAGACCTTAGCTATTTTGCAGGAACACTTCTATTGGCCACACATGAAAAGAGATGTTGAGAGAATTTGTGGTAGATGTGTTACATATAGGTAAGTAAAATCCCAAGTGCAACCCCATGGTTTGTACATGCCACTGCCTATTCCCATTGAGCCTTGGATTGATATTTCGATGAACTTTGTGTTAAATTTGCTTAGGTCTAAATGTAACAGGGATTCAATTTTTATGGCTGTGGATAGATTTTCTAAGATGGCACATTTCATTCCATGTCACAAAACTGATGATGCTTTACATGTTGCTGATTTGTTCTTTAGAGAAATTGTAAGATTACATGGTATGCCTAGAACAATAGTTTCAGATAGAGATGTTAAGTTCTTGAGTTACTTTTGAAAGACTTTATGGTGTAAGTTAAGAACTAAGTTGTTATTTTCTACTACTTGTCACCCACAAACTGATGGTTAAACCGAAGTAGTAAATAGGACTTTGTCTACTTTGTTGAGGGCTATAATTAAAAAGAACATCAAAACTTGGGAATAATGTTTACCACATGTTGAGTTTGCTTATAATCATACTATTCATTCTGCTACTAAGTTTTCACCATTTAAAATTGTTTATGGTTTTAATCCTTTAACTCCATTGGATTTAATGCCATTACCTTTGTCTGAACATGCTAACTTAGATGGAAAGAAAAAGGTTGAATTTGTTAAGAAGATACATGAGAAAGCAAGACTCAACATTGAGAGGAGAATGGAGCAGTACGCAAAACAAGCTAATAAAGGGCGTCGACAGCTAATTTTTGAACCTAGAGAGTGGGTTTGGTTGCATATGCGAAAAGAAATATTTTTGTCACAAAGGCAATCTAAGTTACTTCTAAGAGGAGATGGGCCTTTTCAAGTCCTTGAGCGCATCAATGACAATGCATATAAGTTGGATTTGCCAGATGAGTACAATATTAGTGCCACTTTTAATGTTATTGATTTAAGTGTTTTTGATATAGGTGATGATTTGAGGACAAATCCTTTTCAAGAAGAGTGGGAATGATGAGAGCATGACTAACAAATGGAATGCAAAACCTATTCAAGTTTCAGTTGGTCCAATTACAAGGACTCGAGCTAAAAGGTTCAAGGAAACTCTCAATGGACTTATTGAAAACATTTGGGCAGAGGTAAATTAATGGAGGTGCAACGAAGATATTCTACGTATTCTACAAAGTTGGATTTCTATGATTCAAGCTTTAGAATAATCTAGAATAAATTTCTCAGATCACAAAGTGGGTGGAATTAGAGGAGTTTTCTAAATTGGTTATTACTTAAGTTTGACTCATCAAGTGTTAGGGAATGATGAAAATAGCAACCCATTTTAGCAACCCAAGTGGTTAGAAGCTTTTGGGAGCCTATAATAAATATTTATGATAGTAGTTGTAATATTTGAAATAAAGCCTTAGTTATTGGTGGTTGGTAGTTAGTTAAAGTCTGTAGCTGTATTTATTATTGTAGTTACAAAGTTTAAAAAAGCTAATTAGAAGTCATATTGGTAGTAGTTAGTAGTTTCTAGTTTTTAAGTTCTCATTAAATATTGTAATAAATGCTAGCATCCCAAATGTTCACTATAAATACATAAGGGATGATAAGAAAGCATTCAGCAATTTGATTAAGAAAATTCTTTTTGGTTATTTTAGAACTCTTTGAACTTATCAGAATAATTTTTGTGGCATTATCCTTTGACTTATCAATCAATCATTCCATAATTGATTGTGGCGTCTTCATTATACCAAGGTTCTTACTTCAATATAAGCAACGGGTTGCAGTTTCATATGAATTTATTTCTAGATGATCTTAGAGTCCTTCTTGATCCACAACTTTATCAAATTCTTGGCATGCGTATTAGAATCTTTAGAAAATTTGATGAGAGGTTCAAATGGCCTTGAAAGAATGTATGTTCGTAGTGTGAATCAAACCAAATTTTTTCCATTTTATCATATTTTCACTCTAAGTCATACATTATAAGCTATATAAAGACCTATTTAATCCTTGACTTTATGTACATCTATATTAGTGGAGAGTTGTATGTATGAAAGGCAAGCATATGAAATATAAATATAAATCTGTAGAGGTAAAATTTTTTACTTGTATATATAAACTAAATCCATTGCAAATGATTGATGAGAATGACTATACACAAACATACCAAGTAAATCAAATGCTAGGCATAAATTGACATTCTAACTTTTGTGGTATGTGAAGTTTTTCATGAATTATAGACTATGCGCAATCTGAGACAAGTTGTTAAACATCAACCAACCTGTTATTATTTTTCTAGGTTTTCAGTTTTCTCTTTTTGCTCGAGGATGAATAATTTGTAAAGTTGGGATCTTTGATAAGCATATTCTATACTTCTTATTTGGGTTTTCACAAACTTAGCATTTGTTTATTTTAAATATGAATATCAAGCTTTTTATATTATTAATTGTCATTTTATAAGTTTAAAGACAACAGGACTATTTGAGATGAAAATTCGAAGAAAATGAAAAAAAATAGACAAGTTAAGATCAAAAGATCAATGCTACAGCGCTAAAAGTGAAGCTTCAGTGCTGGAAAAGGAAATAAGAGTTTGGATAGAAAGTCAAGGTTGCAACATTGGTTATTGGCACTGTAGCACCAAGTGTCATAAAAAGTAAGCACTACAACTCTTAAGGGCAACGGTAGAACAATTATCGAGTTAATGCTGCAACATTAGACATTGAATTTGGAAGCCCTATTCTAACTTAGACTCTACTTTTTGCACTAATTTGAAGATGAAAGCATATAAATAGAAGATTTAAGGCCTATTTTGAGAAAAAAGAGAGACACTATAGGAAAAAGGTATTTTTGAGAGTTTAGAGCAACATTTTGAATAATTAAAGAGAACAAACATCAAGGAAAAGAAGATATTGAAGAATTTAGAGCATTACAACTTTGCTTCTTTTCTATTATTTTGTCCTAGTTTTATTCCAACTCTATGATGTTGAACCTAATGTGCTATAAAAATCTTGATTTCATAATGAGAATTTCTTTATCTAAGATTACAATTTGAACTCAACATATAGCTTAAACTGATTTATTCTCCCTTAGTTTATGAAATCAATATAGAGTTTTTTTATTCTATTTTGTTCTTAATGCATCTAATTATTTTATCACTAATTAGATTGATTAGAGAAACCTTAATGTACTTGGAAAATGAATTTTTGTGTTTGGCCTTGAATAGATTAATATATGATCAATGCATAAAAGCTTTGAGTTTCATGTGAGATAGAAATATACTTACATTGCATATATAACCCTTTAGAGAACCCGTTCTTAATGAATCTTGCTTTAATATAATTATAATAGGAATATACATAATTGACTAGGTAATATATTTCACTTGACTATCAAAAAAGGTTTGTGAGAATATTAGGTTTCTTGGTTAATAATTCATATTGATGAATTAAATTAAGGAGAATAATTAGATTCAAGTAAAGCATTGAAGGATAATTGTAATATTACATTCTTTTCATATTGGTAAATTGATAATTGTTGTCTTGTTCTATTTTTGTATCTATTTTCTTTGATTATTTAGTTTAAAATTTTTTTGAGTTATTAATTGTTTCAATAAGAATAAGAAGATGTACTTTTAGTACTTAACGAAATTAGTAATACTTCTTCGTGAGAATGATACTCTACACATCATTATATTACTTGTGTTGCAATAGCATGCACATGCATTCTAATTTCATACAACCCAAGTCAGTTAAGTAGCCATGCCATAACTTTCATCTTCACCTAGAATAGAAGAACAAGGTAGAAGTGGTAAATACTTAAAGCTGCCAGATTCGTGAGGCCTATCAAGCATCCTACCTACCTAGCTAACATAGTGCATGTCAAGAAGTATGGCTAGCTCCACATTTGTGTTTACTTCTAGGATTTCAATAAGGCCTATCCAAAGAAAGATTTTACTTTGCCAAACATGGAAATGTTTATCGGTTCTACTTCATTTCAGGGGATGTTATCATTCATGGATGGCTTCAGTGGCTTCAACTAGATTAAAATGGCTCATAGGGACACTGAAAGACTGCCTTTTGCCACCTTATGGGAAACTTCTACTACACGGTCATGCCATTTGGTCTTGAAAACATGGAAGCTACCTACATAAGAGACATGTGTTAGTGTGTTGTGCGTAGGGTGATTGTGTGCAATTTTTTTTTTTAATTTTGTATGTCTTACTTGAAAAATATATGCAATAGAATATAATACACACATCTCATTGCAATAATGAGATAAAGGGAGCTCACCCTTGAAGCGTTGCTCTGAACAATTCTAGTCCAGGAACTTGATGGAATTAATGGAGTTAAAATAATAACTTCCTATCTCAGTAGGATTTATTGAACAGATCTTTGCTTCTAATTATTTCTCTCGCCCTAATGACTAACTCATAGTCTTATAGTAAACTTTGTAATTCATACGCTTGATTGATTATTATAAAATGCTTAAGGCTTCCATATATAGGGAAAATGGCCGCTATAATTTAATCACGATTTTCATCCTCTTATATTAATTTTCATCTTCTTTATAATTTAATTGCTTAATCATACTTTGTTCGTAATTGACAATGATTTAAGTTGATCATAGCAATAATTTTAAATGATTGCAGTGATATTGATTTACGGTGCACGCTGGTCTACAGTGCACACTGATTTACAATAGATTTACGCTGATCCAAAAACCAATGATTTGTTTACAAAAACTTTGTAATTCCAATTTCATATATAAAAATTCATTCATTTTAACATGGTGTACATATATTATTCAGTATTTCAATTTGTTAAAAGCGAAACTCAATATAAAAAAGTCAATTACTTTGTTTACCGCATACCGTTATTACATGCAATAATTAGTTTATTTATATTTAAAATGATTCATATTTTAATTATAATCTCATAATACTACATGCTATTACTTTCACTACTTATTACTGCATACATTTAGAATTAAATTAATTGCTTTAAATATTGAATTGATTAATTGCACTAAATCAATGCCATAATCATGAGAATATTAATATAAATTTACTTTTTAATTCACATTGATGTAATTACTTCAATTCACATTGATATCGAAGTCTTGATTTCTTATCATTTTGACAACCTAAAATCCTTGAACCTAGTGTAAATATTTTTATTTATTTGATTAAGGATATATTAGACTTCCAATTTAGATATCCAATCTTGTGAATTTTCCTTCAGTATTCTTTGACTATTTTACGCAAAATTATGGAGAAACGTCAAATTTGTGCTTCTTCCAAAGCCAACAACATATCCTTCCAACAACATGATCAAACCCTTGAGTTCTGAGATGAAACCTATAACTAGCAAGTTGCCGCACCTCATGTCATTGTGCCACAAGTAGATTCGCTGCAAGTCGTAGATTAGATTTCAACCAGGAAATAGAAGCTTGGTGCACAAGCTCATTAGATGGAGTAACTCACCAAAACCTTTGCTCAATAGCATAATTATCTACATGAGGTTCTTAAGTAGAATAAAGATGCGAGTTCGACTTGTGCAACATCGTGAATCCCTTAAAAGTGTCAATGTTCTTCATGATGATGACCCGACTCTGCAACCACCACAAGTTATACCTCCACAGACAGTCCCACCATCATTAATGTATCCAAATCCAATCCTATATATAGCGTAACAACCTCAAGTGAATTTCTCAAAGAAATCACCTGTGGATAATACTTCTCTGTAAGTTCTCCCAAATGCTGCCACTCCCATTATCCCTATTCTGCCAACTATTAAGCTTTCTCATGCAACTTATTTATTGGAAAAAGCATTGACAGCTTGCGTGCAAGAAATATTTGATTAGCATCTTTAGAGTCATCAACTTCACACTTTTGGTGCCCTTTACTCCTTTAATATGTGAAAATTAAAGGAATCTCCATTTAAAGACGAGATCAAAAGCTAAAGGAAACCACCCAATTTGCACCAACACTTCAGATCCTTTAATAGTAACGCTAATCTAATAAGCCACATATAGTCCTTTAAGCAAATCATATCCCTCGAAGACTATAGTGATGCCCTCAAAAGTAAGCTATTCCTTCTAACCATCTAACCATCTAACCATGATAGGTATTGCAATGACATGGTTTCAGAACCTACCACTAAAGTCAATTAAGACTTTCGGCAATTTCTATGAGTTATTTGTCAGCCATTTCCAGACAACTCATCAGTAGCAAGTCAATGTGTTCGATTTGGCTACTATATAGTAGAGACCAAAAGAAACCTTGAAAGACTACATACAATGCTTTTGAGATGTGTACATGTAGATAAAGAATCCAAATAATGCTTTACCTTCAATTGCATTTTTCAAGGGATTATTGCTCGACACCCAAATATATGAAGATATCTTACGACAACCTTCTAGATGTATAAAATAGTCTTTTTGATGCATAAAATCTTTTATTTTTGTGGAAGAAAATCAATTGAACAAAGGTCATAGAGCACCCGTAAAAACTATTATCCAGTTTATTCCTTTTGAAATTCAAGATTAATAGGCCAACATCAGAGTAGATTATAGAAGAAGGGTATGATCTCACCACTCTCTCAAATATCGCAAATAAAAAAGGTTTTAACACCCTTCAAATACCTGAACTCCTTTTTAATACCTCAATTGAGAAGATATGGATAGACAACAAGCATAAAAGGCTTTTTTTATCCTCCATCTATAAGGACTCCAGCTTATCAATGAGACAGAACCAAGAAATGCCTATACCATAATGACCATGGACACAATACAAGCGAGTTTGGACATTAAAGAGGTAGATTGAAGATTTAGCATAAAAAGGCATACTAACCAAATATATCCTTAAGAATTATGTGTGTTCTCTTCCAGCAAGTCATAGTAATGAGTGACAGACCGACTCTACTCCTAATATTGCTCTTGAAGAAGTAGAGATCACAACCCCCTCGCCATTAAATGCATTGTGCATACATGGTTGACCTGACAATGATGATGATGTTGACTGAAACAATAGTTGTTATAAAGATTTTGAAAGATAAGATGTCGGTGATATTTTGAAAGGTTTGCTTGAAGTCCTAATAAAGGTAGTTTTAACCAACATGTGAATTCACTTCCAAAATATCTTTAAAAGGCAGTAAATGAAATCTTTAACCAACTACAAGTTCTTACTATTAGTGGTTGTCTAGATGATGAATGCCTCACTAAAAACGAGAAGAGACATAAGGAGAGAAAGCTTACCCAAACTAAGTAAACTAGGCATTATCACCAGTACCCATTGTTATAACAATGCGCTAATCATCAATAGATGGCTCCAGCTATATTAAATTTTCATATGAAGATCTAATAAGAATCATTTACCTATACAATGATCATTTGGTCATCACTTTGAAAATATTTGACTACTTTATCTCAAAAGTTCTAATTGACAATGGAAGTAGCATAAATATCATATTTTAGAGCACCTTTCAAAAAATGGCCCTTTTCAAGATAGAGATTGTCGCAAATAAGTCACCTTTAACAACACTAACACAGTACCAGTAAGGTTAATTTATCTGTACGTTACCATAGCTCAAAGGACTCTAACAATAAATTTCTTAATGGTGGATGCTGTGTCAAGATATCATACCAGTATATGTAGAGATTGGGTTCATTAAATGTACGGGGTAATGTCTACTCTAAATCAAAAGTTAAGATATAAAGCTAAAAATGGCATAAGGATCACCACTATTAAAGAAGACCAGCAAGTCGCAATAAGATGTTATCAAGTAAATTTGAAATAAGAGAGAGACATGCTAAGAAGCACATAACCAAGAGATTATGGGCTTAGCGTAGAGACTTTTACATTGCCATCTGCATCTATTAATATACAGAACTTTGCCAAATAACAATTGTAGCTAGTTTCAAAGGGGTTCCAAGAAGAGAAAAAGTAACAAGAAGCAAAGAAAATGAAAAGACAAAAGTTAAATGTAAATGAAATCGCTGAGTAGCAAGTTGAAAATTTTGCTCCTAGAAACAAAGAAGAACTATCTAGATCCAAAAAAGCACGTTTAGCTAAAATTAAACCTAATGCAAGAAATACCCTTAAACACTCTCAAATTAGATCTCAAGGTTCCCATAGGAACCAAGTTGCAAAAAAATAATATTCAGACAAGTTAGTGAAGTTGTTGCAAAAGCACGACAATATATTTGCTTGAAGCCATAATGATATGTCAGGAGTAGATCCAAAAATTAATTGTAATTCCTTAAATGTTGATTCAAAAGTTACTCTAGTAAAACAGAAGAAATGACGTTTCACCATTGAAAGGAATAAAGTCATAGATGAATAAGTTGAAAGGTTGTTAAACGTCAAGTTCATTAGGGAAGTCCATTACCATGAATGGTTGTCAAGTATAGTCATCGCGAAAAAAAAAGAATGAAAAATGGAGAGTTTGCATCGACTTTATGGATCTGAATAGAGCTTGCCCCTATAACTCTTTTCTACTCCCAAAAATTGATCAAATGGTTAATGTGACTACCAAATACAAGGTGATGAGTTTTCTTGATGCATACTTAGGATATAATTAAATACCCATGAATCCTGCCAATGAAGAAAAAACAACTTTCATAACTAAATGAGAAACATGTTACTATCAAGTCATGCCTTTCAAATTAAGGAATTCTAGAGCAACATATCAATAAATGATGATGAAGATATTCAAAAGAAAAATTTTGGGCCAAACAGTCGAAGTCTACATTTGACAATGTGGTCATCAAAAGCAAAAGAAAAGATGATCATTTTCAACACTTGCAGAAAGTGTTTGACATTTTTAAGAAACTATAAAATGACACTCAATCTTATAAAGTGTGTATTTGGTGGGACTTCAAGAACTTTTCCGGGGCACGTGGTCAGTCAGAATGAAATTGAATTAAAGAACCCACCAATACTAAAAAAGCCCAGATGATGACCGAACGAGTCACTTTATTGAACAAATTCATTTTTAGAATATTAGGTCGGTGCAAGCCTTTCTTACACATCATAAAAAAATCTTCTAATGAAGAATAAAAACATGAGCAATTAAAAGCTTATCAAGAGTTAAAGAGGTATCTGTAAGCCTTTCTAATTTTGACCACACCAAAGCATAAAGAACCACTCTTTCTATAGTAAGCGTTGTTCTATTTATTAAAAGAACCAACTATACTTAGTCGATTATGTCATCGAAACTTTAATAGGCACTAAAAATTGTAACACCAGAATTGAGAAGTTAATATTAGCTTTATTCAACGGGGTAGAAAAATAAAGGCATTATTTTGAGGCTTACAAAGTAATTGACTTGATCTATTTAGAACTGTCTTGTCACAGTCGAACTTGATTGGGTGAGAAACTAAATGGGCAATGTAGCTGAGCACCCTCAATCTAGAATACAGGCTATGGATAGCAAAAAAAAAAAAGGACAAATTGTTTCTTACTGAAATTCAAACCTAGCCACGAGGAGATAATAAATTCAAGTAAAGAAGATTCTAAACTTGATTATGTCCTATGGCAGGCTTTGTTGATGGGTTATCACATGAATTTGGCACTAGAATCAGTATTCAAATAAGACTTGTGTTTAAAAAGGCCTTGAGACTTAAGTACCAGACATCAAATAATGAAGTAGAATATAAAGCGAGATTAATAGGATGATACTAGGACTAAAACTGCATGTCAAGAAGATCCAACTCATAATGTATTCTCAATTGGTGGTTAAAAAATTCCTTAGAGAGTATGAAGCCAAAGACAAAAAATGAAGTTGTATTTAGAGAAAATACAAGAACTTGCGGGCAAGTTTCAATACTTTGGCCTATCCCAAATCCTACGAGAAGTAAATGAATAATGATGAATGAAGATAGAATTCATGAAACAAATATAGAGTTGTTACATATTCAAAGTATTGAAAAACAAATTAATGTTCTTACAATTGAGGAAGATGAAGATACATGGATGACGCTTTTCATCAAAGACTCAGTTTCACATAAGTTACTAAAAGATACTAACAAAGCTCACAAGATAAAGGTTTAAACTTTAAGATTTTCAATGATAGATGGGCAACTATACAACAAGTCACTGAATAGACCCTATTTGAGATGTGTTGGCCCATGAGAAGTGAAAGCAATCCTGGAAGAAATTTACAAAAGCATCTGTAGAAATCACGCAGGTAGAAGATCTATGACTCACAAGATAAAGTCACAAGGATATTTTTGGCTATATATGTTTACAAATTCAGAGGCATTTATCGAAAGATGTCACCAATGCCAAATACATGCATATACCTTGCATTAGCCAACAGAAGAACTCTATTCAATTATAAGCCCTTGGCATTTCCTCAAGTATGAATTGCATATCGTGGGACCATTACCAAAGCCAAAGAAGGAAAACAATTTATATTGCTTGCTATAGACTACTTCACAAAATAGGTAAAAGTTGTATGTCTAATGTCATTAAAAAAGAAGTGGAAAAATCTATTTATCATAACATCATCTATCAATTTGGTGTTTCTCAAATAATTGTGTCAGATAATAAAAAAATAGTTTGACAATCAATTGATGAAGGAATTATGTTAAAGAATGAATATCACTCACAAGTTCTCTTCTAAAAGATATCCAAAAGGGAAGACAAAGTTAACTAACAAAACTATCTTCTCTATCATAAAGAAGAAGTTAGAAGAAATGAGAATGGTTAAAAGTGCGCAACGAATTATTCAATCCAATCTGCTACCCTAGTGCACAACGAGTACACTTCATATTGTTAGACTCTCTAGGTCCACACCTAATTTATCATATGGAGCTCCTCCATACATCCATGAACGATGTTCCACACATACAATACGGATATTACAAATCAACGTGTTAGACTATGCAAGTTGAGGTTATTGCATATTCATATAATCCTTCCATCATTTATATCCTTAAAGAGTAGAGATATAGATCATCATCAAATCTCTATTTGCTCAATCATAAACTTATCTCCAGATTTATATTTCATTAAACGATATCCACAAACACTTTTGTGATATTGTTTATTCCTTCGAAATATATTTTTCGAGGTTTATGTTTGTGGCTACAAGACTTTTGGAAATACAATCTCGGAGCATCAGGATATACAACTCACTCATATGAGCTGATGGATCCCATATCTACATATACCGGACTCCATGAAAATTGGACCATACCCAGCGACACCTAGTGGTCAAACCATGAAAGGTTTCTGACATGTGTGGAACCAAAGCATGGTGGATCACTTACAAGCCTACTGTGGCGCTTAGGTTAAAAGACCACAAATACTACTTAACTCGGAAGATCTTCCATTGACGGCTTCATGAGATGTCTATTGGATGTCCTCGTGAGTCTGCTTAATATCCAGTCCTTACGAATACCTGCATACGAACTTCCACTAAGCTAATGGTTTGCTAAGACTAACCATCTGGACCATCCAGATATAGACATACATTAATCTATATTAATGGGTTCCACCGATAGACCCGCATTAATGAAATTAGATCAGGAACATTGTGTTTGAGAACATACTTACATAATAACATTTCCTAGCCTCATTTGCAACTCCTTGTAGCTGTGTTATTACTAATATGAACATGCTAACTCTTAGCATCATTAACTCTTAGTAGCACTAACTCTTAGTATTTATAACTATTAGCATTTCTAACTCTTAGCACTGATCTAAACTCCTTCAGATCATACAATTTCTGAAACGTTACAAGCATTTACCATTTTAATTATAAATAATATTAACGATTTTATTAGAAATGATAATTGTATAAATACTATCATTAAATATTTATACATTTTGGGATGGTACGTAAGCACAAATCCTAACAGCCCCATATACACGTTACGGATATTACAAAGCATCACGTTAGACCAAATAAGTTGAGGTTATAACATATTCGTATAATCCCTCTATCATTTATATCCGGGTAGAGCAGAGATATAGATCAGCATTGTTAAATCTCTATATGCTCTATCGAAAACTTATTGATCGATGCTATAGTAACTAAGCGTAAGCGCACACTATCGTATCAAGTAATATAGGATTTTAAGTTCAAGTATCGATCCGACAAGGATTATGCGATCTAATTCTATAAATCAAGTACTAAAATTGTACCTACTTAACTTTTATTCAGAAAATCACAATCTAAAATTTAATAAACTAATCTAACTTTATCAATTAAACTAAACAAAAGAAAATTGTAGAATTCACAAATAAAGATAATCTTGGGTTTTGACTCGTCCCCTAGTATTTCATTGGACTCATTAACAACTTAGTTAATCCCTTAATACCAATTGTTGATTTAAATCTCATCACAAGCCTATGTCAATGGTCGAGTGACTATATTACGCATTCTAACAACTACCTATATGTCTATGGTAATCAAATCAGAATATAATTCATTAAGATCAAGTCTAAATTATACCATACATGCAACCTAGGTATATGTCTATCCTAGATGAAACTCATAGTTGTTACCCTATGATCATGCATTAAACTATCTTAGACTAAATACATGAATCCATCTGTCGAGTTCATCATAATTCCTCAATCATTCAAAATATTGATCAGGATAATGAAAGCATTAAACACAAGATAGAATGAATCAATTGAATGTATCAAGTTCATAAACTAAAAATTCACACAATTCAAATCCATGCTAGGTTCACATAGTCTAACCATAGATGAACAATTTAGCCAACTACAAAATCAAAAGTATCCAACAAATTCATAAAATCAATAAGAATAAGAGCATAATAATAAAGAAAGAGAAGAAAAACTAATCAAAGTGACTCTTTGATATACTTGTCGCTCAATCTTGACTTGAAGTTTGGATCTTGATCTTGGTTAATTAATCTTTGGCTTTGATATTTGATTTTGTGTTGTGAATTCTTTCTATTTATAGGTTTATATCTTCAAATTAGGGTTAAACATCAAATACCAGTCAAATCCTAATTAAGAGGGGGGAAAAAAGAAAGAAAAGAGGCAAAATAAAACACTGTTCATGAGTTACTATAGCAAAAATAATGTTTAAGACTGTAGTATATCATTGTAGCAGTAGTAGGAGATCTTGATTCTTTATCTAACTTTGAATTAGAGTGTTTATTCTCCTTTTCAACTCCTCTCCTCTGAAAAGGCTAAATAGTAGTCGTTTTATAGGCTTAGGCAACCAAAAATAAGGCCAATTTTTCCCTTCAAAAGTCATCATTTCCTACCCTTCTACATTTTGGATGAATAGTGACTCAGCACTGTTCATGTTATTGTTTACTATATTGTTCAGTCATTGTTCATTAAAGTGATTCAATGCTCGTCGTTAACCAAGTCAACAAAGGATTCAAGGCATTGAGAGATCGCATGTCTGCTTATCTATAGTTGGTAAAAAAAAAACAAATAAATTAGCCTGAGGAGGTAGAAACCCAAAAAATACCAAGAGCAGAAAATTGAAAAGCTAACATATTAACAAGAATAGCTTCAACAAAAGAAGTTTAAATACCATGATCTGTTCCCCTTGAGTTAATCCCCAAACCAAGCATTAAAGAGATCAAAACTAAAAGTGTCATACATATGAACTCCCATCTAAATTGGATGGAAATAATACGACAACTAATCGAGGAATGGATCTTGCCACAGAATAAGCAAGAAGCTCAGTAGTTAAGATGCAGATTAGCTCAATACACTTTTATCGATGACATCCTCTATCAATGTAGACACTCCATCCCTTATCTAATATGCTTAGCACCTGAAAAAGCTAAATATGCTCTCAACAAAATACATAAAGGAATTTGTGGGCATCACTTTAGAGTAGAAGCTTTATCTTACAAGGTCTTCAAGATGTGATATTATTGGCGCACTACACCTAGAAATGCTACAGAGTTAGTAAAGAAATGCAATGCATGCCAGAAGTACATTAATAGTATCTATATTCCATCAGAGACACTGAAGATAATGACCAATCCTTAGCCTTTTATGCAGTGGGGACTTGACCTAGTTGGACCTCTGCCCCATGGAAGAGGCTTACTCAAATACGCTATTGTGGTGTTCGATTACTTTACTAAGTAGATAGAGGACGAACCACTAACTTCCATTACCACCAAAAGAGAAAAGACTTCATATGGAAAGGTTTAATCTACAGATTTGGAATACCACACAACATCATTATATATCATTGAAAACAATTTGATAGCAAGAACTTTGAGGACTTCGCTGTATAACACAGGATATAGCTCCTATTTGACTCGCTTGCTCACCTGACGGCAAATGATCAAGTTGAATCCTCCAACAAGCTCATAAAAAATTTATTAAAAAAAAGCTAACTAAAAAAAGAGAGCTTAGGCCGAGGAGTTATTTAAGATACTATAGGCACTGAGAACTACTAGTAAAATAGCCACTGAGAAAACTCTCTTCTTCCTATAGCCTTTGGATGTGAAATAGTAATCCCAGCAAAAATTGGAATGCCTACCTATAAACTGCAGTACTTTGAAAAAGATAAGAACGAGAAGCTTAGAGAAATGAACTTCGAACAAATCGAGCAAAGAGGAGAGCTAGCCAAAATTTTGACTATTGCATATCAACAAATAATAAGTTGATACTACAACAAACAAGTTCGAGCATAAAAGTTCCAAGAAGGAGACTTAGTTTTGTGAAATGTTCTGCCAAATACTAAGGACCCAACAGAATGAGTCGTTATACCTAATTAGGAGAATCCTTACTATTGAAACTGGTACTTACGTGTCATTCTAATATTGTATGAATATTAATTGTTTAATATGTATAAAATAAAAAATTCAAATAAAATTATTAATATTAAATATATAGTAAGATTCTTGTAACACTTCAAACATTGTATGATCTGGTTCAAAATAGTTTGGACCAACGTTAAGTGTTAGTTGTGCTGAGAGTTATAATTGCTAAGAGTTAGCAGGTTATAAGAGTCAATAGAATCTAAAGAGTTAGAGCCTTGTCTGAAATGGGACAAAAACCAGAGGGTATACTAGTAATGACATAGTTGTATAGGGTTGCAAATAGTGATAAGATATGTTATTGTGCAAATGTATTCTTAGACGTTATATTCTTGATCTATTTTCACTGATGCAGGTCTGTCAGTGAAAATCTTATATAATATAGATTATTGTATGTCTATATCTTAATGATCCTGATAGTTAATCTTAGCTAACCATAAGCTTAGTGGAAGCCCGTATAGGCATACGGTTATTTAGTGAGGACGGGATACTGAACAGGCACAATTAGAATCTCCAATAGACATCTTATAAATTTGTCAATGAAAGATCCTTTCGAGTTGAGTAATATTCGTGGTCTCTAAATCTGAGGACCACGATGGGCTTGTGAGTAATCCATCATACTTAAGTTCCACACATGTTAGAGACCTTTTATGTTTTGACTGCGGGATGTCGCTGGGTAAGTCTGATTCTTATAGAGTCCTATATGTAGATATGGGTCCATTAACTTATACGTGTGAGTAATATATCCAGATGCTCCAAGGATGTGTTCCAGAAAGTCTTATGGCTATAAGCAACACATTCAGGAAAAATGTTTCCCATGTCAGAAATAATATCGCAAAAGTGTTTGCAGATATTGTTTATTGTAATACGAATCTAAAGATAAGTTATAAAGTTAAACATATGGAGACTTGACGGTAATGATCGATGTCTCTGCTCTTCTAAGATATAAATGATAGAGGAATTATATGAATATATATATTAACCTCAACTTGTATGGTTTAATATGTTGTTTTATTATTTCCATAACGTGTATGTGGGGCCATATTTATGGACTTACAAAAGAGTTTTGTAAGATAAAATAGGTGCGAACTTAGGAAGTCTCACTATATAAATTATACTTATTATGCACTGGGGTAGCGCACCGGATTAAATTGTTAAATTTGAAAAGTTCTTAGAAAGTTAGAATTATTTCAAGGTCTCTCAAAGAGATCATAGGGTTTAATGTTAAGCCCAGGATTTCGGCAAATGGGCCATTAATTATTAAGTTTTAATAATTATTTTGACTAAATTATATTAATACTTTTGTAGCCATATGCATTTAGCCAATTTCAATTTGTAAGCAAATGAAATAAATGGTAAAGTGAATACTAAACATTTGGTGGCATCTTTTAGTTGGCTAAATGCATTGAAAATGAATAAATTGATTTAATGTCATGCTTTGATGAAAGCATGAGATGGATTTTATTTGGCTACTACTTCTTTCTTAACTCGACCATTCTCTTAACAAATGATAAAAGACCATTAACCTTTCTGAGATTTGGCCACACCATTGTTTTAAACGACTCATGTTTTTTTGCAAGCACAAAAAAGTAAGATTTATGCTTTGTCATGCTTCATTTTCGTTGGCTACAAATTGAATTCTTATTGGCCGAATTAATTGGAAACTTTGGCTATAAATAGCTAAAGTCCATTTCATTTGATATATAAAAGTGTTCTAATGGAAATACAAGTGAGAATAGTAAGTGTAAGTGTGAAGGTTGAGAGATAAAATTTAAGAAGCAAGTGTTACTTTAATATATATTGTCCCGATGACAATAATAAGGCTATCATTCTAGCTTGAAGGATCCTACCAAGTCCTACACTATAACTACACAAAGCACACTTCAAGGGTGAGTTCTCTAATATCTCATTAGCTAATAGAATGTTTGTTTAATTTTTCGCTACGTATTTATGCATGTGATGTGTAAATTAAAAAAAACTTAAAATATACACGTTCACTCGTTGCACAGCGCACTTTTAAATTGGTAACAAGTACATGACTATGTATTGTTTGTTTACATAATTAGAGTGTTCGTAGCATAATTAGGATATCTCGATGATACCAATTATGCATTCAAATATTGAAAAATGTGTAATCAAGTACAGTGAAAGGGATACCGTCACGGTGTCATTCTGTGCCGGTATAGTCCCCAGGCCTCAGCATAGCAATGCTAGGGTAGGGACCCTAGCACTATAATGCTATAAAGGTTGGCATTGCAGCACCGGAGGCTGGTCTTCTAGTGCTGCAGAACCAGAAACCTCAGAAAAGATATAATTACACTAGTTGCTCCAATTATTTATTTTAAATTGTTTAAAAATATTTATTGTTTATTTTATACCATTTATAATTGTTATAATAATTGCATTATAAACTGTGGTCTATTTATTTATGCTAGTAACCGTAATGAGAGCTTTACTGGTGGGGAGTTGTGCTTGCACCTAACAAATGTGTGATTAAAAATCACATTCTCAAAAGATGAGGACTAGTATAAAAAAATTCTCTCTTAATCAGATTGAATAATATTATTGTCAGAGTGTGTGGGAGCCCACACTAACTCCTCGGTGTCCACCAGAGAAGAAGATGAAGAACTTGCACACTCTATACACCCAGCTCAGGTTACCTGCGTCCTTAAGGATTCGAACCCTTGCCTCCATCTCCATAGAGGCCTAATAGACCTTTAGAGGTTCTCCAAGGAGTTGGTATGGGGTTCCGCACACTCTGACAAACAACAATGGTATCAAAGCCATTTAGCATATATTTGGGTGTTGTTTGAGTGAATGGATGCAAAATGCCTAGTGTAAATGGCACGTTTCAAGTGTTGAAATGAGCATGCCAAAAGGGGTGCACTGGACACTGCAGCACCAGATCACTGGCATCGCAGCGCTGGCACTACAGCGCTGGGGGTTTGACCTCTCAGCGCTGCAGTGATGACATCCGGTGCCGCAGCGGGTACCGTTCACTTGAACAGCATCATATAAATAGTAATTTCTATTGTTTACTTCAACAGTTGTATATGAACAGTATTTTTTTTACTGTTCATGGCTACATTAATAAGAGTTATCGGTCTGCATTATAAACCAGGATTAAATTTTGTGTATTGGTAACCACAATAGGAGCCCTATTGATGGGGGCTAGTTATGCTTACATAAAAAAATTAATTAATTGAAAATCACCCTCCATAGGAGAATGGAGACAAAGGATACACAAAAATGTCTCTTAATCAAATTGAAGAATATTACGTTATGAGATAATGTTTTATTTTGATCCGTCTTGTCAATATGGTGTTAGATGAGTCACATCGACCTTTTTCTAATATTGCTACAGTGTGAGGGACTTGGTCGGTTGGGCTTGGACTATACCGGTTAAACATGAGATGAGACAAATATTTACGAAAGTATTGCCCAATATTGCTACTGCGTAAGGGTAGTATCGATAGCATATATTTGATCATTGACAAGTTAATATGGAATACACATACCCAATATTCCTATATCGTGAGGATAAGGTGTATTCAGGATCGAGTGGTAAGAGTTGCATAAGATGCAACTGACAAATGTTGTCTACCTGTTGGGTTTACAAAGGCCATTATTGCTACAACGTGAGGCAGAGTAAATTTCAATGGGATCTACTTCCTGCTGTATAGTTTAAAAGAGTTTAAACTATTGTCTTCCCGTTTGAGAGATTGTCGGGATTATGTAAAGCAGTGGAAGGGCATTTTAAATCAAAAATATATAATTAGTATACTAATGATTTAAAATATTTTATTAGCGATTTAATGACTATTCTGCTCACATCTCTTGTTATTTTGTCCTGTCAAGTTTAATGGCCACTACGAACCAGTTCTTTTTTGTCAGACTGTGTGAAACCCACTAACCCTTTAGTCCAACCAACACCGGGATCACCATCCCCCACTAGTCAGGCACTGGTGCACCCACACAATCAAGTCAGGTTACTTGCACCCCCAAGGAATTGAACCCCCACCTCCATCTCTATGGAGGCCTTATAGGCCTTTAGAGGTTCGTCATTGTACCCATCAGGATCCTGACTAGTGGTGACTAGTGGGGGATAGTGATCCCGGTTCTAGTTGGACTAAAGGGTTAGTAAGCCTTACACAGTCTAACAAAAAGGTTGGCCTTTTTTGTCAGAGTGTGCGGGAGACCACACCAACTCCTTGGTGATGAGATAATATTTTATTATGATCCGTCTTGTAAATACAGTATTAGAGAAGTCATGTCGGCCTTTTTCTAATATTGCTACAGTGTGAGGGATTTGGTCGGTTGGGCTTGGACTATGCTGGCTAAACATGAGATGAGACAAATATATGAAAATGTATTGCTTAATATTGCTACAGTGTGAGGGTAGTATCAGTAACATATATATGATGATTAACAAGTTAATCTAGAATACACTTACCTAATATTGCTACAACGTGAAGATAAGGATCAAATGGCAAGAGTTGCATGAGATGCAATTGACAATTATGTTGAAAATTGATTGTGTGACATACGAGTGTATACGTAATTTTAAAAATTACTACACGCAGCGGAAACATGTTAGCATATACACCCAATTTAACAAATTTAACCACATATATGTTCAAGTATAACTATTATACAACAACTCATACTTGATGAACAATTGTATTACTTAAAATAAAATGTAAAGAACACTTACCTAATGAAGGTACTTTACAAATTCTTCAAGTCCTCCAACAATCAAATTGAAGAGCTCACCTTGAAGTGAGTTGTTGAATAATTCTAGTCCATAACAGTTTGGTGGGATTATGGAGTTAGAATGGTAGCTTAGTTTTACAATTTCTAACACATGTATTCAAACTCTTTGAACACAAATTATTTAATTCTTAAATGGAGATGGTAAACATTTACATACAACTCTTGTTTAAATGATGGAAACAATTTCCATAGATTAATTAATTTTAGCACAACTCTTGTCTATAATTACTAATCTTTTTCTCTATTTTCATTTATTCATTTTGATCCATTCATGAGAGAAAAAGATGAAGAGAATTTTTTTTTGCTTTCAACACTTGAAAAACACAAAACCAAAACTCTCACTTACCTTGCTTAACCGTATCATCTCCTTCAAAATGAATGAATGAATTGAATGTTAGCTTAATTTTTGTTTTTGTTATTCAACACTTTTTGATAAAATAAAAACAAGTGCTCTACCAATTTAATTATTGGTCTTTCACTTAAGATTAATTTATTAAGCATTATAATAATGGTCATCTAAATAAATTATTACCTAACAAATATAATTATTTTAATCATATTAGGTAAATAAATGGCCAACATCTGGGCCCCTCATTATATTAAAATACAATGGCCATGATTAATATATTATCATATTATCTAATAATATCTAATTTAATTATTCAAAATAATTTTGAATAATTACTTTTTACCTTACTACCTTTTACTACCAAGGTGAAATGATAAAACTAAGGTAAAATCAAATCATTGACCAAATTGTGCCACTTGTCAACATCCTTTTAATTAACAACTCTTGTTAATTAATTCAGTGATGTACGTAACAATTAAATCTTAACAAATGCACATCCCGAGGGATCCTGAAATAATTATTCTATTTTTGCTGGAATTTACTGGATTGAATTATTCAATCCAATCTGCTACCTTAGTGCGCAACGAGTACACTTCATATTTTTTGACTCTCTAGGTCCACACCTGATTTGTCATATGGAGCTCCTCTATACGTCCGTGAATGATGCCCTACACACATGTTATGGATATTACAAATCAGCGCGTTAGACCATACAAGTTGAGGTTATTGCATATTTGTATAATCCCTCCATCATTTATATCATAGAAGAGCAGAGATAGAGATTATCACTGTCAAATTACTATTTGCTCAACCATCAACTTGTCTCCAGATTTATATTTCCTTAAATAATATCTACATACACTTTTGTGATATTGTTTATCCCTTCAGAATATATTTTTTGAGGTTTATGCTTGTGGCCACAAGACATTTTGAATACAATCTTGGAGCATTAGGATATACAACCTACTTATATAAGCTGATGGATCCCATATCTACGCACACCACTCCATGAGCATTGGATCATACCTAGCGACACATAATGGTCAGACCATGAAAGGTCTCTGACATATGTGGAACCAAAGTATGGTGTATCATTTAAGGGCCCACTGTGGCGCTCAGATCAAAGGACCACAAATACTACTCCACTCGGAAGACCTTCCATTAACGGCTTTATGGGATGTCTATTAGAGGTCTTTGTGAGTCTGTTCAATATCCAGTCCTTACTGAATACCTGTATGTTTATACGAGCTTCCACTAAGCTCATAGTTTGCTAAGGCTAACCATCTAGACCATCTAGATATAGACATACACTAATCTATATTAATGGGTACCACCAATAGACCCGCATTGATGAAATTAGATTAGGAACATCGTGTTTGAGAACATATTTGCATAATGATATTTCTTAGCACCATCTGTAACTCTTTGTAACTATGTCATTATAAATATATTCTCAGGTCATTGTCTTATTTCATACAAGACTCTAACTTTTTATATTTCGCTAACTCTATTAATGTGCTAACTCTTAGAACTAATTTAAACTCCTTTAGACCATATCTGAACTCCCTTAGATCATACAATGTTTAAAACTTTACAAGCATCTTACCATTTATTATAAATAATATTAACGATTTTATTAGAAATGATAATTTATTATAAATAATATTAACTAATTTAAACTCATTTAGACCATACTATCATTAAATATTTATACATAATGAGATGACACGTAAACACAAATCTCAATAAATTATTGTCTACCTATTTGGTTTATGAAGGCCAATATTGCTATTGCATGAGGCTGGAGTAAATTACCAATAAAGTCTACTTTTAACTGTATAGTTTAAAGAGTTTAAATTATCATTTTTCCATTCAAAAGATTACCGGGATTATGTAAAGCACTAGGAGAATATTTTAGATAAAAAAATTATAATTATTATACCCATGATTTAAAATGTTTAATTAGCGATTTAATTACAATTCCACTAATATCTCTTATTTTATTTTGTCCTGTGAAAGTTTGATGACTATTATGAATCCTTTGGTATGCATAGTTAGTGCAGACCACCTCAAGGGTACAAAGAATTACTCTGACTAGCAAATAAATTTAAAAAATATTATGGATTCCAAAAAACCTGCATATGTTATTCATCAAAGATTGTCGAAAAGCGTTTCAGATAGCGCTGCCTTAAACGACATGAAAAAAGAGGGTGAGACCTTCTTCATTCATGATGCTTCATCTTCTATTCCAAAGGCTTCTAGGAAGTCCAAAGGGAATAAAAAGGTGAGGCAGACACCCAAGATAAGTTCTTAGAGGCAACAAATATACAAGCCTCAACAAAATAGCAAAATAGATGGAAAGTGTTTTCACTGTCGTGAGGTTGGGCATTGGAAGTGCAATTGCCTTAGATACCTTGCCATTGCAAGAAGACTCCCTCAGGTACGTGCTTGATGATCATAGACATTTCTATGGCATTTGATGCCAATTTTAGTTGGGTATTAGAGATCGCCTATCCTTTTCACAACTGCAATACGTTGCAGGGATTGAGAGAGACTAGAATGTTACAGCTTAGAGAAGTGATGTTACGAGTGAGAAATGGGGATTTCATACAAATCCAAGTTGTTGGACATTTTGATCTACTTCTTCCATCTAATAGAATAGTTGTATTACATAATTATTATTATGTGCCTAACATCATTACACAAATTGTATCTCTTTTTATACTTGACAGTGAAAGATATCATGTACATTAAGAACTGTTGTTTATGTTTATATGATGTAAATGATGTTTTTTTGGCTAAGTGTCAGTTAATAAATATACATTAAATTTTGGATACAACTAGAAATGTCATGAGTGTGCAAGCCAATTCCAGTAATAAATATAGTAGATCCAAAACTTTAAATGATAAAAAATTATAGCATCTAAGATTTGGTCACATAGGTGTGAGACGTCTAACATGTCTGGTTAAGGATGATTGGATACCTAATCTGACCATAGAGACTTATCTTGTCTTTGAATCTTGTATTCAAGGAAAGATGACCAAATCTCTATTTGTAGGTGTTAGACACCGAGCCATTGATTTATTGGAACTGGTACATAGTGATGTATACGGTCCAATGAATCACACTGCAATGGGTGGGTTTCATACTTTGTTACCTTTATTAATGATTTGTCACGATATGGGTATGTGTTTTTTATGAAACACAAGTTAGAAACCTTTGAAAAATTCAAAGAGTTTTAACTTGAAATAGAGAAACAAATTGAAATGTAAATCAAATGCCTTCAATCAGATCGAGGTGGTGAGTACATAGACAGTGAACTATCATATTATTTAAAGAAAATTGGGATTCTCACTCAACATAGTCCTCAAGGTACTTCGTAATATAATGGTGTTTCAGAGAGGAGAAATCAAACTTTATTAGATATGGTCCGATCGATGATGAGCTTTATTGATCTCTCCGAATACTTGTGGGGTTATAATCTAGAAACTGCTGCTCATATTTTGAACAAATTACCATCCAAAGCTGTTACTACCACTCCACATGAGATAACAAAAGGTAGAGAACCGAGTTTTAAGTATCTTAAGATTTAAGGATGTTTTGCTTGCGTAAAAGTTATGCAACAGAATAAACTTGCACCCAAAGGGTACAAGTATAGGTTCATTAGGTATCCCAGGAGTTCTATAGGATATCAGTTCTATGATCCTAAGGAACAAAATGTGTTCATTGCTCGTAATGTCACTTTTCATGAGATTGAACTTGATGAAGTTAATCTTAAATCAAATGAACCAAGGTGGAAACTAAAGTTTAAACAAGCAGTATACCTTTGACACACCCTCTACGTAAGTCTGAGAGGATGTTCAGGCCACCTATTAGATATGGTCAAATTACTGAAGGTGCATTTAGAGTTTTCTCAATAGAAGAATATGATCATTTGACTTATAGAGAGGCATGTTAGACATTAATTTAGGAAAATGGAAAGAAGCCATGAAATCTAAAATTGACTTTATGCATCATAATCAAGTCTGAAACTTGGTTGAGCTTCCCAAAGGAATAGTTTTTATTGGTTGTAAATGGGTTTACAAGAGGAAGCGGAGGCTAGAAGGGAAGGTGGAGACCTTCAAGGCCCAACTAGTAGGAAAATGTTATTCTCAACTATCTGGTATCAATTATAAGGAAACTTTTGCACCAATAGCAATGCTAAAGTCAATTAGGATTTTATTAGCACTTGCAGCATATTATAACTTTGAGATTTTGTAGATGGATTTAAAGATGACGTTCTTGAATGGATACCTCAAGGAAGAGATATTCATGAAACAACCTGAAAGTTTTATGTTCAGCCAAACCTCTAGTCTAGGGTGCAGGTTGAAGAAGTTCATTTATAGACTTAAGCAAGCCTGTCGAAGCTGGAATCATCATTTTAATAAGGTAATTAGAATGTCTGGTTTCATGAAAAATGAAAAGGAAGCATGTGTGTATAAAATGGTTAGTGAGGGTATAATAGTCTTCTTAGTCCTCTATGTTGATGACATACCGATCATTGGGAATAATATCAATATATTATAGTCGATCAAGAGTTATTTGAGTAAGAAAGTCTCCATGAAGGATTTGGGAGATGCTTCCTATATACTAAGTATAAAGCTTTATAGAGATAGAGCTATGAAGCTGATAGGAGTCTCTCAATCATTATACATCGATAGTGTCTTAGAAAGGTACAGTTTTACTAACTATAAGACAATTAATGTATTTTTTAGACATAGTATTCATCTTTCGAGGACAATGTCTCCTCAAATAGAAGATTAAAGAGTTAGAATGTCTAATATACCATATGCATCAGCTGTTAGGAGCTTAATGTATGCTATGATGTACACGAGATCTGATATCAAAATGACTATAAGTGTTACAAGCTGGTACTAGTCTAATCTAGGTGATAGCCATTGGATGGCAGTCAAACAAATCCTAAAATACTTTGAGGGTACAAAAGATAATTTTATCATTTATGGAGATGGTGACTTACAGATGAGAGGATACACGAATTCAGATTTTCAGTCTGACCTAGATGATAGAAAGTTTACATATGGGTATATGTTCACTCTCAACGGGTGTTGCTGTGAGTTGGAAGAGAACCAAGCAGGGGTCCACACCTGATTCTATTATAGAGGTAAAGTATATAACTACCTCAAAAGCTATAATTCTAAGTTTAACGGATCCTATCCCATTATTTTGTGATAATAATGAGGCCATAACACAAGCTAATGAACCAAGAGCACACCAAAAGTCTAAGCATTTGAAGAGAAAATATCACATCATTAGAGAAATCTTGGCTAAAGGAGATGTAATTATTTTTAGAATTAATTCTCCAAATAATGTAGCGCACCCACTTACAAAGGTGTTTGAGAAACACGTGGAGTCTATAGGTATTAGATACCATCATGAATGGCACTAGAGCAAGTTAGAGTTGTTGGAACTGGTGCTTATGTGCCATTCCAATATTGTATGAATATTAATTATTTAATATTTATACAATAAACAACTCATATGAAATCATTAATATTAAATATATGGTAAAATGCTTGTAACACTGCAAACATTGTATGATCTAGAGTTCAGAGCTAGTTCAAAGAAGTTTGGACTAATGCAAAGAGTTAGTTGTGCTGAAAGTTATAATTTCTAAGCATTAGCACTACTAAGAGTTAATAGATTATAAGAGTCAGCGAAATCTAAAAGGTTATACTAGGAATGACATAGTTGTAAATGGTTACATATAGTGCTAAGAAATGTCGTTGTGCAAGTATATTCTCAAATGTTATATTCCTAATCTATTTTAAATAATACGAGTCTATTGGTAGAAACTTTATTTGATATAGATTAGTGTATGTCTATATCTAAATGGTTAAATGATTAATCTTAGCAAACTATGAGTTTAGTGGAAGCCCGTATAGGCATGTGAGTATTCATTGAAGGCTTGTATTGTACAGGCTTAATTAGGATCTCTAATAGACATCCCATAAAGCCGTTAATGAAGGATCCTTTTGAGTTGAGTAGTATTCGTAGTCTTTAGACCTGAGTACCACAGTAGGCTTGTAAGTGATTCCTCATTCTTAGGGTTCCACATATGTTAGAGATCTTTCATAGTTTGACTGCTGGGTGTTGCTAGGTATGGTCCGATGCTCATGGAGTCCAGTGTGTGTAAATACATAATCTGTTAACTCATATGGGTGAGCAGTATATCCAAATGCTCCAAGATTATGTTCCAGAAAGTCTTATGGCCATAAGTAATACACTCGGGAAAAATTTTCTTATGTCAGAAATAATATTGGAAAAGTGTTTGCAGATATTGTTTATCAAAATACGAAGTTAGAGATAAGTTCTAGAGTTGAGCATATGGAAACTTGACGGTGATGATCTATATCTTTGCTCTTCTAGGATATAAATGATGGATGAATTATACGAATATATATTAATCTTAACTTGTATGGTTCAACATAATGTTTTAATATTTCCATAACGTATATGTAGGGCAATGTTTCTAGACTTGCAGAAGAGTTTCGTAAGATGAAACGGGTGCGAACCTAAGGAGTCTAACTATATAAAGTGTACTCATTTTATACTGGGACAGTGTACTAGATTGAATTGTTCAATTTAAAAAGTTCTCAAAAATTCAGAATTATTTTAGGGTCTCTCGAGGAGATCATAGTGTTTAATCATGAAGCCCGAGATCTCAGCAAATGGGACTTGCCACTTTTATCTTTCTATTGGATGTCACATATCATGCTATAAATTTGTTAGGGCATGACATGTGGCATCATATTAATAGGCCATTAATTATTAAGTGTTAATAATTATTTTGACTAAATTATGTTGATTATATTAATACTTTTGTATTCATAAGCATTCGGTCAAATTCAAATTGTAAGCAAATGAAATAAATGGTAAAGTGAATATTAAACATTTGGTGGCATCTTTTAATTTGAAAATGAATAAATTGATTTTAGGTCATGCTTTGATGAAAGCATGAGATGGCTTTTATTTGACCACTACTTCTTTTTTAATTCGACCATTCTTTTAACAAATGATAAAACGCCATTAAACTTTTTGAGATTCAGCCACACCATTATTTTAAATGACACATGTCTTTTTGCAAGCATGTCAAAGTAAGATCTATGCTTTGTCATGTTTCCTTTTCTTTGGCCACAAATTGAATTCTTATTGACTGAACTGATTGGAAACTTTGGCTATAATTAGTCAAATTCCATTTCATTTGATATATAGAAGTGTTCTAACGTAAATACCAGTGAGAATAATAAGTGTAATTATGAAAGCCAGGAGATAAAATTTAAAAAGCAAGTGTTGCTTTAGTATATATTATTTCGGCGACAATAATAAGGTTGTCGTTCTAGCTTGAAGGTTCCCACCAAGTCCCATACTAAAACTGTGTAAAGCATACTTCAAGTGTGAGTTCTCTAATATCTCATTAGTCTAATGGGATGTTTGTTTAATTTTTCGTTGCGTATTTATGCATGTGATATGTAAATAAAAAAAAATTAAACTATACACACTCATCCGATGCACCGCATACTTTCACTTACAAGGTACTCAAGAGAATATGATTAGGAGTTTATGAACTCGAGCACATAAACTCCTCGAGAAATACTATCTTTAAGTTATGTTCATTATACTCTATTTTCTCATTTCCAAAAATAAGAGAATTTATTAATAAACTCTCATTCCTTTTCCAAATACTTGAGCTCTTATCATTTCTCTAATTTTCTTTCATTATTTACACTTTTTATGAGAGAGAAGGAAAAATTAAACACAAATAACAATTCGTGCTAGAAATCATCTATCAGAACACAAGGTCCATTTAAAATCTAGCAAATAAAGATATGAAATAGTTACCTTTATCATGCTCACAAGCAACTTATAGAAGGTAATAAATGGATCCTAATCCCACATCTAGTGGGCACGAGTGGGACTAATAGGTCACTTTTATTCTCAAATAAGAGGAAGAAAGTATTTGTTCGAAGTAAAAGTCGAAGGATTCCTTGTTATGAACTTATGAATGATGTCTTAATCAACTAGTTCATCTCTCAGAAGAGTAGGACCTACGTCAAATAAAGCTAAGGAGATGACCACCCATTTTCTTTTATCACTTAAAAAATAAGGCCTCGGCTTTGATGTCTTCGACCCAACTCCTCCATTAGGAGCAGAGGCTAAGTCCCATTTGATAGATTGTAATAGGGCCCACCCCTCTGCCTAGGGTCCATCAGAGTGCAGCACCTGCCACCTCAGCCATAGATGCATTTCATGTGCAACCTCCCCAGTGCTTGAACCTAGGATTTCATCCACTTATGCCTTACAAGTTTGAGACCGGTACTCGTAAGGCATAATATGGAATAGTTCTTGGGTTCGATTCTTTGGGGGTTTGTGCATGAGTTGGATGTGTTAGGCCGTCAGCCTGGGGATCTACTGGTGGATTCCAAAAGTTGCGGTAGGCTCTATATACCTTGACACCATTAACTATGACCGGACGTGCTTATAGTAGTCCCTTGAGTAGTAAGCCAAGCAGAAGATTTACTATGGCGAAGACGCTTCTTGTCCCTTTTACCAATTTACTTATCTATAAAAATAATAAAATAAGAAGATACACAAACCATAGACTCTTAAAGCAAGAACAAGTCCTCACTTCCCTATATATGACTCACCATGAGGTTGAGTACCTCAATTGTTCTTCCTATATAAGGGAGCCTCTTAATCCTTATGATCAATCAACTCAGTCTTAAGAACCAATCTTGCCTGCCCATTCAAACTATAAGGGTCTGACTTAATTATTACGAACTTGATCCTTAAAAAGAGAAGAACATCAACCTATTATCAACAATACATATTACCATTTGAAAATCAAGGATGGTTGGCCTACAATATCTAAAAAGCCATCACTAATAAATAAAAAAAGGCCTAATTCTAGAAAGAAAATCCTTAGAATTTCAAAGGGACCAAAGATGTATAAAATTTCAGAACCAAAGAAGAAAAAATTATATAAAGCAAAAACTTACTTGCGTAAGAGAAGTAATCGAGGAAGAGTACGTAAAAGAGATGCAATTGGAATCAGAGTACCCAAATACCAAGAGACACGGTCTTTTCTCTCTCAAACAAAAACGAAAGCAAGCTATGAAAAATTAACCCCAGTCACCCAATTAAAAACAATTTTGAAGCTTTCTAAACAAATCTAAGCCATAGATAAAATCTAATAGCTATTGATAATTCCCGCTCAAAGATGTTTCTTTAACTACTAAAATCATATATGAGCATCCAAGAAACCTAAGCAAACCAGAGGATATAAAATGGCTATGTCACTCGAGCTACTTCTATCATACAACTAATTATAAAAATGCAGAACTTGAGAGAAGGTGCATTTAAAATGAAATGATGAATTAAAAATACCAAGGGTCACACTACAAGAATTCCTCAAGCCAACAAAATCCTTTAAATATCTTTAAGAAACTTTTATAGGAAGTAAAATGAAAATGGTAGATAGAAAGTCCTTATGACCACTGCAATCATATAGTCTACCTCAAAATGATTCATGGCAGTGAAAAACGTTTAAGACAAACACTCAACCTTAAACTCCATAATACTTATCGAAGAGATCTCCTATAGTAGAAAACAAGTAGCGCTTTGAGAAATCAATAAATCTAAAGATATATATTCAGAATAAACAACTGGTTAAAGATTATCCAAATTGTACAAAAAATCCTCATAATATAAAAGGCAATCAAAGTAAACCAAGAAGGAGGTATAAATATAAAATTCATTTGATCATTAAAAAAAAAAGTTCATTACATCATGGCAAAAAAATACCAAAAAGAGAAACAAAAAGGCTATGTCTAAACAGTAGGGGGATCATCTCCAATAGTAGCTTCGGCAGGGATAAGAACATCATTAGCATGAGGAACCCCCCGAGAAGTAGATTCATTTATAGGTGGGGGAGGAACCTCCTCCACCACTCAAGGAGTTGGAACTTTGACCTCGGAAGCCTTGACCTCTTCATCAGCTCCTTCCTAATTAGCAAACAACTCGCCCATCCAAAAGCGATCCACATTTAGATGGTGGTTTCTAAATAAGTCTACCAATATAGAGAAAACCTTATAGACCTACTTAGCCAGACTAGCCTTTGAGGACTCAAGCTTCTCTTCTAACTCAATGCTTGAGAAAAGGCTAGCATTTTCTTCTCCAAGAGTAGTAACTTGACCCACAAGCTTTTTTACCTCAGACTTAAGGACTAAGACCCTTCTTTATGCTATTGTAACATTTGCCTTAATGATAATAACTTTAATCGCCATCTTCTTTTTGGTAAGCTTTACTTTGGCTAAACAATTATCATGCTCGCGCTTAAAGACCTCTATTCATTTTCTTTATCTCTTTCAAGAAATACCCAAAATTATGGCCAAGAGATTCAAATGCACTACATATCAGTAAATGAACATCGTGTTCATTAGGCACAACCTATTTTGCCTCCTCAAGAAGAGGTAATAAGTATTCATACCTCCTCTTATTTGTGAAAGGAAGGTCCAATGAGTGAATAGACTAGGGGTCTATGCCTCAACTAGGGACTCAGAGTCAAATACCCATTTTAGGTCCTAGCTTCAGAACCTCCTCCACTTAGTTGAGGTAGTAGAGGTGGAGGGTTTGCACTAGGAGGTGTTGAACTGATAGGAGAATGGGTCAAAATCTTAGCAAGCTCATTCCCCTGATGAGGAGAGGTCAAAGTACCAGTAAGATCTTTCCCTTAAAAAGGCTTTAAGACCTCATATAGTACCAAAGTTCTTTCCTCGAAACTCTTACTTGATCTCATAGTACCAAGACCAAGCAATCCACGAGAACTTTTTACTTTTTCATCTCCACCGCTTCAGAGGCATCAGCAGGGAGAGATCATTTCTTCTTAATTCTCATCCCTGTCACAAGAAAAAGAAAACATAACAAACAACCAAACAAGAACAAATAACATAACAACGGCAAAATCTAAATCTAAGAAAGGTTACCTCTAGATGAAGAATTAGATGAAATAGACAACTCTGTAACAAGTTCAACAACCACTAAGTTGTCCATAATGAGGAGTTCCTTAAAAGGAGTACTATGAAACCCTACGACCTTAATCTAATTATTTTCCTCCTTAGTAAGTTGTGGCTTGGAATACTAGAACATAGATAAAAGGAAGAACCAAAGTCAGAAAGAGATTGCCTATTTAGCCGCTAGATAAAGCGCATTTCTTGAAGAGTCACTAATATTGAATTATTGGAACTAGCTTCAACAGAAGTCCCATTATTGTCTTAAATATGTCCATGACACACAGAGTAAATGAACTATTTAAAAAGGAAAAAAGAGATCCCACTTAACTAAAGGAGCATTTATCCCTCACGCAAAATTCGGTTTCGAGCACAGACATAATAGAATAAAGTCAAGGACATTGGTCGAACACATCAAAACAAACTTTAAAAAAAACCTCAATCCAGGGAATACATTTATAAAGTTTCCAGTGTCAATCACTGCATGCCCCTAACCCATCCACTAAAGCCTTGAAAACTAAGCCTGTAAGCATAGGTCTTTTAGAAAAGGGAACATGTGGACTCTATACATGCATAAAAATTCTTCTTGGCCTAGTGTTCACCCTTCGAGCTGAGTGACCACTGGTCATAACCCAATCACCATGTTCATTTAAGTAAAAAAAAACTAAAAGTCTCATACCAAATGGGTACCTTTCGAGCTAAGTGAACAATCAATTCGCTTAAGTAAATACTGAAGGGCCCATATTAGAAGACCACCCTTTGAGTTACACTAATAGGGCCACACCTCAAGCCATCAAGCCAAATGATCATTGATTATACTCAATTACCATGGATACTTGGTAACCACTAAAGGACTCATATTGGAAAAGGAACACATAAGCTTAAAAGGGTTCAACGACCGAGAATCACAGATAGGATTCACCATGTCAAGCATCATTCCTACAACCTTGGTACAAGTTCTACCAAAGATAGAAGGGATCCTGAAAGTACTTGGTGCGTGGGGTGAGCGTGTACATTTTAATTTACATATCACATGCATAAATAAGTGCAACACAATATTAACAAGCATCTCATTACACTAATGAGATATTATAGAACTTACCCTTGAAGTGTGCTTTGTGCAGTTCTAGTCTAGGACTGGGTGAGATCCTTTGAGCTAGAATAATAGCTTCGTATTCTCGGCATGAATTAACTATTTGAAGTAACTTTTGCTTCTATTTATATCTCTCGAGCTAACTATATGAATTTTCCTTTTATATTTAGCCGAATGCCACATAAAAAATAATAACATTTATTATATATTTTAATGACTAAGACTTAGTCATTATAACATTTGACCAATACCTTATAATTTACTTGACTTACATTTCACTTACTTTTTGCAAATGTACCATAACCCTTTATATAGGCAAAATGATGAATGGAATAGTGTAAGCTTAGTGGCCGAACATGAGTAAATGAAGTGGCTAAAAGTAACACCTTATGCTTACCTTTTAAGCATGACAAATCAATTAACCATTTAGCTTTAACACCTCTTGGTATGACACTTGATATGGTCAGCACATGCTTACTCTTAAGCATGATAATAGCTTTAAACATGGCCGAATACACTATTTCTAAAATGTTCATTTTAATGCCACCTTTTACAATTTGTTTCAATTGGCCAAAACATGGATTAACACTAAATAAAAAAAAGCCATATATTTAATGCCATATGTCATGCCATTACAAATTAATGGCATGACATGTAGCATCAAATGAGAAGACTAAAGTGGCTCTGACATATGTGGAATGTAAGTATAGTGGATCACTCATAAGCCCATTGTGGATATACAACTTGGAGCATCTGAATAAAAAATATTTGCAAACACTTTTACAATATTGTTTCTCACACGGGAAACACTTTTCCCAACTTAATTAATTATAGCCATAAATTTTTTTGAAACATAATCTTGGAGCATCTGGATATACAACTCACCTATATAAGCTGACGAATCCTATATCTACTCACACCAGACTCCATGAGCATCGGACTATACTCAATGACACCTAACGGGTAAACCATAAAAGGTCTCTGACATAAGTGGAACCTAAGTATAGTGGATCACTGGCAAGCCCACTATGGTCCTCAGGCCTAGGGACAACGAATACTACTTAACTCGAAAGGATCATCTATTGATGGCTTTATGAGATGTCTATTTGAGATCCTAATTGAGCCTGTTCAGTACCAGTCCTCACTGAATACCCGTATGTCTATATAAGCTTCCACTAAGCTTATAGTTTGCTAAGACTAACCATCTGGATCATCTAGATATAAACATACATCAATCTATATTAAATAAGATTTTCACCAATAGACCAGCATCAAATAAAATAGATTAGGAACAGGACATTTGAGAATATACTTGCACAATGACATTTCTTAGAAATATTTTCAACCTTTTGAAACTATGTCATTGCTAACCCTTGGATATTTGTCCCCTTTTAGAAAAGGCTCTAACTCTTTAGATTTCGCTGACTCTTATAATATGTTAATTCTTAGTAGTGCTAACTCTTAGCAATTATAACTCTCAGTGTTGCTAACTTTTAGCCCTAGTTTAAACTCTTTTAGACTAGATTTAAACTTCTTTAGATCATACAATGCCTGAAATGTTACAAGCATCTTATCCTATATATTTAATATTAACAATTTTAATCATAATTCTTATTGTATAAATATTAAACAATTAATATTCATAAAAAAATTTGAATGGCATTGATGTGCATCATGAAGGTTCTAAATCAACTCAAGAAGGTGAGCTGAGCGTAAAAGAGGTTTCAGATGGTCTAATAACAAGAGCTAAGGCCAAACAGCTTCAAATGGCCATAAGTAGTCAAATTGGAGCTATTAAAGCTTCTATAGGATTAAAAGCTTGCGATCTGAATGAAAATGAGCTAAAGGTATTTATTTATCTTCAATTAGAGATTGGGATGTGATTTAGAGGCATTTGGTGACATGCTTAACGAGGCAGCTGAGGGCTTTCTTTCCATGTTATTGGGCTTAATTTGCTTCATTTTTATTTACTTCACTTATCTCTCTTTCTTTTATGTATTTGGGCCATTTTGAACTTGTTTAGCTTTATTTTAAACTGTTAAGTCATATTGAGCTTGTTTTGGGCTTTTTAAGTTTATTAGGTAATATTAGGGTTTCCCCCTTATCTTGTAAGCCTATAAGGCATCTTAAAGTCTTATAGAGGCAGTTGCCTCATTCTTCAATTTTATGCACGAAAATAGAACTTTTCTCTCTCAAAATTGTCTTTTCAAGTTTTTCAACTTTTAAAGATAGTTGCTGACTTATTACTCTTTGATCACCAAGAGTGTGACGTCAAAACCCTAAATTGATCCTTGTAGCGTTCATATGACTTATCAAGGTTTTCTTTTTAGTTCTATCCTCCATCTGATTTACCATTTACTTGTTACAATTCCAGCCTAAATACTTAAAGAAAAGATCAACAAAATCAGACAACAACCTCATCTTAAATAATCAGTTTTTGTTTTTATTTTGAATAATCCAATTTGAAGATCAGGACACATCAGGCACGTAAGCACTATTTCTAATAGATCCAACACTATTTTGATAAATCTCTAATAAAATAATCCTAGATGGAAAAGTATTAAGGGCTTCTAATCCTTACAACATTCAATATTATGTATTCAACGTACACTGTTTTCCTATAAATAAGGTCTGATTTTGCCATTATAGGGGCAAAATGATCTAAATACAAAATATCTACTTGCATACTAACCATACACTGAAAAACTTCCTAAATTCTTTTATTCTTGATTCTTTAAGCTTCTTGCCCTATTCTTCTTGTTTTGTTTTTTAGATCAATACTAGCTTAAGTGTCGAAGTTCCTATGCCAAAGAACTCCTATCGCAACCCACCTTCTTTTCTGATTGGAAGGTTTTCACCAAATGCCTAGTACCCTTAAAGAAGGAAAGATTAACCCTATTTCCAGTTCTTCATTGGACCGAAGCCTATTTCCCAAAGAAACAAATTCTACTTATTGATTCCAAGGTAACTAAATTCTAGGATCAATAAGAGTATTTTGAGTTTTATTATTGTTCACTAACACGCACATATAGAAAAACCACAAGTTCACGTGCCATGATCAAAGAATAAAGTGATGAGAATGAGTATCATCCCACAAGGGTTGTTCTTTAAAATTTAAGCTAAATACTATGGTGTCCAAAACTTAATTTTATCTAGGCTACCTTAGTTTTAAATTAATGTTGATAAGTAAATGAATTTAAACTAGAAAAATAATTAAAATTGACAATTTAATAAAATGAGAAATCTATGATAAATGGATTCTAGAGTCTTGACTTCACTCTATTCTTCATATGTTCTCCTATTTAATAATTGTTAACTAATTCTATTTTAATTCATTAATTAAGGGTTTAAAGTTCATCTCATTACCTTTCCCAAGTATTAAATGAATGTATAAATATTTAAGTTGATATCCCTATCTAACTTGCCTTCCTATACATTCATTTAGTGAATCTTATATTGATCATCAAAGTGTTGTTGGCCTTCCAAACTCAACAACAACTAAATTGTGTTTCCCAAATCTGGTAAATGCATCAATCTCTCTCAATATTAAGTCCTAAAATCTAAACCAGCTAATTCATCCCACGGCCTATGATATATCAGGCTTAATTTTATTAGCTATATATAATAAAAATCCTATCATTTAAGAATACCTAAATTGAGATATAGGTACTTCTTGATTTTTTTTCACTCTATACTAGGATCATAAGGTGTAGAGACAGATCTACTAGAATCATATGAGCTTCTCCCAAATCTTTTATATCAAAATTCCTAGACAAGTAAACTTTTACATTATTTATTATCTCCAAGTTTGATACAAATATCAAAATATCATCTACATATAAACTTAATATGACATGGGATCCATCATTTTCTTTATAATATACACATTTATCAAACTTAATTACCTAAAGCCATAATTTAAAATCACTTTATCAAATTTCTCATGCCATTGCTTTGGAGCTTTCTTAAGAATATAAAGAGATTTTACTAACTTTCAAACTTTATATTTTTGATCCTTCACTATAAAACCTTCAGGTTGTTTCATATATATTTCTTTCTCTAAATCCTTATTCAAGAAAGCAATTTTTACATCCATTTGATGAAATGACTAGATTATGAATTAATGCTAAGGCAATCAATATCCTAATTATTGTAATACTAGTAATAGGTGAATATGTGTTAAAGTAATCTATTCCTAGATTGCTACAGTGTGCGGGTAGTATCGGTAACATATATTTGATCATTGACAAGTTAATCTAGAATACACTTACCCTAGATCGCTAAAGTGTATGGATAAGATGTATTTAGGCCCAAAAGTAACATATATTTGATCATTGACAAGTTAATCTGGAATACACTTACCTTAGATCGCTAAAGTGTGTGGATAAGATGTATTTAGGCCTAAAAGTAACATATATTTGATCATTGGCAAATTAACAAGAGTTGTCTACCCTTTGGGTTTATAAAGGCTAAGCTCTCTAAAGTGTGCGGCTGGAGTAAAATGCCAATGGGGTCTACTTCCCACTGTACAGTTTAAAGTGTTTAAACAGTCAATTTCACTTCAAGAGATTTAGAGGATTATATAAAGTAGTGAGAGGTCATCTTTAGATTAAAAAATGTATAAATTTTATACCCATGATCTAAAACATTATTAACTAACGATTAGAAATGTTTCGCTACACATCTCTTATTTATTTTTATAAAGATAAGATTAGTATGAGCAATTCGTTCGTATACTTGATCTAGGCACACCAACTATAGGGTACCAATAAATATTTTGACTTATCAATGAATCTAAGAATAGTTTGAGATTTAGATAAACTTGGATTTATTAATGATCAGAAGATAAACAAGAGGAGTTTTTGATGATGTCTATTTGGAAAAGGTTGAATTTATTAGAAATAAACTAAAAATGATTTGAGAGTCAAATCATATATCTTGGCCTTAGTGTCTAATGATCTTTAGTAGGAGCATGTGCACATGAGATGTGCAAGTAGTATCATGCTTTGTCTAAAATTTATTTGATATATCAAAACCATCGATAGAGAATAATCACATTGAAAAGTGTTTTCACAATTGTGAGGTTTGAAATATTAAATATTACTATTTAATGTACCTTACCTTAGGAAAGATAAATACATAGGCATTTGATGCTAAGATGTACAGGGGTATGAGATAGCACTTGTCATTCTTATATTTGCAAACCGTTGCATAATTTGAGGAATGCTATGAAGCTTTGAAAGGAGAAGTATAGCTTTGCATAGGTGGAGATCTCCTAGACGTTGAAGCTTTTGGGACTTTTAGATCACTTCTCCATTATGGTAAAAGTATAACATTATATAATTACCATTTTGTTTCAAATATTATTAGGTAAATCATATCACTCCCTATATTAGACAAAGAGGATTATCATAAATATATTGGGAATGTTTATATGATAATAATAATTTTTAGCTAACTGAGTGTCAGTTAATGAATGACCATTATATCTTAAATACACAAAAAAAAAGTATAATATCTAATCCCTATTAGTAGTTTTAGCACCTAGATTTTGGTATAGAGTAATAAAGACACCGTAGGGTTATCCGATTCTAACCCTATTAGAAATTTTTTTTTCATGGTGCACGTGAGAGATATTAGACCTAATTTGGTAATTTCACACTCGGTTGGAGCGTCGTACGACCTTAGAATATTTTTGGAATTTTTCTCTATTGGCTTGGAAAAGGAAATTTTAAGTTATTTCATGAATTTCCATTTAACTGTTATGTATGGAACAAGTTTTTGTTGAGAAACATAATCCATATGTTAGAGAATGGAACAATTAGAGACAATTTCATGGATTGCTAAGGTGGAAGTCTAGTTAGTTCCTTTGACTATTCTAACTAAATAGTTAGAAAGGAACCAATTAAATCCTTTCATTTTGAACTAATGGCAAATTAGAAATTTAGAGTAAGTTGAGGGGTAAATTGGATAATTGAGATAGCACTATATAAAAGAGGAATTGTGTAGAAGCTTTTAGAGAGGAAAGCATAACATCTTAGAGCTTAAAAGAGTGAAAATTTCGGCCAAGTGAGGGATAACATTGCTATAGTAAAACCCAAAGTGATTTCATGATTTTTCATGCTTGATCAAGTCAAAATAAAGCCAACTACAAGTTCCTAAGATCAATTGAAGCTTCCATTAGTGACAATCTAAGAGAAAGAGGTAAGAATAGCCTTGTTTTTGTAATGATGATGTGGGAATTTTCAAGATTTCTTCAATTAATGTTTTTATGGGAATTATTGATGTAGGTTGAGTTGAATTCTAGTATAGAGCTTGAATGAGTCATCAAATTGAAGAAACTAGTAAGGTAAGAATTAGGATTTTAGGTGACTTTGATGTAGAACATTCAATTGAATGTTATTAGGGCATTAGAATGAAATTGGCTTGATTTTGATGCTATTGGAACAAGAAATTGAGAAAAGAAATGTGTTGGGTGGTGGATGTAAATTCTGTTAGGGTATGTGCTTACGCGCCATCCCAGTTTGTATGAATATTTAGTTTGTAATATTTATACAATGCATATTTTATTAAATCGCTGATAACTTTTATTAAATGGTAATTAAGCTTGTAACATTATAAAAATGATATGATCTGAATGAGTTCATATCTGGTTTAAAGAAGTTTAAACCATGGCTAAGAGTTAGCAAAGCTGATAGTTATAAATGCTAAGTGTTAGCAAGTTATAATACTCAGCGGGATCTAAAAAGTTAGAACCTAATCTATAATGTAACAAAGACCTGAGAATCTACTAGTAATGACAAAATTGCAAAGAGTTGCAATAGAGACTAAGAAATGTCGTTATGGAAGTATCTTCTCAAAATAAAGAGTTCCTGATCTACGTTTACCAATGAGGGTCTATCGGTGAAGCACATAGATTAGTATATGTCTATAGCTGTATTGTACAAATGGTTATTCTTAGTTAACCATGAGCTTGGTTGAAGTTCATATAGACATACAGGTATTCAGTTAGGACTGGATACTGAACAGACTCAAGAGGACCCCAATAGATATCCTATGAAACCGTCAAAGGAAGGTCCTCTCGAGTTGAGTAGTATTTGTGGTCCTTCGACCTGAGCGCCACGGTGAACTTGTGGGAGATCCATCATACTTTGGTTCCACGTATGTCAGAGACCTTTCATGGTCTGACCGCTACGTGTCGCTGGGTATGGTCCGATGCTCATGGAGTTCGGTGTGCGTAGATATGGGATCCGCCAGCTCACATAGATGGGTTGTATATCCGAACTTCGAGATTGTATCTTGTAAAGTCTTATGGCCGTAAGCAATTAACCTGGGAAAGGAGTTTCCTCCAGGTTCGAACATTATAGCAAAAGTGTTTGCGTAAATTGTTCATAAAGATACGAATCTGAAGATAATAAAGTGATGGATGAAATTATCGGGATTTGACGGTAATGATCTATATCCCGTTCATCCTGGATATAATGACGGAAGGATTATACGAATATGGAGTAACCTCAACATGTATGGTCTGACGCGCTGATTTGTAATATCCGTAACGTGTGCGTGGGGCATCGTTCACGGACTTGTGAAATAGTTTCATTTGACGAATCGGGCGTGGACCTAGGGAGTCCCAATATGAAATGTACTCTTTGAGCACTTGGGCAGCGTACCGTATTAAATAGTTTAATACAGTAAAATCCAGCAATTTACTAAGGTTACGTTAACTAAAGTATATGGTCAGATGGTGGGACCCACTTTAGGTTAACTTGGTAACCGAGTAAGGACATAATTGTAATTTCACTTGATAATTATTTAATCGTTAAATAATTCAAATAAATATTTATTTATTTAATTGTTGAATAAATGAATTAAGTTTAACTAAGGTTAAGAGTTAACCATTTAGTTAAGTTAGATTAACTATACTTAATGGTTAAGTAAAAGTTAACCTAACCATGGTTAAATTAGTTAACTATGATTAAAATAATTAAATATTCTTTTAATTAACTAGAGTTAAGAGTTAACTATAGTTAGAATATTTTAATGTTAGTTTAACCTAACTAAAGTTAAGAGTTAACTATGATTAGGTTAGATTAAATTCAAATTGAAATTAAGTGAAATTAAGTGTTATGAAATGAAATTAAATTCATTTGTATAAATAAAACAAATGTAAATTAAATTCAAAAGGTTTTTTGTTAAATTGATTTTGCAAAATTAGGTCAGCCATTTTACAAAGAGAGAAAAGAGAAATTGTCTTCTAATTAATGGATTCAAGAGTTGAATTCATTATTTTCTTTTAAGGCTTAAAACTAATTTAGCAAAATAGGTTTTTGATTAATTGATTAAGTGTTAATCAAAAGAAAAAATCAAGAACACAAGTTTAAGTAGTTAAACAAGTGCTGGATCAAAAGCTGTCATTCTAGATAATCAAACCCACCATTGTTGATTACTAGAATTGATCAAAGACAACATTTTGGTGGACTTCAACAATCTCCAACCAAAGGCTTCAAGGGTTATTTCTCAATCTCGTTTCTGATTAATATATTGTGATTGTGTTTACTGCAATACTTTAAGCTTCCGCTGCTTCATTATATATATGAGATATGTATAAATTGTGATTAAACACAAAACCCACATGCAAACACCCATGAATGTACAACTCCCAACAAATTCTGCCACTTTAAGGAAGTTAGGGTTATTGTGTTTGGTTGAATTGTTGTGTATAAATGGCGCATTATGTAAATTGAGTGTATATGGATGATGGAAAATAAAAAAATTGAAGAAAAAGGGACATAATTGTCAATTTTGGTAAGGTGAAGGGCAATTATATCCAACCAAAATTATAAGGTGTTAAGCAATTTTCAGGGCATCGGATGGTGAGTTAGATTAGATTAAATGACTCCATAAATGAAAATCAGAAAGTAGTATCCATCTAGATTTTGTATGCCGATTAGGGCGCTTAGTAGTTAAATGAGATTCTAGAGTTTGAATTGGTTCTAAATGTCATTTATGGCGTGTAGGTGAAGAAAATAGAGACTGGTAACGGGAGAAGACATTCGGAGCGAAATTGAGCTCGAAGCAGTTGTGAGTGAAAATCTGTCATTTTTTTTTATCTTTCGTTTATTATGTTTCTGCATATTGAAATTGTATATTTTATATTTAATGCATAAACATGATTTACAATCTTGATATATACTTATAGATATGCATTTACATGTTTATATTAAGAAATAGTTTTAAAACTAATACATTGGTTTCAAGGCTATTGGTACCCTCAGATTATAGTGGTGGTAATGGTTTAAGACCCGACCGGTATATCCCGTGCACATGAGCAGGTTTTCTAGGGTGTATCACTAAATCCGGGAAGTTGGGTTGTCAAGTTATGTGAGTCGCTTTATGTGTACGGGGTATTGTCTTACTATATGTATGCGATGTAGGATTCCGCTGCATAACGAGTAATATGTCTTGAGATGTCACATTGGAGATTGCTAGTTGAGATGCCCCATAACCTACTCACGTGTGCGGTGCTAGTTGAGTCACTGCGTGAGTATAGAGCTTTAGGGTTACCATTGGTACAGTTTAGAAAGAAAATGGCCGAGAGAGGGCTTTAATAGTTTTCGATCTATCGATCACATATTATGCATTTATATGTACATGTTAGTTATTATGTCTTATAGATTTTGCATATTATTTTTTGAATATATAAATAAAGTCCGCTCGGCAAGATTTCATCGACATATAATGTTAGAAACCATTTTACCGCTTTATACAAGTTTTAGAAGCATGATTTATACAATATTTATGCATAATTTTATTTTTATTTGAAATCTTAAATGCATTCATTGAGCTTCTTTAGCTCACTCGTTTTGTGTTTTTTGTTTTCTAAACCCACTTTCCAGTTGCAAGCTGCTGATTCTCCTACTGCTGATTAGTGGCCAAATCTGAAGATAATTTTGTAAATGTAAATGTGCTAAGTAGCACTTTTTTTTGCTTTTTGCATAGTAGTTATCTGCTTGTGTCTTTGTACATATGTTTTGACAAACAAAAAGAGGTTTCAATATTATGATGATCATTTTACTTTTTTTATATTATGCTAGTTTTGTGATCAAAATGAAATTATTGAGTTGTGTTGGAATTGGTTTTGAAAAGGACCGGAGGTCTTATTTGGTAGTATTGAAAAGCAGGTTGAAATAGAAGTGTAATTTCTTTGCAGGTTTTATATTGCATTTTCAGAAAAATAGGGAAAACTCTACCCGTTTTTTTTAAAATTTAATAGTCAATTTCACATATATTCCCGAATTTTCTCAGTAATAGCAATAACTAAAAAGGGGTTCTACTCGCGGAATTTCTCAACATACATAGTTAAATTCTGAGGAACTTTTATCAAGATGCCCGGCAGGGCCGATGGGATCTACAGTAGAGGGTCTCAGGGTCAAAATGTCTAGGTGAACAGAACAAATAGTAGTTCGGGAACTTTAACAAATAAAGAATTATGACAAATAAGATTAAGTTATATAGACGTGAGACAACTATCCCGTCTGGATAAGGATAAGAAGATACTTGATTTGACTTTGGAACCTTAGCCATTTTATCTTGCATTCCAGGAAACTAACCAAATTCTAGTGTAGGTGTTAGACACGAGGTTGTTGATTTATTAGAATTGGTATATAGTGAGGTATATGCTCTAATGAATCAAGTTGCATTGGGTGCATTTTGATACTTCGTTATCTTTTATTGTGATTTATCGTGATACTGACATTTGTTTTAAGAAAACACAGATCGAAAACTTTTGAAGTCTTCAAAGAGTTCTGATTAGAAGTAGTGAAACAAACCCTTATGTATATCCAATGCCTTTGATCAGATAGGCGGTGTACTATTATAGATTATTTATACTCACCTATATATGAGTAGTAAATTCATAAATTATTTAAAGAAGAATATAATTCTAGCTCAATATAGTTCTCTAGGTTCTCCTCAATATAAAGGTGTTTTAGAAAGGAGGAATCATACTTTATTAGATATGATTCGATTGATATTAAGCTTCACCGTTTTCTAAAAAATCTATAGGTTGTACTTTAGAAACTGTTAATCACTTATTAAACTTTAAACTCAGTTGAGGGAGATACTTTTAACATACTAACGTTATAGGTTGGAAAGGATATCAAGGACCACCTATTAGGTATACTTGATATCTAAAGGTGCCCTTGGTTTTTTCTTAACTGAAGAAAAAGATCCATTGACTTACACAGAGGCGATGTTGAATATTGGTTCAGGAAAATAGCAAGATGCTATAAATTTCAAAATTGACTCTAAGCACGACAATCAAGTCTGGGACTTGGTAATGCTTCCTATAATAATTGTTTTTATTTCTTACAAACAAGTAAAGACAAAGTTATACTTAGAGATCTTGCTTCGATTATGAGAAAACCTCTTTTACCAGTAACTATACTTAAGTCAATTTAAATTTTGCTAGCTATTACAACATATTAAGATTTTGAGGTTTGGTAAATGTAGAGATGGCATTCTGTAATGTATATCTTGACTAAGAGATATGTGATAAGCGCATTTTATATATGCTATTATATCATTCTTAATTTGATAATTATTCATTTTGAATATGAATTTATGGCTATTTATGTGTATTGATTTCATTTTATAGGTTTCAAATTAATGGAGTTATTTGGAGTGAATATTCAAATAAAACAAGCAAAAAATCCAAAATGCTACAATGTCGGTGAACAGTGTCATCCTACAGTATCGCGCCCAAGCGCCGAAAAATGGGGCCCAAGAGCCGAAAAACCCAGGTTTTTACGCCTAGGGGCCGATTTTTGGAGCCCAGGTGACAAAACAAGCTCTTATTAGCAGAATGCTTGACGCCCAAGTGGCACCACGTATTTTAGTACCCTTTTTTTAGTCCGAATTTGAAACCTATAAATACTACCCTTTAGCCACATCTCAAAATATGAAAAGGGGAGCACGAAATAGAGAGAGAAAGTCTGGTTTTTAGTGAGAGAAACACCATTGAAGCTTGGATTAAAGAAGATTATTGAAGATTGAAGACTCCAAATGCTTCTCCAACTAGTTCTTTATTCTCTACAGTGCCCAGTGCTACAGTGTTAGTGAACAGTGTCATACTATAGTGCTACAGTACACGTCTAGGCGTCTGAAAATGGCGTCCAAGTGCTGAAAAACCCAATTTTGGTGCTCAGGCGTTGACTTTTGGCGCCCAGGTGCCAAAACGGGCTCCTATTGGCAGAATGCTCGGTACCTAAGCACCACCACCTGTTTTAGTACCCTTTTTTCCCCCTAATTTAAAACCTATAAATAATACCCTTTAGCCACTTCTCAAAATGTGAAAAGAGGAACATGAAATAGAGAGAGAAACTCTAGTGTTTAGTGAAAGAAACACCATTGAAGCTTGGATTAAGGAAGATTATTAAAGATTGAAGACTCCAAAGGCTTCTCAAACTAGTTTCTTCTTCTCTCTACTTTATTTACATTTATTTATAGTTTGTAATTGTATTTTGTGTTGATTTGACCATGAGTACTTTTATGAATATTTGAATGAATTTAATTGAATAGTTCACTATGGATTGTTAGATTATACGTTCTAGGGCTTGATGGAACTCTATTGAACTCTATATATTGATGTTATTTTATGATTAATTACTATTTGATGCTTATTCATTTATGCCTTTTATGTGCTTAATGCTTCTAATTGCATTAGGAAATGGATTAGATGAATTAAACATTTGGGTTATGTGCTTGGGAAAATTTAATCCATATGTTGGTTGTGAAAGACATAGCTTTGAGTTTGTTGAGTTGGGAGACTAATAAACTTAGAGTAGTCATATAAGGGTAGCTTAATACGTGTATGTATAACGAGTTAGATAAGGATATCAACTTGTTTGTATATGCATAGAGTCTCATTCGGCATTCGGGAGAGGCAATGAGATTATTCTTAAGCCTTGATTAATGAATACATTAGATTAGTTGTTCATCACTAATGACAAAGAGCATAGAAAAATAGAGGGAAATCATGTCCCTAGAACCCCCATTGCCATAAAACTTTCATTTCTTTAATTTATCGATTTATTTAGTTTAAAGCATTTTTAATTTCACAGTTCAACTTATCCTTTAAATTCGCATAGATAAAGTTAGGTTGCCAACATCATAGTACTTAGCATTAATTTAGGACACAATTCTCATAGGAACGATAGTCACTCATCTCTTTATTACTTGCTCACGACCCGTGCACTTGCGGTTACAAATTCGTATGTGTATAATTTCGCAAACCAGTTTTGGGCGCCGTTGCTGGGTATTGTAAATTTTGAATCTGTGCTAATATTGTGATTACGCAACTTGATTTTAATTTAGGCATTTGTTTTTCCTTTTTGTTTGTGGTTTTGTTTTGGTTGTTTGAAGGTGTATGAGAAGAGCTTGGAGCTTGGAGCTTTTGCCCTTTGATCTAGAAGTTGAGCGCACATTTTAGAGGCTTAGGAGGCAAATGAGAGATCAGTCTCAAGTTATGGCTAATGGTATCAATGACAACTAACAACCACGGCCATTGAAGGACTATTTTAGGTTTGTGGTTAATGAGAACTATTGGGGGATTCGGCGTCAAGTAGTTCAAGCCAAAAATTTTAAATTAAAGCTGGCCCTCATTAACATGGTTCAAAAAAATCAATATAGGGATTGCCAAGTGAAGCCCCAAATGTTCACCTTGTAATGTTCTTGGAGGTGTGTGATACTATCAAGTTAAATTGAGTTACAGAGGATTCCATTTGCCTACGTTTGTTCCCATTCTCTCTTAGGGACAAAGCAAGGGGAAGCCTTCAATCATTACAACCGAGAAGTATCACAACATGGGAAGAGCTTGTTCACGATTCCTTACCAAGTTCTTTCCACCATCTAAGACTTCACAACTTCATGGGAAGATAGCACAATTTATACAATTGGATTTTGACCCACTTTATGAGGCATGGGAGCAGTTCAAAGATCTCATCCAAAAATGTCCTCAACATGGGTACCAAGATTTGTTCCAAATCCAACTCTTCTATAATAGGTTGAATGGCCAAACAAAAACTATTGTGGATACAGCGGCGGGTGTAACCTTGCTGTCAAAAATGGAAAAAAAAGCCCAAGTTATGTTGGAAGAGATGGCTTGCAACAATTACCAATGGCCTAATAAGAGGTCTATAGTGAGGAAAGCTGTCGGGGTGCATGAGGTTGATCCCATTATTGCACTTTCAGCCTAAGTTTCAGCTTCAACCAACCAAATTTCACTAAATGATAAAGAGGCTTCAATAAGCAAAGATTCAATGATGGTTGCAAATGTTTCCTACATCGGTGAAGGGAGTGATTTGAAGCAAGTCTAATATATCAACAACCAGAACTTCTAACACCGGACTAACAACTTGCCTATATATTACCATCTCGGGATTAGAAATTATGAGAACTTCTCCTATGGCAATCCAAGAAATTCTTTGCAACCTTCACAAGGATTTAATCATCAAGTGGTCGAGAAAAATACATCTTTGAAAGGTCTTTTGGGTACTTTTATCATGGAGACAAGGGAGAGGTTTAACAAAGCGAAGCTTGGCTTGATAATATTGAGACACATTGCACCCACATGAATGCTACTTTGAAGTCATTAGAGGTGCAGGTTGGCCAATTTACCCATGCAATCAAAGATCAATCTTTAAGAAAGTTCTCAAGTGACAAAGAGGCCAATTCAATAGAGCATTGCAATGCCATCACTATTAAGAGTGGTATGAAAGTTGAAACTTCGAAGAAAAAGGTGGTTGAAGGTGAAGAGAAAGAAGTTGTTGTTGAACCATCTAGGATAAATCACAAACCTAACTCCATTTTCTTCCCGAACAGTTCTTTTATCATTACCCCACTATTGCCTTACCTTTAACACTTCTATAAAAAGAAGTTAGATGATCACCCTCCAAAATCCTTAACAACTTTAAAAAGATTTACACTAACATTCCTTTTATGGATGTCTTAGAGAAGAAACCAAACTATATGAAGTTCATAAAGGAAGTGATATTGAAGAAGAGAAAGTTAGAAGACTATGAAATAGTGAAGCTAACAGAGGAATGTAGTGTAATTATCCAAAGGAAGTTACCACAAAAGATGAAGGATCCGGGCAGTTTCACCATCCCATGCACTATTGGGGAGTCTACTTTTGAAAAATCCTTGTGTGACCTTGGAGCAAGCATAAATCTCATGCCTCTACCCATCTTCAATAAGTTGGGTCTTGGTGAGGTAAAGCCTACTACAATTTCCTTACAAATGGCAGATAGATCTATAACTAATCCATTGGGGGTCGTTGAGGATGTGTTAGTTAAAGTAGGCATATTCATTACACCGGTGGATTTTGTGATCCTTGATATAGAGGAAGGTAGAAATGTTCCTATTATTCTTGGGCCACCATTGTTTAGCCACCGTGAGAGTTCTCATTGATATGGAAAAAGGAGAAATGAAAATGAGGGTACAAGATGAGAAAGTCACATTCAACGTTTTTAAAGAGGTGGAGTTGCCAAATGACTCTGAAGAATGTTTGAAGATTGAAAATATGGATTTGGATAGTGGAAACGAAATGGATACCATTCAACCCCAAGTTTATGGCAAGGCAAAGATGTATCGAACAAGGAAAAAGATGAGGCATGGCAAGAACATGATGGAAAAGAAATCAAATACCAACAACCGTGGGTCATTCTTTCGGTCAAGGCTAAAACCTTTTCCAGGGAAACTCAAAATAAGAGAGTTTGGTTCATTCCTTATTGAACACCTTATAAAACTTTGGAAGTCAAGGAAAGAGATTGACAAAGCCATTGAATACACACTAAAGCACCAAAATATAGGAGTGTTTCATTGGAAAAATGCCTCCAAAGTCTAGTTTAATCCCTCATGAATCTGAAAGATGTCAAGCCGATGACGTTAAATCAAGCGCTTTTTGGGAGACAACCCAAGTAAATTTTAATTTTCAATTTATTTCTTAGTTTAAGGGAGGGAAATACTATCAGGTGTTCATTTACCATGTTTAATCATGCTTACTCTTTTTTACTGTTGTTCTTAGTTGTTGTCTTTGCATGCAATTTTTTTTTTTTTGCCTTTATTTGTGGGTTGGTTGAATGATTAGAAGTCAATGATATGAAAATAGAAACATGATTTCAAATGCTGTATTCTTTGGAAACAATGAATGTTGTGATTGTTTGCTTGGTAATCTAGAACAAGTTCGGGTTCACTTTGTGACCACTTGATATTTTGAGCACTTAGTTAGAATTATTTAGTTTTATACTTACTCAGAAGATATTTATGCACAACACAAATAATTAGGGTCTCAAAAATACGCTAGAACTTGTTTGAGCATTACTCAAGGTGAAATCCTAGGGCATACATAATTAAGGATACGATTTTAGGCCATCTTTGGACCGATTGAGCCTTTCAAGCCAACCTATGTATAATTTTAGCCCTAGTCACCCTCGTTGAGCCTAATTACTCATTTTGCCTTGCTAACCATATCATTACCTTAGGCTTTATTTTTGCTATCCTTCATAGTACCCATCACGCCATTGACATAACACTACTTTTAGAGAGTTATGTGAACTTTTGAAAATGAAGGATGGATTAAAGAAAGGTTGTAGGTTTGGTTATAAATGTTGGTTGTTCTAACATCAAAAGTTTGAGTTTTGGGGTATAGTGGCTTTTATGTATATAAAAATAAAAAAATAAAAGAAAAAAATAAATTGAGTTTGCTATAGCCCTAGCTTAAAAGAAAAGAAAAGAAAAGAAGAGCAACAAAATAGCAAGAGAATCAAAGAAATAAGTTTAAGGAAAATCGAGTGGAAAACAAATGGTTCAGTTTGTGTAATATCTAGAGAAATGTGTGTTTATGATGTGAGCTAAGCCAAAAGTGATCCATTTTATCCTACCCTTACCCTAGCCATGCATTATAAGCTAACTAAAGTCCTATTTGATCCTTGATTATGTGTGTACCTACATTAGTGGAGAGTGATGCGAAAAATAAGCATATGGAGTGTTAAATTAAAAAATAAATAAAAACTCATAGATACCATTTCATTATCTTATGTGCATAAACTAATCCAAGTGCATGTGAGTAAAGATTTTAGCTATTCACACACACACACCAAGTTGGTCACTTGTGGGTTTGAATAAGTGTTGGATTAACATGTTGAATGGTTATGATGTTTAGAATTTCCTTGAGGATAGTAGTCATTGTTGTGTGTTTTCTATAACACAAATTAGCGCAAGTGCACGTTGTCGCAACAAGTAATATATGATGAGAAAAGTGTCGATCCCACAGAGAATGATTTATCTTTTCTAGTTTAAGTACTGAAATGGTGTCTTTCTACTATTATCCAGAAAATGATTTAATGTATGAGATTAAACTACTCAAGTAAAAGAACAACTTAATTATGCTAAGTGATAAACTAAACTACCAATAAGTTAAATTCAATATGAGAAATCCTAGGATTACAAACTATCCCCCATTATGCAAATAAATTCAGCAGAATCTCTTTGATGTTTATTAGTTCTCAACTTGATATATTGACCAAAACACTTAACACATCACAAGCCTCTTTTGCAGGTCAAGTGAATCTATTCCATCCAATCAAATATCTATATGTCTATGATAAATAAATTGAACAAAATTCATTAAGCACAAGTTTTATGAGCCATACATGCCTTATGAGTATATGTCTATCTCATATGAAACTCAAGTGTACTACACTATGATCATGCATCAATATGCTTAAGACTAAATACCTAAATGCCTTTGTCAAGTTTATTTAAGCATTTCTAGATCAATTTAACCACTGGCCAAGTAATCAAATAGCATTAAGCACAAGCACAATGAATATATCAAAAGCTGAATTAATACCATAAAAGAGAGAACTAAAATCAATCACATAATGAGTTCAAGGATGTAATCCTAGATGAACGAAATTAGCTCATCATTAAACTACACAATCTTGAAGCTAATTCCATCAATATATGTAAACTAAACACCTTACAACAAGTAAAGAATCAAAGCAAAGAAGACATCCCTGTCAAATGCCTTTGTTGTTGAAGCTTGCTTCCCTCCTCTTTGATTTCTTCAAACTTAGAAGTTAGGTGTTTCTTTGTGTTTCCAGCTACTGTCCCAGCTGGAGTCCTCTCTCAAAATGTAAGTTTTGTGCAAATATATAGGTAAAAGCACGGAATTAGGGCGCACTTGGGGCTGCTTTTGGCTTTCCTGAATTTCAGCAACCTGTCAGCATTTGCTGTCCAGGTCCTGGGGCCGCGGCGCTGCGATTTGGCGCTGCGGCGCTCACTTTCTGCAATCGGCGCCGCGGCGCTGAAATCCAGTGCTGCGGCGCTGCACTGTTGCTACAGTGGTACTGTAGCAATATACTGTAGCAAACAGTGCCTTCATTCGTATTTTTATCTCTAATGCACACATTTGCGTCCGTTTTCCGGTATTTTTGCTCCGATAATGCTTCAACCTATAAAACAACATTAATACGCATAAATAGCTCAATTATTGAGATAAATTGAACAAATATCAAGTTAGGAAGATAAAATAGTTTATACAATTACGCCTTATCAGTCATGAGAAATTTTTGAGACAAATTACTAATCATTTTCCGACCCAATGTTTTGTATCTTTCTATAGTTTGTTGTCATTTTTTCTTTTTTGTTGTTGTGAGTGTGCTTCCTTACTCGAGGACGAGCAAGTATTTAAGTTTAAGGGTGTTTGATAAGCACATTTTATATATAATATTATACCCTTCTTAATTTCATAATTGCTCATTTTGAATGTGAAAGTATAGCTATTTATGCGAATTAATTTTATTTTGTAGGTTTCGAGCTAACAGAGCTATTTGAAGGGAATATTCAAAGAAAACAAGGAAAAATCCAAAATACTACAGTGTCGGTGAACAGTGTCCTACTACAGTGCCCATTGCTACAGTACATGTGATAGGACCCGACCCGAGACCCTCTGCTATAGATCCCAGCGGCCCTGTTGGGTACCCTGACGGAAGTTCCTCCGAACCTAACTGGGTATGTTGAGAAATTCAGCAAGGCGAACCCCTTTTCAATTCTTGTTACTACTAAGAAGGTCTAGTAATATACATGAAAATAACATCTTAATTTTAAAAGCAAACGGACAGAGTTTCCCCTGTTTTTTAGAAAATCCATATAAACTGTAAAGAAATTTCACTTCTAATTCCAACACATCTCAATACTACCAATTCGGACCTCCGGTCCTTTCCAAATCAACTCCAACACAACTCAAAAGTTTCATTTAAATCACAAAATGAGCATACTCATGAAAAGTAAAGATGATCATCAAATTCTCGAAATATTTTCTTGTTGGTTCGAAACATACATACAAATAGACATGCCTACTACTACTATGCATAAAATAAAGAGTGCTATTTAGCACATTTACATGCACAAAAATAATCTTCGAATTCGGCCCACTACTTGGCAACAGAAGAATTAGCAGCTTGCGTACCGAGACTTGCACCTGGGAAAGGGGTTTAAAAATATAAAACATAAAACGGGTGAGCTAAAGGAGCTCAGTGAGTGTAAATGAGATTTCAATTACAAGAACATTATACAAAGATAGCAATTTCTAAAGTACATGCAGAAATTATGCTTCTAAAACGGATGTAGAACTATAAAATGATTTCTAATATCATATGCTAATGAAATCTTGCCGAGCGGGTTTTATCTACATCTTTGGAAAACTATATTCAGAATCTGTATAACATAATAACTGCTGTGTGCATATAAATGCATAAATGCTATCGCTAAATCAAAAACTAGTAAAATCCTCGTTCGGCCATTTTCTTTCTAAACTGTACCAATGGTAACCCTAAAACTCTATACCCACGCAGCGACTCAACTAGCACCGCACACGTGAGTAGGTCACGGGGCACCTCAACTAACAGCACCCACAGTGACATCTCAAGACATCTCACTGGCTATGCAGCGGAATCCTACATCGCATGTATATAGCGAGACAATACCTCGTACACATAGAGTGACTCACATGACTCGACATCCTGACTTCCTGGAGTTAGTGACACACCCCCAAGACCTGCCCATGTGCACGGGATATACCGGCCGGGTCTAATACAATCATCACCACTATAATCTGAGGGTACCAATGGCCTTAAAAACGAATGCAGAAATTTTAAAACTGTTTCTCAATTTGAACATGTAACGGCATGTCTAAGAATATATATCAAGATCATAAATCATGGTTATGCATTGAAAGCTCATAAAACATGCATATTCATTATGCGAAAACATAATAAACACAAAGTAAAAGAAATGGCAGATTTCCACTCACAACCGCTCCGCGCTTAATTTCGCTCCCGTTAACACTCTCGGTTATCTTCACCTACGCGCCATAAATGACATTTAGAACCAAATCGAATACTAGAATCTCATTTAACTACTAAATGCCCTAATCAGCATACAAAGCCCGGATGTATACTACTTTCCGACTTTTATTTACGGAGTCATTTAATCTAATCTAACTCACCATTCAGCGCCCTGAAAATTATGGAACGCCCTATATCTTGGTTGGACATACATACCCTTCACCTTTCCAAAATAGACAATTATGTCCCATTTTCTTCATTTTTGGTTTTTCCATCAATCATATACATTCAATTTATAATATGCACCATTTACACACAACAACTCAATCAAAACACCACTCGATCCCGAACTTCCCTAAAGTGGCAGAATTTCACCCTAGGTTCCAATACATTCTTTTTCTCAATTTCTTGTTCCAATTACAACAAAATCATGCCAATTTCATTCTAAAGCCCTAATTACAACCAATTGAAATCTCTACAACAAAATCACCAAAAACCCTAATTCTCACATTGCCAATTTCTTCAAATTGATGACTCCTTCAAGCTCTACACTAGAATTCAACTCAATCTAAGCCAAGAATACACATAAAACATCAATTAAAGCATTCTTGAAATCTCACATATCAAACTCATAAACGATGCTTTTCTTACCTCTTTTTCTTGAATTTCCACTAATAGAGACTTCAATTGAGCTTAGGGATTGGTTTGTAACCTTATTTTTGCTTGATTACACATGAAAAAATCATGAAAACAAAACTTGAAAGGTCACTGTAGCAACCCCCCTTTCCAAGCTCGAATTTTCTCTTTTGTTCTAAGTGTTTGCTTTTGATCTTCTTCCAATTTCTACACACTTCTAAAATATATATAGTGCTCCCTCAATAGACCATTTTGCCCTTCAACTTACTTAAAACTTCTAATTTGCCATTAGTTAAAAACTAATTATATAATTAGTTCATTTGTAACTATCTAGTTAGAATAGTTCAAAGAACTGACTAGAACTTCCAACTTGGCAATCCATGAGATTTCTTCTAATTGGTCCATTCTCTAATATATGGATTATGTTTCTCAACAAAGGCTTGTTCCATTCATAACCCTTAAATGGAAATTCATGTAGTAAATTAGGATTTCCTTTTCTAAGCCAATAGAGAAAAATTCCAAAAATATTTTAAGGTCGTCCGGCGCACCGATCAAGTGTGAAATTACCAAATTAGGTCTAATATCTCTCACATGCACTATAAAGAGAATATTTCCAATAGGATTAAAATCGAGTAACCCTACGGTGTCTTATTTGCTCTATACCGAAATATAGGCGCCAATACTACTAATAGGGATTGGATATTACAACACGCCCAGGCATTTGAAAATGGCGCCCAAGTGCCGAAAAACCAATTTTGGTGCCTAGGCGTTGACTTTTGGCACCCAGGTGCCAAAACGGGCTCCCATTGCCAGAATGCTCGGTACCTAAGCACCACCACCTGTTTTAGTACCCTTTTTGGCCCCTAATTTAAAACCTATAGATAATACCCTTTAGCCACTTCTCAAAATGTGAAAAGAGAAACATGAAATAGAGAGAGAAACTCTAGTTTTTAGTGAAAGAAACACCATTGAAGCTTGGATTAAGGAAGATTATTGAACATTGAAGACTCCAAAGGCTTCTCAAACTAGTTTCTTCTTCTCTCTACTTTATTTACATTTATTTATAGTTTGTAATTGTATTTTGTGTTGATTTGACCATGAGTACTTTTATGAATATTTGAATGAATTTAATTGAATACTTCACTATGGATTGTTAGATTATACGTTCTAGGGCTTGATGGAACTTTTATTTCCCTAGAACCCTCATTGCCATAGAACTTTCATTTCTTTAATTTATCGATTTATTTAGTTTAAAGCATTTTTAATTTCACAGTTCAACTTATCCTTTAAATTCGCATAGATAAAGTTAGGTTGCCAACATTATAGTACTTAGCATTAATTTAGGACAAAATCCTCATGGGAACGATACTCACTTATCACTTTATTACTTGCTCACGACCCGTGCACTTGCGATTACAAATTCGTGTGTGTATAATTTCGTGAACAATATGCATGGAACAGCCTAAATGTTTTTCATTCAGTCTGACTTCTAATCTGATGTGCAAACTGAAGAAGTCCAAGTGGACTTAAGAAGTTTTCTCGAAGCTAGAATCTTTGTTTTAATAAGAAAATTAGAGAGTCTGATTTCATCAAGAACGAAGAGAAATCGTGTGTGTTTAAAAAGGGTATTGGGATTATAATTATCTTTCAAGTTTTCTATGTGGAATATAAACTCAATGTTAGAAATGAAGTTGGTATGTTGCAAGTCAATTGGTTAAGAGTTATTTGAGTATGAACTTTTCCATGAAAGATTTGGGAAAGGCTTCGTATATACTAGCTATAAAGTGTTATAGAGATAGAGTTAGAAGGCTGATAAGATTATCCCAATCTTCGTACATAGACTATGTCATAGAAAGGTACAACTTTAGTAACTGTGAGAAAGTTAATGTAACTTTCACACATGACACTTATCTTAGAATGAGAAAGTGTCCTCAGTAGGAAGATGAAAGGGTTAGAGTGTCTAACAAACTACGTGTATCAATTCGAGGTAGCTTGATGTACACAATGTTATGTATAAAACCTAGATCTAGATGGCAATAAGTGGTACGAGCCAGTATCGGTCTGATCTAGGTAACGACCATTAAATGGTTGTGAAATATATCTAAAATGCCTGAGAGATATAAAGGATAAGTGTCTAAATCATAGAGAAAGTTTCTTAAATATGAGAGAATACACTGACTTGGACTTCCAATCTAGTCTGGATTATAGGAAGTATATATATGTCTTTGTATTTATTCTAAATGGTACCATAGTTAGTTAAAAGTGAAATTTAAATGTCCACAACCAATTTTACCTTACAAGTAGAATATGTTGTAGCTTGAGAAGCCTACAAAAGAAGTTCTATGGATATACAACTCAGTTGCAGAGCTTAGAATAGTTCCAAGCTTAGTGGATCCTATCCTAGTAAATCCAACTATAACAGAGTAATTGCTTAAGCCAAGAAGCCATAAAGTGCACCAGAATTCTGATCATGTAGACTCTGAATACCATATAATTAGAAATTTCTTGGCTAATGAAGATGCAATAGAATCTAGAATACATCCCATAGATTTCGTAGCCGACCTACTCAGGCCTTAACACCTAGAGTGTTTGAGAAACACTTGGAGTCGATAAGTATTAGATATCATCGTGAATGAAACTAGAGCAATATTGTATAGACTACGTAATCTAATATTGTATGAATATTAATTATTTAATATTTATACAATAAAAATTTTGAATAAAATTGTTAATATTAAATAATAAATAGTAAGATGCTTGTAACGTTTTAGACATTGTATGATCCAAAAGCGTTCAGATATGCTCCAAATAGTTTAAATCAGTGCTAAGCGTTAGTAATGTTAAGAGTTATCAATGCTTAGAGTTATAAATGCTAAGAGTTAGCAAAATCTAAAGAGTTAGAGTTTTGTCTAAAATGGGACAAAGACCTAGGAATATTTTAGCAATGAAATAGTTGCAAGGAGTTGCAAATAATGCCACGAAATGTCATTGTACAAGTATGTTCTTAAACTTTATGTTTCTGATCTATCTTCACTGATATGGGTTTGTCAGTGAACACCTTATCATATATAGTTCGGTGTATGTGACAGGACCTGACCTGAGACCTTCTACTATAGATTTCAGCAGCCCTGCCAGGCACCCCAACAGAAGTTCCTACGAACTTAACTGGGTAAGTTGAGAAATTTAGCGAGGCGAACCCCTTTTAATTCTTGTTACTACTAAGAAGGTCTAGTAACATACATGAAAACGACATCTTAATTTTAAAAACAAACAAACAGAGTTTCCCCTATTTTTCAGAAAATCCATATAAAAACTGCAAAGAAATTTCACTTCTATTTCCAATACATCTCAATTCTACCAATTCGGACCTCCGGTCCTTTCCAAATCAATTCCAACACAACTCAATTATTCATTTGAATCACAAATAAGCGTAATCATAAAAGTAAAAAGAACGATCATCATAAAATTGAAATCTCTTCTTCTCGGTTCAAAACGTACATCCAAATATACATGCCTACAACTATTATGCATAAAGTAAAGGGTGCTATTTAACACATTTACATGTACAAAAAATGATCTTCAGATTCGGCCCACTACTCGGCAATAGGAGAATCAGCAGCTTGCGTACCGAGACCTGCACCTGGGAAAGGGGTTCAGAAAACATAAAACACAAAATGGGTGAGCTAAAGGAGCTCAATGAGTGCAAATAAAATTTCAATAAAATAACATCATGTATAGATAGCAACTTCTAAAGTTCATGCAGAAATCATACTTCTAAAACTGATGTAAAACTGTAAAATGGTTTCTAACATCATATGCTATTGAAATCTTGCCGAGCGGGTTTTATCTACATCTTTGGAAAACTATATTCAGAATCTGTATAACATAATAACTGCTGTGTGCATATAAATGCATAAATGCTATCGCTAAATCAAAAACTAGTAAAATCCTCGTTCGGCCATTTTCTTTCTAAACTGTACCAATGATAACCCTAAAACTCTATACCCACGCAGCGACTCAACTAGCACCGCACACGTGAGTAGGTCACGGGGCACCTCAACTAACAGCACCCACAGTGACATCTCAAGACATCTCACTGGCTATGCAGCGGAATCCTACATCGCATGTATATAGCGAGACAATACCTCGTACACATAGAGCGACTCACATGACTCGACATCCTGACTTCCTGGAGTTAGTGACACACCCCCAAGACCTGCCCATGTGCACAGGATATAGGGTACCAATGGCCTTAAAAACGAATGCAAAAATTTTAAAACTGTTTCTCAATTCGAACATGTAAAGGCATGTCTATGAATATATATCAAGATGATAAATCATGGTTATGCATCGAAAGCTCATAAAACATGCATATTCATTATGCGAAAACATAATAAACGGAAAGTAAAAGAAATGGCAGATTTCCACTCACGACTGCTCCACGCTCAATTTCGCTCCCGTTATCGCTCTCGGTTATCTTCACCTACGCGCCATAAATGACATTTAGAACCAATTCGAATGCTAGAATCTCATTTAACTACTAAATGCCCTAATCGGCATAAAGAGCTCGGATGTAAACTACTTCCCGATTTTTATTTACGGAGCCATTTAATCTAACCTATCTCACCATTCGGTGCCCTGAAAATTATTGAACGCCTTATAATCTTGGTTGGACATAATTGCTCTTCACCTTTCAAAAATGGATAATTGTGTCCCATTATCTTCATTTTTTATTTTTCCATCAACTTATACATTCAATTTACAATGTGCACCATTTACACACAACAATTCATTCAAAACACCACTCAATCCCCAACTTCCCTAAAGTGGCAAAATTCCATACTAGGTTCCAACACATTCCTTTTCTTAATTTCTTGTTCAAATTACAACAAAATCATGCCAATTTCTTTCTAAAGCCGTAATTACAACCAATTGAAATCTCTACAACAACATCACCAAAAACCCTAATTCTTACCTTGCCAATTTCTTCAAATTGATGACTCCTTCAAGCTCCAAACTAGAATTCAACTCAATCTAAGCTAAGAATACACATACGAACATCAATTTAAGCATTCTTGAAAGCTCACTTATCAAACTCATAAAATAATGCTTTTCTTACCTCTTTTTTTTGAATTTTCACTAATTGAGGCTTCAATTGAGCTTAGGGATTGATATGTAACCTTATTTTAGCTTGATTAAGCATGAAAAATCATGAAAAAAAATTGAATATTCACTGTAGCAGCACCCCCCTTTGAAGCTCGAATTTCTCACTTTTTTTTTGGCTAAGTGTTGGTTTTGATTTCTCTTCAAATTTCTACACGCTTCTAACATATATATAGTGCTCCCTCAATTGACCATTTTGCTCTTCAACTTACTTAAAACTTCTAATTTGCCATTAGTTCAAATGAAAAGATTTAATTGGTTTCTTTATAACTATCTAGTTAGAATAGTCAAAAGAACTAACTAGAGTTTCCAACTTGGCAATCCATGAGATTGTTTCTAATTGGTCCATTCCTTAATATATGGATTGTATTTCTCAACAAAGGCTTGTTTCATTCATAACCCTTAAATGGAAATTCATGTAGTAAATTAGGATTTCCTTTTCTAAGCTAATAGAGAAAATTTTTAAAAATATTTTAGGGTCGTCCGGCGCACCGATCGAGTGTGAAATTACCAAATTAGGTCTAATATCTCTCACGTGCACTATAAAGAGAATATTTCTAATAGGGTTAAAATCGAGTAACCCTACGGTGTCTTATTTATTCTTTACCGAAATCTAGGCGCCAATACTGCTAATAGGGATTGGATATTACAGTATGTCTACATCTGGATGGTCCAGATGGTTAATCTTAGCAAACCATGAGCTTAGTTAAAGCTCAAATAGGCATACGGGTATTCAGTAAGGATTTGGTGCCAAACAAACTCAATGAGGACCTATAATAGACATCCAATCAAGCCATTAATAGAGTGTCTTCTAGAGTTAAGTAATATTCGTGGTCCTTTGACCTGAGCACCATAGACGACTTATGAATGATCCATCATACTTAGGTTCCAAACTTGTCAGAGATCTTTAATGGTCTGATTGTTAGGTGTCGCTGGGTATGACTTGATGCTCATAGAGTCCAGTGTGTGTAGATATGGGATCCGTCAGCTCATATGAGCAAGTTGTATATCCTGATGCTCTGAGATTGTATTTCAGGGAGTCTTGTGGCCACAAACATAAAACCTAAGAAATATTTCCTCGTAGGATAAACAATATTGTAAAAGTGTTTATGGATATTGTTTATAGAAGTACGAATCTAGAGATAAGTTCACAGTTGAGCAATAAAGACTTGATGGTGAAGTTCTATGTCTCCGTTCTTCTAGGATATAAATGATGGAGGGATTATACGAATATATATTAACCTCAACTTTTATGGTTCAATGCGTCGTTCTGTTATTTTTGTAACATGTGTATGGGGCATCATTACAGACTTACGGAAGAGTTTTGAAAAATAAGGGAATAGGGAGTCTTACAATATGAAGTGTACTTATTGAACACTGGGTAGCGTACCGGATCGAATAGTTCGATCTAGGAAGATTTTAAAAAGCAAGAATTATTTCAGGGTCTTTTTATTAATTGCATATGTTAGTGTATACTTGAAAAGCAAGAATTATTTCAAGCAAAGAAACTTATTAAATTAATTGGTTAATGATTATTATTATCCAATTGGAACTCGACATGTGGCAAGAAAAATGTCACTTTTTGTTGTATAATGAACACGTCTTAGAATTATATATGCATTAAATTGCAAAATGATTTCACAATTGAAAAAGTGGCATTCGCTTACCACTCTTAATACATTAAGGAAATGTGTCTTAATTATTTGATACATGAATCATCAATTGCAAATTGTTTGTTGATGAATCATACTTATCGAATGTATTAAAATAATAAGTGTTATTATTTTAAAGAGGTGCCAATTTAAGTAGGTTAAGTGTGTAGCCACCATTTATGAATGGAGGACGTGTGTTCTTTTGCAAACATGAAATGCATTTTCAAAGTTTATCTCAAGGAATCTAAGGCTCATATATAAGATTGGTTAGATCAAATGTAAGCATTAAGTGCCAAAAAAATGAATAAAAGTCAAGTTTATGCATTCAAAGTTGAAATATTTACAAACACATAGTTAAGTTCAAAACTATAATCCTAAACAAGTGAATTTAGTTCAACATAATGAAGTTCAGGAAATAAATTATAAGATATAACATAATGAAACCAAGTTTAGGTTAATAAATACAGAAATGAGGTCTAGATAATCTTCCCAAGCCTTGGCTCTAATGCTTCACTTGCAAGTAATAACCTCCCTTGATGATGTTGATCTTTCTCTAAATGACTTTCAGGTTTTGAAATATGTTTCTTTGTAGTTTATAAGTGAGATTTTTGACTTAGAACGTGCTCCCTAAATGCTGAGATGAAGGTGAAACATTCCTTGTATAAAAATTCAAAAGAGTTCTTTATAGTACAGAAAATAACCGTAACGCCGCAGTGTTTTCCTATATAATGCAAGGGCATTGCAAGCTATCATGTAAGAACACTGTGATAATGGCATAATTGTCATTTACTTTCTCATGTTTTTATCTTGATATTTTATAAGAATAAATGGCTATTTATGTGCATTATTGTTATTTATAGGGACTTGAACAAAATATGGACCTGTTGCCCCAGCGTCACAAGGATTTTTACCCCAGTGCTGGAACAACGATCGAACTAAAAAAATAGAAAAAATGACCTGTTTAAGTCACAGTTTATCGCCTCAGCGACAATCCAACACTCTAGCGTTAGACCCTCACCGCTCTAGTGATACCGCCTTTTAGGCATAGAGCCCCAGCGACAATGGGATTTTTGTTGCTGTTCTCTTATAGCCATGAACTAAATTTTATTTCTAAGGTTAATACTTGAACTCAATATGTGCGCTTAATTGCCTTATCTTTTTAATATTTAATAAACTTAGTTCTTTGTTATTCAATTTACTTGTTCTTAGTACTTCAATATATTTGGCCAATATATGGTAAATGAATTGGTAATATTTTGATAAAATCGGAAGAGGAAGCATTATATTTAGACCTAGGTAATTTAATGCATGATTGTATAGTAATATTCAATGTTATATATGCAAGTTTCAAATTAGGATAGGAATATACCTAATTGGTATATATGATCAAAAAGATTTAATCTTAATGAATCTTAATTTATTGCAAATACCATAGGAATATAGGTATTTGATAAATTAAGGTATACTTGCATAACCTTGGAAGAGGCTTATGAATACATTAGTATACTGATCAATAGCAAAAACTAAGGGAGTTAAATATTATAGGATTAAAAATTAGAAAGCATATTGAGGGATAGTATTAACCTTAGCTTTTCTCTATATTGCTATCATCCAAATTTCTTTACATTGTGTCATTGCTTTTATATTTTCTAAGTTCATTCTTAGACTTCTATTTTTCTGATTAATTACTAGAAAGACATAATTTTAGTACTTGGTTAAAAAGAAGACATTATCCCTGTAGGTTCGACATCTGACTCTTTTGTCCTTTTATTACAGTCATACGATAGTGTATACTTGCAATTGATTATAAGATATAAAAATATTGCATCACACTGCGGCATTAAGGTTTAGTAACACTGAGGCATTCTGGTATTGCTGTATTGCATAACTGCCACTAGGGCACTGATAAACTAGTCTAACGCATGCACAGAGGAACTATATTAAAGGGGAGGGTACGCATATGGTGGTTCAAAAACTACTACTATATAATATCATGACTATAATTATTCTGAAATAATAATTTATGTGCTAAACATAATTATAAACTATATATCATAAATTCTAAAAATATTTCTGAATATACCAATTAACATAAATATTTATCTGTCTAAAATAAATCATGGCTAAATCTAATAGTGTGTAATTAAATCATAATTGCTATATTGAGAACATATAAAATATATATATCTATCCACTCACAAAAGTGTGCTAATCCTGAGTTAGGTCTGGTTTCTAATATTTACCCACTATCGGCATACCTTCTATATCATAAAGTGCAAAAAATATATCATTAGTACCAATAAGTATTATAAATATTGAAATATAAATATTCTAACATCGTAAAACTATTATCCGCTGAAACAATGGGTATAAATCTAACTACCCAAACTAATTTTCTAAAGTTTCTCCTTTATTGCCTTTTTCCCTTATTTTTCTCCTGGGTTAATTTTTCTTTCTTCGTGCTTCTCTTTTCTCTTTTTCTTTTCTTTCTTCTCTTTCTTTTCTCCTTCTCTCTTAGCTTATATACACAAAATGAAACAAACTAACTTTATATAGTAAACTCCACTACCAATAGTACCAATAGAAAATTACCACTTGTTAACACATTAATTTCTTAACCCTTAAATTCCATCCCCACATGGCCTCTATCTTGAACATAAAAGCTTGCTCATGCACATATATTATTATTTTATTAAATTTTATTGCCGCTAATCTCCATTTGATTAATAGAAAGGCACGTATATTATAAAAAGTGTTTCTCTGCAGGGTTAAACAATTTCGCAAAGGAGTTTACATATATTGTTTACAAAAATACGTATCTAGAGACAAGTTCATATATGGGCATATAGAGATTTAACAGCGATGATCTATATCTCTTCTCTTCCAAGATATAGGTGACGAAAAGATTATACGGATATGGTTGACCTCAACTTGTATGGTTCAACGTTCTATTCTATAATATTCGTAACGTGTGTGTGGGGCATTATTCACAGACTTGGGAAAGTTTTTCATAAGACAAACATAGGTGAACCTAGGGAGTCTCACAATATGAAGTATACTCGCCAAACACTAGGGTAGCGAGATGGATTGAACGGTTCGATCTAGGATGATTTTGAAAAGTAAGATACATTTTAGTTCCTCACTGAAAAATAGGAAATATACTTTGTAAATGTTGTAAAGAGGTCCATATTGTATGGCAAAGGAAATTTTGACACATGGCTATTTGTTTGATAAGTGGCACATAGGAGCTTTGCATGATTGACACTTGACAGCATACATAAGTAGCATGAGTGACAAATGTTAACCATTCAAAGAGTGAGGTGGCTAAATGTTTGCAAATGTTGCATTTAGCCCCCCACTTTTGCTAAATATATAAATAGGTTTTGAACTTGTTTCAATAGAGTCCTTATTTCATACTTAGCTAAATAGTCTCATTTAGAGAGAATTTCGAACTGAATCTTGTTGGAAATTGATCAAACAAGCTACCATTCTAGCTATTGTAATCTGACAGATCCTTAGGAACTAATATTGATTGTGAGTGGACTTTTATGTAAGCTCTGAAGGGTGATTCTTAACTAATGTTCTTCAAGGGTAAGTTTTTATAAACTTAAGTTATTATTTGTTCAAAATGCTTATGTATATATTGATTATATGTTTAATTTTGTAGTAAATCGTATATGTGAGACATGTATTTTTTTCAACATGTACACAACTCACATGCATGCACCTTAAACACATTTAAACACGATTGGGCATTTAAGTGTTGAATGTTGGGGTGTTCAACTTGTGTTGAACACTGGGGCATTGGCCAGGCAGAACACTGAGATGTTAACGCTGAGGCATTCTTTACAGTGCACTCCAACTTGCATTTTTGCATGTGACGTTAATTCATGCAATTATATTTCATATATCATTGTGTTATAAACTATAAAATATTTATTTATGCTATTAACCACAATGGGAGCCCTACTAGTAGGAGTTAGTTGTGCTTGCATAAACAAATACTAATTTTGAAACAAGATCGTATGTGATATGGTAATTATTAAATACCTCTCTTAATTAGATTGAATTGTATCACATTATGAGAAAATATTATACATAGTCCACCTTGCTAATACGGTATTAGATAGGTTATTTCATTCTTTCACAGTATTGCTAAAGCGTGAGGAACTGATCAGTGTGATATGTATTATATCAGTTAAATATATGATAAGGGAAATATAAGAGAAAGTGTTAACCAATATTATTAAAGCGCGAGAGTAATATTAGTAACTTATATTTGACATTGACAAGTTAATCTGGAACACATTTATCTAATATTACTAAAGTGTGAGGATAAAGTTTGTTTAGGATCCAAGGTAAGAGTTGCAAGAGATGCAATTGATAAGAATTATCTACCTTTTAGGCTTCATTATTGCTAAAGCGAGAGGCCTGAGTAAAATACTGATTGGATCTACTACCCACTATAAAATTTAAATTGTTTAAATTTTCATTTTCCTATTTGAGAGACTTATGGGATTATGTAAGTAGTGGGGAAGGCGCTTTTAGATTACAAATCATATACTAGTTATATCCATAATCTAAAGTATTTTTTCTGATTAACGATTTTGAAATGTATTTATGCTAACATCTCCTATTTTGTCTTGTGAATATAAAATGGCTGCAAACAATCCGTTAGCTTGCATACTTGATGCAAACCCATGGATAGATGCCAGCAACTATTCTGATTGGATGATAAATCTCAAAATAGTTCTGAATTCAAAAACACAAGGGTATATAATTAATCAGAAGATGCCAGAGGTATTTCTAAAAATGTAAGTCCATAAGAATTATAGACTTAACAGAAATGGGTCGTTGATGATTTGAGAGTTAAATCATACATCCTCACTTTGATGTCAATTGTACTGAGGATGAAGAATGCATATATGGACAGTGTAACCAGTATAATGCTCCATCTAAAAAGGGTTATTTGAATATAGATCATAGGTCAATCTTTATAGAATTTTCAAAACCCTTTTTCAGTTCAGGTTGATTGAGGGCAGTGTAGTCAATCTCCACATACTTAGAATGATTTTATACCTTAAACAATTAGAGACTATAGACATAACTATGAACAATAACTTAGGGAATAACTTGATTCTCCAGTGTTTGTTAGAGTCATTTGTACAGTTCTTTATGAACTTTAATATACAAGGGTTGACTTTTACATATGCTGAGCCGCATAATATGTTAATAACAGCTCAAGATGACATAAACAAAGTGGGGACAACCTTTTTTTGTTCAGAGTGGTGCTTCATCTTCTTCATTGAGGGCCTATCAAAAGTCCAAAGGAAAGAAGAAAGAGAAGTAGATACCACGTACATGTCCACAAAGACAGGCTATATCTAAGTCATAAAAAAAGAACAAGAATAAAGAAAAATGTTTCTACAGCGACGAAGATGGACATTGGAAATGCAATTGTCCAAAGTACTTTGCTACAATCAAGAAAACTCCCTCAGGTATATGTTTTCCTATTATAGATATTTCATTAGCATTTGATGCTTGTAGTGGCTGGGAATTAGATACCGCATATCATTCTCACATCTGCAATATATTACAGGGTCTGAGGGAAGTTAGGTAGCTACAGCAAGGAGAGATCCAGCTTCGTGTTGGAAATAATGATTTTATAGAAGTCGAAGCAATTAGAAATTTGAATTGATTCTCCAATGCAATAAAATTCTTATGTTGTATAACTGTTATTATTTACTGAACATTATCAGACAGATTATTTCCTAACCTGTGTTAGACACTAAGGGATATCATATTTTCATTTGGAATCGTTCCTTATAATTATGTAATGAGAATAATATTTTATTAGCTGAGTGTTAGTTGATAAATGGTCTTTATATTTTGGATACAACAAGAAATATCTTAAATACACAGGTGAACATAGGAAGTAGCTCAGGAACTTTAAATGATACGAAATTGTGGCATATGAGATTAGGAAATATAGGTGTGAAACGTTTGAACTGTTTGGTCAGGGATGGTCAGATACCAGATTTAAACATAAAGGCCCTACTAGTTTACAAATCTTGAATTCAAGGGAAGATGACCAAGTCTCCATTCTTAGGTGTCGGACACCGAGCCATTGATTTTTTTGAACTAATACATAGCGATATATGTAGTTTAATAAATCACACTACTATAGGTGGATTTCGATACTTTGTAGTCTTTATCGATGACTTGTCACGATATGGACATGTGTTTCTTATGAGACATAAGTCAGAAACCTTTGAAATGTTCAAAGAATTTCGATAGGAAGTAGAGAAACAATTCGGCATGTAATATCCAGTCCCTATTAGTAGTATTGGTGCCTAGATTTCAGTATAGAGTAATAAAAACACTATAGGGTTACCCGATTCTAACCCTATTAGAATTATTTTTTATGGTGTGCATGAGAGATATTAGACCTAATTTAGTAACTTTACACTCGGTCGGAGCGTCGGACGACCCTATAATATTTTTGGATTTTTTCTTTATTGGCTTGGAAAAGGAAATTTTAATTTACTACACGAATTTCCATTTAAGGGTTATGTATGGAACAACCCTTGGTTGAGAAACACAATCCATAGATTAAAGAATGGACCAATTAGAGACAAGTTCATGGATTGCCAAGTTGAGAATTCTAGTTAGTTCCTTTGACTATTCTAACTAAATAGTTACAAGGAACAAATTGCATACTTAGTTTCCAACCAATGGAAAATTAGAAATTTAGAGTAAGTTGATGGGCAAATTGGTCAATTGAGGGAGCACTATATATAAAGTAGAAGTGTGTAGAAATTTCATGACATTAAAAGCATAACACTTAGAGTAAAAAAGAAGCAAGATTCGTCCAAGTGAAGAGGGGTGCTGCTAGAGTAAACTTTCAAGGTTTTTTCATGATTTTTCATGCTTAATCAAGCTAAAATAAGGTCAAATACAAGTTCCTAAGATCAATTGAAGCCTTCATTAGTGAAAATCCAAGAAAAAGAGGTAAGAAAAGCATTGTTTCGTGATGATAATATATGAACTTTCAAGATTGCTTCAATTGATGTTCTTGTGTGCATTATTGGTTTAGATTGAGTTGAATTTTAGTGTAGAGCTTGAAGGAGTCATAAAATTGAAGAAATTTGTAAGGTAAGAATTAGGATTTTGGGTGACTTTGATATAGAGACTTCAATTGGTTGTAATTAGGGCATTAGAATGAAATTGGATTGATTGTGATGCTATTGGAAGAAGAAATTGAGAAAAGAAAGGTGTTGGATGGTGGATGTAAATTCTGCCACTTTAGGGAAGTTAGGGTTAAGTTGTGTTTTGGTTGAATTGTTGTGTATAAATAGTGCCTTATGTAAATTGAATGTATTTGGATGATGGAGAATCAAAAAAGTGAAGAAAATGGGACATAATTGTTAATTTTGGTAAGGTGAAGGGCAATTATATCAAACCAAAATTATAGGGTGTCGGATGGTGAGTTAGATTAGATTAAATGACTCCGTAAATGAAAATCAGAAAGTAGTATCCATCTAGGCTTTGTATGCTGATTAGGGTGTTTAGTAGTTAAATGAGATTCTAGCATTTGAATTGGTTCTAAATGTCATTTATGGCATGTAGGTGAAGAAAATCGAGACCAGTAACGGGAGCAGAAATCTGAAGCGAAATTAAGCTCGGAGCAGTTGTGAGTGAAAATCTATCATTTTGTTTATCTTTCATTTATTATGTTTCCGCATAATGAAATTGTATGTTTTATGTGCTTTTAATGCATAAACATGATTTATGATTTTGATATATATCCATAGATATGCTTTTACATTTTTGATTTAAGAAACAGCTTTAAAACTACTGCATTAGCTTCAAAAGGCCATTGGTACCCTCAGATTACAGTGGTGGTGATAGTTTAAGACCCGGCCGGTATATCCTGTACACAAGGGCAGGTTTTGGGGGGTATGTCACTAACTCCAAAAAGTTGGGTTGTCGAGTCATGTGAGTCGCTCTATATGTATGGGGTATTGTCTCACTATATGTATGCGATGTAGGATTCCACTCCATAACTAGTGAGATGTCACAATGGGTGTATCTAGCTAAGATACCTCGTGACCTACTCACGTATGTGGTGTTAGTTGAGTCGCTGTGTTAGTATAGAGCTTTAGGGTTACCATGGGTACAGTTTCAAAAGAAAATGGCGGAGCGAGGGCTTTAATCATTTTCGACAACTGATTGTATATTATGCATTTATATGTATATGCTAGTTATTATGTTTTACAGATCTTGGATATAGTTTTTTGAAGATTTAAATAAAACCCACTCGGTAACATTTCATCGGCTTATGATGTTAGAAACTATTTTACTGCTTTATACAAGTTTTAGAAACATGATTTATGCATGTCCTTAGAATTTAATATCTATGCAGAATTTTATTTTATTTAAAATCTTAATGCACTCACTGAGCTTCTCTAGCTCATTCGTTTTGTGTTTTATATTTTCTAAATCCTCTTTCCAAGTGCAGATCTTTGTACGCAAACTACTGATTCTCATACTGTCGATTAGTGGACCAAATCTGAAGATCAGTTTTGTAAATGTAAATGTGCTAAGTAGCATTCTTTTTGCTTTCTGCATAGTAGTATAGGCTTGTGTATTGTACATATATTTTGAACAAACAAGAAGATGTTTCGATATTATGCTGATCGTTTCACTTTTTATTAGTATACCGGTTTTGTGTTCAATAATGAAATTATTGAGTTGAGTTGAATTTGCTTTTGAAAAGGACCGAAGGTCCTATTTGGTAGTATTGAGAAGCGGTTGGAAATAGAAGTGAAATTTCTTTGCAATTTTTATATTGGAGTTTCATAAAAGCAAGGAAAACTCTACCTATTTTTAAAAATTTTAAGAAATCATTTCCATGTATATTCCAAGATTTTCTCTGTAATAGCAAGAATTAAAAAAGGGTTCGCCTCGTGAAATTTCTCAACTTACATAGTTATATTTTGAGTAACTTCCATCGGGGTGCCCGGTAAAGCCGTTGTGATCTACATTAGAGGGTTTCAGGCCGAGTCCTATCAGCGTGGTATCAAAGCCTGGTTTTTTGAAGTTTTTAGTTAAAAGTTTATTTTTAAAATGAGATTCTTAAAAATTTATGCATATTTTTATAAGATTAGTAATTTTAAGTCTATGCATTCAATAATCATTTGAATCACTAAATGCATAGAAAATATGCATCGTCGTGAGGGCCCACATACTAGGAGAGCAGATATGGAGGCTCTTGCATCTGAAAATGAGCAGGGGAATGAGTCGGTAAGTGTTTCTATACCTCAGACCCCTCCTGAGTCATCTCAGCCTACCGAGCAAGAGGGTGGAAACATGAATGTAGCTCAGATGGCTCAGATACTAGCAGCAGCAATCCAGCAGTCGAGAGAGACAGGAGTGTCCATTAAGCGCGCCAAGAAATTAGGCACTAAGCCATATGACGGTATCAGAGACCCTGAGAGAGCCCTATCTTGGTTAGAAAACAATGAAGAAATGTTTTAGGTTATAGGATGTACTAAAGAACAGATGGTTGTATACTCTGCATTTCTGTTGAAGGAAGGGGCAAAAGACTGGTAGAAGGCCTTGCAAAGGTGAAATTTCGATGGGGTGTCTTGGTCCTTTTTGAAAGAAGAATTTCTGAATAAGTTCTACCCCAAAAGTTATAAAGATGCAAAGATAGAAGAGTTCTTCAAGCTCAAACAAGGTTCTGTCTCGGTGGCAGAGTATGAGAAGAGGTTTTCAGAGCTCCTCCGTACCGTTCCCTTTATAGCTGATAATGAAGAGCAGAAGGCTAATCGATTTGCAGTGGGTCTTAATTCTCGAATTAAGGCGTATGTGGTATCGACAGCCCACACTCAGTATGGAGCATTGCTGGAAGCTGCAACTTGAGTTGCAAGAAGCATGGTGGTGATTCCTAAATTGAAACAGCAGGGCCAGAAAAGAGGTTGGTCAGGTGGTTCTCGAGGAGGACTTATTAAATTCACACGAACAGAGGAGAGATCTACATGGTCTAGCAGTCAGAAACCAAGTTAAGGAGCTTAATCCAGTCAAGCTTCCGTTCGGCAACCATCGGCCGGATCCCGAAGCACTAAAAATAGTTGGAAGAATTTTTCGGGGTGTAATAAATATGGCAAGGCCCATCCGAGGGATTGTAGGAAGGGGACTACCGGTTGTTATAAGTATGGTGAAGAGGGCTACTACATAAGGGATTACTCGAATGATGGAGCCAATAGTAAGCCAGAAGATAGACCACCAGCTCTGGGATAAAGTAGTGGTGGTCGAGGACAGATTCGAGGCGGTCCCCAGTTCAGAAGGCCAAGTGGCTCAGCCCAGCCTATTAGGGGAGCCGGTCGAGAAGGATCATTCGGAGTACCACCAAGCAGACCTCATACCCAGGCTAAGGTATTTGCATTGACCCAGCAGGAGGCGGATGCGGCCCCAGAAGTTGTGACAGATACGATGTCAATTTTTTATCAAGATGCTTATATACTGATAAATCCTGGAGCAACCCATTCTTTTATTTCTATGGAGTTTGCTGCAAATGCTAGTATAGTGCCGCAATTATTCGATTGTGCGGTAGTAGTGTCTCTTCCTACAGAAGACTCCATTGTAACAGAAAAGGTGTATAAGGGTAGTAAAATCAGTATTGAGGGCCAATAGTTTATGCTGAATTTTATTTTGCTGGCCATCAGTGAGTTTGATGTGATTTTGGGGATGGATTAGTTGTTTAAATATCAAGCCTCAGTGGAATGTTTCCAAAAAGAAGTCAGATTTGGTAGCCCATGGGGAACAGAAGTCATTTTCTGTGGAGTGCGAAAATCACTTTTCGCCAATATAGTGTCGGTAATGAGGGCAAAAAATATGCTTTGAAAGTCATGTTAGGGGTACTTAATCTATGCCATGGAATAAGAGGCGGTGGAACGAAATTGGAGGATATTTCAGTGGTTAGAGAGTTTTCGGATGTATTCCTAGATGATCTTCTGGGTTTACCTCTAGATAGAGAGATCAAGTTTCGAATAGAAGTAGCCCTTGAAACGCAACCAATTTTCAAAAACCCACATAATGGCTCATTCAAAATTGAAAGAACTAAAGATGTAGATAAAAGAGTTGGTGAATAAAGGTTTCATCAGACCAAGTACTTCTCCTTGGCGAGCACCGGTGTTGTTAGTAAAGAAGAAAGACGGAAGTATGACATTATGCATTGATTATAGGGAACTGAATAAAGTAACAGTGTGTAATCAATATCCACTTCCGAGAATTGATGATTTGTTTGATCAGCTACAGGGGGCCAGAGTATTTTCCAAGATAGATTTAAGGTCAGGCTATCATCAATTGAAAATCTGAGAGGAAGATGTTCCCAAAACGGCCTTTAAGACCCAATACGGGCATTATGAATTCCTAATTATGCCTTTTGCGCTGAGTAATGCCCTAGCTGCTTTTATGGATCTTATGAACAGAGTCTTTTGATCCTATTTAGATCAATTTGTGATAGTATTTATTGATGATATACTGGTTTATTCAAGCAGTGAAGAAGAGCACGCAGAACATCTGAGGATTGTTTTGCAAACCTTAAGGGAGCATCAGCTATACGCTAAACTCAATAAATGTCAATTCTAGCTAGATAGAGTTGCATTTTTGGGACATGTAATCTCCGCAGAAGGGGTAATGGCAGATCCCCAGAAGATTGAAGACATAATGAAATAGAGACAGCCTATGAATATGATGGAGGTTCGTAGTTTTTTGGGTTTGGATGTGTATTATTGAAAGTTTGTAGAGGGATTTTTAAAGATAGCCGCTCCTCTGGCTAAACTAACCCCAAAAGAAGAGAAGTATGTATAGTCGGAAGCTTGCTAACAGAGTTTCGAAGAGCTAAACCGAAGGTTAACTTCGGCCTCAATGCTTACACTGCCGTCAGGCAGGACGAATTTACCATATATTGTGATGCTTTTAGGCAGGGTCTAGGTTGTATGCTGATGCAGAAGGAAAAAGTAATAACCTATGCTTCCAAAATATTAAAGATGCATGAACAGAATTACCTTACACAAGACCTAGAACTAGCTGCAATATTTTTCTCTAAATATTTGGATTCATTATTTGTATGGGGTTCCTTGTAAGATCTTTACAGACTATAAGAGTCTGCAGTACTTGTTCACCCAGAAAGAATTGAATATGAGGCAGAGAATATGGCTGGAGCTTATGAAAGATTATGAGTGCACCCTAGAGTACCATCCAGGAAAAATTAATGTGGTAGTAGATGCTCTCAGCAGGATGCCTGTCGGTTCAATAGCTTACTTGAAGGTCGCATATCTATCAATGTTGATAGAATTGAGGTCTTTGAGTGTAAAATTAGAACTGTCAGATTTGGGAGCACTATTAGCCACATTTCAGGTTCGTCTGATACTGGTTAATCAGATCAGAGAACTACAGACTCAAGATCCATAGGTAGTTAAATTGAAAGGTGAAATCGAGTTAGGGCAGCGGAAAGATCTTTCAATGACTGAGGATACTGTAGTAACTTTAGGTCGGAGATTATGTGTACCGAATATAAATGTGTTAAGAAGAGAGATTGTGGAAGAAGCTCATTCTTCTGCATATGCTATGTATCCGGGGAGTACAAAGATGTATCATAACCTAAAAGAGCACTACTAGTGCAAGGACATGAATAACGATATAGCCGAATTTGTCTCAAGATGCCTAACCTGCTAGCAAGTAAAGGCTGAGCATTAGAAACCTGCAGGGCTCTTACGACCTCTTTCAATTTCTGAGTGGAAATGGAAGAGAATAATAATGAATTTTGTGGTAAGACTTCCGCGTAGCCAGAGAGGTAACGACGTAATATGGGTAATTGTTGATAGACTGACGAAATCTATCCATTTTCTACCCATTAGAAGCAATTATTCTTTAGATAAATTGGACCAGTTGTACATAGATGAGGTAATACGACTCCATGGCATTCCAGTATCTATTGTGTCAGATAGGGATCCATGGTTCACTTTCCAATTTTGGTCCAGCTTACAGAAAGCTCTGGCACTAAATTAAATTTTAGTACAGCCTTTCATCCACATACGGATAGCCAGTCTGAGCGAACAATTCAAATACTCAAAGATATGCTTAGAGCGTGTGTTATAAAGTTTAAAAGAAGTTAGGATACTCATCTGCCACTGATGAAATTCGCTACCAAATGAGCATCGGGATGGCACCATATGAAGCATTGTATGGAAGGAAGTGTAGAACTCCAGTTTGTTGGGATGAGGTAGTTGAAAGGAAACTGGTCAACCCAGAAATTGTCTAGATTACTTCAGAAAAGATTCAAGTTATCAGGCAGAGATTGAAATAGTTAACGATAGGCAGAAGAGTTATGCAGATAAAGGAGAAGAGACTTGGAGTTTCAGATTGGTGATAAGGTCTTTTTGAAGATATCACCATAGAAGAGAGTACTAAGATTCGAGAAGTGAAAAAAGCTGAGTCCTCGATACATTGGGCCATACGAGATAGTTGAAAAAGTTGGGGAAGTGGCATATCGTCTGCGGTTACTAGAAGATCTGGCTAGAATCAATGACGTATTTCATGTTTCCATGCTTCGCAAGTACTTAGCAGATCCTTCACACATCCTAAGGGTGTCTATAGAATTGAACGAAAATTTGACTTACGAAGAGAAGCCTGTGCAAATCCTAGACCGGAAAAACCAAGTGCTTCATAACAAAAGCATTCCCTTAGTGAAAGTGTTATGGATGAATCATGGAGTGAAAGAAGCTACGTGGGAACGTAAAGATCAAATGCAAGTACAACATCCCCACCTCTTCCAGACAGGTATAATTTAAATTTCGACGATGAAATTTTTTAAAGAAAGGTGAAATTGTAATATCCAATCCCTATTAGTAGTATTGGTGCTTAGATTCCGGTATTGAGTAATAAAGATACTATAGGATTATCCGATTCTAAACCTATTAGAAAAAAAATTTATAGTGTGCGTGAGAGATATTAGACCTAATTTGGTAATTTCACACTCGGTTAGATCATCGGACGACCCTAGAATATTTTTAGAATTTTTCTCTATTGGCTTGGAAAAGAAAATTTTAATTTACTACATGAATTTCCATTTAATAGTTATGTATGGAACATGCCTTAGTTGAGAAACACAATCCATAGATTAGAGAATGGACCAATTAGAGACAAGTTCATGGATTGCTAAGTTGGGAATTGTAGTTAGTTCATTTGACTATTCTAACTAAATAGTTACAAATGAACCAATTACATATTTAGTTTCAAACCAATGGCAAATTAGAAATTTAGAGTAAGTTGAGGGGCAAATTGGTCAATTGAGGGAGCACTATATATAAAGTAGAAGTGTGTAGAAATTTCATGAGATTAAAAATACAACACTTTGAGTAAAAGAGAAGCAAAATTCATCCAAGTGAAGACGGGTGCTACTAGAGTGAAATTTCAAAGTTTTTTTCATGATTTTCATGCTTAATCAAGCTAAAATAAGGTCAAATACAAGTTCTTAAGATAAATTGAAGCTTCCATTAGTAAAAATCAAAGAAAAAGAGGTAAGAAAAGCATTGTTTTGTGATGATGATATGTTAACTTTGAAGATTGCTTCAATTGATGTTCTTGTGTGTATTCTTGGTTTAGATTGAGTTGAATTTTAGTGTGGAGCTTGAAGGAGTCATAAAATTGATGAAATTGGTAAGGTTAGAATTAGGGTTTTGGGTGACTTAGATGTAGAGACTTCAATTGGTTGTAATTAGAGCATTAGAATGAAATTAGATTGATTGTGATGTTAGGGTTGAGTTGTGTTTCGGTTGAATTGTTGTGTATAAATAGTGCCTTATATAAATTGAATGTATATGGATGATGAAAAATCAAAACAATGAAGAAAATGGGACATAATTGTCCATTTTGGTAAGGTGAAGGGCAATTATGTCAAACCACAGTTATAGGGTGTTAAGCAATTTTAGGGCGTTGGATGGTGAGTTAGATTAGATTAGATGACTTAGTAAATGAAAATTGGAAAGTAGTATCCATCCAGGCTTTGTATGCCGATTAGGGCGTTTAATAGTTAAATGAGATTCTAGCGTTTGAATTGGTTCTAAATGTCATTTATGGCATGTAGGTGAAGAAAATCGAGACCAGTAACGGGAGCAGAAATCTGAAGCGAAATTAAGCTCGGAGCAGTTGTGAGTGAAAATCTATCATTTTGTTTATCTTTCATTTATTATGTTTCCGCATAATGAAATTGTATGTTTTATGTGCTTTTAATGCATAAACATGATTTATGATTTTGATATATATCCATAGATATGCTTTTACATTTTTGATTTAAGAAACAGCTTTAAAACCACTACATTAGCTTCAAAACGCCATTGGTACCCGCAAATTACAGTGGTGGTGATGGTTTAAGACCCGGCCGGTATATCCCGTACACATGGGCAAGTTTTGGGGGGGTATGTCACTAACTCCGGAAAGCCGGGTTATCGAGTCATGTGAGTCACTCTATGTGTACGGGGTATTGTCCAGCTATATGTATGCAATGTAGGATTCTGCTGCATAACCAATGAGATATCTTGAGATGTCACAATGAGTGTTGCTAGCTAAGACGCCCCGTGACTTACTCACGTATACGGTGCTAGTTGAGTCGCTGCGTGAGTATAGAGCTTTAGAGTTATCATTAGTACAGTTTCGAAAGAAAATGACCGAGCGAGGGCTTTAATAGTTTTTGATCTACCGATCGCATATTATGCATTTATATGTACATGCTAGTTATTATGTTTTTACAGATCTTGGATATATTTTTCCGAAGATGTAAATAAAACCCGCTCGACAAGATTTCAATGGCTTATGATGTTAGTAACCATTTTACTGTTTTATACAAGTTTAGAAACCTGATTTATGCATGTCCTTAGAATTTAATATCTATAAAGAATTTTATTTTATTTGAAATCTTAATGCACTCACTGTGCTCCTTTAGCTCACTCGTTTTGTGTTTTATGTTTTCTAAACCATCTTTCTAGGTACAGGTCTTGGTATGCAAGCTGCTGATTCTCCTACTGCCGATTAGTGGGCCAAATCTGAAGATCATTTGTGTAAATGTAAATGTGCTAAGTAGCGCTCTTTTTGCTTTCTATATAGTAGTATAGGCTTGTGTATTGTACATATGTTTTGAATAAATAAGAAGAGATTTCGATATTGTGATGATCGTTTCACTTTTTGTTAGTATGCCAGTTTTGTGTTCAATAATGAAATTATTGAGTTGAGTTGAATTTGGTTTTAAAAATGATCAGAGGTTCTATTGGGTAGTATTGAGAAGCGGTTGGAAACAGAAGTGAAATTTCTTTACAGGTTTTGTATTGAATTTTTAGAAAAACAGGGGAAACACTGTCCGTTTTTTTTTTTTAAATTTTAAGAAGTCATTTCCATGTATATTCCAAGATTTTCTCGATAATAGCAAGAACTAAAAATGGGCTCACCTTACGGAATTTGTCAACTTACACAGTTATATTCTGAGAAAATTTCATCGGGGTGCTCGACAGGGCCGTTGGGATCTACAGTAGAGGGTCTCAGGTCAGATTCTGTCACGGCATATATATTAAATGCCTTCGATGATATCAAGGCAGTAAATATATGAGCAGTGAATTCACTAATTACTTAAAGAAGAATAGAATTTTTGCTCATTATAGTTCTCTGGGTACTCCTAAATGTAATGATGTTTCAGAGATGAGAAATCGAACTTTATTATACATAGTTTAATCGATGATGAGGTTCGCTAATCGTCCATAATACCTATGGGGTTTTGCTCTAGAAATTGCTGCTAATTTTTTAAACAGAGTTTCATTAAAAACTATTTCTACTACTCTGTATGAGATAGGGACAGACAGGAAATTGAGTCTTAAGCATGTTAAGATTTAAGGCTCTGCTTATGTATAAGTTATATAGTAGGACAAACTTGTGCCAAAAGGGTAAAGTATATGTTCATAGGATATCCAAAATACTCTATGGGATATATATTCTATGATCCAGAGGAACGAAACATATTCATTGCTCTCAATGCACTTTCCTTGAGAAATAATTTCTCATAAATCATAGGGATTATAGAAGAATTGAGCTTGATAAAGTCAATCTAGAATTACTGAACTAGTGATGGAACCTTAAGCTTAAACAAGTAAAATACCTTAGGCACACCCTCCACGTAGGTCAGAAAGGATTTTGGAACCACCAATAAGGTATGGTTTGATGCTTGAAGGTGTTTTTGATGTTTTCTTAGTAGAAGGAAATGATCCTGCAACTTAGAGACAGGTGATGTTGGACATCAATTCAAAAAAATGGCAAGAAGCTATGAGATCCAAAATTGACTCTATGCATGTCAATCAAGTGCAGAAGTTGGTTAAGCTTCCTAAAAGAATAGTTCCTATAAGTTAAAAATAGGTTTACAAGTGGAAGCATAGGCTCAGTGGGGAGGTAAAGATCTTCAAGGTTCGACTGATAGTAAATGGTTATACTTAATAATCTGGGATCGAGTATGAGAAAAATGTTTCACCAATAGCTATGCTAAAGTTGAATACTATTGGCCATTGCTATATACTATGACTTTGAAATTTGGCAGATAGATGTAAATACGACATTCCTTAATAAAAATCTAGAGGAAGAGATTTACATGGAATAACCTAAAGGGTTTACATCCAGCCTAACCTCTATTCTGGTCTGTAAACTAAAGCAGTCCATTTATAGATTTAGGTAGGCTTCTTGAAGCTAAAATCTTTATTTCGATGAAATAACCAGAAAATCTGGTTTTATAAAAAATGAAGAGGAAGCATGTGTGTACAAAAAGTTCCATGGGAGCATGATTATTTTTCTTATTCTTTATGTAGATGATATACTTATTATTGAAAATAATATTGGTATGTTAAAGTCAGTTAAATGATATTTGAGTAAAAACTTCTCCATGAAGGATTTGGAAGAGGCTTCTTGTATATAAACAGGTTTTGAACTTGATTCAATAAAGTCCTTACTTAGCTAAATAGTCCCATTTTGAGAAAATTTTGAACTAAATCTTGTGGAAATTGATCAAACAAGCTACCATTCTAGCACTTGTGATCCCACGGATCCTTGAGGACTAGAATTGATCACGAGTGGACTTCTTGTTGCTGGGGATTTTATATATGTGGGTGTATACATGTGCAAATGTGTCTATTGCCTAAAATATGTATCACCTATATATTTAAACGCGGCAAAAGTGTAAAACTTACAATAAAGACAATAAATAAAATATATTAACCACATTATTATATTTGTAAGATTTAGAACTCGCCTCAACGTGTAATATTATACAGATATTTCTTCGGAGTCCGCATGGAGACTAACTCATGGACAGTTCTAGTCACTAACACTGTGGACTTGGTGAGCTAGAATAGCAGCCCTATATCCAGCACAAGATTAACTCTTAATCCCAAAAATGGCGGGGTATGTATTTTTATCAGTTTCTACAAAAGAATAAGAAATGGAGAATTTGAAGTAATACACAATTGCTTCTAATGGAACCATAAAAAAAAAATGAAACAAATTTTTTTTTTTTTCATTTTCGTTTGCTTCTATCGACCAAACTACACACTAACACTTTAACAATTTCACACATCTCTCATTATATATATATATATATCTAATAATAAAATAAGAATATAATATATTATATAATAATAATAAAAATAATAATATATTAATAATGGGTGCCACTATTTGGCACCCAAATAAAATATTATATAATATAATAATATATAATAATAAGATATTTTGGTTATTTAACAATTAAATAATCAAAGTGTAAAATAACCATTTTACCTCTCATGAATAGTTACTAAGTCTACCCTCTAGTGGGTCCCATCAAACCCCACACTTAGGTAAACTCAACCGAGGGTCCACAATACACCACGTGCATTATACAATTAGTAAATAATTATTATTGACTAATTGTTGTATTTAACACTTAAATACAGATACGCACGTATTTCTGTGGTATTGCTAAATATTGCTGGATTAAACACTTTAATCCAGTACGCTGCCCCAGTGCATAACGAGTACACTCTATATTGCAGGACTCCCTAGGTCCTACGCCCAATTCATTAAATGAAACTATTCTATAAGTTCATGAACAATGCCTCACATACACGTCACGGATATACAAATCAGCGCGTTGAACCATGCAAGTTGAGGTTACAACGCATACGTATAGTCTTTTCGTCATGATATCCAAGATGTGCGGGGATATAGATTATCACCATCAAATCCCTTTGTGCTCATCCATGTCATGTCTCTAAATTCGTATCTCACTGAACAATATGTACAAACTCTTTTGCCATATTGTTCTACCCTAGCGAAACTCTTTCCCGAGATAAATACTTATGGCCAGAAGATTTTTTGAGATACAGTCCCGAAGTATCTGGATATCAGTTCCCTATGCGAGCTGACAGATCCCATATCTGTACACATCGGACTCCATAAGCATCGGACCATACCCAGCGACACCCAGCAGTCACACCATGAAAGGTCTGTGACATGTGTGGAACCAAAGTATGGTGGATCACTTACAAGCCCACCGTAGCACTGAGGTCAAAGGACTACGTATACTACTCAACTCGAGAAGACCCTCCATTAATGGCTTACATAAAATGTTTATCGGAGGCCTTTGTGAGTCTATCTCATATCCACTCCTAACTTGATACCCATATGTCAATATGAGTTCAAAGCTCACAGTCGACTAAGAACGACCATCTATACCGTATAGGTACAACATATGCTAATCTAATATTAAAGGTATTCACTGACAGACCTGCATCGTAGAAATAGATCAGGGATAATTATTCGAGAACATACTTGTGTAACTAGCATTTCTTAGCACCCGATTGCAACTCTTGCAACTATGTAGTTACTAGTATATTCCTAGGTCTATGTCCCATTACAGAAAAGGCTCTTGCTATTGGATCTGCCGAGTATTATAACCAGCTAACACTTATGTTTGGCTCCGGAGGATAGTTGTGTTAGCGGAGGATCTAATACACGTGGGTGTATGCATGTGCAATTATGTCTATTGCCTAAATACATATCAAATACATATTTAAGTCTGACGGAAGAGTGAAACTTGCAATAAATACAATAAATAAATATATTAATATATTAGTAAGGTAAATAACTCACCTCAACGTGTAACGTTATACACAAAATTTTTCGGAGTCTGCATGGAGACCAACTCGCAAATAGTTCTAGTCACCAACACGGTGGGTTTGGTGAGCTAGAACAGTAGCCTTATACGCAGCACTGGGTTTAGCTCTTAAACCCCAAAATGGTCAGTGTGTGATTACATCATTTTCTCCAAAAGAATAAGAAATAAAATTTTTGAAGCAATCTACCATTGCTTTAAATAGAAGTATAGAGAAAAATAAAATAATTTTATTTTTCCCTTTTTTTCTTCTTCTTCTTCTCTTCTTCCTTCTTCTTCATTTCTTCATTATTTCTCTCGGCCAAATCTTGGCCATGACACACATCTTTTCTCCAAAATTTTCTTTCTCTCTCTATTTATATATATCTAATATAATAATAATAAAATAATACTAATGAGTGCCAACATTTTAGCACTCAAAATATAATCTTATAATAAAATATAATATTTTGATTATTTAACCATTAAATAATCAAAGTGTGAAATGATCATTTTCCCTCTCATGAATAGTTACTAAGTTTACCCCTAGTGGGTCCCACCAAACTTGGGTAAACTCAACCGAGGGTCCACAATGTGCCATGTATCATTATATAATTATTAAATAACAATTATTGACTAATTGTTGTATTTAACAATTAAATACAAACATGCACGCATTTCTAAGGTAATGCTGAATATTGCAGGATTAAACACTTTAATTTGGCACCCTGCCCTAGTGCACAAGGAGTACACTCCATATTGCGGGACTCCCTAGGTCCTATGCCCGATTTGTCAAATGAAACTATTCCATGAGTCACGAGTAATGCCCCACGTACACGTCACGGATATACAAATCATCGCGTTGAACCATGTAAGCTGAGGCTACAACACATCCGTATAGTCCTTCCGTCATGATATCCTGGATGTGCGAGATATAGATTATCACTGTCAAATCCCCTTATGCTCATCCATATCTTATCTTCAGATTTGTATCTCACAGAATAATATGTGCAAATGCTTTTGTCATATTGTTCTACCCTAGCGGAACTCTTTCCTGGGATAATTGCTTGTGGCCACAAGACTTTTCGAGATACAGTCTCGAAGCATCTAGATACCAAACTACCTATGTGAGCTGATAGATCCCATATCTGTATGCATCGGACTCCATAAGCATCGGACTATACCCAGCGACACCCAGCGGTTACACCATGAAAGGTCTGTGACATGCGTGGAACCAAAGTATGGTGGATCACTTACAAGCCCACCATGGCACTCAGGTCATAGGACCACGTATACTATTCAACTAGAGAGGACCCTCCGTTGAAGGCTTAAATAAGATGTCTATCAAAGGCCCTCATAAGTCTATCCCGTATCCAGTCCTAACTAGATACCCTTATGTTAATATGAGCTCTAAGCTCACAGTCGGTTAGGAATGACCATCTATACCCTATAGGTATGACATATGCTAATCTAGATATAAAGGTATCCACTGACAGACCCGCATCAGTAGAAATAGATCAGGGACAATTATTCTAGATCATACTTGCGTAACTAGCATTTTCTAGCACCCGATTGTAACTCTTGAAACTATGCAGTTACTAGTTATTCCCAGGTTTATGTTCCATTACAGACAAGGCTCCAACTCTTGGATCTGCTGAGTATTATAACAAGCTAACACTTAGCTGTGCTAATATTAGCATTTATATCTCTTAGCGTGGTTAACTATGAGCCCTTATCTAAACTCTTTTAGATCTTATCTGAACTCCTTCATATCATACAATGTTTGTAACGTTAAATGCATAGTACCATATTAGTGGGTCTTAGCGATTTAATGGAAATGTACACTTGTATAAATACACAAGTATATGTACATTCAAGGATGACACATAAACACTGGCCTAACAATCTCCCACTTGCTCTAGTGCCATTCCTGATGATATCTCATACACATAGACTCTACATGTTTCATATACAATTTTAGAGTCATGGCTTTAGAAAGTGGGTTTACTAAATTATATATAGAACACTTCTACAAATAATCACATCTCTTTAAGCCAAGATCCTTCTAGTCATATAAGACTCCTCTCAACATGATTAGAGCACTAGTGTTCTCTTAGCACATTAGCTTGTACTATGGTCTTGTTTTATCGCAAACTTATGGGATAGGATCCATTTGTCTTGGAATTCTTCCAAAGCGCGATAAAGCTATGAATCTTCACTGTCGCTTCTACTCCGCCAATCTGAATTAGCAGTGAATCTCAGTTTGGTGCTATTCCAACTCCCTTAGTACCAATGAGAATGAGCGCATTCTCAGATGTAGACTCTCTACCATCTAGGTTAAACTAAAAGTCTGACTTTGTGCATCTTCTCCTTTGTATGTTACTTTCTCCATATTTGAGAAACTTATCCTTTGTACCTACTAGGTACCTCAAGATATGTTTGACTACCATCAAATGGTGGTCACTTGAATCAAAATGAAGTCGGCTCATAACTCTTATAGCCAGACTGATCTCAGGTCTCAAATACATCATAGTATACATCAATCTCTAAAGAGTTGATGTATCTGGTATGTTAGACATTCTAACTCTCTTATCTTTCATCTGAAGAGACACTCTCCTCAAAAGATGAACACCAAGTCTTTAGATGTGAAATGATTTGGAAGAGTCCTATCAGCTTCCTAACTCTATCTCTATAAATGTTTATACCTAGTATAAAGGAAGCCTCTCATAAATCCTTTATGGAGAAATACTTACGAGTTACTTTTGACTGATTATGACATATCGATATCATTCCCAATGACCAGTATGTCATCAACAAAGAGTATCAAGAAGATTATCATGCTCCCACTGACCTTTTATGCACGTTAGACCAGGAGTCTGGCTGGACGTAAAATCTTCACGCTCTACCATGAATATCTTTTACTTGAGATATCTATTTCGGAATGCCTTCCTTACATCTATCTGTCAAACTTCAAAGTCATAATATATTGCAAGAGCCAATAATATATTAATCGACTTTAGCATCAATATTGGTTCAAAAGTTCCATCTTAGTGATCCCAGAACTGAGGATTACCTTTCTAGAACCAATACAGAGCCTAGAAGGTCTCTACCTTCCATCTGGCTTCCACTACCTCTTTGTAAACCCTTTACAACCAATGAGAACAATTCTCACAGATAGCTTTACCAAGTCCAGACTTGATTCTGATGCATATAGTCAATGTTTATTTTCATAGCTTCTTGCCACTTCCTAAATCGATGTCTAACATCGACTCCATATAGGTCAAGGATGATTTTCTTGTACCAAGAAAACTCCAAGTTTACCTTCAGACGTCAACCATACCTTAAAGGTGACCTAGACATCCTTTTCGACCCATTGTAAAGTGTGCTAAAAGGCCACTGTTTGATTGAGCCTGAGTTCCCATCCTTGGTTCATTGATTATTAGATTGACTTCACCAAGCCCAATCTTTCTATGATTTCCACGACCCATGAGAAATGTTTCCTCTAGGATAGCGGTATACCGAGAAATAAACACACTTCGCTGCTCTAAATCATAGAACTAGTATCCTATTGAATTCATAGAATATAGAATGAACCTATACATGTACCTCTTGGGTGTTGTTTATCCAGATGAGTAACTCTTACAAAACAAGATACCTTGTTGCGTAACTCTTACGTAAGCAGGACAACCCCAAGTCTTAACTTACTTAAGATAGAGCTTTATTCCTATTTGTATCTCATACGAAATGGAAGAAACAACATCTAATGAAACTCTACTTAATAAGCAGTTGTATTTGGAGCATATTTTTACAGATATAGATCGGTAACACTCATTATCAATCAGACTATATCTAATAAAGTCTGATTCCTCATTTCCTAAACATCATTATTTATGGATTACCCAGAGGACTATAATGAGTGAGAATCTCATTCTTCCTTAAACAAATAGAAAAACTTGTTGTTAATGTACTCACTACCTCGATCTAATTGAAGGGATGTGACATACATTCTAGTATGTTTGGTCATCTCTGTGAATACATTATTCATAAACTGGTTAAGTCTTTATGGTCAGATAAGAAATCTAACCATCCTGAACCAGACGGATAATCATCTCACGTCTATATGACCTAAACTCATATACTATAGCTCTGTATCATTTAAGGATTCTGATCTACAGACATTTCTAATTTTATATAAAGTCTATTTATTAACTGGTATTCAGCTAATAAAACATCATACTAATTATGTAATACAAGAAGTAAGTCAAGTTGCCCAAAACTTGGACTTACAAGAAATCACCATTTCTTACTCTAAACTTTACTTCTACAAGCTGTTGCATTGAAGTCTCTCCCAATCCCTGCAACATATTGTAGATATGAGAGGAACGTGCGGTACCTCATACCCAGCTTGAACTAGCATCATATGCCCTAGAAATGTCTATGTCTGTCAAGTACAAACATGTGAGAGTCTTCCAGACTTTTATAAGGCTTCTAAGGCATAGGGATTTCCAATACCCAACCTTATTATAGTGGAAACACTTTTAATTAACACGCCCTCATGTTGATCTTTTAGATAAATGTTGCCTCTAAGGATTTGTGTTGGGTATCTGCCTCATCTTCTTCTCCTCATACATCTGGTCTCACCAGATATACTTGGAGTAAAAAGTGAAGCACCCTGAACAAAAAGAGTCACACTCTCTCCATTCAATCCTTTAAATAGGTGTTATTAGATTTACCTTACGACAAACTCTGATCAATAATAAATCCAATATTTTTTTAATCCATATAACACTTCAGAGATTCATTTGCTAGTCAAAGTAATTTCTAGTACCCTAGAGTTGAACTGCATCAATTATACACACAAACTAGTTCGTAGTGGCCATTTGACTTGACAAACCAAACTAATGGGAGATGTAGGTGAAATGTTCATTAAATCACTAATAAAACGTTTTAAATCATGGGTATATTAATTATACATTTTTATTCAAAATGCCCTCCCACTACTTTACATAATCACGGTAATCTCTCAAATGGAAAGACGATAGTTTAAACTATTTTAAACTATACAGCGAGAAATAGATCCCATTAAAATGTACTTGGGCCTCACGCTATAGCAATATTGGCCTTTGTAAACCCAACTGGTAGACAACAATTGTCAATTGCATCTTATGCAACTCTTACCACTTGATCCTGAATACACCTTATCCTCATGCTATGTAATATTGGGTAAGTATATTCCAGATTAACTTGTCAATGATCAAATATATGCTACTGATACTACCCTCACTCTGTAGCAATATTAGACAATACTTTCGCATATATTTGCCTCATCTCATGTTTAACCGGCATAGTTCAAGCCCAACTGACCAAGTCCTTCCCGTCGTAGTAATATTGGGAAAAGGCCGATGTGACTCGTTTAATAACGTATTGACAAGACGGATTAGAATAAAATATTATCTCATAATATAATATTCTTCAATCTGATTAAGAGAGAATTTTTTGTATCCTTGGTCTCTATTCTCCTAGGAAGGGTGATTCTCAATTAATTAATTTGTCTATGCAAGCACAACTAATCCCTACCAGTAGAGCTCCTATTGTGGTTACCAACACAGAAAAATTAATCCTGGTTTATAATGCAGACCTATAACTCTTTATCACTGCATCTCATAAACCCCGATTTATAATGTAGACTGATAACTTTTATCACTACATCTCATAAATCTACACATGCAAAATTAATTTTGAAATAATGTTCAAAATTATTGTATTTGTGAACAGTACACCGCCGTGCCACCGACTGTCATTGCTACAGCGTTGGGAGGTCAAACCCCCAGCACCGCGGCGTCAACTCCTTGGCGCTGCAACGCCTAGTGCATACCCATAGGCATACCCGTTTCAACACTTGAAATGCGCCATTTACACTAAGTCTTTTGCATCCATTCACTCAAACAGCACCCAAACTCAACCTAAATAGCTCTGATACCATTTGTTGGCGGAGGATCTAATACAGATAGGTGTATGCATATGCAATTATGTCTATTGCCTAAATACATATCAAATACATATTTAAGTCTGACGGAAGCGTGAAACTTGTAATAAACACAATAAATAAATATATTAATCATATTAATATGTTAGTAAGGTAAAGAACTCACCTCAACGTGTAACGTTATACACGTAATTTTCCAGAGTCTGCATGGAGACCAACTCGCAGATAATTCTAGTCACCAACACGGTGGGCTTGGTGAGCTAGAACAGTAGCCTTATACGCAGCACTGGGTTTAACTCTTAAACCCCAAAATGGCCAGTGTGTGTTTACATCCTTTTCTCCAAAAGGATAAGAAATGGAGAATTTGAAGCAATCCACCATTGCTTCAAATGGAAGCATAGAGAAAAATGAAACAATTTCATGTTTTTCGTTTCCTTTTTTTTTCCTTCAATCGGTTTTCTTCTTCTTCTTCTCCTCTTCTTCCTTCTTCTTCATTATTTTTCTCGGCCAAATTTTGGCCAAAACACACACCTTTTCTCCAAAATTTCCTTTCTCTATCTCTTTATATATATCTAATGTAATATATAATATAATATATATTATATAATAATAATAATAAAATAATACTAATGGATGCCAACTATTTGGTACCCAAAATATAATATTATTATATATATAATATCTTATAATAAAATATAATATAATAAAATAATATATTATATAATAAAATAAGAGAGATATTTTAATTATTTGACAATTAAATAATTAAAGTGTGAAATGACCATTTTGTCCCTCATGAATAGTTACCAAGTTTACCCCTTAATGGGTCCCACCAAACCGCATTTGGGTAAACTCAACCGAGGGTCTACATTGTGCCACATGTCATTATATTATTAGTAAATAATAATTATTGACTAATTGTTATATTTAACACTTAAATACAGACACACACACATTCCCATGGTAGTGCTGAATATTGCTGGATTAAACACTTTAATCCGGCACGCTGCCCCAATGCACAAGTAGTACACTCCATGCAAGTTGAGGTTACAACGCATAGGTATAGTCCTTCCCTCATGATATCCAGGATGTGTGGGGATATATATTATCACTGTCAAATCCCCTTATGCTCATCCATATCTTATCTTCAGACTTGTATCTCACATAATAATATGTGCAAACTCTTTTGCCATATTGTTCTACCTTGGCGGAACTCTTTCCCAGGATAATTGCTTGTGGCCACAAGAATTTTTGAGATACAGTCTCGAAGCATATGGATACCAAACTTTCTATGCGAGCTGACAAATCCCATATCTGTACGCATCAGACTCCATAAGCATCGGACCATACCCAGCGACACTTAGCGGTCACACCATAAAAGGTCTATGACGTGGAACCAAAGTATGATAGATCACTTACAAGCCCACCGTGGCACTCAGGTTATAGGACCACGTATACTACTCAACTTGAGAGGACCTTCTATTGATGGCTTACATAGGATGTCTATCAGAGGCCCTCGTGAGTCTGTCTCGTATCCAGTCCTAACTAGATACCCTTATGTCAATACGAGCTCCAAGCTCACAGTTGACTAGGAACAACCATCTATACCCTATAGGTACAATGTATGCTGATCTATATATAACGGTATCCACCGACAGACCTGCATCAGCAGAAATAGATCAGGGACAATTATTCGAGAACATACTTGCACAAGTAGCATTTTCTGGTACCCGATTGCAACTCTTGCAACTATGCAGTTACTAGTATATTCCCAAGTCTATGTCCCATTACAGACAAGGCTCAAACTCTTAGATCTGCTAAGTATTATAACAAACTAACACTTGGCTGTGCTAATATTTAGCATTTATGAGCCATTATCTAAACTCCTTTAGATCTTATCTGAACTCCTTCAGATCGTACAATGTCTGTAACGTTACATGTATAGTACCTTATTAATGGGTATTAGTGATTTAATAAGAATGTACACTTGTATAAATACATAAGTATATGTACATTCAAGGATGACACGTAAGCACCGACCCTAACAAGTTCTTCATTGAAGTTATTTAAGGGTAAGTTTCTGTAACCTTAAGTTATTATTTGTTCAGAATGCTTGTGTATATGTTGATTATATGTTTAGTTCCATTGCAAATCATCTATATGAGACATGCATTTATTTTTTTCAACATGTACATAATTCATATGCTTGTACCTTAAACATGTTTAAACACGCTTGGCCACTACGGATTTTGAAAACTTTCTACCTTCTACGCTGGTCATCCTTCACAATGCTGCGACATCTACATTTTAAAAAATACTAGGGTGTTTAATGCTCAACGCCGTAGCATTTATCCTGTATGGATGAACGCTAACACATTTTCTTCTATAACATAGCTGCATTCATTCCTTTTTTGCAGTTCCATCTATAAATTTATGTTCTTTGGCTTCCTTTTTTCTATTGCCAAGAAGACACCAGTACTTTAACTCTATTGAGAGGAGTCTCACATGACTAGAGGGATCTTGGCCAAGGAAGATGTGTATTTGTATAAATATTCTTTAAATAATTTAGCGGACTCACTTTTTAAGGCTATGACTCCAAAAGTGTCTATGAAACATGTGGAGTCGATGTGTATGAGATACCATAAAAAAAGGGACAAGAGTAAGTGGGAGATTATTAGGATTGATGCTTACGTGCCATCACTGAATGTACATATATTATTTATACAAGTGTACATTCTCATTAAATTGTTAATGCATATTTACATGGTACCATGCAATGTAACATTACAGACATTGTATGATCTTAAGGAGACAATGTAACATTACAGACATTATATGATCTTAAGGAGTTCAGATTTTATTTAAAGGAGTTTAGATAAGTGCCCACAGTTGGCCAAGCTGAGAGATATAAATGCTAAATTTTAGCATAACTAATTTTTAGCTGATTATAATACTCAACGAAGATCCAAGAGCTGGAACCTTATCTGTAATGTGATTGTTGTGTGATTTCTATCACACAAACTAACGCAAGTGCACGTTATCGCAATAAGTAATTAATGATAAGTAGAGTGTCGATCCCATGAGGAATTGTTATTACTACTTGCTAAGTACTAAAATTATGTTCTCTTATTCTTATTCAAGCTATTTGCAATTCAAAGATTGTTATATCTAAACTAACTAAATAAAAAGAATAATTACAAAAATTGAGCAAAAAGAACAAATGTGATAGCATAAATACTCAAATGCCTAGGATTACAACAATCCCTCAATACCTCACTTGAATTCAATTACTCCCCTTAGAACTATCAATATAAATGTTAACCAAGAACTCTAATATCTTCACAAGCCTCTTTCGATAGTCAAGTGAGTATATCTCATTCAATCAATTATCTATATGTCTATGATTATCAAATTGAAATAAGATTCATTAAGTTCAAATTCTCTAAATGGTCATATATGCCATATGAGTATATTTCTATCTCATATGGAACTCATGCTTTTACACAATGATCATACATCAATTTATCCATGGGCAACACACAATTCCATTTTTTCAAGTTCATTAAGGTTTCCAAATCAATCTAATACATTGTCATGTAATTAGAAGCATTAAGCATAGAACAAATTGAACAATTCAATACCAATATGACAAATAAGGGAAAATAATTAATCCAAGCTATATATGAGTTCACATTGTAATCCTAGCAATAAAACTTAGTTCATAATTGAAAACATAAGTTTATAGCATCTAACAACATCATTATACATGTTGGAATCAACAACAAATACGAATTTGAAGAGAAGAAGAAATTTCCCTTGATGCAATGGTGATGTTCTTCCTCCAAAATGCAGAAATTCTTATTCTTCCTTTTGATTTTTGTCTCTTGTTGTTGATTCTTACTTCTAAGACCCAAATGAAGTATTTATTTTCGTGCTCTCTACTGCCCAACTCTTCTTGGCTCAACAATGGGCGTTTATATAGGTTTAGGGTTTTAAAAAGAGGACAAAAATGCCCTTAAAAAGTGCCCAGAATTCAGTGTCGCGGCATTCGGATTCAATGCCGTGGCATTCAGATTCAATGCCGCAGCATTCAGATTCAATGCTGCGGTGGTCACTCTCTAGAATTGGTGTCCCGACGCTCAAATTGAATGCCCCAGCATTGCACTATTCATGCAGTATTTACATTTTGAGCATTTTAGTCACTTCTCGGATTCTCATCTCAAATAGCTCCATTTGCATCCGATTTCTAATATATTTTGCTCTGATAGTGCTTAAACCTATAAAACAACATTAATATGCATAAATAACCAAATTATTGGGATAAATTTAACAAACATCAAGTTTATGAGGATAAAATACTTTATACAATTACGCCCTATCAAATACCCCCAAACTTAAGAGTTTGCTCGTCCTTGAGCAAAGATAGATAAAAATAAATAAAATAAATTCAAAAACAAATTTATGGGCTAACGGATGATTAATAGTTATTCTCAAATATTGCATTGTCTATAACTATTAAAAGTCTAATCATCATGCTCATTTCATCATACAAATGATTACTTGGTGTGTGTGTGTGTGTAGTCGTTATTGTCAGTTAAATGCACCCGGAATGGTTTATGCCTACAAGAAAAGATGCGGTCTCTATGGATATTTTTTTTTGAAACATACACTCTATAGACATGCTTTTCATATCACTCTCCACTAATATAGGAACAAACATGATTAAGAATCAAATAGGACTTTATTAAGCTTGTAATGTATGGTTAGGGTAAAGGTAGGATAATGTGGATTCATTTTTGGTTCAAATCATACCATAAACATACATTGTTGTTGAACATCAAAGCCTTAATCTCATTCCAAAGGACACCCCCAAACTTAATTTTAAACTTCCTTTGTTGCTCCTTATTATCAATATTTTCTTTTTAGAAGCATATAGGGATATATATACTAGCTTTTTTTTTTCTTTTGTTTTTTTTATTTATTTTTTTTACAAAGCATTCCAAATCACTATGCCCCCAAACTTAAAATTTTTCAATCTTTTAGAACAAACATAAACATAACTTCTATGCTTATGGTGTGAGGGATGATAATGATGGAATATGTATTTGTTTTAAGGTATTATTATAGTTAACAAAGAAAGATGGTTATTAGGCTCAAAATAGGTGACTATGGATAAATATATATCGGTAGGCTCAAAAGGCTCAAACGATCCAAACATGGCCTAAAATCACTTCCTTAATCATGTATGTCCTAGGATTTCACCTCAAATGATAATCAAACAAGTTCTAGAGTGTGTTTGAGACTTTTTGTATTCTTGTTGTGCATAAACTTTCTCTAGGTTAGCAACTAACATAACAATCCAACTATATGCTCAATATGTTTCCAGTAATCACAAAAGATAAAACTTGCAATAAAAACAAACATATGAACAAACATAGTATCTATTGATTTCAAAAAGTTATAGTTTCTGCACTTAGTTTTATCATTAACTAATAATCATGTTAAACCCAAAACAGAATACAAAATGCATAAAACACACCCAAAAAAAAAATGCAAAATAAAAATTATTATAGATAAATAAGCAAAAATAAAATTTCAGATAATTAAGTGAAGCCAATTGAAAATGTGGAAGTGTTTCCCTCCCCCAAACTTAATTCATGACATATCCACATGGCATTAATAAAAATAGAAAAATGAAGCACTTCCCTAAATGATGTGTTGAAGCCTCACACAAGTCCTCCATAATGTCTTGGGTTGCCTCCCAAGTAGTGCCTAATTTAACGTCGTCAGTGTGATGTCTTCATTTTTGGATCATGGTGGATCAAATTACATATCTGAACCATCTCGCCTATGGAACTTCAGTCGATGCCTATAAGTAACGGCACTTTTTTTCCTTGACTTCCAAAGTTCTATGAGAAAATTTTTAAGGAACAACTCTGGCCACCTTGCCTTAAGCTTTACCGAAAAAAGTTTAATCTTAGACTGAACAATTAAACGTTATTGGCCGGTATCTATTGGCTGCTCCTTGATGAACTTGTTTCGCCGCCTTTTAGTGTTTAGTGATACCTCATCATGTGTATGATCCATGATGGCTTCAAGTACTTGCTGTTTTGAAGATGGTTGAGCATCATCCGGAATTACCATATCAATCTTAAAGCAATGGGAAAATTCATTGGAAAAATGAAAATCATGGTTCTTCACTTCAAGCTCCATAGACAATGGAAATTGTAGAGTACAATGGCTTAGAAATTTTTGCTGCTGAAACTGTTCTTCTTGTACTCTTTTTGCTACTTCCATTTGTGCCTCATCTATGTAATGATCCTCATTTGACTTGTTTAATTTATTGGCTACATATGGTTCTATCCCATACTCCACAATAATAGCCTTACTGTGTTCAATATTTTTCATTAGAAAATTTTCAATATTGCATGGCAATGTATCTTGAGGATGATTATGGCCAACATTTATCAATTGTTCCAGCTGCATTTCTAACTTCTACAGAGATGAAGATTAGCTACACAACAACTCAGCTGTCCTACTTACATATTGGAACATATTTCTAATGAGGATTCCATCTCAAGTTGCTGCTATTGCAGAATTTCTGGTGGTGCTTGATTTCTCAATTTTGGACAATAAGCATCAAAATTGGAGTTGTGCTGCTATTGGTAACCAATTTCTGGGTATTCTATAGGTTCTGCACATAGTCCATTTAGATAGTTACCACCACAAAAATCACAAGTGATTTGTGCAACTCTCTTAATGATCTTGTATAGAGCAACACAGTCAGTTGTCCATTGAGAGTTGTTGAAGGCCATCACTTCCAGCAATTCATATGCATCATCAATAAACAAATTCATAAATGCATCTTCTGCTGTAGCATCAATTATCATTATCATATGTCCAACTATCCCATCATAAACAATATGCACAAGTAATCATTTTGGGATGCCATGGTGTGGATATTTCCTCTGCATTTCTTTGAACCTTTCCTATGCTTCATGTAAGGACTCATCATCATTCTGCACAAATAAAGTTATGGCATTCCTCATCATTATTGTCTTTACCAGTGGGAAGAATTTGGTAAGAAATTTCTGCGCTAACTCATCCCACGTTGTTATAGACCTCGATGGTAGTGACCTCAACCAATTCTTTACTCTATCTCGAAGTGAAAATATGAATAGACGAAGCCGAATTGCATCATCCGAGACTCCATTGTATTTGCAAATGTCACAAATTTCCAAGAAATTCACAACATGCTTAGTTGGATCTTTATTTCATAATCCACCAAATTGTACTGATACTTTTAATAATTAAATCATCTTCGGTTGAATTTCAAAGTGATCGACATCAATAACCGATTTTCGAATGCTTGAATGGATGTAGTTTACTCTTGGTACTGCAAAATCCCTCACAAACTTGATGTTTTAGCCATCATAAATCAATCCACAATAAAAACAAAAGAATTAAACTAATGACAATAAAATGTACAATGATAGAAAAATGTTTGAACTAAAAATAAGATGAATTGGTATTAGTATCAACAAGAATAATAAGTAATTCCATGGCAACGGCGCCAAAAACTTGTTGTGTGATTTTTATAACACAAATTAATGCAAGTGCACGTTATTGTAACAAGTAATATATGATAAGTAGAGTGTCGATCCCATGAGAAATTATTATTACTACTTGCTAAGTACTAAAATTATGCTCTCCTATTCTTATTCAAGCTATTGGCAATTCAAAGATTGTTATATCTAAAATAACTAAATAAAAAGAATAATTACAAAAATTGAGCAAAAAGAACAAATGAGATAGCACAAATACTCAAATGCCTAGGATTACAACAATCCTTCAATACCTCACTTGAATTCAATTACTCCCCTTAGAACTATCAATATAAATGTTAACCAAGAACTCTAATATCCTCATAAGCCTCTTTCGATGGTCAAGTGAGTATATCTCATTCAATCAATTATCTATATGTCTATGATTATCAAATTGAAATAAGATTCATTAAGTTCAAATTTTCTAAATGGTCATATATGCCATACGAGTATATTTCTATCTCATATGGAACTCATGCTTTTACACAATGATCATACATCAGTTTATCTATGGCCAACACAAAATTCCCTTTTTTCAAGTTCATTAAGGTTCCCAAATCAATCTAATACATTGTCATGTAATTAGAAGCATTAAACATAGAACCAATTCAATACCAATATGACAAATAAGGGAAAATAATTCATCCAAGCTACATATGAGTTCACATTGTAATCCTAGCAATAAAACTTAGTTCATAATTGAAAACATAAGTTTATAGCATCTAACAACATCATTATACATGTTGGAATCAACAATAATTATGAATTTAAAGAGAATAAGAAATTTCCCTTGATGCAATAGTGATGTTCTTCCTCCAAAATACAAAAATTTCAATAGCGAAATTATTGGGATAAATTGAACAAACATCAAGTTTAGGAGGATAAAATACTTTATACAATTACGCCCTATCAGTGACATAAACTTGGAAATATACTAGTAACTGCATAGTTGTAAGAGTTGCAATTAAGTGTTAGGAAATATCAGTTGCACAAGTATGTTTTCGAATATTGTCCCTGATCTATTTCTACCGATGCGGGTCTATCAATAGATATCTTTATATAGATCAGCATATGTCGTACCTATAGGGTATAGATGGTCGTTTCTAGCTGACTATGAAGTTAGAGCTCGTATTGACATATAGGTATCCAATTAGGATTGGATATAGGACAGACTCACAAGGGCCTCCGATAGACATCCTGCATAAGTCATCAACGAAGGGTCTTCTCGAGTTGAGTAGTATACATGGTCCTTGACCTGACTTCCACGGTGAGCTTGTAAGTAATCCACCATCCTTTAATTCCATGCATATCAGAGACCTTTCATGATGTGACCGTTGGGTGTCATTGGGTATGGTCTGATGCTTATAGAGTTCGGTGTGTACAGATATGGGATCTGACAACTCGCATAAGGAGCTAGATATCTAGATGCTTCGAGACTGTATCTTAAAAATTCTTGTGGCCACAAGCATTAATCTCGAGAAAGAGTTTCCGCCAGGATGTAACAATATAGAAAAAGAGTTTGTAGATATTGTTCAGTGAGATACAAGTCTGGGGATATGACATAGATGAGCACATAGGGATTTGATGATGATAATTTATAACCCCGCACATCCAGGATATCATGACGAAAGAACTATACGTATGCGTTGTGACCTCAGCTTGGATGATTGATGCATTGATTTGTATTTCAGTGACATATGCGTGGAGAAATGTTCACGGACTCATGGAATAGTTCCATTTAACGAATACGGCATGGAACTAAGGAGTCCCGCGATATGGAGTGTACTCATTGAGCACTGGGCAGCGTATCAGATTGAATTGTTCAATTTTGTAATATTTAGCACTACTACGAGAATGCACACATATTTGTTTAAGTGTTAAATACAATAATTAGTTAACAATTGTTGTTTACTAATTGTATCATGACACGTGATGCATAGTGGACCATTGGTTGAGTTTACTCAAGTTTGGTTATGGTGGGACCCACTAGAGGCAAATTGGTAATTTCATACATGAATTATTTAATTATATTATTATTTTACAATATATATTCTCATATTATTAATATATTATATTCATGAGGGGTAAATTGGTCTTCCATTATTTTATATAATATTATTATTTTTATTAGATATATATGCGTGAAAACCGTAGAAAGCAATGGAGATTTTGCTTCATTTTCATTTTATGTTGTGACCTTTGAAACAAAAAGGAAAGTGTTAGTTTCAAAGATAGAATGGCCACATTTTGAGCAATGATGGATTTGATCCAAATTTTGAGTTAATTTCAAGTGTCGAGATTAATTCTTTTGTTTAATTTTGTTGGCTACCAATTACAACAACACAAGAATTTGTTTTATTGATCAAAGAGTTGATCAAAGGAAAAAATAAATTCAAAGGGTTTAAGAGTTGAACCTAGTGCTAGATTTGGAGCTGCTGTTCTAGCTTACCATGCCCACCGAGTTAGTGACTAGAACTGCCAACGGGTTGGTCTTCAGGTAGACTCCTAGGATTCACATGTAAAATGTTACACGTTATACACCGGACTCCATGAGCATCGGACCATACTTGGCGACACCTAGTAGTTAGACCATGAAAGGTTTTGACATGTGTGCAACCAGAGTATGGTGAATCACTCACAAAACTACAATGGCACTCTATTCAAAGGACCACGAATACTACTCAACTCGAAAGACCCTTTATTGATGGCTTTATGGGATGTCCATTGGAGGTCTTTGTGAGTTTGTTCAGTATTCAGTCCTTACTAAATACCTATATCTTTATTTGAGCTTCCACTAAACTTATAGTCTACTATGACTAACCATCTGGATCATCTAAATATAGACATACACCGATCTATATATTTATTAAGGTATTCACTGACAGACTAGCATTAGTAAAGATAGATCAGGAATATAATATTTGAGAACATATTTGCATAATGACATTTTCTAGCACTATTTGTAACTACGTCATTACTAATAAACTCTCAAATCTTTGTCCCATTTGAGACAAGGCTTTAACTCTTTAGATATCGCTGACTCTTATAACCTAATAATTCTTATCAGTGCCAACTCTTAGCATTTATAACTCTCAGCGTTACAAATTCTTAGCACTGATCTAAACTCATTTAGACCAGATCAGAACTCTTTCAGATCATACAATATCTAAAACATTACAAGCATCTTACCATTTATAAAATATAATTAGCGATTTAATGAACTAATAATACTAGTATAAATATTAAACAAATATTCATACTTAAAACGATAACTTGTAAGTACAAATCCTAACACATAGTCAGTTATAACATTAATGTTCCCATCACTATTACAAAATCGTACATGATATTTTCACCTCATACGGCTCCTTAGGGCCACAATTGAATGTAAGGACTGAGTCAAAATTAGTTTATTTTGATATGGTTATATGATAGCTAGAGTCAAAATCTAGCAAAAGATCCTCAATTATACCAATGGAATTCTATTTACTATAAGGGTAAAAAAAGAAGGAATATTTTTAAATTAATCTTATCCTTTTAAAATATTTTTTTTTGTTGAGCAATAATTGAATCAAATCTTTAATAAAATAATTCTTGTAGAAATATGAATAGATTTTCAAGCTGCCCTTTTATTTATGATTACGAAAAATAATTAGATATTACATTAATCCAAGAATCATGACACGGATTTTATTTTATTTCTATGAATATATGAAAGAAATAATAAAAGCATCCTTTTCTATTGTAACTGTATTTTCTATTGTCTAATCGTATTTAATTTATACATTTGTTTTTTGTTACTCTTCTGCTTTGTCAGAAAGTTAGGGCTAAAAAAAAGTAAAGGATTATTTTGTTTATGATAGTCATTTCTTTAATTGGTGGATAAGAGCATACTTTGGATCAAAATTATGAAGAGTACTGCTTGATCATTTCTACCAACTTAAAGCCCTAATTAGTATTCTGTTTATATTATTATTATACAGAAGGATCATTTCAGAGAATTTCTATAATCTCAATTACTAATTTGTTGTGTATAATCTACCCTTGTTTTTCAATCTCACTTTTTGTTTTGTAATATATGTATTATAATACAAACACTAGTGAGATTTTCACACGGTTTATCTTTTGAACCTGCTTCAATTTAGGATGACCAATCAACTAATCTTGAGGTTAAAAGGCCGATCTACCCAAGTGCTCACATCAATGGGAAGGTTTGCCACCATAATGTCAGCTCTTCATTATGCTTATGTGCTCTTCAATTTAGGACTGTAGTATGTTCCAAGGATTGGGCTATTCATGTTTGGATTTGTGCTTACGTGCCATCCCATTATGTATGAATATTTGTTTCATATTTATACTAGTGTTATTATTTCAATAAATTGCTAATTATATTTATATATGGTAAGATGCTTGTAACGTTTTAGACATTGTACGATCTGAAAGAGTTCAGATCTGGTCTAAATGAGTTTAGATCAATGCTAAGAATTAGCAACAGTGAGAGTTATAAATGCTAAGAGTTAGCACTGATAAGAATTACCAGATTATAAGAGTCAGCGATATCTAAAGATTTAGAGCCTTGTCTGAAATGGGACAAAGACCTAAGAATGTATTAGTAATGACATAATTGCAAAGAGTTACAAATAGTGCTAGGAAATGTCATTATGCAAATATGTTCTCAAATATTATGTTCCTGATCTATCTTCACTGATGCAGGTCTGTTAGTGAATACCTTAACAAATATATAGATTGGTGTATGTCTATATCTGGATGGTCAAGATGGTTAGTCTTAGCAAACCATGAGTTTAGTGGAAGCTCGTATAGCGATACAGGTATTCAGTAAGGACTGAATACTGAACAGACTCACAAAGATCTCCATTAGACATCCCATAAAGCCGTCAATGGAGGATCTTTCGAGTTTAGTAGTATTCGTGGTCCTTTGACCTGAGCGCCACGGTGGGCTTGTGAGTGATCCACCATACTTTGGTTCCACACATGTTAGAAACCTTTCATGGTCTGACCGCTGGGTGTTGCTGGGTATGGTTCGATGCTCATGGAGTCCGGTGTGCATAGATATAGGATCTATCAGCTCATTTGAGTGAGTATTATATCCTAATACTCTATAGATTGTATTTCAGAAAGTCTTATGGCCATAAGCAATAATTCCCGGGAAAAGAGTTTAACCCTAGGGATAAATAATATTACAAAAGTGTTTGGGAATATTATTTATTGAAATACAATTCAAGAGATAAACTTTCAGTCGGGCATATGGATATTTGACGGTGTTGATCTATATCTCTGCTTCACTCGAATATAAATGATTGAGGGATTATATGAATATGTTATAACCTCAACTTGTATGGTCTAACGCGCCGCTTTGTAATATCCATAACGTGTGTGTAGGGCATCGTTCATGGACGTATGGAGGAGTTCTATATGACAATTCGGGCATGGACTTAGAGAGTCTCACAATATGAAGTGTACTCGTTGTGCACTAGGGCAGCATAATGGATTGAACGATTCCATCCTAGAAATTCCAACAAACCGAAAATATGTTTCAGGGTTCCTCGGGTTGTGCACTTGTTTAAACTTAAATGTTAAGTATATTATTTAATTAGTTGACAAGAGTTGTTAACTAATTAGATATTAACAAGTGGCACAATTTTATTGTATGAATTGTTTTACCATGAATTCAACCATTTACCATGTCAGTAAAATCAAATAAGGTAAATATTAATTATTCAAATAGTTTTTGAAAAATTAAATAAATGTTATTTAAATAAATAAAATATGATTTTATTTATTTATTATTTTATTCCTAAATGGAAGACATACCTAATTTGAGAAACATAAACTAAATTTAGTGGAGCACCATTTTGTAATTAATGGTTAATTTTATTAGACCATTAAAATGGCCACCAAAAATGGTTTTGGTAGTTGGCCACTTAATCTAATTTTTGTGGAGCACTTGTGAAGTTGTTGTAACCACTAAAATAGTTGAGTTTCAATTGTGTTAACATGAGAGTAAATGAAAATTTGTGCAAGGGTTGAGATGAAAAAGAAGAGTTGGTTTTTGAGAGAGTTTTTCAAAGAACAAAGACTTGTGAGAAAAATCAAAGGAGAAAGAAAAATAAATCCTTTATATTTTTCTTTCTATAATCAAAACCTTGTTCCTGAAGATCATACTGCTGCTATTCTAGCTTCATAATCCCACCGGATTGTTGTGAACTAGAATTGGACAAGAGTGCACTTCAAGGTGAGCTCAAACTTGGAGTAAGGATATCCGGAATTGGAAATCTTCATCGGAGGTCTTCAAAGGTATGTTTCTGTATTCTTAAATTGTTAAGAATTGAACTACATGTGTATATATTGATTACTTGATAAATTCCGCTGCCAAATTCATGTATATGATGCATAATTTTATTTTTTCAATATGTACACAATCACATGCTTACACCCTAAAATACGTCAACAATTCACTCATTAAAGTGGTATGTGATCAAAGTTTAGAACATCATGAGACAGTTTGGTCCATATTCAGAATTGACAGTTGAGCATTGAGAGAAACTTTTCTTAGTGTGAGAGGACTGTAAAGGACGCACCTCTGGTGTACCAGTTATTGTGCCCACGGTAAATGTTGGGTAGCTAAGTGCAAAGTATTTAACTACAGAAAGCATCTAAGTAGTAAGCCTAACCTCAAATAAGTGCTCTCATAATCTGACTTCCCTAAAGCCCTAGTAGCACAGCCGAGATAGCTTTGGGTTCTTTTCCCCTACGGGGATGGAGCGACAGAAGTTTTAAAAATTCAAGAAAATGACATGGTAAGACGAGCCATTTATCATTACAACAGGTGTTGAGTAAAAGTGCAGTGATGTATGTAGCTAAGGCATCCTAACAGATTGGGCGACTTGACCTTATTCCTACATGACCCGATCAATTCAATCACGCACTCGCCATTTATTTTCATTGTTCAACTCTTTGATAACATGAACAAACCATTGTTCCACTTTTTGACAACATTAAAAAACCAAAAACTTTGCCCTCTCTCTCTACTATTTGAGGGATGCAAGGGCGGAGCCTTTTGATGTCCCCTCTAGTCAAGAATTAGGGCCTCATAATCACCAGCCAATATGCTTTTCTGGCATGCCTTTCTTCATTCATGGTTTGATATTTGGGTGTCTTAGGCATAAAGGAACCATTCGATTCATTCCTAAACTTGGTGATTAAACACTATTGCGGTGACAATATTGTAGGAGAGGTCCTGCGAAAAAATAGCTCGATGTCAGGATGATAAAAAGCTTAACATCTCTCATTCTCATTACTTTTGCAATATGAAAAAAATGAAAAATAAAAAATCCCAATTATGAAATCCCTTCTCTCCCAATTCCAAGAACAGATCCAATGGAGATAGGGTGGGGCTTATAGCTTAGAAGATTAGAGAACATGGCTACGAACCACGGTGTCAGAGGTTAAAATCCCTCTAAGGGTAGGAAAATCATGATCTAGATAGCGTATCCAAAGTTATAGAACTTAAATGTAGGTCTTTTGTTAAAATGGAGTAGCTTTAATTTTTCTTTTGTTTTTACCATTAATGGTAAATAAAAATATAGTATTCCCAACCCGAATAGGTATTTTTTTTCTTTTGTTTTATGCCCTGTAACTCTTCCTAGGCCAGGCTTGAGCAGAACAAGAGAGCAAGTATTAGTACTATAGAAAAACTGTATTCCTCATCATTAATATGTTTACTCACATAATTATGGCCTCGGGAGAATCAATGATTGTATCTTTAATGCTCTTGCTCGTACTAGTATATTTAAGAATTCTTAATTGGCTAATTATTAATAGCTCCCGGACTATAGAACAAAGGATTATCCCGAACCTACTCTGAGGTCTTGAACGTGATTCTTAAATATCGTAGAACAAAATATGATACAATGAAATAGAATGCAATAGGAACAAAGGCATTGGTGATGTAATATTTCTATAACTTATAATTGAATGCAAGTATACACTATCGTAGGCAAGTAATAAAGGGACTTAATAAGTCAGATGTCGAACCCACAGGGATAATTTCTACGTTTTATCAAAGTACTAAAATTATATCTCTCTAATAATTATTTAGAAAAATAAAATCTAAGAATGAATACAGAAAATATAAAAGCAATGATACAATGCAAAGAGAATTAGGTGATGGCAACATAGAGAAAACCTAAGATTAATACTATCCCTCAATATGCTTTCTAATAATTAATCCTCTAATATTTAACTCCCTTAGTCTTTGTTATTGATCAAGACACTAATGTTTTCACAAGCCTCTTCCAAGGTCATGCAAGTATACCTTAATTTACCAAGTACCTATGTTCCTATAGTACTTGTAATAAATTAAGATTCATTAAGATTAAGTCTTATTGATCATACATGCCAATTAGATATATTCCTATCCTAAATTGAAACTTGCATATGAAAAATTGAATGTTACTCTACAATCATGCATCAAATTACCTAGGTCTAAATATTATGATTCCTCTTCCGAGTTTATAAAAAATATTACCAATTCATTCTCCATATATTGGCCAGATATATTGAAGCGTTAAGAACAAGTAATTTGAATAACAAAGAACTAATTTTATTAAATATTAAAAAGATAAGGCAATTAAGCACACATATTGAGTTTCAAGTATTAACCCTAGAATAGAAAATTTGGTTCATGGCTATAAGTGAACAACAATAAAAATAATAATAAATCATGATACAATCAATAGCAAATCGATATAGACATCGAATTGCTCTTAATTGGCTGCCTAAGATACTCTTGATGCTGAAGAACGTCTTGAATCTCTCTCTATGGTTGCTTCAATTAAACTCATATTGCTCTCTAAGACTTGTTCTGTGTATACTTGGTGTTCTTGAATTGCTCTAGGGTCTTCTAGGTTGATTTTTAAAGTCTTGGGATAAGTGGCCTTTTATAGGGATTGATATGAGCTTAAAAATCTCAATTCTCGTTGGATTAGGACTCGCACTACCACTGAGGCACTGTGTGTAAATGGTCTCACCACTGAAGCGGTGATGGTCTGGCACTGGAGGGGCTAGCCTGTCACTGGCATGATGAAGGTCTGGTGCTAGGCTGCCAGTCGTGACTTAAACAGGTCATCTTTTTTTATTTTCTTATTTCGGTCACTGTTTTAGCATTGGGGCAAAAATCTTTGTGGCACTAAGGCAATAGTAACCTTATGCTTGGTAATCTAGTAACCTTATGCATGAAGAAAATCAATTCGGTCATTATGGTCGGACTCTATTATTGATTTCTAACCACATTCTCTATAAGTCCCTCTTATCTCTTCCTTCTTCAAGCTTGGGTTTTGAAAAAAAGAGAAGAAAGAACTGAGAATAAGGTATCAACAATAACTGATTTTATTATGGGATAGCTCATAATGTTCATATCGATCTATTATGCACTATGCATCTAGCACTAGGCAGATCTTTATACAATAATTACCCTAGCTCTAGTATCTTTTGTTTCACTTCTTCTAGAACAATCATAAACATATTTTTTTATATTATAGATCTACTACAAAAACTTCAATGCATAATCTTCGCATTCAATATATATTCCTGAATAATCTCATTTTTCTATTATTCAACCATTTCATTTTACTAAGTTCATTGTCAGCCAGATTAGTCAACATTTATATGTTTCGATGCAACAACAAGATGTTATTTGTAACAAGTAATTTTGTTGGTTTGTTAATTGGTCATATTTTATTCATTCCAAATATAAAACATATGTATTTTGAAAACTATTTTTTTGGTACAAATAATTTATGTAATAACATAATCCTTTTACTTATTCACTGTAATAATTAAAGAGGTAGTATTGAGGACCACTAAACCTACAATTTAAAACTCTAATAAATTTTGGATAATTAATTAAGCTCTTTAATTAATTATTCTAATTTACTAACTCCAATGTTATTTAACTAAAACCCTAAAATTGCATTCGTGAAATTGCAAATATAATTTACTCAAAAAACTTAGAACAATCCATTGATTTAATCATAACAAGTAATTTAACCATCCATATATGGTTTAGAATTTTAGCTAAGTCAATTATCATTTTACCCTCTAAATACTTCTCTATCCTTAAGGACTATTAATTTACCAATGAACATTTAATTTGTAAACTTGTTACAGATTGAGCACTCTAACTATTCAGTTTCAAAACTAACACTTAAGTGAACCTTCTTTCTAACTTCCATTGGGAAGAATGAATTCCATATCTGTAAATCGTATTTCACCCACTTATCTTACTGTGCCACCAAAATAAAATTTTTAGTCGGTTCTTAAAGATACTATAACAAATATCTCAAACGATAGTGACACATATAAGAGTTTATGTTCACTCAGGATTAAAGTTGATCTGCATATAAACATCAGTTGACATTATTTGAATTCTTAATTTTTTTTTTAGAATGAAATCATATCATATCATTAATATCATCAAGATATTACATCAAGTCCCTTTGATACGCAGATCAAAGGAATAACAGAATAAGATAAATGCATTTTGAGATCATCTGATTCAAGCCTCTTGCAAGAAGAAGGCAGTCATACCCGTAATGGAAAAGGATAAAACGAACTTTGAACTCTTTCAAAAGAAAGAGAAACAGACCTTTCAACAGAAAAGGATAAACAAACCTCCCGTAAGAGGGAAATACTAACCTCCTGAAGGGAAATACAAATCCCTTGAATAAGGGAGAAATTATTGATCGCATAATTTAAAATAAAACTATCATCAAATCTACCCCTAACTAACAATAATAACCCAACAAACAGAAGGGTGAAATTGCCATTTCAACAGGGGCAGGAGCATAAAGGAAATTGAGCGATAGCAGCCAGTCGAAAACTAAGCTCGTCGAAAAATAGCCAAGGGACAGGGTGGTACCTGGAGTTTGAGAGCGGCCTAATCCCGCGGGACTAACCACCAGAGCACCATCCGGACGCCAACAGAGGTAGCTGATAAGGGCAGATTTGTCATATATTTTCTCATGTTTTTATTTTGATATTTTATTGTTTTATGAGAATAGATGACTATTTATGTGTATTATTGTTATTTATAGGGACTTGAACGAAATTTAAAGAATGCAAAGTTTTTAAAGTATGAGTCCATCGCCCCAGTGCCACAAGGATTTTCGTCCCAGTGTTGGAACAGTGATCGAGATAAGTAAAACAACCTGTTTAAGTAGCATTCGGTGCCCCAGCGCCAAATAGTCACCGCGCCAGCGATAGGCCAGCGCTCTAGCGCTAACATCCCACCGCTCCAGCAGGGAAGCTTTTTTCACGTGTCACCCCAACGACAACTGCATAGCACCCCAGCGGTAGCGCGAGTCCTAGTTCGACAAGAATTGAGATTTTCAAGCTCATATCAATCCCTATAAAAAGCCACTCGTTCCCAGCCTTTAGGAATCAACCTAGAGCACCCAAGACACATTCAAGAATACAGAGAACGAGTCTTGGAGAGCAATAGGAGTTTAATTGAAGCAACTTTAGAGAGAGATTTAAGGCGTTCTTCGGCATCAAGAGTATCTTAGGCAGTACAATTAAGAGCAATTCGACGTCTATATCAGTTTGCTATTAATTATATCATAATTTATTATTATTTTTACTACTGTTCTCTTGTAGCCATGAGCTTAACTTATTTTCTATGGTTAATACTTGAATTCAATATGTGTGCTTAATTGTCATATCTTTTGAATATTTAATAAACTTAGTTCTTTGTTATTCAAATTACTAGATCTTAATGCTTCAATATATCTGACCAATATATGGTGAATGAGTTGGTAATATTGTTGATAAACTCGGAAGAGGAATCATAATATTTAGACTTAGGTAATTTGATACAAGTACCATAGGAATATAGGTATTTGGTAAATTAAGGTATAACTTGCATGACCTTGGAAGAGGCTTGTGAATACATTAGTGTCTTGATCAATAACAAAGACTAAGGGAGTTAAATATTAGAAGATTAATCATTAGAAAACATATTGAGGGATAGTATTAATCCAATGTTTTCTTTATATTTTTATCACCTAATTCTCTTTGCATTGTGTTTTTACTTTTATATTTTCTACATTCATTCTTAGATTATATTTTTTTGAATAATTATTAGGAAGACATAATTTTAGTAATTGGTTAAAAAGAAGAAATTATCCTTGTGGGTTCGACATCCAACTTATTTAGTCCATTTATTACTTGCATACGATAGTGTATACTTGCACTCAATATAAGATATAGAAATATCGCATTAGTGGCTTGAAGATCGGCAGTCCTATGGGCTGCCGAAGACGGTAATGCTGTTCGGCGGAAGGGAGAAACAGACGCGCCGCTGAAGCGGGGCTGATGGTGGTGTACCCTAAGGAACCACAGAGACCAATGTCATGCTCGGTGGACTTGGTTACACGATAGCTAGTCGGAACAAAGATGAAGAAAAAAAATAGTGAATGATAGCCCCATGAGATCCGACTGAGGAGCGAAAGTATGGTGGTGATAGGACCTGACCCGAGACCCTTTACTATAGATCCCAGCGGCCCTGCCTGGCACCCCGACAGAAGTTCCTCCGATCTAATGGGTAAGTTGAGAAATTCCGCGAGGCGAACCCCTTTTTTAATTCTTGCTACTACTGAGAAGATCTTGTAATATACATGAAAATGACAATCTTAATTTTAAAAAAAAACGGACAGAGTTTCCCCTGTTTTTCAGAAAATCCATATAAAACCTACAAAGAAATTTAACTTCTATTTTCAATACATCTCAATACTACTAATTCGAACCTTCGGTCCTTTCCAAATCAAATCCAACACAACTCAATTATTCATTTGAATCACCAAATAAGCATAATCATAAAAAGTAAAAACGATCATCATAAAATTGAAATCTCTTCTTCTCGATTCAAAATATACATATAAATATACATGCCTATAACTATTATGCATAAAGTAAAGGGTGCTATTCAGCACATTTACATATACAAAAATGATCTTCGGATTTGGCCCACTACTCGGCAATAGGAGAATCAACAGCCTGGGTACTAAGATCTGCACCTGGGAAAGGGGTTTAGAAAACATAAAACACAAAATGGGTGAGCTAAAGGAGCTCAGTGAGTGCAAATAAAATTTCAATAAAATAACATCATGCATAGATAGCAAATTCTAAAGTTCATGCAGAAATCATGCTTCTAAACTGATGTAAAACTGTAAAACGGTTTCTAACATCACATGCTATTGAAATCTTGCAAAGCGGGTTTTATCTACATCTTTGGAAAACTATATTTCGAATCTGTATAACATAATAACTGCTGGTGTGCGTATAAATGCATAAATGCTATCGGTATATCAAAAACTAGTAAAATCCTCGCTCGGCCATTTTCTTTCTAAACTGTACCAAAGGTAACCCTAAAGCTCTATACCCACGCAGCGACTCAGCTAGCACCGCACACATGAGTAGGTCACGGGGCACCTCAACTAGCAGCACCCACAGTGACATCTTAAGACATCTCACTGGCTATGCAGTAGAATCCTACATCGCATGCATATAACGAGACAATACCCCGCACACATAGAGCGACTCACATGACACGACATCCCGACTTCCCGGAGTTAGTGACACACCTCCAAGACCTGCCCATGTGCACGGGATATACCGGCCGAGTCTAATACAATCATCACCACTATAATCTGAGGGTACCAATGGCCTTAAAAACGAATGCAGAAATTTTAAAACTGTTTCTCAATTCGAACATGTAAAGGCATGTCTATGAATATATATCAAGATCATAAATCATGGTTATGCATCGAAAGCTCATAAAGCATGCATATTCATTATGCGAAAACATAATAAACGAAAAGTAAAAAAAATGGCAGATTTCCACTCACAACCGCTCCACGCTCAATTTTGTTTCCAATTTCTGCTCTCGTTATCGCTCTCGGTTATCTTCACCTACGCACCATAAATGACATTTAGAACCAAATCGAATGCTAGAATCTCATTTAACTACTAAATTCCCTAATCGGCATACAAAGCCCGGATGTATACTACTTTCCGACTTTTATTTACGGAGTCATTTAATCTAATCTAACTCACCATTTAGCGCCCTGAAAATTATGGAATGCCCTATATCTTGGTTGGACATACATGCCCTTCACCTTTCCAAAATGGACAATTATGTCCCATTTTCTTCATTTTTGGTTTTTCCATCAATCATATACATTCAATTTATAATATGCACCATTTACACACAACAACTCAATCAAAACACCAATCAATCCCTAACTTCCTTAAAGTGGCAGAATTTCACCCTAAGTTCCAACACATTCCTTTTCTCAATTTCTTGTTCCAATTACAACAAAATCATGCCAATTTCATTCTAAAGCCCTAATTACAACCAATTGAAATCTCTACAACAAAATTACCAAAAACCCTAATTCTTACCTTGCCAATTTCTTCAAATTGATGACTCCTTCAAGCTCCAAACTAGAATTCAACTCAATCTAAGCCAAGAATACACATAAGAACATCAATTTAAGCATTCTTGAAAGCTCACTTATCAAACTCATAAAATAATGCTTTTCTTACCTCTTTTTCTTGAATTTCAACTAATTGAGGCTTCAATTGAGCTTAGGGATTGGTATGTAACCTTATTTTAGCTTGATTAAGCATGAAAAATCATTAAAAAAAACTTGAATAGTCACTGTAGCAACACCCCCCTTTGAAGCTCGAATTTCTCTCTTTTTTGTCTAAGTGTTGGTTTTGATCTCTCTTCAAATTTCTACACACTTCTAACATATATATAGTGCTCCCTTAATTGACCATTTTGCCCTTCAACTTACTTAAAATTACTAATTTTCCATTAGTTGAAAACTAATTATGTAATTAGTTCATTTGTAACTATCTAGTTAGAATAGTCCAAAGAACTAACTAGAACTTCCAACTTGGCAATCCATGAGATTTCTTCTAATTGGTCCATTCTCTAATATATGGATTATATTTCTCAACAAAGGCTTGTTTCATACATCACCTTTAAATGGAAATTCATGTAGTAAATTAGGATTTCCTTTTCTAAGCCAATGGAGAAAATTTCCAAAAATATTCTAGGGTCGTCCTGCGCACCGATCAATATTCTAGGGTCGTCCTGCGTACCGATCGAGTGTGAAATTACCAATTAAGGTCTAATATCTCTCACGTGCACTATAAAGGGAATATTTCTAATAGGGTTAAAATCAAGTAACCCTACGGTGTCTTATTTACTCTATACCAAAATCTAGGCGCCAATACTACTAATAGGGATTGGATATTACAGGTGGTGTCTGGCAAGAGGAGCAGAAGTACTTCGCGTCGTTGAACAGTCGCAAATGAAGGATCGGCTGTGGCCGGTGAGCCATGGAAAGTTGCCGCATCACGACGTCGCACGCGAAGGCACAATAACATAAGCTCAGTTGTGTAGCAAGACGCCAGAGTAGCTAAAACTCAAGTTGGAAATCGAAGGCGGAGGTACAACTAGCGAGAATGAAAATGGTGAAACCATGAAGAGGAAAACCGGGAAAGCTAAGATCAACACATGAGAAGAAGTAAAGAGGTATAGTTGTGTCTAGTGGAGAGGAGGGCAAAGCCCCCTCTCCGGTGGAGGTTTGGTCTTATTTGAATTCTTAATTAACAATGGTATTTTACATATAAATTCAAACTATATCTAGTCTAATCATATATAATCATATTATATAAAGTTTCTCTATTATAATGTCACCATATTAGTGATCCGAATAAAATTATCACATTCTCAATATCTATGAACCGTAGTAGTAATATTTAATTAAAGATACCAAATTTTAATTATTTTATTATAGACTTTTTTCTATTTAATATCTATAACCTTAATCCTCTTGTATATAACAATTATATACTAAGGTTATGGTCACATAAATATACAAAGGATTTTCTGATATTTACGCCATAACATTACCAAAAAAATTTGAGTATAAAATTGCAACTTTATTTATTTTATAAAATTAGTACAAGTACATACTTTTAGGGCACTATCACTAACATTATCTTATAAGGTACTATTATTCAATTTGATAAAGAGAGATTGTTAAAATTGTCTATTAAAAGGTAATTTCTCAATCAATCATTTATTATGTGTAAACACAACTAACCCCCACTAGTAGGGCTCCCATTATGGTTACCAACATAGAAAAAATGATCCTGGTTTATAATGCAGATTGATAACTCTTATTAGTACATTTCATAAACCCTCACATGCATATTTAATTATTTAAACAATTTTAAAAAATTAAATTTGAGGGCACAATCGGTGATAGCCTCCAATACCTCCAGTTTTGCCAGTGCTGCAGCACTTGAGGCCAGAACCCCTAGTACTGCATCGCCAATCCTTAAGTACTGCAACGGTAGAGCCTGGAAACCTCAGCGCCGCTACGCTTATCATCCAGTGCTGTGGCTATAGAGCCTTGAAAGCCCTAGAACCACGGTGCCAGTTTTAAAGCTGCAGTCCCCAATGTAATCCACCTTGGTATGCCTATTTCAACACTTGAAATGCACCAATTTACACTAGGACTTTATCAACAACACTTTCATACACTCAAATCACACCCAATCAACCTAAAACAGGCTATGATACCATTTGTTGGCATTGATTATTCTACGGTGTGTATACATTTGTATTTGTATTTGTATTTATTAAGCAAACATACCTATTTCATACATATTTGTGCACAACAAAAATATAAAAACAATTAATTTATATACATATAAATATATAAACAATTAATTTAATGTCTAGAATAGCAGCTTGATCCAACACTTGGTCTAACACTTAAACCCTAAGCTAATTGTTTCCCACTAATCAACTCATAATTAATTAAATAAAAGCTTGATTTGTTTTTTAAAGGCTAGGCTTAATGGAGAAGATGAATAACTATCAATTTAACACTTGAATTCTAAGTTAAAAGGAACAAATTTCCCTTGTATTTTGTTTCTCAAAATGGCCGGCTAAACTTAAAAACAAAGAGCTCCACTTTTTGTTTCAATTTCACACTTATAATAATTAAGACTTAACTTAACATTAGAGTTAACCATTAACCCATATTTAGTTAACTATTAAATAATAAAAAATTTCAATTATTATATTATTTAATTAATCAAACCCAAGTTAACTCTTAACTTAGGTCAAGTTAATATACTTGGCCACCAAGTATATTATATTTAAATATTAAATTAAACCTAAATAAGGTTAACTATTAACCAAAGTAAGGTTAGTTCACCTTTTCATAAAAGTGAACTTTAATAATTAAATATTAAATTAACTTAATCTTAGTTAACTCTTAACTTACATTAAGTTTATTGATTATTTAACTCTTAAATAATCAAATATGTGAAATTACCAAAATGCCTTTACTTGGTTACCAAGTAAACCCCCTATTGGGTTCCACAAGTCTACACACTTGGGTAAACTGAACCAAAGGCTCACCATGCGCCATGTTCCATAAATTAATTGGTCAACAACAATCGTTAACTAATTAATATACTTAATACTTAAGTATTAATACGTGCGCATCCCAAAGTTTCCTGAAACAATTATTTGGTTCTGCTAGATTGAACTATTCAATCCAGTATGCTACCCTAATACACAACGAGTACACTCCATATTGTAGGACTCCCTAGATTCACACCTGATTTGTCAAATGAAACTATTCCATAAGTTCATGATCAATGCCCCACACATACGTGACAGATATTACAAATTAGTGCGTTGAACCATACAAGCTGAGGTCATAGCGCATACGTATAGGCCTTCCATCATTTATATCCTAGATGTACGGGGACATAGATCATCACTATCAAATCCCCATGTGCTCATCTATAACTTATTTTCAGATTCGTATCTCAATGAACAATATATGCAAACACCTTTGTTATATTGTTCAACCTTGTGGGAAACTCCTTTCTTGGGTTAATTACTTATAACCATAATACTTTCTAAGATATAACCTCAAAGCATCTGGATATATAATTCCTTACTCCCTATATAGATCATAAGCCTCGTCTATCGAATTTTTTTTATCAAAACTCCTCTAACAGTGGCGTTTATAATGGTCTTCAAATGGCCTACTATTTCATTGTAGAATGTTTGGACTAATAGCCATTTAGGGACTCCATAGTGAGGACACTTCCTCAATATATCCTTGAAGCACTCTCATGCCTCATATAATGACTCATCATCAATCTGACTAAAAGAGGTAATATCATTCCTTATCTTTATTGTCTTTGCTAGCGGGAAGAACTTGGCTAAAAACTTCTATGCTAGACCATCCCACATTGATATGGATTCGGATGACAATGATGTCAACCAACTCTTGGCTCTTTCCTTTAAGGAGAAAAGAATAATCTAAGTTAGATGGCATCGTTTGAGAGTTTATTATACTTGAAAGTATCACAAATCTCCAAGAAATTCATGATCATGTTAGGATCATCATTGGGAACTCCGCTGAACGGTACAGACTCTTTCGACATTTAAATAATACTCGATTTAATCTCAAAATTATTGGTGTTAAGGTTAGGTCACCGAATACCAGACTGTACACCATCTATAGTAGAGACTACATACTCTTTCAATGCTCTCTACAGTATCATAGACTCAAACACTAAATTGCTGATGTGATCATTGTTCTTTTCCATGTTTAAAGATCGTTGGTGTTCATGTCGAAGTCTTTGCAGTATTCTTTCAATATAAGAATGAAAAGAAGTCAAAATAGCACTTTTTACTCTTCGTATGAATTGTCAAAACACAAAATAAGAAAAATCAAAGTAAAAAGAAAAAATTAAAAATAAAAATCTAAATTAAAAGTAAGTAGTTTGGTATTAGTATTAATCTAAAGGATAGAAAAATTAGTCCCCGGCAATAGTGCCAAAAACTTAATGCATGTGAAAATAACTAAGTGCAAGTGAACGCTATCGTATCAAGTAATATAGGATTTTTGGTTAAAGTTATCATTCCCACATAGACTCTTTAATCTATTTCTTATTATGAATTACTAAAATTAATCATACTTTGGCTTTTATAAAAAAAACTAAAAATAAGAATTAAATCTAATTAACATAATTTTATCAAATTAAACCTAAATTAATTAAATGCAAGCAAAGGGTTGAATTCACCAACTAAAAACAATTTAGGATTTTAACTTATCCCCTAATATTTTATTGGACTACATTCCACATTCTAACAATTATCTATATGTCTATGGTAATCTGAATAGAAAGTAATTAATTGTGAATAGGTCTAAATCATACTATACATGTCATCTAGGTATATGACTATCCTAAATGGAACTTATAGTTACTACCCTATAATCATGCATCAAACTATCGTAAGCTAAACACATAATTTTCTTTGTTGAGTTTATTATGGTTCTCAATCATTCAAAATATTGATAAGATATAATGAAATCTTTAAACATAAGATAGAATGAATCAATTGTATGTATTAAGTTTATAAACTAATAGTCAATAAAATTCAATAATATACTAGGTTCAACAGTCTAACCCTATATCAAAATACTCATCACAACTCAAGAGTATCCAAGCACTAAAACAAATACATCATGAACAAGATTATATTGATAATAATAGAGGAAAAAAACTAATCAAGGAGACACATTGGGTTGCTTCTGTCTTTATCTTGACTTAAAGCTTTAATCTTGATCTTCAATCTTAAATTTTTGGCTTTGATCTCTTGATTTGTGTTGTGATCGATGCATCGCGGACCCATATATATATCGTCTGCTAATACACGACCAATTAATGTTTGGTTAAAAACCCTTTCCGACATCATCCTATTTTGAGAATTGTTTCCTAAGTTTTTCCTTTAATAAAGTATGTGTTTTAGCTTAGAAAATAGAACTTTTCTAGGTCTTAAAAACCCTAAGGTCGAGGGACTTCGAATCTAAGTCATAATATGACTTTTAAGGAGATGTTTTAGTTATTTCACAGGGGTCGCGATTAAAACTACAAGGAGGGTGAGACGTGACTAGGTGCTGCAGTACCTAACTCTCTGCCATGGATGTCGCGGCATCTAGCCCTAGGCATTGCGGTGCTCTGGCTGATTGTTGGGGTCTTCGTGTTTTCGTTGTTTCTTGTCCGTTTTGCCTCTAGTTTATCTCAAATCTTCACACTTTGATTTATAAACTTATTTATAATCAAAAGCACAAATAAATAGCCTATTATTAATAATTTAGAGCAAAAATTAAATCCAGAGTGTTAGATATAATAGTACTTTTAAGCCCTTATTAATAGACTGGTAAGAAATCAAGTCTTAAGTATGTTAAGATTTAGAGTTGTCCTACTTATATAAACGCTACACAATATAAACTTGCACCTAAGGATTATAAGTATCAGTTCATTGAGTATCCTAAATATTTTATGGGATATCAGCTCTATGATTTAGAGAAATCAAATGTGTTCGTTACTTGAAATGCTAATTTCCTTGAGAAACAGTTTTTTTTATAAATCATGGGAATTGTAGAAGCATTGAACTTGTTAAAGTCAATCGAGAAGTTTATGAACCAATGATTGAACTTCAAGCTCAATCCAGTGAGGTACATTTGAGACACCCTCCATATAAGTCAGAAATGATCTCAATGCCACCTATTAAGTATGGTAATCAGCCTAAAGATGCCTTTGAGGTTTTCTTAGTTGAAGAAAATGATCTTTTAACTTATAGAAATGCGATGTTGGACATCAATTTGGGAAATGGCAAGAAGCCATGAAATCTTAAATTAACTCAATGCATGACAATCAAGTCTGGACTTGGTTAAAAATTTTAAAGGAATTATACCTACTGGTTATAAATGGATTTACAAGTGGAAGTACGGGTTCAATAAGAAGGTAAAGACCTTCAAAGCTCGATTGGTTACAAAAGGTTATACTTAGTGATCTAGGATTGATTATGAGGAAAATATTTTCACCAATCGCCATTTTGAAGTCAATTTGAATTCTATTAGCTATTGTAACATATTATGATTTTGAGATCTTGCAGATGGATATAAAGATGGCTTTCTTGAATTGATATATCGAGAAAGAGATATTAATGAAGCAGCCTAAAGGTTTTTATATCTAACTTGACTTCTAATCTAGTATACAGGCTAAAAAAGTCTGTTTATAAACTTAAGTAGGCCTCTTGAAGCTAGAATCTTCATTTTAATGAAGTAATTAGAGAGTCTGATTTTATAAATTAAAAAAAAAAAAAGAAAGAGGAATCGTATATCTATAGAAAGGCCAGTGGGAGTATGATTATTTTTATTGTTCTTTATATAGATAACATACTCATTATTGGAAACGATATTGGTATGTTACAGTTAATCAAGAGTTATTTGATTAAGAATTCTCCATGAAGGATTTGGAAGAGGCTTCTTGTATACTAGTATAATCCTTTATAGAAATAAAGCTATGAGGCTGATAGGACTCTTTTAATCTTTATACATAGAAAGTGTTCTTGAAAGGTATAACTTCAGTAACTGTAAGAATGTTGATATACCTTTCAAACATGACATTCATCTTTCTTGTATGTGTGTCCTCAAAAGAGAGATGAAATTGTTCGAATGTCTAACATATCATATATATAAATTGTACTCAACTTGATGTACGCCATATTCTGTACGCGACTTGACATCAGTATGGTTGTAAGTGTTATAATCTAGTATCAGTCTAATCAAGGTGTTGTGTGTTTTATAGGCACAAAATTAAGTGTAAGTACTAAAAAGACTTATAAAGTCGGATGTCGAACCTATAGGAATAATTTCTATTTTCTATCAAGTACTAAAATTGTATCTTTCAAGTAATTATCCAGAAAACCAAATCTTCAAATTGCAAATAAGTAAATAAACTAAATAAAGTGCAGAAATTAAATGACACAACATAAATAAATTAAAAAAAATAGCAAGATAAAGAAAGTCTAGGGTTAATTACTATCCTTTAATATGTTTTATAAAGATTAATCTTTTAATATTTATATCCTTCAATTCTTATTATCGATCAAGCACTAATGTATTCATAAGTCTCTCTCAAGGTCAAGTAAGTATATCTCGATTTACCAAATATTTATATCTCTATGATAATTGCAAGAAATCAAGATTCATTAAGAATAAGTCTTATTAACCATACATGCCAATTAGGTATATCTCCATCCTAAGTTGAAACTTGTAATTGTTACTCTACAATCATGCATCTAATTATCCTAGGTCTAAATAAAATGATGCCTCTCTTGAGTTTATCAAAGTATTACCAAATCAATTATAATATTGATAAAATATAATGAAGTATTAAGAACAAATAATTTGAATGATAAAGAATTGAGTTCAAATAAATATTAAAAAGATCCAACAATTAAGCACACATATTGAGTTCAAGTAATAACCATAAAAAATAAATTTAGCTTATGGTGAAATAAAGAGTTTTAGAGCTTATCAAGAAAAAAATCATGAAAATTATAGAAAACTAGAAAGATAAAAAGTTGAAGAGATAAAACTACTTTTTTTGTAGTTTTTAATCTTCTAGCCTTTTCAATCCTTTAAAATTTGCTCATTCTCTCTCTTCATTCTCTCTCTTTTTCTCTCTCTCTCTTTTTCTCTTCTTGTTTGTTGAATTAGGCTTTTTGGTCTTTTATTTATAGGCTTGTGTCTTCAAATTAATGTGAAACATCAAATATAAGTCAAACTATAATTTTCCTCTTTATTTCTACACGGGTACTATTCATAGGTAATGTTCACATACACTTTTCACATAGTGCTGCAGTAAAATATTTAGGGTGCTGAAGATGCAAGAATTTTTGCTGGGGCAAAAACTGTTCACCACTGCAATGATTTTACAGTAGTAAATCACTGTTCAACTATTAAAGGCTCTATTACAGCTTTCCAAGGCTCCATTATAGCCTCAAAGCCCTAAGGTAGATTATTTCATAATTCATTATTTTTAGGGGCCATGCTTCCATATACTTCCATTGTAAAAGCCATTACTCAATATTACATCAAAAATGAACTAAGGCTTGGTGAAGTGGATGTAGGTACCTATAGAGCTAAAACACTACAATTTTATCTTATGTACTTTTGTATTTGTTCTTCTTTCGATCTTACTTAAATCTGAGGGTCCAAGGGCCCATCACACGTTTTGAGGCCTAAATATAGGTTATTCTCACTTAGCACTAATAAATGGTTATCTTTGCTCAGCTTATTAATGGGCCCAATTATAGTTCCTATAAGAAATATAAATCTGACTCATTGGCCTAGAAAAGCTCAAAATTCTAGGTCAATAGCTTAGAACCGACTGTCAGGATAGAATAAAAGGCCATAACTCAAAGACATAAGAAAACGAATATCAAGTCACCTAAGAACGAGCTTCCAAGGATTAAGGACATATCAACAAGAACGATGGTAGTGGATGCCTAGGAAAGTTCTCAAACTCGGTTAAAAAAGGACATTGTTAAAGGCTTGGGAGTTATACGACTATCATATAAACTTGAACACATAGAGATAAACAAAGCCTAAAAGCATCAAAGACACTGAGAACATCAAATAACTTAAAATTTATTATCTAATGGCTTTCATTCATAATTCATTTATGTTTATTACTCTATTGATCTTCTATAAGTGCTATTCTCTTGATTGTAATTTCTTTCATAGAAATTTCAATGTCTCGAGATTGATGTTGCTTAAAAAGGATCTATTGAAGAACCAAAAGGAAATGCCCTTAAGGATCCTCTCAGTTAAATGCCTAAAAAGATGAAAAGATATAGGGAAAAGCCATTTAAGACCCTCTCAATTGAATGCCTAAAGAGCCAAGAGGATATAAGAAAAGGCCCTTAAAGACTCTTTTAGTTAAATGCTTGAAGAGCTGAGAAGATATAGGGAAATACCCATTCAGTTGAATGCCCAAAGAGTATAGAGGATATGGGGAAAGTCCCCCAAAGACCCTCTAATTCAATGCCCGAAGAGTTAAGAGTATACAAGAAAAATCTCCAAAGATCATTCAATTGAATGTCTAAAGAGTCGAGAAGATATAAGAAAAGACCTTCAAATACCCTCTCAATTGAATGCGTAAAGAGGTGAAAGGATCCGGGGAAAGGCCCCCAAAGACCTTTTCAGTTGAATGCCTAAAAAGTCAATAGGATGTGTGAAAAGCCCCCAATAACCCTCTCAGTTGAATGCTTAAATAGACGAGAGGATGCGGAGAAAGGCCCCTAAAGACCCTTTTAGTTAAATGCCTGAAACATTGAGGGGATACAGGCAAGGCCCTAATGACCTCCTTGGTTATATGATTATTGAAACAATTGAGAGGAAATAGGGGCAAGGTCACTGAAGGCCCTCTCAGTCAATTACACAAGTACATCGTAGATGCCTAAGTAAGACATAGATGGATTTTAAAAAAAAACACTGAGAGGGTAAGGCCAAAGTCTACCAAGAAAACCTCTTGACGAAAGTTCTTGAGAAGTCCCCAAAGGAATATCAAATTCCTTCAAATCAAGTTCTTGGGTCATTTCTGAATGAATAATTAAAAGTTAGAGAAGTCAATGACCAGTATTCTTTATTTAAGAATTTCTTAATAACACTAAAGAATTCATAAGTTCCTTCTTTAAAAAGGCTGAAGTAAACAAATACATGCAAGCTCATTAGAATGCATTAGAAAACTATAAAAATATAATTAAGAGATAACATCACATCAATGAGAACATAAGTGCCTAAGAAAAATTCATTAATGCAAACCATTACACGAGGAGAGGCCTTGCCCAAATTACAAAAATTTGAAGAAGAAAATAAACCTTAAGCCTAAGAGGTGGAGGGTAAATCCTTAATAATAGAAAAAGTAAGAAGGTCTTTGGCCTGAACATTATGACCAATATAAGGAATTACTTCACTAACTTGAAGATGCCCTGAACTTTCCTCTTTCTTGCTTATACTTGAGCTGCAATCGCTTTCTCCAGCCAAGCGAGGTCCATGTTGGGATAATATGCCTCGAATACTTTAACACTCCTATCTAAACCCAAGTTTACCCTATTAGGGAACCAATCCTCAACCTTCACTAAGTCATTAGCCTGAGCAGCTTTAAGCTCTCTAGTTAACTCCTTATTCATCTTCACAAAAGTAGCATTTTTCTCTTAAAAGGCCCTTATCAGAGCTTGACATTTATCGGCCGCCTTTTTGACCTGGCAAACTTCTAACTGAAGAGCTTAGTGCCTTGCTCTACACGACCATGATCTCACATTTTGTAGTAGTTGTTAGGGTCGGTGTTTACATGTCATCCCTGAATGTACATATACTTATGTACTTATACAAGTATATACTCTCTTTAAATTGCTAATACCAATTAATATAGTACTATGCAATATAATGTTACAGACATTCTACGATCTGAAGAAGTTCAGATCAGATCTAAAGAAGTTTAGATAAGGGCTCATAGTTAGCCAAGTTGAGAGATATAAATGCTAAATGTTAGCACAGCTAAGGGTTAGCTAGTTATAATACTCAGTATATCCAAGAGTTGGAGCCTTGTTTGTAATGGAACATAGACCTGGGAATATATTAGTAACTGTATAGTTGCAAGAGTTACAATCAGGTGCCAGAAAATACTAGTTACGTAAGTATGTTCTCGAATAATTTTTCCTGATCTATTTCTGCCGATGCGGGTTTGTCGGTGAATACTTTTAATATAGATCAGCATATATCGTACCTATAAGGTATAGATGGTCATTCCTAACCGACTATAAGCTTGGAGTTCGTATTGACATATGGGTATCCAGTTAGGACTGGATATGGGACAAACTCACGAGGGCCTCCGATAGACACCCTATATAAGTCGTCAATGGAGGGTCCTCTCGAGTTTAGTAGTATACGTGGTCCTTTAACCTGAGTGCCATGGTGTGCTTGTAAGTGATCCACCATACTTTGGTTCAACGCATGTCATAAACCTTTCATGGTGTGACCATTGGGTTTGCTAGTATGGTTTGATGCTTATAGAGTTCGGTGTATACAGATATGGGATCTGTCAGCTTGCATAGGAAGTTTGATATCCAAATGCTTCGAGATTGTATCTCAGAAAGTCTTGTGGCCACAAGCATTAATCTCTAGAAAGAGTTTCGCCAGGGTGGAATAATATGGAAAAGGAGTTTGCGCATATTGTTCAGTGAGATACAATTCTGAAGATAAGACATGGATAAGCACTAGGGGCTTCGACGGTGATAATCTATATCCCCGCACATCTAGTATATCACGATGAAAGGACTATATGTATGCGTTGTAACCTCAACTTGTATGGTTCAACGTGCTGATTTGTAATATCCATGATGTGTGCGTGGGCCATTGCTCACGGACTTATAGAATAGTTCCATTTAACAAATCGAGCGTAAGACCTAGAGAGTCCTGTGATATAGAGTGTACTCGTTATACACTAAGGTAGCGTGCCGGATTAAAGTGTTTAATCCAGCAATATTCAGCACTACAACAAGAATGCGTGCATGTCTAGATTTAAGTGTTAAATACAATAATTAGTTAATAATTGTTATTTATTAATTGTATTATGATACGTAATGTATTGTAGACCCTCAGTTAAGTTTATCCAAGTGTGAAATTTGGTGAGACCCACTAGGGGGTATACTTGGTAACTATTTATAAGGGGTAAAATGGTCATTACATATTTTGATTACTTAATGGTTAAATAATCAAAATATCTCACTTATTATATTATATAATATATTATTATTTTATTATTTTATTTTATATATATATATATAAAGAGAGAGATAGAAAAGAGAAGTGTGAGTGTGTGTGTTGGGCATATGGCCCGTGAGAGGAGAAGAGAAAGAAAAGAAATCAGAGAAACCGAAGAAAAAGGAAAAAAAAAAGAAGGGAATAATGAAATTGTTTCATTTTTCTCTATACTTCTAATTGAAGTAATGGTAGATTGCTTCAAATTCTCAATTTCTTATCCTTTTAGAGAAACTAATATAAACACATACCCGACTATTTTGGGGATTAAGAGTTAATCCTGTAATGGATATCAGGCTGCTGTTCTAGCTCACCAAGCCTACCAAATTGGTGACTAGAACTGCCCACGGGTTGGTCTCCATGCAGACTCCAGGGATATACGTGGGATAAGAGGTGAGTTCTCAACCTTACTAATTAATTAATATGATTAATATATTTATTTATTGTGTTTATTGTATAATTTATGCTTTCGCAGCGTTAAATTTGTATATGATACGCATAATAGGCAATAGACACAATAGCACATGCATACACCCACGTATATTAGATCCCTAATAGTAGCTACTCTGATCTTGATCACTTCCATCACGGTAGCTAGACTTTTGCACTTTTGGTTGTCCTTCACAACCTTTATATTAGCATTGAGTAAGGCCTTTTTGAGTTTAACCACCTTGGCCTCAACTTGTTGCATACTTATTCTTGACAGCACCAAAGAGCTCATCTTAGTGTTAAGAAAGGACAAAGGTTGCCTAAAAAAATGCAAGTAAATAATGATCGAGCAGGCTGATAAAAGATAAAACAAAAAGTTCACCACAAGATTTGCCTCAAGCACGTATCCTATATTATGTGTTGAGGGCTTGGAGGTATCATATTTTAACATTTTATCAACATGAGCAGTTGGGATTACTCTCTTAGCCTCTTTACTAAAGAGGCTAGAGATAGTATGTCTTGTTTCACAATAAGGATAATGAAAAATTAAAGGAGACCAAATGTTAACAATGTATGAAGATTATAGCTTCCTCCTCTATTCTTCTTTAGCAACTTAAGTAGCTTACCAAGTAGGCCAGTATTCTCTAAGTCAATTTCATATGAAAGTTCTTTAATAAGTCCCTCTTATTTTCGAGATTGGGCGACCTGATCTTCCCAAGTAAGCTAAGGCTTCGATTTCCAATTTGTCACTATAATAACAAGAATGATTACATTATAAACCATTAACCAAGATATTCATAAGTTTAGAACATAAACACCATGAATGGATAAGGACTTGATCGCCCTAGCACACCTACGTGCTTTTATCCCCATTCTTCACCAACAAAAAACCATAAGCACTTCCAATTATGGTTACTTAAAGGTAGATCTCAAATGGGAGAATATTTATTCTTCCTATCATAAGAAAAGAAGTAATCGTATCCTTTCTTTTAGTCAGCATTCGTCTTACATTGGTATAGCTATTGAAACTTATAGAAGGTAGGATCACTATAGCCTGCCTTCATCCACATTACACGTAAACCAACTAGTATTATTCTTTATGAATTTAAGCCTAATTGGCACCATGATAAGTTTAAATTGGTGAGCATATAAATAAACTAAGGCTAAAGGGGTGGTCTTAATCATAATAAAAACAATGAGCTTAAGGTTCACTTCCCCTGCAAGTGGCGACTCGCATACTTGTTTTCTCAAGTAGTGTAATTGAAGTCTGTACTCATAAAATTTTCGCTCAACTTATTAGGATCCTCTTTCAATACACTTGGGAGATAGTAATGTGGACAATCTAATTAAAAAGGGATCTCCTTATCTAGGCATAGGATAAGTGCATTCATGTTTTTAGGCCTAGTTAGTTAACCAAAAGTTTGCAGTCAACCCTTATGGACCTAACTCAGCACCACATCACTAGGTGTCCTCTTTGTGTCATTATGATCCTTAAGCAATACAATTGTATCGCCTTCTTGAGTATGCCCTATAATAGTTAAATAAAGTCCTTGGACTTTTTAAGCACTTATACTATCTACTTTCTAGACTAAGTTATTACTAATAACTGGGCCCCTACTAAAGTCGCCAAGATTACCATCGAATACATTTTGGGAGTCGTCGATTGATGACATATTTCTAATAACAAGACAACTAAGACACATAACCCATCAATAATCTATTGTGTTGTGCACTTAAGTCGAGAACTAAGGCGAGCACATGAACTTTGGAGGACTAAACTCAAAGACTTGCAAAGTGCAGAAAAAGATTTATTTACTTAAAACAACAAAGAAAAAACATTAGAAATAAGGAATAGCAATAATAACTACTTAATTATTGAATATATAAATTTGACTCGTTGACCCAAGAAAGCTTAAAATTCGGAGTTAGCAAAAACTAAAGCAACTAAAACATTAATAATATTTAGGAGAAGTTAACAATTCATAATAATTAAAATGTATATATATATATATATATATACAACTAAAGCATTAATGATCTTCATTTGAAATTAACAATTCATAATTATACATCGACAATAAAAATAATACACGCATCAACTGCTTTGTATTGTAATAGAGTCTTGGCAATTTTGTTGGTTGTATTCTTGCTGTTTGCATCAGTTACATACTTTTCTTAATGGTTCGTACCTTTTGATGGAATAAAGTTCTCCCTAAGCTGACTTAACTGTTCATGCCTAATTAAAGGTTTGATGTATATGGATCACAATTTGTCGATTACTATCTAGTTTGATAGATGTTTAACAGGAATGACAGATTTAAAATATGTGATGCATAATCTATTGGGAATGTATTAAGTAGAAGAAAGACTAAGATATATAGGAAAAGTCAAGCATTTGACAACTGCATTTTTTCATGGCTATGTCAATTATCCCAATTTTGTGCCCAACCTTAAACAAAAGTTCTAATTATGCCTATCATTCGAGCCCATTAAGTTCAACCAATGCCATTTTCCAAATACCTAATAGTTAGTGGTTCATCTCTTGCACTTTACTCACTCAACTTTAAAAATAAAAAAGATGATACACGTTTGCAATAATAAAATTTGTCGCTAAAAAGGCATGCATGCTTTCGTTTTGCCACCAAATTTTCTATTAAATGATATATGGACATTATGGTAGGCATTAGGAAACACTTTATGAATAACCTTCTCAATATTAGCATTCAATTGGATGTAAAGATCAAATTTTTAACGTCTCTGATAGATTTCTAATTTTTATCCAAAAACACTTCCCATGAAGCATCATCTTCAAAATCAGCAACTCCTTATATAATGGATACATTCGAATGTTTTCATCTTTATAAATAACCACAAACACAATACTTACATGTAGATTTTTATATAATTTTCTAAACTAAATATATAATAATTGCTTACTAAAATTTATTTTTTGTTATTAATGTTTATAAGATTGTTTAATGTTTATAAAATAATTAGTCATGGATCTATTATTTTACATGTCCATAGGTTATTTTTTTAAATCTTTAGTAAAATGAAATTGGCTGGGTGTCTTTCTCATTTAATGTTATATTGAAAAGAGTTTAAGAAAATGAAATGTTTGGTTAAAATTTAAATTAATATATAGAAAAACAAAAGATATTAAGAAAAGACTAACAAGCCCACGCTTAGATTACATTGGTTGAGGGCTAGGCATAACCTATCATTTTTGTAATTTAAAGGCTTGCTACTAATAGCAGAATTGATTTTTGGCTGTTACATTATCTATGAAGAACAATTTTATTTTTATTTTATTGATGTTCGCGAAACAAACACATGCTAATATTAACCATAAGTGTACAAATCGTGAGCAAGTAATAAAGTGATAAGTGAATATCGTCCACTCTACCTTTCCCATGTTCCTCATGTTTTAGTGGTTAACAACTATTCTTGTGAATTCATTAATCAAAAGTTTAAGACTAATCTCATTACCTCTCCCTAGTGTCAAATGAGATCCTATGCATACACACAAGTTGATTTCCTTATCTAACTTGTCTATCTACACATGCATTAGGCAACTCTTAAATGATTACCCAAGTTCTATTAGTCTCATAACTCAATAAAAGCTAATGTAATACTTTTTAAGTCCAACAATTAGGTTAATCTTTCCAAAGCATATAACCTACAAGTCTAGTTCATCTAATCAATTTCTCAATCAAAATAAAAGCATTAAATCTATAAAAGCACAAATGAATAACATAAGAAATAGTCATTAATTAACTAAAAATATCCAAACATAGTAAATGGCAGGGCTACATTAAGCCATGGAACAAGACATTTAGCTAATTATAGTCAAGTGCACAATCACAATAATCCAAAAGTTTATAAGAGTAATCATGTTTAAAACAACACAAATTACAAATATAAACTCTAAAATAAAGTAAATGAGATAATAGAAAGGAAAATCTAGTTGGAGATGTCTCTTAGGGTCTTTAAACTTCAATGGTCTTCAAGAATCCAAACTCTAAAGTGCTTTCTCTCACTAGAAATCCTTTATTTTTCTCTCCAATTTTGTACCTTCTCCTCATTGACAAGTGAGTTTTTTAATCTTCTTTATATAGGCTCTAACATTGGACATGAAAATTATGACATGAGGTTCAAAATGAATTTTGGGTGTTGGTGGCGCTTAGGTACTAGCTTTTGGTACCTATACGCCAAGCATTCTACCATAAGGCCTCGATTCAGCACCTAGGTGTGGTGCACTGTAGCAAAATATTGTTCATGATTACTGTAGCACATTTAATATTTTTTCCTTGTTTTATTTGGATATTCATCCTAAATAGCTCCTTTACTTTGCATGTACAAAATGACATTCACACACATAAAAATCCACATAATCATACTGAAAATAAGTAAACATCAAGCCATAAGAGATAAAATATGATACATAAAATCTACTTATCAAATGATATTTTTTTTTGTTAATATATCTTTGGGGTGGTTCTGGGAGATCTTGATGTGACAAAATTTTACTTGTTATAATGATTCTGCAATGATATAGCATGAACGATACAACATCGGATCATATTAAAGATGGTAATTAGGCCATACTGACCTGTCTAACATAGCTTGCTATAGTGTCAAGCTTAGGTGGCATAGCCCAACAAGGTGTGTCCTATTAGGCTTAGCACGACCATTACATAAATGTGAACATTTTTGTAGTTATGATGCCTTGAACCAAAGACCTCATTACTATAAAATCTAAGAAAAAAAACAAAGTTATTGTTTTATATTTTCAAACTTTAATATTTGTTTTAAATAAAATATGATTAAAATCAATAGCAATTTTGAAAAATAATTTTTTATAAATAAAAAAAATTACATCGTATTGATTGTTAATATAGCTTTTAATTTTAATTGAAATTGCAATTAGAATTCTAATTACTATTGACCTAAAAATTTAGTCAACCGAGAGTACACAAGTTAAATTTATTAGTTGTTAGGAATCTTAGTTATGATGTTAAGGATAAGACAATTAAATTGATTTAGATCATTCTTCCCTTTTAGATATTTCATCTGATGTGAATCCTCCAACCAAAGAGAATGTGAAACCATGCTAGATAATTTTCTAGCACAGGCACTCTAATGCTTAAGTCAGTAATTATCTAGAAAAATAAGGAGATAAGGTAAGAATGTAAAAGAAATAGTGATGGATAGCTCTATATATGTAGAGGATGATAATCCTAAGAATTTAGACACTTTGAGAGTATTATGAGCTTTTTTGGAGGGTAGTAAAATCTTAATGTATATGATGCTTCTGTATATCCCCTCAAAATCATAATCCTCACCTATTTTTAGGGTGGGAGTTTAACTCGTAGCCTTTGAAATCTTATTAGAATTTGGAAGCATTGGATATCAAAATATGCATATGGTTGGTTTGAAAAATATTAGATACAAAGCGTTGTTGAGAAGAACTTGTCATCTTTTAAGAGTTAACCAGGTGCATTATAAAGTAACTTTGAAGTTTGAGGTTCCTTCAAGTACTATAAAGTTGAGACCCATTCCACTTAAAAATGACGATGATGCAATATTGTGGTTGAGCTTACAGAATAATATAGCTACACCGCTTTGTGTAACAGTGGATGCTCGAGGACCCGAAAGTAATGCAGAAGCATCAATAGAGCAAAAAAAAAGGCTATGCTAAGCAATTCTCATCGACAACTCCTGTGTATATTCCAAATTCTCCAGAGGATTATCATTATTCTTCTTCGATGCTCAACGAACAACAAGGCTACACATATGACCATGGTCAGATATATTGAGATGTTGGCATTGATATCAATTATGATATTGGTGAAAATGATGATCATGGTTACGAGGTTGATGATGATTGTAGAAATGATTATAATGATGATTATGAAGAGAATGAGGATGTAAATGATGATGCTGGTGATGATGATGATGAGGATGATGATGATAAGGAGGGTGATAATGATGATGATGATGACGACGACGATGAGGGTTATAGTAGAGAAGAAAGGGTTAAGGTAGAAAATTCATTTCAGTTTCAGCCTGAAATACCACCATTTGACTTGAATGTATCGAAAAAAATTTCTTGTAATGGGATTGGTGATGTATTTGTAGGAAAATTATATAACAGCAAAGATGAAATTCATAAAGCTATAAGTATGGTTGCACTGAAGGGAAAATGGAGCTTTAGAGTTTACAAATTCACCAAAGATCGTTTCGAGTTGAAATGCGATGATGACAGCTACAAGTGGAGATTACGGGTAATGTCGACAGAAGGGCAACATTTTTTTGTTGTTAGGCGAGTAGATACAGGGCACACTTGTGTTTTGAGTCAATTAAGGGATGGTCACGGGCAAGCCAAAAGTCGAATTATTGCTCAAGTAATAAAAAATAAGTTTACATCGGTCAATAGAAACTATAGGCCGAAAGACATTCAAGCAGATATACGTTAACAATTCGGTGTTCAGATAACCTATACTAATACTTGGCGCGCTAGGGAGCGTGCATTAAGATTGATAAGAGGTACTCCTGAGGATTCTTTCAAATTACTTCCTACATACAGCTATGTGTTGCAACAAAATAACCCAAGTACGATTACTTATTTGGAAACTGACGCGGATAATCACTTCAAGTATTTTTTTATAGCATTAGGACCCTCCATCAGAAGTTTTAATTCATTAATCCGACCGATAGTTGCAGTGGACGGAACATTTTTGAAAGGCTCCTATCTTGGTACAATGTTTGTGGCCATTTGTAAAGATGAAAACAATCCGATTTATCCATTGGCTTGGGGAATTGCTGACTCAAAAAATGATACTTCTTGGGAGTGGTTTATGGTTAAACTGTGAGGAGTTATTACAGATCATCAGAATCTTGTTTTTATATCTGATCGACATGCCAATATTGAAAAGGCTATACGAGGTGTGTTTCCTCATGCATATTATGGGTTCTGTATATATCATTTGAAAGGAAATTTGATGACAAAATACAAGTTACCATCAGATAAGTCTAAAAAAATGGTATACCTATCTACCTACTTCACTGTTGCCAAGGCTTATCGTGTCCATAATTTTCAATACAAATTAAACAAGATGCGACAAATGAGACCTGACGTAACAAAGTATTTGGAGGAAGATGTTGGTACGTTGAGATGGGCACGATCATCTGGTGCTTTCAAAAGGTATGACATTATGACTACTAATATCGCTGAGAGCATTAATACAGTTGTAAAAGAAGCAAGAAAGCTTCTAGTGACTAATTTAGTGGAGTTGATGTGGGAGCTAACGCAATTGTGGTTTTACCATAGACGATTGGCATTATAAAATATGACCAATGTCTTGACGAACTGGGCACATCATAAAGTCATGAAACAAAATGATAAGGTAAGTCGAATGACCATTTCTCCTATTGATGATTTACAATTTATAGTTATGGATGGTGGAGTAAACTGGATTGTAGACATTGGCGAAAGAACATGTAGCTATCAAAAGTTTGATTATCAGCAACTGCCTTGTTCCTATGCATTCACCGCATGCAGATACATCAGATTATTGCACGAGAGTCTTTGTTCAACTTATTACACGTCTGAGACTTTATTCCGTGCCTATAGCGAGCCAATACTTCCAGTTGGTCAAGTGTCAGATTGGATAGTCCCATAGTATTTGAAAAATATGGACATTTAACCTCTGATAACACGTCGTTAGTCAGGCAGACGTCGGATGAATCAGATTCTATCTCAAGGAGAGGAACCATCAAAGAATATATGTAGTCGTTGTAGACAACATGGACATAACCGACAAACGTGTCGAAACCCTGTACCTTTACAAAGCAGGTGATGTATATTCATTTATAAAAATTTACTTTATTGATATTTAATTATGTATAATATAAGGCTAATATTTAAATATTTTTTTATTTCAGACGGATCTAAAAAAATAAGAGAAAGAGTTATACCATGAGGCTTAATTATGTATAAGAATCGAGTTTCCTCACTTCTGTAATTCACTTATTTTGTAATGCACTTATTTTGTAATTTACTTATTTTGTAATGCACTTATTTTGTAATTCACTTATTTTGTAATGCACTTAATTTATAATTCACTTATTTTGTAATGCACTTATTTTGTAACACACTTAATTTGTAATTCACTTAATTTTGTAATTCACTTTTTTTTTAATGCACTTGTATTGTGTATTACATATTTATTTTATTTTAATGCACTTGTCTTTAGTATTAATGTTGATAATTTTCACAAAAATTTTGACAGAATCTCCTCTATAATATGGACAATCTCACACCTGTCATATTAAATAAACACACTTCTATCAAACTGCAAAATCACTTTCTCATACATACACCCAAATCAATGCCTAGAAACAATTATACACCCAAATCTCACGCCGCATGCGCTCGTGTCCAGCGACACTGGAAAGAGTCCAGCAGCCTACAAAGCTGCGAAGTCTTGGCAGGAACAATCGGACAAGGCGCGAGTGTGTCTGGACAAGGCGACGAAACGGATGAAGAAATGGGCTGACAGTAAGCGAAGACATGTTGAGTACAGCGTGGGGGATTTAGTGATGGTGAAAATACTTCCGACGCAGCACAAGTCTACGCGCCCACTTCACAAGGGTCTTGTTCGAAAATATGAGGGGCCATTTCCTATTACCAAGAGGGTTGGCAATGTCTCGTACAAGGTGGAGCTGCCTTCGAGACTTCGGCTACATCCGGTGTTTCACGCAAGCTGCCTAAAGCCATACCATGGTGATGCGGAGGACACGGAACGTGGGCCACAAACCAGGGCACCATTGGGAGTTTCCACATCTTACGACAAGGAGGCTGAACTTATCCTTGATGTGAGGACAGTGCGGAAGAAGAACTGCCGCCCAAGTCGTGAGTATCTCGTCAAGTGGAAAGGATTGCCCGACAGCGAAGCAAGCTGGGAACCCGAAATCGCACTGTGGCAGTTTGAGAACAAGGTGCGCGAGTTCCAGGAAGGACGCGACGAGGGCGTCGCGTGAATTTGGTGGGGGAGAATGTCACACCTCAAGTGCTCTCAAGCATTTCCTCGAGCACTTGGTGCGCGACTAAGCCTGCTAGAGGCCTCTTGGACCATGGAGCGCTACGTGGACCGGAGCTTCTAGAAGGCCCGCTGGTTAGGATGGAGAACCGGGCTTGGCCCGCAACTTATTAAGGAAGTTAACCCTAGTTAGACTTCCATAATAGGTAGGAGAGTATCTAGGAATATTCTAAGGAATATTATCCCATCTTGTATATACACCATTAGATCAAATAGATCTCAGCCATTGATTGTATAGGGCTGCAACTATAAAAGGGGGAGACCCTCACTTGTATTTTTCATCTCTCATAGCTTGTTTTCTCTTCAGCAATATAGAGAGCATTCGTGCAAACACTTGGTGTGCTTCTTTTCTCTTCTCTTTGTGTGGTTTTCTAGGCTGCTTAGCACGCAACGCGTCTAAGGCCGCACGGTCTCAAAAACAATCCGTGACACCAGGCTAACAGCCCGCCCGTAGGAGAAGCAAGCTTGTCCAAAGCTACTCCGGATGGCGAATCTGCTCCTAAGCAGGGATCTCATCACCACTTGGCTTCTGGTGCTTAAAATTTAAGTTTTTTCTTCTCTTCAATGTATTTTTCTTATTTTTATATGCTCCTCGAATGGCTATGTGTTTTGTTTTGTTTAAGGAATGAAATTTCTTTTGCTTACTCTTTATTCTTGCTACGTGCTCTATTTTTTTTTTTTTTGAGAAGTTTGTCCTCATCTACTCGTCCTTATAAGGTTTATGCATGAACTTCCTTGTATAGAAGAATCTTATGGCCTGCATCAGATTATTCTTTTACAAATAAAAAAGGCCCTATATATAGAAAGGTAGAATAATGTCCCTAAGAAAATGGGGAAAATGTGAGTGCCAAAGTGATGATGATAATGGTGATTGATGCTGAAAGTGTGAAGTAATGCTCATATGGTTTTGGGAACCCAGTCTAGATCTGCGGATGTAGTATAGATGCAAAGTAGACATAGAATGATGTCGAATTAGTCTAGGGATCCCCATTCGGACCTATAGATGTAGAATGATGCTAAACCAGTCTAGGGGGCCCCATCCAAACCTGCAGATACAGAGTGGATGTAATGCCCTCGCGGTTAGGGGGGTTACTTCAAAGAGTATCGAACCACCTCATGCAACCTTTGGGGTAACCTCAAAGAGTGTCGACCCATTCATACAGCCCTTAGGGTAATCTTAAAGAGGGTCAAACCCCTTTCTGTAGCTCTTGAGGTAATCTCAAAGAGTGTCGAACCCCTTTATACAACTTTTAAGGTAACCTCAAAGAGTGTTGAACCCTTGCATGCATCTTCTGGGTAACCTCAAAGAATGTACGAACCCCCTCATACAGTTCTCCAAGGTGGATCAAGTTACAGATTAATGCTAGAGCAAATTCTCATAGTTTTTTTATCTCGTAGTCATGCAAAGAAAATTATTTTATTAGTAGAATTTTATTTAACTTCTCAATGGTTGAAAGTACATAGTTCGGTGAATAAATGGACTGGCAGTCTTTTAATAAAAGGAAAAAAATATAATTAAAATAAATTTTTTTTGATAATTTCAAAAAATTATCTTTAAAGCTTTATCTATGTAATTTTTAAAATTAACTATTTAATTATATTAGGATAAGATATTATCTATAAAGTTAATTAATTCTCAATTAATTAATTTTATCCAAACATAAAACATACATAATTTTTAAAACTATTTTATAGATACAAATAATTTTTGTAATAACACAATCCCTTTTAATTGTTCACTGTAATAACTAAATATATGATATTAGAGATTTATGGACTTACAATTTTAAGCTCTAATAAATTTTGGATAATTAATTAAATTCTTTACTTAATTAATTCAATTTATTAATTCCAATGTTATTCCACTAAAAACTTGAAATTGCACTTTTAAAATTATAAATATAATTTACTCATAAAACTTATAGCAGTCTATTGATTTAATCACTACATGTAATTCAACCTTCCATAGATGGTGCATAATTAGAGCTAGGTCAATTACTATTTTACCATTTTAATTACTTCTTTATCATTAAGCATCATTAATTCATCAGTGAATAGTTAATTTGTAACCTTATTACAAATTGAGCACTCTAACCATTCAGTTCCACAATTAACACTTAAGGGAACCTTCTTTCTAACTTCCTTTATGAAGGAATGGATTATATATTTGTAAATCACATTCTCAGACGTTTATCTCACTATGCCACTAAAATACAAGTTTTTTGTCTGTTCTTTAGACAAACTGTAGCAAATATTTCAAATGACACAGTTACACAAATAGAAATTTATGATCACTCAAGATTGAGGTTGATCTTCATATGATCATCAACTGACGTTATTTGAATTCTTAATTAACAATAGTATTTTACATAAGAATTCAAACTATTGTTAATTAAGAATTCAAACTACGTTTGGTCCGGTGCTATATAATCATATTATATAAAGTATATTCACCATAATGTTACTACATTAATGATTCAGATAAAATCGCCACATTCTCAATGTCTATGGACCACACTAGTAATATTTAATTAAAGATCCTAAACTTTAATTAATTCATAAGAATTCTAACAATGTCTGGTCCAGTCCTATATAATTATATTATATAAAATGCCTCTACCATAATGTCACTACATTAGTGTTAGAATGAAATTGGCTTGATTTTGATGTAATTGGAACAAGAAATTGAGAAAAGAAATGTGTTGGAACATAGGGTGAAATTCTGCCACTTTAGGGAAGTTAGGGATTGAGTTGTGTTTTGGTTGAATTGTGATGTATAAATGGTGCCTTATGTAAATTGAATGTATATGGTTCATGGAAAAATCAAAAATGAAGAAAATAGGACATAATTGTCCATTTTGGAAAGGTAAATGGCAAACCGAAGTTATAGGGTGTTAAGAAATTTTCAGGGCGTCGAATGGTAAATTAGATAAGATTGAATGGCTCCATAAATAAAAATCGGAAAGTAGTACCCATCCGGGCTTTGTATGCCGATTAGGGCATTTAGTAGTTAAATGAGATTCTAGCATTCGATTTGGTTCTAAATATCATTTATGGCGTGTAGGTGAAGAAAATCGAGAGCAGTAATGGCAATAGAAATCCGGAGCGAAATTGAGTGCGAAGCAGTTGTGAGTGAAAATCTGTCATTTCTTTTATGTGAGTGAAAATCGGTAAAAGCACTTGTTTTGTGTTTTATGTTTTCTAAATCCCCTTCCTAGGTGCAGGTCTCAGTATGTAAGCTACTGATTCTCCTATTGCTGATTAGTGGGCCAAATATAAAGATCATTTTTGTAAATACAACGGTGCGCGTATAGCTCGCTACAGCCACATGGCGCCACGGCAAGGCGCCATGTGGCATTTTTATTTTAATTTTTTAACTAATTTAAAATTAATGTGTGTAATTTAAAATTATTCTTTCATTGTTATATATTTTATATTATTGTTTTTTAGTTTGTAATATTAGGTTTTTGTATATGTTAATAAAAAAAAATTAAAAATTCTATATGCTAATAATTTTTTAACTTAATTTTTTTTCCAAAGGAAAATGTTTCAAAAGACTACATGATTGCTGAAAATAAATTCTACTAATCAACCATACATACTTACTCGAAGTTATGGGTTATGAAAAATATAAAAGACAAATTGACTTTAAGCCAGGTCAAAATATTTAGAACCACATGTTTTAGTTATTTTTTGATGTATCAAATATTCCATTCTCAGGTATTTTAGCACATGAGATTTATTAAGATGCATAAATACCAAAAATTTATATGAACAATTATGGTTCTATATAGGCAAAAGACGTATTAAATTCTCCCGTCTATAATTTTACTTAATTGCTGGTTTGAGGATGGAGGATTATACCATAGTAAGTGGGTTAGGTGATAGACTATGGCACAAATATATTTTGGGTAGAAAGTAAGTTGACTTTACAAGGATTTGGATCCGTGGTTCAAGAGAGTTACATTTGACGATGATATAGATACAGTAAAAATGTATCTGTTTTATATTTTTTATAAATTGTTAATACCACGTGATCAAAATATAGCTGTACAATATTTTTATGCTTCGCCTTGTAGATAATCTTGATGAGTTTAATACCTATCCTTAGGGCATGAATGCATAGATTGTTCTCTATAAAAGCTTATGCATGGGTCCAATTAAAAAGTTAGTGAAGCTAAAAAAAGTGGGTGCTTTAGACGGGAAATCATACAACCTATACTCATTTAGTCAAGCATTCTTGGTGAGTAATTCTATTTTTTTGATTCATTATTATATTAGGATATATAAAAAATTATTTTGTTGACATTGTTATTTCCTTCATTTATTATCATCTCAGGTGTAGATCTATGAGAAAATCTCGAGATGTGAGAAGGTGTTTGCCGGGAAGAATGGAGACTATTTTTTGCATCTTCTAAATTGGTCTAATATGGACACCCCATTATACGAAAGAATTGTAAATGTCCTCTTCGATAGTGTAGGGGTATGCTTTTATGTTCAACAAAAAATATATATAATTTCCTTATAACTTTTATTATTTTTTCTAATAATGATTAATAAATCTAAAATATTATGAAGGCTTTAGAAGTTCATAGGAAGTTAGTGCCCACAAACATGAGAAGAGTGCAGATTGTCGCGTGGCAGCAAACGTGTGCATTCCATCGAGAAAATAGGGAGGGATTCTTAAGTTGAAAAAAGTTAAGATTTCGAACACCCAATTCACCGATGATGTTTAACCTGACTGCAAATTTTAAGCCCCGCCAATGACTGAATCAATGGTATAATAGTTTAATTTTGTTTCTTTGAATTATAATTACTTATGTTATTGATGAGTATTAAATTATAAAAATTGATTATAATTACTTATGTATAGTTTAAGTCTGGCACGTCATCATCATAGTATTATGTCCTGGAGAAAAAGATGGATGGTCTTGAAACAAGGCTATTTACCAGGATTGGTGAGGTTAACTCAGAGCTTTCCACCAAGGTTGATTGTGTTAGCTCAGAGGTAATAAGTAGGGTGGCTAAGGCCAAATAAGATGTTTTGCATCAGATATCTCTCTTGATGCAACAGTTTAAGCTAGCCAAGATCTCTAAGGATGCAGGGCAGAGTATGGTGTTGTTTAAACCTAAATTTCATTGGGCGTAATGTTTAACAAGTCAATACATTAACTGGTGTTGTTTTGTTTTATAGGGTACTGAATTCATGGCTGCTGACATTTAGACCTATACTCTTGCCAGTGAGTCTCATCATTAGCCCATGACAATGAATATACAACATGTAGCTAATAGCCCTGCTAGTGTAAAAATTATACTTGCTTCATTGGGTCAAAACATTAGCAGGTATGGGCACCTTCGCAGGAAGACAGCAGCCCAAGTTAGTCCATATACCAATCCATTGAAAAATTCTGTGAAAACAAAACTTGTAGAATTATAAGTAGCACCTTCAATTGACGTAAATGGGCAACTGATTCCTATTGATCAGGCTAAATTTATTGAGATTCTGGATTGGATAAAAAAAATGACCCAAGGCAGCGGGTTCATTTGGATGGACTCAATTCCAACTGTACATGGTTTAATGACCTACTGCAATACTAGCTTGACGATTGGGTGAGGACTTATATTTGTGTTTTTTTGGTGAGTTGTCTAAGAGTATAAAAAATTATACATATTCTTTGTTTTACAGCATATAAATGAGTATTTAAAGATTTTACGTTTGCACCAAAGGACATTCTCTGATATGTATTCATAGGATTACACAACTGCAAATGTATATTTTTACGTGAGCTATTTTTTACTCGTCTATTTTGCATATAACATTATCATACCGTTGTATATATTAACTATTAAGGAGTTAACGTTGTATATATTTGTCTTTATGAGTATATTTGACAAATGTGGCAAACGTCCTTCTCCGTCAATATTCCAGATGATGACCAATGGCTCAACTGTTGTTGGCTTATGCATTCGGAATAAAGACCGAGTTACTTGGTGCTAAACCGTGGGCATTGGTTAATAAGGTACTCTTAAGAACAGTAATAACCTTTTATTATATACATAACAACATTAAGTTTAAAATAAAAAAAATGGTTTTTGTAGGTATATATCCCTTTGAATATCAATCAGGAACATTGGTTTTTAGCAAAGCTCGACCTTATTTAGATGGCAATTGTTCTTTATGATTCCAGTGTGAATGACCACTCTGAAGAGACCATTAGAAAATTTTTAGAGCCTCTACATGTTGTGATGCCTTTATACCTTCACAAATGTAGATTTTATAGTTTGAGGAGCATACAATGCCTAAATTTATTCTCTTGGCCGGTGGTTTATTTACGGGAGAATGTGTCGCAACAAGATGTTAAGAACGGGGACTATGGTGCCTTTATTTGTATGTATATTGAGTATCTTATATTAGGCGGTCATTTGATTCCTTCTCTCAGATTGGTTCCTTTTATAAACAGAAGATGGATGTACTTAGATAAGATTATTGAATTAAATTAGTCTTTAATTATGATCGGTTTTTCCATTGGCAAACTCAAGGGGTAAGTCCATTGACCATTACTTGTAGATGAAACTGGTGACTCTTCATGTTCACAAAAGTTTTTAAGTGTATATTCCATTCCATTGGCCGAGTATTAAATGCAACCAAAAAAAAAAAAATAATTTTTGGCAAAGAAAATTGGACTAATTAGCGGTGTGATAGTTGGTCTGCGATAATACTTTTCGTTCTGATTCCCATAAACGGTGCCAAAAATTGTTGATTGAAAAAATGGCTTATTCGAGCCAACGAGCTTTTAATTTATCTCTAATAGGAACCAAAACTCTGGGCTTTACTTATATGGGCCATGATTGTGGGCCCGTTTGGGCTTTTGGCTTCTGTAACACCTGCAAACACAATGAAGACTATCGTTTAGACCTCACAGGTGGTGGTTCTGGCAAAAACCCTCCGATGCTTAAGTTAGGTATTTGTTTGAAGATGTAGAGAGAAGAAAAATATTTAGAGAGTTTTAGTTTGAATGTAGAAAGTTGGAACCTATTTTGAGTCGTTTCTCCCTTTTATATAGCATTGAGCTACAGAAGATTTTGTGGGTTATTACTTATCTTCACTGGATTGATTAGCATAATTAAAACTATTTTAGGTTATCTCCTGATTATTTGCCATGATTTGAGGGATAATTTTCCAAAATTAGATGATTCTCTCCAAAAGTGATGCTAATTGCCTTTCTTAAGGGCTTGTGTTGTTTGGGTTGCTTGATGTTAACATTTTCATATTAAGTTTATGGGCAAATGGTTGGCATTTTCAATTCAACATTGGAAGTGTCTACACGTGAGCTACTCGATATATTTGTCGTGCTAGTCCCCTAATAGTTTTTGTACCGCTCTGGTTTAGAGTCCTCTGAATGCATGTCAAGTACTAGGCTACGTGACTTTGAGTAACCTAAGTAGGACTTGAGCTAATCAGATTAAAGAGGTGATTGTCCGAGCAAGTTCTAAGCCTTTGGTTCCCATTCCATAAAGCAATGGGCCCCTAATATAAGACCTTTGGGTTTGCCATTTGTATGATGCATACTATGGGATTGATATTTGGGCTTCTAAAGATTAGGCTTTTGGAGATTTCCAGGGGGAACAACTATTAACTCAACTAAGAAAAAATTCCAAACTACACCCTATTCATATTTTAATGTGTGATATTATTAAATTTCATTGTAAATTTATTTAAAATAATTTACCTTATAAAATAATTTCAAAAATAAAATTTAACACTTTTGTACACCATAACATTAAATACGTGATACACCCTAATCAAAATTCATGTGAAGTATATTTTTCAAGATATAGAGTAAGTAGTATTTGTTTTTTTAGCTGAATTCCGAATAGAACTGAATATAACTAAATGCTAAATGTAAATAAATGAATGCATTTGAAAATTCTGTTTATGTTTATTACTTAATATTTAAACGTAAATATTAAGTTGTTTATTTTTTCAATTAAAAATAAGCCGAAAACTAATACTTTTATATTTGTACTCTTATAAACTTTAAATATTGAATTAATTATAGAAACAAGAAATGTGTGAATAAATTAATACATTTCTATACAAATTAATATTAAAACAATGTAAATTTAAATATTTCATTGTAATTTTTTATAAAAATAATTTTTTTAAAAGTTGTAAGACAACTTTGATAGTTCTTTAGGGATAAGAACATTTTTGTCTTAAGAGTTTGGGTTAATATCTAATTTTGTCCTAAAAATTTAAAAATGGACAGTTTTATCTTAGTACGTTAGTAAATTTTTGTTAAATTTGACAGAAAATATGTTTTTATTCTGTACAATGACTTTCTTGCTTTTACTAAAGTCTAAGTGGCACAATTTTAATAGAACACATGGTACGTGTTATGCCACGATGGGTTTAAAAAATTATTTATAAATAAATAACAAGCTTTGCACCATCACTAGTAACCCACTGTCAGCCATTGTTTTCCGACAACAGTGAGGGTTATAAAAATCACTGAATTTATATCATTGGACTTTATTTTCATGATCTATATAATGGTAGATCGGATATATTAATAAAAAAACTCGGCTAAGAGGATCTTACCCAAGACTACCTAATTGAGTCTATTGAGAGACCACACCCTATGCTTTTGTTCTCCTCTCTTGCTTCGCCAATAGCTAATGAAAAATGTGGGTTGGGCTTTGTTAGTCTAGACCTTGCAAGGCCTTTTCCCGCTCAATAAAAAAGGTTGCTTGCTAATTCGCGCCATTTGTTCTTGTCCCCAAGACCAATAGGTTTGCCTCTTCTACCCTTACGGGATCTAGTTTGCTCAGGTGAATATGTAGGATCGCCTAAGAGTACTCCTAGCTCTTAAGGGTAGGTAGCTTCCCCTTTCTTGGGGATTGGTCTCTGAGGACACTACTTGCCGTTAAATGAGAAGTCACTGTCCCTACCTATAAACAGATCAACAAACTATTTGTCTAATAGTGGTGGCAGTAATTGCCCCTCTTTACCATTGTTGGCCTTTTTAGTCATCTCCTTGTCATCTTTTGCCTAAAATCACTCCATCATTATGTAGATTAGGAAAAATAAAGTTCAATAATGTAAAATTTGATCATTTTTATCATCAAAGTCTAATGGTTGCCGACGGCCTACTACCATCGATCACCAATAATGGTGACGGAGCTATTTTTTTTATTAAATTATTAAAACCTATAAGAATATGCCACATGTCTTCTTTATTTTTTACTTTTATTATTAGCTAATCAGATATTGATACGTGTCTCGCTTTGTCAAGCAACTTTAAATTTTTGTGTTGGATTATGATTTCTCTCATTCACCATGAAAACAAACAAATTCTTACTTACAAACTAGGACAAAACTATCCATTTTTTTAACTTTTGGGGCAAACTAGTTATTAGCTCAAACTTTTGGGACAAAAATCTCCTTATCCCTCTAATTTATTATAAAAAAAGAAAAGAAAAAATAATTATTCTAAAAATTATATAAAAAACATTAATATGAAATTTATCAAAACAATAAAAGTGCACAATTAAAAAAAGCATTTATTATATACTTTAATCAACCGATTTACAATTTTGTCTCAAAGTTGTCGTATAAAAATTTGGTTTGCTGTGCTAGAAACACTACTTGCACTTGAAGTTTGATTTTGACTCTCATTGTTATTCTCTAATTCAACATCCTCATTTTGATATTGAAAAAATAATACGTCATCTACTGATATTTTTCGAAGAAAATTATGTATTGCCATGCATACAATAATTATTTTCCTCTGTGTATCAAATGAATATGATGCCATTCATTTTAGTATAAAAAAATGCCTTTAAAACATTGAAAAGCTCTTTCAATAACATTCTTCAATTTAGCATCTTATCCATACATGCATTCTAATTAATAAACAAGTACCACATCGAGGTCATGGTAAAAGAGAATGCTTTCAAAATATAATGATGATTTGAAACTTTGACATGATCTTTAGATATGTTATTGTTGGATGGAAAGAAACAACACACAATTCAAGGGTTTAAAATGAAACTATTCGTAATTCAAATCATAGTTTTCCTATACCACTACCTAGTGTCATGCCCCAAGTGCTCTTAAGCATTTCCATGAGCACTTAGTATGCGACTAAGCCTGCTGGAGGCTACTTGAACTATAAAACGTTGTTTAGGATGGAGATACGAGCTTGGCCCGTGACTTATTAAAGACGTAAACCCCTATTTGGCAAAGGGAATATTCCATAACATATTTTTCCATCTTGTATGTACACCACCGTTGATTGTTATATAGAATCTTAGATCTTAGCCGTTGATTGTGTAGAGCTAATAGTATAAAAGGAGGATACCTTTAGTTGTACAAAGCATCTCATAGCTTGTATTTCTCTTCAGCAATATAGAGCTTTTTTCTCAAACATATTGTGTGTGTGTTTCTTCTCTTCTTTGTGTGGTTTTCTAGGCTGCTTAGCACACAACGTATCTAAGGGCGCACGGTTCTTAAAAGGTCCATGACATTTGGTATCAGAGCTAGGTTCAAAGAAGATAGGGAAAAATATTGCAACACTGTCAAATTTGACTAAGAAGAAGGGTAGGGACCCCAAAGCTAAGAGGCACGGCAGTGTACCTCGTGACAAGTCAATCGATCCAGGCCAGGATATGGGGAACGTGGTGAAAGCACTCAGCGGCGCTGTAGGAAAGGCGGCGGATCGCCTTAGGGAGCTAGAGCAGTAAGTAGAGAAGCTTGAGGTGGGCCTCAACGCTCAAGAAGATGAGTTGCGCTCCCTCATCGACACATCCATCTAGGCTTACGTTGATAAGTAGCAAGACTGGATCAAGGCTTTTCAAGAGAGGGTCTACACCACGATGGACAAAATTCAAACCCAAATAGAAGAGCTGTGTCAAGGGTTTGAAACTGTCAAGGAGGATGTAGTGCTGTGCAAGCAGGCGGTGGCGAATGGGTCAGTTACCGCTCAAGTTACGGTAGTTGCACCGAAGGTTGACGCTCTTAAGCCCAAGGAGTTCAGTGGCAAGCAGAACACTAAGGAGCTCGACAATTTCTTCTGGTAGATGGAGAGATACTTTGATGCATTAGGCGTACGGGATGAGGATAAGTTAAACACCGCTACCCTATATATCTCTGACCATGCAATTCTATGGTGACATAGGAAGAGTGAGGAGCTTCGCAAGGGTACCTGCACCATCAACACTTGGACAGAGTTGCGACAAGAGCTAAAGCATCAATTCTATCTAGAAAATATGGCGTATGATGCTAGAAAGCGTCTAAAGGAGTTGAGACAGACCAAGTCCATTGGCGAGTACGTGGAAGAGTACTCCCTACCGATGCGGTAGATCCTCAACATGAGTGAAGATGACTTGCTATTCAATTTTCTCGACAGATTATAAACATGGGCATCTAATGAGCTGAAGTGACGTGAAGTGCAGAATATATCCGACGCCCTCACATTGGCAAAAATGCTCACGGATTACCACAAGGGTGATGCGGAGAAGTCCAAGAATTTGAAGCTCAATCATAGCAAAGGTGGGGGAGCCAGGGAGTCTCACCATCCGCATAATAAAGAGGGAATAGGTAAACCACCATAAGGAGAGAACAAAAGTGCAACGGCTGGAGAAAGCCGAGATCTAGCTGCTTCCTTTACGACGGGGATCATTGGGTGAAGGACTATTTGAAGAAGAAGGCTATCAATGCGATATTGGAAACTCAAGAAGTGGGTGAACAAGGCAGCCTACACGCCAATGGAAAAGGTGCTGATGTACGTTGAAGCCTACATAAACGGGAAGAAAACTCAAGCGCTAGTGGATACTAAAGCTATGCACAACTACATTAAGCGTGTGGAAGCGGAGCGCTTGGGCCTTAAGGTGAAGAAGGGGATTGGCTACCTTAAGACCATGAATGCCACACACAAACCATTGGATGGGGTCATTCGCGGAGTCAAAATGCACCTCAAAAAATGGAGCGGTAAGGTAAACTTTTCGGCAGTACCTCTTAATGATTTTAATGTTGTTATGGGTATGGATTTCTTGTGGCAATTTAATATGATACCGTTTTCCCAACATAACTTTATATGTATCTTAGAGGGACGACTATACATGGTGCTGACAGTAGACAGGCCGAAAGATGGGCAATTCAAACTTAACTCCCACATCACTCTTCTTTCTGCCATGCAACTAAAGAAAAGAGCTAAGCGAAGAAAAGAGACATACCTCACCACTAAATGAGAGATAGATGATGAGGTGAACAGGGGTGAAGATGAGCTGACAACAAAGATCACGAAAGTGCTCGACCAGCATCGGGATGTAATGCCATCAGCACTACCACATAAATTACCATCAAGGCGAGCGATCGATCATTAGATTGAGTTGGAGCCAAGAATTAAGCCTCCAGCCAAAGCACCTTATCAAATGTCTCCACCAGAGTTAACGTAGTTGCGAAAGTAACTCAAAAAGTTGTTGGATGCAGGATTCATCCAGCCATCCAAGGCGCCCTATGGCATGTCTGTGCTTTTTCCGCACAAGCATGATGGATCATTATAGTTATGCATAGACTACTGGGTGTTAAACAAGGTCACCGTCAAAAATAGGTACCTCATTCCTTTAATTGCTGACTTGTTTGATCAATTGGGGCAGGCGAAGTACTTTTCAAAGCTGCACTTACGATTAGGTTACCATCAAGTGCAGATAGCCGAGGGTGATGAGCCGAAAACTACTTGTGTGACGTGTTATGGGGCCTTTGAGTTTCTTGTCATGCCGTTTGGCCTCACAAATGCACCAATCACCTTCTACACATTGATAAACAACATACTCAAACCCTTCCTCGACAAATTCATCATCGTGTACTTAGACAACATCTTTATCTACAACAACACTCTCGAAGAGCATGTAGAACATTTGTAGTCTGTCTTGAAGGTGCTCTGTAAGAATGAGCTATATGCAAAGAGGAAGAAGTGCTAATTTGCCAAGCCAGAGGTATACTTTTTGGGTTATAAGATCAAAGATGGCAAGTCGATGATGGATAAGGCGAAGATTCGTGCCATAGTGGATCGAGAGGCACTCATGAAAGTTACCGAGCTACGGTATTTTCTTGGGTTAGTCAACTATTATCAGAGATTCATCAAAAGCTACTCCACCATTGCTGCACCCCTTACCGACCTGTTAAAGAAGACTAAAGCATGGGCGTGGACCAAGGAATGCTAAGGGGCTTTTGATCAATTGAAGAAAGTGGTGATCGAAGAACCGATCCTAGCATTGCCGAACAACTTATTACCGTATGAGGTACATACTGATGCATATGAATTTGCCATTGGTGGTGTTTTGATGCAGCAGGACCATCCGATTACGTATGAAAGCCAAAAACTCAACAAGACGGAGAGGCGCTATATGGTGCAAAAGAAGGAGATGACAGGGGTCATCCACTGCCTGTGCACTTGGTGACATTATTTGCTTTAGGCAAAGTTCGTAGGGATGACGGACAACATAGCAACGAGTTACTTCCAAAGCCAAAAGAAACTCAGCCCGAAGCAAGCTAGGTAGTAGGAGTTTTTGGCGGAGCTGGATTACGAGCTCGAGTACAAACCAAGGAAAGCGAACATGGTGGCAGATGCCTTAAGCCGGAAGGCTGAGTTAACAACTATAAGCAAGATAGAAGGAGATTTACTCAACCCATTTTAGGAGGGAATGAAGCATGATCCCGTAGCCACACAGCTCTCCGTTCAAGCACACGAGAGGAAGACTCAGCAATTTTGGGTAAAAGATGGGTTTTCTACACCAAGGGCTACCGGGTATATGCGCCAAAGTGGGAGAAATTATGGTGTAACCTCATTAAGGAGTGCTATGACACGATATAGGCAGGACATCCAGGACAACTGCATACACGCACCTTATTGGAGATGGTATACTATTAACCACACATGCGAGAAGAAATAGAATAGTTTGTCAAGACTTGTCTCGTGTACCGGCAAGACAAGATCGAGCTGCAGAGTCTGACATGGCCACTTAAGCCACTGCTCATATCGAAGAGACCTTGGGAGAGCATCTCTATGGATTTCATCGTAGCCTTACCAAAATTTGAGGGGTGTAGAACTATCATTGTGATGGTAAATTGATTTTTCAAAGTATGCTACTTTCATACTGGCACCCAAGGAGTGTAGTGCAGAAGAGACAACGAGACTTTTCTTTAAGCATGTAGTCAAGTACTGAGGGTTACCGAGGGTGATAGTTAGCGATCGTGACACGAGGTTTACAGGGAGATTCTTGACAGGGTTGTTTAATCTCATGGGATCAGAGCTTTGCTTTTCCACTAGCTTTCACCCATAAATGGATGGGCAGACCGAGAGGGTGAATGCATTACTAGAGCTATACTTGTGGCACTTTGTAAGTGCAAATCAACAGGATTGGGTCAAGTTGCTCGATGTGTCACAATTCTCATACAACTTGCAACGGAGTAAGTCGATGAACCAAAGCCCATTTGAGCTAGCTACTTGCCAGCAACTTCTCACGCCGCACTTGCTCGAATCCAGCGATACAGAAAAAAGTCCTGTAGCAAGCTGCAAAATCCAGGCATGAGCAATCGAATAAAGCGCAGGTGTGTCTGGACAAAGTGACAAAACGGATGAAGAAATGGGCTGATTGCAAGCGGAGACATGTTAAGTACAACGTAGAGGACTTGGTGATGGTGAAAATTCCTCTAATGCAGCACAAGTCTACGCACCCACTTCATATGGGTCTTGTTCGAAAATATGAGGGGCCGTTTTCTATTACCAAGAGGGTTGGCAATGTCTCGTACAAGGTAGAGTTACCTTCAAGACTTCAGCTACATTCGGTGTTTTACACAAGCTACTTAAAGCTATACCATGGTGATGCGAAGGACACAAAGTGTAAGCCATAAACCATGGCACCATTGGGAGTTTCCACATCTTACGACAAGGAGGTGAAATTTATCCTTGATGTGAAAATAGTACGGAAGAAGAACTACCCTCCAAGTCACGAGTATTTTGTCAAGTGAAAAGGATTGACCGATAGCAAAGCAAGCTAGGAACCCAATAAGGCACTGTGACAGTTCGAGAATAAGGTACGCGAGTTCCAACAAAGATGCAACGAGGGCGTCGCGTAAATTTTGTGGGGGAGAATGTCACGCCCGAAGTGCTCTCAAGCATTTTCTCTACACTTGGTGCGCGACTAGGCCTGCTGGAGGCTACTTGCATCATAAAACGCTACGTGGATTGAAATTTCTAGAAGGCCCATTATTTGGGATAGAGATATGGGCTTGGCCTGCGACTTATTAGGGACGTAAACCCCTATATGGCAATGAGAATATTCCATAGCATATTTTTTTCATCTTGTATATATACCGTTACATCATTATATAACATCTTAGATCCTAGCCGTTAATTGTGTAAAGCTAGTAATATAAAAGGAGGACGCCCTCAGTTGTACAAAGCATCTCATACCTTGTATTTCTCTTCAACAATATAGAGCTTTTTTCTTAATTACCTTGTGTGCGTGTTTCTTCTCTTTTTTGTGTGATTTTCTAGGTTACTTAGCGCGCAATGAGTCTAAGACTACACGGTTCTCGAAAGGTCCATGATATTAGAATGTCATGTTTTACTTACTTATAACCCACATTTGTTTTTACTTATTTATATTGACCATTCTTTTCAGATAAATACTATTTAGTAAATGCAATACGTACACATACTAGAAGATTTATTATACCATATCGCCATGTTCGATATTAGTTAAGTGATTTTCATAGTGGTGATTGAGCTAGAGGAAAGGAAGAAATATTTAACTATACTCCACTACTAAAAAAAAGTTTTAGTAAGAGAAATTTTGTAATAAAGATATATCGATATCAAAAATTTGTAATAGATTCTATCACGAATTTTATGTTATTAGTACTTCATGATAGATTCTATTACAAACAGAAAATTAAAATTTTTATAACAAATTTGTAATATATTCTATCACAAATGTATCCGAGAATAAATAGCATATGTTAATGATAGATATTTTTTTGAATTATTTAATAAAAATAAAAAATATAATGTAGTATTACAAAATAATGTTGTTTCATTTTTTATGTTTTTTGCAAAATTGACAACGATGTCTTTTTAATAGATGTGTAATAAAATTATTTAAGAAAACGTGCAAATAATTAGAAAATTTCACAAATAATCCCTTTATTTTATAATTATACTCTTTCAACCACATTTTAAATTAATATTCTTTAGTAGCCAAATATTTAAAAATCGGACTTTTATGCCCTTAAAACAAAAAAAACACACACACACTCTCTCTCTCTCTCTACTTTCTCTATCTGAACATACTCTAAATTTGCTTAAGTAAATTTTAGTTGGATCAAAGATTTGAAAGTTGCTATTGCATAGATTAGGTGTTGCACAATATATTATCCACTTCAAATTTCAAAAACCGCCAATTCTTGGTAAGTTTTTTTAAAATTTTGAAAAAATTTGATATTTGTTGAAAATTAGTTAGAAATGAGATTGAAATTGTATTTGAAGTTATAAATATGTGAAATTGATGAATTAGATATAGAAAACGAGTTAGAATAATGTACAAAATCGTTGAAATTCGGTAAAATAAAATAGCTTTTTGAGTATATTTGACAGTTGCCATCTGGTTTCTTTCACGACACTACATTGTTGTGCCATATGGCACTTTCCTAGGCTGCCACATGGCACCAATAGTGATTTTTAAATTAATTTTTTTAAAAAAAAAATTAATTATCTTAGATTTTTAAAAGTAAATAAATAAATTAATTTGAATTTGGTTGATTAATTAGTTATAATTCTATTAATCAATCAATCAATTAATTAATAAGTTGATTAACATTATGTGTTAATTTTTTTGAAAGAGTATTATTTGTTCATTAATTTAATATAATTTGTATATTTGTTATTGAGTAATAATAATTTTATTTTTTTCTGATATATTTATTTCTTTAATATGTACCTTTTTAGTTAATTATATTAAATAAATTTAATTTGGTTAATTATATTAAATAAATTTAATTTGATTAATTATTAATAAGTTGTGATAGTGTTTTCATTTTGATTAATATTGTATATTAGTTGAATTAATATTTGTGAAATTTCCTTTTTTTAGAGAGAATATTATATATTAGTTAATATGTATGTTTGTTATTTGTTAATAATAATTTTTTTTGTGTTAATTTTTACTGAAAAAATAATGAATCCGAAAAAATAGACTTCCGAAGCATATATTTTTTCATACATCAGTGACCGCTTATTCGAAGATATAGAGTTTGAATACTATAAAAATAAAATTAACGGCTAATCAAAGGAATTATTTAGGCGGATATATATGGTACATTTTTTAAATATATTGAATATGATGTTCTCCAGTATTTTGATACATGAGTTATTACTATGTGAGGTGCATACCTCCAATTTATATAAGGAGATGTGGTTTTACATTGGTAAGAAGTACATTCGATTTAGTCAGAAAGAGTTTGTATTGATTATCGGGCTAAAGATGTGAGATTACCCACCCACCTAGTAGCTGAAGAGACAATTGGGGACTCAATTGTGAGATACGTACTTTTTTGATGAAAAAAAGTTAACATCACATTTCTTGATGATTAGTACAGACGTCTAAAAGTAACAGATATGGATAATGAAGATGTAATCAAGTTAAGTTTATTCTATTTTGTTCATCGTGTTTTGATCCCGTGCAACGAAAATCCTGGGATTCAAAATTTTATGTTATATTTAGTGGACAACCTTGATAAGTTTAATAATTATTTATGGGGTAACATTGCATAGAGCGCTTCATAACTCATCCAAAAAGGCTGCATTCTAAAAGTTAGAGAAAATAAGAAAATTAGAATTTGCGAAGAGTGCGGTCGAGAGTTATAACATGTATGAATTGTCGTACACATTTCTAGTGCGTAATAATTTTCTTGTATTTAATATTTTGATCTTAATTATTTATTTATTTTTATTTTTATTAAAATTATCTTTAAAATTATTTTAGGTATGAATTTATGAGGCGATTCGGAAAAAATGTCAGGTTTTCACTATTCACTCTTGTGATTGCTTCCCTCGTATTTTAAATTGAATGATTCGAGGGACTTCATAGTTTGAAGACGTTAGGAACAAAATGTTAAGGAAATATTTGATATATTTTTAGATTAATTCACATATAAGTATATAAAATTTTATTTTGTAATATGTGTAACTTAATTTTTAATTTATAGGTTCTGTCGATAGATTATAAATTAGTACCAAAAGATTATAAAAATAAGGATAAAGTCGTGTGATGGTTAGACATTTGGCCATTCCAATCAAGAGCTATACTGGAGACTTACCAAATATGTATAATTATGTACGAAACAAGAGCAAGTGCCATAGGGGCTATGTCCTTTTCACCGACCCTGTCGATGCTGATATGGATATGGAGAAGGATGGACATGAATAGGCATCGTCGCCACCACACGTAATCACATTTGGCATCTATCATCATCACATTTCTCAAAATGATCTTTTGTTAACCTTGAGACTCTGAAGCTTCAATTACTCTTAAGTGCTAGCACACTAATAGTCTAGTGAAGTTCATCTTTGTTATCAAACTACTTTCTCACAAACACATTCTCAATTTTATTACTCGATATCTTATCGAATATGCCCAAGTCTAATGGTAGTATTGGAGGTATAAACGTAAAGGGATTTTCAGCTTCACAAAAATATCTTCTATTTTCAACATTTAGGAAACTTATTGAAACATAACAACATTTGCTTTCTAGTAAATCATCTAACTGGCACATTCTTCCACATGACAATCTGTTTTTATATTATCAACACTTCTAACAGCATCATAATCCCCTTCCACATTATCAACGTTTCCAACACCATCATAGTCCCCTTCAATATCCTCAACATTTCCAACGTTATCACTATTGTTGTGTGTATAAAGAAAAAATAATGATAATCATTTGTTGTGTTTGAGGGAACCACTATTAAAATTGTTGGGTTGTGTGGCTCACTTGGTTGCTATTACTGGATGATATAAAATGAGTATGAATGGGTGGTGGATTCTAATGGGGGGGGCGATGCATCCTCTTCATAAACGGGAGCTCTATGATTCATTATTACACATAGAGGACAGTATGATCTTCTGTTGGTGCCAAAAAAGAATTGAACACCGGTATTATTTCTAATCTCAGCATATTTTAACTTATACCTTATTGCATCAATTTTGATTTTCAGAGTCACCTTATACTTCACATCAACTCTCAATGCATAACACACTGTATTAAAAAGATATTTAAATTTAATATTTTTTGGAATTGAAATCTCAAAGTTACTATAATTAACATAACTTTCTTCCCTATTACTAGAATTCTCTCACTTTCTTTTCAAAATAAATAACAATTGCATCATACTCCATAAGACATGAAACAAACAAATATTAAAAAATTATCCAAAAAATTCAAAACTTATAATTTGAGAAAATCACAAGAAATTACAATGCTCGAGATGCAAGACATGCGACAACATAGATAGCTGCATCTCAGGCTTGAGATTCCTTTTATGGCATCTCAACCACCATCGTGAGTATAGTATCTACAATGCAATTTCCAATTTTTCTAAATTTTTTCGTCATCTCATTTTTCACACATTCAAACCCATTTTTCTTCTAAACTTCACAATTATACACTATAATTGTATTTCTATATGAATTCATTTCAAAATAACTACAATTTTTAACAAATCTAATATTATAAATATATATGATAGAAAATACATAACGACAAAAATATTTCTCACCTAAGTTTATACCTTCAAACCAACTTATCTTAATATATGAATTTTAAAATGTATTTTTAGAGTTGAATTAGGTTAAATCAAATTTGTATTTATAAGATTTGAATTCAAATAATTTATTTAACACTATATTATGTAAATGAGGACAAATATATTCATTTATAATTAATTTAGTTAATAAAAAATAGATAATTAAAATGTAACTAAAAAAATAATTATAAAATATAGGAATTATTTTTAAAAATTTTCTAAAATAATTTGATGTGAAAATTATTATACAATAAAACGACGTCGTCAATATTAAAATAAAATAAACGAGAAGCCTCAGTAAAAAGGGGAAACGAGGACGCGAATTTCCAGTTCTCCTCGCAAAATAAAAACCCTACTGCCTCTCAGTGGCGGCTTGCAAGTTGGAATGTCTTCTCTCTTTTCAATTTCTCGCCAATCTTCTACTTGTTATTTAAATTCTAAATTCTCATTTTGAAAAAACCTCTCTCTCTGTCTCTCACGTTTTTACACTGACGAAATGGAGGAGTCTGTCGATGAAACAGCCAAAGTTGTATCCAATTTGGCCGTCGATTCATCAGCTGCTGATGCCGCTGCTCCAGAAGAAATCATGAGCAAGAAATGCTAAATTACTATCATCACTATTTCTTTATTACACTTTATCCCGTAGAAACTATTTTAATTTCGTATAATTGGCAAAATTGGAAGGACCGTTTTGGGCTTTCTTTGGGTCAATTTTGTTTTTCGATTTGCTCTTTAGAGTCGCTTCCAATGCCGAAGGTATGTACTGAATTTTCTTTTTCTATTATTTTTGTTGTTTGTATTAACTAAATTTATTAGTTTTGGTGATTTATTTTGTGTTGACTTTGGAATTTTCTTTTCCTATTCTCGCTTTTTCAATTCTGGGGATTTGTCGCTTTCCTCATAGCAGCTTTATAATCATATCCCTTATATTATAATTCGGATCAACGAATTTTTTTTTGATAAAACACTCCAATGTCTCTTAGTTTTGGACTCTTTATCATTTCTTTTAATAATCCTCGATGATCCATTAATTTTTTTTATCATTTTTTTTTTAACTCGTTCAAATATTATTTATTACGGATTAATTCTTGAATCTACGAGACTTTAAATATTTTTAAAGTATTAAACAACCTACAAAATTAACTATTTAAAAAAAAGATAAAAAATACATAAAATATTTAAAAGAATGGTCTTATAAATTATTATTATTAGAGAAATATTATAAAATTATAAATTTAAAATATTTGAAGAATGATTTGTTCAAACGGAAATTTTATTTATTTTTAGTTAAAGTTATATATAATAAACGTTTAAAATTCGCTTAATCTAATGGTTCAAAGAATATATAAAAAAAATATTTTATAAATACTATTTATTATAAGAATATTTCAAAGAATATATCATTTTTAAAATGTTCTCTCACTTATTATATAAATATAGTTTTAACTTAAGTTAATTAAATTTTTTAAAAATTTAAATTTATGTAATTTATTATGGGTTAAATATTCTCTCAGTGGTCTTATCGTCAAGTGTTCAAATAATTATTTAAAAATGTTTAAAGTGCGATACTTTTAACTTATCAATAAATGACAAAGTGGTCATTTCTTTGAAAACTTCAACATAATTCTTAAGACTTCATAAAAATTATATATACTTTGTTTAACCTAATTGTTGAAATTTATTTTAATTAACTTGTTAAAAGATTATGACTTATTGTCATTAAGAACATTTTCATTTTCTCGTTGACAATTAAATATTTAATATTAGTAAGTTATTTTTTTTAATTATCCACAAAATATATCAAACCACTTTTATTCATATGCATTAGTTTATAATAGATTGTAGATGATTTATTTAAAAGTTCTATTGAAAAGTAAACTTAAAAGTGACGATGCAGATAACTTTTTTAATGAATTTAATAATAGCATCATCAACCGTTTTTGTACTACTTTTCTAATTTCACTCTTTATGTTATTATTTTTACTATTTATAAACATTTTTATACAAAAATGAAGATGTTATCCATACTACCACATTTTAAAAAAAATGTAATATCAATAAATAAATGTCATGTTTTCAAAAGCACATAGCAAAATTATCATTCAAACAATGATTTGTTTTTGTCAGTTAAAAACCTACTCATGTAAGAAAATATATAAGTAACCAAATCAAAAAAATTATGATATTATTAAAAATACTCTTGAGGTATAATTTAATTTCAATAATACCCACTAGTTTGTTAAATAGGCAACAATGTTTAATCGTTAAAATTTTTTTTATTAAAATTAACTGATAAAATAATAATATCATTATTTTAATACTGTTTTATCTAAAGAGCCCTTATTTCATATTCAAACACCTTTATTTATTTAACTAAATACATTTATCTCATTATCCAAACAGTATTATTTTTATAATCAAACACTCAATTTTTTTTAAAAAAATAATAATAATTAAAAAAAACTAAAAAAAAGTTAAAAGGGCCATTTTGGCTGCTATAACAGCGGCCTATTTATTATTAATAAAATTTAATAAATATAAAATAAATTTTTAATTTATTTTATATTTTATTTAATTTAATTTTTATTTTTAAAAATGGCACTATAGCACACAATGAGCTACAGTGTAACTTTTTTAAAATAAAAATTAAAAGATGAAATATTTTATATATAAATTACATAAATAAAGGTAAAAGCAAAAAAAGTATGTCTTCGGCTATTAAAATATAAAAAAATTATATTTAAAATTATGGTCAATTGAAAATGTTTCCCTATATATTATATTATATATATTTTTTATTTTTTTATTTATTAGGGTCTATAATATTTATATTATAAGATATTATCATCAATACTCTTGAGGTATAACCTAATTATAACAATACTTATAAATTTAAAAAATTGACGTTAATACTCAATTTTTTATAAAATATGCATGAATGTCCAATTATTAAGAATATTCCGTTAAATCAAATGATCAAATTACTCCTTACATATTAAACGAAATAGATATGACAATGATTTGCATAGATTTTAAAATTTGACTTTAAAAAATAAAATAATAATAATAACCCTTTAAAAAAATTTAAATACTTTAAAAAATTATAAAAATATAAAATAAAAATTATTATTATTATTATTAAATAATAAAACATTAAAAAAATTGGCCAGCGACCAATTTTGGCCGCTTGGAGCAATAACCATTTTGGCCGCTCTTTAACAGCCAATTTAGCTACTCTCTAACAGCCAATTTGGCTGCTTAGAACTGTTAGGGTGTGTATTTACATACCATCCCTATTTGTATATATAGTTATTTGATAATATTTATACAATGTATTTTTCATTAAATCGTTAATATTTTTTAATAAATGATAATGATGCTTGTCACATTACAGACACTATATGATCTAAAACAGTTCAGATCCGGTCTAAGAAGTTTAGACCGGTGCTATGAGTTAACAAAGCTAAACGTTATAATTACTAACAGTTAGCATTGCTAAGAGTTAGTAGGTTATAAAAGTCAGCAAGATTTAAAGAGTTAAAATCTTGTCTATAATATGACAAAGATCTTAGGGTACACTAGTAATGATATAGTTACAAAAAGTTGCAATAGAAGATAGAAAATGTCATTATGCAAATAATGTGTTCTCAAATACAGTGTTCTTGATATATTTTCACTAATACAGGTCTATCGGAGAATCCCTTTAATATATATCAGTGTATGTCTATATCTGTATAGTACAAATGGTTGTTTTTAGTTGACCATGAGTTTAGAAGAAGCTTATATAGGCATACGGGTATTTAGTTAGAATTGGATACTAAACAGACTCACGAGGACCTCAATAGATATCCTATGGAATCGTCATTAGTAAGTCCTCTCAAGTTTAGTAGTATATGTAGTCTATTGACCTGAGAGCCACAGTGGACTTGTGAATGATCCATTATACTTTGGTTCCACGGATGTCAAAGACCTTTCATGGTCTGACCGTTACATGTCGTTAGGAATGGTTTGATGCTATGGAGTCTGATGGGCGTAAATATGGTATCTGTCACCTTACATGGGTGAGTTGTATATTCAATGCTTTGAGATTCTATTTCAGAAAGTCTTACAATCGTGAGCAATAAACCCAAGAAAAGAGTTTCCTACAGGGTTGAACAATATGACAAAAGTGTTTGTTTATATTATTCATAGAGATACGAATCTAGAGATAGGTTAATGAATGAGCACATGGAGATTTGACAGTATTAATCTATATCCCCACTCATCTAGGGTATAAGTGAAGGAATGATTATACGTATGCGTTCTAACCTCAACTTATATGGTCTAACGCCCTGATTTATAATATCTGTGACGTGTGCATAGGGTATCGATCATTGACTCATGAAATAGTTTCATTTGATGAATTAAACGTGGACGTAGAAAGTCCCACAATATAAAATGTACTCATTGTGCATTGAGGCAGCGTACATGATTGAATAATTTAATCAACTAAAATTCAACAAAGCTAAAGTGTTAGATATGTTAATTTGTTAACAAATGTTGTTGATTATTTAAATGGGGACATGTGATGCATAGTAAACTTTTAGATAATTTAACTCAATTGTTGAGATTAGTGGGACTTACTTTGGGTTAAATGATGGGTTAAGGATAATGTTATTTTATTAATTATTTAATTATTAAATAAATTATAAATTTAACTATGATTAATAGTTAACCTAATTGTGGTTCATAATTAACCAAAAATAATTATTAAATTAAGATATTTATTTAACTAAATTAGAGTTAAATTAGTTGACCATGATTTTGTTAAAGTAATAAATATTTAAACTAATTAAGTGTTAAATTATTCTAATTTTACTAAAGTTAATTAATTTAACTTTGGTTTGCCTTAAAGTAACAATAGTTAATTGAAACAAATATATAATAATGCAAAAATAATTCTTTCATATATAAAATGAAACAAATTTTTTTTGTATGAGTGCCTTGTTCTCGGCTAGCCAAGTGAGGAGAAAAAGAGAGAGAAAAGTGTTTTCTTAACAACTATTTATCTTTTTCTCAAATCAGTCATAAAGCATTAGAATTTTGTTTTATTCATTATTCAAGAGTTGATTAATGAGTGAACAAACAAAATTATTAGACAAAGAGTTTGCCTAAAGTTAAAGAGTTTAAAGTGCTAAACTCATTTGTTGGATTCAAGTTATTATACTAGTTCATCAAACTAATCGCATCACTAAAACTACGAATAAGCTACACTTTGGGTGGACTCCTAGAATTTAAAATCTAAAGGCTTCAAAGAAGATGATTCTTAATTCAATTTTAATTTGATTAAAAGCATGAATTGTGTTTATAGTAATATGTTTTAGTCTTCTAATGCATATTTGATGCATATATGTATATATGTGATGCGTATATATTGATTATAAACACAAATATCACATGTATATACCATAGATTAATCGACACTCTTAGAAACAATAGTCATTTTGGTCGCCGTTCCAACCGCTTGGAACAGTGCCTAGTTTGGTTGCTATTCCAAAGCCATTTTGGCCACTAAACAATGGCCATTTTGGACTGCTTGAAATAATGGCTATCTAGCCGCCTTTCAACAGCCAGGCTGGCTGCTTGGAACAGTAGCCATTTTGGGTTGCTTGGAATAGTGGCCAGTTTGGCCACCATTCTAAGGCATTTTGGTCATTGATGGAGGAGCAATTATTATTTTTTTAACATAATTTCAATTATTGCCGAGAGAGAGAATGAAAAAAATAAGAGAGAAAGAAGTGTCTATAGTGTAAGAGGTAAAATGGATATAAGCTGTATTTTGTGGTTAATATAATTCAAAAAATTTTGATCGGGTCAAAATAATATGCGGTCACTTTTCTTGGGTCAAATTGGAAAATTTTGTTAAAAAAATGAATGGAAGGCATTTTGTTTTCTTTTTGATTTGATAAATTAATTTGATTCGTGAGAGAAGAAGAAGAAAAGAAAAAGGAAAAGGGAGAGAAGAGGAAGAAGAAGAGAATAAGGAGAAAAAAAGAGAGAAGGGAGAGAGGAAGAGAAAAAGGGAGGAAAAAAAAAGAAGAAATCGAAAGAGAAGAGAAGAGAAGAGAAGAAGGAAAGAGGGAAAGAACGTGAGAAAAAAAAGGAGAAACAGATGAATGGGAGAATTTTAGATGTCATTATTCTTGATTTTATAATTGGTGAGTGGTTTTATTTTATAAATTTTATTTTTTTATTAATACTTTTATGTAAATGGTTCAATTTTCAATATTATGTGTTATATGAGTGAATACTGGTGTGTATATATATATATATGTTTCAATTCATCAATTTTATGATTTAATTTTATATTATTATATTTAGTTTATCAATGATTTATTTTTAGATAAATAAATGTTATAATTAATTTATCATAATTCTAGAATATATATTAGCATGTTTATGATTTTGTTAAGTGTAAGAAAAATTATGATTAGTACAAATATATGTGTAAAAATTATGTTTAGAAATTATTATAACTTATTTTGTAATTATGTTAAATATAAAAATTTTATAATTAGAATAATTATGATCCATGATAATATATTATGATAGAAAAATATTTAAATAATGTATAAGATCTTTAAAAAGTGGTTTATATCTTATCCCTATTAATGATTTTTTAAGTGGGTTTGAGATTTAAAAAGTATAAGATATGATAGTGCGCCACTGCTTGGGCAACGCGGGGCGGGTGCTCGCACGCTGGTGCTTGGTACCAAGGTCCAGCACGCCCTATTGCCTAGCACTATAATCCTGCACATGCTACTGCCTTAGCATCACAAAGGCCCTAGTTAATTACTTTTCGAGTGGAATTGACCTTGGGATAAAATCATCACATTTTCATTGTCGGTAGACTGTATTATTAATATTTAATTAAATATTTTAAATTTTAATTAATTTATTATGGACTCTTTTTATTTTTTATCTTAATTCTCTTGTATATAATAATTATATACTAAAATTATGGTCACATAAATAAATAAAGAATTTTTTGATATTTACATCATAAATAAATAATAACATTTTTTAAATATAAAATTAAAACTTTATTTATTTCGTAACAATAGCATAAATATATACTTTTAAGCACTATCTCTAATAATTTTTAGTATGCATGTAGGATATGTTATATTACCAAGTTATGTTGCATCTTTTCAACTTGAGAATAGTTTTTATAATAGTTATGATTTTATTATTGTTTCATGTTTATTCAAAATACAATTTTATGATAATTTATTAATACAGTCTTATAAATGTAATAGTATGTGTGCATGTATGTGTATGATATTAATAATAATTTCAGATTATGTTTATTTATTGAATCATAAATTTATATTTTATTTTATTTTTTTATATTTTTTAGGTTGTCGCATGAATTTAGACAATGTAATACTTCATATTTGGAGATTTTAGCTATTATACACATAATTACATGAATTTTTTCATATTTTATATGTTCATATAATTTTTGTTAAGATACATAATTTTATTATATTAGACGTAATTAGTATAAAGTATGACGTCGAATGTTTTTGGAGATCCGTACGTCTCAAGTTCTAGGAACAGCTCGGGATGGGTCCTGAAGAGAGATACAGTTAGCAGAGGAGTGGTGTAAAAGATCATAATGGTTCTAGGAGACGGGAATTAAAGAGTTGCATATATGTGGGAGGTGAGAGAGAAATAAATCATATCCTTAAAGCCATTGACTGAAACAACAGGGTCTTTTACTTTGGGAGGGCATTTTCAGGGAATAGATATGGTTGGCCTAGTAGTTGTATACCACGTGTCCACTCTTTAAGTTACAAGTGGACTTACCATATAATTTAAGGTACAGAAAAAGCTTTCAAGAGTTAAAAATAAGAATAAAGACATCTTTATTTTATAAATTTGATCCTAATCTAAAATAATTTTAGAATTTTAAAAAATTTAAATTTATTTTAGTCCGTTTAACATTTTTCCGTTTATTTTTACGGTAAAATATAAAATTGTAACTTACTATAAAATTTTAAAATGAACTAACAAAAATTATTAAGTGAGATATAATTTAACACACAGTATATTATATCATGTTATGTCCATGTTTTAATTACGAATGGGCCATTTTGATTAGTATAAAAATTCCTTCTCACTTTATTCTGTCTTCATGTTCCCTTCTCTTTTGTTTTTTTTTTTTGTTTTTGTTAACTCTATCATAATTTTTACCCGGTTGAACCAGTGAGTGGCCGTTCGAGTGGGAACGTAGAAACAAACTGGTGAGTCTCCATCGAGTTGATTGCAATCTAAGCGGCCTATTTTCATTGGTCAAATTCACTTCAGCACATTCCATGTCTCTCCCTTGTTCAGTTTGTGAAACCTCTTGGATATTATCGAATCTTTGTTTGGGTTCAGCCGAATCACCATTCGGATTAAACATTTGAGCTTTCCTCGTGAGAGTTTCAATGGACCGTGGCACCAAATTTGCGCGACAAACAATACGTGTTGTGAGAAGACAACCAAGTGTCGATACACCCAGTGTAAAATATGCGGCTACACTTCGGAATCAAATGCAACGTTTCATCATTTTCAAACTTGTTTAAGCAAATCGCATTCCAAATATCCCTTGTCGATTTTAAGCCCCTTAACCACCTAGTACTGAAATGTGGAGGGCTTGCTAACCATGGCGGGAGAGGGAGACGAGGTGGGGGGGCGTGGGGTTGAGTGGGAGCGGTAGTAGGAGTTGATTAGAATTTAATTTTTTTTTAAATTATTAAAATTAATTTTTTTTATTTTTTAAGATAAAATTTGTAATATTGATAAAGATTAAAATTTATTTATTTTTAATTATTAAAATTTGCTAACATGCCTTGCCTATTAAATCATCATGAGCAACTAACTTAACCAATATAGGTAATCAAGTAATTATACAATAAAATTAGTAAAATCATCAAAACAAATAGAAATAGGCTAACAAATTAGGACAAATTTAGATTTTTCAAAACTCATGAGACAATTTTGAGATTTAGGCCAAACTTGTGGAACAAAGATGTCATTATCCCAAAATCTTATATTTTCATTTTTTAACATAAAATTTATTATATTAATGTATATGATTTAAAAGGACCAAAATTTATTTATTTTTAAATTATTAAAATTTGTTGATGTGTCATGTCTATTAAACCATTACGTGCATATAACTTAACAAATAAGGCAATCAAGTAATTGTAAAAATAATTAGCAAAATTGTCAAAATAAATATAAATAGGCTAGCAGACTGATAAATTTAAAATTTTCAAAATTTGTGAGATAAATTTAAAATTAGGTCAAATTCATGAAATAAAAATATCCTTATTTATTAATAGTATGCTAACCAAGTTCACAAAATAGCATTGTTGTCCATTAATATAGTGTTGAAGCATCAACGACCAATAATGATGAAAACTTATTGATGGTCTATATCGAGAATTGAGAGGAAAGCCAACTTTTCCCTTCAAATTTCGTCCATAAAAAAGGGAATTTTTCATTTTCATTTACATATTTTTTTTTTTACTTTCTCAAAAATACATTCATATCAAATACACTCTAATTCTCTCAAACTCAATCATATATTTTTTTTCAACTTTTTAATTAAATTATTTTTTATCTTTCTTTAAAAATAAATATTAACTTAATGATTAGAGTGCTTTTTCCAAATATTGAGGCACTTTACCATAATGTTTTCTTAATAGAAGGAGATAAAAACTAAAAAACAGAAGGATAAAATCATTTCAATATTTGAAGTCAACTCGTATGACTCTAGCTATAATACCATGCATTTTTACTAATTATTTAATTCAAAAGTTTAAAGTGCTTTTATATTAATACAAAATTTTCAATAAAACTTGAGTTAAATTTTCAATTACTGGTTCTATTCAAGTTAGTAATAAAAATGCTTGATAAATTAGTAATATTAAATGTTGGTCATTAACTTTAAATTCCCTTCTTAATTTTAAAATCAATAGATAAAAATTGGTATCTCATTATAAATTAAAATACTTTCAATCTTGGACAAAAAGAAATTTAATAATATGTCATAGAAGATAGCAAATATATATTAAGCATCCTATTCTATTAGTACTTCTCATCTTCATGGAAGATATTGGTTTACAAAAATTAAAAATGAACGAGCATTAATTAATTAAGGAGCACATTAAAAAAATTATAAAATGAACCAACAGTAATTATTTAAAAATAAATTTTAAACATTGTAAAATATTCTTGCGGAACTTGTATGAGAAATTAATTAGAATCAATCTTAAAGTGGGAAATGGTGATGATTAGGAGTATAGGGAGAAAAGGTTGATGAGGCTGCCACAAAAGGAGTAGAATTGCGGCTAGCGTGGGCCCTTGTTGGGGTTGTTGGCGATTTTGACATGACGGTGCTGCGACCATATGCTCGCTCGCCGCTCCTCCTTGGTCCTTTCTCCGCCCAATTCAGTTCTGCTTGCTTCACGCTGCTGGGGTACCGTGAACAGCATCCAACCTTTCCTGCTCTTCTTATGTACCTATTATAAATGGCCGGCGCACATCCATTCAACAACAATATATAGTTATTTATTTTTTTATCACATATTTTTGTCATATCTTACTGTTATATGGAAGGAATAAGGTTTACAATGTCTAAATTCAACCCAAAACTGACTGAGTTACTTATTTAATATGAATTAGGTTCAATTCACTTGAATGTGTAATGAACAAGACAAAAATTGTTTTAAAAAAAATTGGGCTTAAGTCTGCTTAGATTTATGTAAATTTGTCGCTTGATCATTGAAAGCATATCTTTGAAAAAGATAACTTTTAGATGCAGAGGATAATTTTACATGTAATATTATTGAATGTGAAAATATGAATTAGTAAAATATATTGAGAGCCACCAATTAGTAACACATTTTGGAAGTAGATATTTTCCTAAATTTAAGAATAGATAAGGACCTTCCTGAGTTCAACTATTCAAGTCACGGCAAAACAAACTCGATTTGTACAAGGTCACAGTAAATCTCGATCGACTGGAAAATGTCAGTCATAGAAAAGGAATTTAAAAAAAAAACAATTACTGAATATGTATGCAGATACAACTATCCATTCACTTGTTTTAGTGATTATTTTAAAACTTTGAAAGAAATCTCAGTATGTTTACCTTTGGCTGAATCTTCTTCCTAGACATTGGATACACTTTCTTCCTTCTGTCATCTCTCCCATGCCTACACTCACACAATCCCTGCAATAGACCCTTCCACAAACCTGCACGCACAAGTATATATGTTGCTCCATTAAAAATATGTATATTGTCAAATCCATATAATTTGTTGGTTCAAATACAGATGGATGATTCAAGATATAAGCGCACAGGATTTTTAGCTTGAATGCATACCAGGCATCGATGGCGGAATATATAGATGTAAGTACTGCAAATGGTGCAAATATTGGAGTGAGGAATTCCCGGATAGCGTCGTTGAGCTTCCATACTTGTAATGCTGACACTTTCTGAGGCAATGCTACTCTCCACTGCTTGCTTGAACTGTGCAAGTCTTTCTGGACTAATTGTATGGCTCCGATGACTTCGATCACCCTCGTTGTGAAGATGATTCATTGGCGTTACAAGCATGGTTTCAACGTGATCATCATGATGGTAATGATAATTTCTTGAGTTTTGCAAGCCTTTGTTAAAGTCAATGCTGGGTAATTTGTTTAATGGTGATCCAGGGATTCGGGTTTTGGATTCTTTGATTGGTTCCAGGATTTTAGGGACTTTCTTTTCTGATGATGCATTTACCATTTGTTTTACTTCGGCTAGGTCTTGAAAAGTGAGGTTAACAGATTCATCAGGAATTCCCAGGTAAAGGTCTTCAAGCTCTCTCCTTGCCTTTACCAACGTTGCTTTGTCCCCCATTATAGTTTCCTGTTGATGCTCGGTTTCTGAAAGATTTTGGGAAAGAGAGAAAAAGAGAGTAGGAAATTTTTAGATAAAAACTAATGAAACAGAATTAGGTTCCCTCGGAAATGGCGACATTTATAAAAGACTATCGAGAAAGGCCGGACGAAGAGGATCCATAATAATTAATTATCAATACGTTAATCACATTTTAAAAGGAAGGGGTTCTAATCTCTTTAATGGTAGATGGGGTTCTCTTTCTTTTTATAATTTTTTTATCAGTGAGTCATAATAAAATTTGTTCCAAAAAGTGTCAATTACGTTTCTATCCTAATTTGAGTTTTTATTTTGACAATATAAGTATGTAGTTAGAGTTGATAAAAAAAATCTCATAATAATTCTTGACATCATAATTAATATAATAACGTGATAAAAGACCTTTAAAATGTTAAGTAAATTTATTAAGGAAAATTTTCTTAAATAGCTAAATTTTGGAGTCCTTTAACTTCTTTAACCACTATTTCAACTGTCTAACTTATTTAGTTAAACAAATCATTTTTAGATGAAAATACCCTCTTCATATATATTAATTCATGGGTCAAAAAACACACTCAATCTATCTAATTTTTACATTCTTATTTATCCCCATCCCCTAAAAAAATTTATATATATAAATCTATATTTGAACGAAAATCAATCAGTATTCACCGAGAATCACTTGCTTAAATAAACAAAAAAGGTGAGATTGAAATGTATTTATGATTTATGTTGATTTAATTTAATTTTGGGACATGTTTATAGTTATTAAATTAAAAATAGATTCTAGATATTTAGATCAAAAGATACATTTACTTATTGTAAATACATTTGTGTGTAAATGAGATACATTGTGTTATATTCGTGTGAATGAAATGTCTGAAAAAAATCTAAATAAGCACTGCACAATTTGATATGGAAGCCTATTGTGCCATGTAATGGGCGCAATAGGTTTATATCACACAATGGCGCAATATGTTTCTATTGTGCCAATTATACAACGCGATAGGACTTATCGCACTATGTATAAGTCCTTTCACACTAAAGGACAACATTTTATTTTTTTAACAATTTTTAAATTTTTTTTTAATATAAGTACCATGGGGATTAAGCTACTTTTTGGTATGTTTTGAGAAAAGATACGAGAGTTTCAATAATAGTAAAGAGAGATATGTTGGATACCAAAGTGTTACTATAATAGTTTCTAGTGATGTGACTTATGAACAACTTCATAACTTATTATGTTGTCCAATTATAGTGAATTCGAAGTAGTATAATATAACTATGAAACTTTCAGTGCCTACAATAGGAATGAGTGTTATACCGTTGATAATCTAAAGTGATCAAGAAGTGCTATTTTTATTTGAAGTTAATAGAAATTTTTTTATACCATTATGTGTTAATGTGGATTTTAGACCACTTAATTCTGATGAGATTTTGTAAGTTTCTGTGGAGAGCGAATAACCTTCGTATAACCACTCATGTCTGCAAGCAGTAGTAACATTGTAGGAGCACGACCCCAACATTACCATCTGTAAACATCCCAACCAACAAGTCACGTGACTAAAATATTTCTTACTAAAATACAATGATAACCCACCTCATGCTCATTATGACAGTTAGATAGATTAGTCTAAGTATGCTTATGATGGGGGTAATATCGATAAAGATAGAGGTAATGCTGATAATGATGGAGACCACTTTTAGATGATAATCGAGATGGTTTAAATGACTAGATAAGGGAGGTAAAGTGACATGTCAAATTATTAGAGAGAAGAATTTCGTGATTTATGTCCAACATTAATAGTTGAACATGACAATACTGTTCACCTACAGAACCCATTTTAGTTTATCCCTCTGATACCACCTTTTACTTCAATCCATCAGATGGGGCATTGTACTCAAGAATTAGGGAAGTAGTGGTTGGGAAGTTATTTCCTAACAAGAAAGGAATATACGATGCTTTCAGTAAACATGCATTGAATGGTAACTGGAGCTTCAAAGTATTCGGGTCTATAAAAGATTGGTTTAAGAAAAAATGCGATAATGAAATATGTATGTAGGAAGTTTTGTGTCATGTCCATGGACGCTCAAAAATATTTCATCCTGCGAAGAATTAACAAGAAGCACATATGTCAGTTGGATCAATTGTGTGATGGTCATCGTCAAGCAAAGAGTCGAATAATTATTCAAATGATCAAGAATAAATTTGTAGATGTCAATAGACTTTATAGATCAAAGAGTATCGTGGCTGATGTACGGGGGGAATATAGTGTGAATTTAACATATATAACGAGTCATCGAGCTAAAGAGTATGCGAAAAGGTTGATGACTAGTTCTGCCAAGGACTCATTCAAACAACTTCCTTCTTATTGCTATGTGGTCGAAAACAAAAATCCAAGTACTATCACTCATTTGAAGACTGATGACAATAGACACTTTTTATATTTTTTTAATGGTATTGTGTCCCTGTATTTGGGGTTTTTATACATCCATCAGACTAGTAATTACTATGGATGGCATACCTCTCTCACATTTCCTTCCTAAACTCGCTAACTTCACCATATAATGCATCAAATCATTGTCAATAGTATTCATTAAGATATGTTGGCAATGTTGTGCATTGTTGGAATTGGGCCTGCTAAATTTGAAGAAAAAATAAATTAGGGTGATCTCTAATTATAAGTTTGGTTGACTTATGTTTATAGAAGTATATTATACCAAATATTGTATATGTTCTCCCACTAAATAAACCTCTTCATTACGATCACTTAAAATTATTGTAGTGTCATCTGGATATGTAGGTGGTGTCATGTGTTGTCTAAATTGGGTCTAATAAATTTAAGAAATATACATTAAATAAGTAAAATACTTAATTTATGTAATTATATCTAGAAACTTTAAACCAAAGAATGTACCTCATCTCCACACGTCTAAGGTTCATCTTCATTAACAACATCTATATCACTTTGCTCATCTTCTTGATAAAGTGTTCACCATAATTACCAAGGGTCCCTCTAAATTGCATAAACGCCTAGATAAAATTATCGAATCATATCCAACGCTACAAACAAGTGTCCAATTGAATAAGCAATTGAAATCTTAAACAATTAATGTTGCTATTATAATATATTTATAAAAACATACAATTTTTCTTTGAAAAGATTATTCTGCATATTGTTTTGCATTTTGATCCTAGTACACCTCCACTTTAGCATATGAGGGACTCTCAGTGGAGTTTCTTGCACATATACATTCACAAACAATGAGATTGCCTCAAAAATCTATACTTGTAATTATAATTATCATAGTATAAAGTCAAAAATAGTAAATAAACATTTAAGATGACAAACAAGATAAATTGAAATTTTAGTTATGTACCTAAAAACTTTGCAAATTATTTTTTTCCACTTTATGTTTTGGATTTTCCGCCTTCAATATCTTGAATTTCTCTGCCTTTTCATTTGATGTCCAATCAAGAAGACATTAGTAAATGGCCTCCCTTGATACATTACCTCACGAATATTTATTGAATTCCTCCAAATTATCCACTATCTGGAGTAAAAATAGTTTTAGATGACTTCTCTCTCTCTACCCTAATAACATATAGTGGATAAAATACATCAATGACAATTTAACTTTCATCATCCATCTCGTTGAAATAAAATTTTATAAATATCTTATCAAACTCTTGCAATGAGATATTTTTTTGGGTAAGTACTTGCTCTGTAAACGATTACTCATTTTCTTCGACAATTGTCTCAATGCTGGATATTCTCTCATTTTCAAGCCAAATATAACTGCAAACTCCTGCTGATGAAAACGAAAGTGCTTATTGTTCATCAAAAACTAAAATTCATCATCCTTATCCATAGTTTCTACCTCATGGAGTAATATATGATGAACCAAAATGCCCAAAAAATTAATTTGTTGCAACTCCAAGAAATGACTCATACACGTGTCTTTTTATATATATATTTTTTACAATCCATCAACTTATCTCTTAAGTATCAAGAGCCCATAACTTGAAATAACATGAAGTGGCGGCAAGGAAATGATCTATAACTGCAATCTTCAATTTTTTTGAAATAATGTTGTTCTTAAAAAAAGGTAAATTATTAATTAAATATCAATTAAATAAATTTATACAAATATCAATTAAAATAATCAGGACACGATAATAAGGATATCATTAGAAAAATTTGCAAAATAAAGGTTAGTTACTGGAAATTGGGGCAATAAAATCTATCGTATTAGGTTAACTGGCACGATAAGAACTTATCACACTAGGTTAATTGGTGTGATAAGTCTATTGTGCCAGGGCCCTAACATGATAAGTTCTTATCACACTAGGCAAAGGCAGCACGATAGCTTTGTTCGGCATGATAAGAACTACATTCTATCACTGCCACAAGAATCCCTTATACTTACAATTCTCACTTCTTCTGCCGCCGCCACTATACCCCATAACCCTCACTTCTTCCGCTGCTGCAACCCTATCCCTCACACCCACAAACCAACCCCTCCCTCCCAGGTGACACCACAACACACTCATAACAACAACACATATCACATCTATATTATCTCATTTCTAACTATAACAACAATATAAATCATACAATATATTACCCACAAAACTAAACCTATTACCTAAAATCACAAATTTCACCAAAAAAAAAAAATTAAAATTTATTTTAACGGTCATTGTATGACAGGACCCAACCCGAAACCCTCTACAGTAGATCCTAGCGGCCTTGTCAGGCACCCTGGCAGAAGTTTCTCAGAATATAACTAGGCAAGATGAGAAATTTCACGAGGCGAACCCCTTTTTAGTTCTTACTATTACTGAGAAAATCTTTTAATATATATGAAAACGACATCTTAATTTTTAAAAGAAAAACGGGCAGAGTTTCTCCTGTTTTTCAAAAAATCCATATAAAACATGCAAAGAAATTTCATTTTTATTTCAAATACTACCAATTCAGACCTCCGGTCCTTTCCAAAACCAAATCCAACACAACTCAATAGTTTTATTTAAATCACAAAATGAGCATACTCATAAAAAGTAAAAATGATCATTATAATATCGAAATCTCTTGTTGTTGGTTTAAAACATACATACAAATATACATGCCAACAACTACTATGTAAAAAGCAAAGAGTGCTATTTAGCACATTTACATATACAAAAATGATATTTGGATTTGGCCCACTACTCGGCAATATGAGAATTAGCAGCTTGCGTACCAAGACCTACACTGGGAAGGAGGTTTAGAAAACATAAAACACAAAACGAGTGAGCTAAAAGAGCTCAGTGAGTGCAATTAAGATTTCAAATAAAATAATACTATGCATAGATAGTAAATCCTAAAGTACATGCATAAATCACGCTTCTAAAACTGTTGTAAAATTATAAAATAGTTTTTAATGTCATATACTGATGAAATCTTGTCGAGTGGGTTTTATCTACATCTTTGGAAAGTCTGTAAATCGAAAACTAGTAAAGTCCTCGCTCGGCCATTTTCTTTCTAAACTGTACCAATGGTAACCCTAAAGCTCTATACTCACGCAGCGACTCAACTAGTACTGCACACGTGAGTAGGTCACGAGGCACCTCAACTAGCAGCACCCACAGTGACATCTCAAGACATCTCACTGGCTATGCAGCGGAATCCTATATCGCATACATATAGCGAGACAACACCTCGTACACATAGAGCGACTCACATGACTTGACATCCCGACTTCCTAAAATTAGTGACACACCCTCATGACCTGTCCATGTGCACGGGATATACCGGCCGGGTCTAATATAATCACCACTACTATAATCTGAGGGTACCAATGGCCTTTAAAAACAAATGCAAAAATTTTAAAACTGTTTCTTAAACCGAACATGTAAATGCATATCTATGGATATATATCAAGATCATAAATCATGTTTATGCATTGAAAGCTCATAAAACATACATTTTCATTATGCGAAAATATAATAAATAAAAGATAACAGAAAAGACAGATTTTCACTCACAACTGCTCTGCGCTTAATTTTGCTCCGAATTTCTGCTCCCATTATCGCTCTTGATTTTTTTTCCTATGTACCATAAATGACATTTAGAATCAAATCGAATGTTAGAATCTCATTTAAGTACTAAACGCCCTAATCGGCATACAAAGCCTGGATGCATACTACTTTCCGATTTTTATTTACAGAGTCATTTAATCTAATCTAACTCACCACCCAGCGCCCTGAAAATTATTAAACGCCTTATAACTTGGTTGGATATAATTGCCTTTAACCTCTTCAAAATGGACAATTATGTCCTATTTTCTTCATTTTTGGTTTTTCCATCAACCATATACATTCAACATACATAAGGCACCTTTTACACACAACAACTCAATCAAAACACCACACAATCCCTAACTTCCCTAAAGTGGCAAATTTTCACCCTATGTTCCAACACATTTCTTTTCTCAATTTCTTATTCCAATTACATCAAAATCAAGCCAATTTCATTCTAATGCCCTAATTACAACCAATTGAAGTTCTACATTCAAATCACCCATAACCCTAATTCTTACCTTGCCAATTTCTTCAAATTGATGACTCCTTCAAGCTCCACACTAGAATTTAACTCAATCTAAACCAAGAATACATACAAAAACATCAATTTAAGCAATCCTTAAAGTTTACTTATTAATATCATAAAACAATGCTTTTCTTACCTATTTTTCTTGAATTTCCACTAATGGAGGCTTCAATTGAGCTTAGGAATTGGTATGTAACCTTATTTTGGCTTGATTAATCATAAAAAATCATGAAAAAAAAACTTGAAAGGTCACTGTAGCAGCACCACTCTTCTAGCTCGAATTTGCTCTCTTTTTGCTCTAAGTGTTTGCTTTTTGTTCTCTTAAAAAATCTACACACTTCTATCAATTGATCATTTTGCCCCTCAATTTACTCTAAATTATTAATTTGCCATTAGTTGGAAACTAAGTATGTAATTGGTTCATTTGTAACTATCTAGTTAGAATAGTCCAAAGAACTAACTAGAATTTTTAACTTGGCAATCAATTTGAGATTTCTTCTAATTGATCCATTCTCTAATACATGGATTATACTTCTCAACAAAAGCTTGTTCCATACATAACCCTTAAATAAAAATTCATGTAGTAAATTAGAATTTTCTTTTCCAAGCTAATAGAGAAAAATTCTCAAAAATATTCTAGGGTCGTCAGATGCTCCGATCAAGTGTGAAATTACCAAATTAGGTCTAATATCTCTCACGTGCACCATAAAGAAAATATTTCTAATAGGGTTAAAATCGAGTAACCCTTCAGTGTCTTTATTACTCTATACTAAAATCAAAGCGCTAATACTACTAATAAAGATTGGATATTACATTGTATGTTGGTTATTATCTTATTTTGTTGCCAGACCTCACCGTCACCGTCACCATTGTTGTCAAGTCTCTCCAATCGTGGACACATAATACTTCACTCTTCACGTGGGAGAGTTTTGAAATAAATTTATTTTTGGGAGTAAATGTATCCAAAAATATATTATTTAACTAAATAAGTTCAAAATTTGAAATGGTGGTTAAAAAAAGTTAAAAGGGCCCCAAAATTTGACTATTTACGAAAAATTTTCCGCTCGGAGAATTTTAATCTTTAAGTAAACCTTAATCAAATGCTAGAATATATTATATTATCTTTGCTTAGAATTAAAAATTCTTTGGAAATGTCCTAATGTGTGGATTAAGAATATATGTTGCTAATATAAGTATGGAAATTTTGCCCATTTTCTTTGTAAGATAGAAGGGTTTGGAAAAGAATGCCCATTTAATAAACTTGAGGGATATTAATAGTTTGAGAATATAAATTTATCATCCTTGCACTTATTGTTCTGGTCTGGTCTGGTGATAGGCGGATTGCTCACCCATCTGGGCGTAGGTTTGAATCTCGACAATAATGAAGTTAAAAAAAAAGAAGAGAAAATTTATCATCTTCACTTTTCATGAGAGTATGTTCTATATTAGAGGTAATACAATCATCTAATATTGTTATAATATATATTTTTCTTGATTATAACTATTAATTTATCAATTTTTAATATAAATGCATGTATTAAAATTTTTAATTATTTTGTTGTATGAATAATGTGTTACATTATATATATATATATATATATGGAGTTCCTTTAACTTAAATTTTCATATAAGGATTTTATGTATTTAAAGTTGGTAAACTAAATACTACTCATGACTTCGAATCTATATTATTAGATTACATGAAAAATATTAGATGTAAATTTAATTATAATTTTAAATCAAAATTTTAAGTTAAGGTACCCTACCCATGTAGATATAAACTTTCTCCGCTTTCACATAAAACAGAAAGAGATGAAAAAAAAAAAATGAAAAAAAAATTCGGATTTATATATCATTTTGTTAGGTTAATGAGGACTGCTGTTTCGACGAAAGCAATGATGTTTTGACGGAGAATATTTTGTAGCACGCCTTCAGCATTTTATATCTGTGAATACTGGAAAGGCTGACAGAAATTTCAAAATCGGCCATACTTAAAACCTGGATGTAACAACGGGGTTAACAATAAAACAAAATCCTCCGGCCACACGGTTTAAATTATGTAATGTGTTTCATAAAGGTCAATCCAATTTGTCTTATTTTGTTGGTAGAATCGAAAGCTTAAATAAAATTGTGAGACAAAGCTGTCAAATAAACGCGTAGACTACTATTACTATATGATACAATAAGGAATATTTAATGTAGTCTTAAACTGTTTGTAGAAAATTAATTGGGCACCCAATCGTGCAGTATAATTTTGATTCAGAAAGTTCTGTTGCTCTCCGTTTCTTGTGAAGTTGCAGCAAAAGGCCCTTTAGAGTTCTATTTTGCAAGCGTAATACAAGCTTATTTTATTGTGTTTTAGAGAGGAGCCGGCAACATTATAATGGGACTTAGCAATCGTATTAAATAAACCAAGAAGCACGGTACAAGGACAAAGTATTATCATATTATAAAAATTGTTCAAAGGCTCAAGTCCAAACTCATGCATATGATTAGAGATGTTAAATAAGTATGGAATGTTAACCAAAGTTGTTTTTTTAGTTTAATTTGTAAATCATGGTTCGGTAGATATTGAATTGTACTAAATTTAAAATATAGGAATTTCTAGGTGAAAGTCTACTTAGAGAGACATTTAGCCTAAATAAAAATAAGTTCATGTGAAAAGACTAATGAAAAAAACACAAGCTCAATAAAACACTTATTGCTTATAAGAATTCTTCTAAAATTAAAAATACAAATTACTTATCCATTATAATAAATAATTAGCATATTAGAAAATAAAGCTTAGTATTTTTTTTTATATGCTAAATTCATTTTTCTCTTTTAGTTGGAACAGAAATAATAAAATAATTAATATTTTAGAAGGATTAATAAGGGTCGAGCAAGGAGTTTTGGTAGGTATTGAATTACATTAAATAAAGTCCAAAATATAAAGATCCCTCGGTTAAGGCCTTTTTGGAAAAAACTTACCTCAAATAAAAGAATAAGCTTATGTAATTAGATTAATTGAGAAATGTAAACCAATAAAATACCTCTTGACCCTTAAGAGTCAGTTAAAAATTGAAAAAACTTAATTACGTATATATCTAAGTTAGGTAATTAGATTTGGAATAAAATTGGGGCAATTTACTTCTTTTATTATTATTATTTTCTTAATCAGGATATAAATCATAAATCAATAGACTTTTAGAAGGATTAAGAGTCAAGAAGAATAATTATCCAAACACAAAGCCTATATTAAAAACCCCTATGTTAAAGAGACTCTTCGAGCCTTTATACTCTATTAGGTCAACCCTATTTATATGCAGTAGCGCTACACGTTTTCTAGTACTCATATTGTTAAAAAAGAACCTAAAAATCTTAGAACGGATTAAAGAGGCAAGTTCCTTCAAATTCTAGAAGTAAGATTTCTTACCACCTAAAATCCTGGCTTTCACATACGCTCAAAAAAACCTTTACATAAAATAATATCTTCACTCCCTTCTCAGCATGTTTCTTTATTCAATAACGTGTAATCCTAATTCCAATACCTTTCACAAATTAGACTTAATCTATTCAGTTAAAAAGTTTCAAGACTAAGATTGCTAGAGCAATTTGCAATACTGAGCCCTTTGGACTCAAAGAGCTTTTTAGGATTGTACAACGGGGCCTTGCTCCCAAACTCAACCAAATTTAAGATGTCAAGATTTAGTAACTAAATCCAAGCTAGCTTTTTTTTTTTTCCAACTTATTACATCATAACAATATCACAAAAGATAGCAATATCTTACCACGTAGCAATCTTAAAATTCATCCTCAAAACATAAAATAAGTGAAAATGCAATCATTTCCTCATTAGGTTTGGCCAATTCCTATGTTTCTTATAATTTCAAAATGTGATCTCTTTCAATCTTTTGCTTAATAATTTTAAGTTTGATGACATGGTATCTCTATTTTTCATCTTTTAATTTATTTTTTAGCTTAATAATTTTAAATTTAATGATATATTGTTATAATTTTAGTAATTCAAAATTATGTTTGCGCATGGTTTGAAGTTGGAGACTAATAAAGAGTCAACATAATGTTAAGTACATATTGGACATATAAAAAATGGACAAAAAGAGAAAGCCGGAAGTAAGTGGGGTTTGAAAGTACAAGTGGAGACATTTTCCATATGTAAGCATCGTGGTACTAGCTTTTTAGTGCCGCAACGCCAAGGACAAAATCCTCAACTTTGTGGCATTGAAAGTGTAGTGCCACAACACTCAATTTCGATGGTTTCTTATTTTAAGACTACTTAATTAGTTTGAGTCAATTGTAAGCTTTCCTTTTATATGGACTCATATTCCAATAAGAAATATAGTTTCTAGAAAGGTTTTAAAGCCTATATAAATTCTTGTAGCCCTTTAGAATAATCAAGCATCAAAGATAGCACAAGAGAGAATAAAGAGCTATGTAAGCACTAGAGCGCTGAGTGTAGGAGAGAGTTCTACTAAAGGATCAATTGAATGTTGAGTGTGCAAGAAAGTGATGATAGATCATTTGAGAGAGAGCTCTAACTATTCATTATAATCTTAGACTAATCTCCTGTGTTAGGTCTTTTTGACTTAGAGTTCTTTGTAAACTATTAATAAAAGAAGTTGGGTCTTTAGGCCGTCGTGGATGTAGGTGTTTTTGGTCAAACCACTCATATCTTGTGTCTTGTGGTGATTGTTTCTTCATCTCTATTATGTGTAAACTTTTATATTCTTTGTTTCTTGTAGGTGAAGTCTTTCACAAAGTACTTAGGCAGTTGTAAGATATTAAATACTAACCATAAAAGCACACTACTAAAAAAATGACCTTCATTGATATTATACTACTGACACTTTTCTAAATAGTGTCAATGAAGAGAAGTGTCACAGAATTATTAATACTATGGTATTAGAAGTATATAGTGTTAGTAAATTACTAATACCATAGTATCAGAGAAAGAAGTGTCAATGACTTAGTGAAACTATAGTATCAAAAAAAAATTATTTAAAAATTAATTATTAAAAATAATATAATTTATAAAAATTAATATTTTGAAAAAAGAGTAATTGACCAATGCAAGTAATTATTAAGAAAAAAATATATTAAAAAATGAAGTATTGAAGGCATCATTTTTAGATAATAAAAATTAATTTTTGAATTATAATATTTAGCGTAATTAATATAAAAATTAAAATCAAAATTTTAACATTAAATGTAATTAAAATTAAAAGTGAACTTATTACATTTATTCACTTTTTTATTTAAGTTCTTAAGGTGTATTAAAAAATATTTAGGTATCTTTCAAAAAGGATTCGGATAGTTTTGTTGTTGACTAAAATATTTGAAAGTGATTTTTAATAATTTGTAATTAATTATTAAAATAAATCAAGTAAGTATTTGTTTTAATACGCTTGAAATGTAAAAGATTTGACCTATATATATATATTTTGAAATTGACCCTATATATTAATTATTGTGAGAATTAATTGATTTGCCATTAATCAAGTGAGCATTTAAATTTTTTATTAATAAAACCCAAAACATGTTATTTTATCTATTCATTTTGCTAAGTCTCAGTCCATTCTTCTCCTTCAATACTCTTTCTAATTCTTCAAACCCTATCCAAAATTCCTAAAATAAATAAGAAGCCAAACCAAGACAACAATTACAAAAATAAGAAGAATAAGAAGTCAGAGAAGCTAGATTCACAAACCTCGACGAGAACCTTATCTTTGAGGTTCTGAAGCACGCCGATGCTAGGACTCTTGCTAGAGCGGCATGCGTCAACAAGCTCTAGCACAAGACAGCTTTAAATGAGCACCTTTAGGAGTTGATTTGCATGCGCCACTTTGCTAATGTGGGATTTAACTCCTAGCAGTTGAGATCCGTGGTCCTCGCCCTTGACGGCTTCTGTCGCCTCCACTCGCTCTACCTCCAACAGCTCTTTCACCCACCACCTGACGCTTCCTCATCTTCATCCAAGCGACACTCACTCTTGCATGTGATGGGCCCAAGACGGCGACCAATTGAGGGAGGGATGAGGTTCATCTATCGTTGTTTCTGCTCTCGATTCGGTACTAGATGATGACTTTTATGTTAGTAGCTGGCACCGTGTGCCAGCAATTACACAATGGTGGACAGCCTTAAAAAGTCTATCCACATGCTAAACTCTCCCTATAAAAGGGAGAGCTTAGCAATTCATTTTCTAATTCAATTTTGAGAGAGTTTTTAAGTGATTTGAGAGAATTAGGTGTATTGGGGTTTTAGGTTATAAGGCTAAAACACTACAATACTTGTATTCTCCATTTCTAATAGTAAAAGTTTCTTTTGTGTTCGCCCGTGAATGTAGGCTAAAAGTCGAATCACATAAACTCTTGTGTTTGGTCTAAATTTTATTTTTATTATTTTTTTAATTTCGCTTTAGCTGCGACCCTGCATCACCCTTCATTTCCTAACAAGTGGTATCAGAGCTTCTGGTTGAAGGATGTCACTATTCGCGTATACAATAACTATTCACCTATACAGTTACTGTTTACGTATACGAGTATTGTTCATACATACAGTTACTATTTATGTGAAACGGTGGGAGCCAATCCTAGCAGAAAGCAGTCCATGGTGAAAAGTAATGGCGGCAAAATACGAAGTTGAGAAGTTTAATGGAGGTAATTTTACATTATGAAAAATGAAAATAAAGGCGATTTTAAAGAAAAACAAGTGCTTAGAAGCAATTGATGAAAGACCCGCTAGTACCACTGATGATATCAAATGGAATGAGATTGACAGTAATGCAGTTGCTGATCTGCATCTAGCACTTACTGATAATGTGCTATTCAGTGTGGCGAAAAAGAAGACAGCAAAAGAGATTTGTGATAATCTCATAAAATTGTATGAGGCCAAATCTTTGCACAACAAGATCTTTGTAAAAGGAGATTGTATACTCTTCAAATGGCAGAATCCACTTTAGTGACAGAACACATCAACACATTAAATACTCTATTTTTCCAACTCACTTCCTTGGGGCATAAAATAGAGACAGGTGAACGTGTAGAGATTCTACTTCAAAGCCTACCAGATTCGTATGATCAACTCATCATCAACTTGACGAATAATATCCTAACAGACTTCTTAGTCTTTGATGATGTTACAGCTGCTGTATTGGAAGAAGAACGAAGACGAAAAAATAAAGAAGACAAACAGGAATGTTCGTAGCAAGCAGAAGCTTTGACAATGAAGAAAGGTAGATCAACAGAACGTGGCCCCAGTGGAAGTCAAAATCATGGTAGACCAAAATTCAAAAGTAAGAAGAACGTCAAATGCTACCATTGTGGCAAGAAAGGCCATCTAAAGAAGGATTGATGGGGATTGAAGAAAAGTGCAGAGGACAACGTCAAGGGAATATTGCAAGCACCTCAGATGATGGTGAAATTTTATACAGCGAGGCAGCAACAGTTGTTGAAAGCAAAAAACGGTTCTCTGATGTATGGCTCATGGATTCTAGAGCTACATGGCATATGACCTCTAAGAGAGAATGGTTCCATCAATATAAACCTACCTCTAGAGGATCTGTATATATAGGGAACGATCATGCTTTGAAAATCGCTGGAATATGATCTATCAAGATGAAGATGTACGATGGTACTGTTCGTATTATCCAGGAGATGCGACATGTGAAAGTCCTCAAGAAGAATCTTTTGTCATTGGGATAATTAGATAACATTGGGTGTAAGACTCAAATTAAAAATAGGACAATGAAAATTCTCAAAGATGCACTTGTAGTAATAAAGGCAGAAAAGGTTGCTGCAAATTTGTACATGCTTAATGGAGAAACACTACAGGAAGGAGATGCATCTTTTGCATCAACTAGTTCAGCAGAAGAGCCAACGATAATGTGGCATCGCAAACTAGGCCATATGTCAGAACGAGGTTTGAAGATTCTCTCTGATCAAAATTTACTTCCTGGGCTCAAATTGGTTCATTTACCTTTCTGTGATCACTGTGTCACAAGTAAGCAGCATAGATTAAAGTTTAGTACATCCAGTTCTAGAAGTAAAGAAATTCTAGAATTGATCAACTCTGATGTTTGGCAAGCACCGGTGATGTCCTTAGGAGGAGCGAGATATTTTGTATCATTCATAGCTGATTATTCCAAGAGATGTTGGGTGTATCAAATCAAGAAGAAGTCATATGTGTTTGAAGCTTTCAGAATATTCAAAGCGCGTGTAGAACTTGAATCATAAAAGAAGATCAAGTGTTTAAGTGTTGATGTATTTTAGAGTGTATGCTTGTGATTGTGTACATATTGAAAAATTAAACACATGTATTATATACATGAATTTGGCAGTAAAATTTATCATGTCATCAACATATACACATGTACTTCAATTCTTAACAACTTAAGAATACAGAAAACATACCTTTGAAGACCTCCGATGAAGATTTCAAATTCCGAATTTCTTTGCACCAACTTTGAGCTCACCTTGAAGTGCACTTTTGTTCAATTTTAGTTTACAACAATTCGGTGGGATTGTGAAGCTAGAAGAACAGCAGTATAATCTTCAGCAACAAGGTTTTGTATTGCTTGAAAGAAAAATAAGAAAGATTTATTTTTCTTTCTCCTTTGGTTTTTCTCACAAGTCTTCTTTCATAAAAAAAACTCTCTCAAAACCAACTCTTCTTTTTCCTCTCAATTCTTGCACGAATTTTTTATTCACTCACTTGTTAACACATATGAAACTCAACCATTTTTAGTGCTCTCAACACTTTACAAGTGCTCCACCAAAATTAGATTAAGTGGCCAACTACCAAAATAATTTTTGATGGCCATTTTAATGGTCTAATAAAATTAACCATTAATCACAAAATGGTGCTCCACTTAATTTAGTTTATGTTTCTCAAATTAGGTATGTCTTCCATTTAAGAATAAAATATCAAATAAATAAAATTATATTTTATTTATTTAAATAATATTTATTTAATTATTCAAAAATTATTTGAATAATTAATATTTACTTTGTTTGATTTTACTAACATGGTAAATGGTTGAATTCAAGGTAAAACAATTCATGAAATAAAATTGTGCCACTTGTTAATATTTAATTAGTTAATGACTCTTGTCAACTAATTAAATAATATACTTAACATTTAAGTCTAAACAAGTGCACAACCCGAGGAATCCCGAAACATATTTTTGGTTTACTGGAATTTTTAGGATGGAACTATTCAATCCATTATGCTGCCCCAGTGCACAATGAGTACACTTCATATTGTGAGACTCTCTAGGTCCATGCCCGAATTGTCATATAGAACTCCTCCATACGTCCGTGAACGATGCCCCATACATACGTTACAGATATTACAAAGCGGCGCATTAAACCATACAAGTTGAGGTTATAACATATTCATATAATCCCTCCATCATTTATATCTGAGTAGAGTAGAGATATAGATCAACACCGTCAAATCTCCATATGCCTGACCGAAAGTTTATCTCTAGAATTGTATTTCAATAAATAATATTCTCAAACACTTTTGTAATATTATTTATCCCTAGGGTTAAACTCTTTTCCCGAGAATTATTATTTATGGCCATAAGACTTTCTGAAATACAATCTATAGAGTATTCGGATATAATACTCACCCAAATGAGCTGATGGATCCCATATCTATGCACACCGGACTCCATGAGCATCGGACTATACCCAACGACACCCAGCGGTAAGACTATGAAAGGTTTCTGACATATGTGGAACCAAAGTATGGTGGATCACTCACAAGCCCACCGTGGCACTCAGGTCAAAGGACCACAAATACTACTAAACTCGAAAGACCCTTCATTGACAGCTTTATGGGATGTCTATTGGAGATTTTTGTGAATCTGTTTAGTATTCAGTCCTTACTAAATACCTGTATCTCTATACGAGCTTTCACTAAACTCATGGTTTACTAAGACTAACCATCTGGACCATCCAGATATAGACATATACCAATCTATATATTTATTAAGGTATTCACTGACAGACCAGCATGAGTGAAGATAGATCAGGAATATAATATTTGAGAACGTATTTGCATAATGACATTTTCTAGCACTATTTGTAACTCTTTGCAACTACGTCATTACTAATATATTCTTAGGTCTTTGTCCCATTTCAGACGAGGCTTTAACTCTTTAGATATCGCTGACTCTTATAACCTGATAACTCTTATTAGTGCCAACTCTTAGCATTTATAACTCTCAACGTTACTAATTCTTAACACTGATCTAAACTCATTTAGACCAGATCTGAATTCTTTCAGATCGTATAATGTCTGAAACGTTACAAGCATCTTACCATATATAAATATAATTAGCGATTTAATGAAATAATAATACTAGTATAAATATTAAATAAATATTCATACATAAAGGGATGACACGTAAGCATAAATTCCAACATTAAGGACAGATAATGAAGGAGAATATACTGGTGAGGATTTTATTGCATTCTATCAACAAGAAGGCATTAAGCAGTAATTCAGCATAGCTTACATGCCTCAGCAGAATGAAGTAGCAGAGTGGATGAACAGAACCTTGTTGGAGAGAACAAGAGCTATATTGAGAACTGTAGGTTTAGCCAAGGTATTTTGGTCATCATCAACAGCAGTCGAGTTAAAGACACTGATGGAGATGTGGATTGGGAAACCAATTGATTATTCTTGCCTTCATACATTTGGAAGTCCTGTGTACGTGATGTACAATCCCTAAGAAAGAACGAAGTTAGATCTAAAATCAAAAAAATACCTTTTCTTGGGATATGCTGATAGAGTCAAGGGGTATTGCCTGTGGGATCCCACTACCCACAAGGTTTTCATCAGCAGAGATATGATATTTGCAGAAGATAAAATGCAAAGGAATGATGAAGATGATAGCACAGTGAAGGAAAATCTAGAGACTACAACGGTACAAATGAAAAATAATCAAGTACAAGAAAATTTAAATTCTTCTGAAGCAGCACCAAAATATGAAGAACAAGAACTAGTAGAGTCTAAGGCTATAGATAATAGTCGATTAACTCGTGAGAGACGACCACCATCGTGGCACTTGTAGTCTGTCATGGAGGCTCATGTTGCATACTGCCTTTTAACAGTGGATGGAGAGCCAACAGCTTTCCAGGAGGCTTTTAAAAGTCAAGATGTTTCTCTATGGATGACAGCAATGCAAGAAGAAATTGAAGCCTTGGATAAGAACAAAATATGGGAGCTGGTTGCACTACTACGTGGAAGAAAAATCATTGGTAACAAATGGGTCTACAAGATCAAACGAGATGGCAATGACCAAGTGGAGCGGTATCGTGCGAAATTAGTGGTGAAAGGTTATGCTCAGAAATAAGGTATTGACTTTAATGAGATATTTTCCCCAGTGGTTCAACTCACGACAGTCAAAATAGTCTTGACAATGTGTGCTATATTTGACTTACATCTAGAATAGTTAGATGTGAAGACAGCTTTTCTTCATGGCGAACTTGAAGAAGAAATTTATATGCTCCAACCAGAAGGTTTTAAAGAAGAAAGAAAAGAGAACTTGGTTTACAGATTGAACAAATCTCTGTACGGTCTCAAACAGGTGCTGAAGTATTGGTACAATAGATTTGATTCCTATATCATCAGCCTTGGATACAACAGACTCAGTTTAGACCATTATACATACTACAAAAGGTTTAAAGATGATAATGATTTCATTATTTTGTTGTTGTACATGGATGACATGTTGGTGGCATGCCCCAACAAAGATCGAGTCTAAGAATTGAAGGCACAGTTGGCTAGAGAATTTGATATGAAGGACTTGGGACCAGCAAACAAGATTCTAGGGATGCAAATTCACTGAGACAGAAATAACATGAAGATTTGGCTTTCTCAGAAGAACTACTTAAAAAAAATCTTATGGCGCTTCAACATGCAAGATTGTAAGCCAATTAGTACCCCTACTCCCTGTTAATTTCAAGTTATCCTCTAAGATGTGTCCTAGTAAATAAGCAGAGAGGAAGGACATGTTTCGAGTACCGTATGCATCAGCAATGAAAAGTTTAATGTTTGCTATGATTTGTACTAGACCAGACATTGCACAAGCAGTGGGAGCAGTTAGTAAAATACATGGTGAATCCTGGTAGAGAGCATTAGGGTTATGTTAGGAGGATCCTTAGATACATTAAGGGTACCTCAGATGTTGCTTTATGTTATGGAGGATCATATTTTATTGTTAAGAGCTATGTGGATTCAGATTTTGCAGGAGACCTTGATAAAAAATAATCCACTACTGGCTATGTGTTTAAACTTGTAGGAAGAGCTGTAAGCTGGGTTTCGAAATTGCAAACTATTATGGCATTATCTACTACAGAAGCAAAATACATGGCAGCTATACAAGCTTACAAGGAAGCAATTTAGATACAAAGATTACTAGAGGAGCTCGGGCACAAGAAAGAGAAAGTTCAATTATTTTGTGACAGTCAGAGTGCATTGCACATTACAAGGAATCCAGCTTTCTATTCAAGAACGAAGCACATAGGTGTTCAATATTACTTTGTTCAAGAAGTGGTAGAAAATGAAAATGTGGATATGAAAAAAATTCATACAGATGATAACCTAGCAGATGTGTTGACCAAGTCCACCAATACCAACAAGTTTATATGGTGCAGATCCTTGCATGACCTAGCAGATACGTAGGCAACATGAATTTAACGAAGAAGAAAGAATAGTGTAGAGACTTAATTAATTTTCAATCAAATCTCAAAGTGAGAGAATTATTAGTAACTGGCACCGTGTGCTAGCTACATAATTACTGACGCATGGTGCCAGTAATTACACAATGGTGGACAGCTTTAAAAAGGCTGTCCACATGCTAAACTCTCCCTATAAAAGAGAGAGCTTAGCAATTCATTTTTCAATTCAATTTTGAGAGAGTTTTTGAGTGATTTGAGAGAATTGGGTGTATTGGAGTTTTAGGTTGTAAGGTTAAAACACTACAATACTTGTATTCTCTATTTCTTATAGTAAAAGTTTCTTCTGTCTTCGCCCGTGGACGTAAGCTAAAAGCTGAACCATGTAAACTCTTGTGTTTGGTCTAATTTTTATTTTTATTATTTTTTTAATTTCGCTTTAACTGTGACCCTGCATCATCCATCAATTTCTTAACATTTTAAGGATCTAGGCAAATAAATTAAAGTGTTATTTATGACTTTAATTAAATTTCAACTTTTGTGATTTTTAGTTTTTAAGTGGTAAGTGTGTATTAGGTATTTTTTATTTTTGAGTTAATTGTTGGGTTTTATTATTTTTTGACAATGAATTCTAGGTTGCAGTTTGACATAAGTGACTGCTCTAGTTAGCATCTTGTGATTCGTGAGGCTACTGTTGAATTAAATATGGATATGGCACCCACCCAAGCTATTGATATATTTTGAACTGCTCGATTTTGTTTAATGCTTTGAATGCTTTCCATAGAAAATTCTTTTGAAATTGACACTGTAATCAGTAACAATTTTATCAATTTTCTTTTCCATTCACAAAGTTCTGTTTTTAGAGCTAAAGCTGTAGCTTTTAATGATAAACTAATAACTTAAATGTAGATTCTTTATGGGAGAGTGTATATTCCTCTATCTTCTTTGTAAGAACTAGTTTGATTATTTTAATGCTTAATGCAAATGGTGATGAATGATTTGATAGTTGAGTTAAAACACTTTGTTGAGTTGCCGTAGTGGGGTACATGACCATACAAGCTTTTATGGTTCTACATTAAAATTGAAGAAGAGTAATTACTTGTTTTCCGTATATCTTACCATTGGTGGACCTTTAAACCAAAATGTTTTTTGAATATGTTCCATTTTTTTAATATTTTTTATGACTTGATTTCTTAATTTTAGTTTTATTTCAAAATATTATACCATGCTCTCAGTTATGTTATTTGATTATCATTTTCAAGTTTCTTATATATGTTTTCTTTCCTTTTGATATACATAAAAGAAAACTTATAGCTCTGAAGAAATGAAAGCAGCTTCAAATAGTATTGAAAGTGATGGACGAAACAAAGGGTCAATGTTGTTTCCATTTTATAATCCATTCACTAACATTTCCTTGTTTTGTATTGCTGTGCAGTATGGTAATTGTTATTTTATATTTTTTTTGTAGGAATATTCAAATTACATAAGCTCTGCGAAAGTTCAAAAATAGCTGCCTGAACAGCTTTAGGTATTCAAGTGCTTGTTTTAGGAGCCATCATACTAAATTAAAAAAAAGATGGCCATTTAACCTACAATATATTTAATTCTTATTGACATCTTCATTTCTCCCACACACACTACCACACATAGATGTGCATAGGTGTGCTTCCTTACTTTACTATTATATCTTTTTTCTGCCATTGAAATTTCTGTTTTGTGCAGTGGATGACAACTTCATTAGGAATATTCATTGGTTATTTTGTTGCATAACACATGTATAATATAATTTTTCTTTTTTCTGTAAATTGAAGAGTTTGTGACGATGACGGTGAGTATGAAGAAGCCGATTACTAGCCATGAAGCTCTCTTTGCTCATTTGCTCATTTACAATCACGCCTCATCTTCTCCCTCCTCTTCACTCCACCGTTCCTTCTAGGTCCAGTAACAAGCTAGGCTTTCTAAATAATTTTTCAGCTAGCCTTTTTTTCAAACACTTTTGAGTGTTTGTTGTTGATACGGTTGCTTTATTTATTTATTTTTCTTTTCGTCTTTTGTCATTTTGGGTGAAATACTGTCATTGCTTTTGTGTTTGTTCAGGACTGATACTACTGGTGAGAATGTAGTTGGCACTGAATGTAGAAATTTTGAAGTTTTCAATATTTGTTTTAATTGTATGTCCACTTTTGTCAGTGGATCTGGAATTTTCATATTGTTTAAGCCATTTGGGATTGTTTCCTGACATTTTGATATAGATTTATAAATATTTTGGATACTTAACTATCTTAATTCCTAATTATTATTTCTGCACTTAAGTGGTTTAGGATTAATTTATGTTTATGTATGTTCTTTTGTAAATTGGTTAGGATTATGCTTCTATATTGGGTTTGCTTTGCTATTTTGCATGATTGGGTTGCTAAATATAAAGTTAATGAAATTGGTATTTAGCGATCCATTTTCTTAGCTATTCATCGAACTTCTATTATATCTTGATTCGCAAAGTTGAATGATTTCTTCATTCTCTCAAGAATCATTTGATGTATTTGCGTGCTTCCATATTATTCAATAGCATTAATCAATTTTGTTAGAATTTGACCTCTTCTTTTTTTTCTCTATTTGTCTTTGCACTGTTTAGATTGAATAGTCATTTTTTTAATGATTATTTTCCTTATATTCATTTTTTCTATTGGTCTTTGTACTGTTTTAGATTGAATAAAAGTAATTTTTCCATAATTATTTTCCCCGTATTCTTAAAATATATATAAGCAATCTTGTGTATGTTATCTCTGTCCTAACTAGTGGATCAAATGAGTGAATAGATGTCAAGGTGGATGCCATCCCCAACCCATCAAATGAGCAATTAATTGATGTTGTCCAAAAGCACTTCATACCCCAGATATGTGCAGAATTCTCTAAATGTCTTTTTGATCTCTAGTAACAGCTTCGGACAAAGTTGTTAGTTCAAGCTGATAGGATGCTTGTTATAATATTCATCTGAGTCTGTAATCCTTTTAAATATTGCATACCATGATATCTGAGTTCTCTTGTTGTGTTTATTCAAAGATATAAGAACCATCTAATTACATGTATTCTTGTTGTCGGTAGATTTCTTGTTTTAGCAAATGATAATGAAACACGGGGATATGTATTGATTTCTTGTCAAATGAATTAACTTGCATTGAGCTTTTGGAACAAGTTTTATATTAAGATCAAGCTTTTATTATCTTGCATTATAGTTACTCTTTGCATGAATATGGGTAGAATTATGGGATCATAAATATAAAGGCATTATAATACCTTTTATCGTTACATAGGATACTCTATTATTGTAGACTAAGAAGCAGTAGATAAATGGTTACCAGGCCCTGTAGTTAAATAATCAACTCTATTTACACAATGACTCATAGGAAATCAAAGTAATAAGAAGAAAATTAGAAGTAGAAGCTAAAACAAACTTAGTACTTGGTTTATATATTCATGTTACGTGGAGGTGATAGCTTCATCAAATTACCATTATTACTTCGTTTCTGGTGAAGTTTTTTTTTTTTTTTCTATAATAGATGTTTCAAATTCGCCCTCTCCTTTACTACAAAGTAGACAACATAAAGGCTAAAAGTTCAGTGGAAAGGTTTACTCGATCATCTTTTTTAGATGTGGTAAGATTGTATTCAACGTAAAGCTTTTCTTTGTGGTGAAATTTTTCCTTTTAATATTAATTTTATGGAATTATTTACATGTTGGGAAACTATATTAGTTTCACATTGATTTAAATTGTTCAATTATACTTCCCCACCATTTTACTGTCAAGAGTTCAATTCACAGAACTTCTTCTCAGTGATTTGATGATAATTCATATTTCTCTATAAGTTCCCTAGATTGAGATATCATTTTCCTTTTGTGCAGTCATATACATATAAGCTGCTGAAAAAAATTTGAGTGGTATGATGGAATCTTAAGTTGCCTGAAGAAATAATATATTTTACTAATTCTACATATCCTATGGTATCATGCAATATGGTATAAACTGGTATGATTCTATTTTGATGTGTGTGTGTGTTTTTTTTTGTGACATAGTCTAATTGAACTCATAACTATTTCTTATTAATTGTAGCATATAAAGCTGATACACACTATTAACATTTCTTGGCAGAATTTAGAATTATGTTAAGAGTTTAGAATTTTTTATTCTTTTGGCAAAATTGATGTTTTTGTGATTATAAATGTATTTATTACTCTTCCTCTCACCACCCCACGCCCCCGCCACCCCCCCCCCCCCCCCCCCCCCCCCCCTTCTCATCTCTCTCTCTATCTTTTTTGGGGGTTTGGATACTAAATCAGCTCCTAGTGACCAAATGATAAAACAACTTAGACATTTGGGAGGCCAGTGACAATTGAGGTAACACAATATGGGTTATAGTTTTTCTCTACAAAAGCATCTCTTTTTTGGGATCATTTTACTAATTATCACTGATTTTTGCAATACCTCTTATAGTAACTAGGGAACTGAAATGATCCTGATTTCAAAGGTTATCATAATGCAAATTCAAAATCCTATGGCTTTGGTACGTGACTTACATTATTTGATTTAGATATTTCTATCTTTCTCATTAAAAATGTTGACTTATGAACCAATTTAACAGTAAATGTTAATAGTAGTTGTACATCTCAATTATTGATCTCAATACCCTTATTTCATGTTGTACTAAGACTTAAATTTTTTACAAGACTGGCTAGATATGGACTTCAGAATTGCTGAGGGTACTAATTTCATTGCAGTATCTTTTGTTAAGTTGGTTGAAGTCCATATCTAAAGAGTTACATTGTTGTATGGAACTATTGTACTTTTTAAAGATTTAATTAGAGATGTTTTGACCATTTAATTTGTTAGGTACCCCAATAGTGGTGTTAGGGACTGCTGTAGTTTTTTTTTTAAGATTTAGTTTAAAATCTTTTGGACTGATTATGAAATTTAGTTTAGATGCTTTGTAAATTGTAGTTTTATGTCACTTTGTCATATTTTGACCATCAAAATTATTAAATATAGTTTTATGATTCTTAATAATTTGATATTTATTTAAATTTTGTATTTACGTATGGAATTTAAGATTATAAATAAATTCAAAATTCGGTCCAATAATTTAAATTTTAAATCATTAAAAAATTAAATTAAAATTAACATTATATAATTTAATTACTGATACCATAGTGTCAATGATTCTCTGATATCATGATATTAGAGATTCATTGATATCACGGTGTCAGTAATTTACTGATACCATGGTATCAGTGAATCACTGACACCAAATATAGTGTCAATAAATTTATAGCTCGAGCAATGCTGACATTATAAAACAGTGTCAGTGAAATCATTCACTGACGCTAACTTAGTGTCAATAAAGATAATTTTTGTAGTAGTAGTATTAGAAAATGTAAAACTCCAATAAGTAGTATCAGTGTTATGGCTAAACTTCATACCTAAGTGGTATTAATTTGAAAAGTCTAGCTAATTTTCCTAACATGTTTGATTAAATTTTTTTTATAATTTTACTTCTAGTAAGGAGTTTGAATCTGTAACTTTTTAAGGTAAAAAATTTAAAGCTAATAGTACCTTGACCTTTAAGTAAAAGAATATTAAGATAATTTTACTCCAATTTTATCCCATAAAACACCTATTGTATTTGTTCAACCACTCATGTAGAACATGTACACCAAAGTTTCTTGTATACATACCGCAGTGGCCATAAAAAATTCTATTCATTCCATGCATAAATTTGCAATATTTATCGTCATGGTAATGTATATCAGCATATGCATAACATACAATGCAATCATGAGAATTATGTCTTTCGTGTTCGGTATTATTATGTAAATTAACACTCATGTGATCTCAAACAATACCATGTAAATTTTTGTTCATGTGATGTCTACATGACAGTGTTATTATAAAAAATTTGACTTTTAGTAACAATAAATTTTGCAGCTAAAATTATGATTTTCATGATTAAAGATTTTTAGCTACAAAATACTTTTGTGGTATTTTTTGTTTCCTATAGTGCATGGTGAATTATATTGAACCGTAATTTGTATTTTGTGGCTAAAAATAATTAGCCACAAAAATTGTAGCTAAAGATACCCTTTTTGTCACAAAGTATTCGTGGCTAAAGATGACACATTTAGCCACAAAATTATTAATGGTTAAAAAATTCTTTCTAGCCACAAATATTTTGTAGCTAAATATATTATTTAGCTATGAATATTTTATGGCTAAAAGGATATATTTCGTCACAAATAATTTGTGGCTAAATGTACATTAGCTATGAATATTTTATGGCTAAAAGGATATATTTCGTCACAAATAATTTGTGGCTAAATGTACTATTTATCCACAAATTTTAGGTCATGGCTAAATACACCCACAAAATTCTTAGGTTACGGTTAAATAATATGATATTTAGCCACAAAATATTTTATGGCTAAATGTTTTATTTACCCACAAATTTTTAGGTCGTGGTTAAATAGCATACTATTTAGCCACGATATATTTTGTGGCTAAATGTACTAATTAGTTACAATAAAATCTTTTGTGGCTAAATATGGTATTTAGCCACAAAATACTGCATGGTTAAAAATAAAATTTAACCATGAAATATTTTGTGGCTAAATATGTTACTATTAAAAATATTTGTTGTAAAATATTCTTTTAACCACAAAATGCTTTTTGCATAGTCAAAATATTTTTTGGCTAATTATATTTAGCCAAAAAATTATTTTATTAATTATTATTAAACATATGATAATTATTGTATTTTAAAACTTTTATATTTATATTTTTTAATTTCTTATGAATATATATTTATAAAACTTTTTTTATAGATAATTTAATAAAAATACATATTATAATTATCTAAGAGTACATGTGAAAAATATAATAATTAATTATGTTAATTAGTTTAACAAAGTATAATAAAGAGTAATTCAAGGATAAAATAAAAATAAAGATTGACAATCATGGTTGAGATGGCTGTTAAGATTGTTCTAATGATAAATGCATATCACTTAAAAGAATTATACTAATAACAATCTCAAATTGTTTAATTTAGGTAGATAAATTATCAATGCTACTCTGTTGGGATTACATAATAGTTTTGGTCTCTTGTAGCTTTGTCTTTGTTGCCTCTTAACTCACTACATAATGCTAACTCATTTTAACTAGATGTCCCTGCAACGTGATTGCCTCCTAACTCTAAATCCTGAGTAGTACATATTTTTCTTTCCAAACACTTCTTGAGATAAATATTCATTATTGAGTTGTTCACATCTTTCAATATTTCTCTACTCTTAAAGTTGCATCACCTTTTTCTATAAATAACAAAAGTAAAAAATATTAACAAAATAATAACTTCATCATATTTATAAATTAATTAATTAAAAAATAATGTCAAATATTTTAAAATATTAACAAAAATATTTACATATTGTGATTGCGTCTTAAAATTCACCTATCTTTTATTAGCACTAAAATAAGTAGTAAAAAATAAATTTAAAAAACTTTGTACGTCACCACTCTCATTAAGGTAAAATAGTATCTTCATTTTCATATCTTAATAGTATTTCACATATTTCTCTTATTTTTTTAAATATTTGGTTTAAACATAGAGTACTCCTCACAATGAGCAATAAATGATTTAGACCCACCACAATAATTATGAGAGTTTTTTTTTTTAATATTTTTTTACACCTTGCCTGAAAATAAAAATAGTATATTTTAATATAATATTAAATTACAATATTCCACAAATTTAGAAAAATAAAATTAATTTACCAAAATTTTGACATTATCCCCTTATATTTTAGATATAAAACCCTATAATACATGAAAAATAAACATTTCATAATATTTACAACACAAATTATTTCCTGAATGTTTCTTGAATGGATCTACGGTTATTTCATGTAATGCAAATCACAAAAATGCAAAGAACTTCTACATTAGTGATTGGAATATATTAAAAAATAATTATTTGTTGACACAGATAATTAAAGTTGCTAGATCATATGATCTGTGCAACATCTATAAATTAACAAAAGAGGAGGCCAATCAATTATCAATCTCAATTAAAAAAAAAACTAAAGAATGAAAACTTAAATGATTAAAATGAATTGTAAACAACATATCGTGAATATGTATACTAGTTTATATATAATGATGCAATTAAAACTTGATGGAATTTGCAACATTAAATGGTTTGATCAAATTGCTAGGACCATCAACATACTGTACATCATTAAAAGGTGCCATAAGCACCAACTCAATAGGCTGAGTTATTATATGAGCACCTTTCCAGAATCTCAGTGTCTAGTCATCATATAAAGACCAGAAGGTATTAATTTATTAATCTGTTGCAATGCGGTTGAAACATAAGTGCCTAAATTTATCATGCTAAATAATATCATTAATTGTTAAACGGGGACAGGATGTGATTGAATAAATATAGGTCCCTCCTAATTCAGTTTAAGACATTGAATCATTTCGCAACAGTTGAAGCCTGGTCTGATGTAAGATTTCACAAGCACATTGTTTGGTATTTTTATCTAAAGCTTCTATTATCTAAAGTTTATATTACCTTTCTTTAGCAGCTGTTTAGCTTTGTCAAACGGTTTACCAGCCTTAGAGGTCAATGACTTAGAATAACTCTCAAATTCCCCCAAAAGCTGCTGCTACAGAAAGCAAGTTCATGATCAAAAAAATAATTCACAGTTCATAGTTCAATTAAATTACTACATCGACAAAAACTTCCATAGATATATAAGAAATCTATACAACAAAAAACAAGCTATCAACAATATTAATTATGAATCAATGATTTTTTTTTTATTTAGCCATACTACATAATTTCTAATTATATATTAATACAAATTTACAAGCCATTTCATTTGAAAATAAAAAGGCAAGTCATTTTATATTTTTCAGATTCCCATATTTTTAAAAACTTTAAAAAGAAAATAGATTAGAATTATGAGGCCACATGTATATTAGTCATCAGTAGAATTTTTTTTTGAAAGTGCTATGATTATTGTGTCCTTTTATTCATGTATGATGTTAATCCATAATTATTTAATTTTATAATACTATGGATGTTGATTGGATTAAATATTCATTATGTAGAATCAGAGCCAACATACATGTTTTAGGATCTACAATTGAAAAATGAAAGAAATTATTATTTTTTATTTATTTTCGACCAAATATTGTTGCCATTATTTCATGCGATTCTTGTCTTTGATTGATTGTGAAAGCACAAGTCTTTTATTCGTCTTCATTCAAGCTTTAAATTGATATATTATATGACTAATTTGGCTGGATAATTTGAGAGAATTTTGAATTTTAAATTTAGGTCATGAACAATATAAACTCTAGAAAAATTCGAATTTCTCCTTCCAAATTGAGCAAAATTAAGTTTGTTTTTATGCAATTTATTTTCATATAAAAAATAAATATTGCCGAAGGATCAAAACCCATACAAGATTTTGACTTAATTATTTTGAAATCTTAAAAATTTGAGTTAGACATTAAAAGCACAAATCTGGATCTTGTTCTTCGAATTTGGCATGTTTTTTCTTGTTATTTTAGACATTTAAAGATCTAGACATGTTATAGTTGAAGTGATCTACAAAAGCCCTCAAAAATTGAACCCAAAATACAAGTTTTATGGAGTTTTATTATTACGGGTTAGAATTGGGTCAAAATGACCCGAATTGTAGACCCGCCCAACTTTACTAGAGGTTGAAGATGACTTCCAACTAGCCACGCAAAGCTCACTCACCGGAAACATGCGTGGGGTGCATGCCGGACCATCTGAGGTTAGTTTTTACTCCTATTTTAATAGTTGAACTCCATTTTTCATCCTCTAATTTTATAAATAATTTATTGTATTTTTTAAGAATGAAAAATAATTATTTGCTAATTATCACTTATTTATGTATTTTAATTAGGATAAAAAATAGTTTTTGGTAAGATCTTGTTTTGAAAATTTACTAGAAATTAGTTTAATATGTATGAAATAAGTGAACAATATTAACTCTCTCTTGATTGAAACTTTTGGTAGTATACTCTCCTAATTAAGTTTAGTTAAATAAACATTATTATAATTAGTTTAAAATTTTAGTTCAAAATTGTTGTTCAAATTTATGCAACTATGATTGATTGTTGATCATTGAAATTGAAAGTACATTTTGTGACGTATTTTATTTTCTTTGATCATATGGATATATGTTGTTAATATGCATTATTTTGTTGGGTAATATTGTTTAATTTTCCTAATTTTGAAACATCGCTTGTAAATTATTGAGGTTATTTCACCAAAGTGATTTAACCATCAAAGTTTGTAAGATTTTATTGAGTTTCTATTTTGTTGATGGGAAATTTTTTAAATATTTGCTACAATCACCTATCCAAAGAGGGCTATTATGCAAATTAATTTAAACAGCATGAAGAATATTATATGAGATAAATAATCTAATAAATTTATTTGCCCAAAGGGAATTAATTTTGTAAGAATTATTTGTTTCATTATTTTGAATCCATAAAATTTTCTTATTTTATTTATCTTCATGCTTAGAGAATAATTTATTATTATATAATATGCCCAAAAGGGAGTTTATTATAATACAATTGATTCTTATATATATATTGTATTGCTTATGCTTATATGAGCATTATATCTATTTTTCATAATTGATCTAGTTGCAATTTTGAGATACAGTCTCTTTTTTGTGAACAATAATAATGCTACAATTGAGATTTTGAATGGGTCAAACTATAAGAGATGAAAAATTGGATATAGAGTTCACTTTTGGAATAGTGAACATGGTGTTAGGGTTGTGCCTATGTCCCATTCTAGTTTTGTATAAATATTTGATATCTCTATAGTGTATATTTTGTCATATCGCTAATTACTTCTTAATAATATGGTTTAATGCTTATTACGCTACAGACTCTGTATTATTTGAAGGAGTTCAGATAGGGTCTAAAGGAGTTTAGACTAGTGCTAAGAGTTAGCAAATATTCCAAGAGTTGGAACATTGTCTGTAATAGGACAAAGATTTCAGAATATGCTTATAATGATATAGTTGCAAGAGTTGCAATGAGTTGTTAGGATGTGTCATTATGCAAGCATATTCTTAAATATATTATTCCTGATCTATTTCTACTGAAGCAAGTTTGTTGGTAAATCCCATTAATTCACATAGATCAGTGTATGTTTATATCTATACAGTACAGTTGGTCGTTCCTAGTTGACCATGATCTTGTAGATTGTATAGGCATACGGGTATTTCGTTATGACTAAGTACTAAACAGACTCATGAAGACCTCAATAGACATCTTATATTGCCGTTAATGGAAGGTTCTCTCTAGCTGAGTAGTATGTATGGTCCTCTGACCTGAGCACCATGGTGGGCTTGTGAGTGATTCACCATGCTTTGGTTCTACGCATATCAGAGAACTCTCATGGTCTGATCGCTGGGTGTCATTAGGTATAGTCTGATACTCATAGAGTCTGGTGTGTACAGATATGAGATCCATTAGCTCTCATAGAGAGTGATATATCTAAATGCTCCAAAATAGTATCTCAAAAAAGTTTTAAGGCCATAAGCAGCGAACTCGAAAAAGGAGTTTCCACAGGGTTAAACAATATGGCAAAGAGTTTGCTTATATTGTTAAGTGAGATACCATTTTAGAGATAGGTTTATGGATGAGTACACGGGGATTTGACGTTGTTGATTTATGTCCTCGCACATCCAAGATATATATGATGGAAGGACTATACGTATGCGTTGTAACCTCAATTTGTATGGTTCAATGTGCTGATTTATAATATTTGTGACGTGTGCGTGGGACATTGCTCATGGACTTATGGAATAGTCCCACTTGATGAATTGAGCATTGACCTATGGAGTCTCGCTATATGGAGTGTACTCATTATGCACTGGGGCAGAGCACTGGATTAAATTATTTAATCTAGTAATATCCAGCATTACCACAGAAATGCATGCATATCTGTGTTTAAGCGTTAAATATAATAATTAGTCAATAATTTTTATTCACTAATTGTATAATAACATGTGGCGTATTGTGACCCTTAGTTGAGTTTACCCAAGTGTGAGATTTGGTGAGGCCCGTTAAGGGGTATACTTGGTAACTATTTATAAGGAGCAAAATGGTCATTTCATAATATGATTATATAATTATTAAATAATCATAATATCTCAATTAAATATATTATTTTATAATATTATATATTTTAATAATATAATATATATTTATGCATGATAGTTATCATGCATTTTTATATATATAAAATATTATTTTATTATTTTATCATTATTTTTACCCTAAGTGGCTAAGTATTATTATTTAATATATAATATTATTATAATAATCAAATTTGAGATATATGTGTGTGTTTTACGGGAACAAAAGAAAAAAAGTGCAACTGTTACATTTTTGTTTTCTTTGTTTCATTTTTATTTTGATAGAAAGAGTAAAGAAATTAGCTGGCCATTTTAGGGGGTTAAAAGGTTAATCCCGTGCTGGATTAAGGAGATGTTGTTCTAGCTCATCAAATGAACCAAGTTGGTGACTAGAACTACTTACGAATAAGACTTCGGGCGGACTTTTAATATACAAGTGTAAAACATTACACGTTCTGGTGATTTCTCAACTTTACTTTTGATTTATTAATTTGATTAATATATATTTTATGTGTTTATTGTATGATTTAATTATTTCGCTGCACCAAATATATATAAGATACATATTTTTTACAATAAACATTGTTGCACATGCATACACCCATATATATTTGATCCCCAACACATGAATATGGCTCTGGTTGAAAATCAATCTCCACAACCCACTAATAAGATCACTAAAACTCATAAAGCTCATTATGCGAAATGGGAAAGATTAAACCGATTACCTTTCATGGCAATCAAAAGGTCTATTGTTGAGTAACTCTTTGGGTATTGCAACTCACATGAGGATTGATTGACCCTCATAAGAACAAGAATGGGAAATTGTCAAATCACATATTACTTGTGAAGATGATCCTGGGATAGCCTATAAGTTCAGTTGCCTCTAACTAAGTAGATGCATTTTGGGTGACGAACGATTACGTGAAGCCCAAAGGGGAATAACCTAATCATTAAGTGTGTGATTGGAAAAGAAAAATTATAAACGGCTAAAAAAGATATAAGAATGAATCTGCTCATTTTGTTGATCCTATAAAGGATATGAAAAATCTAAAAAAGTCCTAACTTCCACACTCATAAGAAAATAAGAATTTCAAGAAAAGTGGGAGTGAAAAGTAGAATGGTGGAAATGCCAAGAACACAGTCCTAAAATGTTGTCATTGCAACAAAAATAGTAATAAGAGGGCTAACTGTTTTAAATTTAAGAATTGAAAAGAGAAGGAACAAGGCATGTCATTTACCTATGTTTGTTTTGAATCAAATTTAGTTGATGTTCCTTTAAATTCATGGTGGATTTATAGTCATGTTACCATTTATATCACCAGTACTTTATAGGGGGTGAGAAATCTGAGGAAGCTAAGTGAGAAAGAGTCAAAACTTAATGTTGGCAATGATATTGAGATTGGCATTGAGCATAATAAGACTACTATTTTAGAATTAGATTTTGGTTTTCAACTAGTTTTGGACAATGTTTTCTATGTACCTTCATTTAGAACGAATTTGATTTCACTTTCAATACTTGATAAAGCTAGTTACTCTTTTACTTTTGTGAATAAAATAGTTAAGATGATTTATGATTCTAAAGTAATTAACAGTTGTGTTTTATCTGATGGGCTTTATATATTGCCTCCATTATTTGATAAATATGATTATTCCTACAATGTTGAAAACATTATAACTAAAAGATCTTTGACTAGGGAAAGATCTTAATTATTATGGCATAAACGTTTAGGGCACATTTCTAAGAAATGAGTAGAATGTTTAATTCGATTAGAGATACTTCTTCTTCTCGATTTTGATGACCTAGGAGTTTGTGTTGACTATGTGAGAAAAAATTGACCAAAAAAATAAAAATAAAAAAACTAGGCCATTCATAGTTAAAACGTGTTAGAGATCATTTATACAGACATCAGTAGACCTTACTCTATTACCTTATATGGTAACAAGTACTTTATTACATTCATTGATGATTTTTCCCGATATAGCTATGTTTTTATCTTTTATCAAATAAAAGGCGGATGCTCTTAAAATATTGGAAGTGTTCCAAAAAGAGGTAAAAATTAACTATGGAAAGTCAAGATTATAAGATATGATCGAGGAAGTGAATATTTTGGGAAGCATGGTGATGCCAGCCAACATATGTGTAGTAACCAGTATCTATAACCGGTAAGAATATGTATATTTATATATATAAATATACGTATTTTATTTGTATGTGGGTGATCCTTGATTTATATATTGTTATTAGTAGTGTTTTTATAGGTTAAGGATATACTATTAGTATTGGGTTTATTTGCAAGACTTTGGAATTATTTTAGGGACCAAATTGTTATACTTTGAAAGTTTTGGGGGTGAATTCGTAAATACTAAAAATTAACCACTTAGTATAAAAATACACTTTTAAAAACCCTAATTCTCTCATTTTTGTCGAGCTACCCATTTTTAGAGAGAGAAGAGAGAAATAAAGGAGAGAGAAAGAGAAGAAGAAGAAGAAAAAGAAGAAGAAATTGGAATTTTGGATCTTTAGAGGTATATCACAACTAATTATCAATTTATTGGTGTTAATTAAGTTAATTTCTTTAAGTTTTGATTTCTGGAAATATGTATAATTAAGGATTTGATGTGTATTTCGTTTGATGTTGTGAGAATTGATGATGATCTATAAGATAGTTTGATAAATCATGATGAATTATGAAAATTCTGCTGGATAACCTCTTGATCTAGGAATTTTATAAATTGTTGTGATTCGATTCTGGTTTTGAATTTTGGGTATATGAAATTAGACATGTTTAGGATCATCTGAGACTTTGAATCGACTGAAAATCTCGGAAATTGAATTTGTAGTGAATTTACCAAAATGACCCTGGAATTCTGGAAATTTCCTGTGTAAACAGTATGATACAGTGGAAAATAATTTTTGACCTGCTGAATGATCTTTAAAAATTATGAATTTGTGGAATATGATAATTTTATATGTCTAATATGATATACTCGGAATTGAGAATTTGGATCAATGTGGTTGAAGTGTTATGAATTTCTAAAGTGTATCAGCTCATTGTAGTATTTGATTAACAGATTTTTAAAGTTATGAAATAAAATAGTTTTAAAATACTTTTGGCAGTTATTTGGAAGCCAAATATTTATCATGGACTGAGATATGTGTCAAGAGTAATTATGTGGTAGTTTTATAATTTTTGAGTTAGTATATGATTTTATAAAATTGGGAGATTGAATACTGTTCAGTAAGTATCTTGATCCTGTCAGGTTTGTAGTTTGGATTCGATGGTGTGTATGGAATGGATTGTGTAGGAATTTTGATATAATATTCATATATAAGAAGTATATATGAGTCAAGAATGATATATTCTGATTTCGGAGTAATTGGACATCATTTGATGTATTAGAAATTTTTGTTAAGTGTAAGTGGTCAGAATGACAGGTTTTGAGAAACCAAATATTTAGACCAATTTGATGTGATAAATGCATTGTGTATAATTTTGTAAGCTATTTAAAGTATTTTGTGTGAATTGTGAGGCTTATGAAAGGATTAATCTCCATTGATAGGTTAAGGAGATTTAAGCCTTGTAGCTGAAAGTGTTAAGAGGTAAGTATACTAGACTTACTACTGGAATCACAATAAACATAATAATTGTTTTGTCTGATTTTGTAAATGGGGTTAAGAATATGTTTATGATATGTCAAAGTATATTTTGATATGAAATGTGAATATATGTTTATGAATGTGAACATTGACATTGAGCATGGACATACATGTGTTTTTGAAAGTGAGCTTTCCAAAATAAGATGCGTTTAACAAAGAAAGCTTTTGAAGTGTAATATGTCCATGAGAAATATTTTGTGATTTGAGGGTACTTGAACTCACTGTTAACTTAGTAGGCATTTTATGTGATTTGTGGAGCCTTTATGTGTGGTCTTTCCTTCGGGATTGGTATATGTTATGTGTTCCGTATGTAGGGAGGATCCTATTGGTACCTAAAGGAAGTGTGAGTCATCACATTCGTGTGGTGGCGTATTGGTACATGTGAGAGGACTCACCGATGATCAGGGTGAGGGTTTGGCTTTTACCTTCGGGCATAAGTGTTATATATGTGTGATTTAAAGACCTCACTTGTACTATTCCTCTCATACGGTATGTCACCTACGAGTGACATTTGGCTCATTATGTGATATGTGATATGTAAGTCCTACTAAGTAGTAGTTGAGTAATGGTATTCCTATTATGTGTTTTGAAAGAATGTGTAAGCGCTTACATGATATGTGATTTGATAAGATTATGATTTTGATTGATCACAGCATATCATATATATGCATTGTGTACATATATGTATTTGTATTTGATATATGAAAAACTAGTATGCTTACTGAGTTTTATACTCATTATAGTTTATGGTGATTTCAGGTAAATAAGGTACATGTGTGCTTAGCAGATTTGGCAAGGCTTCTGCTGTTCCTTGGGTTCCCTAAGTTGCTAGGTTATTGTGTGTTTCATTTGGGGACACGTGGGATAGGATATTTGGTTTGTCCCTATTGAATAAATACTTATGTATTATTTCATTGTGTGTGGATTGGATTTGGTTTAAGTTTTATAAAGTGTGGTTATTGGATGATTATAAGTAAGAATTTGCAATGGATATATTCTGGGCTCCCGGTAACAAAGTTGCTACTGGTGACGTAGTAGAGTGTTAATCTCTGAGAAAACTCTGCGTATCTCCGGTTTAATAATTGTCCCAGTCATAATTCAATTGCTATAATTCTGAAAGAAATTGAAATGAAAGTTGAAAATTTTGTGTAATATTATTTATGAGTGCACATGCAGTGAATGAATGTAAGTGATGTCGTGTGTCGGATCTTTTGGGTCTGGGGCGTGACAATATGGATCCATTTGTTAGGTACTTATAGGATAATGGTATTGTTACTCAATATATCATGCCTGGAGGTCCTAAACCGAATGGCGTGGCAGAGAGATGCAACCGTACCTTTATGGAAATGAAAATGAGCATAATAAGAAGATCTAATTTGCCTAAATATTTGTGGGGAGAAGCCATTAAAACAATAACTTATATTTTGAACCATGTTCCTAATAAGTTAATGCCTAAGACACCATTTGAATTATGAATAGGCAGAAAACCTAATTTGAATAATTTCAAATTATATGGGTGTCCAATTAAAGTAAAGAGCTATTATCTTTCTTTGAAGAAGACAGATTCAATAACTACTAGATGCTACTTTACTAGATATTCTAGTCACTCAAAAGGACATAAATTTATTGTCCAATTTGATGCTCCAAAATTGTCGAGTCATAAGTAGCAAAACAAATTGAGTTGGATGTTGCTGAAGATATTTCCTTTCAATCCCATGAAAAAGTAGAATCCTCTAATGTTGTTTCTTTACCGTTGTCTGTCTCATATAATAACACTGAGGGTAAAATCATTGATCATGGGATTCAACGCCACTGGTTTATCCCGGAGTTGGTGGTCTATCTTCTAGCTTACTGCTAGCTCCATCATTCGGGCAATCTCTTATGTAGTGACCCTCTTGACCGCACTTATAACACCCGATAATCCCCTTCCTACAATCCCCCGGATGGGCCTTGCCACATTTATTACACACCGAGAAATTCTTCCAACTCTCCTTAGTGCTTCAGAATCTGGTGGATGGTTGCTGAACAAAAACTTGGCTGGATTGAGCTATTTGGCTTGGATTTCGACTGCTAGACCATGAAGATCTCTCCTCTGTTTGGGTGAATTTACTCGGTCCTCCTCAAGAACCACCTGACCAGCCTCTTTTTTGGCCCTGCTATTTTGGTTTAGGGATGGCCGCCATGCTTCTTTCAACCCGAGTTGCAGCTTCCACCAATGCTCCATACTGAGTGTGGGTTGTCGATACCACGTACGCCCTAATCAGAGGATTGAGACCCACTGCAAACCGGTTAGCCTTCTGCTCCTCATTATCGGCTATAAAGGGAATGGCACGGAGGAGTTCTGAAAACTTCTTCTCGTACTCTGCCACTGAGAGGGAACCTTGTTCGAGCTTGAAATATTCTTCTATCTTCGCATCTTTATAACTTTTGGGGTAGAACTTATTCAGAAATTCCTCTTTGAAAAGTGCCCAAGACACCCCATCGACATTCCTCCTCTGTAAGGCCTTCCACTAATCTTTCGCTCCTTCTTTCAGTAGAAATGCAGAGTATACCACCATCTGCTCTTCCGTACATCCCGTAACCTAAAATATTTCTTCATTGTTCTCTAACCAAGATAAGGCTCTCTTGGAATCTCCGGTACCGTCATAAGGCGTAGTGACCAATTTCTTAGCGAGCTCAACGGACACTCCGGTCTCTCGCAGCGGTTGGATCTCTGCTGCTAGTATCTAGGCCATTTGAGCTATATTCACGTTTCCACCCTCTGGCTCAGCGGGTTGAGATGATTCAGGAGGGGTCTGAGGAGCAGGAACATTTACCGACTTATTTTCCTGCTCCTCTTCAGGTGCAAGAGCCTCCGTAGCTGCTCTCCTAGTACGTGGGCCTCCACGACGATGCATATTTTTTGTAAATTTAGTGATGCAAATGATTATCAAATGCAAATAATTCAACTTACTAAACTTAGAAAAATATACATGCAATTTCAAGAATCTCATTCTAAAAATGAACTTTTTAACTAAAACTTCAAAAATCGTGCTCTGATACCACTCTGACAGGACCCGACCCGAGACCTTCTACTATAGATCTTAGCGGCCCAGCCGGACACCCCGACGAAAATTCCTCAGAGCCTAACTGGGTAAGTTGAGAAATTCCACGAGGTGAACCCCTTTTTAGTTCTTGCTATTACTGAGAAAATCCTGTAATATACATAAAAACGACATCTTAATTTTTCTTTGAAAAACAAAATGGGCAGAGTTTCCCCTATTTTTCAGAAAATCCATATAAAACCTGCAAAGAAATACTACCAATTCGGACCGCTGATCCTTTCCAAATCAAATCCAACACAACTCAGCTATTCATTTAAACCGCAAAATGAGCATAGTCATGAAAAGCAAAAATGATCATCATAATCTCGAATTCTTTTCTTGTTGGTTCAAAACATACATACAAATATACATGCCTACAACTACTATGCATAAAGTGAAGAGTGCTATTTAGCACATTTACATATACTAAAATGATATTTTGATTTGGCCAACTACTCGGTAATAAGAGAATCAGCAGCTGGCGTACCGAGACCTGCACCTGGGAAAGGGGTTTAGAAAACATAAAACACAAAACGAGTGAGCTAAAGGAGCTCAGTGAGTGCAAATAAGATTTCAAATAAAATAACATCATGTATAGATAGCAAATTCTAAAGTTCATGCAGAAATTATGCTTCTAAAACTGATATAAAACTGTAAAACGGTTTCTAATATCATATGCTAATGAAATCTTGCTGAGCGGGTTTTTTCTACATCTTTGGAAGACAATATCCAGAATCTGTATAACATAATAACTGCTGGGTGCATAAAAATGCATAAATGCTATCGGTAAATCGAAACTAGTAAAATCCTCACTCGGCCATTTTCTTTCTAAACTGTACCAATGGTAACCCTAAAGCTCTATACCCATGCAGTGACTCAACTAGCACCGCACACGTGAGTAGGTCATAGGGCACCTCAACTAGCAGCACCCACAATGACATCTCAAGACATCTCACTGGCTATACAGCGGAATCCTACATCGCATACACATAGTGAGACACTACCCCGTACACATAGGGCGACTCACATGACTTGACATCCCGACTTTTCAGAGTTAGTGACACACCTCCAAAACCTGCCCATGTGCACGGGATATACCGGCCGGGTCTAAAATAATCATCACCGCTATAATCTGAGGGTACCAATGGCCTTTAAAACAAATTCAGAAATTTTAAAACTGTTTCTCAAATCAAACATGTAAATGCATGTCTATGAGTATATATCAAGATCATAAATCATGTTTATGCATCGAAAGCTCATAAAACATACATATTCATTATGTGAAAACATAATAAATGAAAAGTAAAAGAAATGGCAGATTTTTACTCACAACCACTCTACGCTCAATTTCGCTCCGGATTTCTACTCCCGTTGCCGCTCTTGATTTTCTTGACCAGTGGACAGCAGAGAGCTTTCACCGAAGAGTTGCTGGTTGCCGAGTCACTAAAAAATTCACCGAAACAGTGCACTATCAGCCAGAACAGTATGCCAGAACTGTATACAATTAACCAGAATCGTAAGAAGTAGAGAATGTCTTCGGCTCAGGACAGATGCGCCGTAAAGTAGCAGATGGAAAGGCGGACAGCAAAGCAGACTCGCCAGAAAGAAAACAAAATCTGAGATATGGCCTTATCGAAGATCAGGACACCAGGTCAGGAATACGAGCAGTGGTCTGTGGTTGCTGATCACTGATTGTAGCAGCAACTTAAATCAACCATCAGCGCAGTAGACCAACAGCAGCATCAGGGTATAGTAACCAGCAGCAGGCTACATAAAACAGTCGATAAACCACCAGTGACAGCAGAAGCAAAACACTAGTAGTAGTTCAAGAAGCTACCAGATCTGAGTAGTGGTCTGTGGTGTCGATCACTGATAACAGCAGCAGGGCAACACAACAGCAGTTTAGGAAGTTACCAAAAATTGTACAGAGCAGCCACCGGCAGCAGTTCAGGCAAACCTCAGCAGTAGAACCAGCAACTGCAGGCAAGCACAACTTAAGCCAGCAGTCGTAGTTCAGCACACAAACTCAGATGGGAAAGAAGCAAGATCAGCCACACGATCGGCCATTCCACCGGTCAATAACCCCCAAGTCAGATGATCAGATGATAATAAGTCCCAAATCCCACGACTATGTGCCTTTTCAAAGCAACATCACCTTCTTTGACCCATTTACTTAGAAATGCCATGAATTCATCAAGTATGAATGGTTTTCCCGTTAAGAATACTGGTGCAGGCTAGATTTGGAGTCAGTCACTAACAAGCCATCTTGACGAGTGGGTCAGCCCATCTTAGAGTTGTCACTGCCTCTACTGATTCCATTTCTCTACTTTTATTCAATTGCACCATTTGTCCTGTGTGGTTCTAAAAGCTTCTTTCTCTGGATTCTTATTCGTATCTTGCTAATTGACCTTTTTTTTTCTTCTTTTTCTTCCTTTTTTTTATATAAAAATAAATGCATTATCAATAAATACTAATCATAGTAATCTTTTAACTTCACCTTGGTTATTTTTTAACCATAGTTAGGTTAATAAATTAAAAAATAACTGTGTGATTTTACTCTACTGTCATTCAACTTGTTCTACCGATCACCTATGTGGGTCCTACATTGCCACACTAATGAGTTAACATAATCACACTGAAATATTATTCATACTTATCACACACACACTTATTTATAGTAGCGTAAAAATCAATTATCCCTATAGTTCCTTTATCGCGATACTTCAAAATCTAGGTATTTTCGATGTTCATAGGAATTGGATCTCACAAATGCTGTCACATTGAGAAACAATAATACTACAATGCTTACACGTCACGTACCAAAGAAGTTTCTTTCTCTTTTATTTTTATTTCTCGACCTTAGGGATAATGTCAAATTTATGTTTGGGAGTGGGAAACACATAACTTATGATTATTTTGCTACATTAATTGATTGGTTATCTTGTGAAAATTTTTTTAGTTGCTTTATTTTTTGTTGAGATGATGATTATTAGTCTATGATAAGAAATAGAATATTGGTTAAATTTATTTTTATAAGTCTCTAGAAAATAATAGACACTTGAGATAATTCTTATATTAAGAATCTTGAACTGACTTCAACTTTATGTTTGAGCACATTGATAATAAACTTGTATTAGCTAAAATATTTGCTCAGATATACTTTTTGCTTAAGTAGTAAACTATAGTCTCTAAGACCAACACTCTAGAACTTGCTTGCTTTCTACTTGAGGTAGAAAACACATGAATAGGAAAATGACTTAAGGCTATCTTTGGACCAATTGAGCTTTTCTAGTCTACCTTGGATTATATTTATCCTTAATTCCCCCTTTTGAGCCTAAATACCCAATGTTCTTGTTTAACCACATTACAAGCCTTAAGACTTTAAGCTTATTTATCCAAAATATACTTATAACACCATAAATCTTAAGTTTACTTAGAAATATTCTTAAAAGAAAAAAGGTTGTGGTTGTGTGATAAGGGGTAATAAAGTGAAAAGTAATTGAGTCTTGAAGGTACTTATTAATATAACTTTGGGGGGCATAAAAAAAATTCTTTAAATTCACAATACCTCTAGCCAAGAAAAAGAGGAAATTTTTTTTAACAAGAATGATTGAAAGAAAGACGAGAATATCATAAGTTTAGGGGAGGAGATGAATCAAATAGTAGGGAGATCAAGAGGTTTCTAAGTAAAGTCTACATCTTTATCGTGTAATTTGAACTTCATATATATATATATGTATATATATATATATTTATATCTCACATTGACCCTAGTCTTAATTACAAGATAATTAATGTCCTAAATAGATCCCTAGATATGTGTCTTTCTACATTAGTGGAGATTGGTATGAAAAACAAGCTAATAATAGTGTTATTATGAATTGCATTATACCGAGACATCATCTTTATGTACAATCTTAACTTATTGAGTAAATCTAAGTTTCATTTGACTAGTTACTTGCTTATTACACATATATACACACAAGTTATTAATTATAGGGGAGAATGAAGAACTGATGAATGGTATGATGATTCATTGAGAGTTATTTATTGATTTCTAAAAAGACTTGTACAATTTCAACAGCCTTTGAGACAATAATTTTGAACATCTACTTAATCTAGTTTGTTTTAGTTTGAGTTTTTATTTAGAGTTAATAATAAATTATAAGTGTTTGATTTTATTTTGTATGAGGACAAGCAATGTCTTAAGTTTTGGGTATTTGATAGGGGTTTATATAGAGTATTATTTCTATCATTCTGGACTTTGATTTTTTTCTCTAAATTAAGAATATTTGGCTATTAATTTGAGGTTTTTGATCATATACAGGTTTACAAACCAAGGCGTGAAGATATAGGAAAGATCGAGCATAAAATGGATAAGAAATGACAAAGAAATAAAGGACCGACCAAACCTTGTCTGGCACTGTGGTACCCAAGGGTGGATGCCATGGCATCTAAGGCAGAATGTAGGGCATTACGCACCAACCACCAACACCATGATGCCCAGAAAAGTCATTACATCCACCCATTTTTAAGGTTTGGGTGCCACAATGCTCATGTGACATATGAAATACCCTGAGGTTATGAAGACCAATAAAAAAACTCTTTTTAGAGCCAAAACACACACAATATTAGAGGCAAAGACTTAGGGCAAACAAAACACATCATAAAATAAGATATCAAAGTGAAAAATTCAAGATTTAAGATTAAGATTTGTGCTTTCCTACAAGGAAGAGATAGAGGCAATCCAGGGGATTAACTTTGTGTAAATACTTCTGTTTTCTTGTCATTATAATCTTGTTCATGGTGTTTTCTATTCTTTACTTTAATACTCATGGATTAATGACGAACTAAATGCTTTTTATCTAGGGTAGGCTATTGAACCTAATATATTGTTAGATTTTATTGACTCTTAGTTTATGAATTTAATACATTAAATTGATTCATTCTATCTTGTGATTAAAACTTTCATTATATCTAGCCAATATTTTGAATAATCAAGGAACCATAATGAACTTGAAAGAGGAATTTATGTATTTAGCTTAGGACAGTTTGATGCACAATCATAGGGTGATAGCTACAAGTTTTGTGTAGGATAGAAATATACCTAGATGGTATGTATGGTATTATTTAGACCCGTTTTTAATAAATTGCATTCTATTCGGATTACCATAGTCATATAGATGATTTTTAGGGTGTAATATAGTTACTCTACCATCGATAGAGACTTGTGATGAGATTATAGTTTAGCCAACAATTTGTATTAAGAGATTAACAAAGAGATTAATAAGTCTAATTAAATATTATGGGATAAGTTGAAACTCTATATTCCCTTTGATTAGTGAATTCAAACCCTTGCTTGCCTTTGATTTAAATTAGGTTTAATTGGTAGAAATAGATTAATTAGTTAAAATTCATCTTTTGATTTATTTGGATAAAAGTAAGTAGAATTAATTTTAGTACTCGATTCAAGGAAATTGGTTAAATAAGTCCTTATGGGAAGGATATTTGGACTTCAATCCTATATTAATTGATACAGTAGCGTGTATTTGCACTTAGCTATTATTGTATACATCAATACTCATAGGCTTTTCCTCTCCCTTTGGCTTTGTGCTATGTAAGTTTGTTGAGCCAAGGTTTGCATGCATGAAATTTTTACAAAATGTTTTGATGCCAATGCCTTGTATGTATCCTTCTCAATATTTTACCTGTTTGGTAATTTTATAGCTTAGAAATTTGTTAAAATATAAGGAGTAGTACCTTTGTCTTGTTATGTTCTGGGGATGGATACTTACCCTTTTGTGACTTAGATTGTGCTTTTCAAGGTTTTGATTAGGTTATTTATGGCAAGTGTTGGTCAATAGTTGATGCTTCTTTATTAGATATAGAGGTGTCTCCACCGTTTTAATGACTTAGATTGTGTTGTCTAATTTTTGTTAAGCTGTTTACGATAAGTGTAGCCTAATTGCAGATGACCTTTTATTTTCATGCCTCAATTATATTCTAGGGTTTTTTTCTCTCTTACTAATATTTTTTATTATATAAGCATATTCAATCTCAGGGCATATGTATGCCTTTTATATGGCTTGTACTAATACCTTATATATGGGTACCAGTTTTGTCATTGCTTATATGCCAATTTCTATAGTTTATATAAGCATGAATTTAAAGTATAAGGGGGTGGTACCTTTGTTCCTTTTGTATCTCGGAGTAACCTTACCTTTTATGACTTGGATTATGTTTGTCCAAGGGTTTGTTGGGTTACACCTGGCAGTTGTAGCTATCCACTTGTGGTAGTATTCTACTTATAGCCGGTGTTGACATCTTGGTTGTTATTAAACCTTCACAAGTAGACTTTATTATAGTTTAGCTATTATATGTATTTAGGTTATTTTACTCAAGCCTTTTTCTATGGGTCCTCGCCATAAGGGTTCTTAATGTAGGATTTTTTTCCATGCAGGCTTCTTTCATGGAATAATTCCATGTAGAGATATTGAGTAAGGAACCTACCATTAGGGTCTCTTAACAAGAATAATTATGAGAAGTCATCTTGCATGGAATGACTCTATGAAAGCTTCTCTTATATGGATCAAAGCATAAAGGCATCTCGCACAAGATTCACACTATGAAGGAATCTCTACAATAATGATGTGATGAAGGCATCTTGATATTAGGGACAACTTCATAAAGGCTTCTATAAATATTCAGGCATCTATGGGACAACATGGTCATCTTTTACTAGGACCATATCATAGAGGCATCTGCATATTGCTATGCATAGGGTTTTAAAATAGGACATTTTCCATAAAGTAACTAGGTACTCGCAAGCATCCATAAAGATTATTCCAACATAGGCAACCTATATAGAAACTTTTCTACACAAGTTATTTGAGCAATATGAGAAACCAAAATAGTGTGGTATTTTTGGAATAACATGGAGTTCCATGATATGCATAAGAAGATGATGGGCATATTTTATACATATTATTTAAGCATTTATAAATTTAACATTTGTTCATTTTAAGTATGAATATTAGGCTTTTTATGTGCTTTATTATTTTATAGGTTTGAAGTCAATAAAGATATTTGAAAAAAAAATTAAAAGAAAACGTAGGTAAAAGTATCAAATCTACTATAATAGATTGCTACAATACTCTACTATAGTAATTTTGCTACAATAGCGTTGCAGTGTCAAAGTAAGTGTTCCCAGCATCATGGTGCCCAAAAGCCAAGGCCACAGTGTATGAATAGTACCCTTGTGAACAAAAATGCTTGAACAATACTTTTTAAACAATATCATCACTAGGCACAAAAAAGAAAATTTTTAGTCTGACTTATATTTGATATTTTACCTTAATTTGAAGACTAAAATAACTTATAAATAGAATATCAAAAAGCCTATTTCAAAAAACAGGAGGGGAGAACCAAGAAGAAGAGATAAGAAGAAAGAGTACAAGAGAAACAACTTTTTAGAGAGAGAAAGAGTAACTTTTTGAGGATTAAGAAAACTAAAAGATTGAAGATTATAGTAAAATTAGTTTTATTTCTTCAACTCTTTATTTCTAGTTTCTATGATTTTTATGATATTTTTTTTAATAAGCTCTTGAAATCTTTATTTCATCATAGATAAAATTTTATATCTAGGGTTATAACTTTGAACCCGATATGTGATTGAATTCAAGTTCTTTTTTTATTTTTATGAACTTAATAATAAAATTGTTTAATTTTTTTATGTTTAGTGCTTTTTAATTACTTGATCACTAATTAGATTAATTCAGGAATCTCAATAAACTTGATGAAGGAATTTTTGTGTTAGCCTTGAATAATTTGATATATGATTATAATGTAGCAGTTATGAGTTTCATACGAGATAGACATATATTCATATGGCATATATAGTGTTAACAGATTAGGTTTTAATGAATCTTATTCCCATCTAATTATCATATACATATAAGTAATTGTAAGGGTAAGATATAGTCACGCAACCATTGACAGAGGCTTGTGATGATATTAAGGATTTAGCCAACAATTCATATTGAGGGATTAACTTAAGAAAAAATTAATAATTTAAGTAAAGTATCGAGGGATAGTTGTAATCTTAGGTTGTATATATTATTGTTAATTATATCTTGTTATCTCTAGTTTTATTTTAATTGTTAGTTTTTTGTTTACTTAGATTAGATTACTTTATCTTTTGACTTTTATTTTTCTAAATAAAAGTAAGAATACATAATTTTAGTACTTAGCATAACAATATTATCAATTCCTCATAAGAATGATACTCTACTTATTTTTTATTATTTATTTACAATAACGTTCACTTGCGCTTCAGTACAACACAACAATACCTCTATAAGGAACTTACCATAAGGCTTTTGGAACAATGCACACTTACATGTGATAGGCTAAATTCATTAGTTTTTTTTCTCCTTAAACTTAATATTTGTTTGTTTAAATTTAGATATTTGGCTATTTATGCATATTTTAGTTAAATTATAGATTTAAAGATATTTAGCATAATACAAAAACGGACAAAAAAGGAGCAAAAATGTCAAAAATAGAACTTGAGTGCCACGTCGCCATCATACCAAGCCGTGGTGCTAGAACATGAAGAATAATTACTCCAAGTCTAAGCACTATAGCACCTAAAGCTCAGCGCCGCAGTGCTGCAACGACTAAAAAATTAACCGATCCTGAAGTTGAGTGCGACAACATTGGGCAGTTAAAGCCGGTGCTAAGGCAAAATCTAAAAATCCTTACTTGCCTTGAATGCAATTATTATCCTAATTTAAAGATACAACCCTAAAAATAGAAGTCTTTTGTAGTCAAAATCATACAATAAAAGAGTGCATGAAAGAAAATAACTTATTTTAGAGTTAAAGCAAATTTTGAAGATTAGAGAGGAAGCTTTTGTAACAAGAGAGAGAAAAGGAAAAATCAGGGCATTATTCCTTTGTTAACTTTATCTCCCTATTGTACTTTTTTGTTCTTCTTGATGTCGATAGCTTTCTGCTCTAGAACTTTATTTTTCATCATGAGCTAAGCTTTTATTACTAGGATTGCAGCTTTGAACTTAAAATGTAATTGAATTTGATTTCTTTTCCTATTTTGGAAACTTAATATCTAAATTATTCAGTTTATCTGTGCTTAATACTTTCTTTTTATCTGGCTAAAAATTAGATTGTTTTAGGAACCATAAAGAACCTGGAAAAGATATTTATGTGTTTAGCTTTAGGTAAACTAATATATGATTATAGCATAAAAGTTATAAGTTTGATATGAAATAGAAGTATACTTATATGTCATATATAGTTTTATAAAAACATATTCTTAATGCATTTTGCCTTTATTTGATTACTATAGAATTATAGATAATTGTTAAGGTAAGATATATTCATTTGACCATCAAAAGAGGCTTACAAAGATATTAGGAGTCTTAACCAACAATTCGTATTGAGGGATTAAATTAAGAGAAGATTAATTGATTTAAGTAAAGTATCGAGGGATAATTGTAATCCTAGGTTTATTTTATATTGGTGATTCATAATTGTTAACGTTCATTATCTCTTTGCTATTTTCTATTTACTTAGATTAGATTAATTGTTTTTAATTTTTAATCATCTAGATAAAAGTAAAGAGACATAATATTAGTACTTAGTAAGTATAGGATAACAATTCCTCATTGGAATAATACTCTTCTTATTCTATATTACTTGTTTGTGATTGTGTTCACTTGTGCTTTAGAATTTCCACAACAACATGATTATGTTGGCATGGGATATTCATAGGTGCAAGACCCTATGAAGATTCTGACTTTAATTCAGACTTCTATACAACTAGTATGAGAAATATCGTGAGGGTGATTGCTGGACTCGCTAAATGCTTTGTTTAGTATAGCCTTCCTCGTGAAGACAACCCCACATGAGAGGTACGACTTATTGTTAGTCTTTTATTCTGTTAAGTAAAAGTAGTCATCTTGCCATTTGATGTTATGCCAAGGGAGGAAAAGTTAGTCTTTGTATTTTTTAATAATTGTGGGCATTGTTTTGTGTGCTTTCTTGAGATTTCTCCCAAGCATAGGGTACGACCTTATTTAAGAGAGAAGAGTACTTGCTTAGGTTTAGCTCAATGTCCATTCATTATTAAGATTGGTCATAACTGTCGGGGAACAATGCTAAGTATGCTTAAGAATAATGCCAAAGCTTAACTATCCATTATATTAGTAGGAAGTGTTCTTAGAAATAACTCTAAGGCCTAGTCATTTACTGTATGAGTGGAGAATGTGCTTGGGATCAACTTCAAGGACTAACCATCCATTGTACAAGTAGGTAATGTGCTTGTGATTAACTCCAAAGCTTAGTCATCCATTGTAAGATTGGAGAATGTGCTTGGAATTAGCCTTAAGACTTAGCCATCTACTATATGAGTGGGACATATGCTTGAGATTAACTCCAAAGCTTATCCATCTACTTTATAAGTTGGAAATATGCTTAGGCTCAGCTCCAAGGCTTAGCCATCCACTATATGATTAGGCAATGTACTTAGGCTTAGCTCCAAGGCTTATCCATCCATTGTATTGGTGAACGTCTTGCTTAAATACAAAAAGAAACTTGGCCATCCATGATATGAATGAGCATCACATGTATTTAAGCCACCATTTAAGAGATAAGTTGTTCTTTCATTGTTCTTTACTAGTTAAAGGCTTACATAAAGCTTTATTCATCCTAAGTGTGCATTTTGCACTTATTAGGATGAAAAATAATACCTAGCTATAGTAAAATTTTAGTCACTTGCCACTGATAGGATCATGGAAAGCCAAGTGAGAGTAACCATTGTCAAAGGCTTCTCTGACAATGTAGGACCTTCCTATGGTACCATAAATTTAGAGGGTAGAGGCATATTTTTCTTTATATGCTCTACCACTTTTAACACATAACTTACATCTTTTAGTGTCTTCTTATTTTTCATCGACGACCCTAAGCTTTAACATGAGGTTAGTTATAAAGACTAGAGATTTGCCTTATGCAAGTATTACTCTTACAGTAGGCACAAAGATTTTAACTGGTTTTATGGCCTTGTGTCTATATTTTAAAGAGTACATGTATCAACTAGTGGCATTATATAGTGATGTTCAAAAGGCCCATAGGACATTATATAGTGATGTTCAAAAGGCCCATAGGACATTATAGACATTGCTTAGTCCATAGAGTACTCGTACACCATCTTGCTAAGTATGTTTTAACATTGTTTTATTGGTTGCCTCAGTCTAACTATTGCCTCAGAGGTAGTATAATGTAAAGTGTCTATGCTTGATGTCATAATGCCCTAAGGTGGCATTAATTTGTTAGTTCACAAATGGCATGCCACTATCACTGATGATCTTATACAGGATGCTCAAGTGGCATATAATATGTCCTTATAAAAAGTTAATTACAATAGCATCTGTAGCCTTCTTCATAGGGATGGCACCACCAATTTTCAGAAGTAGTATACAACTACCAGTATTTAGATGTGTCCTCTAATAGAATGATTAATTGGTCGAGCCAGATCAATCCCCTAAGTGTGAAAGAGCTAAGATATTGTCATGTCTTATAGGGTTGTAAGGTAATGGTTCTGTAGATTAGCATTGATTTAACAAGTAGCACTTTTTGACAAAGTCTTTGGCATTGTTTAGTATGCTAAGCTAGTAATAGCCTAATTCGAGTAATTGGCAGTACAAAATTTTGCTTTCCTTAGTGCTCCATACATACTTTAACTTAGGTTTCATGCAATAGTTTTTGTGCTTTAATGAAGTCTAGGCATCTTAAGGATTCTCCCATAAAGATCTTTCAAAAAAGGTTTTTATTCTTCATAAAATACCACTTAGCAGTCCATTTGAGCCTGTGGGTATCTGAGGAGTTAGGTAGTAGTGTTTTTTTGATGAAGTATTCTATAAAGGTTATGGACACCTTGTAATATCCAATCCCTATTAGTAGTATTGGCGCCTAGATTTCGGCATAGAACAAATAAGACACCGTAGGGTTACTCGATTTTAACCCTATTAGAAATATTCTCTTTATAGTACACGTGAGAGATATTAGACCTAATTTGGTAATTTTACACTCGATCGGTGAGCCGGATGACCCTAGAATATGTTTAGAATTTTTCTCTATTGGCTTGGAAAAGAAAATTCTAATTTACTACATGAATTTTCATTTAAGGGTTATGAATGGAACAAGCCTTTGTTGAGAAACATAATCCATATATTAGAGAATGGACCAATTAGAAGAAATCTCATGGATTGCCAAGTTGGAAGTTCTAGTTAGTTCTTTGAACTATTCTAACTAGATAGTTACAAATGAACTAATTACATAATTAGTTTTTAACTAATGGCAAATTAGAAGTTTTAAGTAAGTTGAAGGGCAAAATGGTAAATTGAGGGAGCATTATATATATGTTAGAAGTGTGTAGAAATTTGAAGAGAGATCAAAACCAACACTTAGCCAAAAAAAAAGAGAGAAATTCGAGCTTCAGTGACTATTCAAGTTTTTTTTCATGATTTTTCATGTGTAATCAAGCCAAATTAAGGTTACAAATCCATCCCAAAGCTCAATTGAAGTCTCTATTAGTGGAAATTCAAGACAAAGAGGTAAGAAAAGCATCTTTTATGAGTTTGATAAGTGAGATTTCAAGAATGTTTTAATTGATGTTCTTATGTGTATTCTTGGCTTAGATTGAGTTGAATTCTAGGGTGGAGCTTGAAGGAGTCATCAATTGGAAGAAATTGGCAAGGTGAGAATTAGGGTTTTTGGTGATTTTGTTGTAGAAATTTCAATTGGTTGTAATTAGGGCTTTAGAATGAAATTGGCATGATTTTGTTGTAATTGGAACAAGAAATTGAGAAAAGGAATGTGTTGGAACCTAGGGTGAAATTCTGCCACTTTAGGGAAGTTAGGAATTGAGTGGTGTTTTGATTGAATTGTTGTGTGTAAATAGTGCATATAGTGAATTGAATGTATATAGTTGATGGAAAAACTAAAAATGAAGAAAATGGGACATAATTGTCCATGTTGGAAAGGTGAAGGGCAAGTATGTCCAATCAAATTATAAGGTGTTCAATAATTTTCAGGGCGCCGGATGGTGAGTTAGTTTCGATTATGGCTCCGTAACTAAAATCGGGAAGTAGTTTACATCCGGACTTTGTATGCCGATTAGGGCATTTAGTAGTTAAATGAGATTCTAGTATTCGATTTGGTTCTAAATGTCATTTATGGCGCGTAGGTGAAGATAACCGAGAGCGTTAACGGGAGCGGAAATCGGGAGCAAAATTGAGCGTGGAGCGGTTGTGAGTGGAAATCTGCCCTTTTTTTTACCTTTCGGTTATTATATTTTTGCACAATGACTATGTATGTTTTATGAGCTTTCGATGCATAAACATGATTTATGATCTTGATATATTCATAGACATGCTTTTACATGATCGATTTGTGAAACAGTTTTAAAATTTTTGGATTCGTTTTAAGGCCATTGGTACCCTCAGATTATAGTGGTGATGATTGTATTAGACTCGGCCGGTATATCCCGTGCACATGGACAGGTCTTGGGGGTGTGCCACTAACTCCGGGAAGTTGGGATATCGAGTCATATGAGTCGCTCTATGTGTATGGGATATTGTCTTGCTATATGCATGCGATGTAGGATTCCGTTGCGTAGCCAGTGAGATGTCTTGAGATGTCACTGTGGGTGCTGCTAGTTGAGGTGCCCTGTGACCTACTCACGTATGCGGTGCTAGTTGAGTCGCTGTGTGGGTATAGAGCTTTAGAGTTACCATTGGTACAGTTTAGAAAGAAAATGGCCGAGTGAGGATTTTACTAGTTTTCGATTTACCGATATCATTTATGCATTTATATGCGCACAGCAGTTATTATGTTATACAGATTCTGAATATAGTTTTCCAAAGATGTAGATAAAACCCGCTCGGCAAGATTTCATTAGCATATGATATTAGAAACCGTTTTACAGTTTTACATCCATTTTAGAAGCATAATTTCTATATGTACTTTAGAAATTGCTATCTTTGTATAATATTCTTGTAATTGAATTCTCATTTACACTAACTGAGCTCCTTTAGCTTACCCGTTTTATATTTTATGTTTTAAACCCCTTTCCCAGATGCAGGTCTCGGAATGCAAGCTGCTGATTCTCCTATTGCAGAGTAGTGGGCCGAATCCAAAGATAATTTTTGTACATGTAAATGTGCTAATAGCACTCTTTACTTTATGCATAATAGTTGTAGGCATGTATATTTGTAAGTATGTGTTGAATCAAGAAGAAGAGATTTCCAGTTTATGATGATCATTTTTACTTTTTATGATTATGCTTATTTTGTGATTTAACGAAATAATTGAGTTGTGTTGGATTTGATTTGGAAAAGACCGGAGGTCCGAATTGGTAGAATTGAGATGTGTTGGAATTAGAAGTGAAATTTCTTTGCAGGTTTATATGGATTTTTTGAAAAACAGGGGAAACTCTGTCCGTTTGTTTTTAAAATTAAGATGTCGTTTTCATGTATATTACTATATCTTCTTAGTAGTAACAAGAATTAAAAAGGGGTTCGCCTCGCGGAATTTCTCAACATACCCAGTTAGGTTCGGAGGAACTTCCGTTGGGGTGCCCGACAGGGCCGCTAAGATCTATAGTAGAGGGTCTCGAGTCGGGTCCTGTCACACCTTTTTTTTGTGAATCTCTAAATAATAGCTTAAGTTATGGACACCTCTTTTTTGTGAATCTATAAATAATAGCTTAAGTAGTTAGCTTGTATGACTTATACTTGACTATGCACTTTTTGCCAGTAATATCCAACCCTCTGAGCCTTTTATTTTAGGTTACATATAGGTTTTGTGCTATAGAAAATTTATGAATGTCTTGTACAAGTTGTCAACCTTTTTGCTAATGGATACGACATATGAGTATTCCTCCAACGAACCTTTTGTAGAGCTTACCTATGACTAGTTTACAACCTTTGAGGGCCTTAAAGAATTGATTATTCCCTAGATTTTGTAGTCCTCATTTGATAACTTCTCACCAGTCTTCTATTATGGCCTGGGTTATCGCCAAATTTTATCTTGTGACAAGATGAATTTGTTGCACTTTCTTATTGTGATGCTTGATGGTTCATTAGTTAAGTCCATATTAGTCCACAAAGTGGTTAAGGCATTCGCATACATGTTCTTTGCTCATGTCATGTGCTCAATTATGACCTCATCCAATGTGGCCAATAGCTACTGCAATATAATTTTGTATAAGAATATTGTTGGCTCCTGTACGACAAACTAGCCTTCAATTTACTGGATTAGAAATTTTAAGTTCCCTATGAGTTTAATCCATTTCACACCTACCTTAGGTGGTAATTATGCCTATAATGGCTACTTTATACTTTGCTATATTATTAGTGCAAGGAAAATCAAGTTGAAAAGAAAAGATATAAGACTTTCCTTATGAGTTGATGATCTCAAACCCAATGTCATTAGCTATAGCAGTAGTTGAGTAATCAAAATAGAGCTTTCATCATTTGTTTTCATTTATGGCACATACTTGTTCAGCCAGAGGCCCTAATATTTCTTAAGATAAGGGCACCTCTTGATTTGTAGAAAATGCAGTGATTATGTTAATTACAACCTAACCCTTAATTGTACTTGACACCAAATAAGTGCAATACAATTCTATGAGAATGAGAAACCATTGTGCTAGCTTGATAAACAGTATAAATCTAAGGAGTAGGTAATGGGGTCAATCATTGTCATGCGATAGAGTGAATTTGCTAGGAAGTAATGTCATAGCCTTTGTGAGTCATATATAAGAGAAAGAGAGACATGATCTAGCTTGAAGTATCTTATCTCTATCAATTAACATAGCAGATGTGTTACTCTTATTGAGATTTATGCTTATGTGCCATCTCATTATGTATAAATATTTAATGATAGTATTTATACAATTATCATTTCTAATAAAATCGTTAATATTATTTATAATAAATGGTAAGATTCTTGTAATATTTTAGATATTGTATGATCTGAAGGAGTTCAGATATGGTCTAAAGGTATTTAGAATAGTGCTAAGAGTTAGCAACGCTAATAGTTAAAAGTACTAAGAGTTAGTGGTGCAAAGAGTTAGCAAAATCTAAACAGTTAGAGCCTTGTCTGAAATAGGACAATGACCAGAGAATATATTAATAATGACATAGCTGCGAAGAGTAGCATATGGTGCTAAGAAATGTCATTATGCAAGTATGTTCTCAAATATGATATTCCTGATCTAATTTCATAGATGCGGGTCTATGGTGGAACCCATTAATATAGATTAGTGTATGTCTATACCTGAATGGTCCAGATGGTTAGTCTTAGCAAACTATGAGCTTAGTGGAAGCTCGTATAGACATATAGGTATTCAGTGAGGACTGGATATTGAACAGACTCACAAAGACCTCTAATAGCCATCTCATAACACCGTCAATGGAAGGTCTTCTGAGTTAAGTAGTATTTGTGGTCCTTTGACCTGAGTGCCACGGTGGGCTTGTGAGTGATCCACCATACTTTGGTTCCACACATGTCAGAGACTTTTCATGGTCTGACCGTTGTGTGTCGCTAGGTATGGTTTAATGCTCATAGAATCTAGTGCGTATAGATATAGATCCATTAGCTCATATGAGTGGGTTGTATATCCTAATGCTCCGAGATTGTATTTTAGAAAGTCTTGTAGCCATAAGCATAAACCTCAAAAATATATTCCGAAGGGATAAACAATATTACAAAAGTGTTTATGGATATTATTTAAGGAAGTATAAATCTGGAGATAAGTTGATGGTTGAGCAAATAGAGATTTAACAGTAATGATCTATATCTCAGCTCTTCTAGTATATATATATAATGGAGGGATTATACAAATATGTAATAACCTCAACTTGCATGGTCTAATGCGCTGATTTGTAATATCCGTAACGTGTGTGGGGGGCATCGTTCACAGACATATGGAGGAGCTCCATATGACAAATCAGGTGTGGACCTAGAGAGTCTCACAATATGAAGTGTACTCGTTACGCACTAGAGTAGTAGATTGGATTGAATAATTTGATATAATAAATTTTAGTTAAATAGAATAATTATTTTGGGATCCCTCGAGATGTGTATTTGTCAAGACTTATTTGTTAAGTACATCATTGAATTAATTAACAAGAGTTGTTAATTAATAGGAAATTGACAAGTGGCACAATTTGGTTCATGATTTGATTTTACCTTAATTTTACCATTTAGCATTGGTAGTAAAAACTAGTAAGGTAAAAAATAATTATTCAAAATTATTTTTAATAATTAAATTAGATATTATTATTATATTATTAGATAATATGGTAATATATTAATCATGACCATTGTATTTTAATATAATGAGGGGCCTAAATGTTGGCCATTTATTTACCTAATAGGATTAAAATAATTATATTTGTTAGAAAATAATTTATTTAGGTGGCCATTATTCTAGTACTTAATAAATTAATCCTAAGTAGGAGACCAACAATTAAATTGGTAGAGCACTTGTTCTTACTTTATCAAAAAGTGTTGAATAATAAAAATAAAACTTTGGCTAACAATTGAATTAATTCATTCATTCATCTTGGAGGAGAAGATTCAGCTAAGCAATTCAAGGTAAGTGAGAGAGTTTTAGATTTGTGTTTTTCAAGTGTTGAAAGCAAAAGGAACTTCTCTTCATCTTCTTCTCTCATAATGGATCAAAATGAATAAATGAAAATAAAGAAAAAGATTAGTAATTGTAGACAAGAGTTGTGCTAAAATTAATTAATCTATGGAAATTGTTTCCATCATTTAAACAAGAGTTGTATATAAATGTTTACCATCTCCATTTAAGAATAAAATAATTTGTGTTCAAAGAGTTTGAATACATGTGTTGAAAATTGTAAAACTAAGCTATCATTTTAGCTCCATCATCCCACCAAACCATTATGGACTAGAATTGTTCAACAATTCACTTCAAGGTGAGCTCTTCAATTAGATTGTTAGAGGACTTAAAGAATTTATAAAGCTACCTTCATTAAGTAAGTGTTCTTTACATTTTTTTTTTAAGTAATACAATTGGTCATCATGTAAAAGTTATTGTATAATAGTTATACTTGAACATATATGTGATATATGTGGTTAAATTTATTAAATTGGGTGTATATATTCACATGCTTCTGCTGCGTGTAGTAATTTTTAAAATTATTTATACACTGGTATGTCACACACTCGATTTTCAACAGCTCTTACTATTGGTAAGGCGCCAATGGTTATGGCTATGGCTATAAGATAAATACGTAGTAGCTTCCACTTACAGGAGCTCTCCTGGTGCGTAATGCTAGAATCTTGCAATAGATCTTTAGGAAGTTTGCTTCTTGTACTTCCTTGCACTTAAATTCAACATTCTTTAAGAACTTGAAAAACTTGCCCATTAAGACCCCAAAAGCACACTTTTTAGGGTTCATTTTGAGGTTGTATCGACGATAGTACTTGAAACTTTTTAGATGATAGCTAGATGATATTCTCGGTTAGTGCATAATCTATAAAATCCTCTATTAGATTGACCACTAGATCATCTACTTCGTTCCCCACTTCCAGACCTATCATATCATGAAATATTAGGGTTATGTTGTTGGGATTTGTGCTCATGTTCCATTTCATTTTGTATAAATATTTTATTTTAATATTTATGCAATAAATATTTCATCAAATTGCTAATAAAATTTATAATATGGTAAGAAGCTTGTAATGTTTTAGATAATATATAATTTAAAGAAGTTCAAATATGGTCTAAAAGAGTTTAAACAAAGATATTTAGAGTTATAAGTGCTAAGAGTTAACACTGCTAAAAGTTAATAGGTTATAAGAGTTAGAGAAATCTAAAGAGTAAGAGCCTTGTCTGAAATGAGACAAAGACCTGGGAATATGTTAACAATGACATGTAGCAAGGAGTTACAAATAGTTCTAGGAAATGTCATTGTGCAAGTATATTCTCAAACGTTATGTTCCTGATCTACCTTCACTGATGTGGGTCTGTTGGTATAGGCATATGGGTAGACTATGAGCTTAATGACAACTTGTAGTTATACGGGTATTCAGTCAGGACTGGGTACTGAACAGACTCAATGAAGACCTCTAATAGACATCTCATAAAGCTGTCAATAGAGGGTTTTCTCGAGTTGAGTAGTATTCGTGGTTCCTTGACCTAAGCACCATGGTGGACTCGCAAGTGATCCACCATACTTAGGTTCCACACATGTCAGATACCTTTTATGGTTGGACTTCTGGGTGTTACTAGGTATGGTCCGATGCTCATGAGTGTGTAAATATAGGATCCATCAACTCATATAAATGAGTTGTATATTCTGATAGTCCAATATTGTATTTAGAAAGTTTTATGTCCATAAGCAATAAACTAGGGAAATATTTTTTCGTAGGATAAAAAATATCGCAAAAGTGTCTGCGGATATTATTTATAGAAATGTAAATATGGAGATAAGTTTAAGGTTAAGCATATAGAGACTTGACAGTGATGATTTATGTCTATACTCTTTTAGGATATAAGTGACAAAGGGATTATACAAATATGTATTAACCTTAACTTATATGGTTCAATGCGCTGTTTTATAATTTTTATAACGTAATTTGTGGGGTATCATTTACGAACATACGAAAGAGTTCCATAAGACAAACAAGTATGAACCTAAAGAGTGTCACAATATAAAGTGTACTCATTGAGTACTTGGATCAAATGGTTCGATCTGGAAAGATCTCAAAAAATGGAAATTGTTTTAGGGTGTCTTGAGAAATTAATAGGGCTTAAGTGTTAAGTTCAGCATGATATTGATAAGTGGCAAGTATGGACTTTCCATCTAAGCCACTATTTGAAAGTGAAAGCATAAGGTGCCATTCACCTCATTCGGCCATTTCACTATTTACAATTGAATTGTCATGCTTTTTGTTTAAGCATGAGGTGGCTTGATTAATGGAAATTGAAAAAGCATTTTAGCCACCAATCTTCCTTCCATTTGGACAAATCAAAAGTCATAGCCATAAAGCTACTCAATTTAGCATGAGGTAGGTTAAATGGTTGCATTGTCATACTTCAAATGTATAGCCACTCAAATAAATTTAATAGGTGAATGTGGTCAATGAATGACCGAACATAAGATATGAGATCAATCTTAAATAATTATGATCCAATGCTTTTACCCTTAATGATTTATAAATCAAAGGTAAGAGCATGTAAATAAAGAGCTAAATCAAAAGCCAATAATTCATTTTGAAATTAGTTTCTACATCATCATATGATAGTCACTTAATAAAAAAGGAAAGAAACTCATTCTAATCTACGATGTGATCATCACATGTTAAAATTATAATTAAAATCGTGATTAATCAAGGCTTTAATCTGACCATGATAAATATGTTGGATCTAATATACGTATGGGTGTATTCATAAACTAATGTGTCTATTGCCTAAATACATATCAAATACATATTTAAGTCTGACGAAAATATGAAACTTGCAATAAACACAATAAATAAAAATATTAATTACATTAATATATTTATAGGATAGAGAACTTACCTCAACGTGTAACGTTATTGATTGTCTATTTTAATAACTTAGCGCAAGTGCACGCTTTTTCTATCAAGTAATATAGGACTAAGTCCAGATTATTGATCCCATAGAGACTATTGTTTCTATCTTCTTTAATCGAATACTAAAATTACTCTACTTTACCTTTATCCAGACTAGCTTCAAAGGTGGAGTTTAACTAACTAAATTATTGCTATAAAATTGAACCTAATTAAAATATTGTAAATACTTAGAGATAGAATTCACTCAATTGATAAGTAATCTAGGGTATCGACGCATCCTCTAGTGGGTCACTAAACCCTTTAACCCCTTAGTTATTTCTCTTTTTATCAATTGATTGGCTAGACACTGATTTCATCATAAGCTTCTGTCGACAGTCGAATGATAATATCATACCCTAACAATTACCTATATCTCTATGGTAATCCGAATAAGATGCAACTCATTAAGATTAAGTATAATTAAACCATACATGCCACTTAAGTATATGTCTATCCTAGATGGAACTCATAGATATTACCCTATGATCATATATCAATCTATCATAGGCTAAACACATGATTCCTTTCGTCAAAGCTATCATGGTTCCTAAACAATCAAAATAGTGATCAAGTATAATGAAAGCATTAAGCATAGATAGATTCAATCAATTAAGGGATAAAAGTTCATAGCTAAGAGATTAAAAGAATCAATTACATGTTAGGTTCAATAACGTCTAACCCTAAATCAAAAGAAATTAGCTCATGTTCAAAACAAGATCAAAGCAAAAGTATGAAAATATAATGAATGAAATCATCTCTTAAAAGTAAGGAATAAAACAAAATAAGTAATGCCTTGAGTTGTTCTTCTTCCTCTTGTCTTGATTGCTCAAGAGTTGATTCCCCAATCTTCAATCTTCAATAACTTCACCTTGATCTTTTGGCTTGAATGTGTGTTTGTTGATTGTGTTATTCTCCTTACTAAGTCTCTCTATTTTTGCCTCAAAAGAGTATTTTTGTTGCTATGAGAAACCCTAGGCACGAGGAGCTTCCAATCCCCCTTCAATAGGCGAGTTTAGAAGGGCATTTAAACATCCGCACGGACGCCGCGGCACTGGCCACGAGTACAGGTCTGCCAAGATGTCGACAAGCGCCGCGGCACTGGGTGCTGAGCGCTGCGGCGCTCACTCGCTGTTCTGGGCGCTGTGACACTTAGCTCTGGGCGCTGCGGCGCCCAGCCACCTGCTGCTGCGCTACTTTCGTATTTTGAACGTAACTTCTTCGTTTGACGTCCGATTTGCCTCCCGTTTATTCCTACGCGTCACATTTTCCGTCGTGCATCTGTTTATGATCAGAAAACACAATTAAATAGTCAAATACTTATGATTTAGAGCAAAATACGAAAGTTAAGTACAAAACCTACTAGTGCTTTTATGCCCCTATTAGTTATACACATAGTTCATCGGAGTCCGCATGGAGACCAACTCGCGGGCAGTTTTAGTCACCAACATTGTGAGTTTGGTGAGCTAGAACAGCAACCCTATACGCAGCACCGGGTTTAACTCTTAAATCCTAAAATGATCTGTGTGTGTTTTTATCCTTTTCTCCAAAAGAATAGGAAACAGAGAATTTGAAGCAATCCACCATTGCTTCAAATGAAACCATAGAGAAAAATGAAACAATTTCATTTTTCCCAATTTTCCTTTTTTTTTCTTCTTCTTCTCTTCTTCTTCTTCTTCTCTTTTCACTTCTTTCTTCTCCTTCTCTCGGCCAAATGGCCAAAATTCACACCAATTTCACTTTTCCAAATCTCTCCCTCTTTATATATATCTAATATATATAATATAATATATAATATAATATAATATAATAAAATAAAATAATATAAAAATATATTATATTATATAATAAGAGAGATATTTTTATTATTTAACAATTAAATAATCAAAGTGTGAAATAACCATTTTGTCCCTCATGTATAGTTACAATTTTACCTCTAGTGAGTTCTACCAAACTTACACTTGGATAAACTCAACTGAGGGTCCACAATACGCCACATGTCATTATACAATTAGTAAATAACAATTATTGATTAATTGTTGTATTTAACACTTAAATACAGACACGCACACATTCCTGTGGTATTGCTGAATATTACTAGATTAAACACTTTAATCAAACACGCTGCTCCAATGCACAACGAGTACACTCCATATCGCGGGACTCCCTAGGTCTTACGTCCGATTCGTCAAATGAAACTATTTCATGAGTCCGTGAGCAATGCCCCACGTATACATCAAGGATATACAAATCAGCGCGTTGAACTATGCAAGTTGAGGTTACAACGCATACATATAATCCGTCCGTCATAATATCCTAGATGTGCGGGGATATAGATTATCACCGTCAAATCCTCTTTTGCTCATCCATATCTTATCTCAAGACTTATATCTCACTGAACAATATGCGCAAACTCTTTTGCCATATTCTTCTACCCTGACGGAACTCTTTCCCAGGATTAATACTTGTGGCCACAAGATTTTTTGAGATACAGTCTCGAAGCATCTAGATATCGAACTCCCTATACGAGCTGACGGATCCCATATCTGTACACACCAGACTCTATAAGCACCGGACTATACCCAGCGACATCCAGCGGTCACACCATGAAAGGTCTGTGACATACGTGGAACCAAAGTATGGTGGATCACTTATAAACCCACTGTGGCACTCAGGTCAAAGGACCACGTATACTACTTAACTCGATAGGACCCTCTGTTAAAGGCTTATATATGATGTCTATCAGAGGCACTCATGAGTCTGTCCCACATCCAATCCTAACTGGATACCCATACATCAATACGAGCTCCAAGCTCATAGCCAGCTAGGAACAACCACCTATACCCTATAGGTACGACATTTGCTGATCTATGTATAAAGGTATCCATCGACAGACCCGCATCGACAGAAATAGACCAAGGACAATTATTTGAGAATATACTTACGCAACTGGCATTTCCTGGCGCCATATTACAACTCTGTTACTATGCAGTTACTAGTATATTCCCAAGTCTATGTCTTATTACAGATAAGGCTCCAACTCTTGGATCTGCTGAGTATTATAACGGCTAACACTTAGCTGTGCTAACATTTAGCATTTATGTCTCTCAGCGTGCTAACTATGAGCCCTTATCTAAACTCCTTTAGATCTGATCCGAACTCATTCAGATCTATAATGTCTGCAACATTACATGCATAATACCATATAAATTGGTATTATCTATTTAATAAAAATGTACACTTGTATAAATACACAAGTATATGTACAGTTAGGGATGGCATGTAAGCACCAACCCTAACAAAATATTATGAAGCCACTTGATCATATGGTTGTGAATTTGTGATAATTGTGTAGTGATCAAGCCACTTCGTGATCGAACCATGATCATGTAGTCCATCTAATTTGATTTTGATTAACACTACCTCTCATATGGTCGATCAAATGCTTTAGATAGAGAAGTGTTGAAGTGGAAGCACATAAACAAACAATATTACACAATCAAATAATGAAAAACAAGTTATTAAGGAAATAAAGAGAGAAAGGGTAGAAGAAGAATACACAGAAAATTACGTGGTTTGGAAACTTGCCTACGTCCACGGCTGATCAAGATCACTCACATATCTTATTGAATCACAAGGCACTCACAAAGTATGCCTTTCACAAGAGGGATAACAAAGAACAACTCTCTCTTGCAACCTATGGATAATCTCTTACTAAGAATCACAAAGAATATTTAATCACTAAGATTTCTTAGGTTATCACAAAGATCTCTTCTATGATCACTAAGATATGTTTACAAGCCAATTGAGAGCCTTTATATAGGCTTTAGGATGTCCTAAGTTTACCCTATATGTGTGGGAGTCGTATTAGGGAGTCCTGAAGCAAGTGGGAGACGAAATAAGGAAGTCTCAAATTGGGAAACTGTTCCTGCATCTAGCGCTGTGATGCTAGTGCGCATACGCCTGGGCGCTACGGCGCTGATCATCTGGCACTGCGGCGCTCACATTCTATTTCGGGAGCCGGGGCACCCACTCCTGGTCTCTGTGACCCCAGCGCTGATCATCTTTGATCCCCGCGTACCCTACGCGCTTGGTTTGCTCTCTAAATCATATCCCGATGATTTTCAATCAATATTCTCACAAATCCCTTCATTGATTCAAAATCATCCACAAAGCAGCTCGTCTCTCGTTTGTGCATCTTTGGTCACCCTCACAAAGCAGTGACTCTGGATAAGTCCTTGCATAGGATGAACTTAATCGAGGACAGTGGTTTAGTCAATATATCAGGAAGATTTGTAGATGATGCTATCTTTGTTAGACTAACTTCACTACTTTGGACAGTCTCTCGAATGTAATGGAGCCTCACATCAATGTGTTTCGACCTCTCGTGGAATAGTTAATGCTTGCTTAGGTGTATGGCATTTTGGCTATCATAATATACACCGATGTTCACATCTTCACTAGCCAATACCTCTACGCATATGCCTTTCAACCACACGGCCTCTTTAATAGCTTCTCCAACAGCTATGTACTCCGCCTCTGTGGTAGATAGTGCAACCACATGTTGTAGAACTGATCTCCAACATACACTACACCCAAACACTATGAATATGTAACCCGTCAATGATCTTCTATTGTCTAGATCACCTACGTAATCTGAGTCTACATACCCTCTTACCATTTTACTATTGTCCTCATCCCTCTTATACATCAACCCGTGATTTGACATCTCCTTGAGATATCTTAGAATCCACTTCACTACAAGCTAGTGATCTTTACCCAGATTTATCATGTATCTACTCACCACACTCACAGCCTGTGCTATGTCTGGTCTTGTGCAAACCATTGCATACATGATGCTCCCCACAGTGCTTGCATACGGTACTTTACTCATCTGCAGTTTTTCTTCTTCGGATGTCAACGACTGTACTACTGAAAGTCTGAAATGCATGGCTAAAGGAGTAGAGATAGCCTTTGCGTTAGACATACCAAACTTCTCTAGAATTTTAAGTATATATCGTTGTTGGGCAAGAAGATAACATCTCTTCTTTCCCTCACAATATCCATACCCAATATTCTCTTTGCTACTCCCAAATCTTTCATCTCAAACTCCCCACTCAACCGCTTCTTGAGCTTTTGTATTTCTTCCATGTTCTTATATGCGATCAATATATCATCGACGTATACAAGCAAATATATAATTTCACACTTATGTTCTTGAAGTACGCGCATCTATCATACTTGCTCCTACTAAAGCCACAAGTCATCATAAACTCATCAAATCTCTTATATCATTGTCTAGGTAATTGCTTTAACCCATATAACGACTTCTTTAGCAAATAAGCGTGATCTTCTTTCCCGGGCTCCTCGAACCCTTGCGGCTGTGCAATGTATATCGTCTTTTCAAGTTTTCCATGTAAAAAAAGCTATCTTTACATCCATCTGCTCTAGATATAAATCAAGTTTTGCACACATGGCTAACAAAATTCTAATAGATGTGTGCTTGACGACTGGAGAGAATATCTCATGAAAATCAACCCATTCTCTCAGAGTAAAACCTTATGCAACTAACCTAACCTTGAATCTTGTAGGCTCTATCCCCTCATTCACCTTATACATCCACTTGTACCTGACTAGTTTCTTTTGAGGTCTCTCCACTAACTTCTAGGTATTTTTTTTTCTAAGAGAACTAATTTCTTCTTCCATGGCCTGCTTGTTTTCACTCTTTATAGCCTCACCATATATCCTAGGCTCATCATTCTCAAAAGTGTAAGCAGAATTAAAAGTATGAGCAACTAAATATGTTTGTGCATACTTGACTGGTGGGTTAATCATTCTCCTTAGCCTATCTCTGGCTAGCTGGTACTCTTCAAGTTCCATCTAAGAAGTCCTAATCTTTCCTTGGGTGGATTTGGAGGAACTCGCTTGTGTTATTGGTTCTTCTTCAAGGATCTCCTTGTTGAAGTGTTGATCTGGGGGCATATCAGATCTACTATCTGGTTTCACTTTAACTTCTATTGACTCGGATACTGAGTCTTCGTTGGGCACAGGTTCTTCTTTCTCATCTTCTTGTGAGGTTTTTAACATCGTCGTCTTATCAAACGTCACGTCACGGCTTATAATAGTCATTGGTGGTGTCAAGTCTTTACACCACACCTTGTATCCTTTCACTCATTTAGGATAACCTATGAATACTCCTTTGATAGCTCTAGGTTCTAGCTTCCCCTCTTTAACATGTATAAAGGCAGGGCATCCAAATATTCTGAGGTGGTCATACTTAGGAGGATTGCCAGACTATTTCTTTTCTGGAGTCTTGAAATCAACTGCTGATGAGGGACTTCTATTAATCAAGTAAGCTGCAATCACTATAACTTCTCCCTAAAATATTTTGGACATCTTCGCATTGGTAATCATGTACCTAACCCTTTCAAGTAAGGTCTTATTCACCCTCTTAGCTACACCATTTTGTTGTAGTGTTGATCTTATCATTCTATGCCTCGCAATCCCATGCTTAGCACAAAACCCATTAAACTCCCTATTCTAAAACTCGAGGCCATTGTTAGTTCTCAACCTCTTCACTCTTTTGCTAGTCTGATTCTCAACAAGAGCCTTTCAAGTCTTGTATACATCAAACGCTTGATCCTTGCTCTTCAACATATAGACCTATAGTTTCCTTGAATAGTCGTCAATCAAACTGAGAAAATACTTGGCACCACTACGAGTAGTTGTCTGAGCTGGTCCCCAAAGATCCGAGTGTATGTAGTTAAGAGTTCCCTTAGTCTTGTGCGCGCCAGTACTGAACCTCACCCTATGTGCTTTCCCAAGTACACAATGCTCACAAAACTCTAAGGGCTAGAATTTATCCTCACCAAATACCTTTTGACTAAATAACTCCTTCAAGTTTCTCTCGCCTAGGTGCGCCAGTCTAAGATGCCAAAACTTGGTTTGCATACTCTCATCATCTACAGAGAATAATGCAGAACCACTCACGACTTCTCCCTTAAGCATAAAAATGCCTTTGCACTTTTCTCCTTTCATCACCACCATAGAACCTTTCAACACTCTCAAAACCTCTCCGTTGATCCTAATGGAACACCCATTCTGGTCCAAAGTCCCTAGTGAGATCAAGTTTCTTTTGAGGTCAGGAACATACCTAACATCTGTCAACTCTCTCACTTGCCCATCACGCAGCTTAAGTTTAATACTACCAATTTTCATCATCTGACATGCAACATCATTATCCATTAACACCTTACCACCGCTAATGGCCTGAAAATTTGCAAACCAAGACTTGTGCGGGTACATGTGAAAAGTATAACCAGAATCAAGAACCCATTGTTCAGTATTCTTACCATCAGTGGCAACGAATGCCTCTGTGCTGTCATAGCTATCATCATATGTAAGCGCAGCATCCACTTTCTTCTTGTCTTGTGCTCTCTTCTTAAGACAGTCTTTTATGAAGTGCCCATCTTTCTTACAACAATAGCACTTATTAGAAGTCCTAGACTTCGACCTTGAGCATTTTTTCCTTCCATCTCTAAATGAGGGCCTTTCTTTTACAGATAAACTTTCTGCATTACCCTCAATCTACTTTCTTAATAACTTTGAGTTTAATGATGATTTCACATCGCTCATCATTAAACTCTCTCTGCTATAGAGTAGCGTATCAATAAAGCTCTCATAACTCTTGGGGAGTGAACTCAGCAGGATAATTGCTTTATCTTCATCTTCTATCTTGATGTTGATAGACTCAATATCAAGGATGATCTTATTGAAGGCATCTATATGATATTTCATCAATGTCCTCTCTGTCATGGACAGCTGATATAGCTTATTCTTTATATGCAATCTGTTGGCCAATGATTTTTGCATATAAAGCGAGTCAAGTTTCTTCCAAAGACTTATTGTCGTCGTCTCACCTGCTACTTCCCTTAGTACTTCATTGCTCAATGACAAAATGATTGTGCTATGAGCTCTTTCTTGACTGTCTCTTCTTTCTGCTTCAGTTTTAGATTACTTTGGCGTCTTTTTTTCATCACTAGATGAAGTTGCAGTCTCATCTAATGCGAACCTAGCCTTTGGCTCACCAACAACGCCTTTACTTTCATCTTCCATAGATTGAAGTTATTCGTACCGTTGAATTTCTTTACCTCATACTTGGGTGTGGCCATGTCTGTTTAGAAAACCAAGCTCTGATACCAATTTGTTGAAGCGGAAGCACACAAACAAAGCAATATTACACAAGCAAATAGTGCAGAATAAGTTATTAAGAAAATAAAGAGAGAAATGGTAGAAGAAGAACACAGAAAAAATTACGTAGTTCGACAACTTGCCTACCTCCATGACAAATCAAGATCACTCACGTTTCTTATTGAATTACAAGGCACTCACAAAATATGCATTTTACAAGAAATATCACAAAGAGCAACTCTCTTTTGCAAACTAGGAATTTTCTCTCACTAGAATCACAAAAAAGATTTAATCACTAAGATTTCTTGGGTTATCACAAAGATCTCTTCTATGATCACTAAGATATGTTTACAAATTAATTGAGAGCCTTTATATAGATTTTACAACGTCCTAGGTTTACCCTATACGTGTGAGAGTCGTATTAGGGAGTCCTGAAGCAAGTGAGAGATGAAATAAAGAAGTTTCAAATCGAAAAACTGTTCTTACGTCCAGTGCCTCGGCACTGGTGCACGCTCGCCTGAGCGTCGCAGCGCTGATCATCTGGTGCTGCAGCTCTCACGTTCTGGTTTTAGCGCTTAGGTGCTGACGCCTGTCACGCCTTTCTTTGTTTTTCACCTCCTTTCACGTCTATCTTTGATCCTCGCGTACTCTATGCACTTGACTTGCTCTCTAAATTATATCTCGATGATTTTCGATCAATATTCTCACAAGAAGTAATCGAATCCAATAAATATTCTTGATCTATAACAAATACAACAATAGAACATATCACAATTGTAAATTATCAAAAATTGTAGATCAGACGATCTTAAAGTCATAAAACACAATCATGATTATACATGATTGGATCGTGATGAAAATCAATCATCAATCGATTTCTCAATCACAATATGGTTCAAGAAGAATGTTATAATGATCATAGTTCAAATTATCAGTTGATGACCTCTCTAATCATTTTCTATCAAGGCTATGATCCAGCCATGATGAGTATCGTGATCAGGTTATGGTGATTGATCAAACTTATGATCAGACGGTCCTAAAGTCATAAAACACAATCATGATTATACATTATCGAATCGTGATGAAAATCAATCATTAATTGATTATTCAATCACGATATGGATAAAAAAAAAGAATGCTAAAAGGATCCTGTATATCAGTAACTGATCTATCAATCAACATAGGCTCACATAATTTAGGCATGTGCCTTATCTTTCATCAGAAATTTGAAATAAACCTGATCAAATTAGCACTGAACAAAGTTACTTCTATAATACAATTTGATCACTTCTTCAAAATATAACAACTTGTAGACTTAAGGTCCTAAACAAATAACTTTCAAAATGAAAATGTCAACTGCTTCACTATTGAAATGCAAATTTCACCAACTTGGAACTGCCAGTTGCTACTTACTAATATATCAAGAAAATGTCACTGTTAACAAGAAAGAAGTGAAAACAAGTATATAAAGGCAAAATGGAAATAAAAAGATGTCCTATATTTTCGACTCTTTTGATGTAGTGGGCAAGAATGGCTCCCACCATCCAAATTCATACTTCGGATAAGGTGCCGCCCACTTCTCTGGCTTCTCAAACTCCAGTGTGGTAGGATTAGAGGCTAAAGCTTCTTCTAGACTGCCAGCTTCATAACTATCCGATAAAACTCGATCCAATCTCAATTTCATAAACCTGCCAAGACACATGATCAGTAACAGAGATGTGACACGGGAAAACATACTGTGTCAGTGATGACATAAGTAATTACACAATATTAACAAAGGCAACTTAGTTTCTATTGACATGAACAATTGGATATTCAATTCCTGGGCAAAACTAATGGAAGGCTGGTAGACTGGCATGATACAGCCAGTAATATAAATGCTACATTTGCCGCCAAATTTCCGTATTTGTTGTTGGCATCAACCACCTAAAAGATCTCAAGACTTTGTGGAGTCCACAAGAGGGGTTATGTGATTCAGTTTAATGCACTGAATCAGAAACTGGAAAATTAAATGGGGTGGATACATGTACTACTGAGAAGTCCTTTCTTATTAAGTCAACTGGCGTTACTTGATTTTATTTTCAAAGCCATTCCTAGAAAACTTCATTTCTAGCCATCTTTGTTGCAGATTCAGAAGAGACTGTCCAAAAATAGACACAGAATTAAAAAAGGCTGTTCTTAAACTTTCTTTTTTTAAAACCTTGAAGCACCACTGAAAGCAGTGACTTCTCTTTTAACTGCTAAGTTTGATAGAATTTATTGGACATCTGTAACATTTAGGCAAGTGGAAATTTGAGTTTGACTGGATAATAAGTAAGAGCTAATGCAAAATATTTTGCAGTTAGATGTTTAAAAGCTGATGCAGAGTGCTCGTATTTATGACATCTAGAATGAGAGGAGTTCAGGTTTGAATATGCTAGTGTAAAACAGAGGAGAGGAGCGAATTTATGCAATATGTATCTGACACCAACTTCAGAGTTGCTAGTTATCGAGACAATCAAGACGATGACAGAAATAGGTCTTTTGTATAATAAGAGAGATATCCACATACAGGTTTTGGGTGCCCGAGGCTGAGGTGTTTCTTGTGTTATAGTGATCTGAGTTGCCATGGTAAAAGCCCTGAGATTAAACTGAGTTACAACTTATGCAAAGGTATATTCCCTTTTGGAAGATCAAAGGATTTTAGCTTAATCACAACAAGAAAGAAGAGCCAGAGACAGGACAGGTATTTCTTAGAAAGAGAGAGCTTCTTGGTTTTACTCTCTTGTTTTTTTTTATATTTAGGAGTAAATAAAATTGTTGAATATGCTATCCTATAACTCAAGAGAGAAAACCAGTCAGGTACATTCTTAAGTGAAAACTTGTACTGGAAATGAACTTAAAATCTCTGCAGTGGCATTGGTAGTGGTTCTACTCTCAAATCCTTACCAAAGTGGGTTTCATATCATAATAGTGACGCAATTTAGCATTCTTAGCAAGTTGGACAAAAAGAAATCAGAAATATGAAAAGAAGTTATACTGATAGATAATTAATCAAAAGGAGAAGGTGGTGATCTTACGTAATCCAAGGACCATTAGTTGAAACCAAAGCAACGGCTGGTCTGCGTAATCTATTTGTGATGTTAGGGAAGTTATCCAAGAATTTGGGCTCAATCACCAACCAAAAGTCCTGCTCTTTATTGCGCTCTCCATAGTTACGAAGCCGCTCGAACAAGAGCTCCTGGAAGTGCTCCTCCTCATCCAGCATGAATTTCGCATTCGCAACAACGAAATAGTACTTGTTGGTTTGCAGCTGTGTAACACAACCAGATACAACAATCAATTCGGAAATGCAGATCCAAAAAAATGAGAAATAGATCACTTCACACTTTCTGTCACAGTAATAAATCTAATTTAAATTTCATCAGAACCTCGTCAGGAGGATTCGAAGAGGAATTGAGCAGGTTTGAGTCAACGGAAGCCACAGCAGTCTTGAAGCAGGAATTGCTTCGGCTGAATCTGAATCCTCGCAAGTTGCTTTTTGAATGAGAAGACACGAAACCCTGTCTGCTTTTTGGGAATGCAAATGCTCTGCTTTCAGTTGCAGCAGCTCCATATTTATATTGATATTGGGTTGAATTAGAAATAGAAATGGGCACAACAGCGGCTGCCGCTGTCACGCTTACACTTAGACTCACTGAACCCAACAACATTTTAGCTGCTGCTTCTTCTTGTAGATCTGTTTGTTTTAAAGTTATTTATAAATAATAGCAAGTACAGATGAGAGAGGGCAGGTCTTTGCCTATTGGAAGGAAACAAACCTTATCTTGTTAGTTATCAACAATTCCATCTCTCCTTTTCTTTTTAATTTAATTTTAAATTTAAAAAAAAAATTCAAGACATTTTTTTCTTTCCGCTGTCATAAATAAAACCATCAATCCAGCCCATGGGTAGAGAATCTTCGACTTCGAGGACCCAACACATCGTAACAACGTAAAACTTAACCATCCAAATTCTTTCAAGGGGGGTTTGTTTTTTTGTTTTTTATAAATTTTTTTAATTGAATTGGATAGATGCAGCGACATTATTTTATTTATTTATATTTTAAAAAATTAGAATAAAAAATATTATTAACTGTTTATTAAAATGAGAATAAATAATTATAAAATTTTAAATATGTCATCTTATTCGATGAATTTATATATTAGAATTTTAATTAATTAATTGACTAAATTTTGTTGGGATAATTATCACGATACATGAGCATTCTCAAGAAACCATTTGGTTGTTAAGAATTGTATTATTAGGAAGCTGCTTGACTTAAATGAGAATTATATCATTGGACTCAGTAAAGGCTTAAACTCATCAGCACCTTATATATGAATTGTGGGGTATATAAGATAAGACTCGCTGAAGACATACGTCACCACCAAACCCTATAATCAGAGGATACGTCAAAAGGGCTAAGTCATTGTCCATGTCACCACTAAACTCTATAAGCAAAGAACACGTCAGTGGGATAAGTTATTGTCGATGTCATCACTTAGCTCCACAATCAAAGGACCCGTAGAAAAGGCCATATCGATCTCCATGTCATCATGAACCCTACCAAAGTTCATTAAGTGAGCCTCGTTATTGGATATTTGGATAAGAAGGTAAGGCCCCCAAGAAAGTGTAATCATATGGGGTCATTGTTGTATTACCATGTCAGTATGTCCAACACTCAGTCTTCTTGTTGACAGATAGATAAAGTCTATTTGAGGTGAGACAAATCTGCATCAATTTGACCTTAAATATTAACACTGAGTAGCACATGTTGTGTACCTGTCCATAAAATTATCCCATAAGGTGTCCAATTAGATGGGCACTTGTACTCCAAATATCAAGGGGGCTCAATTACCAAGGAACCCCTAACTTTAACACTTTTTTAAATGTCTCTACTAAAGAGGGAACCCTCTAATAATATATTATTGAGTGTCGACCCCAAGAAAAATTTTCTAGGCTATTTTCCCTCCATACTTAACGTATATCCCCAATTTTAAATGTTAATATAGTAAAGTCACTCAGAACCGTAGATAAGTGAAAAAATAACTTTATACTCTTTAAAACTCTCTTTAAGGTGAAAACCCTAGAGAATTTTTTATCACTAAAGCTACCATCTTACTTGAGTGTCAGAGAGCCGTTGTTGGCCATTGATAAGAGCAAAATTATTATATATTTTCTCATGTTTTTATTATTGATATTTTATGATTTTATGAGAATAGATGGCTATTTATGTGCATTATTATTATTTATAGGGACTTGAACGAAATTTAAAGAAAGAACGCAAAAGGAGCAAAAACAGGGACTAAAATGCAAAGTTTTCAAATTATGAGTCCAGCGCCCCCGCGCCACAAGTATTTTCGCCCCAGCTCTGAAATAGTGATCGAAATAAGAAAAACGACCTGATTAAGTCGCGTCTAGCGCCCCAGCGGCAGATATTCACCGCCCCAGCGATGAGACAGAGCCCCAGTGCTATCAACATACCGCGCCAGCGGTGAAGCCGTTTTCATGCAGCGCCCCAGCGCCAAGATCTCACCGCTCCAGCGGTAATAGCTTTTTCACGCGTCGCCCCAGCGACAACTGCATAGCGCGCCAGCGGTAATGCGAGTCCTAATCCGACGAGAATTGAGATTTTCAAGCTCAAATCAATCCCTATAAAAAGCCACTCGTTCCCAACCTTCAAAAAAGAATCCAAGACGACCCAAGAGCACCAAGAATACAGAGCACAAGTCTTGGAGAGCAATAGGAGCTTAATTGAATCAACTTTAGAGAGAGATACAAGACGTTCTTCGGCATCAAGAGTTCCTAGACAGCGCAATTAAGAGCAATTCGACGTCTATATCGGTTTGCTAATAATTGTATCATGATTTATAATTATTTTTACTGCTGTTCTCTTGTAGCCATGAGCTAACTTGTTTTCTAGGGTTAATATTTGAACTCAATATGTGTGCTTAAATTGCTATATCTTTTTAGTATTTAATAAACTTAGTCATTTATTATTTAAATTACTTGTGTTTAATGCTTCAATATATCTGGCCAATATATGGTGAATGAATTGGTAATATTTTGATAAACTCGGAAGAGGAATCAATATATTTAGACCTAGGTAATTTGATGCATGATTGTAGAGTAACATTCAATGTTGCATATGCAAGTTTCAATTTAGGATAGGAATATACCTAATTGGCATGTATGATCAATAAGACCAAATCTTAATGAATCTTAATTTATTACAAGTACCATAGGAATATAGGTATTTGGTAAATTAAGGTATACTTGCATGACCTTGGAAGAGGCTTGTGAATACATTAGTGTCTTGATCAATAATAAAGACTAAGTGAGTTAAATATTAGAGGATTAATCATTAAAAAACATATTGAGGGATAATATTAATCCTAGGTTTTCTCTACATTGCTATCACCTAATTTTCTTTACATTGTTTTTTGCTTTTATATTTCTTACATTCATTCTTAAATTTTTATTTTTCTGAATAATTATTAGGAAGATATAATTTTAGTAATTGGTTAAAAAGAAAAAATTATCCCTGTGGGTTCGACATCCGACTTATTTAGTCTCTTTATTACTTGCATACGATAGTGTATACTTGCACTTAATTTATGATATAGAATTATCGCATCAGCCATGCTACTGGTGCTTACTTGTGACCAAGTGTTTTTTTTTTTTTTTTGCGTTTTGCAGGTCTAGATAGCTCAATACCACTTTTATTTATTCTTAGCAACTTCTACCTCATCACTTCATCATCTATAAGTCATTAACCAATGTAAGTCCAATTCTTGACATAAAGTAACCCAATAAGCTCGGTCCTTTCAACACTTAAATAAATTCTTAATTTCGAGGTCGTGACCCCTTTTGACCCTTCACATTAATGGCACTAACTATGGGGACATTGAGCAAATTTTATCTTGCAATGTTTTTACCAAGCTTGATAATCGAAGAATTTGGTGAAGTTATTCACCATGTTTGAGATATCAAGAAAAACTAAGCCACTAACTAGAAATTCACCCATAGAGAAAGCTGTTGAAGACTTAGACAAGCCTGTGTAGAGATTCCTCAAGCAAACTTAAAGGAATACCTCAAGAGCACCAAATGGTTAAACTCACAATGATGCATCAGTCACCATAAGATAGTTTGAAGAATTTGCTGTAGAGATGCATCGTACAATGACCAACATCACTAATGACCGGAGAAGGAAGTTGGCAAAAAAACTTAGCTAGTTGCCATCTGTACTCACCACAACAAAGCTAGGAGTAACTATTCTCATGAGCCTTAACATAGTAGAAAAGTAAGCAAGAGCAAGTCCCACATTCATCCTATTACAAAACTCTGATCTATTGTTAAGAGTGGGTCAAGAAGTACCAAGGATCGTGGGCGAAAGGAATCATTCAAAGGTAACCTCAAAGATTTCTTCAATGCCAAGCAATAAGCTTGTAAGAAAGTATAGGCCATAGAGGTAGACAATGCCACTACAAAACTCTTGACAAAGGTCAACAAACTTTAGTTGAGCTGAAGGATTTCTGTTAGGTGAAGGACATAGTAATAAATCATTTTTCTATTGTAAAGACTACCTAAATCTACTTTAAGGCCCTAGAATAGGCCTCGCCATTTGCCTTTGGCTATAACTTTTAGAAGGCAAACCATAGCTTCCCTAGCTTGATTTTTTTAAAAGTAAAAGTTGATGGCACCTTTATAGCACAAAATATGCCTATGTCTATAACCTCCTTATTCTATTATGTAGAAAGCAAAAAGAGTGCTACTTAGCACATTTACATTTACAAAAATGATCTTCAGATTTAGCCTACTAATCAGCAGTAGGAGAATCAGCAGCTTGCGTACCGAGACCTGTACCTGAAAAGAGGGTTTAGAAAATATAAAACACAAAACGAGTGAGCTAAAGGAGCTCAGTGAGTGCATTTAAGATTTCAAATAAAATAAATTTATGCATAGATATTAAATTCTAAGGACATGCATAAATCATGTTTCTAAAACTTGTATAAAGCAGTAAAATAGTTTCTAACATCATAAGCTGATAAAATCTTACTGATCGAGTTTTATTTACATCTTTGAAAAATTATATCCAAGATCTGTAAAACATAATAACTAGCATGTACATATAAATGCATAATATGCGATTGGTAGATCAAAACTATTAAAGCCCTCGCTCGGCCATTTTTTTTCGAAACTATACCAATGGTAACCCTAAAGTTCTATACTCACGCAGCGACTCAACTAGCACCGCACATGTGAGTAGGTCACGGGGCGTCTCAACTAGCAACACCCACTGTGATATCTCAAGACATCTCGCTGACTATGCATTAGAATCTTACATTGTATACATCTAGTGAGACAATACCTCATACACATAGAGCGACACATATGATGCGACAACCCGACTTTTTGGAGTTAGTGACATACCCCTCAAAACTTGCCCATGTGTATGGGATATACCGGCTGGATCTTAAACCAACACCACTATTGTAATCTAAGGGTACCAATGGCCTTTTGAAGCTAATACAATAGTTTTAAAGTTGTTTCTTAAACCGAACATGTAAAAGCATATCTATGGATATATATCAAAATCAAAAATCATATTTATGCATTAAAAGCACACAAAACATACAATTTCATTATATGAAAATGTAATAAATGAAAGATTAAAAAAATAACAGATTTTTACTCACAACCGCTTCGAGCCTAATTTTACTCCAAATTTTTGTTCCCGTTACTGGTCTCGATTTTCTTCACCTACGCGCCATAAATGATATTTAGAACCAATTCAAATGCTAGAATCTCATTTAACTACTAAACGCCCTAATCGGTATACAAAGCCCAGATGGATACTACTTTCTAATATTTATTTACAGAGTCATTTAATCTAATCTAACTTACCATCCGACGCCCTGAAAATTTCTTAACACCCTATAACTTTGGTTGGACAATTATGTCCCATTTTTTTCATTTTTGATCTTTCAGCAACCATATACATTCTATTTGCATAAGACACCATTTATACATAAGCACCCCTCTTCACTTAGACGAATTTTGCTTCTTTTTTGCTCTAAGTGTTATGCTTTTAATCTCATGAAATTTCTACACACATCTACTTTATATATAGTGCCCCTCAATTGACCAATTTACCCCTCAACTTACTCTAAATTTCTAATTTTCCATTGGTTGGAAACTAAGTATGCAATTGGTTCCTTTGTAACTATCTAGTTAGAACAGTCAAAGGAATTAACTAGAATTCCCAACTTGGCAATCCATGAACTTGTCTCTAATTGATCAATTCTCTAATATATGGATTGTATTTTTTTAACAAAGGCTTGTTCCATACATAACCCTTAAATAGAAATTCATATAGTACATTAAAAGTTCCTTTTCCAAGTAAATAGAGAAAAATTTTAAAAATATTCTAGGGTCGTCCAACGCTCCGACCGAGTGTGAAATTACTAACTTAGGTCTAATATCTCTCACGCACACTATAAAAACATATTTCTAATAGGGGTTGAATTAGGTAACCCTACGGTGTCTTTATTACTCTATACCGAAATCTAGGCATAATACTACTAATAGGGATTGGATATTACAGAAATATTAAATTCATTAATAAGAGTTAAGTATATCTTATTACCTTACCAAGAGTTTTACCCTTTCACCTTAGCCTAAAGAAAATTACTTGGACGTAATAAAGCTAAAGAAAAAAATAAGAAATAGAAGAAGAGTTAATGACTTTAGAATAGTAAACAAGACAAATAATATTACAAAGAAATAATACAAAAGACAAGTGTTTTAACTAAAATCTAGCTATCTAATTACATGCTTTAAGCATAAACATGTTACTTATTTATAGATAAACATGGATAAATCAATACAAATGAAGAGGGAATCACTTAGAAGATAAAAGTCAAGAAGGGTGGCAAATAATTTACATTGATTATCATTAATGACCCACTTAATTATCCAAATTAGAATTGATGTGGTACGAATTACCTATCACTCAAAATATCAAAGTTGTAGATAAGTCTCTAATCTTTTCAAATTAAGTTGTCTCATACATATTAGATATGTATTTCTATAGTTATGGGCCAAATACGGATGACTATTTGGACAAGGCTTGTACTGCAGATCAGTTCTGTTCTAGGCCATTTTCACCCTCTAAACGCTTGAATTTCAAATGCTTTGTGAAATACAGTATATTAGCCTATTGAGTCAGTGCTTCACAAGATCAAGAATCACTCTAATTGGATTCTTAGGTAAAAATTTATGCCCATTTTACCCAACTTACCACAAAATAGTTAAAAGCTAATTAGGTACAATATTGTAAACATACTTAAGTTAGGGGGGTTAAAGACACTAGTAATATAAAACAATGATATAAAACCCTTATTAAATGTGTAATTTCAAGTATTCATCACAGCCCCCAACCAGCTTATTGCTAGTCCCTAACAATTCAAGTATAAATAAAATTTGAACACTACCTAAGTATTTTAAACAAAACGTCAATTCAAGATCACAATCGCTATAAAAGTTATTTTAATCATCACTTCCAAAATTGTGTGTGTGTGAATTAAGCCGAAGTCTTCTTACCACAAACCACAACATATATAGCCTAAAAAAGTTTCTCCAAGTAAAAGCATCAACTTCATATTCTCACAGGTGAATAACTGTTTAACGAGTTAGGATTTCACTCGTGTAGTTGGAAAACAGATAATCGCTCAAGAAAAGGTTATATTTAAGGACAGAGAGACAAACTAACATTAATTCAGAGATAGAAAAATTAATTGTTTAGAGTCAAACTATTCTTGCTACATGCTAGCTTCATGACTTTAATTATTTTATGCAAATATCATGAATAGAAAGTCCGATGATAAAATTATTTTCTAATGACTTTTGTTTTCTAAAATTGAATAAAGACGTTATTTAACTGAATTGACTTCTTTTCTTTTTATTTATACTTTCTTTTTTTGGTTTTTTTTTTCGTGTTTGTTGTTTTTCTTTTAAAGACATAAGGAATCATTACAAAATAAGAGCAATTTCTCATCGTAATACTTTTTAAATTTTTTTTTTATCATCCTTTAGCTAAGCAACAAAATCATTCTTCATCCCAAATAATATAATTTCAAACAAAAATTAACCATTTCAAAATATCAATAAAATTTTCTAAGCTGTTATCTCAAACCTCTCCACTCACTCACAAAAGATATGTAAGTTTAGAAAAGAATATGTATACTTAAACATGAAAATTCTCTTGGCTATATATATTGAATCATCCATCTTACCACAAGGCTTAGTATTGTGCTTAAGAAATAATTTCAGAAGTTATTCTTTAGTAACCTAGATAGAAAAAGTGATTTAAACTAAACAATTTTGAAATCATACATTGATAGCAAAGCAAACTTATTTACGCAAGAGTTACCAAAAACTTAAGCAACAAACAAATATACAAAAAAACGCATTAAAAATAAACTAAGTAGAATGTGTTTCAAAAGTTAAGTAATGTACTATTTACTCTGCCATTCTAGAATTAGAATGTGTCTCAAGAATGCATAAATGAACCTTTTACTTACGCCATTCATGATGAAATGTTTTTTAGAGAACAAAGTAATAACCAAAAAAAAAAATCAATGCTATCATTATATATCAACTATCCTCCCCCAACCAAATTAAGACATTGTCCTCAATGTCAAAATATAGAAATAGTAGAGTATAGAAGATATCACCTGAAATATTTTTAATTGGAAATAAAACTTGCAACAAAATAAAACAAGCCACACAAAATGCTTAAAAATATATAAAAGTAGATAGGTTACAAACAAAGCGTCAAATCTATCTTGTGTTTCTTTTCACTGTCATCAATATACCAATCTATCTGACACATTGTTAGATCAGATAGAGGTATAAAAGCTTGTAATTCATTGAATAACTAATCAACAGTTGAAGCAGAAATAAAGATTTGTTATGCTGCAAATGAGACGAACTATTTTTCTACCGCATAGTTAAGAAAAGATAGCAACTCATTATAAAACCATCAACATTTAACAAACCAATAGATTTTTGGTGGATTTGCAATTGTGCCTATGAGACAATTTGAAAAGTTTCCTCTAAAGTTCTGAAACCTCCAAGTAGAGCTATGAAAGCATTAACATTGTGAAGCATAAAAGACATTCACTCATGCATTGATGATACTTATAACTCATCCCCAATTATTTTTCCTATAATATTTCTAACATCTAGAGCTTTCTGTATGATACCCAAAAGTCGACTACCTTTATTTTGTGCAGTTGTTGCCACACATCCCATTAATCCAAGACTGCCTCCCCCATATACTAAATGAATTTTTCGCTCAGCTAACACCTTACCAAGGGTTTCTGCTACTTCAACAAACTCTTCAATTTTTCCAAGGCTTGATCCACAAAAGTCACAAAGTTTTATAAATTTATGAGTTGATGTTCCTTCTATTATTACACTCACACTCTCTCTTGAATGATTTTGAATTTGTATAAAGATGCAGAAATAATGCAATGTATTTATAGAGTCAAAAGGTGTTGTAAAGTTAAGTCATATAGGTAGTTAGTTGTTAATGGATAATATTAAACTTTAAATGCAAAATTTTCAAAATCAACTATGGGTGGTTAGTTATTGGAGAAGACGTTTGAGGTTAAAATGAAACATTTAAAAATAAAAGTTACAGTAAATATGTACAAGTAGTTGTGATTGTGGCTCACATCCTCCTCTGATTTTACGTCTAGAAATGGCTTAAACGCCCTCTATGGGTCAGGGATAGGCTTCCTATCCAATTTTCTCATAAATTGGCAAACAGGGTCTTTTAAAGTCAGATTTTTGAGACTGTACCACTCATGTTCTTTTATGAATATGTCCCATAATTCACGAATTGCGATATACACATATCCATTAGGATACGTCTCAAGAGTCGATAAGATATCATTTAAAGACTCCTTACTCAGACCATCCTTAATGAACCTAATTTTATCTTCGTAATTTATAAATACCATTCCTAAAGTACGGCAACGTATGTTGCAAGTCATGCGTGTACACTTGTAACAAACATTTAATTTTTTTGCCCTTCGTTTTTTTGTAAAAGAGCTTTTACCTAAGCCAGGCATATAGAAAATTAATAAGTTTAAAAACTCGTCTGCCAATCAAACTTTGGCATCAATTATCCAACGTACATCAACTGGTATATTCATAATCATTAATAACCTTAATCTTTCACATCTTGCTTGGTAAATTTTCTTTAAAGCATTTTGAGGCAATGAGGGAAAATATTTTTTCACATTCATTAGAATGTCATCAATTTTTTTTTAGAAAGGGGAAGAAGAGAAGGTATCAGTAATTATGAAAAACTGACAAGACTGACTTAAAATGTCACGGAGTATCGTTATTCGCCACTTAACCGAGGTGCAAAACAAAACTTTAACAAAAATATTAAATTAACCTGCAAGTAAAAACAAAAAAAAGTTAGAAGAAGAATAAATATATGTATATATAAATATGTAAATATGTAAAACAAAGATTAATTGGTCTCGTAACAAGGGTCAGACAGGGACACAAATTCTTCATGAAAAGTTTGGTTCTAAAAATGGATTGAGTCTTTGCCCATTTACCTTAAACACATTATCATTTTTAGGATTTTCAATGTCAATTGTTCTATAAAGGTACACATGTTTCACAATAAAATAGCCACTCTATCTTGATCTTAATTTTCCAGAGAATATATGAAGTCAAGAATTATAAAGCAAAACCTTCTGACAAGTATCAAATATTTTTCTTTGAATTTTTTTATCATGAAAAACTTTGATTTTAGCCTTATGAATTTTTGAATTTTCATATGCATCATTTCTCAATTCTTTAAGTTCATTTATTTGTAATATATGTATCTGTTCAGCAGAATCAAGATTTGCATTGAAATTTTTAATGGTCCAGTAGGTTTTATGCTCAAGTTCCATAGGTAAGTAACAAGGTTTTCCATAAACTATCATATAAGGAGATATACCCAATGAAGTTTTAAATGCAATTCTATAAGCTCAAAGTGCATCATTAAGTCTTAAAGACCAATCTTTGCGATTCGGGTTTACAGTTTTTTCCAAAATTTGTTTTATCTCCATATTTGCTAATTCAATTTGTCCACTTGTTTGAGGATGATAAGGGGTGGCAACTTTATGAGTAATACCATATTTTTCATTAATGTTTCAAATGGTTTATTACAAAAGTGCTTACCCCCATCACTTATAATGGCTCGAAGGATTCCAAATAGACTCAAGATATTTTTTTAAAAATATTTCATGACTGTTTTATGGTTATTATTTTGACATGGAATAGCCTTAATCTATTTTGAGACATAATCTATTGCGACTAAGATATACGTAAATCCAAATGATAGCGAAAATGGTCCCATGAAATCTATCCACCAACAATCAAAGATTTCAATAACACGAATGGGATTTAAAGGCATCATGTTTCGTTTTGAAATGGATCCTAATTTTTGACAATTTTTACACGTTATACAAAATCCATGTGTATCTTTAAATAAAATGGGCCAATAAAATCCACACTACAAGATTTTTGTAGGTGTTTTCTTTGATGTAAAATGTCCCTTACATGCTTCAGAATGATAAAATTAAATAACTCTACTTACCTCATTGTCAGGTATGCATCTTTAAAATATTTGGTTATGATAATATTTGAAGAGATAATGATCAACCCAATAAAATTTTCTTACCTTAGTTAAAAATTTATTTTTATCTTGAGTATTCCATTAAGGTGGTGGCATTTCTCCTGTTACAAGAAAATTAACAATATTAGCATACCAAGGTATTGTAATAGTAAAAAATAAAAATTCATCAGGAAAAGTATCATTACTGGATGTTATTTCTGTTGATGAATCTGGTGCGAGTCTTGATAAGTAATCTACAACAATATTCTCAGCTCATTTCTTATCCTTAATAGTGATATGAAATTCTTGAAGCAATAGAATCCATCGAATTAGTCTTGGTTTTGCATCATGTTTTGACATTAAGTACCTTACAACATGGTAAGTAAACACAACAGTTAAAGAGCCAATTAAGTAAGAATGAAATTTGTCTAATACAAATATTACAGCAAGTAGTTCTTTTTAGTTGTTGTGTAATTCATTTGTGCACTGTTTAAAGTTCTGCTTGCGTAATAAATTACATAGGGTTTACCTTCCTTTCTTTGTCTTAATACAACATCAGCAACATAGTCACTGACATCACACATAAGCTCAAAAAATAAAGGCCAGTTAGGAAATTGTATGATAGGAGCAGATGTTAAGAGGTCAAGTAATTTTTCAAACGAATTTTGACACTCTTGAGTCCACTCAAATGATACATCTTTTCCTAAGAAGTTACAAAGAGGTTTAGATATAGCACTAAATTTTTTGATGAACCTTCTATAGAATCCAACATGTTCTAAAAAGGATCAGACTTCTCTAATTATTTTTTGTGGGGGCAAATGAGCAATGAGTTTGACTTTTTCCTTATCTACTTCAATTCTTTTAGAAGACACTACATGTCCCAAAACAATTCCAGAAGTAACCATGTAATGACATTTTTCGTAATTCAACACAAGAACCTTTTCTTTACATCTTTTTAAGACATTTTCTAAGTTTTCAAGACAATTATCAAAAGAATTTTCAAACACAGTTAAATCATCCATAAAAACTTCTAAATAATGCTCAACCATGTCACTAAAAATGCTTAACATACATCTTTGAAATGTTGCTGGAGCATTACAAAGTCCAAATGGCATTCTTCTAAATGCAAAGGTCCCCAAAGGGCATATGAATGTAGTCTTTTCTTGGTCCTCTAGTTCTATAGGAATTTGATAATAGCCAGAATAACCATCCAAAAAGCAATGGTAGGGATGTCTTACTACTATTTCTAAATTTGGCAATTAATGGTAAGGGAAAATGGTATTTTCTAATAGCCGAGTTCAACTCCCAATAATCTATGCACATCCTCCAACTAGATGAGACTCGAGTTGGTATTAACTTACCTTTTTCATTTTCAATGACTGTGATTCTATATTCTTTTGGTACTACCTGAGTAGGACTTACCCACTTACTATCTGAGATAAGATAGATGATTCATACTTCAAGTAATTTAAGAACTTTAGCTCTCACTACCTCTTTTATATGTGGATTTAATCTCTTTTGAGGTTGTTGGAAAATTTTGGCATTATCCTCTAGGTGTATTCTATTTGTGCAAGTCAAAGGATTAATTTCCTTTACGTTTTTTAAAGTCCACCCAATTGTATTTTTATGCATTTTCAATACTTCAATTAACTTACCTTCTTGTTCGCTTGTGAGTATAGAAGAGATTACTAATGGGTAAGTTTGTTTCTCTCTAAGAAATGTATATTTTAGTTCTTCAGGTAGAGGTTTCAACTTCAACTTTAAAATTTCATTTTGTTTATCTTCATTTTCTCCAAATTCTTCAAACTTTGGTTTCTATCTTTTATTTTTAATCACTTGTGCACAGTCAAGTAAAGAACATATGTTAGAGATTTCAGGATCTAATGGTATATTTGACTCAAATGAATTTATTAAAAATATTTCTAAGGGATCAATAGAACTCCCTTTTTGAATATGATCCTTCACAATGGTTTCAATGATGTTATCATTTTCACTTTCATCCTCATCCTCATGTGATTGCTTACACATATTGAAAACATTGAGCTCAAGTGTCATGTTTCCGAATGAAAGTTTCATTACTACATTCCTGCAATTAATCAAAGAATTAAAAGTTGCTAAAAATAGACGACCCAAAATAACAGGTATTGGATTACATCCTTTAACAGGTTCTATGTCCAAGACAATAAAATCCACAGGATATATGAATATATCAACTTGTACTAAAACATCTTCCTCTATCTCTCTTGGCACTTTCATTGATATATCGACAAGCAAAAGAGTTACAGAAGTTGGTTTTAACTTATTGAGATTGAGCTATTGATAAACTGAATATGGTAGTAAATTCACACTAGCTCCAATATCAAATAAGGCTTGTTCAATTTTATGAATTCCAATAATACATGAAATTGTAGGACAACCAAGGTCTTTATATTTTAAAGCATTATTGTTTTAAAGAATGGCACTTACTTGTTCAGGTAAAAATGCTTTCATTTTCATATTCAGTTTTCTTTTTACTGTGCATAAATCCTTCAAATATTTTGTATGAGAGGGAACCTATTTAATAGCATCCAATAAAAAAATATTAACTTTTACCTATTTGAAGATTTCAAAAATTTCAAGATTATGATTCATTTTCTTAGCATTACGTAATGTATAAGGAAATGGGGGTAGAGGTGAGGGTTTGGTGTTTTCTTTACTAGGTGTAGGTTCAACACTTTCCTTACCCTTAGAGATTGATTCATTGTTCTTATGAGGTTTAGGAATGTGTTTTTCAATAATTTTATTGTTTCGAAGAGTGATAACTGCTTTAACTTGATTTATGTGTTGGCTTCCTCAACAACATACATTTGAGTTATGTTGTCCTTTGGGGTTTGGTTGTGGTTGAGAAGGAAATTTTTCTCTCATTAATGTTTAGTGTAGATGCAAATTTAATAAGAGTATCTTTCAAATTAGAAAATGTTTGAGCATTTTGAAAATTAATAGATTCTTACTTTTCAATAAATGCATGCAAAGTTTCTTCAAAATTTTTCTTAGAAGGTATGACATATGGTGCATAACCTTGATGGTTTTGAAAGTTTTGGTGTAATTGAAAAGGTGGTTGTGAAGCATGTGCTTGAGTGTCATTCCTCCAACTAAAATTCGGGTGATTTCTCTAACCAGTATTGTAGTTTTGTGAATATGGGTTATTGTTTGATCGCTTGAACGTGTTTAGAACATTGGCTTGTTCATGGAGATATTCCCTAAATGCAGGCAAAGTTGGGCAATCATTGGTAGAGTGATCATGGTTTTGACATGTATGACACAATTTCTTGAACAAATTTTAATTGACCACTCTTTTTCATTTCTAAGGTTTTGACTTTTCTAGCTAGGGATGCTAATTTAGCTTGAAGGTCATAGTTTTTCCTAAGATGATAAATGCCCCCACTAGATATTATGATTTGAGTTTTGCTAGGTGCCTCACAGGTACCAGTAGTGCCCTAATTTTGAGCATTTTCTGCTAGTAAGTCTAAATAGTTCAATTTATCTTCTGGGTCTTTGTCCTCAAATGTTCTATTACACATCATTTCTACCGTTTGCCTAACTAAGGGTGTTAAGCCCTCGTAGAAATTTGAGACTAATCTCCAAGTTTCAAAGCCATGATAGGGACAGGTATTAAGTAATTATTTATACCTTTCCCAACATTGGTACAGGGTCTCTCCTAGTTTTTGGGAAAAAATGGTATTTTGTCTTTTGAAAGAATTTATTTTATGGGAAGAAATTTTTTTTTAAGAATTGTTGTTGCATCGCATCCCATAAAGAAATGGATCTTGGCCGAAGGTTTTGTAACCATGTTTTAACTTTATCTTTTAAAGAAAAAGAAAAAAGCTTAAGGCGAATTGTGTTTATGCTATAATTTTGGTCATTATAAGTGTTACACACATCTTTAAATTCTCTTAGATGTAGGTAATGGTTCTTTGCATCTAAGCTATAAAAAGTGGGTAAAAGTTGGATAATGCCCAACTTAAAGTTAAAATATGTTGCATCTGGAGGAAAAATTAAGTACGATGATGCGCCAGTTCGTGTAGAGTTCATGTGGTCTCTAAGTGTACTAGGTAGGTTCTGGTTATTATGTTGGGACTAATTGTCCCTTGGTCTATGAGTCCTTTAATTTAATATCGGTCATGGTGTTATTTGGTGAAGAATAAGAAGATGAAGGAGATGTTAGACATATAATGTTATTTATGCCCTAAAATCATGTGTAATAATATTTTATTAGATGAATAAAGTTTATTCATACATATAATTGAGCATACATTGATGAGCTCATATTTATAAAGTATGTGATCTATGTATTAGCATATAATGCTAATACAGAGGGTATAGATCACATGTTCTTTATAAATTAAATCTAGTTCACAACCATTAATGAAAATGGCATTTTATTATGTAAGGTTATAGTTTTTCTGCTTCTTATAGTGGATGATTTACCTTGATCATCGAAGTAGAGACTTTGAGTAGAAAACGTAGTGTATATGATACATTGAACAGGACTACTGTGAATTTCGATCTAGTTAACTAAATATCGTAGATCTTAATTCACAAAAGCTTTAATAAGCTTGATTGATCTTAATCCTGAGCAGGTAATAAACTTACATTCATGCGTTATATCTTTTGAGTTATCATAGAGTGAGATCTATATAAATGATCAAAACCTCGATAGCTTGGAGATATAATTTTATGGGTCGTAGAAACATGTATTTGCAAGATAGAATCTAATAATTAATGTCCATCTAAACTATTTGCAATACTTGATCATTAGAATCTATGGTCATAGTTTATTCAATAAATTATTTATTGAATAATAATATTTATTTGTAAATTTATTTACAAATATAGATATATTAAAAGTGATCATTAGAGCATTCAGTGACTTAGGGATAAATAAGTAAATAAAGACGCAAGACATTTTTGCATGGCCTAGCTTTAATTATAGACATCAATTAGAGGGTCAATTAAGTGGTCATTATTGGTTTAAAGACCAAGTCCATTTTAATTAAAAGGAGTTTTAATTAAATAAGCTTTTATTTTATAACATGGGTTACTAGAGTACAGCCCTTGACTTTTAGTGGAATAGTTTGGGGTTAACTTAGAAGAATTGGTGTATTATGAGATAATAAGGACTAAGCCTTTTAAGTTGGAGCTAGGAAGCTTATGGGTCTTGTAGTCCCTCTACTAGCTCAAATCCCAATCAAATTCTAATTTCCTAATCCTAATCAAATTCTAATTACCCAAGGAAGATCCCTATATATATGGGAGGTATGTAATAAGAAAAAGGGACCACAACAATACAGAGAAAAATTCTTTGATGTATTCTTACGTGGGAAAAGAATTTAATTAATACCATTCTCTCATATTTAGGTATTAGTGGTTTTAGAGATTAAGAAATATCCACGCGTCCACACGCGTTGAGTTTGAAGATTGAGGATAGTACAGAAGATTGCTACCAGTCAATTCAAGATCTGCCATAGTGAGGAATTAAGATAATCTTCTATCCCTATACATGTAATTATGAACAAGACGATCTGGCTTCTGCTGCTTTTATTTTTATAAACAAATTTTTTTTATTTTCCAACCAACAACTGGTATTAGAGCCGCCTTATTTCATATTACATGTATAATTTTATTTTTATGTGTGGTAGCAATTGTTTATTGTGCCACTAATTGCATATTTAATCTATATTTGTTATTTTTATTAATTATATGATGAATAGTTGTGCCCATAATAATTCATGGTTAGGTTAATTCTTAGTGATTCTTTAGATTTTTCTTTGTAAGCCAAATAAATAGCTTAAAGTTTTTTTTAATTTGTAATCTAAAGAATTGTTTTTTATTACTTTGTTGTAATTAAAAAAAAGAGCAGAAAAACATAAAAAAAGGAGAAACTGTAGGAGCTGCGCACAGTGAGATGAGGTGAATAAGGTTCATCTAGAAATTCTCACGTACGCCCTTCTTTGCTATAAATAATTTTAATTTTGGTCAAGAAGTTTGTATTATGTACAAACATACCTTTAAAAGTTTGTCAATTGTGCAAATAGGCCCTAACAGAATTTTTATTTCACTCAGCCCCCTCCAAGACTTGGGTAATCATAGTTTGGCTAGAGAACTTTGAGATATTTGTTAATAGGTCCCCAAGTTTGACCAAAATTTATTTTTGGACTAATTTTGGGTATTTGCAAATTCAAAGTTAGCCCAAACTCCTTTTAATCTTGGTCAAATTTTATAAAATTTTATTTGAGCTATTTTATTAAAAATTTTGGGTCTAAAAATAATTTCATTTAAATTTTTATAAGGAGGCCCAAATAAATTTTAAGGTCTAAAATAAGCCCAATTTATTTTTAAAAAAAGTGGACCAAAGATAATTAAGAGGCCCAAAATCTAAACCCATAAAAGAAGACAAGTAAGAAGATATAACATTATAGAATAGACCAAATTGACTTCAATGAAGTTTTTAAAGAATTTATCCTTAGTTTTAATGTTTTTCTTCCTAAGAAAAGCCATGAATTATGGGTTATTTATTTATCTAGTTAATTGATTGGATGAATCACATGTCATATAGATTAAGGGTGCTACATTCACATGTCCATGCATAAACTTTATCATTTGTATGACATTAATGTTCTAATGAGATTATATAAGATTATTGTTATAATTTTAATATTATATTAATTTATTATTTGACGTGGTCTTATTAATTATTTTATGAAAATAAAATTAGATATTAATAAGTAGAACGTCATTTTATAAATTAATTAAAAACTCTAAGAAATAAAATATTGAGTGAGAGAGGGCTTTAGGCATAAATCCCATGGCCTTTATTATTGGTTATATAGTAAGGTAGATTAATGCCTTACCTCAAATCTTGTGAGCTCCTTACGAAGGTATTAATCAGAACTGATTATTATATAGGACTTCCTTAAAGGATAAGATCCAATATAGGACTCATGCGAAACTAATTACCCTACGGTGGCTTTTTTAATTGGGAAATTTAAAGGATTGAAATAATGGTTGTACACTCAACTTAGGTTGATTAATATCCTCTCTATGAAGTTCTTGTTAATTAAATCTAAGGGCCAAAGAATCGGTAGCTTATTATTATTTGATATGAGATATCTAGATAATAATAATAAATTAGTATGGTACTAGTCTGATTTATGACGGATACGACCACCCTACGAAGGCGTATTCTAAATGAAAATTAGATTACCGATGCATATTGTAGTTAAAGAGCTCTACATAAATACATTTCATGCATTCATACAAAATTTTCACATGCTATCAGATAATGTATGCTTATGTTTGAATTTATATTTCAGAATTATGTCTTCGTTCATCCCACTAGCATCCGTCCTAAACCAAAACAAGTTAACTAGGAATAATTATGTAGATTGGGAAAGGAACTTAGATATTTAACTCACAGTTGAAAAGTACAAATATGTCCTGACTAATAAATGCACTCAAATACCTAATGAAAATGCACCCCAAGATGAAATAGATGCTTATAATAGTCAATTTACTAAGGGCCCATCTTCATCTTTTGGTCTCGACCCTAAAGGAAAGAGTAGTAAGAAGAAGAAGAATAAGCCAAAGGAAGCATCTAATTTAAAGTTTGTACAAATTCATAAAAAGGTAGTAAAGCCCAAAGGAAATTATTTCCAATGAGGCATTAAAGGGCATTGGAAGAGAAATTGTCCTTTAGTTAGTTTTCAATAACTAAAAGGACAGCTTCACCTTTTAGTCAAATTCTTTTCATTGAGACATGCTTAGTGGTTGATTCTACTGATTCCTGGATAGTAGATTCTGGAGCCACCAATCATATTTGTAATTCATTGCAAGGGTTCTAGGAAACCAGACAACTCAATGAATGAGAGATCAGTCTAAGGCTAGAAAATGGCGCAACTGTTGCAACAAAGGCAGTGGGAGTTGTTCAACTTTATTTTGATGATTTTAGGAGTTTAGTATTAGATGATTGTTTATTGGTGCTGGAACTCAAATGCAATTTGATTTCAGTTAGTTATTTGAATAAATTTAGTTATTCTATTATTTTTGACTTAACTGTAGTGATAAAAAAAAATTAGTCGTTTATATGTTCTGGTACACTATTTAATAATCTATACTACATATATCCTAAAATTAACTCATTGCATGACACATAATTGAATAATGAATCCAATCACTATAAGAGGATTAAAGTGACTCCCATTAATCAAACGTATCTATGGCATCTACATCTTAGTCATATTAGTCTAGATATGATCCAAAGACTGGTCAAAGATGGACCTTTGAGTTCATTAGATATTGAACCATTACCAGTCTGCGAATCCTGTATAGAAGAAACAATGACCAGAAGACCCTTTAATATTAAAGGTAATAAAACCATTGAAACGTTAGAATTAGTGCACTCTGACGTATGTGGGCCCATGAGCACACAGGCTAGGGGAGGTTATAAATATTTCATCACTTTTATTGATGACTATTCCAGATTCGGTTATGTGTACCTAATGCGCCACAAGTCTAAGGCATTTGATAAATTCAAAGAGTTTCAGGCAAAAGTGGAAATGCAATTAGGAAAACACATAAAGGCACTTTGATCTGATCGAGGTGGCGAATACCTCTATAGTGAGTTCAGGACCTATTTGTTAGACAATGAGATATTATCCCAGCAAAATGGTGTAGCAAAAATGAGAAATAGAACTCTTCTTGAAATAGTGAGGTCAATGATGAGTTATTCAACTTTACACATTTCATTTTGGGGTTATGCCTTAGAAACAGTCATGTATCTTCTTAACTTAATTCCATCTAAGTTAGTCCTTAAAATACCTCTGAAAATATGGATAAGACGTAAACCAAGTTTACATAATATACATATATAGGGTTGTCTAGCATATGTGCTAAAAAGGAAGATAGACAAGTTGGAATCTAAGTCAAAAGTTTGTCTGTTTGTTGGCTATCTTAAAGGAACAAGAGGAAGTCTTTTTTATAGTTCTCAAGAAAAGAAATTATTAGTTAACACTAATGCAATCTTTCTTGAAGAAGACTATATGAAAGACTTCAAGCCTAGGAGTAAGATAATTCTTAATGAGTTATCTAGGAACTCTAAAATTGTTCTTGATAGAGTCAATGAGTTAATTCCTAATCTAGATCATAATAACCAACCAGAGCTAGATGCAGAACAACAACCATCAGTACTTTGTCTTAGTGGAAGGATTATTAAACGTCCAACTAGGTATATGTTAATTGGAGAGTCATTTCAGGCAGTCTTTAATGAGCATGAACTAGATCCCACTAGTTATGATGAAGCAATGGTTGATAAAGTCTGAAAAATTGTACAGAAACCTGAAGGGATAAAACCTATAGGGTGTAAATGGGTCTACAAGAGAAAGAGAGGGGTAGATGGGAATGTGGAAACCTTTAAAGATAGGCTTGTTGCTAAAGGGTACACTCATAAAGAAGGTATCGATTATGAGGAGACCTTTTCGTTGGTAGCCATAATTAAATCTATTAGAATTCTCTTATCCATTGCAGCAAATCTTGATTATGAGAATTGGCAAATGGATGTCAAGACTGCCTTTCTTAATGGCAATCTTGAAGAAAGTATCTATATGATACCACCAGATGGTTTTATAGCTATAAGCTAAAAGCATATGGTTTGTAAACTACAAAAATCTATCTATGGGCTTAAACAAGTATCTAGATCATGGAACATCAGATTTGATTAGGTAATCAAATTATTTGGTTTTGATCAAAACCCTGATGAACCTTGTGTTTACTAGAAGATAGATAGGCAGTTGATGGTTTTTCTAATTCTGTATTTTAGATGATATACTACTCATTGTAAATGATGTAGGAGCATTATCATCAGATAAAATATAGTTATCTAAATATTTTGATATGAATGATCTAGAAGAAGCCAATAACATCCTTGAGATCAAAGTATTAAGGGATCTCAAGTTAAAGATATTAGGCTTATCCCAAACTGAGTATATTAACAAAATTCTGATCAAGTTTTCCATGCATAATTCCAAAAGGGGTTATTTTCCTTTAGATACGAAATTGATCTATCCAAGTATCAGTTTCCTAAGACAATTGAAGAGATAGATTGCATGAGAAGTATTCCTTATGCATTAGTAATGAGAAGTCTCATGTATGCAATATCATGTACTAGACCAGATATTTGTTATGTAAGTTTAAATAATCGCTGGAGATCAATTTAATCCAGAACTAGAACATTGGACTACAGTAAAGCATATATTAAGTACCTTCAGAGAACGAAAGATTATATGCTTGTACATTTTTGTGAGAATCTTATACCTATTGGGTATACAGATTCAGAATTCTAATAACACAGGATACTCGGATCTTTCTCAAGATATGTGTTCACTTTAAGTGGTGGAGCTATAAGTTGGAGGAGTACAAAACAATTATGTATTACAGACTTCACCATAGAAGCTGAATATGTAGTTCCATCTAAAGCTACAAAATAGGTTATATAGCTCTAGAAGTTCCTTATGAAGCTTAAGATGGTACCTAGTGCTTAGATGCCTATTGTTATTTATTAAGATAATAGCAAGGGTAGTTGCACAGTCTAAGGAGCCGAATACCACAAGAGAAGAAAACACATTGAGAGAAAATCATGTTTGGTAAGGGACTTTTATACAAAATGGTAAGGTCATGGTATCTAAGATTATGTAAGCAGATAATCTAGTGGATCCATTCACCTAAGTCATTGCCAGCAAAGAGTTTTGAAACTCATATGCATAATATTGGGGTTCAATAGTTACTCAACATGCTTTAGGGCAAGCGGGAGATTGTTAGACATATAATGTTATTTATGCCCTTAAACCATATGTAATAATATTTTATTAAATTAATAAAGTTTATTCATACATATAATTGAGCATACATTGATGAGCCCATATTTATAAAGTATGTGATTTATATATTAGGCATATAATGCTAATATAGAGGGTATAGATCACAAGTTCTTTATAAATTAAATCTAGTTCACAACCATTAATGAAAAGGACATTTCATTATGTAAGGTTGTAGTTTTTCTGCTTCTTATAGTGGATGATTTACCTTGATCATCGAAGTAGAGACTTCGAGTAGAAAAAGTAGTGTATATGATACATTGAACATGACTACTGTGAATTTCGATCTAGTTAACTAAATGTCGTAGATCTTAATTCATAAAAGCTTTAATAAGCTTGATTGATCTTAATCCTGAACAGGTAATGAACTTACATTCATGCGTTATATCTTTTGAGTTATCACGGAGTGAGATCTATATAAATGATCAAACCCTCAATAGCTTGGAGATATAATTTCATGGGTTGTAGGAACATGTATTTGCAAGATAGAATCTAATAATTAATATCCACCTAAGCTGTTTGCAGTACTTGATCATTAGAATCTGTGGCCACAATTTATTCAATAAATTATTTATTGAATAATAATATTTATTTGTAAATTTATTTATAAATATAGATATATTAAAAGTGATCATTAGAGCATTCAGTGACTTAGGGGTAAATAAGTAATTAAAGAGATAAGACATATTTGTATGGCTTAGCTTTAATTATGGACATCAATTAGAGGGTCAATTAAGTGGTCATTGTTGGTCTAAAGACCAAGCCCAATTTAATTAAATAGAGTTTTAATTAAATGGGCTTTTATTTTATAATATGGGTTACTAGAGTACAGCCCTTGGCTTTTAGTGGAATAGCTTGGGGTTAACTTAAAAGAATTGGTGTATTATGAGATAATAAGGACTAGGCCTTTTAAGTTGGAGTTAGGAAGCCTATGGGTCTTGCAGTCCCTCTACTAGCTCAAATCCTAATCAAACTCTAATTTTCTAATCGTAATCAAATTCTAAATACCCAAAGGAGATCCCTATATACATAGGAGGTATGTAATAAGAAAAAGGGACCATAGCCATACAGAGAAAAATTATTTTACATATTCTTATATGAAAAAAAAATTTAATTAATATCATTCTCTCAGATTTGGGTATTAGTGGTTTTAGAGATTAAGAAATATCCACGCGCCCACACGCATTGAGTTTGAAGATTGTGGATAGTAGAGAAGATTGTAGCCAGTCAATTCAAAATCTACCATAGCGAGGAATTGAGGTAATCTTCTATCCTTATACATGTAATTATGAACAAGACGATCTGACTTCCGCTGCGTTTATTTTTATAAACAGAATTTTGTTCTATTTACCAACCAACAGGAGAATCCAACAAATTATCAAAAAAAGTTTCAAAATTTTCTTTCACCAAACAATGAGAATTAAGATCTCGAAACTAACCATTCATACAAAGAAATTAAATAAAATACAATAATAATAAATAATACAAATAAGACAAAAAAAAATAACATATTAAATAAAGGCAAAAAAAATAGGCAAAGCTAACAATAAAATAAAAGTTAGATAAATAGTTAGAAATTAGATTAGTAAAGGTTAGATAATCAATGTTAGATTAGGATAATAAAAAGTTAGTAAATAAAGAGTAGGAGGCTTAGCCTTCCATGAAAATAACAAGTGAAGAATAAATAAAATAAAATAAGTTAGGAGGCTTAGCCTTCTATGAAAATAAAGCAAACAAACAAACAAAAATATTAATTTCACTTCCCGGACAACGGCGCCAAAAATTTGACACATCAAGAATATAGGGATTTATTCCCAAGTGCAGGATTGTCGAACTAATAAATAACTCAGTAAGAACGGGGTCAATCCATAGGGAAATGGAATTAAAATTACAAACTATAAATACTTTAAAGACAATTAATGCAGTATAAGATGTTTGCAAATATTAATTCAATTAACTAATTAAAATAAAAGTTAAGGTTGGGAGAATCCATTCTTGGCATATGAAGTAAGAATATATTCAACTCTTTTTATAACTCAATTGATTTTCATATAAAGGAGGTTCCGATCAGAAGATATAACAATTAAAGTTCATCACTATTTATATATTAGCTAGTATTTATTTCTTTTATTTATTATACACCAAATCTTATAAATCAGTCCAAGTATTTATTATGCCAATCTTTATATTTGTTTACAATAAATCAAGACTCCCACTTTACAAGAAATGGTATCTATGCCAAATCTTTTAAATGGTTTCAAGAATTTATTGTGCCAACTATAAAAATTGTCTATAATAAATCAAGATACACCACTTTAAAGAAAGGGTATTAATATTAAAAATAAAATAAATACATCATATATAAATTTACATAACTTAAGAATAAAACATTAAATTCATGAATAAGAGTTACGTATATCTTATTACCTTCCAAGAGTTTCACCATTTCACCTTAGCATAAAGAAAATTACTTGGACATAATAAAGCTAAAGAAAAAGAAAAGAAATGGAAGAAGAGATAACATGACTTTAGAATAGTAAACAAGAAAAATAATATTACAAAGAAATAATACAAAAGATAAGTGTTTTGAACTAAAATCTAGCTCTCTAATTATATGCTTTGGAAATAAACATGCTACCTATTTATAGAAAAATATGGATGAATCAAAATAAATGAAGAGGGAACTGTTGGGTTATGTGGGGTGGGTAGTACAAATAAAACTTAGGGTTCTTTACATGTGGGTTGTGCTCATCATACAAACAATATACATATCTCATACATACATGTGCACAGCGGAAGATTAAATATAATGAACACAGAAAATAACATTTGATTAAACATAATTCGAAATTGAGAAATATCACCAATGAAGCCTTTGGATTAATTTTCTTTGAAGTCCACCATGAAATGAATCTTTGATCAATTCTAGCAATCAACAAGGGTGGGTTTGATTGTCTAGAATGGCAGCATCTTAATCCAGCATAGATGTTTAACTCTTAAACATTTTCAAAGTTAAACAATTTAACTTAATTAAATTTGTTTTTCCTTTTATTCAACTCTTGAATAAATAAAACAAATCTTGTTTTTAGTTATTACATTTAGTAACCATTTATCTAGTTTGTTTTGTTGTTCTAACACTTAAAACACAAAACAAACAATTTCAATTTCTCAAATTGAATTGGCTCCCAAAATGCAAAACCTAAAATCTAAAACCAATTTCAAAAAAAATCTCTTGATTTTCAATTTCATTTCACTTTATATACTAATGCATAAATTCCAAACTAATTTGAATTTCATTTGCATTTCATTTGGCTTAACCTAACCTTAGTTAACATTTAACCATAGTTAGATTACTTTAACTTAACCTTTAAGTTAATAAATATTTAATTAATTTAACCATAGTTAACTAACTTAACCATGGTTAGGTTAACCTTTACTTAACCATTAAGTAAAGTTAACTAACTTAACCTTATGGTTAACTTTTAACCTTAGTTAAGTTAAATCATTTATTTAACAATTAAACAAATAAATATTTATTTTAATTATTTAACAATTAAATAATCATAAAGTGAAATTACTTTTATATCCTTACTCGGTTACCAAGTTAACCTAAAGTGGGTCCCACCATTTAACCATATTCTTTAGTTAACGTAACCTTAGTAATTGCTGAATTATACTGTATTGAATAATTCAATACGGTACACTGCCCAAGTGCTCAAAGAGTACATTTCATATTGGGACTCTCTAGGTCTACACCCGATTTGTCAAATGGAACTATTCCATTAATCCGTAATCGATGCCCCACGCACACGTTACGAATATTACAAATCAGCGTGTCAGATCATACAAGTTGAGGTCATAACGTATACGTATAATCCTTCCATCATTTATACCCTGGATGTGCGGGGATATAGATCAGCACCATCAAATCCCCATTTGCTCATCCAATAATCTTATCTCCAGATTCGTATCTCGATAAACAATATACGCAAACATTTTTGCTATATTGTTTAACCCTGTGGGAAACTCTTTTCCCGGGTTTATGCTTGTGGCCACAAGACTTTATGAAATACAATCTCGGAGCATCGGATATACAACTTACCTACGTAAGCTGATGGATCCCGTATCTACGCACACCGGACTCCATGAGCATCGGACCATACCCAGCGACACATAGCGGTCAGACCATGAAAGGTCTCTGACATATGTGGAACCAAAGCATGATGGATCACTCACAAGACCACCGTGGCACTCAGGTCAAAGGACCACGATTACTACTCAACTCGAGAGGACCTTCCTTTGACGGTTTCATAGGATATCTATTGGGGTCCTCATAAGTCTGTTCAGTATCCAGTCCTGACTGGATACCCGCATGTCTATACAAGCTCTAAGCTCATGGTCAGCTAAGAATAACCATCTGAACTAGTCAGATATAGACATACACTAATCTATATATTGTGAATTCACCGATAGACCGGCATTGATGATCATAGATCAGGAACATTATATTTGAGACATACTTACATAATGATATTTCTTAGCTCCTATTGCAACTCTTTGCAACTATATCATTACAAGTATACTCTCAGGTCTTTGTCCCATTATAGACAAAGTTCTAACTCTTTAGACCTCGCTGACTCTTATAAACTGATAACTATTAATAGTGCTAACTATTAGCATTTATAACTCTCAGCTTTGATAACTATTAGTTCTGGTCTAAACTCCTTTAAACCAGATCTGAACAATTTCAGATCAAACAATGTCTGTAATGTTACAAGCATTTTACCATATTAATATGATATTAACAATCTTTAATCGAAATATTTATTGTATAAATATTAACAATTAATATTCATACAATATTGGAATGGCACGTGAGCACCAGCTCCAACAGGAACCACTTGCATGATAAAAGTCAAGAAGGGTGGCAAATAATTTACATGTGTAATTTCAAGTGTTCATCACTAACAGGTATAACATCCCAAACTTAGGGGGCATCCCTAATTTCAACAATGATGAGACACCTAGTTTCAATAATAGGAACATGGTTTACCACCATGTCCCTTATTTTATGATTGTCCTTGAGCTCTTGTTAAAGCTTTTCAACCTTCCTTAGGAGCCTAGTAACTATATTGCTTTGTTTCGTGGCCTTTTTCTCCTAGCGAGCTTGGCATTTGACTAAGGGTTAGCAAATAAAACTGTTCGGCTTTTATTTAAGGCAAACTAGCCGGTTCGGTTCTGTTCTGGTTCAGCTTTTCTTAAATAAAAATTGATCTTTTAATAAAATAATATTTATTTACCACGTGGCATTTATTTAGTGGATAATTGAAAATATTAACATACACTTAACCATGCATAATCCTTCCTAAATTTAAAAAATAAAAAAAAAATCCTTAATTTTTAAAACTAAAAAAACTGAACTAGACCGAACAGAAAAAAAATTGGTTTTGTCCAGTTTAATTTTCAACTATAAAAAAACCGGTTATGTTTTTTTCTTCAAAAAACTAAATCAAACGATGCCTACCCTTCCACTTAACCTTGAGAGAATCTTGAAGGTTACATTTTAATGATTTTTTTTGTCCATGATCTTTGCATTTCTCAATATGCTCTTAACATTGGGTTGGAGCTCTTTACTAAGGTTAGTTGGGACTTGCCTCTTCTAGCTTGTCTACTACGTCAGGCTTTTGAAAGTAGAGACTTTTGGATTTTGCATGGTGAGTAGGGGCGAGAAAAGACTAAGTTTGCCTGCCAACATCTTTCTTTGTCCTTCTCTAGCCACTAGCAAGGTTGGTCATCTTTTGGTGCATCTCTTTGGTATACTCTTTGAAATGTCTCATGGTAATTAGTACATTACTATCAATTTGACCATTTGGTTTCCTAAGCATGTTTAAGGAATCTCTGCTTGTGCTCATCTAAGTCCTTAACAACTTTCTCTAAAGGGTACTAAATAGGGCATTAGATGACATAGTTGTTATTTGAATGAAACAATTGTTATATCATTCAATTAAACTTAATATTCGGCCATTCATTATTATAAATGAATCAGATTCATTTTATTATACTTTTATATTTGTTGCATTTTCATTGGATAAAACTATAGGTAATTGTTGTAATTAGATTAAATTTGATTCAATCTCTTTAGCTTGAGGTGGCGTACTATTAATATTTCAAATGCCACCAATTTTACTCTTAAGTGGCCAACAAAAGCATGTAGCACAATAATCAATTCATTTGCCAAGTCATCAAGGACCATTTGTCAAGATGGTCTTATTTCTTTGGTTAACTAATAGGCAAAAGTTGCCTATATAAATTGAATGGCCGTAAGTTCAAAAACAAGAATTGCTTTTAGTTTTTTTTTTTTTAGTTTAAGTGTTAACTCATATACTAAAAGTAATAAAATACTTTGAGAGACAAAAATAAACCAAAAACAAGAGTTGCTTCAAATAGTTTTGAAAGAAAGGCTACTAATCTAGCTTGAGGAAGCCCACCACGTCCACAACTTGATTTGTTCAAAAGCACGCTTTAAAGGTGATTTTTTAATCTCATCAGTGTAATGAGATAGTATTGTGTGTTATATTTTCGCTGTGTTGCATGTGAGACACATTCACCTGTAGTGCGGGTGGACACACACACAACCCCCAAAACAATTAGTGTTAGAGTACTGTGTTGTGTGCTGGTTGTGCTAATATTGGAGTGTACGTGGTGTACTTGGATTTCCTAGTGCTATTGATTATGTGTTTCAAGTGTTGAACAAATTCATAATTAGAATGTAGTTGAAAGAGGTGCCGCAACACTATAGGCTAAGTGCCGCGATGCTAGGGTAGAGACCCTAACACCGCAGCGTATTTAGGTTGGTTCTGCGACACGATGGGCTTTTAATGTTGCAATTCTTGGAGTCTAAGAAAGTCGTAATTACGCCAGTTACTCCAAATGTTTATTTTTTAAAGAGTTTAAAAAAGTAATAAATGATTTATTTTTTACTATTTATAATTGTTATAAATGCAATATAAAATTATAGGCTATTTGTTTGTGTTGGTAACCATAATGGGAACCCTACTGATGGGGGTTAGTTACGTTTGCATAAAACAAATATGTGATTGAGAATCACAGTCTCATGAGATGAGGATAGAATTTAGTAATCTCTCTTAATCAGATTGAATAGTATACCATTATGAGATAATGTTACACATTGATCCATTTTGTCAATACGGTATTAATCAGGTCATATCGGTCCTTCCCAATATTACTAAAGCGTGAAGGATTTAGTCAGTGTAATTTTGACTATGTGGTTAAACATGAGGTAAGGTAAATATATGCAAACGTATTACCCAATATTGGTAAAGTGTGAGGATAAGGTGTATTTAAGACCAGTGATAAGAGTTATATGAGATCCAATTGCACAATTAACAAAAGTTGTCTACCTTTTGGATTTTATAATGGCCAATATTGCTAAAGCGTGAGGCCAAAGTAAAATGCCAATGGGGTATACTTCTGTTGTACTATTTAAAAAGTTTAAATTGTCATTCTCCATTTTTTGAGAGATTTAAGGGATTATGTAAAGCAGTGGAAGGGTGTTTTATATTTTAAAATGTATAATTTGATTCTATCCTTAATCTAAAATGAAAATTAGCAATTAAAATATTTATTTTCCGATAACATCCCTTATTTTCTCTTGTGAAGATAAAATGGCCTCATCTAATCCGTTGGCACGTATATTGGATGCGAACTAACTTAAAATGGTAGAAAACTATAAAGATTGTTAATGAATTTGAGAATTGTTCTCGATTCTGAAAAAACTTGGATATATTGTAGATCAGCGTATGCCCGAGGGTATTTTTGATGAATCCACCCTTAAGAAGAGCTGATTTATCAGAAATGGTTGGATGATAGCTTAAAGGTTAAATCTTACATCCTTGCCTCAATGTCTACTAGTTTACAGAGAGAGCATGCCCATATGAGTGATGCTTTTAGCATTATGCTCCATCTGAAGGAGCTGTTTGGCTACCGTCCTCAGGTTGAGACATTTAGGTTGTCAAATATCTTTTTTAGTCTAGACTTTCTAAGGGCAATCTAGTGAGTCCTTACGTCCTCAATATAATTTCTATAATTTAGAGGTTAGAGACGATGGACATTATGCTGAACAAATATCTAGGAAATAGTTTGATTCTCTAGTTGCTTCTGGGGTCTTTCAGATAGTTCATAATGAATTTTAATATGCAAGGAATGACCTTGTCTTATGCTGATCTTTATAATATGTTGAAGATAGCAGAAGAGGACATGAACAAGGCATGATTATCCCTCTTTGTTCAAGGTACTTCATCTTCTTCTACTAGGGCTTTTAGAAAGTTTAAAGGAAAGAAGAAAAAGAATGTGAGGTAGATACCCAGGATTAGTCTTCAAAGGCGACCCATATCCATACCACAAAAGAAAGATAGAGGAAAATATTTCTACTGTGGCGAGGAAGGATACTGGAAAAGAAATTGTCAGAGATACCTTAGTTGAATAAAGAAGAATCTCTTAGGTATTTGTTCACCTATTATTGACATTTCTTTAGCATATGATGCTAATTCTGATTGGGTATTAGATACTACTTGTTCTTCTCACATTTACAATATGTTGTAGGATCTGAGGAAAGTTAGACTGTTGTATCCAAGAGAGATTCAGCTTTGTATTAAAAATTGAGATTTTCTTCAGGTCGAGGTAGTGAGATATTTTGATTTATATCTCTTATATAACAGACTATGGTGTTGTATAGCTGTCTTTTTGTACCTTGTATTTTAAGAAAAATATATTCCTACCTGTACTTGACAGTGAGGTTTTTTATATGTATATATGGAATCGTTCCTTATGTTTATATTATATGCATAATATTTTGATAATTGATTGTCAGTTAATTAATGGTCAATATGTATTGAATGCAATATAAAATGTCATGAATGTATAGGTAACCATAGCTAGTAGTTTGGGAACTTTAAATGAAATAGAATTGTGGCATATGAGATTAGGTCATATAGGCATTAGATGTCTATCTTATCTAGTTAAGTATGGTCAAATACATGATTTGATCATAGAACCTTATCCAGTTTATAAATTATGTATTCAAGGAAAAATGACCAAATCTCCCTTTACCGGTGTTGGTCATTGTGTCACTAATTTATTGGAACTTATATATAGTGATATATATGGTCCAATGAATCACGCTGCTATGGGTGGATTTTAATACTTCTTAACCTTTATCGATGATTTGTTACGATATTATTATGTGTTTCTTATGAGACACAAGTCTGAAACCTTTGAAAAATTCATGGAATTTAGACTTGAAGTAGAGAAATAAACTAGTATATATGTCAAATGCCTTCAATCAGATCGATGCGGTGAATACATAGGAAGTAAAATTTTAAATTATTTAAAAGAGAATGGGATTCTCGCTCAGTATAGTCCTCTTGCTACTCTGCAGCACAATGGTATTTCAGAAAAGAGGAATCAGACTCTATTAGATATGGTCAGATCAATGACGAGCTCATCGATCTCCCTGAATATCTTTGGGGCTGTGCTTTATAAACTGCTGCTCATATATTGAACAAAGTTTTGTCTAAAGTTGTTCCCTCTACTCCCTATGAGATATGGACTGGAAGGAATCCGAGTCTTAAATATTTTAATATTGAACAGAGTTTATGTAAGAGTTACACAACAGGATAAACTTGCACCCAATTGGCATAAGTATCGGTTCATTGCTTATCCTATGAACTCAATAGGATACTAGTTCTATAATCTTGAGGAACGAAATGTGTTCGTTGCTCAGAATACCACTTTCATATAGAAATAATTTCTCATAGATCGTGGTGATTGTAAAAAGATTGATATGGATGAAGTTAATCAGAATAAACCAAAAATAAAACCACAGGCTCAATCGAGCAAGTTACCTTTTGCACACCCTTTGTATAGGTCACAAAGAATATCGACGCAACCAGATAGGTATGGTATGATACCTGAAGGTACCTCTAAGGTTTTCTTAGTATAAGAAAATAATCATTTAACCTACATAAAGGCAATGTTAGATATTGATTTGAAAAAAATAGAAAGATGACATGAAATTCGAAATTGACTCTATGCATCAAAATCAAGTCTATGACTTGGTTAAGCTTTTCGAATGAATAGTTTTTATCGGTTGTAAATAGATTTATAAATAGAAGCGTAGGCCTAATGGCAAGGTAGATTCCTTTAAGGCCCATTTGGTAGTAAAAGATTATACTCAATGATCTGGGATTGATTTTGAGAAAATCTTTGCACCAGTTGCGATGCTTAAGTCAATCAAGATATTATTGGCAATTTCTACGTACTATGACTTTAAAATTTGGCAGATGGATGGAAGGATGACGTTCCTGAATGGATATCTCAAGGAAAAGATATTTATGGAATAGCTTAAAGTTTTTATATACGACCTTTCTTCTAGTCTTGTATGCAAACTGAAGAAGTCTATATATGGTCTTAAGCAGGCTTCCCGAAGCTGGAATCTTTGTTTTGATGAGGCAATCAAAGGGTCTAGTTTCGTCAAAAATAAAGATAAGGCATGTGTATATAAAAAGGTTAATGAAAGCATGGTTGTCTATTTAATTATCTATGTGAATGACATACTGATCATTGGGAATGATAACAGAATGTTATAGTTAGTAAGAAGTTACTGATAAGGCGTAATTGTATAAACTATTTTATCTTCCTAACTTGATATTTGTTCAATTTATCTCAATAATTGGGCTATTTATGCGTATTAATGTTGTTTTATAGGTTGAAGCATTATCGGAGCAAAGATACCGGAAAACAGACGCAAATCAGAGCATTAGAGATAAAAATACGAATGAAAAGGTTAGATATCTAACATTCCTTATGCATCAGCTGTTGGAAGCTTGATGTATGTCATGATGTGTACAATACCTAACATTAGTATGACTATAAGTGTTATGAGTCGGTACCAATCTGATCCAGGTGATAGCCATTGGATAGCAGTCAAACATATCCATACATCATCTGTTGGAAGCTTGATGTATGTCATGATATGTACATTACCTGACATCAGTATGACTATAAGTGTTACAAGCCAGTACCAGTCTGATCCAGGTGATAGCCATCGGATGGTAGTCAAACATGTCCTTAAATACCTTAAGGATACAAAGGACAAGTTTCTCATTTATGGAGAAAATGACTTACAGGCAAAAGGAACTACTAATTCAAACTTTTAGTCTGATTCGGATGATAAAGTCTACATATGGATATGTGTTTATTTTCAATGGCGCTGTTATAAGTTGGAAGAGTATCAAACAGGAATCCTCAACTGATTCTACCACAGAGGCAAAATACATTGCAGCTTCAGAAGCAGTAAAAGAAGCGGTGTGGATTAGAAAGTTTATCCCAGAACTCGGTATAGTCCCAAGTTCAATGGATTCTATCCTATTATATTGTGACAATAATGAGACTATTGCACAAGCGAAAGAGCCAAGAGCGCACCACAAATTTAAGTATATGAAGAGGAAATAGAACATTGTTAGAGAGATCTTGGCTAGAAGAGATATTGTATTTTATAGATTTAATTATGTAAATAATATAGTGGACCCACTTATTAAGGCCTTAACTCCAAACGTGTTTGAGAAACACATAGAGTTATTAGGTATTAGATACCACTACTATGGCACTAAAGCAAGTGGGAGTTGTTAGGATTTGTGCTTATGTGCCATCTCAATTTTGTATGAATATTGTATTTTTATACTAATGCCATAAATAAATATTTCATTAAATCACTAATTATTTCTTATAAGGTAAGATACTTGAAATATTTCAGACATTATATTAATTTGAAGGAGTTCAGATCACATCTAAAGAGTTAGAACCTTGTCTGAAATGGGACAAAAACTTAGAAATAAACTTACAATGGCATAGTTACAAATAATTGCAAGCGTTGCAAGAAAAAATCATTGTGTAAATATGTTCTCAAATTGTTTCCTTAGCTATTTTCATCGACGCCAGATCTGTCACGTAGAATCATTAATATAGATTAATATATGTCTATATATGGATTGTTCAAATGGTTAATCTTAGCAGACCATGAGCTTAGTAGAAGCTCATATAGATATACAAGTATTCGGTGAGGACTGGATACTGAACAAGACTCAATAAAGACCTCTAATAGATATTCCCTAAAATTGTCAATATAGGATCTTCTTGAGTTGAGTAGTATTCGAGGTCCTTTGACTTGAGCAACATGGTGGGTTTATGAGTGATCCACCATACTTAGGTTCCATACATGTTAGAAACCTTTCATGGTTTAACCGTTGGGTATCGTTGGGTATGGTCCGATGCTTATAGAGTCCGCTATGTGCAGACATGGGATCTGTCAGCTCATATGGATGAGTTAAATATCTAAATGCTCTAGGGTTGTATTCTAGGACGTTTTATGGTTATAAGTGATAAGCGCATTTTATATATGATATTATACCCCTCTTAATTAGATAATAGCTTATTTTGAATTTGAATTTATGGCTTTTTATGTATATTAATTTCATTTTGTAGGTTTTAAGTTAATGGAGTTATTAGGGATGAAAATTCAAAGAAAACAAGCAAAACACCAAATATACTACAATACCGTAAACAGTGACAGAGCTACAGTGCATAACAGTGTCTTGCTACAGTATCGCGCCCAGGCTATGGCGCCCTAGCACCCAAAAATGGCGTCCAAGCACCGAAAAACCTAGGTTTTTGTGCCCAAGTGTCAAAACGGGATCCATTGGCCGAATGTTCAGCGGCCAGGTGCCACCATCTGTTTTATTACCCATTTTCTTGCCCTAATTTGAAACCTATAAATACTACCCTATAGCCATTTTCTTAAGGGAAGAAAGGAAAGCACGAAATAGACTGCTAAACAAACTCTGATTTTTAGTGAGAGAAACACTATTAAAGCTTGGATTAAGGAAGATTATTGAAGATTAAAGACTCTAAAGGCTTCTCTAACTACTTCCTTCTTCTCTCTCTACTGTATTAATATTTATTTATAGTTTGTAATTGTATTTTGTGTTAATTATAATATGAGTACTTTTATAAATATTTGGATGAATGTAATTGAATATTTCACTATGGATTGCTAGATTATATATTCTAGGGCTTGATGGAACTCTATGTATTGATGTGATTTTGTGATTAATGACTATTTGATGCTTATTCATTTATGCCTTTTATATGCTTAATGCTTCTAATTGCATTGGGAAATAGATTGGATGAATTAAACATTTGAGTTATATGCTTGGGAAAGTTTAATCCATATATTTGTTGTAAAAGGCATAGCTTTGAGTTTGTTGAGTTAGGAGAGTAGTGAATTTAGAGTAGTCGCGTAAGGGTAGCTTAATGCATGTATATATAACGGGTTAGAAAGGGATATCAACTTATTTGTATATGCATAGAGTCTCATTCGGTACTCGGGAGAGGGAATGAGATTATTCTTAAGCCCTTGATTAATGAATACATTAGATTAGTTATTGATCACTAATGACAAAGAGCATAGAAATAATATAGGGAAATCAGGTCCCTAGAACCCCCATTGCTATAGAACTATCATTTCTTTAATTTATCGATTTACTTAGTTTAAAGTATTTTTAACTTCACAATTCAACTTATCCTTTAAATTCACTTAGATAAAGTTAGGTTGCCAACATCATAGTTCTTAGCATTAATTTAGGACACAATCCTTGTGGGAACGATACTCACTCATAACTTTATTACTTGCTCATGACCCGTGCACTTACGGTTACAAATTCGTGTATGTATAATTTCGTGAACAAAGTTTTGGCGCCACTGCCGGGGATTGTAAATTTTGAATATGTGCTAATATTGTGGATAAACAACTTGATTTTAGTTTAAGCATTCTATTTATTTAATTTTGTTTTATTGTTACTTAGTTGTGTGGTTCTTGTATTATTTTGAAGGTGTATGAGAAGAGCTCGTAGCTTGGAACTCTTCCCTTTTGATTTTGAGTTTGAACGTACCCTAAGAAAACTTAGGAGAGAAAGAAGAAATGCAATTCAAGCTATGGAAGCCGAGGGAGATCACAACAACAACAACCAACAACTACGGGCATTGAGGGATTATTTTAGGCCCGCGGTAAATGAGAACTATTCGGGGATTCGACGTTAAGGGGTTCAAGCCAACAACTTTGAATTAAAGCCAACCTTTATTAATATGGTACAACAAAATCAATATGGAGGATTACAGAGTGAAGATCCTAATGTGCATCTTGCTATGTTTTTGGAGGTCAGCGATACGATCAAAATGAATTGTGTTATAGAGGATGCCATTCGCCTACGCTTGTTCCCATTCTCTCTTAGGGACAAAGCAAGGGGATGGCTTCAATCTTTACAACTAGGTAGTATTGTTACATGGGAAGAGCTTGCCCAACGATTCCTCACCAAGTTCTTTCCACCATCTAAAACTTCACAACTTCGTGGGGAGATAGCATAATTTAGACAAATGGATTTTAAGCCACTTTATAAGGCATGGGAACGGTTCAAAGATCTCATCTGAAAATGTCCTCAATATGGATACCAAGATTGGTTCCAAATCCAACTCTTCTATAATGGGTTGAATGGCCAAACAAGAACTATTGTGGATGCAACGGCGGGTGGAACCTTGCTGTCAAAAATAACAAAAAAATGCCCAAGTTTTGTTAGAAGATATGGCTTGCAACAATTACCAATAGCCTAATGAGAGGTCTATAGTGAGAAAAGCCACCGGGGTATATGCAGTTGATCCTATTATTGCACTTTCCACCTAATTTTCAGCTTTAGCCAACCAAATGTCTTCACTCAATACTAAAGAAGCTTCAACGAGCAAAGATTCAGCTATGGTGGCAAATATAACTTACATCGATGAGGGAAGTGATATAGAACAAGTACAATATGTCAACAACCGAAATTTCAATTATCGAAGTAGCAATTTACCCACTCACTACCATCCAGGGCTTCGCAATCATGAGAATTTCACTTATGGCAATCCAAGAAATGCTTTGCAACCTCCACCGGGCTTCAATCAACAAGTGGCCGAGAAGAAGCCATCATTGGAGGATCTTTTGGGTACCTTTATTTTAGAAACAAGAAATAGATTCAACAAGGATAAGGCTCGTCTTGATAGCATTGAAACCATTGCAACAACATGAATGCAACTATGAAGTCTCTAAAGGTGCAAATTGGGCAACTAGCCAATTCAATCAAGGGCCAAGCATCTGAAAAGTTTCATAGTGACACAGAGACAAATCCGAAAGATCATTGCAAAGCCATCATTCTTAGGAGTGGAAAAGAAGTTGAAGCGTTAGAGAAAAAGATGGGTAAAGATAAAGAAGAAGAAGAAGTCATTAGGGAGCAAACCAAAGTGAATTTAGAAACCACCTCTATTTCTTTTCCAAATAACCCCCCTCATTATTTCTCCATCTTTGCCTTATCCCCAAAGGTTTAAAAAGAAGAAGCAAGACACCCAATTTTCTAAGTTCCTCAAAGTATTTAAGAAGATTCACATAAACATCCCTTTTGCAGAAGCCTTGGAGCAAATACTAATTTATGTGAAGTTTATGAAAGAGGTGATATCTAAAAAGAGGAGTTTAGAAGACTATAAAACGGTAAAACTTATAGAAGAGTATAGTGCAATTCTTCAATGTAAATTGCCTCAAAAGTTGAAGGATCTAGGTAGCTTCACTATCCCTTGCACCATTGGTGAGTACACTTTTGAAAAGGCATTATGTGACCTTGGAGCAAGTATTAATCTTATGCCTTTATCCATTTTTTGAAAGTTAGGTCTTGGTGAGGCGAAGCCCACTATAATTTCCTTGTAAATGGCGGATAGATCTCTCACTTATCTAAAATGAGTTATTGAAGATGTTCTAGTTAAAATGGATAAGTTTATTCTTCTAGTGGACTTTGTTGTGTTAGATGTGGAGGAAGACAAAGAAGTCCCTATTATTCTTGGGCGGCCATTTTTAGTTACCGGGAGAGCTCTCATTGATGTGCATAATGGAAACTTGACACTACAGGTGAATAGTGAAGAGGTCAAATTCAACATCTATCGATCTATGCAATTTTCAGATAAGGTACAATCTTGTAATCGTGTAGATGTTGTAGATGAATGTGTTAAAAAGCTTTATATAGAGATCCTTTGGAATATTGTCTTGTGAATTCAAAATTTCGAAAGGATGCACTCCCACCCTCGGAGATTGGTGATGCTTATCATAAGATGTGTAAAGAACATGAAGATGAAGTGTTATCTCTTAAAGCTTTGTTTGTTGAGATAAGATCTAATGGTAATGCTAACATTCTTGAGCCAGTATTTACTCATGATGGAGTTTTTGGAAAGACAACTAGTTCGTTGCAAGATGGGCTTGTTTTAAAGCAATTGCCCAACCATCTCTGTTATGCCTTTTTGGGGGACAATTTCACTCTTCCAGTAATTACCTCTGCATCTTTAACCCAAGAAGAAGAAGGCAAGTTGCTTGGAGTTTTGAAAAACTGCAAAAGTACATTGGGTTAGTCCATAACTGACATCAAAGGGATTAGCCCCACCATTTGTATGCACAGGATTTTGATGGAAGACACTTACAAACCATCCATTGAACATCAAAGAAGATTAAACCCAGTCATGAAAGAAGTAGTGAGGGTTGAAGTATTGAAGTTACTTAATGCTAGGATCATTTATGACATTTCTGATAGCTCTTGGGTGAGTCCGGTGTAAATTGTGCCCAAAAATTGGTGGTATGGGGATTGTAGAAAATGAAAAGAATGAGCTTATCCCCTTTAGGACAGTCACGGCGTGGAGGGTGTGCCTTGATTATAGGAAGTTTAATAAGGCTACTCGGAAGGATCATTTCCCGCTTCCATTTATCGATCAAATGCTAGATCGTTTAGCAGGGTATGATTATTATTGCTTCCTCGATGGCTACTCTGGATACAACCAAATTGCTATTGCCTCCGAGGACCAAGAGAAGACTATCTTCACATGCCCATATGGTACGTTTGCTTTTAGAAGAATGCCTTTTGGGTTGTGCAATGCCCCTGTTACTTTTCAAAGATGTATGATGGCTATTTTTTCTGATATGGCTAAGGAGATAATAGAGGTTTTCATGGATTATTTTTCAGTATTTGGGTCATCTTTTGATCATTGCCTCTATAATCTATCTCTTGTGCTACAAAGATGTAAAGAGAAGAATCTTATGCTCAATTGGGAAAAATGTCATTTTATGGTAAGAGAAAGGATTGTTCTTAGACACAAAGTGTCATCTAAAGGTATTGAAGTGGATAGAGCAAACATTTCAGTCATTGAAAAGCTTCCCCCACAGACAAGTGTTAAAGGAATTCAAAGTTTTCTAGGCTACGTTGGTTTTTATCGAAGATTAATCAAAGATTTTTCAAAGGTTGTCAAGCCTTTATGTAACTTGCTTGAGAAAGATGCTCCATTTGAATTTAATAAAGATTATTTGTTGGCCTTTAATATAATTAAGGAGAGATTGATCTTGGCTCTAATTATAGTCGCACCTAATTGGGATGAACCATTTGAGATCATGTGTGATGCAAGGGATTATATAGTTGGGGCGGTTCTTGGTCAAAGAAAAGATAAGGTTTTTCGGGCAATCTATTATGCAAGTAGAACCTTTAATGATACCTAATAGAACTACACTACCACTGAAAATGAGATGTTGGCAGTGGTCGTTGCATGTGACAAATTTTGGCCTTATATCATTGGGTCCAAGGTGATTGCGTATACGGACCATGCAGCTATTCGTTATTTATTTGTCAAAAAAGATGCCAAGCTAAGGTTAATTTGGTGGATACTTTTGCTTCAAGAGTTTGATATGGAGATCCGTGATAAAAAGGGGAGTGAAAATGTTGTGGCAGACCACCTTTCAAGATTGGAGATGAAAGAAATGAGAGATAATTGTTGCATAAGTGAAGCCTTTTTCGGATGAACAAATTTTTGGGATAGAGATAAAGCTTCCATGGTTTGCCGATATTGTTAATTTTCTTGCTTGCAATGTGTTGCCTTCAGATTTGTCTAGCCATCAAAACAAAAAATTTCTCTATAATGTAAAAAGTTGTGGGATGATCCAATATTGTTCAAAAGTTGTGCTGACCAAGTCATTCGAAGGTGTATGCCCGAAGATGAAATTCAAAGTATTCTTTACCATTGTCATGTATCACCTTATGGAGGACATTTTGGACCATCTCGAACAGCAGCCAAGGTGTTACAATCGGGTTTTTATTAGCCAACTCTCTTTCGGGATAGTTACACCTATATTAAGACTTGTGATAGATGCCAACGAGTGGGGAACATGTCTAGGCGTCATGAGTTACCCTTGACCAACATCATGGAAGTGGAGATCTTCAATTTGTGGGAAATTGATTTCATGGGGCCTTTTCCACCTTCATTTGGCCAAGAGTATATTTTGTTGGCTGTTGATTATGTCTTTAAATGGGTGGAAGCTATTGCCACACCAACAAATATTGCTAAAGTGGTATCAAAATTTCTGCACAAGAACATTTTCACTCGATTTGAGACTCTTCAAGCAATCATTAGCGATGAGGGAACTCATTTTTGCAATAAGATGTTCAATACTCTTTTGACCAAATATGGAGTAAAGCACAAAGTGGCACTTGCATACCATCCCCAATCTAATGGCCAAATTGAAATTTCCAACTGAGAAATCAAGTTCATTTTGGAGAAGGTTCACACAAACTAGAAGGATTAGGCTTCGAAGCTCGATGATGCTTTATGGGCATATAGGACTGCTTTCAAAACACCAATTGGTATGTCCCCTTATCGATTAGTGTTTGGAAAAGCATGTCATCTACCAGTTGAGTTAGAGCATCGAGCACTTTGGGCTATCAAAAGATTGAATTTTGAGTTGAGACCATCCGAGGAGAAAAGGCTGCTTCAACTGAATGAGTTGGATGAAATTTGCAAAGATGCATATGAAAATGCCTGAATTTGTAAGGAACGGATGAAGAATTGGCATGACAAGCAAATTTTGGGACAAGAGTTCTTTTCGGATCAACAAGTACTTCTCTTCAACTCTCGTTTAAAGCTATTTCCTAGAAAGTTGAAGTTAAGATGGTCCGAACCATTCAAGATTAAACAAGTTTTTCCATACGGTACAGTGGAGGTTCAAGCTAATGATGGGAGAACATTTCGCGTCAACCAGCAGAGGCTCAAGCATTATTTTGCTGGAAAAGAGCAGATGATTGAGAAAACCTCACTTGAGGAGCCGAAGTAGTAAAAAAAAAAGGGACAGATATTGGCACCCAGGCACCAAGATTCAGCGCTTGGGTGCCATTTTAATTTAATTTTGGGTGCCCAGGCGCCATCGCCTAGGCACAATAATGAATTGGCACCTAGGCGCCAATCATGTGGCGCCCAAGCACCGGTTCGTATTTTAAATTATTTATTTATTTATTTTATTTTGTTTTTTTCCCTATCTCCTTAAACAACTTCCACATTCTTTCTTCTCTATTTTCCCTCTCATCTCTCCAAACATTGTCAAAACCCTAATTTTTCACACACTTATATCTCTTTTGAATTACAACAAATCCACACTAAAAACTTCAAATTAAATACTTTGTCCATACATATCAACCATTACCCACATCTTAATCTCTAAAACACTCACAGATCACCCTTTATTTCGAAAGTCTTCATCTCTTACAAAGGGGGCTCGAATTTCCATAGACATCTTCCCTAAGCTTCACATATCAAAGGTAAGAAAAAAAAAATTTCCATTGATCCTTCTTCCATTTCATTGATTCTTATTACCGTATTTTAATTATTGAAGTATTTTTTTTAATTTTTAGATTTTGTTGAGAATTGTATGTAAGCATGACATTGTAGGCTTCATATTGATGCAAAAAAAATCTAATAAATAAAAACAATGGTTGAGAATTAGTTGGGTTGGTTGCCATAAAGATAGATGTATTAGGTGTATTTTTGTTGTAATTGAAACATTTTTTAGTGTTGACAGTGGTATGCTTGGCATTTACAATGGGAGAATTGTTGATGATTTACTTGAACATGTGTGAATTTTGATTTGGGAGAGTGGTGGATTGAAATAAAGTATTTGGACCGGAGCCTAAGCAATTGGGGTTAAGTGTTACCACGGTTGATGGGAGTTAAGTTTATGTTAATTTTCTTTGAATTAATGGCTCCAAAGAAGGCAAGAACTACAACAGCTGTAAAACTGAGCTACAACACCACCAAAATTGTGTCATCTGCTGCAGCCGAACGTTATGCATCCTCATTTGTCAATAGGGTTGCCATTCCTGAAAAAGGATTCAGGTTACCAGAGGTCGGTCTCACATTTTCAGTTGAATAATCAATTCTCGAGGGTGGCAACAATTATGCCGATAGCCAGAAGCTGCTGTCATTCCTGTGGTGCGTGAGTTTTACGCTAATACCTTTGAACACCACTAGCTAAAGACTCGAGTTCGCAGGAAACAAGTTGCCTTCGATGAAAAATCCATCAATCGCCTCTTTAACATTCCAAAAATTGTAAATAATGAGCATTATCAGTTGACTAAAAAGTCAAATTTTGATGAAATCATTCAGCGACTTTATGAGCCTGACATATCTTTGAGAATGTCTAGCGGGCGCCACCGCTCATTCCATACTAGAGCCATGGGAATGGAAGAAACGATTTGGCGTAAATTCATCAGCGTCAAGCTAATACCCTCCACCCACACCAGTAATGTGACAATCGACAGAGCAATACTACTTTATGCCATCATGACAAGAAAAAGCATTGATATTGGCTTTGTCCTAAAAAAGAGTATTATTCATAGTATTCGAAGCATAAGAGCCAGCCTTTTTTATCCGTCCTTCATCACAGCTCTATGCAAACAAGTTGGTGTCATTTGGGACCCCTCTGAAGAATTATTACACCCAACTCAAGCAATCGTTGTTAGTACAACCCACAAGATCCGAAATTTGGATGCTAAACGTCATCAAAGACATCATCCTCAAGGACAGGCCGCTGCCTCTTCCTCTGAACATGATCCTAGCCAAGACAACCATACATCACTTGAGAGGGCATTTATATACCACTAACGATTGTTTCAAGCACACCAACAACGGTGTCAACAGTGGGCCGAGTACCAACAGCAAGTGGCTTCTTACCAAATACAAATATGGCAACTTACGACGGCCCATTTGCATCTCGACACTAGCCAGGTTCAGCCACCCCCTGCTCTACCTGTTCCACCTTCAGTACATCAACCATTTTCTGACAATCTCCACAACGACGATGAACCTCCAACAGACATGGAGGATAACTGAAGATTTTTAATCCCAATCAGGGAGTGTTATGTTCTTAACTTTTTATGTTCTTTTCTACTCGCCATGAAGACATGTCTTACTTTTAATTTAAGAGGTAGGAAACAGTTCTCTGTTAATCCTACTATTTGTTTCACTATCTTATTTAGTTCATATCTAGTTCCTTTCAATTGTCTTTACTTATTTGATTGAGTGTTTATATTTTAATTTGTGTTTATGGGTGTTTTCATCATTACATGTAGGTTGTTTTAATGATTAGTAGTCAATGATATGAAATAGAAACATAATTTCAAATGCTACATTCTTTTGGAAACAATGAATGTTGTGATTGTTTGCTTGGTAATCTAGGACAAGTTCGGCTTCACTTTGTGACCACTTGATAATTGAGCACTTAGTTAGAATTATTTAGTTTTATTCTTACTTAGAAGACTTTTATGCACAACAAGAATAATTAGGGTCTTAAAAACACACTAGAACTTGTTTGAGCATCACTCAAGGTGAAATCATAGGGCATGCGTAATTTAGGATATGATTTTAGGCCATCTTTGGATCGATTGAGCCTTCCAAGCCAACCTATGTATGATTTTACCCCTAGTCACCCCCGTTGAGCCTAATTACTCATTTTTCCTTGTTAACTATATCATTACCGTAGCCTCTATTTTTGTTATCCTTTATAGTACCCATCACGCCATTGGCATAACACTACCTTTAGAGAGTTGTGTGAACTTTTGAAAATGAAGGGGTGGATTAAATAAAGGTTATGGGTTTAGTTATAAATGTTGGTTGTTCTAACATGAAAAAGCTTACGTTTGGGGGTATAGTGGCTTATATATGTTGAAAAAAAATTTAAATTGAGTTTGCTGTACCTCTAGCTTAAAAGAAAAGAAAAAGACAAGCAACAAAATAGCGAGAGAATCAAAGAAATAAGTTTGGGGGAAAAACAAACGGTTCGGTTTGTGTAATCTCTAGAAAAATGTGTGTTTATGGTATGAGTTGAGAAAAAATTGATCCATTTTATCCTACCCTCACCCTAGCTATGCATTACAAGCTAACTAAAGTACTATTTGATCCTTGATTATATGTGTACCTACATTAGTAGAAAGTGATGCGAAAACGAGCATATGGAGTGTAAAAAAAAAAAATCATAGAGACCATTTCATTGTCTTGTGTACATAAACTAATCCGACTGCATTTGACTAATGATTTTAGCTATTTACTATACACACACCAAGTTGGTCACTTATGGGTTTGAATAAGTATTAGATTAACACGTTGAACGGCTATGATGTTTAAAATTTCATTGAGGATAGTAGTCTTGAGAAATTTTTGAGACACATTACTAATTATTTTTCGACCCAATGTTTTGTATCTTTTTATAGTTTGTTGTCATTTGTTTTTATTGTTGTGAGTGTGCTTCCTTACTCGAGGACGAATAAGTATTTAAGTTTGAGGGTATTTGATCTTAATTAGATAATTGCTCATTTTGAATTTGAATTTATGGCTTTTTATGTATATCAATTTCATTTTGTAGATTTTAAGTTAATGGAGTTATTATGGATGAAAATTCAAAGAAAACAAACAAAACACCAAATATGCTATAGTGCCGTGAACAGTGACAGAACTACAGTGCATAACAGTGTCTTGCTACAGTACCCCCCCTAGGCTTTGGCGCCCTAGCACCCAAAAATGGCGCTCAGGCGCCGGGACGCCCAGGTTTTAGTGCCCAGGAACCAAAACGGGCTCCATTGGCAGAATGTTCGGCGCCCAGGCGCCGCCACCACTTGTTTTATTACCCATTTTCTTGCCCTAATTTGAAACCTATAAATACTACCCATTAGCCATTTTCTCAAGGGGAGAAAGGAGAGAATGAAATAAAGAGAGAAACTCTGATTTTTAGTGAGAGAAACACCATTGAAGCTTGGATTAAGGAATATTATTGAAGATTGAAGACTCCAAAGGTTTCTCTAACTAATTCCTTCTTCTCTCTCTACTGCATTTATATTTATTTATAGTTTGTAATTGTATTTTGTGTTAATTTGAATATGAGTACTTTTATGAATATTTGGATGAATGTAATTGAATATTTCACTATGGATTACTAGATTATATGTTCTAGGGCTTGATAGAACTCTATTGAACTCTATGTATTGATGTGATTTTGTGATTAATGACTATTTGATGCTTATTCATTTATGCCTTTTATGTGCTTAATGCTTCTGATTCATTGGGAAATGGATTGGATGAATTAAACATCTGGGTTATGTCATATGTTGGTTGTAAAAGGCATAGCTTTGAATTTGTTGAGTTGGGAGACTAATGAACTTAGGGTAGTCGCATAAGGGTAGCTTAATGCATGTATATATAACATAACAGGTTAGATAGGGATATCAACTTGTTTGTATATGCATAGAGTCTCATTCGGTACTCGGGAGAGGGAATGAGATTATTCTTAAGCCCTTAATTAATGAATACATTAGATTAGTTGTTGATCACTAATGACAAAGAGCATAGAAACAATAGAGGGAAATCAAGTCCCTAGAACCCCCATTGCCATAGAACTATCATTTCTTTAATTTATCGATTTACTTAGTTTAAAGCATTTTTAACTTAACAATTCAACTTATCCTTTAAATTCACTTAGATAAAGTTAGGTTGCCAAAATTCTAGTACTTAGCATTAATTTAGGACACAATCCTTGTGGGAACGATACTCACTCATCACTTTATTACTTGCTCATGACCCGTGCACTTACAGTTACAAATTCGTGTGTGTATAATTTTGCAAACAATATGCATTTAACCTGAGAAATATTTTCTCGTGGTATAAATAATATCATAAAGGAGTTTGCGGATATTATTTATCAGAATACCAATCGAAGAGATAAATTTATGGTTGAGCAATAGGGGACTTGACGGTGTTGATTATATCTAAGCTCTTCTAGGATATTTATGACGGAGGGAGTATATGAATATAGATTAACCTTAACTTGTATGCTTCAACTCACCATTTTGTATTATCCATAACGTGTGAGGGGGCATTGGTTATGGACTTATGAAAATATTCTATGAGACAAGATGGGTGTGAACCTAGGAAGTTACACTATATAAAGTGTACTCATTGAGCACGTGAGTAGCACTGGATTGAATTGTTTGATTAGGGAAATTTTTGGAAAATATTTATTTATTTTAGGGTCTCTCGGATAGTAGCTAAGGTTTAAGTGTTAAAAATTGTGCCAAGTGAGACTTGACACTTTTATCTACCTAGTGTATGCCTTAAATTATACCAATAATTTGTATGGGTACTAAATTTGGCCTTGGTGGATAAAGCTATGAAACAATTATTATTTCTTAATATATTTCATTCGGCTATTTATTTGTTTAAAGATCTCTCAGGGAGTAGCTAAGTCATAAACCTAAGATTATGCCACATGAGACTTAACACTTTTATCTACCTAGCATATGCCTTAAATTATATCAATAATTTGTATATGTACTAAATAGGGCATTGGTAGACATAGATGTTATTTGAATGAAACAATTGTTGTATCATTCAATTAAACTTAATATTCGGCCATTCATTATTATAAATGAATCAAATTCATTTTATTATGCTTTTACATTTATTGCATTTTCACTAGATGAAACTAAAGGCAATTGTTATAATTTGATTGAATTTGGTTCAATCTCTTTAGCTTGACGTGGCGTATTGTTAATATTTCAAATGCCACTAATTTCACTCTTAAGTGGCCAACAAAAGCAAGTAGTATATTAATCAATTCATTTGTTGAGTCATCAAGGACCACTTGTCAAAATGGTTTGTTTTAAGGGTGAGTCTCCTAATCTCATTAGTATAATAAGATAGTATTGTGTATTATATTTTCATTGCATTTTATGTGAGACATGTAATATTTAAATTATTTAAAATGCATACATTCACCTATAGTATGGCGTTCATGAACATAACACCAACAATAGAAATTTAAGATAGATGCCATACTAAAAAAAGTGAGAAAGATTGTGAGTGATAAGTCAAGGATGATGCTATAAGAAGAAATCTTGATAAGTTCTAAAAAGTTCTTTGAAGTGCCAAAACAAAACTCTCAATAATATAAATATTATAAACTCTGAATTCCCCTTAATGTTATAGGACCTTATATAGCTGAATTTACTGTGAGCAAAAATAAGTCAAATCCTTGGCATAGTAGGAATTGATTATAAAAAGAGAAAATAAAGAACAAACATATTAAAGAAACAAATATTCATGTATCCTTATTTTTAAATATAACCTAAAACAAAATAGAAAATAAGGATCTAATAAAGCTGTGTGACCAATGTCAGGCTGACTTATATAATAATAAAGGATTTAAGAAATTAGGAAACAAAATAAGAAAAAAAACCACGTTTTCCTTCCCTTTATGCTCATGATTCTCTTCCTAAATTGATTATGCACCAAATCTTCCTTTCTAAATTAATTATGCGACTTATTTTGTTTTACATGTAAATCACTCCAGATTACTTAAAGAAACTTAAATAACATTGACAAATTATTGACAATCTTGAACACTTAATTTGGTTAAATTGGTGTTTTGAACAAAGCATGAATTTAAAATGTACTCATTGGCCCATTTAATGTTTTTTTTCATTTTCTTGGTTTTTGACTTTATCTTTAGATCCCCATAAATGCTCAATAGATCCTGTGAAGCTTTGAAAACTTAATTTACATCATTCCCCCTCTGTTGAAAAGGATTTGTCCTCAAATCTTCATCAACATTAAAAGAAACAAATCAGCTACATTAAAGTTTACCTTACATTATATTCACCAAGAAGGTCTAACTTGTAGGTGTTGTCATTGATCCTTTAAATCACTTGACCATCTTATCTTGGAAGTAGTTTCGAATTCTTTTGAACAAAAAATCTTTCCTTCTTCATATGCAATCAAACCTGATCACCCGGCTCAAATACAACTTTCTTGCACCTCTTATTAGCTTAGTTAACATATTGCTCAGTACTTTTTTCAATGTTTTGCAATGCCTTTTCATGGATGTGCCTAACAATGTCAACTTTATTCTTTCCATCTAAATTAACATGCTCATCCATATGTATAGGAGTTAAATTTAAGGAATTAATAGATTAAAACCATACATAATTTCAAAAGGTAAAAACTTAGTTATTAAATGCATTCGTCACATATTTTCAAGATCTTTTGTATTATAGCACGCAACAAAGTAGATCAAGTCTTATTAACTACTTTGGTTTGTCCATCGATTTGTGAATGATAAATGGTATAAAATAAAAGTTTAGTTCCTAATTTATTTCATAAAGTTTTCCAAAAATAGTTTAAGTAATTTGTATCCCTATTAAAACAATACTTTACGGATCAATTTTAGTAAAAATACAAGAACCATGCAATTCATCAAGTATGTCACTGGAATGTTTATACTTTACATTAATATTATTGATGGCATTACAATTAACACATATTCTTTATGACCCATCATTTTTAGGCATAAGCAATATTGGAACCATACAAGGACGCGCATACTCTTATGCACATTCCTCTTCTCCATGGGTTCACTAACCTATCTTTAAAGTTCTTTTGTCTCATTAGGATTGCTTCTATAGGCTGGCCTCTTTGCAATTGTTGCTCTAAATATAAAGTTAGTTTAATGTTTGATTCTTCTAATTAGTGATAAACTATTAGGTATCTCTTCTGGAAACACATCATCAAATTCATGTAAAAGAGAAACAACAATACTAGGCAAAGAGGGGTTAAGTTCATTAGTACTAAGACAAGCCTCTTTATAAATAAGTACAATCATAGGCTGATTCAAAAATAAAATTGTTTTGATTTTTACTTTTTCTTGCATAGGAATTCACTTGCTTTCTCTCTTTTCTTCCCCCACTAACTAAAACTTCCTTACTATTAGGTATCCCTTTGAGAAATACATAATCAAATTCCTGTAAAAGAGAAACAACAACACTAGTCAAAGAAGGGTTAAGTTCATTAGTACTAAAAGAAGTCTATTTGTACTAAAGTACAATTATAGGCTGATTTAAAAATAAAGCTATTATGATTTCACTTTCTCTTATAGAGAAATTCACTTGCTTTCTCTATTTTCTTCCATCACTAACTAAAACTCCGTTTCCTTTCTCATTATCTTTTTCTCTTCTTATAGTTTGAACCTTTCTTGTTTTTAAATTCTCACTCTCATTTTTCATATCACTCTCTATTTTCAACTTCACTTGATCTTAATACGCTTGTCTTAGAGTTAAAGGTACAAGAGTAATTAGGTTCTCACTAAGTACAAAAGAGTATATATTGGTGTAACCATTTTGAAATACATGCCTATCATACTGTCATGGTCGCCTTAAAAGAATATGCCCCGCATGCATTGGCACCATATCACACAAAACCTTATCTTTTTACTTTTAAATTAAGAATGAAACAATACTTGTTTATTTACTTTCACTTCTCTATAATCATTCGGTCATTATAGCTTATATGGCTAGGATGTTTAAGAGTTGTTAGATGCAATTTTTCCATCAAACTAGTGCTAGCCACATTAGTACAACTCCCCTCATCTATAATCATGCTACGTACCATATCATTGACATGGCATATAGTATGAAAAAATGTTATCACGTGGTACCTTTTCATCCTCTTTAATTTTCACACTAAGAGCTCTCCTTGTAACCAAAAGCTCTCCATCAACCAAATACTTAATGTCAGTTACATCCTCCAACGATGGCATAGGATCATTATCAGATTCAGCTTCGGTCTCAATCTCACCATTATCTTCCAAAATCATTACTCTTTTGTTTAGGCATTGAGATGCAAAATGACCTATTCTCAAATACTTAAAGCATTTGATATCTCTATTTCTAGAAGGTTGGGAATCATATTTACCTTTGTTTAGTGTGCTTCCATCTTTATTATTTTTTGGTATTTCGACCTTAGGCTTGAAATTAGGTATTTTGGTATGCTGTCATGAGCAACCAAAAATAAACCCTACACTCCTATAAATATATGTAGTGGTACGAGTAAAGATCGTTCCCACAGATAGTATCTAACCTAGTTTTATGCTACATGAACAAGGGTGGGGGGGTTTAAGTATAACAAAAATAATTTTAGGAAAAACAACTAAGGAACAATTCAAATTGAATTATTGAAAACAATCAAAAGAACAAACCTTGGTTTAAGTCTACATCCACCATCAGAATTTTACAACTGATCATCGATGCAAGTTTGTATCCATTCACTCTTTGAATATTCACCGTTGGAACTATTTTCCTATCTCTCCTTGGTTGTAGTTAATTAGAAAATAGACTATCTAATTAACTTTAACTAAAAAACCCAAGACAAGCGCTAAAGGTTTAATCTAGTAGCAGCCTTAAAATTAGAGAGATCGATAAAGCTAAACAACACAAGCACAAGCAGTTGCATTTAATTTAGTCGAGCATTCTTCTTAAGATCTAATAATTTCTAATGCAGCAAATCATTAAATCTTAGTTGCTTCACCAATTAGAGGGATCAAATAATTACGGATTTGATATCTAATTGTTAACGTGTTTTTGGGTATATGCATGTGATTGTGTATGTATTAAAAAACTTAAATATATGTCTCACATATACGATTTGCAGTGGAATTAAATATATAATCAACATATACACATGTAAACTGAATTGTAAACAAGTTAAGATTGCAAAAACATACCTTTGAGAAACTTCAGTAAAGATTCTAAATTTTGGATCTCACCTTGAATTCTACCCTTGAACAATTCTAGTCCACAACAATCCAGTGGGATTGTGAAGGTAGAATGGTAGCTTTGATTAATTTCCAGCAGCAAATGTTCAAACTCTTTCAACACATACATATTTGTTTTCAAGAAAATGATTGTTTATGCAACTCTTGCATAGTACTTCTTAAAACTATTTTTCATTGAAGCATGTTTTTATCCAAAAATATTTTTGCTTCTTAATTCTCTTATTTTTCTTTTGTTGAGAGAGAATTGATCAAATCAATTCATCTTCATTTTACTAGTTAAACCACTTTCATTTTATTTTTTGTTTTATTTTCTACCAAAAAATAATAAATGGCCTACCTTTTAATTTTGTTGGCTACTAATATTTTTTTTATCTTTTTACTAATGCTTATCCATTGAATAAATTTACCGCACTATTAATTAACACAAATAAATTTGAAAATGACATCTTTATTTTCTTTTATTATTGTGCTAATGTAATTTAATTACCCACTTAATAAAATTAAAATATTTTTTATTTTTATAAGTTTTGTAAACTTTACTTCAATGGTGTTCCATCATTCATAATATCATATCATTATTAATAGGTCATAGTAATAATTGTTTGTACCCCCATTGACATTTATAATAACAATTATTATTATAATATTTATTTAATTAATTATGTAAAATATTTTTGAATAATTATTTTACCTTATTTATACTAACAATGTTAATAGGTCAATTTGAGGTAAAAATAATTTATGGACCAAATTATGCCATTTGTCAACATCCCATTAGTTAACAACTTATGTCAACTAATTATATGATGTACTTAACAATTAAGTCTTGACAAATAAACATCCCAATGGATCTTTAAACAAATATCTACTTTGCTGGAATTTTCTAAATCAAATTATTGAATCCAGTCTACTACCCTAGTGCGCAACGAGTATACTTCATATTGTGAGACTCTCGAGGTTCACGCTCGATTTATCATATAGAACTCCTCCATATGTGCGTGAATAATTCTCCATACATATGTTACAAATATTACAAAGTAGCACGTTAGACCATATAAATTGAGGTTGTAGTATATACATATGATCCCTCCGTCATTGATATCCTGAAAGAGCAGAGATATAGATTATCACCATCAAATCTCTATTTTCCCAACCTTGAATTTATCTCCAAATTTGTATTTTCATAAACAATATTCACAAATACTTTTGCAATATTGTTTAGCCCTATAGAAACTATTTTCAGAGTTATACTTATGGCCACAAGATTTCCTGAAATAAAATCTTAGAGCATAAGGATATACAACTCACTTATGAATGTTGGACTATACCCAGCGATCAGACCACGAAAAGTTTCTGACATATGGAGAACCAAAGTATGGTGGATCACTCACAAGTCCACCATGGCGCTCTGGTCAAAGAATCACGAATACTACTCAACTCGGAAGACCTTCCATTGATGGCTTTATGAGATGTCTATTAGAGGTCTTCGTGAGTCTGTTCAATACCTAGTCCTCACTAAATACGTGTATCTCTATACGAGCTTTCACTAAGCTCATGGTTTGCTAAGACTAACCATCTGAACTATACAGATATAGACATACACTAATCTATATTATTGAATTTCACCGATAGACCCGCATCGATGAAATTAAATCAGGAATATAATATTTGAAAATCTATTTGCATAATGACATTTCCTAGCACCATTTATAACTCTTTGCAGCTACGTCATTACTAATATATTCTCAGACCTTTGTCCCATTTCAGACAAGGCCCTAACTCTTTAGATGTTACTAACTCTTATAACTTGCGAACTCTTAACACTTATAAATTTTAGCGTTGCTAACTATTAGCACTGATATAAACTCCTTTAGATCATATCTGAACTCCTTGAATCATACAATATCTGAAACGTTACAAGAATCTTACCATTTAATAATTAATAATATTAATGATTTTATTAGAAATGTTAATTATATAAATATTATAGTTAAATATTTATACATAATAGGATGACATGTAAGTGTAAATCAACACTAATCTAGTAGTCCCTTGCAACAAATAATAAACTAGTAGGCCTTCTAGTAATTAAACAAGACAATCGTGAAAATAGGCATAGAAGAACATCTGATACTCAAAACATAAATTGGACAAAAAAAAAAAATTAGATCTCACAATTTTTTATTCCGATGCTTCTATTTTCTTTGACCAATTATAAAAGTTTAGTCACGCAAGGTCATGATGAAAACTTGAAAGAGAAATTAGAGAAGAGGTGTGTATAAAGTCTGCTACTTTCTCTCCCCCCTTTACACATTAGTTATAAGTATTAGAAGCCTACAGGATTTCCTAAAAATATTATAAAAATTAACCTAAAATAATAGTATCTAAATCTGATTAATTAAGAAAATATTAAAATAAAATAAAGTCCTAATATAATTAAGATAATGGTGTTTCTAGCTAGAATTTTCGTGCGCTAAATCTAGAAACTTCCTAAAATAAATTGCGTCTTAAAATTGTAGGTTAAGGGATATTCCAGAACGTCAACATTGCAGATGTAGCAACTTCAAGCCCAATTTCGACCTTGAAGCATCTAGTATCTTGACACGTCCAGAATATAGGAGTTTATTTCCAAGTGCAAGATTGCCAAAGTAATAAATAACCTGGTGAGAACGAGGTTAATCCATAGAGAAGTGGAATTAAAATTATAAACTATAAATACTTGAAAGACAATTAAAGCAGAATAAGATGTTTACAAATAATAATTCAATTAACCAATTAAAATAAAAGTTAAGGTTAGAGGGATCCACTCTTGGCATATAAAACAAGAATATATTCAACTCTTTTTATAACTTAATTGGAATCCTCGTACAAAGGAGTTTCCAATCGAAAGATATAACAATTAAAGTTCATTACTATTTATATATTAACTTGTATTTTTTTCTTTCAATTAATATACACCAAATCTTATAAATGGGTTCAAGTATTTATCATGACAATCTTTATATTTTTTTACAATAAATTAAGACTCTCACTTTACAAGAAATGATAACTTATATTAACTTGTATTTATTTCTTGTATTTATCATGCCAATCTTTATATTTATTTCTTTACAAGAAATGGTATTAATATTGCATACAAAATAAATACATCATATATAAATTTGCATAACTTAAGAATGAAATATTAAATTCATGAATAAAAGTTAAGTCTATCTTATTACCTTGCCAAGAGTTTCACCCTTTCACCTTAGCAAAAAAAACAAAATTACTTTGACATAACAAAACTAAAGAAAAAGAAAAGAGATGGAAGAAGATATAACATGACTTTAGAATAGTAAACAAGAAAAATAATACTACAAAGAGATAATACAACAGACAAGTGTTTTGAACTAAAATCTAGCTCTTTAATTATATGCTTTAGGCATAAATAGGCCACCTAGAAAAATATGGATAAATCAAGAAATATGAAGAGGGAACCACTTGGATGATAAAAGTCAAGAAGGGTGGTAACTAATTTGCATGAATTATCATTAATATACCCACTTGATTGTTCCATTTAGAATTTATGTGGTCTGAGTTGGCTTTCACTCAAAAGATAAAAGTTGTAGATAAGTCTCTTTTCTTTCTAAATTGAATTTTCTCATAAATATTAGATACGTATTGCTATAGTTATAGGCTAAATACTGATGACTATTCGAACTCAGCCTGTACTGTGGATTAGTTCTATTCTAGGCCATTTTCACCCTCTAAACACTCAAATTTAAATTTATTTATGAAATTCAATATGTTAGCCATTGAGTTAGCGCTTCATAAGATCAAGAATCACCCTAATTCAATTCTTAGGTAGAAAGTTATGCCCATTTTACCAAACCTATCACCAAAACAGTTAAAAGCTAATTAGGTACAATATTGTAAACATACTTAAGTTTGAGGGGTTAAAGACACTAGTAATACAAAACAATAAAGTAAAACCCTTATTAAATGTGTAATTTCAAGTGTTCATTACACCCCCCCAACCAGCTTATTGCAAGTCCATAGCAATTTAAGAATAAATACAATTTGAACACGACCTAAGTATTTCAAACAAAACGTCAGTTTAAGATCATAATCGCTATTAAGGTTATCTCAATCATAACTTCCAAAATTTTGTGTATGTGTATGTGAATTAAGCTAAAGTCTTCTTACCACGAATCACAATATATATAGCCTTGAAAATTTTCTCAAAGTAAAAGCCTCAACTCCATATCCTCACAGGTGAATAACTGTTTAATAGGTTCGGATTCACTGATGGAGTTAGAAAACAAATAATAGCTTTAAGGATAAATAGACAAACTAACATTGATTCAAAGATAGAAAAATCAATTGTTTAGAATCAAACCATTCTTGCCATATGCTAGCTTCAGGAATTTAATTATTTTATGCGAATTGTACGAATAGAGAGTTCGGTGATAAAATTGATTCTTAATGACTTTTGCTTTCTAAAATTGAATGAAGACTTAATTGAACTGAATTGACTTCTTTTTTTTTTTTTTGGAACTCATAAGGAATCATTACAAAATAATAGCAATTTCTCACCATAATATTTCTCTACAAAAAAATAATAATAATCATCTTTCAGCTAAGCAACCAAATCATTTTTCATGCCAAATAATGTCATTCCAAACTAAAATTAACCATTTCAAAAGATAAATGAAAGTTCATAAGCTATTATCTCAAATCTCTCCACTCACTCACAAACAATGTGTGAGTTTAGAAAAGAATATATATACTTAAACATGAAAATTCTCTTGGCTATATATATTGAATCATCCATCTTACCATAAGGCTTAGTATTGTGTTCAAGAAACAAATTTAAAAGTTATTCTTTAGTAACCTAGATAGAAAAAGTAATTTACACTAAACAATTTTGAGATAATACCTTAATAGTAAAGTAAACTTATTTACACAAGAGTTACCAAAAAATTAAGCAACAAATAAATATACATAAAATGTATTAAAAATAAAACAATTAGAATGTGTTTTAAAAGTTAAGTAATGTACTATTTATTCTGTCATTCTAGAATTAGAATGTATTTCAAGAATGCATAAATGAACCTTTTACTTACGCTATTCATGATAAAAAAACAATAGAGAACAAAGTGATAGAAGAAAAAATTAACACTAACATTATATATCAACTATCCTCCCTCCAACTAGATTGAGACATTGTCCTCAATGTCAAAATATAGAAAGAGTAAAGTAGAGAAGATATCACCTTAAACATCTTTTATTGGAAATAAAACCTACAACAAAATAAAACAAGCCACACAAAAAGCTTAAAAATACATAAAAGTAGATAGGCTACAGACGAAGCGTCAAATCTATCTTGCGTTTCTTTTTACTGTCATCATTATATCAATCTATCTGACACATTGTTGGATCACATAGAAGTATAAAAGCTTATAATTCATCGAGTAACTGATCAATAGTTGAAGTAGAAATGAGGATCCGTCGTGCTGTAAATGAGATGAATTATTTTTCCACTGCATAGTCAAGAAAAGATAAAAACAAATCATTATAAAAACCATCAACATTTAACAAACCAATGGGTTTTTGGTGGATTTGCAATTGTACCCATAAGTCAATTTTAAAAATTTCCTCCAAAGTTCTGAAACCTCCAAATAGAGCAATGAAGGCATCAATATTCCAAAGAAGAAGAGACATTCGATCATGCATTGATGATACCTGTAACTCATCCCCAATTATTTTTCTTATAATATTCCCAACAGCTAGAGCTTTTGGTATGATACCAAAAACTCGACTACCTTTATTTTGTGTAACTATTGCCACACATCCCATTAATTCACGACTACTTCCCCCATATACTAAATGATTTTTTTGCTCAGCTAACACCTTACCAAGGGTTTTTGCTGCTTCTTCAAACTCTCTAATTTTTTCAGGACTGAATCCACAAAATACACAAATTTTTGTAAATTTACGAGTTGATGTTCCTTTCATTATTATACTCACACTCTTCCTTGAATGATTTTGAGTTTGTATAAAGATGTTGAAATAATACAATGTATTTATAGAGCCAAAAGGTGTTGTTAAGTCATATGAGTAGTTGGTTGTTAATGGACAAGATTAAGATTTAAATCAAAATTTTCAAAATCGACTATAGGTGGTTGGTTATTATTAGAGAAGATGTTTGAGGTTGAAATGAAACATTTAAAAATAACTGCTACAGTAAATATATACAAGTAGTTGTGATTATAGCTTACATCTTCCTTTGGTTTTACATCCAGAAATGGCTTAAACGCCCTCTATGGGTTGGGGATAGGCTTCTTATCCAATTTTCTTATAAATTTGCAAATAGAGGCTTTTAAAGTCAGATTCCCAAGACTATACCGCTCATGTTCTTTTAGGAATATGTCTCATAATTCATAAATTACAATATGCACATATCTACTAAGATGCGTCTCAAGAGTCAATAAGATATCATCAAAAGACTCCTTACTCAAGCCAACCTTAATGAATCTAATTTTGTCTTCGCGATTTATAGACACCTTTCCTAAAGTGTAGCAACATGTGTTGCAAGTCATGTGTGTACACTTATAACAAACACTTAATCTTTTTTTCCTTTGCTTTTTTCCAAAAGGGCTTTTACCTAAGACAAGCATGTAAGAAATTAATAAGTCTGAAAACTCACCTGCCAATCAAACTTTGGCTTTAATTAACCAACGTACATCAGCAGGTATATTCATAATCATTAATAACCTTAATCTTTCACATCTTATTTGGTAAATTTTCTTTAAGGCATTTTGGGCAATGAGAAAAATGTTTTTTCAAATTCATTAGAATGTCATCCATTTGTTTTTAGAAAGGGGAAGAAGAGAAGATATCAGTAATTATGAAAAACTAATAAAACCAACTTGAATGTCACGGAATACCATTATCCGCCACTTAATTGGGGTGCAAAATAAAACTTTAAAAAAAATACTAAATTAACCTGCAAGTATAAAAAATAAATAAAGTTGGTCAGACAGGGACACAAATTCTTCACGAAAAGCTTGGTTTTCTAGAAACTGCTTGAGTCTTTGCTCATTTACCTTAAAACACATTACCATTTCTAGGATTTTCAAAGTCAATTGCTCCATATGGGTACACATGTTTCATAATAAAAGGGCCACTCCATCTTGATCTTAATTGTTTAGGGAATATGTGAAGTTGAAAATTATAAAGTAAAACCTTTTGATCAACATCAAATGTTTTTCTTTGAATTTTTTTTATCATGAAAAGCTTTGATTTTAGCTTTATGAAATTTTGAATTCTCATATGCATCATTTTCAATTCTTCAAGTTTATTTATTTGTAATTTATATATCTATCCAGTAGAATCAAGATTTGCGTTAAAAGTTTTAATGGCCCAGTAGGCTTTATGCTCAAGTTCCATAGGTAAGTCACATGGTTTCCCATAAACTATCCTATAATGAGACATACCCAATGAAGTTTAAAAGCAGTTCTATAAGCTCAAAGTGTATCATTAAGTCTTAAAGACCAATCTTTGCGATTTGGGTTTACAGTGTTTTTTTTTTCGAAATTGCTTTATCTCCTTATTTGCTAATTCAACTTTTCTACTTGTCTGAGGATGATAAGGGGTGGCAAATTTATGAGTAATACCATTTTTTTTATTAATGTTTCAAATAGCCTATTACAAAAGTGCTTACCCCATAACTTATAATGGCTTCAAGGATTCCAAATCGACTTAAGATATTTTCTTTAAAAACTTTCATGACTGTTTTATGGTCATTATTTCAACATGGAATAGCCTCAATCCATTTTGAGACATAATCTACTGTGACAAAGATATACGTAAATCCAAATGATAGTGGAAATAGTCCAATGAAATCTATCCACCAACAATCAAAGATTTCAATAACAAGAATGGGGCTTAAAAGCCTCATGTTTCGTTTTGAAATGGATCTTAATTTTTGACAATTTTCACACATTATACAAAATGCATGTGTATCTTTAAATAAAGTGGGCCAATAAAATCCACACTGCTAGATTTTTGCAACTATTTTCTTTGATGAGAAATGTCCCCCACATGCTTCAGAATAAGAAAATTCAATAACTTTACTTATCTCATTGTCGGGTATGCATCTTCAAAATATTTGTTCAGGACAATATTTAAAGAGATAAGGATCAACCTAATAAAACTTTCTTACCTCAATTAAAAATTTCTTTTTGTCTTAAGCATTCCAGTGAGGTGGCATTTCTCCTGTTATAAAAAAATTAAAAATATTAGCATACCAAGGCATTGTAATAGTAGAAAATAAAATTTCATTGGAAAAAGAATCATTAATAGGTGTTATTTCTGTTGATGAATCTGGTGTGATCTTGATAAGTGATATGTAACAATATTTTCAGCTCTCTTCTTATCTTTGATAGTGATATTAAATTCTTGAAGCAATAGAATCCATCGAATCAATCTTGGTTTTGCATGATGTTTTGACATTAAGTACCTTACAGCAGCATGGTCAGTAAACACAACAGTTGAAAAATCAATTAAGTAAGAACGAAATTTGTCTAATGTAAATATTACAGTAGGTAGTTCTTTTACAATTGTTGTGTAATTTATTTGTGCATTGTTTAAAGTTCTACTTACGTAATAAATTAAATAAGGTTTACCTTCTTTTCTTTGTCCCAATACAGCACCAACAGCATAGTCATTAGCATCACACATAAGCTTAAAAGGCAAAGACCAGTTAGGAGATTGTATGATAGAAGCTGATGTTAAGAGGTTAAGTAATTTTTCAAATAAATTTTGATACTCTTAGGTCCACTCAAATGATATATCTTTTGCTAAGAGGTTACAAAAAGGTCTACATATAGTACTAAATTTTTTATGAATCTTCTATAGAATCCAGCATGTTCTAAAAAGGATCGGACTTCTCTGATTATTTTTTGTAGGGGAAAATAAGCAATGAGTTCAACTTTTTCCTTATTCACTTCAATTCCTATAGAAGGCACTACATGTCCCAAAACAATTCCATAAATAACCATGTAATAACATTTTTCCCAATTTAACACAAGACTCTTTTTTTTTTTACATCTTTTTAAGACAGTTTTTAAGTTTTTAAGACAATTATCAAAAGAATTTCCAAACACAGTTAAATCATCTATAAAAACTTCTAAATAATGCTTAACCATATCACTAAAAATGCTTAACATACATCTTTGAAATGTTGTTGGGGCATTACAAAGTCCAAATGGCATTCTTCTAAAAGCAAATGTCTCAAAAGCGCATGTGATTGCTGTATTTTCTTGGTCCTCTAATGCTATAGAAATTTGATAATAGCTAGAATAGCTGTCTAGAGAGCAATAGTAGAGATTTCCTACTACTCTTTCTAAAATTTGGTCAATTAATGGTAAGGAAAAATTGTTTTTTCTAGTGGCTGAGTTCAACTTCCTATAATCTATGTACATCCTCTAACTAGATGAGACTCAAGTTGGTATTAACTGACATTTTTCATTTTCAATGACTGTGATTCCAGATTTTTTTGGTACTACCTGAGTAGGACTTACTCACTTACTATCTGAGATAAGATAGATGATTCCTACTCCAAGTAATTTGAGAACTTCAGCTCTTACTATCTCTTTTATATATGGATGTAATCTTCTTTGAGGTTGTTGGAAAGTTTTTGCATTATCCTCTAGGTGTATTCTATGTGTGTAAGTCAAAGGATTAATGCCTTTTATGTCTTTTAAAGTCCACCTAATTGCATTTTTATGTATTTTCAATACTTCAATTTACTTACCTTCTTTTTTGCTTGTGAGTGTAGAAGAGATTACCATCAGATAAGTTTGTTTCTCTCCAAGAAATGCATATTTTAGTCCTTCAGGTAGAGGTTTCAACTTCAACTTTGAAATTTCATTTTGTTTATCCTTATTTTCTCCTAATTCTTCAAACTTTGGCTTCCATCCTTTATTTTCAATCATATGTGCACAGGAAAGTAAAGAACACTAGTCAAAGATTTCAATATCTAATTGTATATTTGACTCAAATGAATTTATTAAAATTATTTCTAAGGGATTGGTAGAACTCCCTTTTTGAATATGATGATTCACAATCGTTTCAATCATGTTAACTTTTTCACTTTCATCCTCCTCGTCATGTGGTTGCTTACACATATTGAAAACGTTGAGCTCAAGTGTCATGTTTTCGAATGAACATTTCATTACTCCATTCCTGCAATTAATCAAAGCATTAAAAGTTACTAAAAATGGACGACCCAAGACAATAAAATCCATAGGATATATGAATATATCAACTTGAACTAAAACATCTTCCATTATCCCTCTTGGCACTTTCATTGATCTATCAGTAAGCAAAAGAGTTACAGAAGTTGGTTTTAACTCATCGAGATTTAGCTGTTGGTAAACTAAATATAGAAGTAAATTCACACTAGCTCTAAGATCAAGTAAGGCTTGTTCAATTTTATGATTTCCAATAATACATAAAATTGTAGGACAACCAGGGTCTTTATATTTCAAAGCATTATTGTTTTGAAGAATGACACTTACTTGTTTAGCTAAAAATGCTTTCATTTTTACATTCAGTTTTCTTTTTATTGTGCATAAATCCTTCAAAAATTTTGCATAAGAGGGAGCCTGTTTAATAGCGTCCAAGAAAAGAATATTAGCTTTTACCTGTTTGAAGATTTCAAAATTTTCAAGATTGTAATTCATCTTCTTAGCATTACGTAATACATGAGGAAATTAGGGTAGAGGTGAGGGTTTGGTGTTTTTTTCACTAGGTGTAGGTTCAACACTTTCCTTACCCTTAGAGATATTCATTATTCTTATGAGTTTCAAGAATGTGTTTTTCAACAAATTTATCGTTTCGAAAAGTGATAACTGCTTTAACTTGATCCATGTGTTGGCTTCCTGAACTACATGTATTTGAGTTATATTGTCCTTTGGGGTTTGGTTATGGTTGAGAATGAAAATTTCTTTTCTCATTAATGTTCAGTGCAACGCAAATTTAACAAGAATATCTTTCAAATCAGCAAATGTTTGAGCATTTTGAGAATTAATGGACTCTTGCTTTTCAATGAATGCATGCAAAGTTTCTTCAAGATTTTTCTTAGGAAAAGGGGACATATGGTGCATAACTTTGATGGATTTGGTTTGACTAAAAAGGTGGTTGTAAAGCCTTTACTTGAGTGTCATTCCTCAAACTAAACTTCAAGTGATTTCTCTAACTAGTATTATAGTTTTATGAATATGGGTTATTGTTTGACCGCTTAAACCTATTTAAAACATTGGCTTGTTCATGGATACATTCCTTAAATGCATGTAAAGTTGGGCAATCATTGGTAGAGTGATCATGGTTTCACATGTATGACACACAATTTCTTGAACAAATTTTAATTGACCACTCTTTTTCATTTCTAAGGTTTCGACTTTTCTGGCTAGGGATGCTAAATTAGCTTAAAGGTCATGGTCTTCCCTAAGATGATAAATGCCCCCATTAGATGTAGTAGTTTGAGTTTTTCTAGGTGCTTCACAGGTACTAGCAATGCCCCAATTTTGAGCATTTTCTACTAGTAGATCTAGAAAGTTCATTGCATCTTCTAGGTCTTTGTCCACAAATGTTCTATTACACATCATTTATACCATTTACCTAACTTAGGGTGCTAAGCCCTCGTAGAAATTTGAGACTAATCTCCAAGTTTCAAAGCCATGATGGGGACAGGTATTAAGTAATTCTTTATACCTTTCCCAAAATTGGTAAAGGGTCTCTCCTGATTTTTGGGCAAAAGTGGTCATTTATCTTTTGAAAGAATTTGTTCTGTGGAGAGGAAAATGTTTTTTTAGGAATTGTTGTTGTATCTCATCTTATAAAGAAATAGATCCTGGTCTAAGATTTTGTAGCCGTGTTTTAACTTTATCTTTTAAGAAAAAGAAAAAAGTGTTGGTGGTTGTACATTCATGGGTGTTTGCATGTGGGTTTTGTGTTTAATCACAATTTATACATATCTCATATATATAATGAAGCAGCGGAAGCTTAAAGTATTGCAGTAAACACAATCACAATATATTAATCAGAAACGAGATTGAGAAATAACCCTTGAAGCCTTTGGTTGGAGATTGTTGAAGTCCACCAAAATGTTGTCTTTGATCAATTCTAGTAATCAACAATGGTGGGTTTGATTATCTAGAATGACAGCTTTTGATCCAGCACTTGTTTAACTACTTAAACTTGTGTTCTTGATTTTTTCTTTTGATTAACACTTAATCAATTAATCAAAAACCTATTTTGCTAAATTAGTTTTAAGCCTTAAAAGAAAATAATGAATTCAACTCTTGAATCCATTAATTAGAAGACAATTTCTCTTTTCTCTCTTTGTAAAATGGCTGAGCTAATTTTGCAAAATCAATTTATCAAAAACCTTTTGAATTTAATTGACATTTGTTTTATTTATACAAATGAATTTAATTTCATTTCATAACACTTAATTTCACTTAATTTCAATTTGAATTTAATCTAACCTAATCATAGTTAACTCTTAACTTTAGTTAGGTTAAACTAACATTAAAATATTCTAACTATAGTTAACTCTTAACTCTAGTTAATTAAAAGAATATTTAATTATTTTAACCATGGTTAACTAACTTAACCATGGTTAGGTTAACTTTTACTTAACCATTAAGTATAGTTAATCTAACTTAACTAAATGGTTAACTCTTAACCTTAGTTAAACTTAAATTATTTATTCAACAATTAAATAAATAATTATTTATTTGAATTATTTAACGATTAAATAATTATCAAGTGAAATTACAATTATGTCCTTACTCGGTTACCATGTTAACCTAAAGTGGGTCCCACCATCTGACCATATACTTTAGTTAACGTAACCTTAGTAAATTGCTGGATTTTACTGTATTAAACTATTTAATACGGTACGCTGCCCAAGTGCTCAAAGAGTACATTTCATATTGGGACTCCCTAGGTCCACGCCCGATTCGTCAAGTGAAACTATTTCACAAGTCCGTGAACGATGCCCCACGCACACGTTACGGATATTACAAATCAGCGCGTCAGACCATACATGTTGAGGTTACTCCATATTCGTATAATCCTTCCGTCATTATATCCAGGATGAACGGGATATAGATCATTACCGTCAAATCCCGATAATTTCATCCATCACTTTATTATCTTCAGATTCGTATCTTTATGAACAATTTACGCAAACACTTTTGCTATAATGTTCGAACCTGGAGGAAACTCCTTTCCCAGGTTAATTGCTTACGGCCATAAGACTTTACAAGATACAATCTCGAAGTTCGGATATACTACCCATCTATGTGAGCTGGCGGATCCCATATCTACGCACACCGAACTCCATGAGCATCGGACCATACCCAGCGACACGTAGCGGTCAGACCATGAAAGGTCTCTGACATACGTGGAACCAAAGTATGATGGATCTCCCACAAGTTCACCGTGGCGCTCAGGTCGAAGGACCACAAATACTACTCAACTCGAGAGGACCTTCCTTTGACGGTTTCATAGGATATCTATTGGGGTCCTCATGAGTCTGTTCAGTATCCAGTCCTAACTGAATACCTGTATGTCTATATGAACTTCAACTAAGCTCATGGTTAACTAAGAATAACCATTTGTACAATACAGCTATAGACATACACTAATCTATGTGTTTCACCGATAGACCCTCATTGGTAAACGTAGATCAGGAACTCTTTATTTGAGAAGATACTTCCATAACGACATTTCTTAGTCTCTATTGCAACTCTTTGCAATTTTGTCATTACTAGTAGATTCTCAGGTCTTTGTTACATTATAGATTAGGTTCTAACTTTTTAGATCCCGCTGGGTATTATAACCTGCTAACACTTAGCATTTATAACTATCAGCTTTGCTAACTCTTAGCCATGGTTTAAACTTCTTTAAACCAGATATGAACTCATTCAGATCATATCATTTTTATAATGTTACAAGCTTAATTACCATTTAATAAAAGTTATCAGCGATTTAATAAAATATGCATTGTATAAATATTACAAACTTAATATTCATACAAACTGGGATGGCGCGTAAGCACATACCCTAACAAAAAGCTTAAGTCAAATTGTGTTCATGCTATAATTTTAGTCATTATACGTGTTACACACTTCTTCAAATTCTCTTAGATGTAAGTAAGGGTTCTCTGCATCTAAGCCATAAAAAGTGGGTAAAAGTTGGATAATACTCGGCTTAAAATTAAAAATGTGTTGCATCTGGAGGAAAAAACTAAGCAAGATGGTGCACTGGTTCGTGTAGGGTTCATGTAGTCTCTAAGTGTCCTAGGTTAGTTATGGTAATTATGTTGGGACTAATTATCCCCTGGGTCTATGAATCCCTCAATTTGATTATCGGTTATGCTATTAATTGATGAAAAATGAGAAGATGAAGGAAAATCTAACAAATTATCAAAAGAAGTTCTGAAATTACCTTTCACGAAAATATGAGAATTAGGATCTCGAAACCAACCACTCATACAAAGAAATAAAATAAAGTACAATAACAATAAATAATACAAATAAGAGAAAATAAAATAAAATATTAAATAAAGGCAAATAAAATAAGTAAGGCTAAAAATAAAATAAAAGTTAGATAAATAATTAGAAGTTAGATTAGTCAATGTCAGATTAGGATAATAAAAGTTAGTAAATAAAGAGTAGGAGGCTTAGCCTTTATGAAAATAATAGGTGAAGAATAAATAATGTAAAATAAGTTAGGAGGCCTAACGTTCAATGAAAATAAAACAAACAAAAAAATATTAATTTCACTTCATTGGCAACGGCGCCAAAAACTTGACATGTTCAGAATTTAGGAGTTTATTTTCAAGTGCAGGATTGTCGAAGTAATAAATAACCCGGAGAGAATGGGATCGGTCCATAAGGAAGTGAAATTAAAATTACAAACAAAATAAATACATCATGTATAAATTTGTATAACTTAAGAATAAAACATTAAATTCATGAATAAGAGTTAAATATATCTTATTACCTTGCCAATAGTTTCACTCTTTCACCTTAGCATAAAGAAAATTACTTGAACATAATAAAGCTAAAGAAAAAGAAAAGAAATAGAAGAAGAGATAACATGACTTTAGAATAGTAAACAAGAGAAATAATACTATAAAGAGATAATACAACAAACAAGTGTTTTGAACTAAAATCTAGCTCTCTAATTACATACTTTGAGTATAAACAGGCCACCTATTTATAGAAAAATATGGATAAATCAAGAAAAATGAAGAGGGAACCACTTGGATGATAAAAGTCAAGAACGGTGGTAACTAATTTGCATTGATTATCCTTAATGCACCTACTTGATTATCTAATTGGGAATTGATGTAGTCTGAATTAGCTTTACCTCAAAAGATAAAAGTTCTAGATAAGTCTCTTATCATTCCAAATTGAGTTGTTTCATATGTATTAGATACGTATTTCTATAGTTATAGGCCAAATACTGATGACTGTTCAGATTGGGCTAGTATTGCAGATTAGTTCTGTTCTAGGCCATTTTCACCCTTTAAACGCTCGAATTTCATATGCTTTGTGAAATAAAATATATTAGCCTATTGAGTCAGCTCTTTATATGATCAAGAATGATTCTAATTGGATTCCTAGGTAGAAAGTTTTACCCAGTTTACCGAACTTACCACAAAATAATTAAAAGCTAATTAGGTACAATATTATAATCATACTTAAGTTATGGGGGTTAAAGATGTCAGAGTTAATTAAACCTAGGGTGTATTCATGTAAGCATTGTATCTATCATTTAAAACATGCATTTCTAATGTATCTCATACATAATTCAATACAGTGGAAGTACCAAAAATCTAATTTCCTAATGATAAATACAATAAATTTTACATGTATCTCATGAATGTAAATTACATGGGAATTAAGAATGTATTATCTTGGAAAGTCTTTGGATTTTCTTCAAATCGGAGAATCACAATGAGTATTCCCGTTCACAATTCTAGTTCCTTAATATAGTGGGCTTGGGAAGCCTAGAACGACAATTTTTCTAGCAAGAGATTCAACACTTGAATCCTATATTTTTACCTTGTAGTATGGTTAGTCAAGATAGAGATGAATGTAAGAGTTGTTTTATGCTCTCAACTTTTGAGAGGGTTTCTAATACTTAGCAAAAACCCAAGCCTCTTATTTCTCTCTCTTGCCTTTCACTTGGCCGAACACACACACTCAATTGAGCCATTTTGCTCATATTATTTGTTTCATTTTCATTCCCTCTATTCATCTAACATAGGCCCCACATAGTATGGCAACAATTGCCACATCTATCCTCATTTGTCTTTGATTTTTTAGTTTATAATAAACAAAATGAAAAACCAAAAACAAGGAATGCACGTGAACGGATTGTGCAACCAAAGGAAATAATTTCCTTACTTGTGTTATACTTATTGGTCCTACCATCGACTTATGGTTTTGTCTTTGAAACAATTGTTTACATTAAACAATTAAAATCAAAAGACATGTGATGGTTAATGTGTGTGTTTGAACCGTGTAAGGCAAAGTAATTTTGAAGAAACAATTTCTTCACTTGCTTGTATTACATATCTTGCCCCTACCACTTACACATCCATGCATTCATGTTTTTATTTGTTTTATTTAATCAAATTAAATATAACAACACATGTGTATTATTGTAATAAATAATATGTGTTTGACTTTAATAAAATAATAATATCATATATTACTATTATAATTATTTTATTCAATAAACAATTTAATGAATAAAATAATGATCTTGTTTGTCCAACAAATAATGGCATTTTGGTAATTTTTAAGTCAAACAATGATAGGCCTATAATGCACCACGTGTCAACATCCTATTAGTCAAAAACTATTATTAAATAATTGACATACTTAACTCTTAAGTCTTGACATGTGTACGGCCCGAGGGAAACTGAAGCAAATATCTAATCTGTTGGAATTTACTAGATTGAACTATTCAATCCCATGTGCTGCCCCAGTACATAACGAGTACACTTTATATTGCGGTACTCGCTAGGTCCACGCCTGATTCATCAAACGGAACTGTTCCATGAGTTCGATATTGATGCCCCACGCATACGTCACGAATATTACAAATCAGCACAATAGACCATACAAGTTGAGGTCATCGCGCATACGTATAATACTTTCTCCATTTATATCCTAGAAGAGCGGGGATATAAAGCATCATCATTAAATCCCCACACGCTCATCCATGAACTCATCTCCAGACACGTATCTTAATAAACAATACATGCAAACACCTTTACGATATTGTTTTACCCTATTGGAAACTCTTTTCCCGAGTTTGTTGCTTATGGCCATAAGTCTTTCTAAGATACAGTCACAGAGCATCCAGATATACAACTCACCCATGTGAGCTAACGAATTTCATATCTGCACACATCGAACTCCAAAAACATCGGACTATACCCAGTGATACATAGTGGTCAGACCATAAAAGGTCTCTAACATTTGTAGAACCAAAGCATGGTAGATCACTCACAAGTCCACTGTGGTACTTAAGTCAAAGGATCATGTACATTACTCAACTCGAGAGGACCTACCATTGACGGCTTCATAGGATGTCTATTGGGGTCCTCGATGAGCCTGCTCAATATTCAGTCTTTGCAGAATACTTGTATGCTATACGAACTTTCGATAAGCCCATGCTGAGCTAATAACAACCATCTAAACCATCTAGGTATAATATACACTGGTTTTTTAGAAAAGGTTTCATCGACAAACCTATATCGGTGAATAAGACCAGGAACATATAATTTAATAATAGACTTGCATAATAACATTTCTCAGCACCTATTGCAACTCTTTACAACTATGTTATTGCTGATGTACTCTCGGGTCTATGTCTCATTACAAACAAGGTCCTAACTCTTACATTTTGCTAACTTTTATAATCTACTAACTCTTAGTAGTGCTAACTATAAGCAATTATAATTCTCAGCATTGCTAACCTTTAACGCTGGTCTAAACTCCTTCAGGCCAGATCTAAGCTCCTTTAAATCATACAATGTTTGTACCGTAACAAGCATTATATCATTTAATTAATAAAATTAACAATTTAATAAAAATGTACTATATAAATATTATAAAATAAAATATTCATACATCAATAGGATGGCACGTAAGCATAAATACCAACAAAAAATACTAGTAATACAAAACAATGATGTAAAACCATTATTAAATGTGAAATTTCAAGTGTTCATGATATCTCTCAAAACTCAAAACATGAAAGTTGTAGAGATTTTCTTGGCATTCCATATCATCTTTAATTTTCTCAATCAGAGCTCATATGAGAGATTTATGCCTAGATTACAAAGTGATATCGAAATTGTCCAAAACACCCAATTAGCTTCATTTTGCACTTAATGCCTCCATTTGCATCCTAAATTAAATTATAAGAATCATGAGTACATTTAGGCACAAAATAAGTATAAAAGACTAAATATTAAGGGAGAAAATATGATATTTTGCATTCTCGTTACTTTTATTCCCTTTTGCTCTAATTCTTTTTCAAGGATGATGAAGAACCCGAATTCTACCAAATTCGTGTGGAACCCTTCCTCTTCAATTGTTGCTCTACTTTTATGGCCATGTGCACCATGTCATTTAACTCAAATAATGTTGTAACTTTACCATATTTGTAATTGTTGGGATTTGTGTTTACGTGCCATCCCTTTTATGTATAAATATTTGCTTTATGTTTATACATTTATGATTTCAATATATCACTAATTATTTTATTTATAAATATAGTAAGATACTTGTAACGTTTTAGACATTGTCTGATCTGAAAGAGTTCAGATCTGATCTAAAGGAGTTTAGATCAGAACTAAGAGTCAGTAAAATCTAAAGAGTTAGAGCCTTGTCTGAAATAGGACAAAGACCTAAGAATATATTAATAATGACATAGTTGCAATGGGTTGCAAATGGTGCTAGGAAATGTTGTTATGCAAATATGTTCTTAAATTTAATGTTCCTGATCTACCTTCACTAATGCGGGTCTGTTAGTGAAGATCTTAATATATATAGATCAGTGTATGTCTATATCTGGATAGTCCAGATGGTTAGTCTTAGTAGACCATGAGTTTAGTGAAAACTCGTATAGAGATACAAGTATTCAGTAAGGACTAAATATTGAACAGACTCACAAAGATCTCCAATAGACATCCCATAAAGCCGTCAATTGAGGATCTTTCGAGTTAAGTAGTATTCATGGTCCTTAGACCTGAGTGCCACAGTTGACTTGTTAGTGATCCACCATACTTTGGTTCCACACATGTTAGATACCTTTCATGGTCTGACCGCTGGGTATGGTCTGATGCTCATGGAGTTCGGTGTGTACAGATATGGGATCCATCAACTCAATTGGGTGAGTAAAATATCCTGTAACTCCAAGATTGTATTACAGAAAGTCTTATGGCCATAAGCAGACATCCAAGAATTAATTTTATTCTTGGGAAAATAATATCATAAAAGTGTTTACGGATATTATTTATTGAAATACAAATCTAGAGATAAGTTTATGGTTGAGCACATGGAGACTTGACGGTGTTGATCTATATCTCCGCTCTTCTAGGATATTTATGATAGAAGGATTATACGAATATGTTATAACCTCAACTTGTATGGTCTAATGTGCCATTTTGTAATATCTGTAACATATGTGTGGGACATTGTTCACAGACGTGTGAAATAGTTTCATATGAAAAATCGGGCATGGACCTAGAGAGTCTCACAATATGAAGTGTACTCGTTGTGGACTGGGGCAGCGAATTGGATTGATCAATTGATCCAACAATTTCCAGCAAAATGAAAAATGTTTCAAGGTTCCTTTTATTATTCACTTGTCAATAATTGAAGGTAAAATACATTATTGGTTTACAAGAGTTGTTAACCAATAAGAAATTGACAAGTGACATAATCTTGCTCCATAAATTATTTACCATGTATTTACCTTTTTATCTTGCTTGGTAAATACATATGTGGTAAATGTAAATATTCAAAATAGTTTTGAATTATTAATATTTTATATATTAATCAAATTATTATTATTAATTGGAATAAGTGGCAAACACCATTTACTAATGGAGAATGCACTTGTTATTAATAATAAAGAATGTTGACCACTTAGTAATTCTTAAATGATGCACTAAGGAAGTGGTAAAACCACTTAACATTGATTAAATGCCATTTACTCTCTAGAAATTGATTCAAATGGTTGAATCAAATTGGTGAGTGAAAAACTATGATAGATTAATGTTTGTAATGGCAAACATGGTTAAGTGGTGGTGGAGCACTAAGAGAAATCATTCTTTGCACTTAAGAAAGAATTGAAAGAGTTCAATTTTGGTGTAAGAAAGAGTGAATTTCGTTCAAGGAGAAAGAAGAGAGAATTGAGAGCATTTCCTGAGTGTTTTTCTCAAAGTGTTGAGAGAAAATACAAATGCTTACCAAGGTTCAACATAAAGAGTTGTAAAGAACGAAAGAAATCTCTTAACTCTTCTCATCTCTTGGTAGTAATCACTCATATAGACAAATTGTTTTAAGTGTTAAAACAATCCTTTGCTGGAAATTCAAGGCTACCATTCTAGCTTTACAATCCCACCGGATTTAGTTGTGAACTAGAATTGTGCAAGGGAACACTTCAAGGTGAGCTCAACAAATTGAAGCTTGGAGTTCTTGAAGAATTGTAAAGCTACCTTCATAACCGGGTAGGTTATTTATTTGCTATTTATTTTATATCATGCATGAAATATATATGAGATATATATGTACTTGAATGATCATACATGTGATTACATGCTTGAATTTGTTACATATTGTATAATATGTATGAATACTTCCGTTGCGTATTTAATTTTTAAAATTATATACATCTATACACATCACACACCATATCACAACAAGTGGTATCAGAGCATGTTGATATGATGTTTGATGTTGAGATGTTGTTGTAGTTGACATGTTGATGTTATATTGAGGAACAATATGATGATGTTTGATTTCAAGCATGTTGATGTTTAGAATTGAACATGTTGATATTTTATGAATTCTTGAACATGTTAATGTTTATAATTTTTTATATGATATTTGATCATGTTTTAAACCGGATGACTTGGGTGCCGGAACAGAAGAAAATTGATTTTCGTGCACTGGGCACAGTAACAGTGTCCAGCGCTGAGGCTCTATCTAATGATCGTTGCGGTGCCAGCCTAATTTTAGCCAGTGCCGCGGCGACAGGCTGGGAGCGCTGCGGCGCCTACATACTGGAAACTAGCGCCGAGGCGCTGGGATATGGGCGCTGCAGCGCCAGATAATTTTTGGGCCAGGGCCGCGGCGACAGGTTGTGAGCGCTGCGGCGCCCATATACTGGAAACCAGTGCCGAGGCGCTGGATTGTAGGCGCTACGGTGCCAGCCCACTTTTTTGTACAGCGCCGCGGCACCCAAACTATTGCTTATGAACGCTGCAGCACCCGTTTTCAGCACCGCAGCGTTCATCACTGTTTCTGAATAATTTTGTATTTATTCATTTATCATGTTTTGACTTGTTTTGTTGCTGTAATGTACTTCAATAGTTGTCATAACATGATGTGATCATTAAAATATGCCGATAATCACAATGGAAGCCCTAATTGTGGGGGTTAGTTGTGATTGCGTATTCCTTTTGTATAAATGATCTATATTATTCATTTGGATGAAATGAGTATGTAATAAAATCTCTCTTAATCAGATTGTAATATTTTCATTATGAGATAATGTTAAATATGATCTGTCTTATCAATACGGTATTAGACAAGTCACTTTTTTTTTTTTCAAGATCGCTAAAGTGTGAGGGATTGATCAGTGTGACATGGGCTATGCCGTTTAAACATTAGATGTGATAAATATATGTTAAAGTATTACCCTAGATCGCTAAACTGTGCGGTTAATAATAATAACATATATTTAATGATTGATAAGTAAATCTAGAATACACTTATCCTAGATCGCTAAAGTGTGCAGATAAGATGTATTTAGTAACAAGTGTTAAGAGTTGCATAAGATGCAATTGATAAGAGTTGTCTACCTTTTGGGTTTACTAAGGCCTAGATCACTATAGTGTGCGGCTGAAGTAAATACCAAAGGGATCCACTTCTCACTATATAGTTTAAAGAATTCTTGAATTATCGTTTTCCCGTTTGAGAGATTAAAGGGATTATGTAAAATAATGGGAGGGCGTTTTTAGATTAAAAATTGTATAACTGTTATACCCATGATCTAAAACGTTATTTATTAGTGATTGAAATATTCCGCTAACATCTTTTTCTTTTGTCTTGTGAAGATCAAATGGCTTCAAACAACACTTTAGCTCGCATCCTTGATGCGCACCAACTAAAAGGTGCAGAAAATTATGCTGATTGGCTTATAAATCTCAGAATAGTTCTAGATTCTGAAAAGCTTGGATATGTTATTGATCAGCGCATGCAACAAGCTATTTCTGATAATGCTTCCCCAGAAGAAAATGAGACATATCAAAAATGGTTGGATGACGATTTGAAAGTCAAATTATACATTCTCGAGTCTATGTGTACGGAGCTCCAAAGGGAGCATGTCCACATGGACAGTGCTGGGAGTATCATGCTCCACCTAAAAGAGTTATTTGGTGACCGACCTCAATTTGAAATGTATAGGGTTGCCAAATCGCTTTTTCAAGCTAGACTACCCGAGGGCAGTCCAGTAAGTCCTCATGTCCTCCAAATGATTTCATACATTGAGAGGCTAGAGACCATGGATCTCATTCTGAGCAATGGATTAAGGAATAGCTTGATTCTTCAATCACTTCCAGGGTCATTTGCACCGTTCATAATGAATTACAATATGCAAGGATTGACTCCTACGTATGCTGAATTACATAACATGCTAATAACTGCTCAGGAGGACATGAACAAATGGGGCACGGTCCTCTATGTTTAGGGTGCTTCATCATCAACCCGAAGGACTTCTAGGAAGTCCAAAGGCAAGAATAAATGAAAAGTAATGCATGCACCTAGAATGGGTCCTCGAAAGCAATACATATCCAAGCACCCACGAAAGAACAAAGCTAGTGGAAAATGTTTCCATTACAGTGAGGATGGGCATTGGAAGCGAAACTGCCCAAAGTACCTTGCCATGATTAAGAAGATACCATCAGGTATACACTTGCCTTTTATTGATATTTCCTTAGCATTTGATTCTAGCATTGGTTGGGTATTAGATACCGCTTGTCCTTTTCACATCTGCAATGTGTTGCAGGGTCTGAAGAAAGTTAGAAAGTTACAACCAGGAGAAGTACAGCTTCGTGTTGGAAATAGAGATTTCCTACAGGTCGAGGCTATTTGATGTTTTAATTTGATACTTCCATGTAATAAAATTGTTGTATTGAATAATTGTTATTATGTGCCAAACATTATCCGGAAAATTATTTCAATTCCTGTATTGGATAATGAAGGATATCATATGCATGTTAGGAATCGTTCCTTATGCTTGTATGATTTAGATAATGTTTTGTTAGCTGAATGTCAGTTGATAAATGGGCATTACATATTAGATACAACAGAAAATGTCATGAATGTACAAGTGAATGCTAAAAATAGTGCGGGAACTTTAAATGATACAGAATTATGGCATATGAGATTAGGTCATATAGGGGTAAGACGCCTATCCCGTCTGGTTAAGGATGGTCGGATACCTGATCTGACCATAGAATCATATCCAGTTTGTGAATCTTGTATTCAAGGGAAAATGACCAAGGCTCCATTTATTGGTGTTGGACACCATGCCACTAATTTATTGGAACTAATACATAGTGATGTATGTGGTCTAATGAATCACACTGCGATGGGTGGTTTTCGATACTTTGTTATCTTTATCAATGATCTGTCACGATATGGATATGTGTTTCTTATCAAACACAAGTCAGAAACTTTTGAAAAGTTCAAAGAGTTTCGAAATGAAGTAGAGAAACAAACCGGAATGTATATCAAATGCCTTAGATCAGATCGAGGGGGTGAATACATGAGCAGTGAATTTTCAGATTATTTAAAGGAGAATGGGATTCTCGCTCAGTATAGTCCTCCAGGTACTCTACAACACAATGGTGTTTCGGAGAGGAGGAATCGGACTTTATTGGATATGGTTCGGTCGATGATGAGCTTCACTGATCTCCCTGAATATCTGTGGGGATATGCATTGGAAACTGCTGCTCATTTATTGAATAGAGTTCCATCAAAAGCCATTCCATCCACTCCACATGAGATATGGACTGGAAGGAAACCAAGTCTTAAATATGTTAAGATTTGGGGTTGTCCTGCTTACGTAAAAGTTACGCAACAGGATAAACTTGCACCTAAAGGTTACAAGTACAGGTTCATTGGATATCCCAAGAATTCAATGGGATACCAATTCTATGATCTAGAGGAACGAAACGTGTTTGTATCTCGTTATGCCACTTTTCTAGAGAAAGAGTTTCTCCTGAATCGTGGAGATTGTAGAAAGATTGAGTTAGATGAACTCAATCAGAATGAAAATGAACCAACAATGGAACTTCAGGCTCAATCAAGCAGAATACCTTTGACACACCCTCCACGTAAGTCAGAAAGGATATCAAGGCCACCTGAAAGGTATGGTTTCATATCTAAAGGTGCTCTTGATGTTTTCTTGATTGAAGAAAAGGATCTTTTAACTTACAGAGAGGCGATGTTGGACATCGATTCGGGAAAATGGCAAGAGGCCATGAAATCTGAAATTGACTCAATGCATCACAATCAAGTCTGGGACTTGGTTGAGCTTCCTGAAGGAATTGTTCTTATCGGTTATAAATGGATTTACAAGCGGAAGCGTGGGCTCGATGGGAAAGTTGAGACTTTCAAAGCCCGATTGGTGGTGAAAGGTTATACTCAACGATCTGGGATCGACTATGAGGAAACCTTCTCACCAGTAGCGATGCTTAAGTCGATTCGGATTTTACTAGCAATTGCTGCATATTATGACTATGAAATTTGACAAATGGATGTGAAAACAACGTTCTTAAATAGATATCTTGAGGAAGAAATCTATATGGAATAACCCGAAGGTTTTACATCCAGCCAAACGTTTGGTCTAGTATGTAAACTGAAGAAGTCTATCTATGGACTTAAGCAAGCTTCCCGAAGCTGGAATCTTTATTTTGATGAGGTAATCAGAGGGTCTGGTTTCATCAAGAACGAAGAAGAATCATGTGTGTATAAAAAGAGCAGTGGGAGTATGGTAGTCTTCTTGGTTCTATATATGGATGACATACTCATTATCGGAAACGATATTGGTATGTTGCAATCAATCAAAAGTTACCTGAGTAAGAATTTCTCCATGAAGGATTTGGGAGAGGCTTCCTATATACTAGGTATAAAGTTTTATAGAGATAGAGCTAGGAGGCTTATAGGACTCTCCCAATCATCGTACATTGATAATGTCTTAGAAAGGTATAGTTTCAGTAACTGTAAAACAGTTAACATACCTTTTAGACATGGCATTCATCTTTCGAGGAAAATGTGTCCTCAGAGTGAAGATGAAAAGGTTAGAATGTCTAGCATACCTTATGCATCAGTTGTGGGAAGTCTGATGTATGCCATGATGTGTACGAGACCTGATATCAGTATGGCTGTAAGTGTTATAAGTCGCTATCAGTCTGATCCAGGCGAAGGCCATTGGATGGCAGTGAAACATGTCCTAAAATATCTTAAGGGTACTAAGGACAAGTTTTTGATTTATGGAGAAAATGACCTAGTGTTGAGAGGATACACAGATTCAGATTGATATGTATTCATTCTTAATGGTGCTGCAGTCAGTTGGAAGAGTAACAAACAGTCATCAACCGCTGATTCCACAATAGAGGCAGAATATATTGCAGCATCAGAAGTAGCAAAAAAAGCAGTTTGGATACGCAAATTTGTCGCTGAACTTGGAATAGTTCCAAGTTTAATGGATCCTATACCATTGTTATATGACAACAACAGAGCCATTGCACAAGCAAAAGAGCCAAGAGCACACCAAAAGTCTAAGCATGTGGAAAGAAAATACCATGTCATAAGAGAAATCTTGGCTAGAGGAGATGTAATAGTTCGTAAAGTAGACTCTATGAATAATGTAGCAGACCCACTTACTAAGGCTTTAACTCCAAAAACATTTGAAAGACATGTGGAGTCAATGGGTATTAGATACCATCGTGAATGGCACTAAAGCAAGTGGGAGTTGTTGGGATTTGTGCTTACCTGCCATCCCTTTTATGTATAAATATTTACTTTATGTTTCTACATTTATGATTTCAATATATCACTAATTATTTTATTTATAAATATGGTAAGATGCTTGTAACGTTTTAGACATTGTATGATCTGAAAGAGTTCAGATCTGATCTAAAGGAGTTTAGATCAGAACTAAGAGTCAGTAAAATCTAAAGAGTTAGAGCCTTGTCTGAAATAGGACAAAGACCTAAGAATATATTAATAATGACATAGTTGCAATGGGTTGCAAATGGTGCTAGGAAATGTTGTTATACAAATATGTTCTTAAATTTAATGTTCCTGATCTACCTTCACTAATGCGGGTCTGTTAGTGAAGATCTTAATATAAATATATAGATCAGTGTATGTCTATATCTGGATAGTCCAGATTGTTAGTCTTACTAGACCATGAGTTTAGTGGAAACTCGTATAGAGATACAAGTATTCAGTAAGGACTGAATATTGAACAGACTCACAAACATCTCCAATAGACATCCCATAAAGCCGTCAATTGAGGATCTTTCGAGTTAAGTAGTATTCGTGGTTCTTAGACCTGAGTGCCACGGTGGACTTGTTGGCGATCCACCATACTTTGGTTCCACACATGTTAGATACCTTTCATGGTCTGACCGCTGGGTGTCGCTGGGTATGGTCCAATGCTCATGGAGTCCGGTGTGTACAGATATGGGATCCATCAACTCAATTGGGTGAGTAAAATATCCTGCAACTCCAAGATTGTATTTCAGAAAGTCTTATAGCCATAAGCAAACATCCAAGAATTAATTTTATTCTTGGGAAAATAATATCGTAAAAGTGTTTACGGATATTATTTATTGAAATACAAATCTAGAGATAAGTTTATGGTTGAGCACATGGAGACTTGACGGTGTTGATCTATATCTCCGCTCTTCTAGGATATTTATGATGGAAGGATTATACGAATATGTTATAACCTCAACTTGTATGGTCTAATGCGCCGTTTTGTAATATCTGTAACATGTGTGTGGGACATTGTTTATAGACGTGTGAAATAGTTTCATATGACAAATCGGGCATGGACCTAGAGAGTCTCACAATATGAATTATACTCGTTGTGGGCTGGGGCAGCGAATTGGATTGAACAATTGATCCAACAATTTCCAGCAAAATGAAAAATGTTTCAAGGTTCCTTTTATTATTCACTTGTCAATAATTGAAGGTAAAATACATTATTGGTTTACAAGAGTTGTTAACCAATAAGAAATTGACAAGTGACATAATCTTATTCCATAAATTATTTACCATGTATTTACCTATTTATCTTGCTTGGTAAATACATATGTGGTAAATGTAAATATTCAAAATAGTTTTGAATTATTAATATTTTATATATTAATCAAATTATTATTATTAATTGGAATAAGTGGCAAACACCATTTACTAATGGAGAATGCACTTGTTATTAATAATAAGGAATGTTAACCACTTAGTAATTCTTAAATGATGCACTAAGGAAGTGGTAAAACCACTTAACATTGATTAAATGCCATTTACTCTCTAGAAATTGATTCAAATGGTTGAATCAAATTGGTGAGTGAAAAACTATGATAGATTAATGTTTGTAATGGCAAACATGGTTAAGTGGTGGTGGAGCACTAAGAGAAATCATTCTTTGCACTCAAGAAAGAATTGAAAGAGTTCAATTTTGGTGTAAGAAAGAGTGAATTTCATTCAAGGAGAAAGAAGAGAGAATTGAGAGCATTTCCTGAGTGTTGTTCTCAAAGTGTTGAGAGAAAATACAAACGTTTACCAAGGTTCAACATAAAGAATTGTAAAGAACAAAAGAAATCTCTTAACTCTTCTCATCTCTTGGTAGTAATCACTCATATAGACAAATTGTTTTAAGTGTTAAAACAATCCTTTGCTGGAAATTCAAGGCTGCCATTCTAGCTTTACAATTCCACCGAATTTAGTTGTGAACTAGAATTGTGCAAGGGAACACTTCAAGGTGAGCTCAACAAATTAAAGCTTGGAGTTCTTGAAGAATTGTAAAGCTACCTTCATAACCGGGTAGGTTATTTATTTGCTATTCATTTTTTGTCATGCATGAAATATATATGAGATATATATGTACTTCATACATGTGATTACATGCTTGAATTTGTTACATATTGTATAATATGTATGAATACTTCCGTTGCGTATTTAATTTTTGAAATTATATACATCTATACACATCACACACCATATTACAACAATAATATCATGATTCAAACCAACTAAGAACTTAGCTATAGTAGCTTATCAGTCCTCCTGCATATTGGCTCAAATCATGGCTATTTCCATCTCTTTGTGGTAGTCTTTAACACTTTTAGACCCTTAAGTAAGACTTACAACTTCTTAAATATATCCCTATAATAGGGACTTAGAATAAATTGCTTCTTCATAATAGCCTTCATCTCTTCTCGTGTCTTAGAAGGCCTTTCACAATTTTGTCTCCTACTCAAAATAAGTTGATCTCACCAAACAATAGTTTATTCAGTAAATTCTATGGCGGTCAACTTTACCCTTTTTAATTCAGAGTAATTGTGATAATCTAACATCAACATCTTTTTTCACACTCCAAATAAGCTTCAGAATTATTTTTGCCTTAGAAAGATAGAATCTTTATATTAATGCTTCCTAAGTTATTATTAACTCTATCTCCATTCTCACGCCCAAGTTTACCTAAATTACCATTAGAGGCACATTATCATTTAGGTCATCCCTATAGTCAACTTCATAACCATACCTAAGTGGATTTCTCTCTCTTTATTACACATTATGAACTCTAGGTGGCTGCCCTCTTAGTGAATTAGATTCAACTTTATCTACTTTCTCATTCACCTTATCAAACCTCAATTCCATTTGATTCATTTTTTTTTTTAAGAACTTAAAGAAGAGTTTGAAATCTATCTTTTCTTAAGCATCATTATATGAGCCTTTCCTTTATCTTCTTCTTGAGATATGTTTAATAACCTGCAAATAAAGTTATAACGTATATGTTTTCTCTTAAGATTGATAGCACTGATACTTGTGTTTACTCAAATTTGGCTTTTACCCTCTTACGAGCTCACACTTTCTTACATTTTCCCACTTTTTTGTCTCATCTTTTAGTTCTTCATTGAACTTAAATGAACTCAAAAGAATTACCTTATAACAATCCAAACTCAACAAACCAGATTACTAAGGATAAGAATGGGTTAAATGTAATGGAAAGAATAGGCTAAATTTAAGAAGCAATGAGAATAAAGTTATAATGAAAACAATAAAATAGGATAACAAAGACAAAAGCAAATAATAATTTTGATGCAATTAGGGTTGTTGTTTTATTTTAGACTAAAATGCACAAAATATACAAAATACACTTTATGTAAACAAAACTTAAATTACGAATAACACTTTAACTTATTCATATTTTTCTATACTTTTTGTTTTCAAATTCAAAATTCAAGAATAGCAAACTTGAAATCAATTGAATCTAAATTTTTGTACATTTTTTTTCAAATTTTTTTCTTTCTTTCTTTTTACTTATATGTAATGATAAATAATAGAACTTGAACAAATTAGGGTGAAGAAATAGATAAAAGTTGTAGACAAGAAGAAATAAAAGATGATATGTTGCTGATTTAAGGGGATAAAACCAAGGGTGCAGAATTAAAAGAAAGAACAAACAAAAAAAAGAGAATAGATCAAACTTGATTTAGAACGTAAGTTATGATACCAAATGATGTAAACCTCACAAAAAAAAGTAAGACCTGGTGTTTAATAAAGTTTATTTCCCAAGGATTAATCTAATTCATATTCTCAAATAAAAAAAATATAAAGGACTTTGACCTATTATCTATAAGCAGATAAGAACTAAATGTATAAGAATTTAAGATAGACGCCACACTAAAAAAAGATGAGAAATATTGTGAGTGATATGTCAAGGATGAATGCCATAAAAGAAAATATTGATAAGTTTTGAAAAGTTCTGTGAAGAACTAAGAGAAAACTCTCAATAATATTAATGTCATAAACTCTGAATTTCTCTTAAGGTTATAGGACCTTATATAGCTGAATTTACCAAGACAAGAAATAAGTCAAATCCCAGAAAAAGTAAGAATTGATTACAAAAAGAAAAAATAAAGGACAAGCATATTAAGGAAACAAATATTCGTGTATCCTTGTTTCTAAATATAATCTAAAAATAAAAAAGAAATAAAGATCTAATAAAGCCACGTGAACAATAATATGTTAATAGTGTCAGGCTAACTTATATAAAAATAAATGCTCTAATAAAGGATATAAGAAATTAGGAAACAAAATAAGGAAACAAAATTGCATGCATTTCTTTTGTTTTATGTGCTTGATTCTCTTCCTAAATTGATTATGTGTCAGATTTTCCTTTCTAAATTAATTATGTGCCTTATTTTGTTCTTCATAGAAATTACTCTATATCACTTAAAGAAACATGAATAATATTAACAAAGTGTTAACTATCTTGGACACTCAATTTGGTCAGATTAGTGTCTTGAACAAAGCATGAATTGAGATGTGTTCAATTAGCCTATTTAATGCTTCCTTCATTTTTTTGGTTATTGCACTTGTCATTGGACTCCCATAGATGCTCAATGGATCTTTGTGAAGTTTTGGTAACTTAATTCGCATCAAAGTTAGTCTAACCTTCTAAGGCCCTTAAATATTTAAGAATTTATTATGTGTGGGGAAAACCAAGCTTTTGGACTTATCTGTGTCAAGAGATGGGCTTGGACTAGTTGTAAAATAATGAAAGATGAGGCATTGATTTAGGATTTGTTAAGAACATACGTGAGGTGATACTGAGTAATACTCAGTAGTTCAAGTGTTTTAATAAAGGTATTTGCGAACCTCGTAGTGGAGAGGTAGCTTATAGCAATAATTTGAATTAGTGCTATATAGCACAAACTTTCTATTAAAGAATAATAGGTTTGGATTTGTGAAATGTAGAAAACACTAAGTTAGAGCTGGGTGTTAGTAGGGTTGTAAAGGACGGCCCTCTGAAGCTCAAGTAAGATGGTGGTTTTAATGGTGAATGCTTCCCTAAGGTTTTTTTTTTTTCTTTTTGGCTCTAGAGAGAGTTTAGAGGAGTCAGTTGTTTTCTTACTTGTTTAGTATTATAAGTAACTTATCTTACTTGAGTTCAAAAGTTGAAGATATGTTACGACCATGAAAATAAAATGGCTTAGAGAATTCGTTATAGGCCTAACACATGGCAGCATACAATTGCAAGGGGACATGTTTTAGGAAAATATTATTGTTAAGGGCTCCTTGATAATTGTGCCCCTAAAGCTTAGAGAACAAGTGCTATTTTGATTTGACACTTTATGGAAGAACCAGCTTTGATAATAAGTAGACAACATATGTTGTCTCTTGAACTCTAACTAGTATAGGTTTGTCTCACTTAATTACAAACAAATCGTATCTCTTTGTCAGCATGAAGACAGAGTGTTGGTGACATGATGACGTGATAATATAATAGTACCCCCTCAAGATTACATTTCCTTGGGATATTATCTCTTTATCCTACTATCCAACAGTGAGATTTCTTGACAGCTTATGATGGGACCTGATAACAATATGAATAGTTATTTACCTTTGCTGATGTCCCTTTGACTGTGTAGCCTAATGATGACATGGAGAACAACTTAACCATGTTGACATACCTTTTGACTATGGGGCTTAATGATGTTATGAATTCTTAAGTTAGCCCTACCTAATATACCCTACAATTAAAATGATAGAGGCTGATGGAATTAGTCCTTATTGAGTCGAGTGACATGGTCCTAATTTAGGTCTAAGGAAGTGGAGCTGAGTATAAATGACAAAAAAATTGAATTTGAAAAAGTCTAAAAACCAAAAAAATTCAAATACGAAAAAACTCATAAAATTTGGGTTTTTTTTTTCGAATCCAAATTTTCTTCTTTGTATAAAAGCCGAATCCGGGCCATGTCCAGATTTTGTAAGATTTAAAAAACTTAGATTTTCCAAATTTTATTTTGTTTCAAATAATTGGACTTTCTAATTCTAAAGTCTAAACTCTAAAGACCTCTAATTCCCAAATATTAATCTCAATTCCAGTCTTCGTCATTCTATCTAAAAAAAACGTCTTCTTCAATCATCTTCATCTCTCTTACCCTTTGGTAGTCTAGTTCGTCTTTATCTCATCTCTATCAGCTCACCGCTCACCTATCACCCATCGCCTATTGATCTCTCAAGCTCAGCTCTCTCTCGTCTCAAGTAAGTTCAAGTAGTCAAGCTTGCCCATCGGTCACTGTTTAGTATGTGTTTCTAATCTTGCTTCTTTTGTTCTGTATTTGAGACTGCAAAAGTGAGTTACAGTTTTTTTTTTCTGTTTTTAAGAAGTTGGGGTACTTGAAGTTGAAGTTGAATTTCTAGTAAATGGGAATGTTTTGCAATCTAAACATTAAATTAATTCTTAGATGAGTTGGAAGATGATTACGGATACTAGGAGCTATCAAAATATGAACGTTTTGCAATCTAAACAAAGGCGGTGGGCATTTTATTTGATGATGGAAAAAGCATTCACTTGTGGTTTCACTTTGGATGTCTAACCTTTCTAAAAACGTATTTTGGGATTACTATTAAGAATTCTCTTAATTAAATATGAAATGAACCGAACCATTTTCTTTAGGATAAGGTCAATTTTATCTCAATATTTTGGGTATAAATATAACTTTATCCCAATTAGATCTAAAATACTCCATTTTACCATAATCAATTATTTTTTATCGTCTATTTGGATGAAAATTCTATTTTTAATAATTATTTACTATTTTACCCCTATTATTAATAGACTTGTAAAAATGGGGGAATGAACACGTGTCGTAATATGGTTAGTTACTTTGGATACATTTCAACATTTAATTAGTTATATTATTAAAATAAAATAAATTAATTAATCAATAATTAAAAAAAATCACCGTCACTAGAAACACAGTGGCCGGCTGATCGCCAGCCATCGTTTTTTCCAGCAACGGTGGGGCAGTAAAAAAATTTAAATTTTACATCATTGAATCTCATTTTTCTTGATCTACATAATAGTGTGGTCATTGTTTACCACAAAAAAGACAATAGACGGCCAAAATGGTGGAAAGGGTTGCGGCCACCCCGCTCACAGTCAAATGTCACATCCCCAATCTATGGATAGACAGATGGTGCTGCCGCCCCTCTCCACTAATTTTGGCTATCTTCTAGTCTTTTTTTTATACCAAAAATAAAGGATAATTATGTAAAGTTTGATCATTTTTTTGGCGGAACGTCACCAAAAAATGATGGCCGGCAGCCGGCCGCCATTTTTCACTAACAGTGGCAACTTTAATTTTAATTTCTTTTATTTTTTATTTTAAAAATTATTTAATAAAAATATAAATCAATTACATGCTGATATGTGTTCAAAGTAACTAATTATATTACAACACGTGTCTTTCTATTAAAGTTTATTTTTAAAAACTTAAATTTAAATTAAATTAATAGATGAGATTGCACCACGTGTTCAAAAGAAATGAATGGGGAAGATTAAGCCACGTGTCCAAAGTGTAATTTATTACTATGATTAGATTACTTTTTTACTCTTCAACCATTAAAATTAACGGCAAAAGTTACATATTAAGATAAAATTTTGTATTTTTAATCTAATTAGGGCAAAGTTATCAATTAACCCAAAATATTGGAATAAAATTGTCCTTATCTAATTTTATTTTTGTTGCAATTCTTGCAATATTAAACTAATTAGGCTTCATTGAAACTGGCATTGGCTATTTCAGTCCTCCATGGAACAACTGAAAAATTGAACCCATTTCGCGTGAATGAAATTTTGTGATCTAACACCACTATTATAGAAATACCCAACAAATTATGCTACCTTTTGAAAAAAGTGAAAAAATAATTGGGTTTAAATCTAAGTTGGATCACGGATCTGGTTCGGGTCGAAAAAACCCAAGTTAAACTCAAGTTATGGGTTTATACCAAAAAAATCTGATCTAGATCAAGGTTAAGTAAAATCTAGATTTGGATTCAGATTTTTCCATCCCTAAACTCGAGAGGTTAGGTAACTTATTGGGAGTAGCCCATATGTCACCATAATTTCCTCCAATAATATATAATTAAAAATATTTTAAATAATAATAAGTGTAATTGGTAATAAAATGTGATATAATTAGAAATATAAATTGTTTAAAAAAAATTTAACTGAGTTTTTATTTTTACTTAATATTGATTTTGGCTTAATTTAGCTTATTCAATTATTTAAAGTTTATTTTTCTAACTTAATATGAATTTTAAGTTACTTTAATTTAATAGAAAAAAGATAATTGTTTTAGCTTTTAACATAATATATAAAATAAGAATAATATCACAAATAATTTAATTTTTATTTGGCATAATGTATAAAATGAAAATGATATTACAAATAATTTAATATTTATTTTTAAATATTAAGCAAAAGAAATAAATCAGTCAATTTCAATCATTTAGTTATATTCTACATTCAACTCAATTGAATTATATTTAAAATTTAATAAAAAAATAAACACTACTTAATTATGTGAAACAAGTTATGAAAGCTTAGCCCACGTTGACCTAGGACACCAACCTATGAATTTCTTTTTTAAACTTGTTGATTAGAAAAAATAGTTTTTTGGGCCAACAAGTTTTAAATTTGTTTGGTTGTAGGAATCAAAACCTTGGGCTTGTTTGGGCCGAAACCACGGGCTTGTTGGATCTTCTAGTTGTGTGATGCCTGAAAACACAATAGAAACTATCGTTAAGACCTCGGCGGGGGTGGTTTCTATGAAAACTCTCTAATGCTTAAGTCAGGTGTCTGTTTGGAAGAGAAAAATTGAGAGAAAAGGTAAACATTCCAAGACAAAAGTCGTAGATTTAATATAGAACCTGTTTTAAGCTATTTTCCTATCTTTGTATAGCATCGGTCTTCTTAGAATATTTTGAGCTTTGGTGCTTATCTTCACTAGATTTGCAGTTGTTTTGGGTAATCCTCTAATCTCTTAGCATGATTTGGGGGATGGCTTCCCAAAATAACACGATTCTATGCTTAAAATAATATTGATTGCCTCTTTAAAGGACTTGACTTATTTGGGTTGCTTTATATTTTTCTTTTTAAGTCGTTGAGTGCTGCTCGACCTTGTCAGTGTGGTTGTTTGGTCTTTGGAAACTTTTGTTCATTGGCGGTTAGGTATATTTATTTGTGCCGATCTTCTTTATGGTTTTCGTGTCATGATATGCTGTTGAGTGTCAAACTGAACGGTGTTGGAAAGCCTAGATGGGGTCTGAGCTGGTTGGTCTTAACCTTGTTAATTGGTCTGAGTGGTCGAGCAAGTTTTATGCCTCCAATTCTTATTCTTTTGACGATACTTGGGCAACCTGCCCTGTTATCTGGGCCCCTAGTTCTTTGGGCCCTTGGGCTAGCCTCTTGTTATGCCTTCTTATCGGTTGAAATTTGGCCATTTGGGAGTTGGGCCTTTAGAGATTACCAGGGGGAATAAAGGTCCGCCAATTTCTAGATTTGATTAATCAAAACTGGAAACTCTATTTTTTTTAATTTTCTTGCTTAGTGTGCACTGTAATAAAAAGATCCGAACGGGCCATTTTATTCTTGAACATGTTATTGTTGCTCGGTGTTAGAAGATAATGTCATATACCACAACTACTCGGTATTTTTGAAGACCATTATATAGTCGAGTATAGTACTTTTTAGTTGTACTTGGTAATTTTTCTCGTATCTTGAGTATTTATTAGTCATGATGATATGGATCCTAATGTTGGGATTTGTGCTTACGGGCCATCCTATTATGTATGAATATTTGTTTAATATTTATACTAGTATTATTATTTCAATAAATCGCTAATTATATTTATATATGGTTAAGATACTTGTAACGTTTCAGACATTGTACGATCTGAAAGAGTTCAAATCTAGTCTAAATGAGTTTAGATCAGTGCTAAGAATTAGCAATGCTGAGAGTTATAAATGCTAAGAGTTTTCACTGATAAGAGTTATCAGGTTATAAGAGTCAGCGATATCTAAAAAGTTAGAGCCTTGTCTGAAATGGGACAAAGACCTCAGAATATATTAGTAATGACGTAGTTCCAAAGAGTTGTAAATAGTGCTAGGAAATGTCATTATGCAAATATGTTCTCAAATATTATGTTCCTAATCTATCTTCACTGATGCTGGTCTATCAATGAATACCTTAATAAATATATAGATTGGTGTATGTTTATATCTGGATGGTTCAGATGGTTAGTCTTAGCAAACCATGAGTTTAGTGGAAGTTCGTATAGAGATGCAGGTATTTAGTAAGGACTGAATACTAAATAGACTCACATAGATCTCCAATAGACGTCCCATAAAGCCATCAATGGAGGGTCTTTCGAGTTGAGTAGTATTCGTGGTCCTTTGACCTGAGTGCCACAGTGGGCTTGTAAGTGATCCACCATGTGGTTCCACATATGTCAGAAACCTTTCATGGTTTGACCGCTAGGGTGTCGCTGGGTATGGTCCGATGCTCATGGAGTCTGGTGTGTATTTCAGAAAGTCTTATGGCCATAAGCAATAATTCCTGAGAAAAACGTTTAACCCTAGGGATAAATAATATTACAAAAGTGTTTGGGAATATTATTTATTGAAATACAATTCTAGAGATAAGCTTTCAGTCGGGCATATGAAGATTTGACGGTGTTGATCTGTATCTCTACTCTACTTGGATATAAATGATGGAAGGATTATATGAATATGCTATAACCTCAACTTGTATGGTATAACGCGCCACTTTGTAATATTCGTAACATGTGTGGGGGGCATCGTTCACGGACGTATGGAGGAGTTCTATATGACAATTTGGGCATGGACCTAGAGTCTCACAATATGAAGTGTACACATTATGCACTGGGGCAGCATAATGGATTGAACAGTTCTATCCTAGAAATTCCAGCAAACTGAAAATATGTTTCGGGATTCCTCGGGTTATGCACTTGTTTAAACTTAAATGTTATGTATATTATTTAATTAGTTGACAAGAGTTATTAACTAATTAGATATTAACAACTGGCACAATTTTATTTCATGAATTGTTTTACCATGAATTCAACCATTTACCATGTTAGTAAAATCAAATAAGGTAAATATTAATTATTCAAATAGTTTTTGAATAATAAAATAAATGTTATTTAAATAAATAAAATATGATTTTATTTATTTGTTATTTTATTCCTAAATGGAAGACATATCTAATTTGAGAAACATAAACTAAATTAAGTGGAGCACTATTTTGTGATTAATGGTTAATTTTATTAAACCATTAAAATGACCACCAAATATTATTTTGGTAGTTGGCCACTTAATCTAATTTTGGTGGAGCACTTGTGAAGTGTTGATAGCACTAAAAATGGTTTAGTTTCATTTGTGTTAACAAGTGAGTGAATGAAAATTCGTGCAAGTATTAAGAGGAAAAAAAAGAGTTGGTTTTGAGAGAGTTTTTCTTTGAAAGAAGACTTGTGAGAAAAACTAAAGGAGAAAGGAAAATAAATCATTCTTATTTTTCTTTCAAGCAAAACAAAACCTTGTTGCTGGAGATTATACTGCTACTATTCTAGCTTCACAATCCCACCGGATTGTTGTGAACTAGAATTGAACAAAAGTGCATTTTAAGGTGAGCTCAAAGTTAGAGCAAAGAAATCCAGAATTTGAAATCTTCATCGGAGGTCTTCAAAGGTATATTTTCTATATTCTTAAGTTGTTAAGAATTGAAGAACATGTGTATATGTTGATTACATGATAAATTCTGCTGCCAAATTCGTGTATATGATACATGTGTTTAATTTTTTTAATATGTACACAATCACATGTATACACCATAAAATACGTCAACACCTAAAATGTTAGTCCCACTGTATATGAAAAGGCATATTGGATATGGAAACTGATCTCAACCATTGATTTACATGTCATTGTGCTGCTATGGCCATCTAATCCATTGATTTTTGAATTGAACAGCCTAGATCAAAAGTCATTAAGGAGACGTGCATTAATGGTACCTATTGAAGATCTTTGATGATCGTAATTGTTCGTTCTATCTTAATAGTCACGGTCTTTCTAGCCCGTACACTATAAATACCCTTTTTTGGATTGCCTTCTATTCTTACTTCATCATCTTCATTTTTTTTATCAAACCTTAACATTCTTAGAGCTTCTTGTGTGGACATTCTCCAACAACAATCTTCTCTATTTAAGGGCGCTCTAACAATCAAGTGTTTTTTTATTTCTACGCTTCAACTAGTAAGGTTTTACTCTCTTTATTCTTCTTCTTACTTCTACTATATATTATTTTTGTAAATGTTCATATTTGTTTGTAAATAGCTTTGTAATCTGAGGATGCTTGTTTGCCATTTTTATGCGTATTATCCAGTAAGCTATTATGCTCAAAATCTAAATCTTGCCTGCTTTCTAATGTTTTTCCTTTTATGGTGTGATTTCCTATGTCCTTGCCCTCTGAGTCGTGTTAGTTTTTAGGAAAAAAACTTTATTTCAATGGCATCAAGATGTAGAAACCTAGACATAGGACTCCCGGCCATAAATATGGCCACGAAAGAAGAAGCTATTAGCCCTAAGGTTCCACTTTTCTAAAGGACAGTTGGGGCTAGTAGGAGTGGTGATGCATCTACCTTAATTGGTGATGTGGCATCTACCTCCATTACGGTTATAACTAATGCTGAGCTAGTTTCAGTTATTGGTAAGGATGAGCCAGGGGCTGATTTTAAAGATCCTGCTTAAGAGCTTGTAGAGGTTATTGAGTTCAAGCTAGACAAGAGGTACCAGATGTTTAAAATGACCCAGAACGACCTGCATTGACTGAGGGATACCCTCCCCTGATGATTTCTCAAGCAACCCCATTAACGGAGAGGTGGCTATCCATATAGAATTTCTTAGGCTAGGTCTTAGGCTACCCATACAACCATACTTTGCTAGGATGTTGGCCTGTCTAGGAGTGGCCCCTCTCTCAATTAAGTCCTAACTATTAGAGGGTTTTAGCCAGTCTGTACGTCATTTGGGTAAGGGTAGGGTTGTTCTCATCCCACTACTAGGAATAGCACCATCTCTATTACTTCAGGAGCAGTGCCAAAAGGCAAATGGGGTTCTATTACTTATCTTTCCATGACCTTCAGAACCCCATCCTAGGTCGTTCCTCTTTCGTTAAAAGTTGGAAAAGGAATTAGTTTTTTACAGGGGGTGGGTGGGACCAAGTTATTCCCAAAAAGAGATGAGAGAACTGGGTCGTCCCCTCTAATTTTGCCTTGAATACAGGTCTTCCTTTATTCTTTTCTTGATCATTTGTATGCAACTTTTTATTTTCTCTTTCTTATATTAACATTCTATTAATTTCAAGGACCTAGGCAATTGACTATGATATGTCCGAGACTAGACATGCTCTGATCAATGTTGTTCTTGCCCATATCTCCCCTGTTCAAGATTTGTAGTAACTGTCTAGCCTTATCCAATTAGGATTAATCTCTTTAGTACTAAGAGAAACTCACGTGTGCAATAAGTAAATTGATTTTAATCTTTTATAGACCAAGCTTCATTTTCTTAACTTTACTTATGTTCATGTGTAAGAATGGATGAGCAGGGAGGTAGTGATAGTAGAAAGCGAAGCCGCACTAATGGCTCCAGTTCTTCTAAAGGTCGAGAAACTATCAACCTCGACAATGTCATGGGATCCTTTTTAGCTTAGAAATGAAGGGCCGAGGCAGGGCCTTCATTTACAGTTGTGGGCCAATCATCCAAATAGGTAGGGGTAGAGGGAGCCCCTAAAGAGAAAGAGGTGTAAGTCTCCCACTTGCCCAGATCATTCCTCAAGGTAAGGGGCAGCCCAGCCATTTTCCTCAGGCTAACCTTCAGAGCAAAGGCCAAGTCTCCTCACGTTCTCCCTAAGTCTCATAAGGTAGGGGTTGGGCCTCCCTAGTGTAAACTTCTCTTGCCCAACAAATAAGGGTGTAGAGCTCAAGGGGCCTATAGGAGCCCTTGTTAAAGGAATGAGCTCTCTTGATTATCTCCTTGGTAATGCTGGTCCTAAAAAGGATGCAAGATTTGGCCTTCTTACTACTGGTTATGTGAGAGTTATAGCACTATGTAAACACAGCCTAAGCGGCCCAAGTTTCCTCTATAGATCCTATCATCAGGTTTCACAATGTTATGGCGTCTGCTCTAGACGTAAGATTCTCTTTGTTTGTTTAGTTGCATTTTCTTTTGTGTACTAACTTGGTTTCTTTTCTTTTGGGCAGTCTATTAATCTCTTTTCTTGGTTCTAAACTGAAAATTTAAAGATGGTAACATGGGCCCAATAGGTTGAGGAGAGCATTGTGTAGGCAAAGCAAGAGGTTGTGCTAGTCCGAAGGAAGATGGACCAGGAGAAGGAACGAGTAAGTAAACTGGTCACCCAAATTGAAGACCTAGAGATTGGCCGTGGTGAAATGGAGAGTAGGGTCTCCAAAATGAAGTGCCTAAAGAGGCTGACGGAGTACAAAATGGCTAATTCTTTGGCAACGGCTGAGAGTCGTGCTACTGAGCTTGTAAACCAAAACAATGAACTAAAAAGGTAGCTCGCAGCGGCTTAGAAGGAAAAGAGATGATTGAGTAGATCAGGAATAACTTCGTTGTCCAAGTCGAAGAACAACGGGGCTTCTAGTTGGCTAGGCATCAGAAAGGCTTTTGCCAAGATGTTGCAGAAGGCTTCCAATGGTCAATTGACATCTTTGAATAGAACTATCCAGAGATCGACCCACAGTAGAAGTGGGTGTTGGTCTCTGGAGGTTAGGTCCCTGAGGGAGAGGCTTCCCAGGTCTAGGAGGCCAAGGCGACTGATCCAGCTTATAAGGATGTTGCTCTTATTGTTCAAGCTCAGGCCATTGCCCCCATTGTTCAAGCTTAAGCCATTGTTCCCCTTGTTTAAGCCCAAGACATTGCTCCTACTACTCTACTATCTACCAATCTTGTACCTTCATCTAATTCTGCTCTTACTCTACCCACGATATCAGATGAAGCTGTTCTGGGTGAGACTATTCAAGTTATGCCTCTTTTTTTTTATGTAGATCTGGGAAGTGCCACAATTGTGGACTTATAGTCAATTGATACTACCCATCTTGTTTAAGTTCTGTTAATGTAGGTCTAGGAAGTGCCACAATTGTGGATTTTGAGTCCACTGATACTACCCTTATTGTTTGAGTTGCTCTGATATTTTACTTTTATCATGATCTTTTTTATATACTAGTTGGTCCATATAATATTTGTAATGTTTGTTATAAATACAAGATTATTTTTCATATAACTTGCTCTTGCTTTTATACTTCTTTGGTTTGCGAGTATTGTATTGGTTGTAGACCTACTTTTTTCACAAGAGTAACTCTAAATGGATTTATTGAAAGAGATCCGATTCGAGCATTGATAAAGCGATCAACTTAAGCAGTCATAGTATAAATTAAAAAGTTCTAGTTTTCAAATGACTTGGATTAATTTCACCACACTTAGTAAAATAATAAATAATTCAAAACCTTGATGATAAGCATTATAAAGGTCTATTCAGATGCGCAGAAATTATTGAATGCACTTTAAAGTGAAATATCGATCCAATAGCGCTGAACAGGTCAGAACAGTGTCAAATAAACCAAGTGTTTAAATTAAATTATATCGAGTAAATCAAGTAACATATAACCAAATTGTATCTAGCAGATCAGGTAATATATCAAACTGGTAAATTTGTATTGAGCAGATCAAGTAATATCTCTATCAATGTATAGATCAGATTAAGTAGGGTACCAATAAAATGGTGTTAAGCCAATCAGTAAATGTTAGTTTAGACTTCAAAGTATGTTGGTCGTGTCTTGGGTCAAATGTCTTGACTTTTCTCCCTTTAAGGAGATCTTCAAGGGGTGTTCATTCTTTTTCATCTGACTCTAGGTAACCTCTTGAATGCCGCACCCCTGTGGAGACTACCTCTAAAAGCGTCAACCCTTACTATTGTCTGATACTGGGTAGCCCCTTAAGTGTCGTACCTCCACAGGGATTACCTCTAAGAGCATTAACCTTTTTCCCAGAGAGCCTCTTGAGTGCCGCACCCTTGTGAAAACTACATCTAAGAGCGTCAACCTTTCTGATTCGAGATATTAAACAGTGGCATGACCTCGGGTAGCTTAGATTGATGGTTCCATCCTGAGGCCTACTTTATAAAACTCTAGTCATGATGACACCCTTCAGACAATAAAACCCAAAGAAGATATATGAATTCCACTTAGATATGGAGTATACCACAAGAGAGTGCTTCAAGTTAAAGAAGCAGGTGGACTAGTTATTTAGGAATGGATACTAAAATAAGTTTTGAGCTAACTATCCTTATAAGGAAAGACTAGAGAATATCCAGGGGTAGATCCACCACACTTGACTCAGCTATGATCATTTTAAGAGGGTCGATATTGGCAAAAGACTCTAACCAACAAAGGAAAACTTCTCAAAATACTTCATGGTAAGACACCAAGTAATGTGCAATATTTTGGTCTCTGAAAAATTACAGATACAAGATGTTTCCATCATGTTCATTGAAGAATACACTTGAGGAGTAAGCTACCCGTACGATGACGCACTGGTGGTTACAGTACAGGGAGTTGGTATGGAAGTAAATTGGATATTTGTTGATTTGGAGAGCTCGGTTAATATCATATTCAAAGATGCCTTAAATGAATTAAGAATCAAAGACATGAAAATGAAGAGAACAAAAACCCCTTTGTAAGGATTCAGGGACAGTTGTGTTATGCTTCTTAGGATAGAAAATCTACCCTTGACTCTATGAGAGAAACCTTATGTGAAGACTGTGTTTGGCCATCTTCGTGGTTGTAGACTAGTACTTCCCACACAAAATGTTACTTAGGCAGTTTTTTTAAAAAATACAAATGCAGCTCTCTTTATATACTATTTGAAGCTCAAAATCCTTGTTGGGGAAGGGATCAGTGCTATGTCTAGAGACCAAAAGATGGCATGAAGTGACTATACAGTGTTAGCAAATAGGACTAATTGCATTTTTGTTGTTGATCCACGGAAAGATAAAATTGAATCCCCAAGGCACGTGGAGGAGTTACTTGCAGTTTAGGTCAGGCTCGGTCCCCATAGAAAGTAATGAAGATTAAGTCCCAACTAGAACTCAAAGTTAGGGAAGGATAACTGCACTAGTGAAAGAATTATCAAATATCTTTGCATGGTCACGTAAAGACGTGCTAGTAATTAATCTATCACTTGTGTCTTATGCCTTAGCTGTCAACCCCACTTATAAGCCCATTAAATATAATAGGAGAATCTTTAATCAGGCAAGGAATGAAATGGTAAAAGAATGTTAAAAAGCTGCTAACTGCAGGATTCATTAGGGAAGTCCACTACCTCGACTGGCTCACTAATGTAGTGATGGTCAACAAAGCCAATAGGAAGTTGAGGATGTAGTCAATTTCACCAACTTGAATAAAGCATATCTAAAGGATAGTTTTCCATTTTCAAAAATCAACCAATTATTGGACTCAACGGTAGGATATAAGCTACTTAGTTTCAAGGATGTGTTCTGACAGGACTCGACCCGAGACCCTCTACTGTAGGTCCCAGCGGCCCTGCCGAGCACCTCGATGGAAATTGTTCAGAATTTAACTGGGTGAGTTGAGAAATTCCAAGAGGCGAACCCCTTTTTAGTTCTTGCTATTACTGAGAAAATCTAGTAATATACATGAAAACGACATCTAAATTTTTAAAAAAAATAGGCAGAGTTTCCCCTGTATTTCTGAAAATCCAAATAAAATCTGCAAAGAAATTTGACTTCTATTTCAAATACTTCTCAATACTACCAATTCGGACCTCCGGTCATTTCCAAACCAAATCCAACACGACTCAATAGTTTCATTTAAATCACAAAATGAGCATACTTATAAAAAGTAAAAACGATCATCATAATATCAAAATCTCTTCTTGTTAGTTCAAAATATACATACAAATATACGTGCTAACAACTATTATGTAGAAAGTAAAGAGTGCTATTTAACACATCTACATATACAAAAATGATCTTCAAATTTGGCCCATTACTCAGTAATAGGAGAATCGACAGTTTGCGTACCGAGACCTGCACTTGGTAAGGGGGTTTAGAAAATATGAAACACAAAACGAGTAAGCTAAAAGAGCTTAGTGAGTGTAATTAAGATTTCAAATAAAATAACATTATGCATAGATAATAAATTCTAAGTACATGCATAAATCATGCTTCTAAAACTGATGTAAAGCTGTAAAACGGTTTCTAACATCATATGTTGATGAAATCTTGCTGAGCGGGTTTTATCTACATTTTTGGAAAACAATATCCAAAATCTATATAACACAACAACTACCATGAGCATATAAATGCATAATATGCTATCGGTAAATCGAAAACTAGTAAAGTCCTTGCTCGGCCATTTTCTTTCTAAACTATACCAATAATAACCCTAAAGCTCTATACTCACGCAGCGACTTAACTAGCACCACACATGTGAGTAAGTCACGGAGCACCTCATCTAGCAGCACCCACAGTGACATCTCACTGGCTATGAAGCGGAATCCTACATCGTATACATATAGCAAGACAATACCCCGTAGAAATAGAGCAACTCACATGACTCGACATCCCGACTTCCCAGAGTTAGTGACATACCCCCCATGACCTGCCCATGTGCACAGGATATACTAGTCGAGTCTAATACAATTACCACCACTATAATCTGAGGGTACCAATGGCCTTTAAAACGGATGCAGTAATTTAAAACTGTTTCTTAAACTGAATATGTAAAAACATAACTATTGATATATATATCAAGATCATAAATCATGTTTATGCATTAAAAGCACATAAACATATATATTTTCATTATGCGGAAACATAATAAACGAAAAATAAAAGAAATGACAGATTTTCACTCACAACTGTCCTTCGCTAAAGTTTCTTTCCGGGCTTGTACTTTCACCGATTTCGCCCTTCGGCACCTACAAAGCATAAATTACGCTTTAGCCCATCTTAAAAGGCAAAATTACCAAATTACCCCTAGTGCACATTTTTGGCCACCACCCAAAATTCCTTTCTAAATTTACAATTCTTCCCCCAACAATCTCAATTTATGCACAAACTATCATTTTTTGTCAAAGAGGTCCATAATCCCTTATAATTTTCTTTGGACATAATTACCCTTAATCTTTGTCATAAATGACCATTATGTCCCATATCCTAACTTTGATTTCCACCCATCAAAACTCATCTTAAGGGTCCTAGAATTCATTCTTAACCCTCAAATTTAGCTAATTGTACTTGTACCACACCCTCAATTTTAGCTAATTACACTTGTATCACTAAAAACCCCAAAATGGCCAAAATGACCCAAATGAAATTTTTACCATTTTTCAAATTTCTTCTTACTTATGGTCTTATCTACTCTCTAAATTCATTCTAATGCCCTAAATTTAATCAATTGAAGTCCAATTATATAAAAACCCTAATTTACTATTCTAGGGTTTGGAATTCTCACCTTTTAAAGCAAATTTACCCTTAATCCACTCTTGAATCTTGCTTAGGCACTTGGAAACAACTTGAATTTGGTGTGAATTCTTTAATTTGGCTTAGAAACTTCATGGGTATCACTGTTCATCTCCTTCCCTTCTTTATTTTCGAAATTCTCTCTCTCTCTCTTTGTTTTCTTTTTGTTTTTCTTTTTCCTTAACAATTCTTGAAAAAAAATACTTAGCCTTTAAATATAAACCAAAAAATTGCATAATGGCTATCCAAGACATGCCTAATTGCCATTTAGTCCTCCAATTAAAAAGCATTTGATTGGTGGCCTATAATTTAATAAATATTACTAATAACTAATAAAATATAAAATAATAGACTAATATATGCAATTGTCCCAATTTGATTGGTCCATATGTCTTAAAATACACATACTTATCCAACAAAAATAGCTTTGCTTAGGGTGTGATGCTTACACCAAAAATTATTGGTACAAATATTGAATTTTCACTACTTAGTCAATCGAAAAACAAATTTCAAAAATATTCAGCGAGCACCCAACGCCCAAATTGACTATGAAATTTCCCAATTGGGTCTATTACGACTCACGTAAACACTTAAAAAAAAATTTTCCAAGAAGGATCGAAATCTGAAACTTCTATGGTTCCCTACTTGTCAAATACCAAAATTCTAGGTATCTGACTATTCATGGGAAATGGGCATTACACTAATGGGTTAACATAACCACATTGAAATATTATACACACATATCACACACAAAAATATTTACAATAGCGTCAAAATCAATTATCCCTACAATTCCTTCATCGCGATACTTCAAAATCTAGGTATCTATGATATTCATAGGAATTGGATCTCACATGTTCTCAAGGTATAATCAAATCAAGATGTTTGCCCCCGGTTAGTATAAAACATCATTTGTTACCTATCAAGGCATGTATTGCTATAAGGTTGATAAAGCTACTTAAGCACCTGATAGGGAAAAATATGAAGGTGTACGTAGACGACATGATCATAAAGTCAATCAAAATGAAAGTGTTAAAATTTGTGCTTACGTGCCATCCCATTTTCTATGAATATTATTTTAAATATTTATACATTAATCATTTCATTAAATCACTAATTATATTTATTAAATTGTAACGTTTCAGACATTGTATGAAATGAAGGAGTTTATATCTAGTTTAAAGGAGTTTAGATCAGTGCTAAGAGTTAGCTACACTAAGAGTTAGCGAAATTTAAAGAGTTAGAGACTTATTTGAAATGGGACAAAGACCTGAGAATATATTAGTAATAACATAGTTGCAAATGATGCTAAGAAATGTCATTATGTAGTCTATTCTTAAACATTATGTTCATGATCTATCTTCGCTATTACAAGTATATCGATGAAACATTTTTATACAGATCAGTATATGTCTATATTTTGATGCTGTAGATGGTTAGTCTTAGCAGACTATAAGGTTAGTGGAAGCTCGTATAGACATGTGGATATTCATTAAGGATTAGGTATTGAACAAACTCACGAGGACCTTCAACAAACATCCCATGAAATCGTCAATGGCAAGTCTCTTTGAGAAAAGTAGTATTTGTGGTTCTTTAACCTGACCGCCATGGTGGGCTTATAAGTGATCCACCATACTTTGGTTCTATGCATGTCTAAGTGACAGGACCCGACTCGAGACCCTCTACTATAGATCCCAGGGCCCTGTCGGGCACCCCGATGAAAGTTCCCCCGACCTAATGGGTAAGTTGAGAAATTCCGCGAGGCGAACCCCTTTTTAATTCTTGCTACTACTGAGAAGATCTTGTAATATACATGAAAATGACAATCTTAATTTTAAGAAGAAAAAAACGGACAGAGTTTCCCCTATTTTTTGAAAAGTCCATATCAAACCTGTAAAGAAATTCCACTTCTATTTCCAATACATCTCAATACTACCAATTCGGACCTCCGGTCCTTTCCAAATCAAGTCCAATGCAACTCAATTATTCATTTGAATCACAAAATAGGCATAATCATAAAAAGTAAAAACGATCATCCTAAATTTAAATCTCTTCTTCTTGGTTCGAAACATATATACAAATATACATGCCTAAAACTATTATGCATAAAGTAAAGAGTGCTATTTAGCACATTTACATGTACAAAAAATGATCTTCGGATTCGGCCCACCACTCGGCAATAGGAGAATCAGCAGCTTGCGTACCGAGACCTGCACCTAGGAAAGGGGTTCAGAAAACATAAAACAAAAAATGGGTGATTTAAATGAGCTCAGTGAGTGCAAATAAAATTTCAATAAACTAACATCATGTATTCTAAAGTTCATGCAGAAATCATGCTTCTAAAACTGATGTAAAACTGTAAAACGGTTTCTAACATCACATGCTATTGAAATCTTGCCGAGCGATTTTATCTACATCTCTGAAAAACTATATTTCGAATCTGTATAACATAATAAAATGCTGGTGTGCATATAAATGCATAAATGCTATCAGTAAATCAAAAACTAGTAAAATTCTCGCTCAGCCATTTTCTTTCTAAACTGTACTAATGGTAACCCTAAAGCTCTATACCCACGTAGCGATTCAACTAGCACCGCACACGTGAGTAGGTCACGGGGCACCTCAACTAGCAGCACCCACAGTGACATCTCAAGACATCTCACTGGCTATGCAACGGAATCTTACATCGCATGCATATAGTAAGACAATACCCCGTACACATAGAGCGACTCACATGACTCGACATTCCGACTTCCCGGAGCTAGTGACACACCCCAAGACCTACCCATGTGCACGGGATATACTGGCCGGGTCTAATACAATCATCACCACTATAATCTGAGGGTACCAATGGCCTTAAAAACGAATGTAGAAATTATAAAACTGTTTCTCAATTCGAACATGTAAAGGCATGTCTATGAATATATATAAAGATCATAAATCATGGTTATGCATCGAAAGCTCATAAAACATGCATATTCATTATGCGAAAACATAATAAACGAAAAGTAAAAGAAATGGAAGATTTCCACTCACAGTCGCTCCACGCTCAATTTTGCTCTCGATTTCTGCTCCCGTTATCGCTCTCGGTTATCTTCACCTATGCGCTATAAATGACATTTAGAACCAAATCGAATGCTAGAATCTCATTTAACTACTAAATGCCCTAATCAGCATACAAAGCCCGGATGTAAACTACTTCCCAATTTTTATTTACAGAGCCATTTAATCTAACATATCTCACCATCTAGTGCCCTGAAAATTATTGAACGCCTTATAATCTTGGTTGGACATAATTGCTCTTCACCTTTTCAAAATGGACAATTGTGTCCCATTATCTTCATTTTTTATTTTTCCATCAACATATACATTCAATTTACAATATGCACCATTTACACACAACAATTCATTCAAAACACCACTCAATCCATAACTTTCCTAAAGTGGCAGAATTCCACCCTAGGTTCCAACACATTCCTTTTCTCAATTTCTTGTTCCAATTACAACAAAATCATGCCAATTTCATTCTAAAGCCCTAATTACAACCAATTGAAATCTCTACAACAAAATCACCAAAAACCTTAATTCTTACCTTTCCAATTTCTTCAAATTGATGACTCCTTCAAGCTCCAAACTAGAATTCAACTCAATCTAAGCCAAGAATACACATAAGAACATCAATTTAAGCATTCTTGAAAGCTCACTTATCAAACTCATAAAACAATGCTTTTCTTACCTCTTTTTCTTGAATTTCCACTAATTGAGACTTCAATTGAGCTTAGGGATTGGTATGTAACCTTATTTTGGCTTGATTAAGCATGAAAAATCATGAAAAAAAACTTGAATAGTCACTGTAGCAGCACCCCCCTTTGAAGCTCGAATTTCTCTCTTTTTTTTTGGCTAAGTGTTGGTTTTGATCTCTCTTCAAATTTCTACACACTTCTAACATATATATAGTGCTCCCTCAATTGACCATTTTGCCCTTCAACTTACTTAAAACTTCTAATTTGCCATTAGTTCAAATGAAAAGATTTAATTGGTTTCTTTATAACTATTTAGTTAGAATAGTCAAAAGAACTAACTAGAGTTTCCAACTTGGCAATCCATGAGATTGTTTCTAATTGGTCCATTCCTTAATATATGGATTGTATTTCTCAACAAAGGCTTGTTCCATTCATAACCCTTAAATGGAAATTCATGTAGTAAATTAGGATTTCCTTTTCTAAGCCAATAAAGAAAAATTCCAAAAATATTCTAGGGTCGTCCGGCGCACCGATCGAGTGTGAAATTACCAAATTAGGTCTAATATCTCTCACGTGCACTATAAAGTGAATATTTCTAATAGGGTTAAAATCGAGTAACCCTACGGTGTCTTATTTGCTCTATACCGAAATCTAAGCACCAATACTACTAATAGGGATTGGATATTACACTAAGACCTTTTATGATTTGACCACTGAGTGTCACTGGTGTGGTTTGATGCTCATGAAGTCTAGTTTGCATAGATATAGGATTTTTCAACTCACATGGGTGAGTAGTATATCCTGATACTTCGAGATTATATTTTCGAAAGTCTTATGGCCATAAACAGTGAACCTAAAAAAGAGTTTTTCGTGGAATAAACAATATCGTAAAATTTTGTGCGTATATCCTTTACAAAAATACGAATCTACAGATAAGTTCACGAATGAGCAAATAGAGATTTAACAGTGATGATCTGTATCTCTACTCTTCCAAGATATAGGTGATGGAAGGATTATACATATATGTTATGACTCAACTTGTATGGTTTAACGCACCACTTTGTAATATCTATGTTGTGTGTATAGGGCATCGTTTATAGACGTATGAAAGAGTTTTATATGACAAATCGAGCAAGGACCTAAGGAGTCCCATAATATGAAGTATACTTGTTGTATACTAGGGCGACAGACTAGATTGAATAGTTCGATCTTGGATATTTTAGCAAATCAATTGTTTGTTTTAGGATCCCTTGGGTTATGCACTTGTCAAGACTTAAGTATTAAGTATAATATTAGTTAACAATAATTGTTGACTAATGAGATGATGACAAGCGGCACAATCTAGGTCATTCATTGTTTAACTTTGTATTTATAAAATTAACCTTACTTTTGAGACAAGCAAAGTATATTTAATAATTTTTTTTGCTAAGTAAACAAATTATTAAATAAATAAATGGTTTAAATTATTTGTTATTAAACAAATAGGAGAAAAGGCAACAATGGGAATAGTTTAGACATGCATGGTGGGGGCGAATGTTGACTAATGAAAAAGAAGGAAATTTGCTTATAAATGAAATGTGTTTCATTTGTACAAATTGAGACAAAGGGTTTGGCTATTTTCGAAGAAAGAAGAGAGAGCTTTGTGTTGTTAACAAAAGTTATCTTTTAGAACATTATTCATTATCTTCTCTTTCATCTATAAGTGCCATCCATTAAAAGCGAAAAAAAATTGTTTTGTTGTTCAAGAGTTGAACAAAAGAAAACAATATCTTAGCTTTGAAACAAATCGAGTTTAAAGAGCTTAAACTAGGTTAATATTTAACCAATATTGTATTTAAGAGTTAAACATATTTTGTTGGAAATTGAAACTATTATTCTAGAGACTCAAGCCCATCCTTGTTAGGCCCTAGAATTATCGATATGCGTGCTTTAAGCTGGACTCCACTTTGAACTAAATTTTCAAAGGCATACAAGGTGATTTCTCAATCTTAAATCTCATTAGTGTAATGAACTTAAATTTTAAATGTGTTTGTCATATTAGGAAATTAGGAAATTTTTAAATGTGTTTGTCATATTAGGAAATTAGATTTCTAGTTCCATTGCGCTAATATGTATGTGTGACATATAAATTATATGATGATAAACACATTGTACATGCATGCACCACAGAAAAATAGCACAATTTCAAAAATATCATATAAGACATCTGAGAGAAATTTTTTAGATACTAAGGAAGCATGAGATAAAGCTAAACGCGGAGAAATATGCCTTAGGGATGAAGTAAGAAAAATGCATGGGCTTCATGTTAACAAGAAAGGAATAGAGGCCAACCCCAATAAAATCAAATCTATCTTGGAAATGAAATCTCCCAGTACCTCAAAGAGATTTAGAAACTAATGAGCAAGTGGGAGCTCTAAGTCAATTCGTTTCCCAAATAACCAACAAATGCTTCAAGTTTTCCAGGCTTCAAGTTTTATTTACAATCTTAATTTTAATTATAAATGTGATTACAATTATAATTACAAATACAAATAAAATTATAACAATTGTAATTATAATTACAATTACAATAAAAGTAACTACAATATTTTAATAATTATTATACTACTCGCAATCAAAATAACTACAATATTTTTAACAATATTTATACTACTGGCAATCACCATACTACTATTTACAATTACAGTAAATACAATTATAATTAATAGCAATTATAATAGCAATTGTGATAGAAATTTTGATTGTAATTGTAAATTAAAAATTATAATTACAATATCTTCTAATTCTAATTGCAATATAACTATAATTAATTACACTCATAAACATACTAAAAATTATAATTACCATATTTGCAATTATATTACCATAATTATAATTACAATTTTCAAATGCAACTAAAATATGCACAATATAATATTTCCAATTACAACTTCAATAATTGAAATTGTAATTGTTGGAATTTTAAAAAAAGTAAAACCTTATATTAAAATTTAAATTAATTGTGAGTTATAAAATTTAATGGATGTTATAAATTCTTGTAATTACAATTTAAAATTCAAATTCATGTTAATGAATATTAATTTAAGAGTTATAAGTTTTAAATATAAATTGCACAATTAATATTTAAAATTTGTAATTATGCTAATCTAATATTGGTATTAATTCTTAAGCCTTACTACTACTTTATAAATGGTCATTCCCTCCTCTAAATACATATATGCATCCTAAGTACATACTCTAAAATTTTACATCCATCATTTCCTTGCAACTTTGACGTTGTGGACTTGGTATTTTCTTCCTGTGGTCGTGCCTATCAAAAAGAGTGGCTAAAAGCATTTGAGTTGTATCTTGGAATTAAGAAAAATCTCAATTATCCGCACAAGAGGAGATTTCTTTGTCTTTAAAATAGCATTACACGCGTTCCTCTCCATTGCAAAGGCCAGCTTTATTTTCTTGTTTAAAATTGTGTTTATTTTATTTGTATAGATAAATTTCAGTGCTATATAGTTTAATGATATGCCTAAAAATAATATATAATACATACAAGTATAATTTATAGTAATTCCAATCCCATCTTAATGATCGAATTATTAACAATTATATATTTTTTGTATCTAATTGATTTAAATTCTTAAAGTCATTGGAAGCATTACAACCTTCTTCTTTTTCTTATATGACTTCTTTTAATTATGTTTTTTGGAATAAATTTTAAAAATAAACTGCTTATAAGAAATAAACTTGAATTTATATTGAGCTTCTGTAATATTTTGTTTGTGCCTAAATTTGGTAAGCTTGAGGGCTGTCTCTTAAGCCTAAACAAGTGAAGATTCGTTTTGCTAAAAGAACACAACAACTTAATAAGGGTTGCCAGAGCTCATGGGTACTAAGTATAGAACTACTTAGAGGGGATAACTTAGCTCAGTTAGGTTGAAGAAGGCTGTTAAGATTATGTTTAGAACCAAAGACATGCTCAAAGGGTGCAGCGTTAAGCAGGGAAGAGCTTAAAATATATTTCGAAGGCTGAGGGGACTTAAGTATCTCAAGATAGTTAAGAGATTACCCAAATTAGAACTAAAGTCAAGGAGTTGTCCAAAGGTAATTATAATAAAGTAGGACTTAGTTGAGCTCATCTGAGCTAAGCTCACAACTCAATATTGCTACACAAAAGAATTTTTAGAATTACTTAGTAATTAGATGTATAATTGTATCAATCTTGTAGTTTTTAAGTTAAATACAATTTAGTAAACAGCTAATAAGAAAATGCAACACAAAGAACCAATGCACAAATTTACATAATTCGGCCTAAAAGCTTACATTCACATGTAAAGCTCATCATCCAAAAGCACTATATGAAAGAAATGTTACAAGACAAACTATAATAAAAGTAATAACACTCATAAACTAGGATCTCACATGTAACACGTTCTTCCATTTTTTGGACTTGTAAAGGTTATTGCCATATGCTTTGATAAATGTTTTCTTAATAAAGATAAAGAATAAATCTTGATGATTTATCAAATGATTGAAGGTCAAATGAAATATAGGGAAAATCTTAGTATAGAAATAAAGAGAAAGAGAGTTCTCCAAAAGAAGAGAATGAGATAAATATAGAAAATAAAGTAATGAATGAACCACCTTCTTTCTTTCTTAGAGAAAGTGAAGCTTATATAATAGAGGCTAGTGTGAGCCCATTAGGCCTCTTGGAGACTTTTAAATAGATGGGAGAGTTTGTCTTTAGAGCTATGTGTCATGCTTAGAGTGCAAGAATATTTCTTTTGTAATAAAGAACATTCTACTCAGCAAAGTGTCATTATCTTAGAAATGATTTGTTACATCACATAGGGAATGGATATTGATAATAGGATGGTCTCTACTCAGTGCCATTTCACAATTTTGTGCTGACTTATCCCTTTTATAGATAGGACAACATGATGTGGTGTTTCAAAAATTTTTTCTTATTGATTGCTTATGCGATATTATCTTTAATGAGATGCGGAGGTAGATGACAGTTTTTATATTACTATTTGCAACAAAAGAGAACTATCTATAGTCCATTATTAAGTGTTGCAAGAGTGCACTTATCTTTTTGTGTCTTCTTATCTCTTCAATTGTCAACTATCATTTGATATTATGTTTGTTAGTTAAGATGGTAAGTATGAGGCTTAACAGTAACGTAGACTATTGAGATATTTTGTTGATATCTTATTTTGACTATTCAACTGCCACTTTTTTGCCAACATGGAAAATGTGAGGCTTTGCTTAGATCCCCACTGAGGTGGACATGGCTTAGAATTCCCTACAACCTAAATAAAAAGTCCTAATTGATTCAGGTCCTTGCTAAACCCAATATTATTTCTATTTTTGTAGAGCTCAGTGACTAATCTGGTTGAGCTCAATATTACTTTAATAAGCCACATGCCAATTTATTATTGATTAATGTAGGTAATCCAAAATTACCCCTCAACATCAACCACCTTAATTTATAGTATGGAAAGGAGAAAATAAAACTTCTAAAACAATATACATGCAAAAAAAATTCTTCACTTCTTAGAGGTAGGATTCAGCATTAAAGTTCAACATCTTATTACCTGCTGAATATCATTGTTCATAGCTATGGCATATGGTAGACCAAAGTTATAGATTATGCCTTAATGCTTTGTAACCTCTACCTCCTCTATGCTTGCAACACATTTTTTTCATACATCCTTCTTAATACATATCTCTAAGTCTTAATAAGATTTATTGTCTCGTACTGAGTAGAGATAACAACAATGTAGATTTTTATCCATTTAGGATTTATAAGAGACCATAGTGTTGGGTTATATGGGGTATATCAAATAAAACTTAGGGTGCTTGCATGTGGGTTGTGTTCATCATACAAACAATATACATATCTCATACATACATGTGCACAGCGGAAGATTAAATATAATGAACACAGAAAATAACATTTGATTAAATTGAAATTCGAAATTGAGAAATATCACCAATGAAGCCTTTGGATTAATTTTCTTTGAAGTCCACCATGAAATGAATCTTTGATCAATTCTAGCAATCAACAAGGGTGGGTTTGATTGTCTAGAATGGCAGCATCTTAATCCAGCATATATGTTTAACTCTTAAACATTTTTCAAAGTTAAACAATTTAACTTAATCAAATTTGTTTTTCCTTTTATTCAACTCTTGAATAAATAAAACAAATCTTGTTTTTAGTTATTACATTTAGTAACCATTTATCTAGTTTGTTTTGTTGTTCTAACACTTAAAATACAAAACAAACAATTTCAATTTCTCAAATTGAATTGGCTCCCAAAATGCAAAACCTAAAATCTAAAACCAATTTCAAAAATTTTAATGATTTTCAATTTCATTTCACTTTATATACTAATGCATAAATTCCAAACTAATTTGAATTTCATTTGCATTTCATTTGGCTTAACCTAACCTTAGTTAACATTTAACCATAGTTAGATTATTTTAACTTAACCTTTAAGTTAATAAATATTTAATTAATTTAACCATAGTTAACTAACTTAACCATGGTTAGGTTAACCTTTACTTAACCATTAAGTAAAGTTAACTAACTTAACCTTATGGTTAACCTTTAACCCTAGTTAAGTTAAATCATTTATTTAACAATTAAACAAATAAATATTTATTTTAATTATTTAACAATTAAATAATCATAAAGTGAAATTACTATTATATCCTTACTCGGTTACCAAGTTAACCTAAAGTGGGTCCCACTATTTAACCATATACTTTAGTTAACGTAACCTTAGTAATTGCTGAATTATACTGTATTGAACAATTCAATACGGTACACTGCCCAAGTGCTCAAAGAGTACATTTCATATTGGGACTCTCTAGGTCTACACCCGATTTGTCAAATGGAACTATTCCATTAATCCGTAATCGATGCCCCACGCACACGTTACGAATATTACAAATCAGCGTGTCAGACCATACAAGTTGAGGTCATAACGTATACGTATAATCCTTCCATCATTTATACCCTGGATGTGCGGGGATATAGATCAGCACCATCAAATCCCCATTTGCTCATCCATTAATCTTATCTCCAGATTCGTATCTCGATAAACAATATACGCAAACATTTTTGCTATATTGTTTAACCCTGTGGGAAACTCTTTTCCCGGGTTTATACTTGTGGCCACAAGACTTTATGAAATACAATCTCGGAGCATCGGATATACAACTTACCTACGTAAGCTGATGGATCCCGTATCTACGCACACTGGACTCCATGAGCATCGGACCATACCCAGCGACATATAGCGGTCAGACCATGAAAGGTCTCTGACATATGTGGAACCAAAGCATGATGGATCACTCACAAGACCACCGTGGCACTCAGGTCAAAGGACCACGATTACTACTCAACTCGAGAGGACCTTCCTTTGACGGTTTCATAGGATATCTATTGGGGTCCTCATAAGTCTGTTCAGTATCCAGTCCTGACTGGATACCCGCATGTCTATACAAGCTCTAAGCTCATGGTCAGCTAAGAACAACCATCTGAACTAGTCAGATATAGACATACACTAATCTATATATTGTGAATTCACCGATAGACCCGCATTGATGATCATAGATCAGGAACATTATATTTGAGACATACTTACATAATGATATTTCTTAGCTCCTATTGCAACTCTTTGCAACTATATCATTACAAGTATACTCTCAGGTCTTTGTCCCATTATAGACAAAGTTCTAACTCTTTAGACCTTGCTGACTCTTATAAACTGATAACTATTAACAGTGCTAACTATTAGCATTTATAACTCTCAGCTTTGATAACTATTAGTTCTGGTCTAAACTCCTTTAAACCAGATCTGAACTATTTCAGATCAAACAATGTCTGTAATGTTACAAGCATTTTACCATATTAATATGATATTAACAATCTTTATTCGAAATGTTTATTGTATAAATATTAACAATTAATATTCATACAATATTGGAATGGCACGTGAGCACCAACTCCAACACATAGGGCTCACCCCTTTAATGTTGAATAAAGATTAACTACTTTAGAGATACATATATCCAAAATTCAGTGGAGAACATGAGACTTAACCCCTTAATGCCAAATAGAGATAAATCACTTTAAAGACACATTGGCACATGTTGTGGCACAACCTCATCATGTTAAATAATGATAAACTACTTTAGAGACACAATAGGGCTCAATCGCTTAGTGTCAAATGGAGATAAAAAAACTTTAGAGATACATATCTTATCCAAACATTACTAGATAACACAGGGCTATGCTCATTAGTGAAAAATAGAGATAAATCACTTTGGAGACACATTAGCGCACGTTAAGGCTCAACCCTTTGGTGCCAAATGGAGATAAACCACATTGAAGAGACATTAGCACACGTTCAGGCTTAACCCCTATTGGATGTAATAATTCCATTAAAAATGATTTTAACATAAAGTCATTTTTGGCATAAAAATGATCATCTCACTTAGATCCATTTTAACATCCTTAGGGCACTTTGGTATAAAACATTATTGAAAGCCTTCAATAATCGAGTATAATTACTCTCATAAAAAATTATCACCATACACAAATTCACATTTTGCATCCTCATGGCACTATTCACAAATGCAAACAGAGAACAATAGAGAACATATGGCCTAACCCCTTCACGTTGAATGAAGATAAACTGTATCAGTGTACATTTGGGGCTTAAGCCATGCCCTGTCTCATAGGTTAATTGTAGTAACCCTCGTCCAAAAAAGGGGAACTCTAAGATATTATGTAACCTTTATTGTGCTCCAAGCTCATTTGACCACTCTCTCATATAAGTTTTCAACATCTCATTTTTCACTTGGAATATGTCGAACATTTGAGCTTAATATTTAAAAATATACATAAGCTTCATATAGCTTTAGAGACTTCATATTGAGCTTCCATACTACTCTAGAGATTTAGTACTGAGCTGTACACAACTTTAGAGATACACAAAAACTCTTACATAAGTTCAAGGATACACATGAGCTCTTATAGAACTTTGGAATACACATAAGCTCTTACACAACTCTAGAAATATATATGAGTTGTTGCATATCTCTAAAGATAAAATTGAGCACTACATAGCTCTAAAGATTCAACATTACGCTCTACACGGTTCTGAAAATACAAATGAGCTTTTACACAACTCTAGAGATACAGATGAACTCTTATATAGCTCTAGAGATAAAACTGAACACTACACAACTCTAAAGATTCAACAGTAAGCTCAACACAGTTTTGAAAATATAAATGAGCTCATACACAACTCTAGAATTCAACACCCAGCTTTATACAACCTTAAGCATGGACTTTTAAAAGGTTTCAATAACCTCAACCTTTATAAAGGTCTTGATAATTTTAAATTAAGATCTATATATTCTTGACCTTAATAGAAGTCTCAATATATAACTTTAAGAGGTCATAACATATTAATCTCAACCTTTTTAAAGCTCTTGATGGTCTTAATGTATTGAACCCTAAAGGCTTCAATTTACAACTTAGGAAAGATTAATATGCTTTAGACCTCCAATAGAGGTCTTAATGCAATTCAATCAAGAGTTCTCAATGATAATATTAATAAAAGTTTTAATAAATAATTTTTTAGAGGCTTTACTACATATCTTAGTGATTTTTATCTTAAATAATTCCTTGCAACTCAACAATAAGTTACGATTCCTTATGCATAGCAAAGAAAATAAGAAAGAGTATGATTACCTGAAACTCTTACCGATGAGATTCCTTTTGGCACTTCACCTTCAAATATAGACTTAGAGCTCTTAACATGACTTTCTCTGCTATTTCTACCTTCACCTCTGATCTTTGAGAGCAACATTCAATTATGATCTTATATCATCCTTTCAAACTTCCAATACGGTTCCTCAAGTTTTCAAATACAGATCTAATTTTAGTTGTAGAAGGGTTTTTTATTGCATTTCCACATATGACGCCAACTGTTTGTGCCTAAATTTAGTTAACCTAAGGGCCTAGGGGCCCAATCATCTTTTGAGCCTAAATGAGTGAAAATTTATTTTGCTGAGAAAATTACTAGAGCTCAAAGACAGTGATCGAAGAAATACTTAGAGGTGATAACTCTTAGCTAGGTTGGAGAAAATTGTTAAGATCGTGTTTAGAGCTAAAAATGATGCTCAAAGGGGTTGAGCAGGGAAGAACTTAAAACATAGTTTGAAAGGTAAGAAGACTTAGGTATCATAGGTTGATTAGAAGATGGCTCAAGTGACAGGACCCAACCCGAGACCCTCTACTATAGATCCCAATGGCCCTACCGGGCACCTCGATGAAAGTTCCTCAGAACCTAATTGGGTAAGTTGAGAAATTCCGCGAGGCGAACCCCTTTTTAGTTCTTGCTACTACTGAGAAAGTCTTGTAATATACATGAAAATGACATCTTAATTTAAAAAAAAACAAACAAACAGATTTTCCCATGTTTTTCAAAAAATCCATATAAAACCTGCAAAGAAGTTTCACTTCTATTTCAAACACTTCTCAATACTACCAATTCGGACCTCTGGTCCTTTCCAAATCAAATCCAACATAACTCAGTAGTTTCATTTAAATCACAAAATGAGCATACTCATAAAAAGGTAAAAACAATCATCATAATATCGAAATCTCTTCTGGTTGGTTCAAAGCATACACACAAATATACATGCCTACAATTACTATGCAGAAAGCAAAGGGTGCTATTTAGCACATTTACATATACAAAAATGATCTTCGAATTTAGCCCACTACTCGGCAATAGAAGAATCAGCAGCTTGCGTATCGAATCCTGTAACTGGGAAGGGGTTTAGAAAACATAAAACACAAAACGAGTAAGCTAAAGGAGCTCAGTGAGTGCAATTATGATTTCAAATAAAAAAACATTATGCATAGATAGTAAATTCTAAGTACATGCATAAATTGTGCTTCTAAAACCGATGTAAAGCTGTAAAAATGGTTTCTAACATCATGTGCTGATGAAATCTTGCCGAGCGGGTTTTATCTACATCTTTGGAAAACAATATCCAAAATCTATGTAACACAATAACTACTATGTGCATATAAATGCATAAAATGCTATCGGTAGATCGAAAACTAGTAAAGTCCTCGCTCGGCCATTTTTTTTCTAAACTGTACCAATGTTAACCCTAAAGCTCTATGCTCACGCAGTGACTCAACTAGCACCACACACGTGAGTAGGTCACGGGGCACCTCAACTAGCAGCACCCACAGTGACATCTCAAGACATCTCACTGGCTATGCAGCAGAATCCTACATCGCATACATATAGTGAGACAATACCCCATACACATAGAGTGACTCACATGACTCGACACCCTGACTTCCCAGAGTTAGTGACACGCTCCCCGTGACCTGCCCATGTGTACAGAATATACCGACCGGGTCTAATACAATCACCATCACTATAATCTGAGGGTACCAATGGCCTTTAAAATGGATGCAAAAATTTTTAAAATGTTTTTTAACTCAAACATGTAAAAGCATGTCTATAGATATATATCAAGATCATAAATCATGTTTATGCATCGAAAGCTCATAAAACATACATATTCATTATGCGAAAACATAATAAACGAAAAGTAAAAGAAATGGCAGATTTCCACTCACAACCACTCCGCGCTCAATTTTGCTCCTGATTTCTACTCCCGTTACCGCTCTCAGTTATCTTCATCTACGCGTCATAAATGACATTTACTGAGTTTGGCTTACAGCTGATGCTCCCTTAAGGTTTGCAAAATAATCCTTAGATGTTCTGCATGCTTTTCCTCACTGCTTGAATAAACTAGTATATCATCAATGAATACTATCACAAACTGATCTAAATAGGATCGAAAAACTCTTTTCATGAGATCCATAAAAGCAGCTGGGGCATTAGTCAGCCCAAAAGGCATAATCAAGAATTCATAATGCCCATAGCGGGTTCTAAAGGCCATCTTAGGAACATCTTCCTCCCGGATCTTCAGTTGATGATAGCTTGACCTCAGATCTATCTAGAAAAATACTCTAGCTCCCTATAGCTGATCAAACAAAGCATCAATTCTCGGAAGTGGATATTGATTACGCACTGTTACTTTATTCAGTTCCCTGTAATCAATGCATAATCTTATACTTCTGTCTTTCTTCTTTACAAATAAAACCGGTGCCCCCCAAGGAGAAGTACTCGGTCTGATGAAACCTTTATTCACCAACTTTGCTAGCTGAACCTTCAGTTCTTTCAATTCTGAATGAGCCATTCTGTAGGGGGCTTTGGAAATTGGTTGCGTTCCAGGGGCTACTTCTATTTTAAACTCTATTTCTCTATCTGAAGGTAAGCCCGGAAATCCTCTGGGAATACATCCGAAAACTCTGTAATAACTGGAATATCCTTCAATTTCGTTCCACCGTCTCTTACGTCTATGGCATAGACTAAGTACCCTTGACATGACTTTCGAAGCATCTTTCTTGCCCGTATTACTGACACCATACTGCCAAAAAGTAATTTTCGCACTCCACAAAAAATGACTTCTATTCCTCTTGAGCTACATAATCTGACTTCTTTTCGGAAGCAATCCACTGAGGCCCGATATTTAGACAACCAATCCATCCCTAAAATGACATCAAATTCATTGATGGCTAGCACAATCAAATCCTCCATAAACTCTTGGCTCTCAATGTTGATTTTACTACCCCTATACACACTTTCTGCTACAATAGAGTCTCCGGTAGGAAGAGACACTACTACCGCGCCATCTAATAACTGGGGTGCTATACTAGCATTTGCAGTAAACTCCAAAGAAATAAAAGAATGGGTCGCTCCAGGATCTATCAGTACATAAGCATTTCAATCAAAAATTGACATTGTACCTGTCACAACTTTTGGGGCCGCATCCGCTTTCTGTTGGGTCACCGCAAATACCCTAGCCTGGGTATGCAGTCTACCTTGCGATCCTTCGGATGATCCTCCTCGATCGGCTCCCTTACTAGGCTGGTTCGCGCCGCTCGATCTTCTGAATTAGGGACCTCTTCGAATCTGTCCTCGGCCACCACTAGCCTGTCCCGGTGCTGGTAGTCTCTCTTCTGGCTTGCTGCTAGCTCTATCATTCGGGCAATCTCTCATGTAGTGTCCCTTTTGACCACACTTATAACAACCAGTAGTCTCCTTCCTACAATCCTCCGGATGGGCCTTGCCACATTTATTACATACCAGAAAATTCTTCCAACTCTCTTTAGTGCTTCGGAATCCGGCCGATGGTTGCCGAACGAAAGCTTGGATGGATTGAGCTCCTTGGCTTGGTTTCTGACTGCTAGACCATGTAGATCGCTCCTCTATTCGTATGAATTTACCAGGCCCTCCTCGAGAACCACCTGACCAACCTCTTTTCTGGCCCTACTGTTTTGGTTTAGGGATGGACGCCACGCTTCTTTCAACTCAAGTTGCAGCTTCCACCAGTGCTCCATACTGAGTGTGGGCTACCGATACCACATACACCCTAATCCGAGGATTCAGACCCACTGCAAACCAGTTAGCCTTCTGCTCTTCATTATCGGCTATAAAGGGAACAGCACGGAGGAGCTCTTAAAAATTCTTCTCATACTCTGCCACACAGAGAAAACCTTGTTCCAACTTGAAGAACTCTTCTATCTTCGTATCCTTATAGCTTTTGGGGTAGAACTTAGTCAGGAATTCCCATTTGAAAAGTGCCCAAGACACCTCATTAGCATTCCTCCTTTGCAAGGCCTTCCACCAATCCTTCGCTCCTTCCTTCAATAGAAAATCAGAGTATACCACCATCTGTTCTTCCGTACATCCCATAACCTGAAAATTTTCTTCATTGTTCTCTAACCAAGATAGGGCCCTTTCGGGGTCTCCGGTACCATCATAAGGCTTGGCGCCTGTTTACGCTCAAAATATAACGCGGCTATCGCAGTATAGACTGAGGTGTTGATCCCACGAGGAAGCTCTTGGCAAAATAGGTTAGTAAAGTAAAATATTAAAGCAGTAGCAAAGGGTTAATTGATTTAAACGGATGAGATAGAATTGTCTATGAATTGAGGAAAATGTCTTATGATGATTTAAGCAAGGCTTTGAGAATCACAATTATGCTTTATAAATCTACTCTATGCTTTGATTCGATATTTATAACTCAACTGAAAGTTTCACATTCCAAACAATCAATCGGAAGGTATGTAATATATAGCACATTTGATAACACATGTATTTGATTTAGTTAAACTCTTTGCAAGCATTAACACACATCATGTTATTTATACAAGTTATCTAAGATCGACAATATATCATTTTGACAATATTGCAATAAAAGATTAACTTGAATATCAAACATTTATTGCCCTTACATGTTATCCAAGATCGACAATATATCAAATTGACAATACTGCAGTAAAAGATTAACATATAAAACAATATAACCAGTAACAATTATAAATCAACATGAATCACATAAGAAAAGCATGACTGAACATATATAAGACATGAGAATTATAACCTCTGGATTATAGAAAATAAAATAGATAAGAGTTTAATCAAAACTAAACTTACAACATTTATAGCTCTTGACACCGAATCAAAGCATGGAAGTAGATTTACTACACATAAAAGTTCATCTCTTAGCCTTGCTAGGAACTCTAGCCTAAATTACAATACATGTTAATGAGAATAAAAGAAGAGAGAAATTATCTATTAAAAACGTCCTAAGGGTCTCCTTATATAGGCAATGAATGGACATATGTCATGGATGACATCAATCTTCAATAATTTTAAGCCAATAACTCGTGTATCCATTTGCAGCACATTTTTGATAATGTAAATGATCAATTCAGCTTCTGCAGCCGACATGAAAGTTGTAGAATTTTGACTCTTCCTTCCATAGGCACTGATTTCATGCAAATTGGATGCGTATCCAATGAGATATGAGCAAAATTCCAAAGATACATCAGAATTCGGCCAACAACCATTTTACCCACTTACAATGCGATTTGGTCCATGATAACGGCTGATTTGGACTTTACCATAAACATACGAGTTGTTGATAGTAAAGTCAGCAATTCATAGCTTCAAGAATTATACCAATTGAGTACGTATTTTGTGAGATACGGTCCAAATACGTGAATTGGGTCAAGCTGGGTAAGAGTTGTAGTCCGATTCTGTTGTATCTCAATATTTGGCCCATAACATGTTGGATTTGGCTTTTCCACTATTCTTCAAATTTGTGTAAGATTGAGTCATGTTGCACCAGGTTCAAGAATTTCTTCATTTCGATTTCTACATTGAGAGTTATGTCCAGTTTACCTAAATCTATCCAAATAACATTCATTAATCACAATTTAAGGAGAACACTTTATTTCAAGCTAAAAATACAGAAAACACTAAAATTAGTGACATTAAATGGTGATTGAATCTCTTAACAACATGCATTTTCATGTGTTCATCACAGCCCCCAACCAGCTTATTGCTAGTCTCTAGCAATTCAAGCGTAAATAGAATATGCAAAACTACCTAAGCACTTCAATCAAAACGTCAGTTCGAGATCACTGTTGCTATCATGGTTTTTTCAATTACAACTTCCATAATTTGTGTGTATGTGAACTAAGCCATAACCATCTAACCACAAACCACAATAGATATAGCCTTGAGAATTTCTCCAAGTAAAAGCCTCAACTCCATATCCTCACAAGTGTATGACTGTTTAAAAGGTTAGGACTTCTCTTATGGAGTTGGAAAACAGTTAAGCACTCAAGAAAAAGTCAATTTTAAGGACAGACATATAAACTAACATTGATCCAAAGATAGGAAAATTATTTGTTTAAAAATCAATTATTCATATCATACGCCAACTTTAGAACTTTAATTGGCTTGTGAGAATAATACAATTATAACTTGGTGAGAAAACTGTTTTACAAGGTATTTGTCTTGTAAAATTGAATGAAGACTTTATTAAACTGAATTGCTTTTTTTTTTCTTTTTTTTTTGAAGAATACAAGGAAGCATTACAAAGGTTTCTCACCAAATTATATTATGCACAAATGTAACCAACTTATCCCTTAATTCAAATAATATCATTCTAAACAAAAATTAACCAATTCAAAGGATCAATGAAAGTTCATAAGCTGTTTTCTCAACCTTTCCACTTACTCACAAAAGATATGTGAGATTAGAAAAATATATACTTAAACATGGGAATTCTCTTGGCTATATAAATTGAATCATCCATCTTACCACAAGGCTTAGCATTGTGCTCAAAAATATTTTGGAAGTCATTCTTTAGTAACCTAGATAGAAACAGTGACTCAACCTAAACAATTCTGAAATCATACTTAGGCAGAAAAGCAAATTCCTTTATACAAGAATTACCAAGACTACAAGCAGTAAACGACAATGCATGAAATATAAAACAAAATAACAAAAAGTTAGTTAAAATGCATTTCAAAAGTTAGTACTAAAACTCCTTACTCTGCCATTCTAATTTGACCTAGAATGCGTCTCAAGAGTTCAAGAATGAACTCTTTACTCTGCCATTTTAATCAAATGTCGGACCACAATTTGTTTTTTTTTTTTTTTGCAAAATGCAACGTATGTCTACTATCCTCCCCCCAAACCAGATGAAACATTGTCCTTAATGTTTAAATAGAAAGAGATAAAGTATAGGAGACATTACCTGAAACGCCAGTTATTTGAAAGAAACAAACCTAAGAGACACTTAAGCAAATATAAACTAAAATTATGGTACTGATAAATAAATAAATAAAAAGAAAAATTTACAAACGGAGTGTCAGATCCAATTTTCGCTTGTTAAGGCCCACTGACCAATCGATCCGAGTTATTGCTGGGTCAGGTTCGTAGGTAACTGCCTGTAATTTGTTAATCAATTCATCCGCCTCAGTAGCAAAAACCAGGATCTGTCGCGCCAAATGTGAAATAAAATTCTGTTCCACAGCTTGATCAAGAAAACAAAGTAAGCAATCAAAATAGTTATTAACATTCAACAAACCTATGGGTTTTTGGTGGATATTCAGTTGGGCCCAAGAGACAATTTGAAAAATTTCTTCCAAGGTACCAAAACCACATGGTAAAGCAATAAAAGCATCTGCATTGCAAAGCATTCTGGCTATACGTTCATGCATGGATGAGACTTATAATTCTTCCCCTATTGTTTTCCCGGTCAGGTTTCCCACGGCCAAAGCTGTAGGAATAATACCTAAAACTTGACTTCCTCCTAAATGTGCAGCTGTTGACACACACCCCATTAGCCCAAGGCTACCTCCTCCATAAATCAAATGAATTTTTCTTGCAGCTAATGTTTTTCCTAGATTGTTTGCTGCTTCTACGAACACTTTACTCTCCCCAGGACTAGATCCACAAAATACACATATATTTCGAAATTGTCGAACTTGGGTTTCCTCCATATCTACTCTCATCTTTATCTCAATATATGAAAATGAAGAAACTGAGGTGCTGTATTTATAGAGTGCCAAATGATAACAATGATTATGGTAACCCGACAGTTTGTCAAAAGAGAGTTAAAAATAAAACACAAAAATTTAAACATAATGACCCGCATGCATTATTGAACAAAAAGATTTGAATTTAAGACATCTACATGAGTAGCCCTACTATTCATAAAATAAAGTTTGAAATTAAAACACATGTATTTACAAGTAGTTGTGATTGTGGCTCACATCTTCCTCTGGTTTTACGTCCAGTAACGGCTTAAACGCCCTCTATGGGTCGGGGATAGGCTTCCCATCCAATTTTCTTATAAATTGGCAAACAGGGTCTTTTAGAGTCAGATTCCCGAGACTATACCGTTGATGTTCATTTTTGAATTTGTTCCATAAATCGAGAAGTTCACGTTGCACGAGCCTTACTCAGTCCATCCTTAATGAACTGAATTTTGTCTTCTCGATTTCTAGATACGAATCCTAAAGAACGACAACTCCGATTACAATTTCATCGAGCACATTTATGACAGACTTGTAACCTTTTTTGCTCGTCGCCTTTTGGCATAAGAGCTTCTTTCAAGACCAGGCATATGAGAAACAAAATCATTTTCAAACTCACCAGACAACCGAACCTTGGCTTCAATTAACCAACGAAGGTCCACAGGGATATTACCCAACATCAATAGCCTTAGTCTTTCACACCGTGCTTTGTAAATCTTAAGTAGAGCATTTTGAGGAAATGAAGGAAAACGTTTTTTAAGGTTGGCAAGAATGTGATCCATTTTGAAAGAAAGAAAAGAGATGAATGCACAGTTTGAGGGACAGTTTTTAGGGAACTGAGAAACCGACTTTAATAGTCACGGAGTACCGTATCCGCCACTTGATCGGGAAATAAAATCACACTGAAGAAAAAACAAAAAGAAGAAAATAAAGTAAAATAAAATGTGCAAGAAAATAAAAGCAAAAATAGAAAGTCAAAAGATAAAATATAGACAAAATATAAAATATGGTACAGATAGATTGAACCTGATCAATCACGATAGACAGGTTCCACAAGAGGGATCTCGCCTAGGTACATAGAGTCGTTTACCTTTTCCACGTAGCTTTTTAGCCGCTGTCCATTCACTTTGAAAGTCCGTCCATCAGTGGGGTCTTCTATTTCAACAGCACCATTAGGAAAAACATGTCTTACCATAAATGGACCAGTCCATCAAGATCTCAACTTTCCAGGGTGTAAATGCAATCGAGAATCATAAAGATAGACCTGTTGATTTGGCTCAAAGTGTTTCCTTGAGATCTGTTTATCATGAGCTACTTTCATTTTAGCTTTGTAAATTTTGGAGTTGTCATATGTGTCATTTCGTAGCTCTTCTATTTCTGACAATTGTAACTTTCTCTGGAGACCTGCAGCATTCAAATCAAAGTTAAGGGCTTTGATAGCCCAATAAGCTTTATGTTCTAGCTCAACAGGTAAATGACAAGCTTTCCCATAAACAAGCCGGTATGGGGACATTCCTAAGATGGTTTTGTATGCAGTACGATATGCCCATAATGCATCAGAAAGGCGTAGGGACCAATCTTTGCGATTCGGGTTAACCGTCTTTTCCAAAATCTGTTTAACCTCTGTATTTGCTAGCTCGGCTTGTCCATTTGTCTGTGGATGGTATGCAGTGGAAACTTTGTGAAGAACACCATACCTGTGCATCAAAGCTTCAAAAGAACGATTACAAAAATGTGTTCCTTGGTCACTAATGATGACACGTGGCGTACCGTACCTAGATAACACATTTTCTTTTAAGAATTTTACCACAGTTGTATTATCATTAGTACGACAAGCTACAGCCTCCACCAATTTTGATACATAGTCAACAGCTAAAAGGATGTAAAGATAGCCAAAAGATGAAGGAAATGGACCCATAAAATCAATACCCCAACAGTCAAATATCTCGATAACAAGAATAGGGTTAAGAGGCATTATATTTCTTCGAGATAAAGCACCTAACTTTTGACATCTTTCACAAGAACGACAAAAATTATTAGTGTCCTTGAACAAAGTGGGCCAATAAAGACCACACTGTAAAATTTTCACAACTGTCTTCTTCATAGAAAAATGGCCACCGCAAGCAGCACTATGGCAAAAATTTAAGATACTAGAAACTTTACTTTCAAGAATGCAACGTCTCATGATTTGGTCAGGACAGTATTTAAAAAGATATGGATCATCCCAATAAAAGTTACGTACCTCAACCAAGAACTTACGCTTATCTTGTGCACTCCAGTCAGATGGAAGTTCACCACAAACCAAATAATTTGCGATATGTGCATACCAAGGTATTTGGCTTATAGCAAAAAGATGTTCATCTGGAAAATCGTCTCGAATAGGTGGCAAATCAGTAGAGTCAGTGAACTCAAGGCGGGATAGATGATCAGCAACAACATTTTCAACGCCTTTCTTATCTTTGATGGTTATATCAAATTCCTGCAAAAGAAGAATCCACCTAATTAAACGGGCTTTAGCATCCTTCTTAGAAAGAAGGTACTTAAGGGCTGCGTGGTCAGTAAAAATAACAATAGGTGAACCAATCAAATAAGAACGAAATTTATCTAAGGCAAAAACAACAGCTAATAGTTCTTTTTCAGTAGTAGTGTAATTCATTTGAGCATCATTCAAAGTCCTACTAGCATAATAAACAACAAAGGGTTTTCCCTCCCTCCATTGCCCAAGAACTGCTCCTACAGCATAATTACTTGCATCACACATAATTTCAAATGGGAGGTTCCAATCCGGTGATTGCATGATAGGAGCGGTGGTGAGTTTGGCAATGAGTGTTCAGAATGCCTCCTCACACTCTTGTGTCCATGTAAATTCTGCATCTTTTAGCAAAAGGTTACACAATGGTCTAGATATAGCAGAAAAATTTTGTATAAACCTTCTGTAAAAGCTAGCGTGTCCAAGAAAGGATCGGACATCTTTTACCGTTTTAGGTGTAGGTAATTTAGAGATTGATTCAATTTTTGCCTTGTCAACCTCTATCCCTCTTTCAGATACAATGTGCCCTAAAACGATTCCTGAAGATACCATGAAATGACATTTCTCCCAATATAGCACAAGTCCTTTTTCTTCACACCTACTCAAAACAGATTTTAAGTTAAGTAGGCATAAATCAAAAGAATTACCAAAAACAGTCAAATCATCCATAAAAACTTCCATGCATTTTTCAACCATATCAGAGAAAATACTCAACATGCAACGCTGGAAAGTAGCTGGTGCATTACATAATCCAAATGGCATTCTAGGAAAAGCATAAGTACCAAAAGGGCATGTAAAAGTAGTTTTTTCTTGATCTTCTATAGCTATCTCAATCTGGTAATACCCTGAATACCCATCAAGAAAGCAATAAAAAGGATGTCCAGCTACACGTTCTAAAATTTGGTCGATAAAAGGCAATGGAAAATAGTCTTTCCTAGTGGCTGTGTTTAACTTTCTATAATCAATACACATTCTCCAACCACTTACTACCCTAGTTGGAACAGGTATCCCATTCTCATTTTCAACAACAGTAACCCCAGATTTCTTAGGAACTACTTGAGTTGGACTTACCCATTGACTATCAGAAATTGGGTAGATTATACCCGCATCTAATAGTTTCAAGACCTCTTTCTTCACTACTTCTTTCATTGTTGGGTTAAGTCTTCTTTGTGGGTCTCTACGAGGTTGGGAACCTTCCTCTAAATGAATTCTATGGGAGCATATCAATGGAGAAATACCTTTAATATCAGCTATGGTCCAACCTAATGCAGACTTATGTTCTTTTAACAATTTTATCAATTTTTTCTCTTGTTCAGCACTAAGTTCAGAAGAAATGATGATAGGAAAGGTATCACCTCGTCCCAAGAATGCGTGTTTCAAACCTTTGGGCAGTAGAGAAAGCTCAACTTGTGGTGTCTCGAGGTTTGATGGTTTCGGTCTCTCCCTCTCTCGTGGCAACTCTTCAAAGTGTGGCTGCCAAAATCGAGTTCGTTTATCCTGTGAGTCAAAAATACTAAACACATCAGTTGTTACATCAGGATAATACAATTTTTCAAAATCAAAATTGAGAAGGTTTTTCGAAGAATCATAGCCATGATTTTTATAAGCTTCCTCTGCTACAAGTGTGTCTATCATATATGAATGATAGCACTCGTCTTCTTCTCGTGGTTGTTTGCCAATGTTAAAAATGTTCACCTCAAGAGTCATATTCCTAAAAAATAATTTCATTAGACCATTTCTGCAATTAATAAGAGCGTTAGCAGTGGCTAGAAAAGGTCTCCCCAAAATAAGAGGGATTTTTGACTCCATGTTAACAACAGAATGAGTATCTATAACAAGAAAATCAACAGGATAGTAAAATTTGTCAATTTGCAACAAAACATCTTCTACTATTCCCCGTGGTTTCTTGATTGATCGATCAGCTAATTGTAGGACTACAGATGTTGGTTTAATCTCACCAAGTCCCAACTGCAAGTAAATAGAATAAGGCATTAAATTTACACTTGCAACAAAACAACTCCTAAGTCCAATAAAGCTTGACCAAACTCATGTGTCCCAATTTGGCAGGAGATTGTGGGACATCCTGGGTCTTTATACTTGGGTGGTGTCTTTTGTTCAATCACTGCACTTACCTGTTCTGCCAAAAATGCAGTTTTCTTCACATGGTGTTTTCTTTTGATAGTGCATAAATCCTTGATGACTTTGGCATAAGTTGGAACCTGCTTAATCAAATGTAACAAGGGAAGATTAATTTTAACTTGTTTCAAATGTTCCAAAATCTCACCTTGAATTTCTGAATTTTTCCCAACCGGTCGAAGAGCTTGAGGAAAAGGCACTGGGATTGAAAACTTACTTTCGGGCTCTTTTTCCATTGTGGCCTCTTTTTCAAGGGGGGCATCTTTACTACTCGTAGATGTGTTAATTTCAGGAGTAGGCTCACTTACAATCTTACCACTTCGAGTAGTAATGGCATTGACTTCTTTGAGATTTTGAACATCAGAAGTAGAAGCTTGTGCCATGAATTGTCCTTTCGGATTGGATTGAGGTTGAGATGGAAACTTACCTCGCTCTTGTACAGTTAAGGCACTGGTCAATTTTGTGATTTGACTCTTGATTTCTTTGTTTTCGTCCACCACCTGTGCAAGAATTGTTTCATATTTTTTATTAGTCTTACTTTGTGCCTCCATAAATGCTTGTAATGTATCCTCTAAAGAACTCCTAGTTGGTCGTGCATTATATTGAGGTGCAACATAAGACTTGGGTGCTTGTTGTTCTTGTTTCCATTGGTTGTTGGCTTGTTGGTCAGATTTTCAACTAAAATTTGGGTGGTTTCTCCAGCTAGGATTATATGTTTCAGAGTAGGGTGAATAAGGCTTCTTGTACATCCCTAGGGCATTACATTATTCCTCGTATATCCCTCTCATCTCACTATACATGGGACAATCCTGAGCTAAGTGTTCCGCTCCTCCACAGACAAAACAGACATCGTGTGACTCAACTCTAGCAACCGTGTGGGTGACCCTTCTATCTTTGGATTTCAAGGCCTCTAACTCCCTAGTTAAGACCTCTAATTGGGCTTTGAGGTTATCCTCTTCCCTAAGATGGAAAACTCCATTGGGTCGTGACCTATTTGTGCTTTCAGCAATGCTAGGTCCAGTCCATGTATGGGCTTTTTCGGCTAAGTCATTAAGGAATTCTATGGCTTCCTCAGGATCTTTGTGAAGGAACTCCCCATTATACATCATCTTAACAAATTGGCGCTCTCTAATTGTGAGTCCCTCATAGAAATAACTAACCAAGCGCCAATTTTCATACCCATGGTGAGGGCACAGATTTAGCAACTCTTTAAACCTTTCCCATGCTTGGTATAAGGTTTCACTATCTTTTTGGGAGAATGAAGAAATTTGTCTTTTCAGGCCATTAGTTTTGTGTTGTGGGAAGTATTTATTGAAAAATGCTTGGGTCATTTCTGCCCAAGTTCCTATAGACCTCGGCCTCAAAGAGTATAGCCAACTCTTTGCTTTGTCTTTCAAAGAAAAAGGAAAAAATTTAAGCCTAACAGTGTCTATGGCTTCAGGTTGGCTATGGAAGGTGGCAATTACCTCTTCAAATTCCCTAACATGTACATAAGGATTTTCACTATCTAGACCATGAAAAGTGGGAAGAAGTTGTATCATTCCAGGTTTAAAATCCGAATGTGGTATGTTAGGTGGAAATATAATGCATGATGGTGTGGCTGTGCGAGTAGGATGCAAGTAATCTTTTAGAGTTCTAACGGGGTTTTCTTCGTGTTGGCTCATTGTGTTAGAATTACAAGATGAACTAGAAGGTGAATTCTCTTCACTTACAAATTGTGGGAGTGGTTCTAGTTCTAGTTCTAGTTCTCTCACAAATCCTCCTCGTTTGTCTCTAGGTCGATACATACATCCTAATTTTTTTTTTTTTTTAGGAAAGAAATGCTTAAGGAAAATTAAGAAGTGGAATAAACACAACAAGAAATAGACCAACCATGAAATATAAATACAATAACTAAACAAAAGACTATAAAATACGAAAAAGTACAATAATTAAATAATAAAAACAAAATACAATAAGTAAATAAATAAAAGGTTAGGCGGTAGAACCGGCCATAAAAAGAAAATACAACATATTAACTAAAGAAAATAAATTGCAATAAATTCATAAAAGAAAATGAAAAATAAAGTACAATAAAAAAAAATGCAATAAATAAATAGAGTACAATACGAAATAAAGAAACTAAGTTAGGCGGTAGAACCAGCCACAAAATAAAAAGAAAATACAATAAATTAACTAAAGAAATAAAGTACAATAAATAAATAAAAGAAAGTGAACAAAGTTAGGCGGTAAAACCAGCCATTAAAAAAAAGTGCAATAAATAGATAAAAGAAAATAAACTAATTAGGCGGCAAAACCAGCCATTAAGATAATATAAAATATAACAAATTAACTAAAGAAAAGAAACTAAATTAGGTGGTAGAACCAACCATGAATAATAAATAAATTACAACAAAGGAAATAAACTAAGAGTTTACAAAGAAAAGAAAATATACAAACTTACCACTTTAGTATTTATAATCGCAACCGACTTTCGCTTAGTGTGCTTCCCCGGCAACGGCGCCAAATTTTTGTTTACATTCAAAATATAATGCGGCTATCGCAGTATAGATTGAGGTGTCGATCCCACGAGGAAGCTCTTGGCAAAATAGGTTAGTGAAGTAAAATATTAAAGCAGTAGCAAAGGGTTAATTGATTTAAACGGATGAGATAGAATTGTCTATGAATTGAGAAAAATGTCTTATGATGATTTAAGCAAGGCTTTGAGAATCACAATTATGCTTTATAAATCTACTCTATACTTTGATTCGATATTTATAACTCAACTGAAAGTTTCACATTCCAAACAATCAATCGGAAGGTATGTAATATATAGCACATTTGATAACACATGTATTTGATTTAGTTAAACTCTTTGCAAGCATTAACACACATCATGTTATTTATACATGTTATCCAAGATCGACAATATATCAAATTGACAATACTGCAGTAAAAGATTAACATATAAAACAATATAACCAGTAACAATTATAAATCAACATGAATCACATAAGAAAAGCATGACTGAACATATATGAGACATGAGAATTATAACCTCTGGATTATAGAAAAAAAAATAGATAAGAGTTTAATCAAAACCAAACTTACAACATTTATAGCTCTTGACACCGAATCAAAGCATGGAAGTAGATTTACTACACATAAAAGTTCATCTCTTAGCCTTGCTAGGAACTCTAGCCTAAATTACAATACATGTTAATGAGAATAAAAGAAGAGAGAAATTATCTATTAAAAACGTCCTAAGGGTCTCCTTATATAGGCAATGAATGGACATATGTCATGGATGACATCAATCTTCAATAATTTTAAGCCAATAACTCGTGTATTCACTTGCAGCACATTTTTGATAATGTAAATGATCAATTCAGCTTCTACAGCCGACATGAAAGTTGTAGAATTTTGACTCTTCCTTCCATAGGCACTGATTTCATGCAAATTGGATGCGTATCCAATGCGATATGAGCAAAATTCCAAAGATACATCAGAATTCGGCCAACAACCATTTTACCCACTTGCAATGCGATTTGGTCCATGATAACGGCTGATTTGGACTTTACCATAAACATACGAGTTGTTGATAGTAAAGTCAAAAATTCACAGCTTCAAGAATTATACCAATTGAGTATGTATTTTGTGAGATACGGTCAAAATACTTGAATTGGGTCAAGCTGGGTAAGAGTTGTAGTCCGATTCTGTTGTATCTCAATATTTGGCCCATAACATGTTGGATTTGGCTTTTCCACTATTCTTCAAATTTGTGTAAGATTGAGTCATGTTGCACCAGGTTCAAGAATTTCTTCATTTCGATTTCTACATTGAGAGTTATGTCCAGTTTACCTAAACCTGTCCAAATAACATTCATTAATCACAATTTAAGGAGAACACTTTATTTCAAGCTAAAAATACAGAAAATACTAAAATTAGTGACATTAAATGGTGATTGAATCTCTTAACAACATGCATTTTCATGTGTTCATCAGCGCCCAATTTCCTGGCGCGCTCAATGGACAGTCCGGTCTCTCTTGACTGTTGGATTGCTGCTGCTAGTATTTGGGCCATCTGAGCTATATCCATGTTTCCACCCTTTGGCGCAGCAGGTTGAGATGACTCAGGAAGGGTCTGAGGCGTAGGGACATTTACCGACTCATTCCTCTGCTCCTCCTCAAATGCAAGAACCTCTGCAGTTGCTCTCCTAGTACGTGGGCCTCCACGACAATGCATATTTTTTTATAAATTTAGTGATGCAAATGATTATCAAATGCATAGAATTCAATTTACTAAACTTAGAAAATATGCATGCAACTTCAAGAATCTCATTCTAAAAATGAAATTTTTATTTAAAACTTCAAAAATTGTGCTCTGATACCAGTTGAGCTGGTAGCTCAACTAATACCAGAGGTGCTCTCCAGTGGTCTTAGAACCCCATATGGTCTTGGGTTCAATCCTCGGAAAGGCAAAAGAAAGGAGGGGGGACTCCAATATTCCTTTGAGTGGGTGGCCCGCCCTAATGGACGCGTGGCATGAAGGGGTAGGGGCCTACACCAAATCAGAACTAAGGTCAGAAAGTTGTCCAAAGGTGATTATAACAAAGCAAAACTTAGTAGAGCACATTCGAGTTGAGCTCACAACTCAATATTGCTATAGAAAAAGGTTTTGAAACCACTAACTTAGTAAAAATGGGGTTAAGATCCAAATTAGATATATGTTTGCATCAATCTTGTGGCTTCTAAGTTACACATAATATAACAAATAATTAATAAGAAAATGCTACACTAAGAGAACCAACACATAAATTTATATGGTTCCACCTAAAAAACGTACATTCAAAGGTAAAGCTCATTATCAAAATTCAAGTATAAAAGATATGTTACAAAACATAAATTACAATAAAGTAATAACACTCATAAGTTAGGATCTCTTATATTTTCTTACCTCTTTGGACTTGGGGAGGTCATTGTCATGTGCTTTGATGAATGTTTTCTTAATAAAGATATAAAATGATTCTTGATGATTTATCAAATGATTGATTGTTGATAAGTGGATTGTAGGACAAACCTTAATATAGAAATAAAGAGGATAAGAGCTCTCCAAGAGAAGAGAATATGATGAATATGAAAATTTTGAGTAATAAATGAACCATACCTCTTTCTTTCTTGAAAAAAGTGAGACTTACATAGTAAAGATTAGTATAAGTTTATTAGGCCACTTGAATACTTTAATGGATAGAAAAGTGTAAAGATTAGTAAAGACTAGATATCATGTTTAAAGTGTAAAAATGTTCTTTTTATACTAAAAAACTATCTTATTTAGCAAGTGTCATTATCGTAAAAGTGATTTTGACACATTGCCTTAGGAATGGATATTGGGTACAACGCGATTCTTACTCAATGCCATTTGGCAATTTTGTGCTAACCTGTCCCTTTTATAGATAAGGAAACATGACATGGCATTTCAAAATAACCTTTATTGATTGCCTATGTGATCTTAACTTTAATGAGGTGCTAAAGTGGATGACAGCTTTTGCAATACCATATGTAATAAATGAGAACTGCCTATAGTCCCCTACTGAGTGCTCTACAAGATTGTACATATCTTTTCATGCCTTCTTATATCTTCTCTTGCCATCTATTATCTAATGTGGTTTCTATAAACTCACATGACAAGTGTGAGGCTCAGTAATGACATGGATTGTTGAGCTATTTTACTAATATTTTATTTTGACTATTTAACGACCACTTATATGCAAACATGACAAGTATGGGCTTTGCTCAAATCCTTCCCCTCTCCTCCCCACCTCACACACCTTAAGGGGACTAACTTAAAATGCCTCCGCACCTCAAATGAAAAGTCCTAATTGGTTTAGGCCTCTGCTAAAACCAATCTTCTTTCCCTTCTTATGGAGCTAAGTGCCCAATTTAGTGCAAAGCTTAACTTTACTTTCAAGAAGCAACATATTAGTTTACTATTGGTCCAACAATATTTATAACAATTGAAATTATTTATAAAATAGTTATCAATCTAATAATTTTACATAAAAATATTTAAATCGTATACATACTAAATAAATGAAAACTAAGTTACTTGTAAATTTCCACTTAAATTTTTATTCAAAAGTCTACCACGACCCCAACTTTCACATATATTAAACATGTAATTTTTAAATTTTAAATAATAGATAAAAATTAAACGACTATTAAAATTATTGTAGTTGTGTGATGAGCACAATAAAATGCATATTTGTTAAAAGAATCAGACACCATTTAATATCATTAATTTTAGCACTTTTGTATTTTTAAAGTTAAAATAAAGTATTGTTCTTAAATTGTAATTAATTAATTTTATTTGCACAAGTTTAGTCAAATAGATGTATCTCTCAATGTAAAAATAAAAATAAAAAAATTCTTAAACTTAGAGTAACATGACTCAATCTTACACAAACTTGAAGAACAGTTGAAAAGCCAAATCTAACATTTTACGGGCCAAAATTGAGATATAACAAAACTGGATTATAACCTCTGCTCAACTTGACCCACCTCAGGTATTTGGACCATATTTCACAAAATACATACCCAATCAATATGATTCTTGAAGCTGACAAATACTCACTCAATTATTAATAACTCTTATGTTGACAGTAAAATTCAAACTAATCGTTATCATCGACCAAATTGTATTGTAAATTAGTAAAAGGATTGTTAGATGAAATCTGACATATCTTTAGTATTTTGTTCATATCCCATTGAATACTCATCCAAATTGAATGAATCTTGTGGCTATGAAAAGAAGAGATAAAATACTACAATTTTTATGTCGACTAAAATGATTATATTGATCATTTCCATTATCAAAAAGGTGTAGCAATTAGGTGAATAAGTGAGTGGCATAAATTATTGAAGATTGAAGTCACACTAAACATGTTTCCATTCATTGTCAATATAAGGACACCCTTAGGAGGCTAATAGAAGTTTTTTGAATGTTTTACAATTTTCTCATATACTTTTTTTTTACTATGCATTATAAGCTAGGCTAGAGTTTTTGGCAATGCTAGAGATGAACTTTTATGTGTAATAAATTTACTTTTAAACTTTGATTCTTTGTCAAAATCTACAAATGTTTGTAAGTTTACTTGTATATAGACTCTTATATATTATTTTTCTATAATTAAGATGTTATAATTCTCATGTTTCATATATTTTCAGTCATGCTTTCTTTATATGATTCTTGTTGAATTATAATTGTTATTAGTTACATTGTTTTATATGTTAATCTTTTATTGCAATATTTTCAATCGATATATTGTCAATCTTAGATAACATGTAAAAACAATAATTGTTTGATATTCAAGTTGATCTTGTACTGAAATATTATCAAAATAATATATTATCGATATTAGATAACTTGTATAAATGAACATGGTTTGTGATAATATTTGTAAATAGTTTAGTTATATCAAATATATATATTATCAAATGTGTCATATTTTAAATATCTTTTGATTGATTATTTGGGATGTGAAACTTTCAATTGAGTTATAAACATTGAATCAAACTATAGAATAGATTTATGAAGCATAATTATGATTCTCGAAGCCTTACTTACACCATCATAAGACTTCTCCTTTAATTTATATACAATTCTATTTCATCCACACAAACCAATGAGTTAATTTTCTCCTTTGTTAATATTTTAATATTTTTATTTTACTAACCTATTTTGTCAAAAGCTTCCTCATGGAATTAGCACCTCAAATTATATTGTGATAATCGCATTATATTTTGAGCGTAAACAAAATTTGGCGTTGTTGCTTGGAAGGCACACTAAGTGAAAATAGGTTGCTTTTATTAATACTAAAGTGGTAACTTTGTACATTTACTTTTTATTGCAAAATTTTAGTTCTTAAACTTATTTTCTTTGTTATGATTTATTTTATTGTTCATAATTAATTCTACCACCTAACTTATTTTGTTATCTTCTTGTATTTTTATTTAATTTTACATGGTGATTCTACTACCTAACTCAGTTTATTTTCTTTTATTTATTTGTTTTATTTTACAGTTTATTTTTTTTATTTATTTATTATATTTTACAGGTTATTTCTTTTATTTATTTATTATTCTTTACAATTTATCTCATTTTATTAGTTTGTTGTATTTTATTTTCCTCCTTTATTTATTATAGTTGATTCTACAACCTAATTTAGTTTTTTTTTATTTTTTTTATTTATCGCACTTTATAATTTATTTATTTATTTTGTCCATTTATTGTATTTTATTTTATTTTTAATTTTATATTTATTTATTTATTTATTGTACTTTACAGTTTATTTTTTATTTATTTATTGTATTTTATTTTATATTTTATGATTGGTTTTATCACCTAGCTCATTTTTTTTCTTTTCTTTTGTTTACTTCTTAATTATTTCTTGAAAAAAAAATTCATTAAAAAAAAGTAAAAAAAAAAATTATTAGGATATATACATCGACTTAGAAACAAACGAGGAAGATTTGTGAGAGAAGTAAAACTAGAACCACTACCACAATTTGTAAAAGAACAAAATTCACCATCTAGTTCATTTTGTAATTCCAACACAATGAACTAATACGAGAATAACTCCGTTAGGACTCTAAAAGATTACTTGCATCCTACTTTCGCAATCACACCATCATGCATTATATTTCCACCTAATAAACTACATTTAGATTTTAAACTTGAAATGATATAACTTCTGCCAACTTTTTATAGTCTAGATAATGAAAATCCTTATGTGTATATTAGAAAATTTAAAAAGGTACTGGCCACCTTCTATAGCCAATCCGAAGCCATAGACACTATTATGCTTCAATTTTTTCCTTTTTACTTGAAAGACAAAGTAAAGAGTTGACTATACTTTTTGAGTTCGAGATCTGTAGGAACTTGGGCAGAAATGATCTAAACATTTTTCAATAAATATTTCCCACAACACAAAACTAATGGTCTAAAAAGAAAATTTTCTTCATTCTCCCAAAAAGATAATGAAACATTGTATCAAGCTTCGAAAAAGTTTAAAAAGTTGTTAAATTTGTCCCCTCTCTATGGGTATGAAAATTGGCACTTAGTTAGCTATTTTTATGAGGGACTCACAATTTTTTGAGATGATGTGTAGTAGAGAACTCTTTCACAAAGATCCTGAGAAAGTCGTAGAATTCCTTAATGACTTAGCCGAAAAAGCCCATACATGAACTGGACCTAACTCTACTGAAAGCACAAATAGGCTATGACCTAGTGGAGTTTTTTATCTTAGGGAAGAGGATAACATTAAAGCCCAGTTAGAGGTCTTAATTAGAGAATTAAAGGCCTTGAAAACCAAAGATAGAAGGGTCACCCACACGGTTGCTAGGGTCGAGTCACATGATGTTTATTTTGTCTATAGAGGAGCGGAACACTTAAGATGAGAGGGATATATTAAGAACAATGTAATGCCTTAGGGATATACAAGAAGCTTTATTCACCCTACTCTGAAAGTTATAATCCTAGCTGGAGAAACCACTTAAACTTCAATTGAAAATCTGATCAACAAGCCAACAACTATTAGAAACAAGAACAACAAGCACCAAAGTTTTAAGTTGCACCTCAATATAATACACGACCAACTAGGAGTCGTTTAGAGGACACATTACAAGCATTTATGATGGAACAAAGTAAAACTAATCAAAAATTTGAAATAGTTCTTACACAAATGGTAGACAGAAACAAAGAAATCAAGAGTTAAATCACTAAGCTGGCTAGTGCCTTAACTGTACAAGAGCAAGGTAAGTTTTCATCTCAACTTCAATCTAATCCAAAAGGATAATTCATGGTACAAGCTTCTACTTCTGATGCACAAAATCTCAAAGAAGTTAATATTATTACTACTCAAAGTGGTAAAATTGTGAGTGAGCCTACTTCTCCAACCAACACATCTACAAGTAATAAAGATGTCCTTCTTGAAAAAGATGTCATATTTGAAATAGAGCCCGAAAATAAGTTTTCAATCCCAGTGCCTTATCCCCAAGCTCTTCACCTTGTTACAAAAAATTCAGAAATTCAAAGTGAAATTTTAGAACATTTGAAACAAGATTAATCTTTCCTTATAGTATTTGATTAAACAAGTTTCAACTTATGCCAAAGTCATCAAGGATCTGTGCACTATAAAAAAACACCATATAAAAAAAACTATATTTTATGTAGAACAAGTAAGTGCAGTGATTGAATAAAAGACACCACCCAAGTATAAAGAGCCAAGATATCCCACAATCTCTTGTCAAATTAGGACATGTGACTTTGGTCAAGTTTTGTTAGACTTAGGAGCAAGTGTAAATTTAATGTTTTATTATATTTACTTGCAATTAGGACTTTGTGAGATTAAACCTACTTCTATAGTCTTACAATTAGCTGACCAATCAATCAAAAAACCACAGAGAATATTAAAAGATGTTTTATTACAAATTGATTAATTTTACTACCTTGTTAATTTTTTTTGTTTTAAATAGTCATTCTGTGGTTAACATAGAGTCTAAAATCTCTTTATTTTAGGGAGACCTTTTCTTACCACTGCTAACGCTCTTATTAATTGCAACAATTGTCTAATATAATTATCTTTTGGGAATATGACTCTTAAGATGAATATTTTTTATATTGATAAGCAACTATGAGAGCAAGACAAATGCTATTATTCATATATGATAGACACACTTGTAGCGGAGGAAGCTTATAAAAATCATAGCCCTGATTCTTTAGAAAACCTCCTTAATTTTGATTTTGAAGAATAGTGTTATCCTAACAAAATAACTTATGTGTTTAGTATTTTTTACTCCCAAGATAAAGGGACTCAATTTTGACAGCCTCGCTTTGAAGAGTTGCCACGAGAGAATGAAAAACTGAAACCATCAAACCTCGAGACTCCACAAGTTAAACTTTTCCCACTACCTAAAAGTTTGAAACACGCATTCTTAGGACCAAGTGATACCTTTCTTATCATTATTTCTTCTGAACTTAGTGCTGAACAAGAGAAATTTTTGATAAAATTATTAAAAGAGCATAAGTCAGCACTAGGTTGGACCATAGCTGATATTAAAGGTATTTCTCCATTAATATGCTCCCATAGCATTTATTTAGAGAAAGGTTCCCAACCCTGTAAAGACCTTAAAAAAAAAACTTAACCTAACAATAAAAGTAGTGAAGAAAAAGGTCTTGAATCTATTAGATGCATGTATAATCTATCTAATTTTTAATAATCAATGGATAAGTCTAACTCAATAGTTCCTAAAAAATCTAAGGGTACTGTTGTGAAAAATGAGAATAAAATACTTGTATCAACTAGGGTAGTAAGTGGTTAGCAAATGTGCATTGATTATATAAAACTAAACACAGCCCTTAGGAAAGATAATTTTTCATTACCTTTCATCGACCAAATTTTAGAACCTGTAACTGAACACTTTTTTTATTGCTTTCTTGATAGATATTTAGAATATTACTAGATTGAGATAGATATAGAAGATCAGGAAAAAACTATTTTTACAAGCCCTTTGGTATTTATATTTTTCGTAGAATGCCATTTGGATTCTGTAATGCATCAATTACTTTTCAACGTTGTATGCTGAGTATTTTCTCTGATATGGTTTAAAAATATATGAAAGCTTTTATGGATGATTTGACTGCTTTTGGTGATTATTTTAATTTATGTCTACTTCACTTAAAAATTGTTTTGAGTTGGTGTGAAGAAAAAAGACTTGTGTTAAATTGGGAGAAATATCACTTCATGGTATCTTCAGTGATCATTTTGGAGCATATTATATCTAAAAGAGGGATAGAGGTTGACAATGCCAAAATTGAATTAATCTCTAAATTACATACATCCAAAACAGTAAAAGATGTCCAAACTTTTCTTTGATACACTGGATTTTACATGAGATTTATACAAAAAAATTCTACAATATCTAGACCATTATGTAATCTTCTGCTAAAAGATGTTGAATTCACATAGACATAAAAGTGTGATAAGGCATTCTGAACACTCATTGCCAAATTCACCACCACTCCTATCATGCCATCACCGAATTGGAGTCTCCTATATGAGATTATATGTTATGCAAGTAATTATGTTATAGGAGCAATTCATGGGCAACAAAGGAAGGGGAAGCCCTTTGTTGTCTATTATGCTAGTAGAACTTTAAAAAATGCTCAAATGAATTACTCTACTATTGAAAAAGAACTATTAGTTGTTGTTTTTGCCTTAGAAAAATTCTGTTCTTATTTGATTAGTTCACCTATTATTATTTTTACTGACCACACAACTCTTAAGTACCTTCTTTCTAAAACAGATGCTAAAGCCCGTTCAATTAGGTGGATTCTTCTTTTACAAAAATTTAATCTAACCATTACAGATAAGAAGAGCATTGAAAATGCCGTTGCTAATCATTTATCCCACCTTTAGTTCACTAAATCCATTGATGTTCCACTTATTCGTGATGATTTCCCTGATGAATATCTTTTCACTGTAAGTCAAGTATCTTGGTACACACATATCGTAAATTATTTAGTTTATGGGAAAGTTTCATCTAACTAGAGTGCACAAGATAAGCGTAAATTCTTGGTTGAGGTACGTAATTTTTATTGGGATAATACATACGTTTTTAAATACTGCTCTAACTAAATTACGAGACGTTACATTCCTGAAAGTAAAGTTTCTAGTGTCTTTAATTTTTACTATAGTGCTGCTTGTGACGGTTATTTTTCTATAAAGAAGACAGTCGCAAAAATTTTACAGTGTGGTCTTTATTGGCCCACTTTGTTCAAAGACACTAATAAATTTTGTCATTCCTGTGAAAGATGTCAAAAGTTAAGTACTGTCTCTCGAAGACATATAATGCCTTTTAACCATATTCTTGTTATCAAGATATTTGATTGTTAGGGTATCAATTTATGGGTCTTTTTGCCTCATCGTTTAGTTACATTTACATCTTTCTAGCTGTTGATTATGTATCAAAATGGGTAGAGGCTAAAACTTGTCATGATAATAATAACATAATTATGGTAAAGTTCTTAAAAGAAAATGTGTTATCTAAGTATAGTATACCACGTGTCATCATTAGTGATCAAAGAACACATTTTTGTAACCGTTCTTTTGAAACTTTGATGCACAGGTATTGTGTTCTTCACAAAGTTTTCACTGCATACTATATGCAAATAAATGGACAAGCCAAACTAACAAATAGAAAGATTAAACAAATTTAGAAAAAAAAATGATTAACTCCAATCGTAAAAATTGGTATCTACGCCTTTCTAATGCATTATAAGCATATTGCACTGCACACAAAACTATTTTAGAAATATCTCTATACCGCCTTATCTATAGGAAAGCTTGCCATTTACCTGTTGAGCTAGAGCATAAAGCTTACTGGGCTATCAATGCCTTTAACTTTGATTTGAGTATTGCAGGTCTTCAAAGAAAGTTACAATTGTCAAAAATAGAAGAGCTGCGAAATAATGCATATGACAACTCCAAAATTTACAAAGCTAAGATGAAAACAACTTATGACAAATAGATCTCAAGAAAATACTTTGAGCCAAATCAAAGGGTTTATCTTTATAATTCTTGATTGTATTTACACCCTAAAAAGTTGAGATCTCGACAGATTGGTCTATTTGTCGTAAGGCACATTTTTTTTAATAGTGTTGTCGAAATTAAGGACCCCACTAATAGGCAAATTTTCAAAGTGAATAGACAACGGTTGAAAAGCTATGTGAAAAATATAGATCATTCTATGTACCTAGACGAAATCTCTCTTGTAGATCCTGTCTATCATGTTTGATCAAGTTTAATCTCTCTGTCCCATATTTTATAATTTAACTTTTCATTTTTTTTGTATTTTATTTATTATATTTTTTTCTTTTTCTTTTTTTAGGTGTGATTTTGTTTTCCAGTCAAGTGACGGATACGATACTCCGTGACTATTAAATTCGATTTCTCAATTCCCTAAAAACTATCCCTTAAACGATGCATTCATCTCTTTTCTTTTTCACTTTCTTTCAAAATGAATAGCATTCTTGCCAACCTTAAAAAACGTTTTCCTTCATTGTCTCAAAATACTCTACTTAAGATTTACAAAGTAAGGTGCGAAAAATAAAGGTTATTAATGTTACGAAATATTCATGTGGATATTCATTAGTTAATCGAAACTAATGTTTGATTATCTGATGAGTACGTAAATGATTTTATTTCTTTTATGCCTGGTCTTAAAAGAAGCTCTTATGCCAAAAGGGGAAGAGCAAAAAAGTTACAAGTCTGTCATAAATGTGCTCAATGAAATTGTAACAAAAGTTGTCATTCTTTAGGATTTGCATCTAAAAATTGAAAAGATAAAATTTAGTTCATTAAAGATGAACTAAGAGGGGGTCCTTGGATGATATCCTATTGATTATTGAGACGTATCCTTATGGGCTCATTCAACGTGAACTTCGATTTATGAAATAAATTTAAAAATGAACATCAACGATATAGTCTTGAGAATCTGACTTTAAAAGACTCTATTTACCAATTTATAAGAAAATTATATAGGAAGCCTATCCCCGACCCTTAAAATGCATTTAAGCCTTTACTGGATGTAAAATCAGAAAAATGTGTAAGCCACAATTACAACTACCTGTATATATGCATACGTCTTAATTTCAAACTTCTTTTTTTTATTTTATAAATAGTAAGACTATTCATATAAATGTCTTAAATTCAAATCTTTTGATTAAATAATGCATATGGGTCATTATCTTTGGATTTTTGTGTTTTATTTTTAAATCTCTTCTAACAAACTGTCAGGTTACCAAAATCAATGTTATCATTTAATACTCTATAAATACAGTACTTTATTTTCTTCATTTCATGTATTGAGATAAAGGTGAGTGTAGATATGGAGGAAACCTCAGTTCGACGTTTCTGAAATATATGTGTATTTTGTAGATCTAGTCCTAAAAAAAATAAAATATTTATAGAAGCAGCAAACAATTTAGAAAAAGTATTAGCTACAAGAAAAATTCATTTGATATATGGAAGGGTAGCCTTGGGTTAATGGGTGTATACATTTAGAAAAAAGTTAAGTTTTAGGTATTATTTCTACAACTTTAGTCGTGGAAAATCTAACTGAAAAAATAATAAGAGAAGAATTACGAGTCTCATCCATGCATGAACGTATAGCTAGAATTCTTTATTATACAGACTCTTTTATTACTTTACCAAGTGATTTTGGTACCTTGAAAGAAATTTTTTAAATTGTCTCTTGGACCCAATTGAATATTCACAGAAAACCCATAAGTTTGTTGAATGTTAATAACTATTCTGATTGCTTACTCTATTTTCTTGATCAAGTTATGGAATATACTTTCATTTCATATTCAGCGCGATAGATAATTATTTTTGCTACCAATGCGGATGAATTAATTAACAAATTACAGGCAATTACCTACAAACCTAACCCGACAATAACTCAGATCGATTAGTCAATAGGCTATAACAGGCGAAAACTGAATCTGATACTTCGTTTGTAAATTTTTTTATTATTTTTTTATTAGCGTCAACATTTTCATTTATATTTGCTTAAGTGTCTCAAATTGTTTTCTTTTAAATAATTGGCGTTTCAGGTAATGTCTTCTATATTTTATTTTTTTTCTATTTAAACATTAAAGACAATGTTTCATTTAATTTAGAGGAGAGGATAATAGACATAAGTTATATTTTATATTCTAAAAAAATATAAATAAAAAATAAAAATATTAAAAAATATAATGAAGTCTGGCATACTTATTTGATTAAAATAGCATAGTAAAAAGTTTATTTTTTTTACCTCTTGAGACACATTTTAAGTCAAATTAGATTAAAAATGACAGAGTAAAAAGTTGTTTTTATAACTTTTGAAACGCATTTTAACTAACTTGTTATTTTATTTTATATTTAATGCACTGTTGTTTATTGCATGTAGTCTTGATAATTCTTATATAAAGAAATTTTCTTTTCTACCTAAGTATTATTTTAAAACTGTTTTGTTTGTGTTACTATTTTTATTTATGTTATTAAAAAATGACTTCTGAAATATTTTTAAGTGCTAAGTCTTATGGTAAAATAATGATTCAATTTATATAACTAAGAAAAATTTCATGTTTATATATATATATATATATTCTAATCTCACATATCTTTTGTGAATAAATTTTCATTATCTCATCCACATAAACTAATTAGTTATTTTTCTCCTTTGTTACTGTTTTAATATTTTTATTTTACTAACCTATTTTGTCAAAAGCTTCCTTATGAGATCAACACCTCAATCTATACTGCAATAGTCACATTACATTTTGAGCGTAAACATTGTGCTAGGCCTATAAATATTTCACGTCCAAGCTTATAATAAAGTCAAGGTTAGGCATATCCCACACGGCTTGCTACTATAGCAAACTAGTGGTGGCTGACCTCCCCACCACTGGTATCAGAGCCATTTACTTTTTCAAGTAGTATATTCGAATAAGTTTTCACGCTATCAACTCATTGATGCCTTAATATTTAAGGTGACTAGAGAGAACAACCATCCTTCATCATTATGGATCCTTCATCATGCGAGTCATTCATTCCTCTCCTAGCCATTTCCTCTTCTCCAACTACACTTACTCCCTCTCTTTCACTCCGATCCACCGATTCTTCAAGAATGGACCATCTGTATCAAATCACTTACTTACCAGAGGAAAATAAAGTACCTGTGGCTGACCTTCCCATAATCAACCCCTACCATGCCTTTCTCAAGCCCCAAAAATCCATTTCTACCTCTCTCAAACAGCTGATAACACCAAATCGAATCAAAACCAAAGAATATGTACAAGCAACCAAATTTGACCAACACATTCTCTTAGCCTCAACCGAAGAACAAGTAGTAACCCTCAGATTCCTTGAGGACCTTCTTCCTCACTGGTTAAAACAAGGCTACACTCATATGCACTTTGGTACTGTTCGATTTGCCTTGACCCTTCATGGCCGAAAAGGACTTGAAACTGTTGCCTGCATCACTTTGCTTGATGGACGATTCTCCAGGTACAAAGACGCTTGCATCAGCACGATGCAAACTACATTAAATGCTGGCACAATATTAGTCACTTTGTACCCCAACTTTTATATGCACCTTATAGATCCTAGCCTATTTTTAACCCTAAAAGCACAGATCCACATTACGGGGGCAGTACCAGAAGGAAACACATATTCAGCCACACTTCACTACCAAATGGTCTATCGAGTCCAAAACCATGCCCTAGATTTTGGAACACCCCACATCAGTCAATATGCCATCCTGCTCTCTGTAGAATCTAACAAGGTACCAATATGCGCCTATGTGCCAATACAACTCTCCAATGTAGAACTGATTAAACTCCTTCTGGACACATGGATAACCAAGTATGAACAAGATCACAAACAATCTCAGCCACCCAAACCACTATAAACCACAAACCATAGTTTCTTCTAAAGACGGGACGGACAAACTGAGATTTGTTTTGAAAAATCGGGTCCTTCAGCCCCACCCTTTCCAACCCAGTCACATTTAACCTGGTCAACCACCCACAAGAAATAGTCTCTATTGTCTCTTTTTTAGGACAAGGGAGACCCATTTACCAATTCAAGACAGAGGATGGCCACTGCCACTGAGACCCCTTTTGCAACTGTCAGTCATGTCAAGACAACAGATCGAACGATGAGAACTTTACCAAAAGACAAAAAGAAAAAGCAACATTTTCAGTGTACCCTCGAGAAAAGATATCATAATGGCGATCCAGATGTCGGGCTCCTAGGACAGCCGTCTGAAAAATTTGATTATTATGTCACATACTCTGCCTCACATTACAACCATCTTCCAAACTGTAAACTACACAAAAAGAGCATACAACCACCAACATGCAAACCGAAACCTCAATCCCCAAATCCCTTAAACCCTATTCCACAAATCTGTATGTTCTCGCCTGCAGACTTTCCTCCCTTAACCCCCCAACACAACCCTGAAGATAACACTATCCAGCAATGGAAAGTATAATAACCAAACACTAGATAAGAGAAGGCAATTTTGAACAGACAAGTCCTACGGATGCAGTTCTCAACTGGCAGTCACAGAATGCTGTAGCCCAAAATAATGCTCTTAAAAGAATTGAAGAATCATAGACAATGATAGAAGCCAAAATTGACAATGGCTTCACGACCCACCAGATGTTGATAGACAAACTCAAACTTGAGATTAAAATGCTGCACGAACACATGCTAGATCTGGTTCAACACAGTCTCCCCTTCCAAGAGCAGGAAAAGAAAATCAATCATTTGAAAACCCAACTACGAAGCCTCGAACAAGACATCTTTCAGCCGTAACAACCAGTAGACATCCTTCCCAATGCATCACAACCCCTACCATGTACCAAGCCTCCTTCCATCTTTGGTGACAATTCTACACTTATCCCAAAAAAGAAGGACAAAAAGAAAAAGCATGCCTCTAAGCCATCCACTATATTCACGGCCTCAACCCCAGACACAATCACAGAACCCATCTTCAAAACCTTACCAACCCTACCCCTAGAATTTTATCGAAACCCGAACCCTATAACATCCATTTTTCCTTCAGCCACCAGGAATCAATTATTCACCCTCACCAAGACGCCCACACCACAAACAGCCTCAGAACCTGAATCCATCTCTGAGTCAACATCATGGTCAACGACCTCCCTGATTCCAGCCCAATACATGAACACTACACCATCAGACCCACAGGCATCAAGACCACAAACAGAAGTTCATGAACCAGATTCCTCCATGGACAAGGTAAAAACTCCCCTGCAAAGACGAGCACAATCATCATGACCAGACAACACAGAAAAAATATTGGTTAACTCTCGATGACGTCAGCCCTCATCAATGGGTTGATCGCATTTTTTAGTTCCAAGCATGGTGCTTAGCTGAGCAACAAAAAGCTGGAGTTACCATTCATGAAGTCATACAAAAGGTCATTGCCCAATTTTAAGGAATACTAAAATACTGGTACCTCCATTTAAAAGAATATAGATAGTGCATGCTACAACAAAATGATTCAATCGAATAATTCATTGGCATTTTATTTAATGAATTTGTCGAAGAAGAAGGCCAGATAACAGACAAAGCTTGCGAAGAATTCTTTAAGATGAAGTGTTGCTCATACAAACGAAAAGATCTTGAATTACATTTCAAAAAAGCTACAGCCAGATAGTACATTCTAGGAATTGATGACCATAATCTGAAACAAGCCTATCTTAATTTAGTCCCGGAACCATTGGGACAAGAGGCTCTAAGACTCTTTGATTCAAAGAATAAAAATCTGCAGAATTCCTCTATAGGAGTAATCCAACAGGCAGTCTTATCAGCTCTAGACAAGTTATGTGCACGCCATAAGCTCTTCAAAGATTTTGATCTCACGGGCAAAAGAATTCAAAAGGCTTGTGAACGACGTGATCTGCAGATTAAATGTCCTGGAAAAGAATGCACTTGCAGAACTCAGAAAAAGCACCATCACCGAAAGTTCAAAATTTGGCAACCATTCTCCCAGCCACCCAGGTTCAAGAAGAGATTTTTTCGAAGAAAATCAGCTTTTTTGAGAAAAAGGAACAGGTGCTTTATTTGTGGGCAAAAAGGACATTTTGCAAAATAATGTCCTGAGAAAGACAAAAGGAAAAAGATGCTGTCAGCCATCAGTGCCATTGCAAAAGATGAACCCATCAATTCAGACCTGGAATCTCTTTTGTTCGAACAAAGTTGTGAGGACAGTGACACAATCCTTGTTTACTCAGAATCCGAATCAAAATCCACTTCAAGCTCTGGCTCGAAGTCACTAAAAATCCAAACAGAGCCATCACAGCCACTCATACCATCCAAGCCACTACACACAATATCCGTTCCGATGCTAGAACTCCAGCTATACCCATCCAAATACAGTAAGCCAATCAAAGTAATTGGACTACTTGACACTGGCACTGCAGCTTCAATCCTCAACCCAATTATCCTCCCCGAGTCCTACTGGAAACCCTATCACCAAACCTTCTAAGCAGCCAATGATGAATTATTTACTGTATCCATGATCAGTAAGATAATTTATCTACAGTTCTTTCCAAACCTCAAAATCTGCCATAAACTATTAGGCTCGGACCTCCTAGAAAAAGACCTGATTATAGGCTTTGATTTGATCCAAAAACTCTTAGAAAAGAAAGTTTTTACCAAGCCTAATGAAATAAAGTTCAGAGCCCATTTTTTACCATGGTCAACCATCCTAAACTATTTTTCCATCACCCTTCTCAATGATATCTTTGAACAAACCAAAAACTACTATGCATCAAACAGTCACTCTGAATTCCTCCTCAAATGTCCCCACCCGTTGTGGAAAAACCAAGAATATTTTGTCCGACTACCTTTTCATATGAATGAAAATATCAACCCAACCAAAGCTAGCCACCCTGGCAAGCCACCGGACCATGTTGTCATAGCCAACGCAGAACTCACACAACTATTACAAGAGGGACTTATTGAACCCACTTCCTCACAATGGGCCTGCCAAGCCTTCTACGTTAATAAACGCAGTGAGCAAATTAGGAAAAATTAAGATTGGTTATTAATTACCAACCTCTAAACTCTTTTCTGCAGGATGATAAATTTTCTCTACCCAACAAGCAGACGCTATTCTCAAGGATTGTACAGGCGAAGGTGTTTTCAAAATTTGACCTAAAGACGGGATTCTAGCAATTAGGGGTCCACCCTGATGACCGACACAAAATAGGATTTTGCATACCTCACCACCACTACCAGTGGACCGTCCTACCTTTCGGTCTAAAGACTGCCCCATCTTTTTTCCAGAAAACAATGATGCAAATCTTTGAACCAATTCAAGATCAAGCCCTTATCTACATAGATGATATTCTGTTTTTCTCAAAAAACGTTGATGAACACTATAATCTCCTTTGAGATTTGGCAGCATTCTACAAGAATAGGGCATCATGATCTCACCCACCAAGTGCCACGCAGGTTTTGAAGAAATAGATTTCCTGGGGATGCGAATAAAGAATGGACAATACGAACTCCAACCCCACATTGCAGAACAGCTGACCAGATTCCTTGACAACAACCTAACAAAAACCCAAATCTAACAATTCCTCTGCATTGTAAATTACATGTCGGATTTTATACAGCACCTCTCACAGATTACGAAGCCCCTGTTTCACATCCTAAAAAAGAATCCTCCACAGTGGCAATAGCAACAGACGTCAGTTGTAAAACTGCTCAAAGAAAAAGCAATAAATCTACTGCCTTTACAGATCTCATCACATAGAAAGAGAATCTTACAGACAGATGCAAGTGACTACCATTGGAGGGCCATCCTCCTAGAAGAAACCAATGGAAAAAGACAAATTTGCGAGTACAAAAGCGGGGCCTTTTCAGACTCAAAACTCCACTACCACAGCACCTTTAAAGAAATATTGGCAGTAAAACGGGCAATTAAAAATTTTGAATTTCACTTGATTGGACACAAATTCATGGTCGAACTCGACATGTCGACATTTTCTCACATGCTGAAGTTCAAACAGAAACGTATTCCAAACCAACAACTGCTAAGGTGGCAACAGTGGTTCTCTAATTTCTCATTCGAAGTAAAACACATCAAAGGCAAGGACAACACAATGGCAGACTTCCTCTCTCGCAACCCTATAAATACCGACAACCCGCTCATTAACCACATCACTACCAAACACACGATCAAAAGGCCAAAACACAAATCCTATTCCACCATCCTTCTGATGGCAGCCTCCTCGTCCTCTGCCTCCTCCCCCACTGTTCCTCTAAAACCTTTCATCATCCATCCACCAGTCTTGTTTGCTCCTTCAGAATTTGAAGAAAGAATCAGAACCAGAACTATCAAGTCAAACCCCATTGAACTCATAAGACAGTACGTCATCCAAGCTATTGAAGAAAACGGATGGGGCACTCTAGGCACCCCACTATTCAACGTAACCTACCCATTTTTCTACCTATTCACTGTCACCCTTTTCGAAGCCTAGTCTAAAAATGTTCTTTACCTGTTATGATACCTGTTGGATTCATACACCATTACAATGGAATTCCCTGTCCTGAAAACAAAAAAACAGCTCGAAACAGTCTCATCTAGCCACGATGCAATCACATTCTTACAAAGGTTTTTTTCCCGTGAACAATGGCTAGTCAAGTTTAAAATCCTAATACATCAGCACAGTCAATCAAGAATGCCACCCAGAAGATTTCATATCATCCTTCTCTTCCAACGTAAGGGAATGATTATATCCAATCATGAGGTGCATTACTATCCTATCGTCGATGACTATTTTATGTTTTCATACCCCCTTGCATCTGTTCTGGGATAACCACAAAGTAGAAATGAGATAACTAAAAAGGGTTTTTGCAGAAAAAAATTAGATCATCCCACCAGCTATATGGATAATGCCCCTTGGGAAACCACAGATGAAGACTTCTCATACAGACTCCAACAAGCATCCAATATCCACAAACACAGACAGAGTGAACAACACCAACGCTACACCCAACAGTACTACCAGTACAACCGAGCTAGGATTGATCACAAAAACTCTCCTCCTATAATCATCCTATCAGAACCCCATGAGACAGACACACAGATGCATGATGCCCCACCTACCCTTGTAGGACCACCAGACTTGGCCCTCTCCCTATATCAAGATGCTTAACCCCCACTTACCAAGTCACAAGCCCAACAAGAAGCAAGACTGTTATCCCGTGAGTTAGCCCTACAAGAAGCCAAAATTCGTGATGAAAACAATGACGACATCAAACTTCTGGAAGAGTTCATGGAAGAATATGAAAGCAGACTGGCCAAACGTGCCTAAAAACAGTTCAATGATGATAGAAGCCCCAGTGGGTCTAGCTAATCAAGCTTCTGACCTAAGCCACGTGATAAAAACAGAGCCTTTGTGCTCACAATTATTACGTGGCCCAACATTATGTTTCTTTTACGCGTGTCCGTTATTAAGCAAAAGTTTGTTCCTTTTTAAGTTATGTTCCTTGTATGGTGGTCTGCGTGCCAAGTCAAAAGCTAGTTTCTTTGTTTGTATTCGGAGTTCCAAGTTATATAAGGCCACTCTTTCCTTTTGTAAGGGATCATCTGTTGAAAGGAAATAAAATCCCTGATTTCCCTTATCCCATGAGCTTCTAAATCCTCCTCCGATAGTTCTCTAAAGTCTCTCTTAAGTATAAAAGGCATAAAATGAGTTGATCATTTTCTAAGTTTTAAAAGAAACTTACCCAGTCAAGTATGCTTTACAGTTGCCCTTTCTTAAGGGATCCTCTGTATCAGAAAGACTGAAATTTCAAAAAAAAAAGAAATTATTTTCATTAATTTATGATTTTCGATTCCAGATCCTGTTCATGAGTTGTCACTACGTTATGTAAAATGCTAAGCAACGAAAACCCGCCAAGGCAAAGGGCCGTTCAGGGTGTTATGTCAGAGCATACCTCATAACTAGTTAGACTCCACCACATAGATCATGTTCAAGAGTTGTCACTACGTTATGTAAAAGGCTAGGCAACGAAAACCCGCCAAGGTAAAGGGCCGTTCAAGGTGTTATGCTATAATCTAAATTTTATAAATATATGATAAATCCCAATATCTATTTTGCATTTTAAATGTCTAATTTTATAAATATATGTTAGCATCTAAAAATTCTTGTTTAAAAGATGAAATAAATATTTTTTAAGAATTATGAAGTAAACAATTTTTAAGAATTAAAAAGAATTATGAAAAAATAATTGTTCTCTTTTGCTAAATAAAATGGGCTTATTAAAAAAAATTTAAGTCATAATAAAAATAACTCAGAATAAAATAGGATTATATAAAAAAAATATCTATTTTGCATTTTAAATGTCTAATTTTATAAATATATGTTAGCACCTAAAAATTCTTGTTTAAGAGATTAAATAAATAATTGTTAAGAATTATGAGGTAAGCAATTTTTAAGAATTAAAAATAATTTTGAAAAAAAATAATTTGTTCTTTTTTGCTAAAAAAAATAAGCTTATTAAAAAAAATTTTAAATGATTGATAAAGATAAGTCAAAATAAAATAGGATATATAGAAAAATATAAATTTTTTAATAAAATTGTTGGCCGAAAAAAATGATTCTTCGAACCAATGAGCTTTGAATTTATTTGTTAGCGAGAATCAACACTTGAGGTCTCGTCCTAGTTGGGCTTGTTTGCGAAAGCCTGTGCCTTCTCTTCCTCATCGGCTGTAGCAGAATCTATAAACACAAACGAAACTATCATGATAGTCTTGTTGAGGGGAGTTTTGGCAAATACTCTCCGATGCTCAAGTCAAAAATAGTCTTTATAGTGGAAAACTAGTAAGCTAAAAAGTAAAGAAAATACATTTTTTTCTCTCTGTGTCTAGTTCTTCTGTTTTTGGACATCAACCCTTACTTCCATCTCTTTCTTTTTTTATAGTACTGATCTTCAGATGACTTTTTAGGCATGTTCCCAGCATTTTCCCTGACATGCTTCTAACTTTGCTTCTGCTATATTTCTGTCACACGTCAAATATCCTTCAGCTGATCTTCTCCTAACATGCTTCTGTTATACACCATGTATCTTTCTAACTTACATTAAGCATATTCTTGACATATTCTTTGTTTCTGTCTTCGCCGATGGATTTGGTTAAGTGTAAAGCTAAGTTCGATCTGCTCATGTCGATTTTCTGATAGTCTCTTTCTGTTCAACTCAACCGTGATCTGAGATCTTCTAAAGGGTTAATCTTCTGGTAACTTCACTCGCTATACATGATCGGTCTATTTAGCAGACAGCTGACCTGATGTCTATGCTGTTAGGAATAATGCCTTAAAAGCATGTACTTGTATTTTTTTATAAAATTAATAGTTGCAATTTTATACTTGATGAGTGTTCATAATTTTATGACAAAAATAAAAAAAATCTCTTATTTATTTATGTGACCGTAACTTTAGCATATAAATATTATATAGAAGAGGATTAAAGTTATGGATAATAAACGGAAAAGTCCATAATAAATTAATTAAAATTTGGGATCTTTAATTAAATATTACTAGTGCAGTCCACGGACATTTAAAATGTAATGATCTTATCCGGATCACTAATGTAGTGACATTATGGTGGAGACACTATATATAATATGATTATATGCAAATTAACTTTAATCTTGTGTGATCATAAACTCCTATTTGTGTCATTATATCATTTGAAATACTCGTTACAGTTTGTCTAAAGAACAAACTAAAAACTTGTATTTTTGTGGTATGGTGAAATGAACAGTTGAGAATATGATTTACAGATATGGAATCCATTCATTCCCAATGGAAGTTAGAAAGAAGATTTTTTTAAGGGTTAATTCTAAAACTGAACGGTTAGAGCGCTCAATTTGTAATATGTTACAAATTAACTGTTCACTGATGAATTAATAGTACTTAAGGATAAAAAAATAATTAGAATAGTAAAACGGTAATTAATCCAATGACATTTTGCTCCGTTTGATGCAAGAAGAAGAAAAGAAGGAAATGCATACGAAAGTGAGTGGAATGTTTTGTAAGGCAAAATTATCAAACTGGGTTATGAGGTATGCTCTGGCTTAACACCCTTGATGGCCCTTTGCCTTAGCGGGTTTACATGGCCTAGCCTTTTACATAACCCAATGACAACTCCTCGAACAGGATCCGAATCTAAAAATTAAATCCGAAAATTGAAAATATATTTTTTTCAGTCTTTCTGATACAGAAGATTCCTTAAGAATGGCAACTGTAAAGCATACTTGACTTGAGAAGTTTCTTTAAAACTTAGAAATAAATCAACTCATTTTATACTTTTGGCCTAAGGTAAACCTAGAGAACAACCGGAAAGAGATTTATAAACTCATGGGATAAGGGAAAAGAGATTTCGTATTTCGTTCAAGTCTGCCTTGTACAAAAGGAGGGAGTGGCTTTATATAGCCTAGGACTCCGAATACAAAGAAAGTAACAAACTGTTGATGTGGCACGTAAACCACCATACAAGAAAATTAACTGAAAAATGACAAACTTTTGACATGGCACGCAAGCCACCATACAAGGAAATTAACTGAACAAGAGTAAGAAGGATAAAAATATAATGTTAGGCCACGTGATAATTATGAATACAAAGGCTCAGCTTTTGAGAATTGCTTTTATCACGTGGCTTAAAATCTGAAGCTTGACCAGCTGGATCCACTGAGGCTTCCGTCATCATTGAACTATTTTCAAGCACGCTTAGCCCTTCTACTTTCATATTCTTCTATAAATTCTTCCAAGATTTTGATATCGTCAGGGCTTTCTTCACGAATTTTAACCTCTTGTGATGCTAGTTCACAGGATAACAATCTTGCGTTCTATTGGACTTGTGACTCAGTAGGTGGAAGTTGAGCATCTTAGTACAGAAAGAGGAATAAGTTTGGTGGTCCTGGGGGGTAAGTGAGACATCGTGCATTTGTGTATCTGTCTCATGTGGTTCTGATGGAATGATTATGGGATGAGAGTTTTCATGATCAATCATAGCCCGGTTGTACTGTTGGAGGTAATGTTGGTCTTATTCACTTTGTTTATATTGATGGATGTTGGATGCTTGTTGGAGTCTATATAAAAAGTTTTTGTCTATGGTTTTCCAATGGGCACAGTCTTCAGGGTCTATCTATACTGATAGCGAAATGATTTGATTTTTCTCAGCGATGACTCTTTCCAGGTCTCTCATTTCTGCTTTGTGGTTGTCTCGAAACAGATGAAGGAAGTATGGAAACATAAAATAGTTCTCAATAATAGGATAATAATGCACCTCATGATCAGATATAATCATCCATTTACGTTGAAAAAAAAGAACTATATGGAATCTTCTGGGTAGCATTCTTGATTGACTGTGTTGGTATATTAGCATTTTGAACTTGATTAGCCATTGTTCCTGAAGGAAGAACCATTGTAAAAATATGATTGCATCGTGGTTAAATGAGACTGTCTCGAGCCATTTTGTCATTTTTATGACAGGGAACTCTATTGCAATGGTGTACGAGTCTAACAAGTACCATAACAGGTAAAAAGCACTTTTAGACTAGGCTTCGAAAGGGGTGACAGTGAACAGGTAAAAAAATGGGTAGGTTAGGTTGAACAGTGGGGTTCCTAGAGTGTTCTGTCTATTTTCTTCAACAGCTTTGATGGCATATTATTTTATAAGCTCAGTAGAGTTTGACCTAATAGTTCTGGTTCTAATTTTATCTTTAAATTCTGAAGGTGCGAACAGGACTGGTGGATAAATGATGAAGGGTTTTGGTAGAACAAGAGAGGAAGAGGCAGAGGAGGATAAGGCTGCCATTAGGAGGATAATGGAATAGGATTTGTGCTTTGATTCTTTTTTTGTATGTTTGGTGATGCAATTGGTGAGTGGGGTGTCTGTATTTATAGGGTTGCGGGAGAGGAAGTCTGCAACTGTGTTGTCTTTGCCTTTAATGTATTTTACTTTGAAGGAAAAATTAGAAAACCACCGTTGCCATCTTAGCAGTTGCTAGTTTGGAATCTACTCCTGTTTTAATGTCAACATGTGAGAAAATGTTGATATACCTAGTTCAACCATAAATTTATGTCCAATCAAGTGGAATTCAATTTTTCTCAATTGCCCATTTTACTACTAAGATCTCTTTAAAAGTACTATAGTAGTAAAGTTGAGTCTGAAAAGACTTTGCTTTTGTACCCGCATATCTTTCTCTTTCCATCGATTTCTTCTAAAGGGATGACCCCTAGTGATAGTCACTTGCATCTATCTGTAGTATTCTTTTGCCATGTGATGGGATCTGTAAATGTGGCAATCTTGTTGCTTTCTCTTTAAGCAATTTTACAGCTGTCGTTTGTTGCTGTTGCCACTGTGAAGGATTCTTTTTTAGCATGTGGAACAGAGGCTTCGTAGTTTGTAAAAGATGTTGTATGAAATCTGACATATAATTCATGATGCCGAGAAATTGTTGGATTTGGATTTTTGTCAAGTTGTCGTCAGGGAATCTGATCAGTTATTTAGCAATGTGGGGCTGGAGCTCGTATTGTCTATTCTTTATCCGCATCCCCAAAAAATATATTTCTTCAAGACCCACGTGGCATTTAGTGGGTGAGATCATGATGCCTTTTTCTTATAGAATGCTGCCAAATCTCAAAAGAAGATTATGGTGTTCATCAACGCTTCTCGAGAAGACCAGAATATCATCTATATAGATGAGGGCCTGATCCTGAATTGGTTCAAAGATTTTCATCATTATTTTCTGAAAGAGAGATAAAGCAGTCTTTAACCCAAATGGTAGGACGGTCCATTGGTAATGATAGTGTGGTATGCAGAATGTTGTTTTATGTCTATCATCAGAATGAACTCTCAATTGCCAAAATCCCGTTTTCAAGTCAAATTTTGAAAATACTTTTGTTTATGCAATCCTTGAAAACAGCGCCTGCTTGTTGGGTAAAAGGAACTTATCATCCTGCAAAAAAGAGTTTAAAGGTTGATAATTAATAACCAGCCTTAACTTTCCTCTGATCTGCTCACTACGTTTATTGCCGTAGAAGGCTTGACAGGCCCACTGTGAGGAAGTAGGTTCAATAAGTCCCTCTTGTAACAGTTGTGTGAGTTCTGCATTGGCAATTTCAATATGGTTCGATGGAATTTCAGGGTGGCTTGCTTTTGTTGGATTGATGTTTTCATTCATGTGAAAATGTAGTCAGACAAAATATTCTTGGTTTTTTCACAACGGATGGGGATATTTGAGAAGGAATTCAGAGTGACTGTTCGACACAGAACAGGTTTTGATTTTGTCGAAGATAGCGTTGAGGGAGGTGATGAAAAAGTAATTTAAAATGGTTGACCAGGGTAAAAAATGGGCTTTGAATTTTAATCCATTGAGCTTGGTAAAAACTTTCTTTTCTATGAGTTTTTTTATTAAATCAAAGCCTATAATCAGATTATTTTTTTTATATGAACAACACTTCATTTAAAGAATTCTTCGCGAGCTTTGTCTATTATCTAGCCTTCTTCTCTAACAAATTCATTAAATAAAATTTTAATGAATTTTTCGATTAATTTATTTTGTTGTACCATGCGCTGTCTATATTCTCCTAGATAAAGGTACCAATATTTTAGTATTCCCTGAAATCAGGCAATGGCCTTTTGGATGACTTCATGGATGGTCATTCCAACCTTTTATTGTTCGGCTAGACACCATGCTTGGAACTCAAAAATGCGATCAACCCATTTATAAGGGCTGACGTCATCAAAGGTTAGCCAGTATTTTTTCTCCGTGTTGTCTGTATGCGATGATTGGACTCATCTTCGCAGGGGAGTTTCAGCCTCATCCATAGAGGAATCTAGTTCATGGACTTCTGTTTGTGGTCTTGATGTCTGTGGGTCTAAGTGTGTAGTATTTATGTATTGAGATGGAATCATGGAGGTCATTGACCATGACGTTAATCTAAAAATGAATTCGGGTTCTAAAGCTATCTGTGGTGTTGGTGTCTTGGTAAGGGTGAACAGTTGATTCATAATAGTTGAAGGAAAAATGGATGGCGTAGGGTTCAGATTCTAGTAGAATTCTGATGGTGGGTTGGTAATTTTTTAAAGATGAATTTTATGATAGTGTCTGTGACTGAAGTCGTGAATGTAGTGGATGGCTCGGAGGTAGGCTTTTTCTTTTTGTCTTTCTTTTTGGATCAGTGTAAAACTGTCACCAAAAATGGAATGAGGTTTGGAAAATGGTAAGGGTTGTGGGTTGTAATGCCTTGGGTAAAGTATTTATCGGGCGCCATGGTTGAAAAATGTCTTGTTCAAAGCTTCGTAGTTGAGCTTTTAAATGATTAATTTTCTTTTTCTATTCTTGGAAAGGACGGCCATGTTGAACCAAAGTTAAAACGTGTTTGTGTAGCACTTTAATCTCAAGTTTGAGCTTGTCTATCAACATCTAATGGGTTATGAAGCCATTGTCAATTTTGACTTCTATTCTTGTCTAAGATTCTTCAATCTTCTTGAGTGCATTATTTTGGCCCACAACATTCTGTGACTACCAGTTGAGTACTGCATCTGTAAGACTTGTCTGTTCAAAGTTAGCATCTGCCCATCTAGTGTTTGGTTGTTTTACTTTCCATTACTGGACAATGTTTTCTTCAGGGTTATATTGGGTCTTAATGGAAAGAAGTCTATAGGCGAAAACATACAGAATTATGGAATGGTGTTTAAGGGTTTTGGGATTTGGTGTTTTGGTTTGTATGTCGGTAGTGATTGTATATTCCTTTTATGTAGTTTACAGAGAGGAGAATTGTGTTATGGGGCAAAGTATATGGCATAATAGTCAAATTTTTCAGACGATTGGCCTAGGAGTCCGATATCTGGATCACCATTATGGTATCTTTTCTTAATGGCACACTGCGAGCGCTGTTTTTTATTTATTTTTGTCTTTTGACAGTTTTCATCATCTAATTAAAAGGGCAGGTCAAAGGCAAAAGTTGCCATGAGCACTTTTTTATTTATTTGTTGTATGTAAAAAAAAAGAAAGGGGGAGGTAAAAGATAAAAACTCACTGCCAGGTGCCGAATTGGCCATGAAATTGGTTGGCTTTAGTAACCAAAAATGGAACATTTAATGCTACTAGACATGTGTATGTTATAGTGGCATTTGATGAAATTTTCCATAAGCATCAAAAACACATGTTGCAAAGGGCATGGTCCTGGCCGCCACTTGATACAATTATAGCAATAAAATGTTCTTTTTGGATTTGAAAAGTCCAAATAAAATTAAATTTGATCCTTTATAACATTTGAACTTTAAATTGATAAATTTCTTTTAAATATATATATATATATATATCTAAGAATTAAATTATCTTACAAAAGTATATAATGGGCCTAAGAAAAATTCTTAAGTCTATAGAAAAAAAAGATTGAGCTCTTTATGGACTTAGAAGATGACATACAACTGGACTTACGTGTCTATACTTATTATGTAATTTATTTATTTTTATTTTATGGGTTGTAATTAAAAATCTTAGGGGACCCGACCAAAGTTATCTTAAATATTAATTTATATTATTTATTTATGTGATGAATTATAACATGATCATGCATAATTACATGTCATGCATTTATACCCACTTATATTATTGTAATATAACATGCATACATGCCATAATTAAAATTTAAGTAATTTTATTTTATTATGCCATATTATAATTAATAAGATTAATTTAATAGATTGATTAGCGTGTTTAGAACTTATATAATTAATCAAATAATATGAAATTATATTTAATAATTAAATTAGTAATTTTATATTATTTTAAGTAACCTAAATTAAATAGTTTGATTTAGGATTACTTATAAAATTATTAATAAAATTATTATTTTTATTATTTTTAAAAAAATAATTAATCTAATAATTGAAAAACTAGATTCACCTAAATTGTTAAGCCTATTTAATAAGAATAATTAGACTAATAAATCTAAGCCCAATAAGATTGGATTTTAATATGATTAATTAACTATACTTAATAATTTATTTTATGAAATATAATAATTTGCTGATGTTATAAAACATCTTATGTTTTATAAATTATAAAAAAATGCATAGTTAAAAAATAGTGAGTAGAAGAGAGTACATGATAATGAACCCACCGATCTCCATTATTAGTACAATATCATAATATATAGGTGACGTCTCGCGATGCTTTAATTTCCTCCTCCCTACAAAAGGTGTCCATCTATTCCAATAACAAGGTTGACTTCTTAGAGATAGAATTAAGTAATGTATTTCATAATTGACCGATCCTATGACAGCATTTTTTGAATTAAGTCATCTTGATATGAAATAATGGGTTACACTCACAAAAATATAATTAAGAAGTTAATCATATCTTGACCGAAATAAATGACAGTTAATAGATAAATGAAAATATAAGAGATTTTAAAATTTTTCTATTAATTTGAGATAGTCTCAATTTTAATTTTAATTTTAATTTTAATTTAATGTGACCTACCCTATGACAATACATTAATTGTTAAATTAAACTATCGTGAATTAGTATAAATTTATGTATTTAAATAAATACACTCATGCATCATATTTACTATTTCAAAAATCACTATAATATTTATTCAAGTATTCTTAAAATTGTTTTATTTATTTTAGCATCATGTCTAGAATAAACCCTATCATAGCCTTCTTAAAAAATAAAAAATTAACCGGTGATAGCTTTGTAAAATGAAAAAACAATATGAATATTATGCTGATCTATGATGACCAAAAGTTCATCATTATAGAGAAGTGTCCTTCAGAATCTGTAGCCAATGCTCATCGTAATGTACGAAAGCAGTATGAGAAATGGATACAAGCCAACAATAAGACCAGCTGCTATATGCTTGCCAACATAAGCAATGTGCTTAGAATGAAGCACGAGCACTTTAAGATTGCACATGAGATATTTCTTTCCAAGCGATGTTTGGCTAGTAATCGAAACAAAGCCACCATGAAGCTACTCGTAGCTACATGAACACTAAAATGAAGAAAAGAGTTCTGGTGCATAAACATGTTTTAAACATGATCAATCTAATGCATCAAGCAGAGATTTATAGAGCCACTATAGATGATAAGACCCAAGTCAGCATCATTTTGAAATCTCTTACTTCAACATTTTCGCAATTCAAAATAAATTATGTTATAAACAAGCTTTCATATAATATAACTCAGCTACTTAATGAATTGCAAACTTTTAGCTACTTAATGAATTGCAAACTTTTTGAGGCTATATCAGATAAGCCTAAAGAGTCTAAGGCAAATGTTGCTGAAGCTAAGCAGTCTTCCTCTAAAAAAAATTAAAAAAAAAAGATCATTAGTGGTGGTTCAAATTCTGGAGGAAAAGCCAAGAAAGCCTTTAACCGCAGTAAGAGTAAAAAGGACTCCAAACAAAAAAAAAAGTGTTTTCATTACAGAGTCAATGGGCATTGAAAGAGGAACTGTAAAAGTATCTCTCTGAGCTTAAGGAAAAGAACAAAAGTAAATATTATTTACTGGTTTTAAAAGCCTTTTTAGTGAAAAATGAACTCTCTTTGGATAATTGATTAAGGAACCACTAATCATGTTTGTTCTTCCTTACAGATGCTTAGCCCTTCTAAGGAGCTCGCTGATGGGAACTTTACCATGCGGGTTGGCAATGGGACAATCGTTTCAGCTTTAGCAATAGGAGTGGCTCAATTGAATTTTGAAAATAATTTTTTAATTTTAAATAATGTTTATTTCATTCCTAGATTCAAAATCAATTTGATTTGTTTCTAAATTGCATGAACAATTATTTAATATTTCTTTTTATAATAATAAGATTATTATTTGTAGAAATTGTTTAAATATTTGTCATGCAAAAATTAAAAAATAGACTTTATGTTTTAAAGCCCAATGAGCCATCACTGCTTAATTTTGAATTATTTATAGTAGAATATCTTAAATCTACTAAAAGGCAAAAGGCTTCTCCGAATGATGACACGTATCTTTAGCATTTTAGATTATGTCATATTAATCTGGATAGAATTAACAGGTTAATAAAGTATGGTCATTTAAAAGAGCTAAACGTTAGCACTCTTCCTATATGTGAGTTCTGTCTATAAGGTAAAATGACTAAAAGACCTTTTTCAGCTAAAGATGAAAGAGCCAAAGAACTACTTCAGCTTGTACATACTGACGTTTACGGTCTATTAAATGTACAAGTAAGAGGCGGTTATGAATACTTCGTCTCATTTATTGACGACTATTCAAGATATGGTTGCGTTTACCTAATGCAAAGAAAATTTGAAACTTTTAAAAAGTTCAAAAAATTCTTAGTAGAAGCTAAAAAGTAATTAGGTAAAACACTTAAGACCCTTTGATCCGATCGAGGTGATGAATACCTTGACACAGAGTTCAATGATCACCTATTAGAGCATGGGATTTTATCCCAACTCACAGCACTTGGAACATCACAGCAAAATAGTGTTGCAAAAATGAGAAACAGAACCTTGCTAGATATTGTTACGTCTATGATGAGCTACTCTTCACTGTCGCCCTCATTTTGGGGTTATGCACTATAGCTCGCGGTCTATATTTTGAATGTGGTACCTTCTAAATCTATCCAAAGTACACTCTTAGAGATGTGAATTGGTAGTAAACCTAATTTATGTCATTTTCGCATATGGGGTGTCTGGCACATGTGCTGAAAGAAATAACTGAAAAGTTAAAACTGCAAACAGAAGTTTATCTATTTGTAGGCTATCCTAAAGGCACAATAGGAGGTTTGTTTTATAGTCCTCAAGAAAAGAAAATGATTGTATCGACAAATGCCATTTTTCTTAAAAATAATTATATATATTAAACTACAAACCTCGCAGTAAAATTGTACTGGAAAAAATGCTTTCTGATCAGATCAGGCCTTTACCACCGATAGTTAGTGAACAATAAAGTCAGGTAACCACCAATTATAATCAAAACACCTTGGAATCTCGACGTAGTAGAAGGATAGTAAGACTACCTTCTTATTACAAAGAGGAATGAGAGGCACAAATAGTTATATATGACACAAGTGAAGATGATCCATTGACATATAGATATGCAATGAAAGATTCTAATAAAAAAAAATGGCAAGAAGCCATGAACCAAAAAATGGAGTCTACATACTCTAATTCAGTCTGAAAACTTATAGATCCACCTGAAAATGTCAGGCCCATTAGATATAAATAGATCTTCAAGAAGAAAAGAAGCGTGGATAGGAAAGTAGAGACTTTCAACGTAAAACTAGTAACAAATGGTTATACCTAAAAAGGAGTTGACTATAAGGAGACTTTCTCGCCAATAGCCATGCTCAAATTCATTCGCATTCTCTTGTCCATTACTGTATGTCTCGATTATGAGTTATGACAAATGAACGTCAAGACAGTCTTTTTGAATGGCTATCTTGAAAAGAGCATCTACATGGTGTAATTAGAGAGGTTCGTGGCAAAAGGCCAGGAGCAAAAAGTCTGCAAATTACTCAAGTTCATTTATAGACTTAAACAAACTTCAAGGTCTTAGAACTTAAGATTTGATGAGACAATTAAATCTTATGGTTTCGAGCAAAATGTTGATAAGCCTTGTGTATACAAGTATATCAAGAACAAAAAAGTAATTTTTCTTGTACTATATATGGATGATATTATACTTATTGGGAATGATGTAAAAATATTATCCAACATAAAGAAGTAGCTGGTTAAGCACTTCCAAATGAAGGATTTATGATAGGCAAGTTATATCTTTAAGATCTAAATTATTTGGGATAGCAAGAACAAACTATTAGCATTGTCTCATGCATTGTTTATTAATAAAAGTACTTATGCGATTTTCGATGCAAAATTCTAAGAAAGGTCAATTATCAACTCGATATGGAATTGTTCTTTCTAAATAGCAATGTCCTAAGACACCTTAAGAGGAAGAAGATATAAGACGGGTTTCCTATGCCTCAGCAATTGGCAGCCTCATGTACGCTATGTTGTGCACAATGCCTGACATTTGCTATGCAGTAAGAATAGTTCATCGTTATCAATCCAACCTTAGATTGGCTCACTAGATTGCAGTAAAGCACATTCTCAAGTATCTTCGGAGAACAAGAAACTATATTCTTGTGTATTCAGGTGAAGACCTGAATCCCACTAGTTATACTGATTCTGATTTTCAATCAAATAAAGATAGTTGAAAGTCGACGTTTGGATCAGTGTTTACTCTTGGTAGTGGAGCCATAGTCTGAAGAAGTGTAAAACAATCTAGTACTGCTAATTTAACTATAAAAACTAAATACATAACAGCTTGCAAAGCAATAAAACAAGCAATATGGCTTATGAAGTTCTTTATTGATCTAGAAGTTATTCCAGACATGGATAAACCATTGACCTTTTACTGTGACAACTTTGGGACAATGACAAATTCAAAAGAACCCAAGAACCACAAGAGAGCAAAGCATATAGATAAAAAGTATCACTTGATCAGAGAAATAGTGCATAGAGGTGATGTGATATTCATGAAGATAATATCTGAAAATAATCTTACAGACTCGTTCACCAAGATATTACCGACTAGATCGTTTGAGAGTCATATTGACGGCATGAATTTAATAGACATGTCTCAACTGCTTTAAGGCAATTAGGAGATTGTTAGGGATAATGCCCTAAAAGCATGTACTTGTACTATTTTTATGAAATTAATAAAGTTATAATTTTATACTTGATGAATATTTATAATTTTATGACATAAATATCAAAAAATTCTTTGTTTATTTATGTAACCATAATTTTAGTATATAATTATTATATACAAAAGAATTAAAGTTAAAGATAATAAAAAGAAAAATTTGTAATAAATTAATTAAAATTTAAAATATTTAATTAAATATTACTAGTGCGATCCACAAACATTTAAAATGTAGTAATCTTATTCGAATCACTAATATAATGACATTATAATGAAGGCACTATATAATATAATTATATAAGACTGGACAAGACGTACTTTGAATTCTTATATAAAATACCGTTGTTAATTAAAAATTCAAATAACGCCAACTCATGATCATATATAGATTAACCTTAATCTTGAGTGATCATAAACTTCTGTTTATGTCATTATATCATTTAAAATACTTGTTACGATTTATCTAAAAAATAAACTAAAACTTATATTTTGGTAGCATTGTGAGATAAACGATTAGAAATATGATTTACAGATATGAAATCCATTCATTCCTAATGAAAGTTAAAAAGAAAGTTCTCTTACAAGTTAATTCTAAAATTAAACGGTTAGAACGCTTAATTTGTAATATGTTACAAATTAACTGTTCACTGATGAATTAATAATATTTAAAAATAAAAAAATAATTAGAGAAGTAAAACAGTAATTAACCTAGCTCTAATTATAAATCATATATAGAATGTTAAATTGCATGTAATGATTAAATTAATAGACTTCTCTAAGTTTTCTGAGTAAATTATATTTATAATTTCAAGAATGCAATTTCAAGTTTTTACTGAAATAATATTAGAATTAATAAATTAAATTAATTAATTAAATAATTTAATTAATTATTTAAAATTTATTAAAATTTGAAATTGCCGGTTCATAATACCACCTCTTTCGTTATTACAATAAACAATTAAAAATGATTGTGTTATTACACAAATTGTTTGTGTCCAAAAAAAAATAATTTTTAAATACGTATATTTTATATTTAAATAAAATTAATTAATTAAAAATTAATTAATATAAATAAGATCTTATCCAAATATAATTAAATATTTAATTTAAAAAATTAAATAAAAAAAATCTTAAGAATAATTTTTAAAATTATCAAAAATATTTTTATTTTTATTTTAGTATTTTTTTTATTAAAAAGCTAATAATGCTCAAATATTTAGTATTATACGTTAACCACAAAAAATAAAACTATATGTAGTTTACATGAATTAAATTTCCTTTTAAAAGATAATAATTTAATTAATAAATATTATTAATTAAATTATTATTTTAAAATGAGAAAACTAATCTAAATAAAACACAACATACATACGTAAAAAAAAACATAAAACACGTATTTTTTCTTTATAAAAGAAAGAATTGAAAACTCACTTTTCCTCTTTCTGTAAAACAAGAAGTTTAATTTAAAATCCTTTAATAAAAGAAAATTCTGCGTGAATTCAATGTATGTTCTTGTTAAATTTTGTTTATTTTAACATCAAATTTATATATTCATAAGATACTTAAATAAATAGTATTTTTATTTAATGAAAACAAAAATAAAATAATTTTTATTTTCTATTCCGTTGTGTTATGAATATCATAACAATAAACTATCTAACATATTCTTACATGATTTCTTCGTTGATCACGCAAGTGTTGAAATAGGTCAATCTGGTTATTGTGTAAATTGTGATTTTAATTGTATCCTCACCTGTCCTGCCAAGTAGATACTTCAGATTGTCGATCAAATCTTTTGAATCTGAGCAAATTTTTCGTTGTCTGGCCTTACCAAGGCCTGACCTAATAGCTATTATCATATACTTGTCTTCAAAGTGGACTATCTTACAAAGAGTGATGAACTTTTAGGAGGGTTATCCCACAAAAAAAATTTGATTAGACTCTTGAAAACTGACTTCTTTTGAGCTTTGATGCATTAGACTCAAAGATAATTTTCCGAGGAAGGGGAAAACAAAAATATATTAAGAAATAAAAATTAATTACATAAAATAACGGATCACATAAGACCCTCCTAAAAATGAAAATTGTTGGATCCAATAATGCCACAGATTAATGGGACTACAAGTCCTGAACCAACTACCATTCAATGCTTATTTTATTTTTTTTTTTCCTTATAAAAACAATATTCACATTATCACAATTTAGTTTCGTATAATACTGCTTACCTAAATTTCAATTATTTAGAGTGGAACATCGAGCTTACAACAATATATCTAATACACAAAATTAAAAACAAGAAAAATTTAATTAAAATAAAATCTCTTATAAAATTAATCGATCTTTTCTATAAAAATTTGTGAAAAGATTTTGTTGTTAATTTCTTTTTTTTTTAAATTTTAAGAAACGTATTTCAGTATCAAGTATTTTGCAAGATGTTAATTTTTATAGTTCATGTAACGTGCATTTGATGGCCTATCAAGAATGTTTTGGTTGGTATCTCAGGACCTGGCTTAACCCATAATGCAATACCACAAATATTATTATAGTAAAGTAAACAAGCAAAAGCAGTTACTCCAAACCCACAAGAACATTTTGCTGGATCTTAAATCATGACCTTAAATGATGTGCATCATCCACTCCAAGAGAGAAACGGCTTAGGCTCTAGTTATCAAATCAAGTACAAGACAAATTTTGCCCATAATTTTCCCCTCTAAATCAAAATGTATATCTACTAAGATTTCATAGACAGATATATCAAATCTGCAAATATGCATTAGCACCTCTATAAATCAGAACATATATTGGGAAATTGAATATAAATATTGTACTGATAACACAGTAAACAAGATTGGAACCACAAACATTGCTTGAAATTAATCCAACAGCAGGAATACCCTCAAGTACCAAACTTCAATATCAATGATCAAACACAATCCACAAGCTTCAACTCAAAACAAACACAGTCACCAAACCACATACAAAGAAAATTACATAAGAATGCCAATTAGCTTAAAAATAAAAAAACATCCTACATGATTAAGCCTTCCATCACTTAGAAAATGTAAATGGGCTTTCAGCAGCTAACTTATACCGATCAGGTTCATAACACATTGGTTAGTGCAAAGAAAGGAGGAGCAGAATTACACTGCTAATATTGGTAGGAAATGCAAATGAAAGATTTCAGAAAAATGAAAATTATAAGAGGAAGAATCCATCATCTATTATAGTCAAGTTTACATAATTATATATGCATGTAAAAATTAAAAATTAAAAATTTATGAAGCAAACCTCTGCAAGAGAAGTAGACGACAAACCTAGAAGCCAACCACACATCAGGTCAGAAAGAAAAAGAAAATAAAACATTGTTAAATTTGTCATCCGAAAGTGATTTATTTGAGGGCTCAAAAATCAATTTAATTTATGCATTCTGTAGAAGTTTTTGATAAACAACAAAATATAATAAAATAAAAGTAAAAAGAGCATATATTATCTGCAATACCAATGCCACCATTACAACTACTTGCTCTTAAATTTCCCAAAAGCAATCAAAAACCCTAATTAATGAAGCACACAAAATCAACAGCAACACTTGAATGAGAGAAAATAATGTAGAAACCTAAATCTGTCATGCATCCTTCAAGCCAATAACTTTTCCTCTGGAAAAGTAATTTCCCAGGGAAACAAACAAAGAGTTATAGTATCTATCTGAATATACCAAAGATGCTTTGCAGTGTTCCAAAAGAAAATTTTTGATAGATCCAAAACATCGTTATAGTTTTTGTTTGTTTCTCACAAAATATTTCATTGAACTGAAACAAGGAAATTACCTCCGAGATAGCTTTTAAAAAAACAATCGAAACATTATTGCATTTTCAGTTTTTCTCTCGAGAAAAGATTCAATAAATCTGAAACAATGTAAAAATAACAAAAATGAAATATCAAACGCCACAAAGAGATAGAGAGATAGAGAGAGAGAGAGAGAGAAAGATGAATCGAAAGCAAATCTACCAGCATTGAAGGCAAAACTACCAAAGAAAAGAAACAGAGAGTTGAAACTTACCTGTAAGCATGCCAAGACATATTCTACTATTTCTTTCTTATAAAATATCTATACATCTAGTAAATTGCCACAGACACCGGACCGCAAGTTGGACCATCTGCAAGAATCACTCGGGCCCGTTTAGCACCGCTACATATTTTAACAGAGAAGTACTTTTTAAGGGATAAGAGTACTTAAGGTGGTATTTAAAACCAAAAAAAAAAAATATTTCTTTTCTTATTATATTATAAGTGACATCACAAAATAATAATATTATTTTATTTTATTATTTTTTGTCTTATTTTAGTTGATAATAATAAAAATAATTGACATCATAAAATTATTTTGCTAATTTTTTTCCTACAAAACTTAGTGTAGTTGTTTGTAAACTAAAATATTATTATTATCATGCTATTGTTTTGAAATATCTATATCTATTAAAAGATTATTATTTTTTAATTTAAAAATATTTATCATAGTTAAATAACAATTCATATAGATAATTTTAGATATATTATTGAGATTTGTACTTTCGTGCTATCCTATTATTATATAAATATTTAATTTTATAATATTTATACAATAAATATTTTATTAAATTACTAATTACATTAATTAAATAGTATAATGCTTGTATCGGTACAGACATTGTATAATCTAAAGAGTTCAGATTTGGTCTAAAAGAGTTAGTATTGCTGAGAATTATAAATGCTAAAGTGTTAACAGATTATAATAATCAGTGAAATCTAAAGAGTTAAAATATTGTCTGTAACGGGACAAAGACTTGAGAATACACTAATAATAACATAGTTGCAATGAATTGTAATAAATGTTAAGAAATGCTATTACGTAAGTCTATTCTCAAATATAATGTTCATGGTCTAATTCAACAATGTGGGTCTATCGGTGAAACCTTTTTACATAGATTAGTATATGACTATATCTGGATAGTTTAGATGATTGTTCTTAGCTAACCATGGGCTTCACGGAAGCTCGTATAGCATACGGGTATACAGTGAGAATTGAATACTTAACAGACTAAATATGGACCTTAATAGACATCCTATGAAGTCGTCAATGGTAAGTCATCTCGAGTTGATTAGTATGTATGATCCCTTGACTTGAGAGCCATGATGGGCTAGTGAGTCATCCATCATACTTTGGTTCCAAATATGTCAGAGACTATTCATGGTCTGGCCGCTATGTATCACTGGGTATGATTCGATGCTCATGAAATTTGGTATGCACATATATGGGATCCGTTAGCTCACATGGGTAAGTCGTATATTCGGATGCTCTAGGACTATATCTCAGAAAGTCTTATGGCCATAAGCAATCGATCCAGGAAATGAGTTTCCAACAAGGTTAAATATATATCGTAAAAGTATTTACATATATTATTTATCAAAATAAGTATTTGGAGATAGGTTTACGAATGAGCAATTGGGGATTTGACAATGATGATCTTTATCTCTGCTCTTCCATGATATAATTGGCGAAAAAGTTATACGTATATGCTATGACCTTAACTTATATGGTCTAACGCGCTGATTTATAATATCCGTGACATGTGCGTGGGGCGTCGATCACGAACTCACAAAACAGTTTGATTTTGACAAATTGAGTGTAGACCTAGAAGTCTCATAATATAAAGTGTACTCATTATGCACTGGGGCAGTGTATCGAATTGAATATTTTAATCTAATAAATTTCAACAGACCGAATATTTACTTCAATATTCTTTGAGATGTGCATGTGTCAAGACTTAAGTGTTAAGTACATTTATTAATTAATAATAATTGTTGACCAATAGAATGATAAATTATAGATTTTCAATACCATGACATGAAGATTATAAAAAATTGGACAAAAAAGAAGAAATCGAAGAAAATGGCCTAGTGCTGTGGCATTCAACATGAGCACTGCAGCATCTAAGACAGAGACCACATTGTTGCAATGCTCCACACCCATCGCCGCAGCACTCAATGCCTATACAACTAAAGAAACCCTATCTTTTTAAGTTATAATACGACTTGGACTTGAAGCTACAAAACCCTAAGGTTACAAAGACCTATAAAAAGACCTTTTTTCATAGCCAACAAATAAGGCAACATAGAAAATAATAGAGCAAATACAAAATGTTTTTCAAGAGAGATTAAAGCAAGAAGATTGAAACAAGGATTGCACAACAAGCAAGAAAGGAGAAGAAACGATTTCAAGGGCATCAATTTGTGTTATTACTTTTATCTTCTCTACTTGATGTCCTTGTTAATCATGTCTTTAATTTATTTTTATTTTTTTGATACTTTTAGATTCATTATGAACTAAATTTAATTAATCTAAGGTTATAATTTTCAACCTAACATGTAGTTGAATATTATTATTTCTCTTAGTTTATAAACTTAATAAATTAGATTGATTCATTCTCTCTTGTAATTAATATTTTCATTATATATGGTCAATATATGAATTATTTGAGGAACCATAATGAACTTGACAAAGGAATTTATGCGTTTAGCCTAGGATAGTTTGATACATGATCATATGGTAATAACTATAAGTTTCATGTAAGATAAAAATATCCTAGATGGCATGTATGGCATTATTAGACTTGTTCTTAATGAGTTTCATACTATTCTAATTACCATAAATATATAGGTAATTATTAGAATGAGATATAATTATTTGGCCATCGATAGAGGCTTAAACGATATTTGTGTTCTAGCGACCAATTTATTATTGAGGGATTAAATAAAAGATAATAAGTTCAATAAAAAAATTATGGGATAAGTTAAAACCCTAGGTTCTTTTTATATTGGTGAATTTAACTCTTGTTTTCTTTTTAATCAAGATTAGGTTTAGTTTATTAAATTTAGATTAATTAGAGAGCATTCATCTTTAGATTTGTCTGAATAAAAGTTAAGTATAATTAATTTTAGTATTTGATTAACGAAATTAAATTAAATAAGTCTCATGGGAATGATACTTGGACTCAATTCCTATATTACTTAGTACAATAACATGCACTTGTGCTTGTTGGAGATGGTGCTTACTTACCATTCTGATATACAGTAAACATTTCAATAATAATCTTTAATACATAATTATATGGTAAAAAGCCTATAACTTTTCAGACATAGTACTTTAAATCTGATCTAAAAGAGTTTAAGTCAGCACAAAATGTTATAAATTTTAAAGAGTTAGAACCTTGTCTGAAATAGGGACAAAGACTCGAGAATTATATAGTAATTATATAATTGTAAAGAGTTGCAAATGGTACTAAAAAATATCATTGCGTAATATGTGTTAGAGTCGATGCTTATGTGTCATCCCTGAATGTACATATACTTGTGTATTTATACAAGTGTACATTCTCATTAAATCACCAATACTAATTTATATGGTACCATGCAATATAACATTACAGACATTGTACAATCTGAATAAGTTTAGATCAGATCTAAAGGAGTTTAGATAAAGGCTCATAGTTAGCCACGTTGAGAAATATAAATGATAAATGTTAGCACAGCTAAGTGTTTAGCTGGTTATAATACTCAGTAGATCCAAGAGTTAGAGCCTTGTCTATAATGGGACATAGACTTGAGAATATACCAGTAACTGCATAGTTATAAGAGTTGCAATCGGGTGCCAGGAAATGCTAGTTACACAAGTATATTCTTGAATTATTGTCCCTGATTTATTTCTGCCGATGCGGGTCTGTCGGTGGATACCTTTAATATATAGATGAACATATGTCGTACCTATAGGGTATAGATGGTTGTTCATAGCTGATCGTGAGCTTAGAGCTCGTATTGACATATAGGTATCCAGTTAGGACTAGATATGAGACAGACTCACGAAGGCCTCTGATAGACACCCTATATAAGCCGTCAATGGAGGGTCCTCTCAAGTTGAGTAGTATACGTGGTCCTTTGACCTGAGTACCACGGTGGGCTTGTAAGTGATCCACCATACTTTGGTTCTATGTATGTCACAGACCTTTCATGGTGTGACCGCTAGGTGTCGCTAAGTATGATCCGATGCTTATGGAGTCCGGTGTGTACAGATATAGGATCCGTCAGCTCGCATAAGGAGTTAGATATTAAGATGCTTCGATACTGTATCTTAGAAAGTCTTGTGGCCACAAGCATTAATCCCGGGAAAGAATTCCGCAAAGGTAGAACAATATGGTAAAGGAGTTTGGACATATTGTTCTATGAGATACAAGTCTGGAGATAAGACATGGATGAGCACTAGGGAATTTGACAGTGATAATTTATATCCCCGTACATCCAGGATATCATGATAGAAGGACTATACGTATGCGTTGTAACCTCAACTTGCATGGTTCAACGCGCTGATTTGTAATATATATGACATGTGCGTGGATATTGCTCACAGACTCATGAAATAATTTCATTTGATGAATTGGACGTAGGACTTAGGGAGTCCTGCAATATGAATTGTACTCGTTGTGCACTGGTGTAGCGTGCTGAATTAAAGTGTTTAATCCAACAATATTTAACACTACCATGAGAATGCGTGTGTATCTGTATTTAAGTGTTAAATATAATAATTAGTTAATAATTGTTATTTACTAATTGTATAATGACATATGGCGTATTGTGGACCCTCGGTGAAGTTTACCCAAGTGTGAAATTTGATAAGACCCACCTAGGGAGTATGCTTAGTAACTATTTATGAGGGGCAAAATGATTATTTCATACTTTGATTATTTAATGGTTAAATAATTAAAATATCTCTCTTATTATATTATATTATTATTATATTATTATTATATTATATAATTATTTTATTATATATATATATAAAGAGAGAGAGAGAGAAAGTGAGGTGTGTGTTTTGGTATGGTGTATAGCCGAGAGAAATGAGAAATGGAGGAGAGAAAGAGAAGGGAATTGAGAAAGAATAAGGAAAAAAAAAAAGAAAAAATGAAATCGTTTCATTTTTCTCTATGGTTCCAATTAGAGTAATTGTGAATTGCTTCAAATTCTCTATTTTTTATCCTTTTTGAGAAAAGAATAAAAACACACACCTATCCATTTTAGGGATTAAGAGTAAATCTCGTGCTGGCAATAGGGCTATTGTTCTAGCTCACTAAGCCCACCGAGTTGGTGACTAGAACTACCCGCAAATTGGTCTCCATGCGGACTCCGAGGAAATACGTGTACAACGTTACACATTGAGGTGAGTTCTCAAACCTTCTAATATATTAATGTGATTAAAATATTTTATTTATTGTAATTAATACGCTTCTGCCGCGTTTAAATATGTATGTGATACGTATTTTAGACAATAGACAAAATAGCACATGCATACACCCACATGTATTAGATCCCCGACAACAATATGTTCTCGAACGCATCGTTCCTGATTCATGGTTGCTAACATGAATCGATTAGTATTCATTTTGGATTAATGTATGTCTATATTTGAATTGCTCAAATGGTTAGTATTATCAAACTATAGGCTTAGCTGAAGTTCGTATATACATGCAAGTATTTAGTAAGGACTAGATACTAAATAAACTCACGAGGACCTCGAATAGACATCCCATAAAGTCATCAATAAAGGGTCTTCTTGAGTTATATTTGTGATCATTTGACTTGAGCGCCACGTTAGGCTTGTGAGTAATCCACTATACTTTGATTCCACGCATGTCAAAAACCTTTCATAGTCTGACTGTTAGGTATTGTTGGGTATAGTCCGATGCTCATGGAGCTCGGTGTGCGTAGATATGGGATCTGTCAGCTCATATAGGTAAGTTGTATATTCTGATGCTTCAAAATTGTATTTCAGAAAGTCTTATGACCACAAGCATAAAACCCAAAAAAGAGTTTTTCATATAGTTAAACAATTTCGCAAAAGAGTTTGCAGATATTATTTACGAAAATACATATCTAGAGATAAGTTCACGGTCAAGCATATATAGATTTAATGGTGCTGATCTAGATCTATACTCTTCCAAGGATATAAGTAACGGAGGTATAATACGGATATGGTTGACTTCAACTTGTATAGTTCAATACGTTCTTTTATAATATCCATAACGTGTGTGTGAGGCATCGTTCATAAACTTGTAAAATTATTCTGTAAGATAAACATGTGTGAACCTAGAGAGTCTCACAATATGAAGTGTACTTGTTATGCACTGGGGTAGTGACAGGACCCGACCTGAGACCTCTACTATAGATCCTAGCGGCCCTGCCGGGCACCCCGACAGAAGTTCCTCCAAACCTAACTGGGTAAGTTGAGAAATTCCGTGAGGCGAACCCTTTTTTTAATTCTTGTTATTACTAAGAAGGTCTAGTAATATACATGAAAATGACATCTTAATTTTAAAAACAAACGGACAGAGTTTCCCCTGATTTTCGGAAAATCTATATAAAACCTGCAAAGAAATTTTACTTCTATTTCCAATACATCTCAATACTACTAATTTGGACCTCCGGTCCTTTCCAAATCAAATCCAACACAACTCAATTATTCATTTGAATCACAAATAAGCATAATCATAAAAGTAAAAAAGAAACGATCATCATAAAATTGAAATCTCTTCTTCTCGGTTCAAAACATACATCCAAATATACATGCCTACAACTATTATGCATCAAGTAAAGGGTGCTACTTAGCACATTTACATATACAAAAATAATCTTCGAATTTGGCCCACTACTCGGCAATAGTAGAATCAGCAGCTTGCGTGCCAAGACTTGCACCTGGGAAAAGGGTTTAGAAAACATAAAACATAAAACGGGTGAGCTAAAGGAGCTCAGAGAGTGCAAATAAGATTTCAATAAAATATAACATCATGTATAGATAGCAAATTCTAAAGTTCATGCTTCTAAAACTGATGTAAAACTGTAAAACGGTTTATAACATCATATGCTATTGAAATCTTGCCGAGCGGGTCTTATCTACATCTTTGAAAACTATATTCAAAATCTGTATAACATAATAACTGCTGTGTGCATATAAATGCATAAATGCTATCGGTAAATCTAAAACTAGTAAAATTCTCGCTCGGCCATTTTCTTTCTAAACTGTACCAATGGAAACCCTAAAGCTCTATACTCGCGCACTGACTCAACTAGCACCACACACGTGAGTAGGTCACGGGGCACCTCAACTAGCAGCACCCACAGTGACATCTCAAGACATCTCACTGGCTATGCAGCGGAATCATACATCGCATGCATATAGCAAGACAATACCCCGTACACATAGAGCGACTCACATGACTTGACATCCTGATTTCCCAGAGTTAGTGACACACCTCCAAAACCTGGCCATGTGCACGGGATATACCGGCCGGGTCTAATATAATCATCACCACTATAATCTGAGGGTACCAATGGCCTTTAAAATAAATGCAAAAATTTTAAAACTATTTTTTAAACCGAACATGTTTTTGAATATATATTAAGATCATAAATCGTGTTTATGCATCGAAAGCTCATAGAACATACATATTCATTATGTGAAAACATAATAAACGAAAAGTAAAAGAAATGGCAGATTTCCACTCACAACCGCTCCATGCTCAATTTCGCTCCCGATTTCTGCTCCCGTTATCGCTCTCGGTTATCTTCACCTACGCGCCATAAATGACATTTAGAACCAAATCGAATGCTAAAATCTCATTTAACTACTAAATGCCCTAATCGGCACACAAAGCCCGGATGCAAACTACTTCCCGATTTTTATTTACGGAGCCATTTAATCTAATCTATCTCACCATCCGGCGCCCTGAAAATTATTGAACGCTTTATAATCTTGGTTGGACATAATTGCCCTTCACCTTTCCAAAATAGACAATTATGTTCCATTATCTTCATTTTTTATTTTTCCATCAACATATACATTCAATTTACAATATGCACCATTTACACACAACAATTCATTCAAAACACCACTCAATCCCTAACTTCCCTAAAGTGGCAGAATTTCACCTTAGGCTCCAACACATTCCTTTTCTCAATTTCTTGTTCCAATTACAACAAAATCATGCCAATTTCATTCTAAAGCCCTAATTACAACCAATTGAAATCTCTACACAAAATTACCAAAAACCCTAATTCTTACCTTGCCAATTTCTTCAAATTGATGACTCCTTCAAGCTCTACATTAGAATTTAACTCACTCTAGGCCAAGAATACACATAAGAATGTCAATTAAAGCATTCTTGAAAACACGTTTATCAAACTCATACAACAATGCTTTTCTTACCTCTTTTTCTTGAATTTCTACTAATTGAGGCTTCAATTGAGCTTAGGGATTGGTATGTAACCTTATTTTGGCTTGATTAAGCATGAAAAATCATGAAAAAAAAACTTGAATAGTCACTGTAGCAGCACCCCCCCTTGAAGCTCGAATTTCTCTCTTTTTTGCTCTAAGTATTGGTTTTGATCTCTCTTCAAATTTCTACACACTTCTAACATATATATAGTGCTCCCTTAATTGACCATTTTTCCCTTCCACTTACTTAAAATTACTAATTTGCCATTAGTTGAAAACTAATTATGTAATTAGTTCATTTGTAACTATCTAGTTAGAATAGCCCAAAGAACTAACTAGAACTTCCAACTTGGCAATCCATGAGATTTCTTCTAATTAGTCCATTCTCTAATATATGGATTATGTTTCTCAACAAAGGCTTGTTCCAAACATCACCCTTAAATGGAAATTCATGTAGTAAATTAGGATTTCCTTTTCCAAGCCAATGTAGAAAAATTCCAAAAATATTCCAGGGTCGTCCGGCGTACCGATCGGGTGTGAAATTACCAAATTAGGTCTAATATCTCTCACATGCACTATAAAGAAAATATTTCTAATAGGGTTAAAATCGAGTAACCCTACAGTGTCTTATTTGCTCTATACCGAAATCTAGGCGCCAATACTATTAATAGGGATTGGATATTACAGGTAGCACATCAGATTATACGGTTGATTGGGAAAGATTTTAGAAAGCAAGATATGTTTTAGGATAGATTTAAAAAGTGAAAAACATAGTTTGCAAATATTGTAAACAAGTCCAAATTACATTGAAAAGTAAATTTCATACATGGCATCCATGCATGGCCATTTGTGTGATAAAATAATAGCATGCATGGAGTTGCATGTGACAAATGTCATTTATGCAAAGTGTTTGTATGGATAATAGAAGTGAAATTTGTCACTTATGCATTGTATTACATGGTAAATGGTTGGCCATATAATGGACATGTGTCCACATGATCTCCTACTCTAAAAATAACAAATGAAAGAGTTCATTTGTTAGATGAATAGATTAGAGAATGAAAAATTCGTGCAACCATTTTAAGAGAAAATGACAACTTTGGAAAAGTTGCATTTTTGTCCCTAAACATAATTCCTAAGCATTTGATGCTTTAACTAGTTCAAGTGTTGAACTTGTTTTGATATATCTACATGAAATTTACATCAAAGGTTACCATTCTAGCTACTCTAGTCCCACCAAAATTTGGAGTCTAAAATTGTTCAAGAGATGACTTCATTGTGAGCTCAAATGACTTCAAAGTTCAACAATCTTTACTAAATCGTCTACAAGGGTATGTACACGATTCATATACTATTTTTAATTCAGTTGTAATGTGTATATGTTGATTATATTATTTTATTCTACTGCACAATGTATGTTAGATATGCATTTTAAAATTTTTAATATGCACACAATCACATGCATGCACCCTTTAATGCACTAACAGTGCTTAGTTAGAAACCGCACAATAGTATATTAGAAATGGAATGAAACCAAAAACTGAATCGAGTCGAATCAAACTAAGAATAAAATTGAACTGAATCATTTAATGCCAAAAGTGAGCCTAATTTAAGCCCATCCAAAGTCAAAAGTTCAAATTAAGAAACAGAACCAAACCAAACCACTTCGGTTTGTTTTGGTTCCCTTTCAATCGATTCAGCTTTTGGTTTTATTTTTCAAAAACCAATATGCCTTTTTCAATTTTCTATTTTCCCTAAAAATCAAATTGAATTTAGATGCCTTGTTGGAGATGGTGCTTACTTGTCATTCTAATAATGTATGAATATTAATAGTTTAATATTTATACAATAAATATTCCGAATAAAATTATTAATATTAAATAATAAGTGATAAGATGCTTGTAACGTTTTAAATAATATATGATCTAAAGAAGTTTAGATCAAATTTAAAGAAGTTTAGATCTGATTTAAAGAAGTTTAGATAAGTGCTAAAAGTTAGCAAAATTAAGAGTTTAAGTGTTAAGAGTTAGCAAAATTTAAGAGTTAGAGTCTTTTCTAAAATGAGACAAAGACCTGAGAATATATTAGTAATGATATAGTTACAAGGAGTTACAAGGAGTTGCAAATAGTACTAGAAAATGTCATTATACAGTTCGTTCTCGAACACTTCGTTCCTGATCTATCTTTACTGATGTGGGTCTATGGCAAAACCTTTTTATATAAATCAGTATATGTCTATATCTGGATGGTTTAGATGGTTAGCCTTAGCAGATTATGAACCATCCAGATATAGATATATACTGATTACTTAACAGACTTATGAGGACCTATAGTAGATATCCCATAAAGCCACCAATAGAAGATCTTCTCAAGTTGAGTATTATTAGTGGTCCTTTGACTTGAGTGTCGCGGTGGACTTGTGAGTGATCTATCATACTTTAGTTCTATGAATGTTAGAGACCTTTCATAGTTTAACCGTTGTATGTCGCTGGGTATGGTTGATGCTCATGGAGTCCGGTGTACGTAAATATAAGATTCGTTAGCTCATATGGGTAAGTTGTCTATCTTGATGCTTCAAGATTGTATTTTAATAAATTTTGTGGCCATAAGCATAAACCCTAGAAAAAGAGTTTTTCATAAAGTTAAACAATATCGCAAAAGTGTTTGCGTATATTATTTATCGAAATACGAATCTAGAGATAAGTTCATAGTCGAGCATATAGAGATTTGATGGTAATGATCTATATCTTTACTCTTCTAAGATATAGGTGACGGAGGGATTATATGTATATACTTTGATCTCGCCTTGTATGGTTTAATACACTGCTTTATAATATCTGTGACGTGTGCATGGGGCATTGTTCACAGATTTATGAAAGAGTTCAATTTGACAAACTTAGTATGGACCTAAGGAGTCCCACAATATGAAGTGTACTTGTTGTGCACTGGAGTAACATACTAGATTGAATAGTTTAATTTAGTAAATTCTAGCAAACGTCGAGCATATAGAAATTTGACGGTAATGATATATATATTTGCTCTTCCAAGATATAGGTGACGGAGGAATTATATCTATATACTTTGACCTCAGCTTGTATAGTTTAATACACTGCTTTATAATATCTGTGACATGTGCATGAGGCATTGTTCACAGATTTATGAAAGAGTTCCATTTGACAAATTGAGTGTGGACCTAAGGAGTCCCACAATATGAAGTATACTTATTATGCACTGGGGCAACATGCTAGATTGAATAGTTTAATTTAGTAAATTCTAGCAAACTGGATATTTGTTTCAAGATCCTTCAAGTTATACACTTGTCAAGACTTAAGTGTAAGTACATCAATTAGTTAACAATTGTCATTGACAAATGGGATGATGATAAGTGACACAATATGAGTCATTCATTACTTGACTTTGAAATTAGAAAATTGACCTTGCTTATGTGACAAGTAAAGTCTTTTTTTTAATAATTTAAAAAGGGTTTTGAATTATTTATTTTATCAAGTCAACTTATTAATAAAGAAATTTAAATAGCACACGTTGTTTGTTATAATAATAATAATAATAATCAAATACGTAAAAATAAATGGATGACTAAGGGATGGTTATCTTTGCAAGGTAGGGTCGTGAGTTTGCATAAATTAATAGTGAGGGAATTACTTTATAAATGAAAAGTGTTTCATTCTGTAAGTGCAATTGAATGGTTCGACAAAAAGTAAAGAGAAAGAGAAAGAGAAAGAGAGAGAGAGAGAGATAGAGAGCAAAAGTGTTTGCCTTATTTCAAGTGTTGAAACAATTCTAGTCTTTAAGTGTTGAAGATAAATTGGTTCTTCTTGTTCTTCAAGACTTGGTGGGCCACTAAAGTGTTAAGTGAACAAATAACTTTATCACATAGAAACAAATAAAAAATTAGTTAAAGTTTTTAACTAACAATCCAAATAGTTAAAAGAGTTTAAACTAGGGTTAAAAGTTAACCAATTTTATGTTTAAGAGTTAAAATACAATTTGTTAGAATTGGAGCTGCTATTTTAAAGTCTCAAGCCTACTCAAGTTGGGTCCTAAAATTGCCGATGCGTACGCTTCGCGGTGGACTCTAATTTTAATTCAAAGGCTTAATAAGATGATTCTCAATCTTAATTTCATTAATGTAATGAAATACTTAAATTTTAATGTGTTTATTACATTAGAAAATTAGATTCTAGTTTCATTGCGCTAATATGTATGTATGACATATATATTGCATTATAACGAAGAAACTACACATGCACACACCCTAGAAAAATAATACGCTTTCATGCCCACCCTTACTCATTAATTTCAATTCGAAGGAGGAAGTCAAAGACAAGGCTGAGGTTAAGCTATGAGCAAGAAGAGCATTATGAGTGCACAAAGAAGGCCTAATCATTTTGTCCTTCTAGTGGATGATTTAGGAGAAAAAACATCGATGAAGAAATTAATAGTGAGTTTCCACCAAGAAAGAGACAATAACACTAACATGATGAATCTTATAATGTAAAAGTTGATTTGCCTACTTTTAATGATGTTGATGATATAGAACAATTTTTGGATTGAGAGTACGAAGTAGAAAGTTTCTATAAAATTATAAATGTAAAACTAGAATTTAAAGTAGCTTTAGTGGCTTACAAATTATGTGAGGGTGCGGGTACTTCATGGCAACGCCCTCAAGAAGGTCTTAGATTAGGGAGATAGACACCTATTTGTCATTGGCACCAAATGAAGGCATTCTTAAAGTGACATTTTCTACCTTTGGATTATGAACAACCTCTCTTCTAACAGTTCTAGAATTACATTCAAAGAACCTATTCTATTTCAGCTTATACAAAAGAGTTCCTAAGGTTACAAGTTATGTGCAACTTGACAGAAACAGAGGACCAACAAGTGGCTAGGTATATAAATAGGTTAAATGATGTGATCTAAGATAGATTGGCCATGCAATAAATATAGTCAATTGATCAAGTTTAGAACTTAGCATTGAGGGTTGAACAAATCATGAAGACTATGAGGTTTTTGAAAAGTCAAGCATGTTCACATGTTGAACCTAGTTCTAAGTTTTCTTCTACCAGACCCGATGTGAAACCTTCAAAATTCAACGAAAATGAAGTTGGTTCAAAGAAATTGGAAGCAACGGGGAAGGAAAAATTAGAGATTTTAAAAGGAATTCGATGTTTTAAATGCAACAAATTAGGGTATAGGTCTAGTGATTACCCTGGGAAAAATTTTGTTAATGTTAAACTTCGAAAGGAGGAGGAATGAGACAAGGATAATGATGAATCTAAGGAGGATGATTCTTGTTTTAACATTGAGATAGTTGAAGAGGGGGTGAAGATGTTTTGTGTGTTGTGAAAATATTAATGTTTACGCTTACACAACCAAAAAATTCTCAACAAAAAAGATTTTCGAAAGAAAGTGCTCGATTTCTAATAAAGTGTACAAGCTTGCTATTGATAGTTATAGCTGCAAGAACTTAGTGTCTCAAAGCTTGGTTGTGTTGAAATTTGTTCTTACGTGCCATCCCTTTATGTATAAATATTTGTTTAATATTTATACTAGTATTATCATTTCATTAAATGGATAATTATATTTTATATATAGTAAGATGCTTGTAACATTTTAGATATAGTATGATCTGAAAGAGTTTAGATCTAGTCTAAAGAAGTTTAGATCAGTGCTAAGAATTAGCAATATTGATAGTTATAAGTGCTAAGAGTTGGCACTAATAAGAGTTATTAAGTTATAAGAGTTAGCGATATCGAAAGAGTTAGAGCCTTATCTGAAATGATACAAAGACCTGAAAATATATTAGTAATAACGTAGTTGTAAATAGTGCTAGAAAATGTCATTATGCAAATATGTTTTCAAATATTATATTCCTAATCTATTTTCACTGATGCTGGTCTGTCAGTAAATACCTTAATAAATATATAGATCGGTGTACGTCTATATCTTGATGGTCCAGATAGTTAGTCTTAGCAGACCATAAGTTTAGTGAAAGCTCATATAGAGATACAGGTATTTGTTGTGTGATTTCTATAACACAAACTAACGCAAGTGCACGTTATCGCAACAAGTAATATATGATAAGTAGAGTGTCGATCCCACGGGGAATTGTTATTACTTGCTAAGTACTAAAATTATGTTCTCCTATTCTTATTAAAGCTATTGGCAATTTAATGGTTTTAATATCTAAACTAACTAAACAAGAAATAATAACAATTACAAGAATTGAGCAAGGAGAACAATTGTGATAGCACAAATACTCAGATACCTAGGATTACAATAATCCCTCAATACTTCACTTGAATCCAACTACTCCCCTTAGAACTATCAATATGAATGTCAACCAAGAACTCTAATATCCTCACAAGCCTCTTTTGCAGGTCAAGTGAGTATATCTCATTCAATTAACTATCTATATGTCTATGATAATCAAATTGAAATAAGATTCATTAAGTTCAAATTCTCTAAATGGTCATATATGCCTATGAGTATATGTCTATCTCATATGAAACTCATGCCTTTTACACCATGATCATACATCAATTTATCCATGGCCAACACAAAATTTCCTTTGTCAAGTTCATTAAGGTTCCCTAATCAATCTAATACATTTTCATGTAATTAGAAGCATTTAGCATAGAACAAATTGAACAATTCCATACCAATATGATAAATAAGGGAAAATAATCAATCCAAGCTACATATTGAGTTCACATTGTAATCCTAGAAATAAAACTTAGTTCATAATTGAAAATATAAGTTTAGAGCATCTAACAACATCATTATACATGTTGGAATCAACAACAAATACGAATTTGAAGAGAAGAAGAAATTTCCCTTGATGCAATGGTGATGTTCTTCCTCTAAAATGCAGAAATTCTTCTTCTTTCCCTTGATTTTTGCCTCTTGTTGTTGATTCTTGCTTCCAAGACCCAAATGAAGTGTTTATTTTCGTGCTCTCAACTGCCCCTTTTGCTCTCCCCCTTTTTTTGGCTAAACAATGGGTGTTTATATAGGTAGGGTTGCAAAAAGAGGACAAAAAAGCCCTTAAGGAGTGCCCAGAATTCAGCGCCGCGGCGCTGCGATTCAATGCCGCGGCGCTCACTTTCTGCAATTGGCGCTGCGGCGCTGAAATCCAGCGCTGCGGCGCTGCACTGTGCTACAGTGGTACTGTAGCAGTATACTGTAGCTACAATGTTACTGTAGCTACAGTGCCTCCATTCGTATTTTTATCTCTAATGCTCCGATTTGCGTCTGTTTTCCGGTATTTTTGCTCCGATAATGCTTCAACCTATAAAACAACATTAATACGCATAAATAGCCCAATTATTGAGATAAATTGAACAAATATCAAGTTAGGAAGATAAAATAGTTTATACAATTACGCCTTATCAGTATTCAGTAAAGATTGAATATTGAATAGACTCACAAAGACCTCCAATAGAACTCCCAAAAAATTATCAATAGAGGGTCTTTCGAGTTAAATAGTATTCATGGTCCTTTGACCTTGTGCTACGATGGGCTTGTGAGTGATCCAGCATACTTTGGTTCTACAAATGTCAAAAACCTTTCATGGTCTGACCGCTGGGTGTCACTAGGTATGGTCAGCTGCTCATGGAGTTTGGTGTGCATAAATATGAGATCTATTAGCTCATTTGGGTGAGTAATATATCTTAATGCTCTAAGATTGTATTTCAATAAGTCTTATGGTCATAAGCAATAATTTCTGGGAAAAAAGTTTAACCTTAGGGATAAATAATATCACAAAAATGTTTGGGAATATTATTTATTGAAATAAAATTCTAGAGATAAGCTTTTGATCATGCATATGGAGATTTGACGGTGTTAATCTATATCTCCACTCTACTCGGATATAAATAATGGATGGATTATAAGAATATGTTATAATCTTAACTTGTATGGTATAATGCCCTGCTTTATAATATCCGTAATGTGTGTGTGGGGCATCGTTCATGGACGTTTGGAGGAGTTTCATATGATAATTCTGGCATACTATGAAGTGTACTCGTTGTGCACTGGGGTAGTGATAAGGCATAATTGTATAAACTATTTTATCTTCCCAACTTGATATTTGTTCAATTTATCTCAATAATTTGGCTATTTATGCATATTAATGTTGTTTTATAGGTTTAAGCATTATCGGAGCAAAAATATCGGAAAACGGACGCAAATGGGAGCATTAAAGATAAAAATACAAATGGAGGTACTGTTCGCTACAGTGGCACTATTTTTGCTACAGTGCAGAGCCGTGGCATTGGGATTCCATGCCGCGGCACCAATTGCAGAAAGTGAGCGCCGCGGCATTGAATCTCAATGCCGCGGCACTGGGACCTGGACAGCAAAAGTTGACAGGATGCTGAAAATCAGGAAATCCAAAAGCAACCCTAAGTGCGCCCTAATTCCGTGCTCTTACCTATATATTTGCACAAAACTTACATTTTGAGGGGAGACTCCAGCTGGGACAGCAGCTGGAAACACAAAAGAAACACCTAACTTCAAAGTTTGGAGAAATCAAAGAGGAGGAAAGCAAGCTTCAACATCAAAGACATTTGACAGGGATGTCTTCTTTGCTTTGATTCTTTACTTGTTGTAAGATGTTTAGTTTACATGTATTGATGGAATTAGCTTCAAGATTGTGTAGTTTAATGATGAGCTAATTTCATTAATCTAGGATTACATCCTTGAACTCATTATGTGATTGATTTTAGCTCTCTCTTTTATGGTATTAATTCAGCTTTTGATATATTCATTGTGCTTGTGCTTAATGCTATTTGATTACTTGGCCAGTAGTTAAATTGATCTAGAAATGCTTAAATAAACTTGACAAAGGCATTTAGGTATTCAGTCTTAAGCATATTGATGCATGATCATAGTGTAGTACACTTGAGTTTCATATGAGATAGACATATACTCATAAGGCATGTATGGCTCATAAAACTTGTGCTTAATGAATTTTGTTCAATTTATTTATCATAGACATATAGATAGTTGATTGGATAGAATATATTTGCTTGACCTGCAAAAGAGGCTTGTGATGTATTGAGTGTTTTGGTCAATATATCAAGTTGAGAACCAATAGACATCAAAGAGATTCTACTGAATTTATTTTCATAATGGGGAATAGTTTGTAATCCTAGGATTTCTCATATTGAATTTAACTTGTTGGTAATTTTGTTTATCACTTATCATAATTAAGTTGTTCTTTTACTTGAGTAGTTTAATATCATATATTAAATCATTTTCTGGATAATAGTAGAAAGACACCATTTCAGTACTTAAACTAGAAAAGACAAATCATTCTCTGTGGGATTGACACTTTTCTCATCATATATTACTTGTTGCGACAACGTGCACTTGCGCTAATTTGTGTTATAGAAAACACACAACAAGTTTTTGTCGCCGATGCCGGGGTAAGTGCACTGTAGCGAACAGTACCTCCATTTGTATTTTTATCTCTAATGCTCCCATTTGCATCCGTTTTCCGGTATTTTTGCTCCGATAATGCTTAAACCTATAAAACAACATTAATATGCATAAATAGCCAAATTATTGAGATAAATTGAACAAATATCAAGTTAGGAAGATAAAATAGTTTATATAATTACGCCTTATCAGGCAGCATTATGATGAACACTTGAAATTACACATTTAATAAGAGTTTTACATTATTGTTTTATATTACTACTGTATTTAATTTTCTTAACTTAAATATGTTTACAATATTGTACTTAATTATCTTTTAACTGTTTTGTGGTAGGTTCGGTAAAATGGGCATAACTTTCTACCTAAAGATCCAATTAAGGTGATTCTTGATCCTGTGGGGAGCTGACTCAATGAGCTAACATATTGTATTTCATAAATCATTGGAAATTCGAGTGTTTAGAGAGTGAAAAATGGCCTAGAACAGAACTGATCTGTAGTACAGGCCCATTTTGAACAGTCATTGGTATTTGGCCCATAACTATATAAATACGTATCTAATACATATGAAATCACTCAATTTGGAAAGATAAGAGACTTGTATACAACTTTGATGTTTTGAATGATAGATAATTCGAATCACATCAATTCCAAATTAGATAATCAAGTGATAATGAATGCAAATTATTTTGCCACCATTCTTGACTTTCATCAACCAAGTGGTTCCCTCCAAATTTGTCTCGATTTATCCATGTTTTTCTATAAATAGGTGGCTTGTTTATGCCTAAAGAATGTAATTAGAAAGTTAGAATTTAGTTCAAAATACTTGTCCTTTGTATCCATTTCTTTGTAAATTTATTTCTCTTGTTTACTGTTAAATCATGTTATTTCTTCTTCCATTTCTTTTCTTTTTCTTTAGTTTTATTATGTCCAAATAATTTTCTTTAAGCTAAGGTGAAAGGGTGAAGCTCTTGGTAAGGTAATAAGATATGTTTAATATTTATTTATGAATTTAATGCTTCATTTTTAAGCTATGCAAACTTATATATGATGTATTTATTTTGTTTGTAGAATTAATACCCTTTCTTCTAAAGTGGTGATTCTTGATTTATTATTGACAAACTTAATGCTTGACACAATAAATTCTTGAAACCATTTACAAGATTTGGTGTATATAACTGTTGTGTGTTATCTATAACACAAATTAGCGCAAGTGCACGTTGTCGCAACAAGTAATATATGATAAGTAGAGTGTCGATCCCACAGAGAATGATTTATCTTTCCTAGTTTAAGTACCGAAATGGTGTCTTTCTACTATTATCCAGAAAATGATTTAATGTATGATATTAAACTACTCAAGTAAAAGAACAACTTAATTATGCTAAGTGACAAACTAAATTACCAACAAGTTAAATTCAATATGAGAAATCTTAGGATTACAAACTATCCCCCATTATGCAAATAAATTCAGCAGAATCTCTTTGATGTTTATTGGTTCTCAACTTGATATATTGACCAAAACACTCAACACATCACAAGCCTATTTTGCAGGTCAAGTGAATCTATTCCATCCAATCAAATATCTATATGTCTATGATAAATAAATTGAACAAAATTCATTAAGCACAAGTTTTATGAGCCATACATGCCTTATGAGTATATGTCTATCTCATATGAAACTCAAGTGTACTACACTATGATCATGCATCAATATGCTTAAGACTAAATACCTAAATGCCTTTGTCAAGTTTATTTAAGCATTTCTAGATCAATTTAACTACTAGCCAAGTAATCAAATAGCATTACACACAAGCACAATGAATATATGAAAAGCTGAATTAATACCATAAAAGAGAGAGCTAAAAATCCATCACAAATGAGTTCAAGGATGTAATCCTAGATGAACGAAATTAGCTCATCATTAAACTACACAATCTTGAAGCTAATTCCATAAATACATGTAAATTAAACATCTTACAACAAGTAAAGAATCAAAGAAAGGAAGACATCCCTGTCAAATGTCTTTGAAGTTGAAGCTTGCTTTCCTCCTCTTTGATTTCTCCAACTTAGAAGTTAGGTGTTTCTTTGTGTTTCTAGCTGCTGTCCCAACTAGAGTTCTCCCCAAAATGTAAGTTTTGAGCAATTAAATAGGTAAGAGCACGGAATTAGGGCGCATTTTGAGTTACTTTTGGGTTTCCTGATTTTCAGGAACCTGTCAAAACTTGTTGCCCAGGTCCCGGCGCCGCGGCGCTGCGTTTTGGCGCTGCGGCGCTCAGTTTCTGCAATCGGCGCCGCGGCGCTGAAATCCAGCGCTGCGGCGCTGCACTGTTGCTACAGTGTACTGTAGCAAACAGTGCCCCATTCGTATTTTTATCTCTAATGCTCCGATTTGCGTCCGTTTTCCGGTGTTTTTGCTCCGATAATGCTTCAACCTATAAAGCAACATTAATACGCATAAATCGCCCAATTATTGAGATAAATTGAACAAATATCAAGTTAGGAAGATAAAATAGTTTATACAATTACGCCTTATCAAATACCCCCAAACTTAAATATTTGCTCGTCCTCGAGTAAGAGAGCACACGGACAACACAAAAAATGACAACAAACAATAAAAAGATATAAAACATTGGGTTGGCAAACGATTAGTAATTTATCTCAAAAATTTCTCATGACTACTATTCTTAAGGAAATTCTAAACATCTTAACCGTTCAACATGTTAATCCAACACTTATTCAAACCCACAAGTGACCTACTTGGTGTGTGTGTGAATAGCTAAAATCATTAGTAGCATGCGCTCGGATTAGTTTATGCACATAAGATAATGAAATGGTTTCTATGAGAATTTTGCTTTTATTTAACACTCCATATGCTTGTTTTTCGCATCACTCTCCACTAAAGTAGGCACACACATAATCAAGGATCAAATAGGACTTTAGTTAGCTTGTAATGCATGGCTAGGGTGAGGGTATGATAAAATGGATCGATTTTGGCTCAACTTACACCATAAACACACATTCCTCTTGAGGTTATTCAAACCCAACCATTGTTTTCCACCCAATTTCCCCCAAACTTATTTCTTTGATTCCCTAGCTATTTTGTTGCTCTTCTTTTCTTTTCATTTAAGCTAGGGGTATAGCAAACTCAATTTGTCTTTTTGTTTCTTTCTTTTTTTTTTTTTTTTTTTTTTTTTTTTTTTTTTTTTTTTTTTTTAAATTTTTTTTTTTTTTTTTTTTTATTACATATAAGTCACTATACCCCCAAACTTAAGCTTTTCATATTTGAACAACCAACATTTATAACCAAACCCAAAGCTCTTCTTTAATTCACCCCTTCATTTATAAATGTTCACACAACTCTTTAAAAGAAGTGCTATACTTATGGCGTGATGGGTACTATGAAGGATAATAAAAGTAAAGGCTAAGGTAATGATATAGTTAGCAAGGAAAAATGATAATTAGGCTCAACGGGGGTGACTACGGTCAAAATTATACATAGGTTGGCTTGAAAGGCTCAATCGGTCCAAAGATGGCCTAAAATCATATCCTTAATTATGTATGCCCTAGGATTTCGCCTTGAGTGATGCTCAAACAAGTTCTAGCGTGTTCTTGAGACCATATTTATTCTTGTAGTGCATAAAAGTCTTCTAAGTAAGCATAAAACTAAATAATTCTAACTATGTGCTCGAAATATCAAGTGGTCACAAAGTGAAGCTGAACTTGTCCTAGATTACCAAGTAAACAATCACAACATTCATTGTTTCCCAAAGAACATAGCATTTGAAATCATGTTTCTATTTCATATCATTGACTACTAATCATTCAACCAACCCACAACTGAACACTAAAATGAAAGAAAACAAACAAAACAAAAGAAATTATGCAAAACAAACAACTAAAAACAGAATTAAAAACAAAACAAATAAATAAACAGAACTAAAAACAGAACAAATGGGAAAGTGTTTCCCTATCCCCCAAACTTAATATCCGACATGTCCTCATGGCAAAACAAAAAGAAACATAAGACAAAAAGAAACACAGAAATACTCCCCAAAGATAGAGTGCGGGCTTTAGTCGTCATCTGTTGCTGTCGCATCCTCATCTTCGCTAATTCTGGTAGCATCTGCATCCTCAGGGTCGATGCCGTCATCAGCATCATCATTCAACTCAGCTGGTGGTGGTGCAGTGTAAACTGGATGCTGTGGGAGTGAGGAAATATCAATTCCAAAATGAGCTGCCTGTATAGAAACCCACTGAGCACACCATTGTTGATGCGCAATGAACTGCTGCTGATGTGCTTCAATCTGCCGCTCAATTTCATCCAATCGAAATTGTACTGCTTCCGGATTGGAAGAGGAAGATGCCTGCGATGATGGTCGCGTAGGTGCCCTGGACCTATGCCCACCTTGGCCACAATGAGCGTGCACGTTGGTTACCGTGCTAGAGGTTATAGCTTGGCCAGGCTGTAATATCTCCTCCGAAGAACTCCACTTGACTCCAGCTTGAGCACATAATGCTGTAATTAGAGAAGGGCAGTATAACCCGAGCTTGCTGCTTTCACCGCAATGAAGAATGCTATTCTTGATCACTCGCCCAACATCAATAGATTTTCCTGTCATGATGGCATATAACAAAACTGCACGTTGCTTGTTTACACTGCTGAAATGTTTGACAGGCATTAGTCGTGCCCCAATAAAATAATGCCATGTTTTCTCATCCTTGCCCATGTATTTTGCTGAAAAAGATATTGGAAGAGGACCACCCAGTTTCCATTCTGCCTCGGCGGAGCATAACTGTCTAATGATTTCCTCATAATCCGGATCACGTAGCATCTTGTGAAAATCATCATCCCCGATTGATGGTGTTTTAAGGAATTTGTTGATGCTGGCACAGTCAATAGCTACCTGCTTACCTCTCACATATACCAGCAAGTTTGAATGTTCCTTAACATTCGCATAAAATTCTCGCACAATTGGTAGTACAGCCTCTCCCGGCTGAGTGCACAATTTCTTCCATCCCCTGGATTCAATGACTCTTGCTACACTGGGATAACTTCCCTCTGAAAGGTTAAAGCCTCGCTCAGGAATAGCCGATCGTTTCACAATTGATTTCGCATAACGCTCAGATGCTTCTAAGGAGACAAACTTGCTGCTGTCAAAACTAGGTGAGGCCATTTTGGTGGTTTTCATTTTCTTAGGAGCCATTTTGCTAAGAACACCAATTTGCCAACTAAAACCCCTCCACCAATCTCCTTATTTGTCACAAGTCTACATTCCAATCAAATTAGCTAAAATTTCTACACATAGAATAACGAATTAAGTCTTCACAATTCTAAAACAATTCCAACACAATGACAACACAAATCCAACATAATTTCAACATAGTTTCAACATAAAGCCAACATAATGCCACACAAATTCAACACATTTCCATATAATTTCAACATAGTTTCACCATAAATCCAACACAAATCCAACATACTTCCAACATAGTTTCAACATAATCTCAACATAAAGCCACACAAATTCAACACATTTCCATATAATTTCAACATAGTTTCACCATAAATCCAACACAAATCCAACATACTTCCAACATAGTTTCATGCAAAAATTCAAGGTTAAACACAAAGCTTTCATTCTAATAATCACAAATTGTTCCAATAATTGCATAATGGAAGTAGAATAAAGGAAGAATCAATGTAAAATAAGAGATTAGAGACAAGATTTTTTTTTTACCTTGTGAGAGTAATCCACCGAAATTTGAGATTGGGGAACTTTGCTAATTTGTGTGGAAAATGCAATTTGATGGAATTTGTGATGATGAAGTGTGTGAAATGATGTTGGAAATGTGTTTTGATGTTGATTTTAAGCTGAAATTTTAATGGGTAAGGTGGGATTTGAGCTTGTGAATTGGGGTGGGTTGAGAGCTTTGAGAAACTCTAGGGTTAGCAAGAGAGAGAGAGCAAGAGAAAATGGGAAAAAAATTCGGGGCACATGCCCCTTTGTTGTTGCTCTGCTGCAGCGCCGCGGCGCTGGCGCCTGGGAAATTCCCAGGTGCCAGCGCTGCAGCGCTGGATCCCAGCGCTGCGGCGCTGAGTCTCTGGAAGTGGCGCCGCGGCGCTCAGTTTGAGCGCCGCGGCGCTCGTTCCTTGCAAATATTTTTTTTTTTTTTTTTTTTTTTTTTTTTTTTTTAAATCAATACTAATGCAATAAATTTTTACCTTGGGTTGCCTCCCAACTAGCGCCTGCTTTTTCGTCTCTGGCTAGACGTTATGCTTGTAAATCACTCCGATTCCACAAACATAATGGAGGTACTTTGACGGTTGAAATTTTCTCCATAGTAATGCTTGAGACGTTGGCCATTTACCTTAAAATTTATTCCTTTTTCTTCATCTTCAATATCAACAGCTCCGTGTGGGTATACTTTGGCTACTCTAAATGGACCAGACCATCTGGATTTGAGCTTTCCAGGGAATAGCTTGAGTCGGGAATTAAATAATAGTACCTGCTGATTGATTTCAAATGAGCGTTGTGCTATTCTTTTGTCATGCCATCTTTTCACCTTTTCTTTGTACAGCTTGGCGTTCTCATAAGCTTGTAGCCGAAATTCATCCAATTCATTCAGTTGTTGCAGTCTTTTCTCTCCAATTGCTGTCAAGTCAAAGTTTAATGACTTGATCGCCCAATAGGCCTTATGTTCTAACTCCACAGGCAAATGACATGATTTGCCAAATATCAACTGATATGGTGATGTACCAATGGGTGTTTTGTATGCTGTACGATATGCCCAGATTGCGTCATCAAGCCTTATTGCCCAATCCTTGCGATTTGGCTTGACTACCTTCTCAAGGATTCTCTTCACTTCTCGATTGGAAACCTCAGCTTGTCCATTTGTTTGTGGATGATAGGCAGTGGCGATCTTGTGTTTAACTCCATATTTCTGAAGCAGTGCAGAGAATGATTTATTACAAAAATGTGATCCCTCGTCACTGACAATAGCACGTGGTGTACCAAAACGGGTAAGTATGTTCTTTCTCAGAAATCGCAACACCACCTTTGTATCATTAGTCGGCAAGGCAACTGCTTCGACCCACTTGGACACATAATCAACAGCCAATAGAATGTATTTCTGACCATTTGATGGAATGAATGGTCCCATGAAATCAATCCCCCAAACATCAAAAATTTCAACTTCTAATATGTTTTGCAGAGGCATTTCCTGCTTTTTTGACATGCTTCCTGCTCTTTGGCACCTGTCACATCTTAAAACAAAGAAATGTGCATCTTTAAATAAAGAAGGCCAATAAAAACCAGATTGCAATACCTTTGAAGCTGTTTTGTCTCCGCGAAAATGTCCAGCATAATCAGATGAATGACAATGCATGAGTATGTCTTCAATTTCTTCCTCTGGCACACATCTTCGAATCATTTGGTCTGCACATTGCTTAAACAAAAGAGGTTCATCCCAGAAATATGATTTGACATCATGCAAGAACTTCTTCTTCTGCTGGTAACTCAAGTCCGGAGGAAGGATTCCGCTGGCCAAGTAGTTAACATAATCTGCATACCATGGTAGATTGAGGTTTTCTACTAATAAGAGTTGCTCATCAGGAAAGGAATCATTAATTAATGTCTCATCATCACTTTGTTGTCCACCCTCTAAGCGAGATAAATGGTCTGCCACCTGATTTTCTGAACCTTTCTTGTCCTTGATTTCCAAATCAAATTCTTGAAGTAATAGCACCCATCTGATCAGTCTCGGTTTTGCCTCTTTCTTGCTAATCAAATACTTGATAGCAGAATGATCTGTAAAGACTGTCACCTTAACACCAATTAAATATGCTCTGAACTTGTCAAAGGCAAATACAACAGCCAACAACTCTTTCTCTGTAGTCGTATAATTGTTCTGAGCATCATTCAACGTTTTGCTTGCATAATAAATGGTGTGGAAAACTTTGTTTTTGCGTTGCCCCAATACTGCACCTACTGCAATATCACTAGCGTCACACATTACTTCGAAGGGCATGGTCCAATCTGGTGCGACAATGACTGGGGCAGAAATAAGCTTCCTTTTCAACACCTCAAATGCATCGTTACATGCTTGATCAAAGATGAATTTTGCATCCTTCTCCAACAAACTACACAACGGCTTAGAAATTTTTGAAAAGTCTTTTATGAATCTTCTATAAAAGCCTGCATGACCAAGGAAACTTCTTACTCCCTTAACATTTGCTGGTGGTGGCAACTTCTCAATGGCTTCAATTTTTGCTCTGTCAACTTCTATTCCTCTTGAAGAGATCTTATGTCCCAAGACAATCCCCTCTTTCACCATGAAGTGGCACTTTTCCCAATTCAGTACCAAGTTGGTTTCTTCACATCTTTGTAGCACAAATGCTAAGTTCTTCAAACATACATCAAACGAATCCCCAAAAATTGAGAAATCGTCCATAAACACTTCCAAGAACTGCTCCACAATATCAGAAAAGATTGCTATCATGCATCGTTGAAACGTTGCGGGTGCGTTGCATAATCCGAAAGGCATCCTTCGGAATGCAAATGTACCGTATGGACAAGTGAAGGTAGTCTTTTCTTGATCTTCTGGTGCTATAGCTATCTGATTGTAGCCAGAATAACCATCCAAAAAGCAGTAAAATTCATGCCCTGACAGCCTATCCAGCATCTGATCGATGAAGGGCAATGGAAAATGATCCTTCCTTGTGGCTTTGTTCAATTTTCTGTAATCCATACACACTCTCCATCCAGTTACTGTACGTGTTGGAAGTAGTTCATTGCTTGAATTGGTTATGACAGTGACCCCACCTTTCTTTGGTACACATTGAACTGGACTTACCCATGAGCTGTCAGAAATTGGGTAAATAATTCCTGCATCAAGCCACTTAATAATCTCTTTCTTTACTACTTCTTTCATCACTGGGTTCAGTCTTCTTTGGTGCTCAATCGAAGACGTTTGCTCATCTTCTAACAAAATCTTATGCATGCAGACTGAAGGACTGATTCCTTTAATGTCTGCAATTGTCCATCCCAATGCCTTCTTGTACGTCCGCAGTATTCTAAGCAACTTCTCTTCTTGTGTTTCATTCAATGTAGCAGATATTATTACAGGAAGTGTTGAGGATGGACCGAGGAATGCATACCGTAAATGGTTAGGCAAGGGTTTGAGCTCAAGTGTTGGCGGTTTTTCTGTCGAAGGTTTGGTTCTTGCTTCCATGTTTTCTGATTCTTCAAGCACTTCAAATCTGAAACTCTTGTGCTCTTGGTGGGGTGTAGAATTCAAAGCATTGAGATAATCCAGTGCTTCCTGATCTTCCACTTCATTCCCATTCATGACTGCATTTTCTAGAGAGTCTTGGCTGGAGTGATTGTTGAAAATCCTTTGAATCTCTCTGTCAATAATGTTGATGCTGTAACATTCATCTGCTTCTTTGGGAAATTTCATAGCTTTGAACACATTAAACGTCACCTCTTCATCTTGCACTCTCATAGTGAGTTCTCCCTTTTGGACATCAATCAAAGTTCTACCAGTAGCTAAGAAAGGTCTTCCCAAAATGATTGGAATTTCAAGATCCTCTTCCATATCCAACACAATGAAGTCAGCTGGGAATATAAATTTATCTACCTTAACTAACACATCTTCAATCACACCTTTAGGGTATGTGAGTGAACGATCTGCAAGTTGTAAAGTAACATTTGTAGGCTTGGCTTCCCCCAATCCTAGCTGGTTGTAGATAGACAAAGGCATCAAATTTATGCTAGCCCCTAGATCACATAAAGCTTTACCAAAATACCGGTTTCCAATTGTGCATGGAATGGTAAAACTTCCTGGATCCTTGAGCTTTGGAGGCAATTTTTTCTGCAATATTGCACTGCATTCTTCTGTCAATGCTACAGTTTCATACTCGTCCAGCTTCTTTTTCCTTGAAAGAATGTCCTTCATGAATTTAACATAGCTAGGCATTTGCTCTAATGCATCTGCAAATGGTATGTTAATGTGCAGTTTCTTAAAAATTTCCAGAAACTTTGTAAACTGCTTCTCTTTCTTTTGCTTTTGTAGTCGCTGAGGAAATGGTGGTGGTCTATAAGGCTGCACCTTCTCTTTCTGTATAACCTTTTCTTTTGCTGCACCATCTTCTTGTTTTTCATTCACCTTCTCAGAATTTTCTGCACTTGCAGAATTTTCTGCATCTGCAGAATTTTCTGCATCTGCAAAATTTTCTGCATTTTCTGCATCTGCAGAATTTTCTGCATTTGCTGATGGTTTAGGTCTTCCCACAATGTTTTGTATTTCTTTACCGCTTCTCAATGTTACTGATTTGCATTGCTCTCTATCACCTTTTGGATTAACTTCCGTGTTACTCGGTAGCGAGCCTTGAGGACGGTTGTTCATTGCAGAAGCTAATTGACCAACTTGGTTTTCTAAGGTGCGAAGAGATGCTGATTGGCTTTGCAAAAGTTGGTCAGTTTGCCTTATGTATTGAATTAACAGTTCCTCAACACCAGGTTTCTTTTCTTGCTGAAATTGTTGCTGCTGCCGCTGCATTTGAAATCCGGGTGGATTCATGGATTTTGAGGATTGCCCTTGGTTATTATTATTCCAAGAAAAATTTGGATGATTCCTCCACCCTGGATTGTAAAAATTCGAGTTGGGATTATGCTGCTGTCGATTGTAATTCCCCACATATTGTGCTGTCTCCATGCATAGACCATTTTGGTGATTATCTCCACAAAAATCACAAGTTGGTGGTTGGCTCTTTACTGCATTGACTCCAAGTGTATCCATCTTCTTAGCTAACAAACTAACTTGTGCTGTCAAAGAAGTGAGTGCATCAATTTCATGCACACCAGCAACTTTTCTAGGATTCACTCTTTCTGATGGCCATTGGTAGCTGTTGGAGGCCATTTCTTCCAACAAGTCATATGCCACATCTGTGGACTTGCTCATTAACGCCCCTCCAGCTGCTGCATCTACAATCGTTCTTAAATGTCCCACCAATCCATTATAAAATGTTTGCACCAACAACCATTTGGGAACTCCATGATGTGGACACTTTCTCAGCATATCCTTAAATCTCTCCCATGATTCATACAATGATTCTGACTCATGTTGTACAAAAGTGGTAATATCATTACGCATCTTTGCGGTTTTGGCCGGTGGGAAGAACTTGGCTAAGAACTTTTGTGCCAAATCATCCCATGTTGTTATTGAACCGGATGGTGATGATATTAACCAACTTTTTGCTTTGTCCCTCAAGGAGAATGGAAACAACCTGAGTCTTATGGCATCATCTGACACGCCATTGTATTTGAATGTGTCACAAATTTCTAAGAAATTTGTGATATGCTCGTTGGGATCATCATTCGGGAAGCCGCTGAACTGCACTGATTCTTTAAGCATTTGAATAGTTCCAGGCTTGATTTCAAAATTATTAGCATTGATATTTGGCCTGCGAATGCTTGAGTGTATGCCATTCACCCAAGGAACTGCATAGTCTCTTAAGGCTCTTGGCTCTTCACAAATATTCTGGTTTTGCTCTTCCATGCTAGTCACTTGGTTCTGGTCTCGTCGTAGTCTTCTTAGTGTCCTCTCAATTTCAGGATCAAAGTATGCTAGATCAACACTCTTAGAACGTCTCATACACACCTGAAATTTCTGCAAACAAAAACAGAAATCTGAATTAACACCAGAAAAGACTTATATCAGTATTAAAATAAGAAAAAAAAATTTTCATTCCCCGGCAACGGCGCCAAAAACTTGTTGTGTGTTATCTATAACACAAATTAGCGCAAGTGCACGTTGTCGCAACAAGTAATATATGATAAGTAGAGTGTCGATCCCACAGAGAATGATTTATCTTTCCTAGTTTAAGTACCGAAATGGTGTCTTTCTACTATTATCCAGAAAATGATTTAATGTATGATATTAAACTACTCAAGTAAAAGAACAACTTAATTATGCTAAGTGACAAACTAAATTACCAACAAGTTAAATTCAATATGAGAAATCTTAGGATTACAAACTATCCCCCATTATGCAAATAAATTCAGCAGAATCTCTTTGATGTTTATTGGTTCTCAACTTGATATATTGACCAAAACACTCAACACATCACAAGCCTATTTTGCAGGTCAAGTGAATCTATTCCATCCAATCAAATATCTATATGTCTATGATAAATAAATTGAACAAAATTCATTAAGCACAAGTTTTATGAGCCATACATGCCTTATGAGTATATGTCTATCTCATATGAAACTCAAGTGTACTACACTATGATCATGCATCAATATGCTTAAGACTAAATACCTAAATGCCTTTGTCAAGTTTATTTAAGCATTTCTAGATCAATTTAACTACTAGCCAAGTAATCAAATAGCATTACACACAAGCACAATGAATATATGAAAAGCTGAATTAATACCATAAAAGAGAGAGCTAAAAATCCATCACAAATGAGTTCAAGGATGTAATCCTAGATGAACGAAATTAGCTCATCATTAAACTACACAATCTTGAAGCTAATTCCATAAATACATGTAAATTAAACATCTTACAACAAGTAAAGAATCAAAGAAAGGAAGACATCCCTGTCAAATGTCTTTGAAGTTGAAGCTTGCTTTCCTCCTCTTTGATTTCTCCAACTTAGAAGTTAGGTGTTTCTTTGTGTTTCTAGCTGCTGTCCCAACTAGAGTTCTCCCCAAAATGTAAGTTTTGAGCAATTAAATAGGTAAGAGCACGGAATTAGGGCGCATTTTGAGTTACTTTTGGGTTTCCTGATTTTCAGGAACCTGTCAAAACTTGTTGCCCAGGTCCCGGCGCCGCGGCGCTGCGTTTTGGCGCTGCGGCGCTCAGTTTCTGCAATCGGCGCCGCGGCGCTGAAATCCAGCGCTGCGGCGCTGCACTGTTGCTACAGTGTACTGTAGCAGTACTGTAGCTACAGTGTTACTGTAGCAAACAGTGCCCCATTCGTATTTTTATCTCTAATGCTCCGATTTGCGTCCGTTTTCCGGTGTTTTTGCTCCGATAATGCTTCAACCTATAAAGCAACATTAATACGCATAAATCGCCCAATTATTGAGATAAATTGAACAAATATCAAGTTAGGAAGATAAAATAGTTTATACAATTACGCCTTATCAATAACCTTTCTTGTAAAGTGGGAGTCTTGATTTATTGTAGACAAATATAAAGATTGGCATAATAAATTCTTGAACCTATTTATAAGATTTGGTGTATAATAATTGAAATAAATAAATACTAATCAATATATAAATGATGATGAACTTTAATTGCTATATTTTTCGGTTGGAACCTCCTTTGTGTGAGGATTCCAATTGAGTTATAAAAAAAAAGTTAAATATATTCTTACTTCTTATGCCAAGAGTGAATCCCCGTAACTTTAGCTTTTTATTTGAATTGGTTAATTGAAATAATATTTGCAAACATCTTATCCTGCATTAAAAGATAATTAAGTACAATATTGTAAACATACTTAAGTTAAGAAAATTAAATATACTAGTAATACAAAACAATCATGTAAAACTCTTATTAAATGTGTAATTTCAAGTGTTCATCACACCCCCCAACTGGCTTATTGCTAGTCCCTAGCAATTCGAGTATAAATAAAATTTGAACACTACCTAAGTATTTCAAACAAAACGTCAGTTTAAAATCACAATCGCTATAAAGGTTATTTCAATCATAACTTCCAAAAATATTTTTGTGTGTGTGTGAATTAAGCCAAAGCCTTCTTACCGCAAACCACAACATATATAGCTTTAAAAATTTTCCAAGTAAAAGCCTCAACTCTATATCCTTACAGGTGAATAACTTGTTTAATGGCTTAGGATTTCACTCATGGAGTTGGAAAACAGATAATCGCTTAAGAAAAAGTTATATTTAAGAACAGACAAATAAACTAATATTGATCCAAAGATAGAAAAATCAAATATTTAGAGTCAAACCATTATTGTCAAATACTAGCTTCAAGACTTTAATTATTTAATATGAATCTTACGAATATAGAATTCGGTGATAAGATTGCTTCCTAATGACTTTAGTTTTCTAAAATTGAATGAAGACTTTATTGAATTGAATTGACTTCTTTTCTTTCTTTTTTTTTTAAATTTTTTTACTCATTTTTTTCTTTTTCTTTTTTGAAAGACATAAGGAATCATTACAAAATAAGAGCAATTTATCACCATAATACTTTTCCAATTTTTTTTTATCCTTCAGCTAAGCAACTAAATCATTCCTCATCCCAAATAATGTCATTCCAAATAAAAATTAACCATTTCAAAAGATCAATGAAAGTTCGTAAGCTGTTATCTCAAACCTCTCCACTCACTCACAAAAGATATGTGAGTTTAGAAAATAATATGTATACTTAAACATGAAAATTCTTTTGGCTATATATATTGAATCATCCATCTTACCACAAGGCTTAGTATTGTTCTCAAGAAATAATTTCAGAAGTTATTCTTTAGTAACTTAGATAGAAAAAGTGATTGAAACTAAACAATTTTGAAATCATATATCGATAGCAAAGCAAATTTATTAACGCAAGAGTTACCAAGAACTTAAGCAACAAATATTTATACATAAAATGTATTAAAAATAAACCAATTAGAATGTGTTTCAAAAGTTTATAATGTACTCTTTACTCTGTCATTCTAGAGCTAGAATGCGTCTCAAGAATACATAAATGAACATTTTACTCACATCATTCATGATAATAATAATTTTTTTTTTAGTAAACAAGGTGATAACAATAATATCAACTATCTTCCCCCCCCCAACCAAATTGAGACATTGTCCTCAATGTCAAAATATAGAAAGAGTAAAGTATAGAAGATATCACCTGAAACATCTTTTATTAAAAATTAAACTTGCAACAAAATAAAACAAGCCACACAAAAAGTTTAAAAATACATAGAAATAGATAGGCTACAGATGAAGCGTCAAATCTATCTTGCATTTCTTTTCACTGTTATCCGTATATCAATCTATCTGACTCATTGTTGGATCAGATAGAGGTGTAAAAGCTTGTAGTTCATCGAGTAACTGATCAACAGTTGAAGCAGAAATGAGGATCTGTCGTGCTGCAGATGAGACAAATTATTTTTTCACCACATAGTCAAGAAAAGATAACAACCCATTATAAAAACCATCAACGTTTAACAAACCAATTGGTTTTTTTATGAATTTGCAATTGTGCCCATGAGACAATTTAAAAAATTTTCTCCAATGTTCCGAAACCTCCAAGTAGAGCTATGAAGGCATCAGCATTACGAAGCATAAAAGAAATTTGTTCATGGATTGATGATACCTGTAACTTATCCCCAATTATTTTTCTTACAATGTCTCCAATAGCTAGAGCTTTTGGTATGATACCCAAAACTCGACTGCCATTATTTTGTGCAGCGGTTGCCACACATCCCATTAATCCAAGACTACCTCCTTCATATATTAAATGAATATTTCATTCAGCTAACATCTTACCAAGGATTTCTACTGCTTTTATAAACTCACTAGTTTTTCTAGGGCTGGATCCACAAAAGACACAAATTTTTGTGAATTTACGAGTTGATGATCCTTCCATGATTACACTCACCCTCTCTCTTGAATGATTTTGAGTTTGTATAAAGAAGCAGAAATAATGCAATGTATTTATAGAGCCAAAAGGTATTGCAAAGTTAAATTACATGGCTGTTGGCTTGAAATACAAGATAAACACCTTTTTACCAATTTTTAATTTGTTAGCTGGAAAAGTCACATGGGTTGTAAGCTTAAAATGCAAAATTTTCAAAAAGGATTATAGGTGGTTGATTATTGAAAAGACGTTTGAGTTTGAAATGAAACATTTATAAATAACAACTATAGTAAATATATACAAGTAGTTGTGATTGTGGCTCACATCTTCCTCTGGTTTTACGTCCAGTAACGGCTTAAACGCCCTTTATGGGTCGGGGATAGGCTTCCCATCTAATTTTCTTATAAACTGGCAAACAGGATCTTTTAAAGTCAGATTCCTGAGACTGTACCGCTCATATTCTTTTAGGAATATGTCCCATAATTCATGAATTGCAATATGCACATATCCACTAGGATGCATCTCAAGAGTCGATAAGATATTATCTAAAGACTCCTTACTCAGACCATCCTTAATGAACCTAATTTTATCTTTGCAATTTACATACACCATTCCTAAAGTGGGGCAACGTGTGTTGCAAGTCGTGCGTGCATACTTGTAACAAATATTTAATCGTTTTACTCTTTATTTTTTTGAAAAAGAGCTTTTACCTAAGCCAGGCATGTAGGAAATTAATGAGTCTGAAAATTCACCTGTCAATCTAACTTTAGCTTCAATTAACCAACGTAAATCGACAGGTATATTCATAATCATTAATAACCTTAATCTTTCACATCTTGCTTGGTAAATTTTCTTTAAGGAATTTTGAGGCAATGAGGGAAAACACTTTTTAAATTTTTTTTGAATGTCATCCATTTTTTTTTTTAGAAAAGGGGGAAGAAGAGAAGATATCAGTAATTATGGGAAACTGACAAAACCGATTTGAAATATCACGGAGTACCGTTATCCGCCACTTAACCGGGGTGCAAAACAAAACTTTAACAAAACTACTAAATTAACATGCAAGTAAAAAAAAATGTTAGAAGAATAATATATATATATATAAATATATAAATATATAAAACAAAGATTAATTGGTCTCGTAACAAGGATCCGACAGGAACGTAAATTTTTCGTGAAAAGCTTGATTTTCTAGAAATGGCTTGAGTCTTTGCCTATTTACCTTAAACATATTCTCATTTTTAGGATTTTCAATGTCAATTGTTCCATAAGGGTACACATGTTTCACAATAAAAGGGCCACTCCATCTTGATCTTAATTTTTCAGGGAATATTTGAAGTCGAGAATTATAAAGCAAAACCTTCTGACCAGTGTCAAATGTTTTTCTCTGAATTTTTTTATCATGAAAGGTTTTAATTTTAGCTTTATGAATTTTTTAATTCTCATATACATCATTTCTCAATTCTTCAAGTTCATTTATTTGTAATTTACGTATGTGTCCAGCAGAATCAAGATTTTCATTGAAAGTTTTAATAGCCCAGTAGACTTTATGCTCAAGTTCCACAGGTAAGTGACAAGGTTTTTCATAAACTATCCTATAGGGAGACATACCCAATGAAGTTTTAAAAGCAGTTTTATAAGCCCACAGTGCATCATTTAGTCTTAAAGATCAATCTTTGCGATTTGGGTTTACAGTTTTTTCTAAAATTTGTTTTATCTCCCTATTTGCTAATTCAACTTGTCCACTTGTCTGAGGATGATAAGGGGTGGCAACTTTATGAGTAATACCATATTTTTTTACTAATGTTTCAAATGGTCTATTACAAAAATGCTTACTCCCATCACTTATAATGGCTCGAGGGATTCCAAATCGACTTAAGATATTTTCTTTCAAAAATTTCATGACTGTTTTATGGTCATTATTTCGACATGGAATAGCCTCAATCAATTTTGAGACATAATCTACTGCAACTAAGATATACGTAAATCCAAATGATAACGGAAATGGTCCCATGAAATCTATCCCCCAACAATCAAAGATTTCAATAACAAGAATGGGGTTCAAAGGCATCATGTTTCGTTTTGCAATTGATCCCAACTTTTGACAATTTTCACAAGTTATACAAAATGCATGTGTATCTTTAAATAAAGTGGGCCAATAAAATCCACACTGCAAGATTTTTGCAGCTGTTTTCTTTGATGAGAAATGTCCCCCACATGCTTCAGAATGACAAAATTCAATAACTTTATTTACCTCATTGTCGAGTATGCATCTTCGAAATATTTGATCATGACAATATTTGAAGAGATAAGGATCATCCCAATAAAACTTTCTCACCTCAGTTAAAAATTTTCTTTTGTCTTGAGCATTCCATTGGGGTGGCATTTCTCATGTTACAAGAAAATTAACAATATTAGCATACCAAGGCATTGTAACAGTAGAAAAATAAAATTTCATCTAGAAAAGAATCATTAATAGGTGTTATTTCTGTTGATGAATCTGATGTGAGTCTTGATAAGTGATCTGCAACAACATTCTCAGCTCCCTTTTTATCCTTTATAGTGATAATAAATTCTTGAAGCAATAGAATCCATCGAATCAACCTTGGTTTTGCATCCTGTTTTGACATTAAGTACCTTACAGCAGCATGGTCAGTAAATACAACAGTTGAAGAACCAATTAAGTAAGAACAAAATTTGTCTAATACAAATATTACAGCAAGTAGTTCTTTTTTAGTTGTTGTGTAATTCATTTGTGCACTGTTTAAAGTTCTACTTGCGTAATAAATTACATAGGATTTACCTTCCTTTCTTTGTCCCAATACAGCACCAACAGCGTAGTCACTAGCATCACACATGAGCTCAAAAGGTAAAGACCAGTTACGAGATTGTATGATAGGAGCAGATGTTAAGAAGCCAATTAATTTTTCAAATGAATTTTGACACTCTTGAGTCCACTTAAATGATACATCTTTTGGTAAGAGGTTACAAAGAGGTTTAGATATAGCACTAAAGTTTTTTATGAACCTCTTATAAAATTCAGCATGTCCTAAAAAGGATCGAACTTCTCTAACTGTTTTTGGTGGAGGCAAATATGTAATGAGTTTAACTTTTGCCTTATCCATTTCAATTCCTTTAGAAGATGCTATATGTCCTAAAACAATTCCAGAAGTAACCATGTAATGACATTTTTCCCAATTCAATACAAGACTTTTTTCTTCACATCTTTTTAAAACCTTTTCTAAGTTTTCAAGATAATTATCAAAAGAATTTCCAAACATAGTTAAATCATCCATGAAAACTTCTAAATAATGCTCAATCATGTCACTAAAAATGCTTAACATACATCTCTGAAATGTTGCTGGGGCATTACAAAGTCCAAAGGGCATTCTTCTAAAAGCAAAGGTTCTAAAAGGGCATGTGAATGTAGTCTTTTCTTAGTCCTCTAGTGCTATGAAAATTTGATAATAGCCAGAGTAACCATCTAGAAAGCAATAATAAGGATGTCCTGCTACTCTTTCTATAATTTGATCAAGGAATGGTAAAGAAAAATGGTCTTTTCTAGTGGCCGAGTTTAACTTTCTATAATCTATGCACATCCTCCAACTAGATGAGACTCGAGTTGGTATTAACTCACCTTTTTCATTTTCAATGACTGTGATTCTAGATTATTTTAGTACTACCTGAGTAGGACTTACCCACTTACTATCTGAGATAGGATAAATGATTCCTACTTCAAGTAATTTGAGAACTTCAGCTCTCACTACCTCTTTCATATGTGGATTTAATCTCCTTTGAGATTGTTAGGAAGTTTTGGCATTATCCTCTAGGTGTATTCTATGTGTGCAAATTAGAGGATTAATACCATTTATGTCTTTTAAAGTCCACCCAATTGCATTTTTATGCATTTTCAATAATTCAATCAACTTACCTTCTTGTTCACTTATGAGTGTAGAAGAGATTACCACCGGGTAAGTTTGTTTCTCTCCAAGAAATGCATATTTCAGTCCTTCAGGCAAAGGTTTTAACTCCAACTTTGAAATTTCGTTATGTTTATCCTCATTTTCTCCCAATTCTTCAAACTTTAGTTTCCATCATTTATTTTCAATCACCTGTGCACAATCAAGTAAAGAACATATATCAGAGATTTCAAGATCTAATTGTATATTTGACTCAAATGATTATTAAATACATTTCTAAGGGATCAGTAGAACTCCCTTTTTGAATATGATCCTCTACAATCTTTTCAATCATGTCGCCTTCTTCACTTTCATCATCCCCTTCATATGGTTGCTTACACATATTGAAAACATTGAGTTTAAGTGTCATGTTTCCAAATGAAAGCTTCATTACTCTATTCCTACAATTAATCAAAGCGTTAGAAGTTGTTAAAAATGGACGACCCAAAATAACAGGTATCGGATTACATCCTTTAACAGGTTCTGTGTCCAAGACAATAAAATTCACAGGATATATGAATTTATCAACTTAAACTAAAACATCTTCCACTGTCCCTCTTGGTACTTTTATTTATCTATCGGCAAGTAAAAGAGTTACAGAGGTTGATTTTAACTCCCCGAGATTGAGCTGCTGATAAACTGAATACGGCAATAAATTCACACTAGCATCAAGATCAAGTAAGGCTTGTTCAATTTTATGACTTCCAATAATACATGAAATTGTAGGACAACCAGGGTCTTTATATTTCAAAGAATTATTGTTCTGAAGAATGACACTTACTTGGTCAGCTAAAAATGCTTTCTTTTTCACATTTAGTTTTCGCTTTACTGTGCATAAATCTTTCAAAATTTTTGCATAAGAGGGAACCTGTTTAATAGGATCCAGTAAAGGAATATTAACTTTTACCTGTTTGAAGATTTCAAAATTTTCAGGATTGTGATTCATCTTCTTAATATTATGTAATGCATGAGGAAATGGAGGTGGAGGTAAGGGTTTGGTGTTTTCTTCATTAGATATAGGTTCAACACTTTCCTTACCCTTAGAGATTGATTCATCACTCTCATGAGGTTAAGGAATTTCCTTTTCAACAATTTTACCACTTCAAAAAGTGATAACTGCTTTAACTTGATCGATGTGTTGGCTTCCTGAACTACATGCATTTGAGTTATGTTGTCCTTTGGGGTTTGGCTGTGGTTGAGAAGGAAATTTTCCTTTCTCATGAATGTTCAATGCAGATGCAAATTTAGCAAGAGTATCTTTCAAATCAGCAAATGTTTGAGCATTTTGAGAATTAACAGACTCTTGTTTTTCAATGAATGTATGCAAGATTTCTTCAAGATTTTTCCTAGGAGGTGGGACATATGGTGCATAACCTTGATGATTTTGACAGTTTTAGTGTGGTTGGAAAGGTGGTTGTGAAGCCTGTGCTTAAGTGTCATTCCTCCAACTAAAATTCGGGTGATTTTGCCATCCAAGATTATAGTTTTGTGAATATGGGTTATTGTTTGACCGCTTAAACGTGTTTAAAACATTGGCTTGTTTATGGAGACATTCCCTAAATACAGGCAAAGTTGGGCAATCATTGGTAGAGTGATCATGGGTTTCACAAATGTGACACACAATTTCTTGGACAGATTTTATTTAACCACTCTTTTTCATTTTTAAGGTTTCGACTTTTCTAGCAAGGGATGCTAATATGGCTTGAAGGTCATGGTCTTCCTTAAGATGATAAATACCCCCACTAGATGTAGTGGTTTAATTTTTGCTAGGTGCCTCACAGGTACTAGCAGTGTCCCAATTTTGAGCATTTTCTGCTAGTAAGTCAAGATAATTGATTGTCTCTTCTGGGTCTTTTTCCTCAAATGTTCCATTACACATCATTTTTACCATTTGCCTAACTTGGGGTGTTAAGCCCTCATAGAAATTTGAGACTACTCTCCATGTTTCAAAACCATAGTGGGGACAGGTATTAAGTAATTCTTTATACCTTTCCCAATATTGGTAAAGGGTCTCTCCTAATTTTTGGGCAAAAGTGGTGATTTATTTTTTGAAAGAATTTGTTTTATAGGAGGGAAAAAACTTTTTCAGGAATTGTTGTTGCATCTCATCCCATAAAGAAATGGATCCTGTCCTGAGGTTTTGTAGCCATGTTTTAGCTTTATCATTTAAAGAAAAAGGGAAAAGCTTAAGTCGAATTGTGTTCATGCTACAATTTTGATCATTATATGTGTTACACACTTCTTCAAATTCTCTTAGATGTAGATAAGGGTTCTCTGCATCTAAGCCATGAAAAGTGGGTAAAAGTTGGATAATACTTGGCTTAAAATTAAAATGCGTTGCATCCGGAGGAAAAATTAAGCAAGATGGTGCACGGGTTCATGTAGGGTTCATGTAGTCTCTAAGTGTCCTAGGTCGGTTATGCTCATTATGTTGAGATTGATTGTCCCCTGGGTCTATGAGTCCCTCAATTTGATTTTCGCTCATGGTGTTAATTAGTAAAGAATGAGAAGATGAAGGAGAATCTAACAAACTATCAAAGGAAGTTTTGAAATTATCTTTCACCAAACGATGACAATTAGGATCTCGAAACCAATTGCTCATAAAAGAAATAAAATACAATACAATAACAATAAATAATACAAATAAGAGAAAAAAAATATTAAACACAAGTAAATAAAATAGGAAAAATGAAAAGTAAAATAAAGATAAATAATTAGAAGTTAGATTAGTAATGTTAGATTATATAATAAACAAAATAATAAATAAAGCACGTTATGAGGCTCGGCCTTCCATGAAAATAAAAAGCGAAAATAAAAAACAGAATAATAAATAAAGTAAAGCACGTTAGGAGGCTCGGCCTTCCATGAAAATAAAAAGCGAATAATAAATAAAGAGTAGGAGGCTCAGCCTTCCATAAAAATAAAAAAGGAAAATAAAAAGCAAATAATAAATAAAGAGTAGGAGGCTTAGCCTTCCATGAAAATAAAAGGCAAAAATAATAAATAAATTAAACAAGTTAGGAGGCTTAGCCTTCCATGAAAATATATTTAACGAAAATAAAAAGTAAATAATAAATAAAGTAAAGCACATTAGGAGGCTTAGCCTTCCATGAAAATAAAATAAACAAACAAACAACAACAAAACAAAATATTAATTTTACCTCCCCGGCAACGGCGTCAAAAACTTGACACGTCCATAATATAAGAGTTATTCCCAAGTGCAGGATTGTCGAAGTAATAAATAACCCGATGAGAACGGAGTCGATCCACAGGGAATTAGAATTAAAATTACAAATTATAAACACTTTAAAGATAATTAATGCAGTATAAGATGTTTACAAATATTATTTCAATTAACCAATTCAAATAAAAAGTTAAGGTTACGGGGATTCACTCTTGGCATAAGAAGTAAGAATATATTTAACTTTTTTTTTTTTTATAACTCAATTGGAATCCTCACACAAAGGAGGTTCCAACCGGAAAATATAGCAATTAAAGTTCATCATCATTTATATATTGATTAGTATTTATTTCTTTCAATTATTATACACCAAATCTTATAAATTGGTTCAAGTATTTATTATGCCAATATTTATATTTGTCTACAATAAATCAAGACTTCCACTTTACAAGAAAGGTTATATACACCAAATCTTGTAAATGATTTTAAGAATTTATTGTGTCAAGTATTAAGTTTGTCAATAATAAATCAAGAATCACCACTTTAGAAGAAAGGGTATTAATTCTACAAACAAAATAAATACATTATATATAAGTTTGCATAGCTTAAAAATGAAGCATTAAATTCATAAATAAATATTAAACATATCTTATTACCTTGCCAGGAGCTTCACCCTTTCACCTTAGCTTAAAGAAAATTATTTGGACATAATAAAACTAAAGAAAAAGAAAAGAAATGGAAGAAGAAATAACATGATTTAACAGTAAACAAGAGAAATAAATTTACAAAGAATTGGATACAAAGGACAAGTATTTTGAACTAAATTCTAACTTTCTAATTACATTCTTTAGGTATAAATAAGCTACCTATTTATAAAAAAATATGGATAAATCGAGACAAATTTGGAGGGAACCACTTGGTTGATGAAAGTTAAGAATGGTGGCAAAATAATTTGCATTCATTATCACTTGGGCACCCACTTGATTATTCAATTTGGAATTGATGTGATCCGAATTAGCTGTCACATTATAAATTGAACAGTTCCATCCTAGAAATTTTAGCAAACTAAAAATTTATTTCAGGGTTCCTCAGGTTGTACACTTATCTAGACTTAAATGTTAAGTACATCACTTAATTAGTTGGCAAGAGTTGTTACCTAATTAAATGTTGACAACTGGAATAATTTTGTTCAATAAATTATTTCACTATGAATTCACTCATTAACCGTGTTAGTAAAATCAAATAAGATAAAAAAAATTAATTATTCAAATAGTTTTTGAATAATTGAATAAATATTATTTAAATAAATAATAATATTTATTTGGTTGTTATTATTATAGTTTAGGTGGGAGACATATACTTAATTAGGTATAATAGCCACAAAATCTTATTTTTTTAGTTTTGGTCACTTAATCAATTTTGGGAGCACTTGTGAAGTGCTTAACACACCTAAAAATTCAATTGAATAATTGATTAACAAAGGATGAAGTAAATGTTGGGTTATGGGGTGTACAAATAAAACTTAGGGTGCTTGCATGTGGGTTGTGTTCATCATACAAAAAATATACATATCTCATACATATATGTGCACAGCGGAAGATTAAATATAATGAACACAGAAAATAACATTTGATTAAACTGAAATTCGAAATTGAGAAATATCACCAATGAAGCCTTTGGATTAATTTTCTTTGAAGTCCACCATGAAATGAATCTTTGATCAATTCTAGCAATCAACAAGGGTGAGTTTGATTGCCTAGAATGGCAGCATCTTAATCCAGCATATATGTTTAACTCTTAAACATTTTTCAAAGTTAAACAATTTAACTTAATCAAATTTCTTTTTCCTTTTATTCAACTCTTGAATAAATAAAACAAATCTTGTTTTTAGTTATTACATTTAGTAACCATTTATCTAGTTTGTTTTGTTGTTCTAACACTTAAAACACAAAACAAACAATTTCAATTTCTCAAATTGAATTGGCTCCCAAAATGCAAAACCTAAAATCTAAAACCAATTTCAAAAATTAATGATTTTCAATTTCATTTCACTTTATATACTAATGCATAAATTTCAAACTAATTTGAATTTCATTTGCATTTCATTTGGCTTAACCTAACCTTAGTTAACATTTAACCATAGTTAGATTATTTTAACTTAACCTTTAAGTTAATAAATATTTAATTAATTTAACCATAGTTAACTAACTTAACCATGGTTAGGTTAACCTTTACTTAACCATTAAGTAAAGTTAACTAACTTAACCTTATGGTTAACCTTTAACCCTAGTTAAGTTAAATCATTTATTTAACAATTAAATAAATAAATATTTATTTTAATTATTTAACAATTAAATAATCATAAAGTGAAATTACTATTATATCCTTACTCGGTTACCAAGTTAACCTAAAGTGGGTCCCACCATTTAACCACATACTTTAGTTAACGTAACCTTAGTAATTGCTGAATTATACTATATTGAACAATTCAATACGGTACACTGCCCAAGTGTTCAAAGAGTACATTTCATATTGAGACTCTCTAGGTCTACACCCGATTTGTCAAATGGAACTATTCCATTAATCCGTAATCGATGCCCCACGCATACGTTACGAATATTACAAATCAGCGTGTCAGACCATACAAGTTGAGGTCATAACGTATACGTATAATCATTCCATCATTTATACCCTGGATGTGCGGGGATATAGATCAGCACCATCAAATCCCCATTTGCTCATCCAATAATCTTATCTCCAGATTCGTATCTCGATAAACAATATACGCAAACATTTTTGCTATATTGTTTAACCCTGTGGGAAACTCTTTTCCCGGGTTTATGCTTGTGGCCACAAGACTTTATGAAATACAATCTCGGAGCATCAGATATACAACTTACCTACGTAAGCTGATGGATCCCATATCTACACACACCGGACTCCATGAGCATCGGACCATACCCAGCGACACATAGCGGTCAGACCATGAAAGGTCTCTGATATATGTGGAACCAAAGCATGATGGATCACTTACAAGACCACCGTGGCGCTCAGATCAAAGGACCACGATTACTACTCAACTCGAGAGGACCTTCCTTTGACGGTTTCATAGGATATCTATTAGAGTCCTCATAAGTCTGTTCAGTATCCAGTCCTGACTGGATACCCGCATGTCTATACAAGATCTAAGCTCATAGTCAGCTAAGAACAACCATCTGAACTAGTCAGATATAGACGTACACTAATCTATATATTGTGAATTCACCGATAGACCCGCATTGATGATCATAGATCAGGAACATTATATTTGAGACATACTTACATAATGATATTTCTTAGCTCCTATTACAACTCTTTGCAACTATATCATTACTAGTATACTCTCAGGTCTTTGTCCCATTATAGACAAAATTCTAACTCTTTAGACCTCACTGACTCTTATAAACTGATAACTATTAACAGTGCTAACTATTAGCATTTATAACTCTCAGCTTTGATAATTATTAGTTCTGGTCTAAACTCCTTTAAACCAGATCTGAACTATTTCAGATCAAACAATGTCTGTAATGTTACAAGCATTTTACCATATTAATATGATATTAACAATTTTTATTCGAAATGTTTATTGTATAAATATTAACAATTAATATTCATACAATATTGGAATGGCACGTGAGCACCAGCTCCAACAGTAAAAACGTGCAAGTAGAGAGGATTAGAGAGAGTTTTGGTTTTGAGATTTTTTCTTTGAACAAAGAGTTATGAGAAAAAACTAGAGAGAAAGAAAAATCAATTTTTATTATTTTTCTTTTAAAAAATAAAAACTTGTTGATAAAAATTTAGTTGCTGCTATTCTAGCTTCACAATCCCACCGGATTGTTGTGAACTAGAATTGTACAATAGTGCACTTCAAAGTGAGCTCAAAGTTGGAGCTAGGAAGAATTCGAAATTGAAATCTTCACCAAAGTTCTTCAAGGTTATGTTTCCTATCATCTTATGTTGTTAATGATATAAGTTACATGCGTATATATTGATTATATACTTAATTATGCTGCGAAATCGTATATATGATACATGTATTTAGTTTTTTCAACATTTACACAATCACATGCATACACCCTAAAACACGTTAATAGCTTTTGCTTTACTAACCCTAAAGAATGATGAGAGTTAGTGGATGTGTGTAGATAATTGTGCAGCCAACAAGATTATGGTAAAGTATCGTTTTCCTATCCCTCACCTTGATGATTAGCTTGACCAATTAAGTGGTGCCAAGATGTTCTCTAAGATAGACTTGAAGAGTGGTTACCACCAAATCAAAAACTGTTCAGCTGATGAGTGGAATACCGTATTCAAGATAAAGAATGGTCTTTATGAGTGGAATACCGTATTCAAGATAAAGAATGGTCTTTATGAGTGGAATACCGTATTCAAGATAAAGAATGGTCTTTATGAGTGGATGGTTATGCCATTTGGGTTGTCAAGTGCACTGAGTACCTTTATGCACCTAATGACCAAGGTAATTTGACCATTCATGTCCACCTTTATAGTTGTTTACTTTAATGATATTCTGGTTTATAGCAAGGATGTTGTGGAACATATTAGCCACCTTAGGCAACTCTTCCTAGTGTTAAGAAAAAATGAGGTATTTGTAAATTTAAGAAGTGTTTTTTTTTCACATAACCAGATTAATATTTTTGGGACTTGTAATTAGTAGTGAGGGAATCCATGTGGATGAGGAGAAGGTAAAAGTTATTCGTCAATGGCCTACCCTTAAAATGATCATTGTGTTTCCATGACTTAGCTACTTTTTATCGCAGATTTGTTAAGAATTTTAGCACTATAGTATTTCCCATGACTGAATGTTTAAAGATAGGAATGTTCAATCGAAGTGAAGCTGCAGATTAAAGCTTCAAAATGATTGAAGAAAAATTTTCTACCGCACCAATCCTCACACTTCCAGATTTTACGAAGACTTTTGAATTAAAGTTCGATGCAAGTGGAGTAAGTATTGGAGTAATTTTTCTCAAGAAATAAGACCAAAGCTTTCTTTAGTGAGAAGCTCAGTGAGTCGAGATAGAAGTGGTCTATATATTTACAAGAGCGTTTATACGATGTTTAGAGCTCTCAAAATATAGGAGGCATACCTCACTAATCATTGAAGCACTTCCATAATTAGAAGCATATAAACCAAATGTTATCCAGATAGGCAACTTATCTTGAGAGGTTTAATTATATTATTGTGCATAGAGTTGGTGTTTCTAATTAAGTAGTCAATGCTTTTAGTTAAGCTACCTTACTTGTTTCTCTTGATGTTAAAATTCCAATATTTAAGTAATTCAATAAAGCTTTTTGAAAGAGATAAAGATTTCGGGCAGACTTGGGCTAAATACATCATGAAACATCCAATAAGTGACTTTGTAGTCTATGAAAAATTCATATTCAAAGGAAATTAATTTTGCATTCCCAAGAATTCTTTGCATGATAAACTTATTACGAAAGTGCATTGCAGGTGACTTAAATGGCCATGTTGGCGGTAACAAGACCATTGCAAATCTAGAAGAAAGTATTATTGGCCTCAATTGAAGAGAAAATGTTGGAAACTTTGTATAAAGATATCCAGTTTGTCAAAAGAGCAAAGGACAGAAGCAAAACATTAGTTTGTATATGCCTTTAACTATACTAAATGCACCATAGGATGATGTATCTATGGAATTTGTGCTTGGATTGCCAAGAACCTAAAGGGAAAATTATTCTATCTTTGTGGTTGTTGATCATTTTTCAAAGATGGCTAATTTTATTTCTTATCATAAGATAACATATGCTCACTATATTGTTAAGTTCTTAAAAGAAATGGTGTAGTTGTATGGAATACCCTCTACCATTGTTTTAAATAAGGACAATAAGTTTCTTGAGCGTTTCGGTTAACCTCGTGGAAGAAATTTAGGACAAAGTTAAAATTCTCAAGCACTGCACATCCCAAAATTGATGGCCAAATCAAAATATTGAATAAGTCATTAGCAATTTGATATGATGCATTTATAAGGAAAAAATGAGGTAATGGGATTTTGCACTAGTCTAAGTTGATTTCTCCTAGAATAACTCATTTAATCGTTTGATAAAAAAAAAGTCTTTTTTCCATAGTTTATACCAAGATATCTAGGAATGTGGAGGAGTTGGTTAAACTCCCTTTAAATTCAAGATCTCAAGCTCTCTTTACCTTGCTGAGAGTTACACGAAGATATTTTAAGAGGTGCATGATGCATAATTAAGCCAAAACCAGAAGTACAAGTGTAGTAACCAGTATCTACAACCGGTAATAATAAATATTTATATATGTATAAATATACGTATTTTATTTGTATGTGGGGGATATTTGATTTATATATTGTTATTAGTAGTGTTTGTATAGGTTAAGGTCATACTATTAACATTGGGTTTAATTGCAAGACTTTAGATTTATTTTAGGGACCAAATTGTTATACTTTGAAAGTTTTGGGGGCAAATTCATAAATACCAAAAATTAGCCTCTTAGTATAAAAATACACTTTTGAACCCTAATTTACCATTTTTAGGTCGAGCTACCCATTTTAAGAGAGAGAAGAGAGAAATAGAGGAGAGAGAAAGAGGAGAAGAAGAAGAAAAAGAAGAAGAAATTGGAATTTTGAATTTCAAGAGGTATATCATACATATTTCTCAATTTATTGGTATTAATTAAGTTAATTCCTTTAAGTTTTGATTTCTGAAAATATGTATAATTGAGGATTTGTTGTGTATTTCGTAAGATCATATGAGAATTGATGATGATCTATAAGATAGTTTGATAAATCATGATGAATTGTGGAATTTCTGCTGGATAACCTCTTGATCTAGGAATTTTATAAATTGTTGTGATTCGATTCTGGTTTTGAATTTTGAGTATATGAAATTAGACATGTTAAGGATCATCTGAGACTTTGAATCGATTGAAAATTCTGGAAATTGAATTTATAGTGAATTTACCAAAATGACCCTAAAATTCTGGAAATTTCCTGTGTAAACAGTATAGTACAGTGAAAAATAATTTTTGTCCTACTGAATGATCTTAAAAAATTATGAATTTGTGGAATATGATAAGTTTATATGTCTAATATGATATACTCGGAATTGAGAATTTAGATCAATGTGGTTGAAGTGTTATGAATTTCTAAAGTGTATCAGCTCATTGCAATATTTGATTAACAGATTTTTAAAGTTATAGAATAAAATAGTTTTAAAATACTTTTGGCAGTGATTTGGAAGTGAAATATTTATCATGGACTGAGATATGTGTTGAGATTAATTATGTGGTAGTTTTATAATTTTTGAGTTAGTATATGATTTTATAAAATTGGGAGATTGAATACTGTTCAGTAAGTATCTTGATCCTGTCAGGTTTGTAGTTTGGATTCGATGGTGTGTATGGAATGGATTGTGTAGGAAATTTGATATAATATTCATATATAAGAAGGATATATGAGTCAAGAATGGTATATTCTGATTTTGGAGTAATTGGACATCATTTGATGTATTAGAAATTTTTGTTAAGTGTAAGTGGTCAGAATGACAGGTTTTGAGAAACCAAATATTTAGACCAATTTGATGTGATAAATGCATTGTGTATAATTTTGTAAGCTATTTAAAGTATTTTGTGTGAATTGTGAGGCTTATGAAAGGATTAATCTCCATTGATAGGTTAAGGAGATTTAAGCCTTGTAGCTGAAAGTGTTAAGAGGTAAGTATACTAGACTTACTACTGGAATCACAATAAACATAATTATTGTTTTGTATGATTTTGTAAATGGGGCGTGACAGTGTAAGCGCTTACATGATATGTGATTTGATAATATTATGATTTTGATTAATCACAGCATATCATACATATGCATTGTGTACATATATGTATTTGTATTTGATATATGAAAAACTAGTATGCTTACTGAGTTTTATACTCATTATAGTTTATGGTGATTTCAGGTAAATAAGGTACATGTGTGCTTAGCGGATTTGGCAAGGCTTCTGCTGTTCCTTAGGTTCCTTAAGTTATTAGGTTGCTAAGTGTTTCATTTGGGGACACGTGGGATAAGATATTTGATTTGTCCCTAGTGAATAAATACTTATGTATTATTTTATTGTGTGTGGTTGGATTTAGTTTAAGTTTCACCAAGTGTAGTAATGGATTGATTTTAAGTAAGAATTTGTAATGAATATATTCTGGGCTTCCGGTAATAAAGTTGTTACTGGTGACGTAGTAGAGTGTTAATCTCTGAGAAAACTCTGCGTATCTCCGGTTTACTAATTGTCCCAGTCATAATTCAATTACTATAATTCTGAAAGAAATTAAAATGAATGTTTAAGTATTATTGAATGAATGTAAGTGATGTCGTGTGTCAGATCTTTTGGGTCTGGGGCGTGACAGCTTTTATTGGTATCAGAGCTAAGATATGATTCTGTAGACTTTTAAGTGTCGAGTCAAGGGAACCGAGCAGATGCCAAATCCTTAGGATTGTATTTGTAGCTTTATTGTGTAAAAGTTTGACATATTCCTTAAATTTTGTATGATTTTGTGAAGTTGACACATTATCCAAGAGCTGCTAAGATTGTTGTTGTTGTGGATAATGGTACCTTGTGGATCTTATGTTACCATTTAGAATTTTTTTTAAGTTGTGACTAATATGCTTAGCAAGAATGATGTCGAATATCTTATAATGATAATTTGCATGTCATAGAGCAAATTGAGAAAATTTTCTCAATGACAAAATATAGAGAAGTTGAGTATTGAAGACATCAATTGAAACAACTTTTATTGAAAAGGAAAACAACAACAATAGCAGCAACAAAAATACAGTAGAGGCTACGGAGTGAGATTTAAGTCTATTTTGCGCTTCTTCTGACTGTCATGAGTAGACCAATCTAACTGATGCAATGTTGGATTAGACAGAGGAATAAAAGAATGTAATTGATCAATTAGTTGATCAACAGTTGGAGCTGAAATAAGAATCCGTCGTGCTAGAAGTGGGATGAATTGTGTTCCCGCTGCATAGTCAAGAAAAGATATCAACCCGTCGTAAAAGCCATTAACATTTAACAAACCAATGGGTTTTTGGTGGATTTGTAATTGTGCCCATGAGACAATTTGAAAAATTTCCTCCAAGGTTCCGAAACCTCCTGGTAGAGCTATGAAAGCATCTGCATGCCTAAGCATTTGAGCCATTCGCTCGTGCATAGATGAGACTTGTAACTCATCCCCAACTGTTTTTCCTACAATATTTTCAATAGCTAGAGGTTTTGGAATGATACCCAAAACTCGACTACCTTTATTATGTGCAGCTTTTGCCACAGACCCCATTAACCCTCGGTTACCTCCTCCATATACTAAATGTATATTTCGCTCAGCTAATACCTTACCAAGATTTTCTGCAACTTTTGTAAACTCTTCAGTATTTCCAGGGTTGGATCCACAAAAGACACAATTTTTTGTAAATCGACGAGCTGAGGTTTCCTCCATTGTTACGCTCACCCTAATCTTTGAATATTTTTGAGTTTGTATAAGGATGCAAAAACAATGTATTTATAGAGAAACAAATTGATAATAGCTGTGGAGCATATGTGTAAGTATGTTCAAGTATATACGTTTTTCTCAATTCTTGTGAGGTAAAAAGAAAAGAATGAGTTTTACTTTATTATTCTATAAGGGACAATAGGCCGCAAAATTTTGAATAAATATTTGTTGATATGTAAGTGTAATAAAATTGTGTCGGAAGCGTGATGAGTTAGGTAAGATGATTAAGAAAAGTCAATAAATGCCTATTTTATGGATTTAGGGACTTTGCCGTTTTGGCACTAATGGCCGACAATGCATATATGACTTGAAGACTTTTAAAAGCTACCAACTAGACTTTGGACATGAGGCCAAATTAACTTTATTAATTATAAGAATTTTTGTGGTCTTAACATTGATTTTTGGCCGATAGATTAAAAGCAGACATAAAGAAAAATAAAGCACACTTGACATAAAGATAAAGCAGTAGTCAGTCTCTCTTTGATGTGATAGAACAACACGGATCTAGTTTCTGTGAAAAACACAAACAGCAATATAGGTTAAAATGAGTCTCCCTGGTCGCTTTCATCTGTGTCGTATCCGTAAGAGAGAAACTTATGGAGTTGTTGTTCCCATATATTGAATGAGGGCTCTGGCTGAGTGGAAGGTGGGTCTACCATATCTTGATCTTCTGCAGGTGAGCTGGTCTGGATGAGGGATGTGCTGGATTCCCCTTGGATTTGAGTGTCGGTTAGATAAGGTTGGGAGTCTTGAAAGAGGGATAAGTCAAGATTGGGTTGGTGTTGGTCAGGTTCTGTCGGGACAACTGGCTGAGATTGGGTAGGTTCTGTCGGGACAGTTAGCTGAGGCCATTGGTGAAGGTTATCCATTACTTGTCTGTATCTGGCATAATAAGTCATGTTTGGGATATGGTGATGATGAGTAGAGTAATCTGTATTTCTGAGATGTGAAAGATGATATTTTTGTCTTTGTTGGAATTTGAGTATATTGGCAAAATTCAGGTCTTCTGTAAAGTCAGCTTCAACTTGTTCCCAAGGTGCAGCATCTTCTGGGGAGATCTAAACAGACGGAGGAATTATTTGATTTTCCTGAGCAAGAATTCTTTCAAGTTCTCTCTTTTGCTGAATTACTTCTTCAGGCCAGAGCTTAATTGATCCCTTTAGTGAAAGGGTAAATGTGAAGTAATCCTTAACAGTGGGGTAATAATGAATCTCGTGATCTGAAATAATCATACCCTTCCGTTGGAGAAGTAAAACTGACCAAAGATGTTGTCTGGGGACTGCAGCATTTGTGTTGTTTGCAATCATGTATTGAAATTTAGTTATCCACCATGTCTTTGGGTAAAACTATTGGAGAAAAATCAGGGCTGGATGATCTTCATCACATTTTTCTAATTTTTGGAGGGTTCTAAGTAATGGGAATTCCATGGCGATTGTATACAGATCCAACAGGTACCATAACAAGTAAAGGACAGGTTTGGACCATTGGGAAAATGGGAAAAAAGAGTGCAGATGAAAGAAAGGGTATTCTAAGTTGAACAAAGGGCCACCAAGAACTGTGAGGCCGTGTTCTTGGACTGCTAAGATGGCGTAGTGTCTGATGAATTCTTTGGCACGGGAATGGAGTGTTCTGGTTTTGATTAAGTCTGAAAATTGTGGTAGAGAAAAAGGAACAGGAGGAGTTATGATAATGGGATTCATTATGAAGATGGTAAGAAGGTTGGTTTTATTTATTGCTAGAAAAGTGATTATGAGGTTTAGGCTATTTATAGAGTTTTATGAAAGAAAATCAATAATCGTTTTGTCCTTTCCTTTTACGTGGATGACGTTAAAGGAATAGTTAAAAGAATCATATTTGCCATCGCAGTAATTGTGCTAGTGGAATCTTTTCTATTTGAAATCGAGCATATTAGAAAAAGCAGACATATCAGTCTCAATGAGAAAATGATGTCCAATAAGGTGGACTATTTTTTTTAAAGATTTAGAGTAAGAGATATAATGTTGAGATCTATAGTTTGAGAATCAATTGAACTAAAGGTTTTTATTTTATTTTATTGAAGTTGATTTTTGATTATTTAAGATAATGCCTTCAATATTCTGATTTGAATGACAACTTAGTTGCGTAGAAATGCTACATTTTTTAGAATGATATCAAAGAAGTGAATGATATTATGACGTATGAGTATATGTTGAAAGGATTAAAATTTTCAGAAGAGTTAAAAATTTTATTTAAGAGATTAGTATGAGTATTCTACATCTCTGTTATTCTTTAATGAATAAAAGGTGAAGTGTATAGATGCCTATTAAATATTGAATGAATGGGAGAAAAGAGTAAAAATTAGGTGTGTATAATTTTATAAGTCCATAATGTGTGTCATGTGTTTATTTTATGGATGAATGTTTCGTACTCCTCTCACAGACTAAGCTATGAGCAAATCTTATATACCAATAAGATTGTTTTGTAAATGTTTTATGAATAAACCATACGGTTGAAAAAGCAACTTGGGAATGAGAATAAGAAATGAGATTTAAGTATCCTAAAATATTTACTCAAGTCATGAATTTCGAGGACGAAATTCATATAAGGAGGGGAGAATTGTAGTAACCAGTATCTACAACCGGTAATAATAAATATTTATATATGTATAAATATACGTATTTTATTTGTATGTGGGGGATATTTGATTTATATATTGTTATTAGTAGTGTTTGTATAGGTTAAGGTCATACTATTAACATTGGGTTTAATTGCAAGACTTTAGATTTATTTTAGGGACCAAATTGTTATACTTTGAAAGTTTTGGGGGCAAATTCATAAATACCAAAAATTAGCCTCTTAGTATAAAAATACACTTTTGAACCCTAATTTACCATTTTTAGGTCGAGCTACCCATTTTAAGAGAGAGAAGAGAGAAATAGAGGAGAGAGAAAGAGGAGAAGAAGAAGAAAAAGAAGAAGAAATTGGAATTTTGAATTTCAAGAGGTATATCATACATATTTCTCAATTTATTGGTATTAATTAAGTTAATTCCTTTAAGTTTTGATTTCTGAAAATATGTATAATTGAGGATTTGTTGTGTATTTCGTAAGATCATATGAGAATTGATGATGATCTATAAGATAGTTTGATAAATCATGATGAATTGTGGAATTTCTGCTGGATAACCTCTTGATCTAGGAATTTTATAAATTGTTGTGATTCGATTCTGGTTTTGAATTTTGAGTATATGAAATTAGACATGTTAAGGATCATCTGAGACTTTGAATCGATTGAAAATTCTGGAAATTGAATTTATAGTGAATTTACCAAAATGACCCTAAAATTCTGGAAATTTCCTGTGTAAACAGTATAGTACAGTGAAAAATAATTTTTGTCCTACTGAATGATCTTAAAAAATTATGAATTTGTGGAATATGATAAGTTTATATGTCTAATATGATATACTCGGAATTGAGAATTTAGATCAATGTGGTTGAAGTGTTATGAATTTCTAAAGTGTATCAGCTCATTGCAATATTTGATTAACAGATTTTTAAAGTTATAGAATAAAATAGTTTTAAAATACTTTTGGCAGTGATTTGGAAGTGAAATATTTATCATGGACTGAGATATGTGTTGAGATTAATTATGTGGTAGTTTTATAATTTTTGAGTTAGTATATGATTTTATAAAATTGGGAGATTGAATACTGTTCAGTAAGTATCTTGATCCTGTCAGGTTTGTAGTTTGGATTCGATGGTGTGTATGGAATGGATTGTGTAGGAAATTTGATATAATATTCATATATAAGAAGGATATATGAGTCAAGAATGGTATATTCTGATTTTGGAGTAATTGGACATCATTTGATGTATTAGAAATTTTTGTTAAGTGTAAGTGGTCAGAATGACAGGTTTTGAGAAACCAAATATTTAGACCAATTTGATGTGATAAATGCATTGTGTATAATTTTGTAAGCTATTTAAAGTATTTTGTGTGAATTGTGAGGCTTATGAAAGGATTAATCTCCATTGATAGGTTAAGGAGATTTAAGCCTTGTAGCTGAAAGTGTTAAGAGGTAAGTATACTAGACTTACTACTGGAATCACAATAAACATAATTATTGTTTTGTATGATTTTGTAAATGGGGCGTGACAGTGTAAGCGCTTACATGATATGTGATTTGATAATATTATGATTTTGATTGATCACAGCATATCATACATATGCATTGTGTACATATATGTATTTGTATTTGATATATGAAAAACTAGTATGCTTACTGAGTTTTATACTCATTATAGTTTATGGTGATTTCAGGTAAATAAGGTACATGTGTGCTTAGCGGATTTGGCAAGGCTTCTGCTGTTCCTTAGGTTCCTTAAGTTATTAGGTTGCTAAGTGTTTCATTTGAGGACACGTGGGATAAGATATTTGATTTGTCCCTAGTGAATAAATACTTATGTATTATTTTATTGTGTGTGGTTGGATTTAGTTTAAGTTTCACCAAGTGTAGTAATGGATTGATTTTAAGTAAGAATTTGTAATGAATATATTCTGGGCTTCCGGTAATAAAGTTGTTACTGGTGACGTAGTAGAGTGTTAATCTCTGAGAAAACTCTGCGTATCTCCGGTTTACTAATTGTCCCAGTCATAATTCAATTACTATAATTCTGAAAGAAATTAAAATGAATGTTTAAGTATTATTGAATGAATGTAAGTGATGTCGTGTGTCAGATCTTTTGGGTCTGGGGCGTGACAACAAGTAAGCTGTAGACCAACATTGAAGGCCCCAAAAGATTGAAGTGGGTAACCAAGTTCTAGTTTATTTGCGCAAAGAAATGATGTCGATTAGTGCTTATGGGAAACTCAAGAAGAAAAGATATGGCTTTTACTAAATTTTGAATCAGATCAACGATAATGCTTATATTGTAGATCTTTCAGCAAACATGGGCATTTCTAAAACATTAAATATTATGTACTTATCACCTTTTTATTTGGAGGAGAAGCTTTATGATTACTCGAGAACGAGTTCTCTGCAAGTGGAGGAGAATGATGAAAGACATCGCAATCAGGCCATTGCATTGGTAAAAGAAATTAGAAGCATCCCAATTTACCACCACCAACACATGTTATGGAGCCCAATAAAAAGATAAAAAAAAAGTTTATTTTAATAGCGTGTAATTACATTTATTATGATAGTTGTGTTTACTATTGAATTTATTTCATCTTGATAATAGTTGTAAGTTTGACAGTTAGTTATAGTTTCATTAATTATTGTACTTTGAAAGTTGTAATGAATATTAAGCATTCCAAGTGGTCTTTATAAATATTAAGAGGGATGAGAGGAAAATAGAACATATATTATTCAGAAAATCTTGTCTTGAATTAGTCTTTTAACTAATTCTAATTTGCGTTATATTGAACGATATCAAGATATTTACGTTTTCACGAATGACACTGCGAGCCCATCAATATTTGTCTAACAATCGGTGGCCAGTAAGGGCTGCAGTTGCCCAGAGATTACAAAATGGTGGTAGTTGGTGTAGTTATGAATGGATGGGACAATGTGCAGTGTGCGAGATTAGGGTCTTTTTTATTTTTTTTTAATTTTATTTCTAAAGAAAAGAATGTATCTTGTCCTATGATCAATCCACTTATATATATTATAGGTTATGCTATATGATGAATGTCCCATTTAATAAGAGAATACTGCACTTTTTAAATAATATTTAAATTATTTGTCCTAAATTAATGTATTAAATAGTTATTGAGTTGTTAAATATTGTAAATTTTAAAATTATTTATTATATTATTTGATCACCCTAATAAATATTTGATATATTATTTATGATAAAAAATTTAAAATATCATTTAAAAAATATAACATTATTTCAATTTATAAACATTAGAGGCTACACTTTGATATTGTATCTATTTGTCATTTTATCAATTAAGTGCGTGTTTAATTAAACTTTTTTATTTGTTAAAAGAGTTTTTTTTTTTTAAAGTTAAAAACTCTTTTAAATTTTTTTTATGACGTTTGGTTGCAATTAAAAAATAAATTTTAAATATTAAAGAAATTATTTACCTTTACTTGTAAAAGCTCAATTTGAGTTTTTAAGAGTAGAGCTTTTTGAATTTATTTTTTTGATATATTTGTATGTGGACTCATATATCATAATAATATTTTTTTAATTTTATAGTATACTTTTTATAAAAAAAAAATCTATTTAACTAACATATTTTTAACATTTAGTTGAAAGCCACTAGATCTTTGTATCTTTACAATCATCATCTCTATAAGGCTTGACTTTTTATTTTTATTTTTTATCATAGACATGTAGTGTTTTATTTTATTTTATTTATTATTTTTATAATAAACATAAAATTTATTTAATTTGTTGATTGTTATGTATTAATTTTATTTTAATTCTTGTAAATTTATATTTATTAATGTTTAAAATTTTAATTATTTTAGTCATTATTTCACAATATTCATAAAAATAAATTTTAATATGAATCACTTTTGTATTATTTATATAATACGTTAATAAATTTTAAAAATTAAATCAAAAATTTTATTTTATGTAAAAAAATAAATTCTCTAAAATTTAAATTTAAACTATATTAAGTATTTTTTTAATAATTTAATAATAAATAGTCACTTTTAATAATATAAAACCACACTATTAATTACTTCAAAGAATTTTTTATTAATAATTAAATAATAAATAAATTTTTCATAAAAATTTTACTTTTAAAAATTCTATTTAAAAAATTTAATTAATAACCCCTAAACCAGATGCCTGTAGAGTCGTTTCAGATATAAACCGTTGGACGAACACTTTTGAAATCGAACAGAAAGGTGATTCCCGAGATTGTAGAGAAGCAATGTTCAGAATTTTAGGAACTGTACTAGCCAAAGTAAAAAAGATAAATAATCAGGTGGGTGTGGGAGGACTGCAGAGGTTGCTTGCCAGAATTACGATTTCTTATTTCCCTAGGAAAGACGGTAGCCATGAACGCATCAGGCTCTCTCTCCATTTTGTTGTCTATCAATCATCATTTTATAAAAAGTCTACCACCACCAGCCACTGACAGCCGCCCTCAAAAGTAAACGCTGAAAAAAATTCTTATATTTCATGATAATGATAATGGTAATGGGTGATGATAATAATAATAATACCACTAGCCCCTTTTATATTGTCCATTATAATATCAACAACTCAACGTCATACACGCACGCACGCCCCCCACTCTCTCTCCTTCTCCATCTCTCTCCTATCCCTCTTTGTGGAGTCAATGAATGGTGGGTTTACTGCAAAAATCTCAAATGAACCATGTACTTCTCTATTGCCTTTTTCTTTAATATTTGCGCTTCTTGTTTTGTTAAGATGATGATGATAATAGATGGTGGCGGTGTACAACAACAGAAATCAAGAACAAGAACATCCTTCCCCATGGTCTCGTCGATGGTTCTTATTATTGTATTACCATTATTGTCATGTCAGGCTGCCGCTTGCAACCAGAATGATCGTGATTCTCTCTTATCCTTCTTTTCCAATATATCATTCTCATCATCTTCATCTTCTCCGTTGAAATGGTCTTCTTCTGTTGACTGTTGTCTATGGGAAGGGGTTGATTGCGATGAAACAGAGGATCGTGTTACCCATCTTCGTCTACCCTCTAGAGGCCTAAGCGCCACTCTTTCCCCAACTCTAGCAAACCTCACTCGTCTCACTCACCTTGACCTCTCACATAATCGACTCTTTGGTCCCATCCCCACCGATTTCTTCTTCTCCCTCAATCGCCTCCAAATTCTTGATCTCAGCTTTAATCATCTCATTGGTGAATTACCATCGTCATCATCCAATAATAGTAATGTTACTCCTATTGACATCCAGATTTTGAATTTGTCCAGCAACCGTTTCCAGGGGGAGATCCCATCCACTACTACATTCATTGAGGCAGCTTGGAATCTGACCAGTTTTAATATAAGCAACAACAGTTTTACAGGCCCAATCCCTTCTTTCATATGCCTTAATTCTTCCGGCTTCCGCTCAGTGAGGCTGTTGGATTTCTCATACAACGACTTCAATAATGAAATTCCCTCTGGACTAGGCCAGTGTTCCCAATTAGAGATTCTTCGAGCGGGTTTCAACAATCTCTCAGGTACAGTGCCTGAAGACATTTACAGCATAACCTCGCTTCAACTACTTTCCTTAGCCGCCAATCACCTTTCTGGACCCATCGGTGGTTCCATCGTCCGTCTCACCAACCTCAAAGTCCTTGAGCTATATTCCAATCAATTCAAAGGATTAATCCCCAAGGATATTGGTAAGCTCTCCAATTTGGAACAACTCCTCCTTCACATCAACAACCTCACTGCTTCTCTGCCTGCATCTCTCATGAATTGCACAAAACTCACCACACTAAATTTGCGTGTCAATAACTTGGAGAGTCCTCTGTCGGCTTTTAATTTCTCCACACTTACGCAGCTTAACACACTTGACCTTGGTAACAATAACTTCACAGGCATCTTGCCACCAAGTCTTTATTCGTGCAAGTCCCTGACTGCTGTTAGACTGGCAAGTAACCAGCTGGAAGGACAAATTTCGCCAGACATTCTTACTCTGCAATCCCTGTCTTTCCTCTCCCTTTCTGACAACCACCTAACAAATGTAACTGGGGCAGTAAGGAATCTCATGGGCTGCAAGAATCTCACTACACTCATCATTTCCAAGAATTTTGCCAATGAACAGATACCACATGATGAAAACACAGTAGACTCTGATGGATTCCAAAATCTCCAGGTTTTGGGATTAGGTGGTTGCCAATTCACTGGTCTAGTGCCCAACTGGCTAGCTAAACTCAAGAACCTGGAGGTCTTGGACCTGTCTGTTAATAAAATTACAGGTTCAATTCCTGGTTGGTTGGGTAATCTAACAAACCTTTTCTACATAGACTTCTCTCATAACCTGCTGTCAGGAGAATTTCCCAAGGAAGTTGCGCTATTGCCGGCACTAACATCTCAAGAGGATAATGATCAAGTGGACCGAAGTTATCTAGAGCTGCCTGTATTTGTTATGCCGAACAATGCTACTAATCAGCAATACAACCAGCTATCTAACCTGCCACCTGCTATATACCTAGGAAACAACAGTCTTAGTGGCAATATCCCTGTGGAAATTGCCCAATTGAAGTATCTTCATGTGTTGGATCTCAGCAATAACAATATCTCAGGCAACATTCCAGATGAATTATCCAATCTCACCAACTTAGAGAAATTGGATCTCTCTGGCAACCATCTATCCGGAGAGATCCCTACATCACTCAAAGGTCTCCATTTCTTGTCTTTTTTCAGTGTGGCACACAATAATCTACAAGGACCAATTCCTGCCGGAGGCCAGTTCGATACCTTCCCCTCCTCCAGCTTTGAAGGGAATCCTGGGTTGTGTGGTTCGATACTCCAGCGCTCTTGCCCTAATTCACCAGCAGCAACCCGTCTTCCTACTGCACCTCATAAAAGCACAAACACAAAACTTCACGTTGGACTTGCCCTTGGTATCTGCTTTGGCACTGGTTTAATCATCACTACGCTAGCATTGTGGATATTATCCAAGAGAAGGATCATTCCAGGAGGAGATCCTGATAAGATCGAATTGGATACAATCTCAAGCACCTCCAATTTTGGGGTTCCTTGGGATGCTGACAAGGATACCAGTCTAGTTATATTGTTCCCAAACAATACTAACGAAATTAAGGATCTTACTATATCTGAACTCTTGAAAGCAACTGACAATTTCAACCAAGCAAACATCATCGGCTGTGGGGGCTTTGGTTTGGTTTATAGAGCAACATTGGCAAATGGGACCAAGCTCGCTGTTAAGAAGCTCTCTGGAGACTTGGGTCTCATGGAAAGGGAATTCAAAGCAGAGGTGGAGGCTCTGTCCAGAGCACAACACAAGAACCTGGTTTCCCTGCAAGGCTACTGTGTGCACGAGGGTTTTCAGCTATTAATATATTCCTACATGGAGAATGGAAGTCTGGATTACTGGTTGCATGAGAAATCTGATGGAGCATCTCAACTAGATTGGCCAACTAGACTGAAGATTGCAAGAGGGGCGAGTTGTGGGCTGGCGTACATGCACCAGATATGTGAGCCACACATTGTGCACCGTGACATCAAGTCCAGCAATATTCTTCTTAATGACAAGTTTGAGGCACATCTTGCCGATTTTGGATTGTCACGATTGATTCTTCCGTATCATACACATGTAACAACTGAACTTGTGGGTACCTTGGGCTACATTCCTCCGGAATATGGGCAAGCATGGGTAGCCACTTTGAGAGGGGACGTGTACAGTTTTGGGGTGGTAATGCTTGAGCTGCTAACTGGGAAGAGGCCTGTGGAGATATTCAAGCCGAAGATGTCAAGAGAACTGGTTGGGTGGGTGCAGCAGATGAGGAGCGAGGGCAAACAAGAGCAAGTGTTTGATCCAATCCTGAGAGGAAAAGGTTTTGATGAAGAGATGTTGCAGGTGCTAGACGTGGCCTGCATGTGCATCAGCCAAAACCCCTTCAAGAGACCAACCATCAAGGAAGTTGTCGAATGGCTAAAGAATGTGGGACTGGGAGCAAACAATTACCACACAAATGAAAACAAGGGCTAGTACAAGATGCAATTCTTCTTCAACACATCTCTCCTTTAGGCACAAAAATATGTTAGTGGATTTTAAATGCAAGATTTTCACTTTGTTTCGTTTCACCCTTTTGTAAATGAAATTTGTCATATATCACATTGGTTTATAGTTGTATAAAGAAAGAAATTACTGTTAAGCCAGCATTTTCTCCTAAGCCAATATTTGTATTGACCTTGGACTTGGACTTGGTGATCATACTATTCTAAAAAGGAACGAGTTCTATTACAATTTTATTCGTCCTAAGCTACCGTCCGTTAAATAGAGCATCTACTCAGCTTAGTTTGATGCAGAACGACACAGGCATACTAACAAACACCTAATGTGCGCGAGAGTAAGGCTTCCAAACGAGAAAATGGCTCCATTTCCAAATTACTATATATAATAGTTACTATCAAACATAAGTAACGATGGTTAGAACTTAAAAGCAGGAAGACATGATTAACCAAATATAATCATGTAATATAATTCCGCTCGTTATCGCTAAGCCGGGGAACAAAAGAAAAAGAAATTTCTCAGTAGAAGCAGAGGAACAGTTGTGATTCTGATTTGCTTATCTATATATATATATATAGAGAGAGAGAGAGAGAGAGAGAGAGTAGTTTTATATTTAGAATTGAGCAATACTATATTTCTAAATTGATATTTTATATTTTATATTTTAAATTGAGATATTAAATAATAATTGAAATATGAAATAATGTAAAAGTTAAAATTATTTATTATTTAATACATTATTTTTTATTAAAAAATTTAAAATATTATTTAAAAAGTGTAGCATTATTTTTTAAAATATAAAAATTATATTTTAATTAATATATTATTAATTGATGACTATTATTTATTAGATAATTATTAATTCTAATTAATAAAAAAATTTAGATACTATATTAATTAAAATATAAATTTTATATATAAATATAATATTATTGGTAATAGTTATTTTTTTATCACAAGTATTACATCTCAATTATAAATTATAATTCAAATTGTAAAGTATTATATCTCAATTATAATATTACAACTCAAATATTAACTATTTTTTATTACAAATATTATATTTCAATTATAAATCACAACTTAAATCACAAAGTATTATATCTTAATTATAAATTATAAATAATTATAATTGTTCTTCTCTAGATTTCGGGTCAAACCCTAAACTTAAAAATGGGGTCTCTCATTTTAAAGAAATTTAGTCAAAATAGGGAATAAATGCATCCCTTAGATTAAGAAAATGTTATCCCCAAAATAAAAAAAATTATTTAGGGAATAATTATTCCTTAAATTATAAATTATTATCCTTTTAATTATAAAATTTATGAGAAGATTGATGACATGCTTAAAGAAGACTCACCAACCATACTTATAAAATGAGGCATTTTCAAGAGATGATAGGGACTTGACTTTCCTCTCTACGCAGAAGCTTTTCTCTTTATACACAATATATTTTCTTTTATTACTTGTAATGGCCATGATGCCTTCTTGTAATCACCTTGATAGATAGTGCATATGAGTGAGTCTAAAGTTCGATAAAGTAGACATAAGCCCGGATTGGGCTGAACCATTATATATCTTGTGTTATCTTTTATTTTTCTATCTTTATTTTTTGTCTCTACTAAAAACGTTTCTAACAAATAAATAAATTTAACTCGTTGACTCGGGAGTTCTTCAAATTTTTGGGTCAACAGTTTGGCGCCGTTTGTGGAAAATGCAACAAAAAGTCATGAAAACTAACTATGGAGTTTACACAACAAAAAGATAAGTTGTTAATTTGGTATCAATATTTGATTTTTTTTTTTAAATATTTTTATGAAGATTAATTCAGTTAAAGATTTTTTACGCTAATGCCCAAAATTTCTTTTTTGAATGAATTATGTACCAGAGTAATTTTATCTGCAAAAAAAAAAAAATGCTAAAACAAGAAGGCAAGACACGACCAGGATGCACACTTAAATGGAGCATCATCTCTAAGGAGATAAAACCTTTTCTTTGCTAGATTCGTGTGATGGGTGCATTAAAAAAAATTAATCTGTACAAATGACTTTCGGATCTTCAAAATGTTGAGGAAGAGAACAAATGATAGCACATATATAAAAAGGTATTCAACCATCTAGCTTGTTTAAAAAAATATATATATGTATAGCAAAAAACAAAAAAGATGTGTATGCCAAAAAAAAAAGAAGCTGCTCGTATAAAGAAAAAAATAGCTCCTACTCAATAAAAAAAAAGTATGAGTAGGTGCAGTATAAAAGAAGAGCAGATTATATTAAAAAAAAAAGTATGAGCATGTGCAGCATAAAAGAAAATCAGCTCATGTAAAAAAAAAAAAGAGTATGAGCAGGAGCAGCTCATGTCATAAAAAAAAGTGTTATGAATAGCTATAAAGAAAAAGAAAGAGCAACTTGTGTTAAAAAAAAATTATGAGCAAATACAGCATGAAGAAAAAGACAGAGCAACTTGTGTAAAAAAAATTATGAACAAGTGTAGTGTTGTGTGTTTTCTATAACACAAATTAGCGCAAGTGCACGTTGTCGCAACAAGTAATATATGATGAGAAAAGTGTCGATCCCACAGAGAATGATTTGTCTTTTCTAGTTTAAGTACTGAAATGGTGTCTTTCTACTATTGTCCAGAAAATGATTTAATGTATGAGATTAAACTACTCAAGTGAAAGAACAACTTAATTATGCTAAGTGATAAACTAAATTGCCAACAAGTTAAATTCAATATGATAAATCCTAAGATTACAAACTATCTCCCATTATGCAAATAAATTCAGCAAAATCTCTTTCAGGTCTATTGGTTCTCAACTTGATATATTGACCAAAACACTTAACATATCACAAGCCTCTTTTGCAGGTCAAGCAAATATATTATATCCAATCAAATATCTATATGTCTATGATAAATAAATTGAACAAAATTCATTAAGCACAAGTTTTATGAGCCATACATGCTTTATGAGTATATGTCTATCTCATATGAAACTCAAGTGTACTACACTATGATCATGCATCAATATGCTTAAGACTGAATACCTAAATGCCTTTGTCAAGTTTATTTAAGTATTTCTAGATCAATTTAACTACTGGCCAAGTAATCAAATAGCATTAAGCACAAGCACAATGAATATATCAAAAACTGAATTAATACCATAAAAGAGAGAGCTAAAATCAATCACATAATGAGTTAAAGGATGTAATCCTAGATTAATGAAATTAGTTCATCATTAAACTACACAATCTTGAAGCTAATTCCATCAATACATGCAAACTAAACATCTTACAACAAGTAGAAGATCAAAGCAAAGAAGACATCCCTGTCAAATGTCTTTAATGTTGAATCTTGCTTTCCTCCTCTTTGATTTCTCCAAACTTAGAAGTTAGGTGTTTATTTTGTGTTCCAGCTGCTGTCCCAGCAGGAGTCTCCTTTCAAAATGTAAGTTTTGTGCAAATATATAGGTAAGAGCACGAAATTGGGGCGCACTTAGGGTTGCTTTTGGATTTCCTGATTTTTAGCATCCTGTCAACTTTTGCTGTCCAGGTTTCAGTGCCGCGGCATTGGGATTCAATGCCGTGGCGCTCACTTTCTGCAATCGGAGCCGCGGCATTGAATGCCCCGGCGCTCAAATGAATGCCCCGGCATTGTATTGTAGCAAACAGTGCCTCAATTTGTATTTTTATCTCTAATGCTCCCATTTGAGTCCGGTTTCTCGTGTGATGTTCCAAATGTCTTTGAACCTAAAATTCATAAAGAAAGTGCACAAGTACAAACAATTTGAGGTCTAAATGAGCAAATATTAATCTTAGGAGTATCAAAATATCATATGAAAATATGTATTATCATGCAGCGTGAAGAAAAAGAAAAAACTCCACTATTAAAAAAAAGATATGAGCAGATGCAGCATGAGAAAAGAAAGAAAGAGTAGCTCCTGTTTAAAAAAAATTAAGTAGGTATAGGTGCAATATTAAAAAAGAAAAGTTGCTCAGTATAAAGGAGAAAAACGGCAGCCCCTACTATAAAAAAAGAATGTTAATCCAATAATAACATTAGCTTAGGGTGAAGAAATGTAAAAAGAAAAATTAAAAGGAAATGAAGAGCAGTTGTGCCTATTTAGTTTCCTTAGTAAAAAAAAAGAAGCTGCTCGAGTGTAAAGAAAAAAAAAATAGCTCTTACTTAGTAAAATAAAAAATTGATCAATATAAAAAAAAAGGCAGCCCTTGTTATAAAAAAAAACCAAGGTATGAGAGAGCACCGAGTAGGGTTGAAAGTTCTAAAGGGCTTTTATCATTAAGCCTTTCAAAATTTTGAAGAATTACACTTTTTGTATCATAATTTTGAGAGTTTTCAATAGGCCCTCAGACAGAAATCTTCTTATCAAGAAACCTGGGCACTTAATTCTCCCAAGGCTGACCACTTAGAAACTGACCTGAGCAAGTCAATTAAGCTCTCAAGAAACTCACTCACTTAAAGTTTTTACCAAGACCAGAGCAAGTCACTTAGGCTCTTAAAGAGCCCATTCACTCAATTTTCCACCAAGGACACCGAGCTGGTCACCACTTAAGTTCTTACCAAAAATCTCAAGCTAGTCAATTAAGCCCTCCTATAAGGCCATCATAAGTTTATCATAAGCCCTTCTATAAGGCCGTTATAAGATTTTATAAAGGCCGTTGTAAGTCCTCATACAAGACCTTGTGCGGAGGATCGACACCGCACAAGAAGATCTTGTTAGGGACCAGCTCCTCGGGATATACAAGACTTTGTATGGAGGATCAACGCTTCACAAGAAGATCCTACCATGGACTAGCTCTTGAGGATAATTTGGCAGAACTAGCTCTTGAGGATAATTTACAAAATATTCTCGAGGCCACATAAGCCTTTCTCGAGGCCAAGCAAACCCTTACCAAGACTGCACAAAGCCCTTACTGTTGGAATTTATACTTATGTGCCATCTATTTATGTATGAATATTTGTTTAATATTTATACTAGTATTACCATTTCATTAAATTGCTAATTATATTTTATATATAGTAAGATGCTTGCAACATTTCAGACATTGTATAATCTGAAAGAGTTTAGATCTGGTCTAAAGAAGTTTAGATCAGTGCTAAGCATTAGCAATGCTGATAGTTATAATTACTAAGAGATGGCACTGATAAGAGTTATCAAGTTATAAGAGTTGGCGATATCAAAAGAGTTAAAGCCTTATCTAAATTGATACGAAGACCTGAGAACATATTAGTAATGACGTAATTACAAAGAGTTACAAATAGTGCTAAAAAATGTCATTATGCAAATATATTCTCAAATATTATGTACCTGATCTATCTTCACCGATGCTAGTCTACCAACTTAATAATTATATAGATCGGTGTATGTCTATATTTGGATGGTCCAGATGGTTAATCTTAGCAGTCTATGAGTTTAATGGAAACTCATATAGAGATACAAGTATTCAGTAAGGACTGAATATTGAACAGACTCATGAAGACCTCTAATAGACATCCCATAAAACTATCAATTGAGGGTCTTTCGAGTTAAATAGTATTTGTGGTCCTTTAACCATATGCTACAGAGGGCTTGTAAGTGATCCAACATACTTTGATTCCATAAATATTTGCGAATATTATTTATTGAAATACAATTCTAGAGATAAGCTTATGGTTGGGCATATGGAGATTTGACGATGTTGATCTATATCCCCGCTCTACCCGGATATAAATGATAGAGGGATTATACGAATATGTTATAACCTCAATTTATATGGTCTAATATGCGGCTTTGTAATATCCGTAACGTATGTGTGGGGCATCGTTCACAGACATATGAAGGAGTTTCATATGACAATTCGGGCGTGGACCTAGAGAGTTTCACAATATGAAGTGTACTTGTAATATCCAATCCCCATTAGTAGTATTGGTGCCTTAATTTCGGTATAGAGTAATGAAGACACTGTAGGGTTACCCGATTTTAACCCTATTAGAAATATTTTCTTTATGGTACGCGTAAGAGATATTAGACCTAATTTGGTAATTTCACACTTGATCGGAGCGTCGGACGACCCTAGAATATTTTTGGGAATTTTTCTTTATTGTCTTGGAAAAGGAAATTCTAATTTATTATATGAATTTTCATTTAAGGGTTATGTATGGAACAAGCCTTTGTTGAGAAGTATAATCCATATATTAGAGAATGGACCAATTAGAAGAAATCTCATAGATTGCCAAGTTGGAAATTCTCGTTAGTTCTTTGGACTATTCTAACTAGATAGTTACAAATGAACTAATTACATACTTAGTTTCCAACTAATGGAAAAGTAGTAATTTAGAGTAAGTTGAGGGGCAAAATAATCAATTAATGGATAACTACATATATGTTGAAAGTGTGTAGATTTTTCAAGAGAACAAAAAGCAAACACTTAGAGCAAAAAGAGAGCAAATTCGAGCTAGAAGAGTGGTGCTGCTACAGTGACCTTTCAAGTTTTTTTTTCCATGATTTTTCATACTTAATCAAGCTAAAATAAGGTTACATACCAATTCCTAAGCTCAATTGAAGCCCCAATTAGTGAAAATTCAAGAAAAAGAGGTAAGAAAAGCAATGTTTTATGAGATTGATAAGTAAACTTTAAGGATTGCTTAAATTGATGTTCTTGTATGTATTCTTGGTTTAGATTTAGTTGAATTCTAGTGTGGAGCTTGAAGAAGTTATCAATTTGAAGAAATTGACAAGGTAAGAATTAAGGTTTTGGGTGATTTGAATGTAGAGACTTCAATTGGTAGTAATTAGGGTATTAGAATGAAATTGGCTTGATTTTGATATAATTGAAACAAGAAATTGAGAAAAGAAATGTGTTGGAACATAGGGTGAAAATCTGCCACTTTAGGGAAGTTAGGGATTGTGTGGTGTTTTGATTGAGTTGTTGTGTATAAATGGTGCCTTATGTATGTTGAATGTATATGGTTGATGGAAAAACCAAAAATGAAGAAAATGAGACATAATTGTCCATTTTGGAAAGGTGAAGGGCAATTATGTCCAACCAAGTTATAAGGCGTTTAACAATTTTCAAGGCGCCGGGTGGTGAGTTAGATTAAATTAAATGACTCCGTAAATAAAAATTAGAAAGTAGTATGCATTCGGGCTTTGTATGCCGATTATGGCGTTTAGTAGTTAAATGAGATTCTAGCATTCGATTTGATTTTAAATGTTATTTATGGCGCGTAGGTGAAGAAAACTGAGAGCGGTAACGGAAGCAGGAATCCGGAATGAAATTGAGCGCAGAGTGGTTGTGAGTAAAAATCTGTCTTTTCTGTTATCTTTCGTTTATTATGTTTCTGTATAATGAAAATGTATGTTTTATAAGCTTTCAATGCATAAACATGATTTATGATCTTGATATATATCCATAGATATGCATTTACATGTTTGATTTAAGAAACAGTTTTAAAATTTCAGTATTCGTTTTAAAGGCCATTGGTACCCTCAGATTATAGTGGTGGTGATTATATTAGACCCGGTCGGTATATCTCGTGCACATGGGTAGATCATAGAGGTGTGTCACTAACTTCAGAAAGTCAAGATGTCGAGTCATGTGAGTTACTCTATGTGTACGGGGTATTGTCTCGCTATATGTATGCGATGTAGGATTCCCCTGCATAGTTAGTGAGATGTCACTGTGGGTGCTGCTAGTTGAGGTGCCCCATGACCTACTCACGTGTGCGGTGCTAGTTGAGTCGTTGCATGAGTATAGAGCTTTAGGGTTACTATTGGTACAGTTTAGAAAGAAAATGGCCGAGCGAGGACTTTACTAGTTTCGATTTACCAATAGCATTTATGCATTTATATGCACACGACAGTTATTATGTTATATAGATTTTAGATATTGTTTTCCAAAGATGTAGATAAAACCCGTTCGACAAGATTTCATCAGCATATGACATTAGAAACCGTTTTACATCAGTTTTAGAAGTATGATTTATGCATGTACTTTAAGATTTACTATCTATGCATAGTATTATTTTATTTGAAATTTTAATTGCACGCACTGAGCTCATTTAGTTCACTCGTTTTGTGTTTTATGTTTTCTAAACCCCCTTCCCAGGTGCAGGTCTCGGTACGTAAGCTGCTGATTCTCCTATTGCTGAGTAGTGGGCCAAGTCTGAAGATCATTTTTGTATATGTAAAAGTGCTAAATAGCACCCTTTACTTTTTGCATAGTAGTTGTTAGCATGTATATTTGTATATATGTTTTGAACCAACAAGAAGAGATTTCGATATTATGATGATCGTTTTTACTTTTTATGAGTATGCTAATTTTGTGATTTAAATAAAACTATTGAGTTGTGTTGGATTTGGTTTTGGAAAAGTATTTGAAATAGAAGTGAAATTTCTTTATAGGTTTATATAAATTTTTCGAAAAATTGGGGAAACTCTGCCTATTTTTCTTTTAAAAATTAAGATGTCGTTTTTATGTACATTAAATTTTTTTTTCAGCAATAGTAAGAACTAAAAAGGGATTCATCTCGCGAAATTTCTCATCTTGCCGAGTTATATTTTGAGAAACTTCTGTCAGGGTGCCCGGTAGGGTTGCTGGGATCTACTGTAAAAGGTCTCGGGTCGGGTCTTGTCTGTACTCACCTGTACTGGAACAACATTATGGATTGAACAGTTCCATCGTAGAAATTTCTGAAATTGAAAATATATTTCAAGGTTTCTCAGATTGTGCACTTGATTAGATTTAAATACTAAGTACATCACTTAATTTGTAACACCCTCCTCACTCGCCTCTTATCGAGAAATGAAATTAGGGGGTGCTACGATAGCATCGAACACAAACAATAATAATAATTATTCAAACTTTAAAAATACTTTTTATTTTATAAACATTTACGGAGAAAAACTGACAGAGTCTCCCCTAAAATTAGATTTTTACGCTACTTGTAACAAAAGCAAATACTCCAAAATTTCAATATTCATTCTCAACTAACTTCCATTTTTTTCAGTAAATATTCACAACTCATATTGCAATCTAAATGCATTAAACCTTCACCAAACTATTTCACATCTAACATATTATCAAAATAAATATCATATATCATCATGGTTTTAAAAGAGACAATTTCGAAGAAATACATATAGACATGCACATACACTTAATGTCAATAATATAATATATAACAGTTTATAGACAAATAAAATATCTACAAAAAATAATTATATATATAGAGGATGTGAGCGACTCTAAGCTGCAGTAGAAAGATTTACTCTTCAGTCTTTAGTGATAGCAACTCTACTACCTATGCATGGTAAATCCAATGCGCTAAGCACAATAACTTAGTGGGTGTACACAAAAATTGAAACAGTATAATAAAATTTTATTACCTTTTTAAAAATAAACCATATATATACAATGAAATTTTTAATAATAATCAATTTTTGCCATATATCATAATAAATCAAAATTTATCAATTAATCAATTCATTAAACCAAAACATTATTCAATTTCTCATTTCAATTAATCAAAATATATATATATACAACTATCATATTTATAATTAATCCAAGTAGACGCCCAAAATAAACACTGACACGATACTATAGATTGGCTAATGGGCTAACAAAATATCAAATAATGATCTGGCATTGGCCACTCGATGACTACCCACTGGATCTAGAACAGATCAAAATAGATAACAGATCAGATACACAGAGTAGTGTCATCGAACAAGCAAATGGCGTAGTACTGCTATAATACCCTATTGGCATGCCAACTACCAATCCTCCCCTACCAATGTTCAGGTTTACTTAGGGTGTCTCAATAGTATTAATAATACATTTTTTTTAAAAAACTTTTTAACACAAATTTATTATTATTAAACAAAATTATTATACAAATTCATATTTACTCAATTTTTCTGATTATTCATATTTAGACATAAATATTTTTTTATTATTACAAATAGGCCCAAAATTTTCCACTATTCACCTTTATACCTAAAATTTTCAAAATTTTACACATAAGCCCAAATGTTCCAAAATTTTTTATATAGGTCCAGAATATTCAAAAATACCCAAATAAGTTTCTGATTTTCCAGATTTAACAATTCAGCCCAAAATTTTTCAAATTTTCACTTATAGGCCCATTTGTTCCAAAAATTTACCATTAGGCCCCAATTTCTTCAACAAGTCATATATAAGTTCTAATTCCATAATAATTCACATAAATACATAAAATTTTTAGATGTTTACAAATTAGTCCAAAATTTTTTAGAATTTTCCATATAAGTCATATTTTCTCAAAATTCATATTTATGTCCAATTTTTCTTTTCTTTTCAATTTTGACCATCAATTAATATCCAATACTCAAAATATATTTAATACATTTAGAAGCAATATAATTATCAATTTAATGACATAGTTCAACATACTCATCCATCATATTAATAAAATACATCAATATACACTAAATTTTCTAAAGTAAGAATTTAAGTTTCAAACTGAAGTGTACACCAACCTTATAAGCTTAATTCATCCACTTGACTCACATCTTCTCCTTCTCCTTCCCTTGGCTATCCTTGGCCAAAATTTTACCTTCATTTGCCAAAATACACAAATAATGAATAAAATTCTAATTTACCAAATTAAAAGCATAATTCACTAATTCTACATGGCTACTTCATCTATTAACCCTTAAAACCCCAAATCCATATTCAATAGAATTTTTAGCATCAACTCAACTTGAATAACACCTTATACCTTGAAATTGATCCTTGAAACTTGATGAAGAGGGGTTTAATTAAGGGTTTGGAGGCTTAATTTACTAATGGAAGTATTGAGAATTGTTGAATTTAAAGGGGGATAAAAGAAAATTTGAGAGAAAATGCAAAAGAAAGGGGGGTGGGACGGCCAAAGGGTTTTGAATTCTCTAATTTTTTAATACTATTCTCCCTTTTATAGCCTTCATTTTTATTTTCAAAAATACCCCCAACTAAACCCAAAATTACAAAAATGCCATTGGTTAGAAATGGTGGCATTTGATTGGTCCAAAAATTCTAAAAACTATTCATAACTAAACTAAATAAAAAATCTAGTTTAAATCTAACTAATTCTAGTAAATTTCATTTAACAATGTTGGCAAAATTCTATTGGTCCAAATGTTAGAAAAGTTTTAATAGCATAGGTTTTAATTCCATGCAAACACTTATACCATACTACACTTTTTCAACCAATCAAATTCTTCCATTTCTTTTGACTAATAAATTCTATCAAAATAAATAAAATTTTGGGGTATTACATAATTAGTTGATAAGAGTTGTTAACTAATTAGATGTTAACAAGTGGCACAATTTTATTCTATGAATTATTTCATCATGAATTCACACATTAACAATGTTAGTAAAATCAAATAAGGTAAAAATTAATTATTCTAATAGCTTTTGAATAATTAAATAAATATTATTTAAATAAATAAAATATACTTTTTTAATTATTTTTTATTTTATTGTTAAATGAAAGTACCTAATTTGAGAAATATAAATTAAATGGTGGAGCACTATTTGTAGAATTAATGGTCCATTATTATTAGACCATCAAAAAATAATTTTTAGTAGTTGGCCACTTAACCTAATTTTGATGGAGTACTTGTAAAAGTGCTTAGAGCACAAAAATGGTTGGAATTGATTTTGATCAACAAAGTGTGAAGCAAAAATGTGGGAATATAAAGGATTTGTGAGAGTTTTTGGTTTTGGAGAGTTTTCTCACAACAAGTTTTTTTTAATTAAGGGTTGTGAGAAAAATTAGAGAGAAAGAAAAATTAATTCATCTTATATTTATTTTAAGAAATAAAAACTTGTTGCTGAAAATTTAGTTGCTACTATTTTAGCTTCACAATCCCACTGGATTAGAATGTAAATGAACCAACGATGAAACCTTAGACTCAATCGAGCAAAATACCTTTGAGACACCATCCACGTAGGTTAGAAAGGGTATCAAGGCCACATGATAGGTATGGTTCAATACCTGAAAGTGCTCTTGGTGTTTTCTTGATTGAATAAAAAGATCATTTAACTTATAGAGAGGCGATGTTGGACATCGATTCAAAAAAATGGCAAGAGACCATGAAATCTGAGATTGACTCAATGCATTACAATTAAGTCTGAGAGTTGGGTGAGCTTCTTGAAGAAATTGTTCCTATCGATTTTAAATGAATTTATAAGCAGAAGCGTAGGCTCGATGAAAAAGTAGAGACTTTCAAGGCCTGTCTGGTGGTAAAAGATTATACTCAGCGATCTAGAATCGATTATAAAGAAACCTTCTCACTAGTAGCGATGCTTAAGTCAATTCAAATTTTACTAGCAAATGTTGCATATTATGACTATGAAATTTGGCAAATGGATGTAAAAACAGCATTCTTAAATGGATATCTTGAAGAAGAGATCTATGTGGAATAATCTGAAGGTTTTACATCTAGCCAAACTTTTGGTTTAGTATGCAAATTGAAGAAGTCTATTTATGGACTTAAGCAGGCTTTTCAAAGTTGGAATCTTCATTTTGATGAAGTAATCAAAGGGTCTAGTTTTGTCCAGAACGAAGAAGAATCATATGTGTATAAAAAGAGTAGTAGGAGCCTGGTAGTCTTCTTAGTTTTTTATGTGGATGACATACTCATTATCAGAAATGATATTGGTATGTTATAGTTAGTTAAAAGTTACCTTAGTAAGAATTTTTCCATGAAGGATTTGGAAAAAGCTTCATATATATTAGGTATAAAGCTTTATAGAGATAAGGCTAGGAGGTTTATAGGACTCTCTCAATCATTGTATATAGATAACATCTTGGAAATATATAATTTCAGTAACTGTAAGACAGTTAATATACCTTTTAGACAACACGTTTATCTTTCGAGGAATATGTGTCCTCAAAGTGAAGATGAAAAGGTTAGAATATCTAACATTGGATGGTAAGATGCTTGTAATGTTTTATACATTGTATGATCTAAACGCATTTAGATTTGGTCTAAAGAAGTTTAAATCAATGTTAAGAGTTCACACTGATAAGAGTTATCAGGTTATAAAAGTCAACGATATCTAAAGAGTTAGAGCCTTATCTGAAATGTGACAAAGACCTGAGAACATATTAGTAATGACGTAGTTGCAAACAGTTGCAAATAGTGCTAGAAAATGTCATTATGTAAATATGTTCTCAAATATTATGTTCCTGGTCTATCTTCACTGATGCTGGTTTATCAGCGAATACCTTAATAATTATATAGATAGGTGTATGTCTATATTTGGATGGTCCAGATGGTTAATCTTAGTAGACTATGAGTTTAATGGAAGCTCGTATAGAGATAAAAGTATTCAGTAAGGACTGAATATTGAACAGACTCACGAAGACCTCCAATAGACATCCCATAAAGCCATCAATGGAGGGTTTTTTGAGTTAAGTAGTATTCATGGTCCTTTGACCTGAATGCCATGGTTGGCTTACGAGTGATCCACCATACTTTGGTTTCATATATGTTAGAAATATTTTATATTCGATCGTCGGGTGTTGCTGGGTATGGTCCGATGCTCATGGAGCCTGATGTGCATAGATATGGGATCCATTAGCTCATTTGGGTGAGTAATATATCATAATGCTCTAAGATTGTATTTTAGAAAGTCTTATGGCCAAAAGCAGTAATTTCTGAAAAAAGAGTTTAACCCCAGGGATAAATAATATTATAAAAGTATTTGCGAATATTATTTATTGAAATACAATTCTAGAGATAAGCTTATGGTCGTGCATATAGAGGTTTGACGATGTTGATCTATATCTCCGATCTACTCGAATATAAATAATTGAGGAATTATATGAATATGTTATAACCTCAACTTGTATGGTCTAATGCACTGCTTTGTAATATCAGTTATGTGTATGTGGGGCATCATTCATAGATGTAATGTACAGAGGAGTTCCATATGATCATTCAAACATGGACCTAGAGAGTGTTATAATATTAAGTGTACTCGTTGCACAGTTCCATCCTAAAAATTCCAGCAAACTGAAAATATATTTTAGGGTTCCTTGGATTGTGCACTTGTCTAGACTTAAATGCTAAGTACATCACTTAATTAGTTGACAAGAGTTGTTAACTAATCAGATGTTAACAAGTAGCACAATTTTGTTCCATGAATTTACCCATTAACCATGTTAGTAAAATCAAATAAGGTAAAAATTAATTATTCAAATAGTTTTTGAATAATTAAATAAATAAAAGATAATTTTTATTTATTTGTTATTTTATTGTTAAATGGAAGACATACCTAATTTGAGAAATATAAATTAAATGGTGGAGCACCATTTGAAGAATCAACGGTCCATTTTTATTAGACCATTAAAAATGGCCACAAAAAATAGTTTTTGGTAGTTGGTCACTGAACCTAATTTTGGTGGAGCACTTATGAAGGGCTTAGAGCACAAAAAATGGTTGGAATTGATTTTGATCAACAAAGTGTAAAGTAAAAATATGGGAGTAGAAAGGATTTGTGAGATTTTTAATTTTGGAGAGTTTTTCTTTGAACAAAGGGTTGTGAGAAAAACTAGAGAGAAAAAAAAATTAATTCTTCTTATTTTTCTTTCAAGAAACAAAAACTTGTTGCTGAAAATTCAGTTACCATTATTCTAGCTTCATAATCCCACCGGATTGTTGTGAAATAGAATTGTACATAGTATACTTCTATGTGAGCTCAAAGTTGGAGTTAGGAAGAATTCAGAATTAAAATCTTTATCGAAGTTCTTTAAAGGTATATTTTCTGTAATCTTATATTCTTAATGATGTAAGTTACATATGTATATGTTGATTATATGCTTAATTCCGCTGCGAAATTGTGTATATGATACATGTATTTAGTTTTTTCAACATGTACATAATCACATGCATACACCTTAAAACACGTTAACACTTACTAATATCGACCACACTACTAAAGCTCGCCAAGATTGACCATGAAATCTTGAAGACCAAGACACAAAATCGACTCGAGCACACCAAAGTAAATTAACTGAGCTTGACCCAAGCATAGAGTAAGACACCAAACAGACCTACCCAAAATCTTAGGGTAAAACTTCCAGCCTAAACTATAATCAGGTTTCCAGTATTAACAAGTTAATACTGAAAACTGAGGAACCCCTGTTCCCCTATAGATTTCAGGTCAAACCTTAAGTTTAAAAATGGGGTCCCTTATTTTTAAGAAGTTTAGTCAAAATATGGAATAAATGCATCCCTTAGATTAAGAAAATGCTATCCCCAAAATTAAAGAATTTATTAAGGAATTATTATTCCCTAAATTATAAATTATTATCCCTTTAATTGTGGAATTTATGCGAGGATTGATGACATGCCTAAAGAAGACTCACCTACCACACTTATAAAAAGAAGCATTTTCAAGAGAGGAGGGAGACTTGACTTTTCTCTCTACGCAAAAGCTTTTTTCTCTATATACAATGTATTTTCTTTTACTATTTGTAATGGCCATGATGCATTCTTGTAAACACCTTGATAGATAGTGCATGTGAGTAAGCCTAAAGTTCGATAAAGTGGATGTAAGCCTGGATTGGGTTAAACCACTATATATCTTGTGTCATCTTTTCTTTCTCTATCTTTTTGTCTTTACTAAAGTGTTTTCAACAAACAAATAAATTTAACTCGTTGACTCGAGAATTCTCTAAATTTTTGGGTCAATAATAATATTACAATATTACAACTTAAATATAAACTAAAATTGTCTCTTCTATTAAATCTGTCATTTCCACTGTCCAAATTCAAACTCTTAATAAAAAGGTAGAAATGAAAATAATTTAAAAAAAAAAGGAAGAAAGACATAAGTGACCAAAATATGACATAATATAACTTCACTCGTTAAGCCGTGGAACAAAAAAAAAGTAATTCCTCGAATGCTTTTAAGCAATGTTCATTGCTTAAAAATTTATGAGTATATAAACACACAAAATATATGAAGATATAAAGCTCTATGGTAGCAACTCATTCAATTGAAAAAAAATAATTTGTTTTAGTGTTTTGCATTCATCCTTTAAATATAAAATTCTCCAAACACAAATAAATACATTTCAACCTCCATTCATTTAAAATTTTCAACACCTATTGCATCACTACACTTCCAATTGTTCATTTTCCACTAAGATTTGTTAGCTCTATTCTTTTTTTTTTTTAACAACTCATGGATAAAACCTCCCTTTAACTGCTTTTAAAATCACTTGCTCTCTAAATTGAACAGTTTTATACCAATTTGTACATGGCAAAGCTTTCTTTGCATCTATCCTGCCTTTCAAACCTATGTGATTTTGTTTTTGGGTGATCATTTTAATGCTTGGTAGATGAAGAGTAAGAAAGTGTTAGAAATGGTGCCTACGTGCCATTCTAATATTATATTAATTTAATTATTTAATATTTATACAATAAATATTTTAAATAAAATTGTTAATATTAAATAGTATATGGTAAGATAGTTGTAACATTTTAGACATTGTATAATTTGAAGGAGTTCAGATCTAGTCTAAAGTAATTTAGACTAGTGCTAAGAGTTAGCTACGTTGAGAGTTGTGATTGCTAAGAGTTATCATGTTATAAGAGTTGGCGAAATCTAAAAAGTTAGAACCTTATCTGAAATGGAAAAAAGACTTGAAGGTATATTAGCAATGATATAGTTGCAAAGAGTTGCAAATAATGCTAAAAAATGTCATTGTGCAAATATGTTCTCAAACTTAATATCTCTGATCCATCTTCACTGATGCAGGTCTGTCAGTATAAATCTTATAATATATAGATCAGTGTATGTCTATATCTGAATTATCCAGATGGTTAGTCTTAGCAAACCATAAATTAAGTGGAAGCTAGTATAAGCATACGGGTATTCCTTGAGGACTAGGTATTGAACAGACTCAATGAGGACCTCTAATAGATATCCCTTAAATCTGTTAATGGAAGGTCTTCTCAAATTGAGTAGTAATCGTGGTCCTTTGACCTGAGCACTATGGTGGGCTTATGAGTGATCCACCATACTTAGGTTTCAAACATGTCATAGACCTTTTATGGTCAGATTGCTGGGTGTCGCTGGGTATGGTTCGATGTTCACGGAGTTTAGTGTGTGTAGATATGGGATCCGTTAGCTTATATGAGTGAGTTATATATCCTGATACTTCAAGATTGTATTTCAAGAAGTCTTTTGGCAAAAAATAGATAACATGGGATAAATAATTTCACAAAAGTATTTTTGGATATTGTTTATGGGAAGACGAATCTAGAGATAAGTTTACGGTTGAATATATGGAGACTTGATAGTGATGATCTATATCTTTGCTCTTTCGGGATATAAAGGATAGAGGGATTATCCAAATATGTATTAACCTCAACTTGTATAGTTCAATGCGTCGTTCTGTAATTTTCATATTATGTGTGTGGGGCATCGTTTATGGAAGTGGGACTTGCTACTTTTCCCTTTAATTGGTTGCTACATGTTATGCCATTGATTTGTAAATGAAAATTCATGGCCATTAAATTTACTATTATTCAGCCACCATTACAATTTGAATATAAGCTTTGTCATGCTTTTGAAAATAGCATGAGGTGGCTTAAAGTTGAATGGCTAGCAAAATATTTTGTCACCAAGCTTTCCTTTAAGTAAGAGGTGTTTTTGTTATGTCAAATAACAAGTATATTTGCCATTAATTTCCTTCACCATTCGGCCAACAAAACACTTTACCACCAAGCATTTATTTGAAGCATGATGTGGGCAAATTTTGCCTTGTCATGCTTAACAAATAAACGGCCACTGATTCATTTTTATTGGCCGAAAAAGGTGGCTGCAAAAATTATATATACGGGCTATTTCTTTTAATTAAATATGAAGTAAAAGGGATGTTAAGACTTTCAATTGCAAATGTTGCAATTCGACAAATATGTGGCAATTTGGCTTAGGGCTTTAAGTGTTATAGCTTTGGCAAGTTGTTAAGTTGACATTTGTCCATGTAAAGTAAAACTATTTTAAATGCAAATTGTTTGCATTTTGAAGGTTTAAAGCTTTAGATATATTCGGCCATTTGAGAAGTAATTACAAGTTGTTGCAATTTTGTGAAAGCCATGCTCGGCTAGAGAGATAAGAAAAAAGTTTAAGTGTTAACCTTTTGTTTCGGTTTAAACTTAAATGCTACCATTCTAGTTTTGTAATCCTGTAATATCCGATCCCTATTAGTAGTATAGGTGCCTAGATTTCGGTATAAAGCGATAAAGACACCATAGGGTTACTCGATTCCAACCATACTAGAAATATTTTTCTTATGGTGCGCGTGAGAGGTATTAGACCTAAATTGTTAACTTCACACTCGGTTGGATCGTCGGACGGTCATGGAAAATTTTTGAAAATTTTCTCTATTGGCTTAGAAAAAGAAATTTTAATTTAATACATGAATTTTCATTTAAGGGTTATGCATGGAACAAGCCTTTGTTAAGAAACACAATCTATATGTTAGAAAATGGACCAATTAGAGACAAGTTCATGGATTGCCAAGTTGGAGGTCTAGTTAGTTCCTTTGACTATTCTAACTAAATAGTTAGAAAGAAATCAATTAAATACTTCCATTTTGTATTAATGGCAATTTAGAAATTTAGAATTAGTTAAGGGACAAATTGGATTTTTGGGAGAACACTATATAAGGGTTTCAGTGTTTAGAATTTGGCTAAGTAAAATTCATAATATGTTTAGAGCAAAAAAATAGGAACTACAGTAAAACCCAATGCTTTTTAATGAGTTATCATGCTTGATCAAGTTAAAATAAAGCCAAACACAAGTTCTTAAGATCAATTGAAGCTTCAATTACTGAAAATCTAAGGAAAAGAGGTAAGAAAAGCATTGTTTAGTAATGATGATGTGTGAATTTTCAAGATTGCTTTAATGGATGTTTTTGTGGGAATTCATGATTTAGATTGAGTTGAATTCAAGTGTGGAGCTTAAAGAAGTCATCAAAGTAAAGGAATTAGTAAGGCAATAATTAGGGTTTGGTTTGATTTTATTGTAGAAACTTCGATTGGATATTATTAGGGCATTGAATTAAATTTGCTTGATTTAGATGTCATTGGAATAAGAAATTGAGAAAAGAGATGTGTTGGGTGAGTAAGGTAAAATTTGGCCACTTTAGGGATTTTAGGGTTTGAGTTGTGTTTTGGTTCAATTGTTATGTATAAATGATTCATTGTGTCAATTAGATGTATATGGTTGCTGGAAAATAAAAAATGAAGAAAATGAGACATAATTATCCATTTTAGTAAGGTGAAGGGCAATTATATCCAACCAAATTTATAAGGTGTTAAGAAATTTTTATGGTTTCGGATAGTGAATTAAACAAGATTAAATGATTTCGTAAATGAAAATCGGAAGATAGAATCCATCCGGGCCTTGTAAGCCGATTAGGGCACTTATTAGTTTAAGTGAAATTTTAGCATTTGTAAAGGTTATAAATGTCATTTATGGCGTGTAGATGAAGAAAATCGAGAGCGGTAAAGGAAGTAAGCGTTTCGGAGAAAAATTGAGTTTGGAGCGGTTGGTGAGTGAAAATCTGTCATGGTTTATCTTTTGTTTAATATGTTTCCGCATATTGAAATTGTATGTTTTATGTGCTTTTAATGCATAAACATATTTTACAATTTTGGTATACAATTATAAATATGCATTTATATGTTTGGTTTAAGAAATAGTTTTAAAATTACTAAATTAGTTTTAAAAGTCATTGGTACCCGCAGATTTCAGTGTGGTGATGGCTTAAGACCCGAGCGGTATATCCCGTACACATGGGTAAGTATTAGGGGGGGTGAGTCACTAACTCCAAGAAGTCGGGTTGTCGAGTCATATGAGTCACTCTATGTGTACGGGGTATTGTCTCGCTATATGTAGGTGATGTAGAATTCCGTTGCATTGCCAGTGAGATGTCACAGTGGGTGTTGCTAGTTTAGACGCCCCGTGACCTACTCACGTTGTGCGGTGCTAGTTTAGTCGCTATGTGAGTATAGAGCTTTATGGTTATCATTAGTGAAGTTTAAAAAGAAAATAGCCGAGTAAAGGCTTAATAGTTTTTGAGCTACTGAATGCATATTACGTATTTATATGTGTACATATTAGTTATTATATTTTACAAATTTTGGATATTATTTTCCGAAGATGTAAATAAAGTCTTCTCGGCAAGATTTCATCAGCATATGACATTAGAAACCATTTTACAGTTTTCTAATAATTTTAGACGCATGTTTTATACATATATTTTAGAATTTAATATTTATGTAGAATTTTATTTTATTTTCACTGAAAATCTTAAACTCACTCACTGAGCTCTTTTAGCTAACTCGTTTCATGTTTTATATTTTCTAAACCCCATTCAAGTATAGGTCTCAGTGCGCAAGTTGCTGATTCTCCTACAACTGATTAGTGAGCCTAGTCTGACGATCATTTTGTAAATGTAATATGCTAAGTAGCACATTTTGATTTTTTTATAGTAATCATAGACTTGTGTATTTTATAAATATGTTTGAACAAACAAGAAGAGGTTTCGATATTATGGTGATAGTTTCACTTTTTATTAGTATGTTAATTTGATGATTTAAATGAAATTGTTGAGTTGAGTTTGGATTTGGTTTTGAAAAGGACCGGGGGTCTTATTTGGAAGTTAAGAAGCTATTTGAAATAAAAGTGTGATTTTCTTTGCAGGCTTTATATTGGATTTTGAGAAAAACAGGAGAAACTCTGTCCATTTTTTTTAAAATTTAATAAGTTATTTTCACGTATATTTCATAATTTTCTCAATAATAGCAAAAATTAAAAAGGGGTTCGACTCGCAGAATTTCTCAGCTTAAATTGTTAGATTCTGATGAACTTTCGTTAAGGTGCCCGGCAGGGCCATTGGGATCTACAGTAGAGGGTCTTAGGGTGGGTCCTGCCAAATCTCACCGGATGTTGTGGACTAGAATTGCTCGCGGGATTACTTCAGGGTGAACTCTAGAAACAAAAACTACCCCGGATTATCTTCAAGGGTAATTTCTAATCTTATTCATGTAATGAAATTTATATGTCTGTATTTTATATTTCGCTGTGATAATTTTGCATGTGAGACGTGTAAAATTAAAATTAAAATACACACATTCATCTTACGCACAACACACTTACAAATTGGTATCAGAGCGCATATTTGTGTACTGATTGGGTTAATTGGAGTGATTGTGGTGTCGTTGGAATGGTTCTGGGGATGTCGGTGATGCATTTCAATTGTTGAAAATGCAAAAATTTGGAGATAGCAAGCTGGACGCCGTAGCACTAGCATTTTGCGCCACCATCGATGCAGAATGGGAATCACCAAGATACACTTGTTCATCCTCTTCTTTAATGGAAACATACTCTTGGAAAGAACTCTTGTCTCCACATATGTGTCTAGTGGCTCCAGAGTCAATCACCCACTCTTTGTTGCCACTTGTAACTATGTTCACCTATGAAATAACAACTGCAGCAATAACATCTTCTCTCTCAACTAAATTGGCATTGGGATTTTTTTTGTTTCTTTTCTTGTTCCTATGTTTACATTGATTAGTAAAATGACCACCTTTTCCATAAGCATAACATTTACCATTTTTTCTTGAATGAGGCTTTATTTTTCTTAAAGTGGTTGTGGCTTGTGGAATCTTGATGTTTCTTATCACGATTATTACTTTCTATTAAATTGGCCTTAGAAAATAATTCTTTTGCCTTCTCTATGTTCTCCCTTTGACGATTCTTTTCTTCAATTCTAATGTGTATAATTGAATCTTTTAAAGCTAAATTCTTCTTGTTATGTTTGTTGCTTTTCTTATAATCCTTCCAGGATTCAAGCGATTTTTCTATTAAGCAACTTACAATAAAAGGTTCAGGGAGAAATTTTTTTCAATTTTTAGATCATTAAGTAAAAGATGATAATCATGAATTTGTGCAATGACTTCTTTTTCCTCAGACATTTTAAAGTCTAAAAAATTTGCTACAACATACTTTTGGGCACCAATATCTTCTATAATATACTTTTTCTTAAGTTGTGCCAACAACTCATGTGCATCCTTATAAGTGGAGTAAACATTATATAATTCATTTAATAATGTGTAAAGAATTGTGTTACGACATATCTTATTTGTTCTACTCCATTTGGGGAACTCATCTTTGTAGTTTTCTGCAATAGACTCCAAAGGAGGAATGGTGAGACCCATAATGTCTAGAGTATCATACACTTGATCTTATCATCTTTTGAAGTGTTTCTCATCAAATAACGGGATCTTCGTAGCCTTTGAGAGAGACTTTGCTACATCCATTAGCAAAGATTCGCTTATAGTATCCATGTGTATATGGTTAAAAGTAGTTTAAGATTGTTGTTGAAAAATGTAGGAAATATACAAGGATACAAGTAAATAAATTTTGAAGTCAAGGCGTGCAATGCACTGTCTTTAAACTATTTCTACTCTACTTTGATTATAATTAAATATGCAAATGAGTTTGTTACTATGATAGTTTTAGGATTCAATGACTTATGAAAAGTATTAGGTGCACACCAAATATTATTTTTGACTACAAGTATTTAAACTCAAAAAGTAGTTGATAAGAGAGAAACTTGAATCAAAGATTGAGAAGAGAAGTTCATTTTATGTTTCAAATATGCTTGTAGCATTTGTAGAGTTGTATGTGTCTCTCTGGAGAGACACAGCACCTATTTGAAAAGCCACATCATATGGAAATGGTAGGTGACTCATTTGAGAGTCACCAACTCAACCCTGAGCACTGCGGTACTCAACGGTCTCATTAGACACTTACCAGACTGGGTGCTACGACATTTCTACAACTTTGGCGCTTTTCCTTCAATCCTCTTTCTCTTTTTGATTATTTCTTTCTAATCTAATACTTGTTTATTTAAAATACATTCTTAAATTCCAACACATATATTACAGTTGAATTGGCCAAATTTTCTGGAAGTTGCCAGTGTATGAGATATTTTAAGTGAGTAGACTTTGTTGTCCACTTTCTCAGACCTCATAAAGATATTAAGTTGTAGTTTACACGTTTGATAGTAATAGATGCACTTTCTCAGACCTCACCTAGTGTTTCGTCCATGGTTTCTTAAATGTTTATTAAGTTGAAATTTACAAGTTTACAGGTCATTGATGCTATGAAAAGGAATTTGAGAAGAGAAACTATAGATTTACGGTTGGAAAAGTTGAGTTCATTGTTGTCGATGCCCAAACTCTAGATGGTAAACTAACAAGTGGCCAACTCTTTTTTTAACTCAGACATTACAGTGACAACAATTGTTCTGGAGAAAAATAAATCAGTATGTGTTCCTCTATTTTTGCACGAATGTATTATAGATCAAACCTATAGTTTTGATATAAGTCCTATTATCATAGAATTTACTCAACTTGTACGTGTTTTTGTAGTGCTTCTGGAATCAGTACCTGTTTTTCATTCCCTTCTCCTTATATAAAAAATGTGATTATCATCTACATCTAGGAAATTATATCTAACGTCTTGATTGTGGTGATACATAAAAATATCAAGAAAATTCATTTGATATCTAGTGACCTTATGACTGACTGATTTATTTTATTTTATTGTTTGGATAAAGTTTATCTATCATCTTGGTTAAGAATGGTTGGATAAAGTTTATCTAATGAAAAATAAAGCATTGTGGATCATTTGGATCTTATGTTACGATGGAATTTTGGACCTTATTTTTTGCATGGTTGTCTTAGCGACATTCAAAATCTTTAAAATCTCAAAATATTAGAAATTGTTGTACTGAGATTTCTCATAGCAAAAGGATGTCACTACAGTCTTTATGGGTACTTACAAGAGCATCTATGCTATGTTTGCTGCAGTCTAAAACTGATTATAAGTCTTCTCAATATAAGTGTTTTTTTTTAACAAAATGAAGTAGTTTTTCATCTTTTACAGATACTCTGTTATGCATAGATTTTGCTGAACTTGAATTAACAAATGATTATAAGGTAAAGAATGAAGAAATTTTTTTAACAATTCACTATTTCAAACTTTTTGTTTATTCTATTATTTCTCTTTTACTTTTCCCGTTCACACCACTTTCTTCTTTAGAGTGAGAAATTTAATTTCCTAAGTCAACCAACGAGTTTTAATAAATAATTTCCAGCCTCAAGGAAGTCTATAAGTGGTCTCTAGCAATTTAATAAAACGTACTCAAATTTCCTCGAATGTATTTTAGAGTGGTGTATAAAATCTGATATGTTTTGTGTTTGTGGATTTGGACCATTTGCAGCCATATTATTGGTTGGATGCTTTAGATGGATATTTTATTTGCTTATAAACTATATGATTTTCTTCTTTTTTTTCTTTGCAATACCTATTGTTGTCAATGCTCAAACAAAGGAAATAAATTCGTGCATAGTACGATTGAAGTGTTGAAGTGGATTATATCTCTTAAGAAAAATAAGGCATAATGTTTTATAATGCAATCAAAGTGAGTCACTTCAATTGGTGGGTTTTGAAGGAAATAGCAAAGAATAGTAACTTATTTGGATGTTGATGCGGAAGCTTTCGAAGCTGAAATTGATAAGATTTATGTCATTGTTTTTCTCTTGGTCGAAGAACAATCACAAGCGAAAAATTTCCTTAATTCACGTTGTAAGAACTTCTGTGTTGAATAGCCTAAAATCTAAGCTCTCTCACACTATGGTTTCTAAACTTTCACAAATAACTCACTTATTTTTGTATGTTTCTTACTCACAAAGAAACCATATTTATATAGTGATTTAACTACTGAAAGATGATGATTAATTAAGATCAAATTAGATATATGTTAGATGAGTCATCCCACTTAATTAGTGAAACAAATTAGGTATGCTCTATTGGTAAAAGATAAATCATCCCAACATGGATGTTTTTTAATTTTCAAATATTATCTTCAATATCTCCCACTCACACATGATGGGATGATAGTGTGTACAGAGCAATGAGAGTTTCTTAAGCCATCAATCTTTAATACAATACTCATACAAACAAATGTAATGCCTACAAATAATATAAAAAAATTTAAATTCTTTAACCTACAAATATTTTACCTTGTCAACTTCAGCCCACAGTTTGTCGCCTAATAATTTCTCTTTGAGCCCTAATTCGTATGACAACAGGTATGAGCCCCGTGTAATATCATATAAGTTTGTGGCATATTGCTTGTAGACGAAATTACAAGACTTCTAAAATTTTAATAAAACAAGCAGTCAATGTATATGAACGACACAATAAAAAATTAAATTGCTAAAAAACTTATAACAAATACGTATCCACATAAGTGGACCCTTGTGGTAATGCGCAATGATACTTGCACTGTCATTGTCGAACTAACTTTAAATAGTCATTAATGTACTATAAAATTCAATAAATAAAGTTAAAAAAATAATTACTTTAAAATCCAATGAAATTTAATATAAATATATATATAAATATAATTTTCACTTACAAAGTCATTTAACTAATTCTTTAATATCTCTTAAAATCATGACAGCTTAGGATTATACTGAGGTAAACTAAAATGACCCTCATTATTGCAAAGCCAAGCTTTAAACTCTTTTGCATAATTATTATTGTTTCATCATTCGTGAACATGATAGTCCCCTTCTCTATCAATTCAAAATACGAGGAAAATGGTCACCACTGCGACGTCCAAAATCTCACCACAAACTACTATAGCCTTGTAAATTCATACCTTATATAAATAAAAAGAAAAAATTATTCTCAATAAAAATTAAAAATAAGTTATTAAGATCAATAAAATTATTACACACTTAAAGGAATAAGAAAATCTATACAAGTTATATTTCTCAATCTCATCCTTAACGGAGGCATTCTTTACTTTCTTTAACTTCTAGAAAGTTATTGTGTTAAGTGAATCATACAACATGCCCCATGCAACATAGCCTCATAGATATGCATTAAACTCATTAAGATCATTATATATACTTGGCACGAAGTTTTGAATCGCTCTATGCTTGTCACGTGGAAATAAAACGCGATGAAAAAAATTAAATAGACATAATTTTACTGCATCTTCATCATTGACAAGTTGTAAGTCAAGCGCACCAAACCAACTATCTACATATTTGTATGTCAAGGTCTTTTCGCCGGAAAAATACGCTCCCATAATTGATTACCCAATTGTTTTTCCACAACTCTTTAATTGACGAGTAATATCTCATTTTCAACTCTGTTATCAAAACAAACTCTATTTAGGAGAATCAGATGCACTTCTTACCAATATAAAATCACATTTTCTCGTAAAGATTAACAATTTAAACCTACCGTAACAAAATTTCATGAACCAAGATTCTTGAGTAGGTAACATTTTGTAAGTTCAAATATCGCCCCATACATATGGCTCTGAACAATTCTGCTTGAGTGAGCGTCAACTTATATCTGATGATATATAGGGCCCACATCTTAAAGTATATTGTTATTGACACTCAAAATCACTCTTTTGCCAAAATTCTATATTCTTTGAGTATATTCTACTTTATGTAGAAAATAAAAATAACAAACCATATTAGAACCTACAAACAATTTAAATAATTTAATTAAGAGCAAATCAAAATTTAATAAAAATAATAATATTATTTTTTAATTAATCAATTTATAATTTTACAAAAAATTGACCAAATTAAATAAATATATAATTAATATAAAAATATTTAATTTCATATTGATTAGTTAATTTAATTATTTATCCACTAAAAATACAAAATTTATTTTTTATTTCTAAATTAAATAAAAAAAAGATATTTTTCACGTGTCCCATGGTCCAAATTGTAAGGAGCGCCCAATTGAGCGCTTCGAGCCTCTTAGCCACACGGCTCATTAGAACGGGGCCCCCAAGCATCCCTCACATGTATAACACGTGGCGTGCATACGATCGACGCCAGTTGGGCGCCCCTCATGTCACACTGAGTGGTGAGAAAAGTGCGAAATATTTTGCATAGACAGTGATCGGGATGTCGCACCAACCGTTGTTTGCATTTTTGTAAAAAACTCATTTTTTGCCCAATTTTACAAGTTTTTTTTTTTTTTTTAACATAAGTTTTACTCAATCTATCCATATTTGACCTATTTCACAAACAATCTTACAATTTTTACCAATTTTAATGCAAAATTAATAATTTCATCTTAAACTTTAAGAACTTACCAATTATCAACCAATTTTCAAATTTGAAGTAAGATACCAATATAATAGACATCGATTTATACAATGCCATTTTCAAAATCGTTGATCTACATAATGCGAATTTGAGAGTGTTTTTGTGAGAGAGAGAGAGAGAGAGTGTTGAGTTTAAATAAGTTGAGAGTGTTTTTGAGAAGAGGCATAGAGAAAATAAAGTCATGTGTAAATTATCCAATTTTGAACTTTTTGGCTACAAAAAATTAAGTTTTACATTTAGGGTTAGAAAATAATAATGGGTAAAGATTTAGCCATTTTTGAAAAATCCTCTGTTTTTTTTATTTATTCTTCTATCAAAATATTTGTAGGCAATTTTAACATAAAGACAACTATATTCATACATTTGAACAGTTCACCAGTGTTCCATAATTTTAAGTTTTTTTTTTTAATCTAGAAAAAAAAACAGAAATAAAGCAACTTGTTTTTGAAAATATCATTATCATTTTGAAATATAGATTTCGAAGTTTTACTTTTGTTTATATATAATTTGACACTCTTGGTAGTGCTTACAAGCTTATTTATATTTGAGATAACAATTATATTCGAGATACTGAACTGTTAGATACTCAAAAAATTGAGAACTAAACTGTAGTTTGTAGGTAAATAGGTGGTCGAGAGGGTTAGACGCAGTGGCAGCTTGACTATGTTGTGGTCAGATAAAATTATTGTTCATTAACTTTCATTTTTGAGGTTTCATATTGATGTGTAGATTTAGTTTCACAAATACAAAATTTAGAGATTTATAGGATCCAGAGACTGCGCAATGAACCCATGCATGGACGTTATTGCGTCATCTCAATAAGTTATCGTCACTTTCGTGGCGCCCGCCCAATGCTTTATTAACTAACTCAATCTTTTTTTATTTTATCATATTTGCAAAACAGATTTTTTTAATTATTTAATTCAATAAAATAAATAAATAATTATTTAAATAATACTTAAATTAAAAAAATTATTTTTTTAAAAGAGAAGGTCATTTTGTTCAAAAAATTTATTATATTAAAAATATTAATACAATAATCAAATAATTAATATGTTTAATTATAATTCAATTAATTTATTTGATTTAATTTATTATTATTTATAAATAATTATTAATCTATTTATTTAATTTATTGATAGTAATTTAACGAATAATAATGAACTAAATGAAACAAATTATTTAATTTAAATAAATAACTATTTATTTATTTAATAATAAAAAATAATAATATTTTGCACGTTGTGTGGCGTGTGCGCAACGTACATGTGTGGGCTATATATTGGGTGGGTTCCGCTCTCGCCGCCTACCACACAACCCACACATTCACATCATGCATGAACGCTGCACACACAAAAAAGCCACGCACGAAATAGCTGTGTTTCATTTTTTTAAATTATTTTCTTTAATTTTTTATTTTATTTATTTACAAATTCTTAAATATGATTGCCTACATATTAAAAAAATATTAATAATAAATATTTAATTACTATTACATAATTTATTCAAATGAAATTTATTTATACTTTAATTATTTAATTATTTATTTGTTTATTTATTATAGTAATTGCATTGAGAAAGAAAAGAAATTAAATAAAGACAGTTAGTAGTTATTTATTTTTAATTACTAAATTGAAACAAACTAAAAAAATTAGTAAATTAAATTAATTACTAAAAGGAAAGAAAAGAAAAAATAATTTAATGGTCCATTTAGCGCCTCACCTTGCTTGTGCAAATTAGGCGCACAAATATTTTTCAGATATGATTTTTTTCTTCGATTTACTATTTTTTTTTTTCAATTCACTATATTTTTATTCGATTCATTCTATTTTTTATTCAATTCATCACATTACGTTTCAATACTCATTAATTTACAAAATAAACATAAAACTTTTAAACTTTCAATTTTTTAAAAGAAAGTTGGTTTGAATATTTGGTGGAAAAAAAACATAATCGGAAGCATAATTATCCAATTAACAATTTTTTAATTACAAAAGATTAAGTCCTACAATTGAGGCTAAAAAATAATATTGTACAATAATCAGAATAATATCTTGTTATACATTAATAAATAAATACCCAAAATAAATAATCTTAAAAATTATGAGAGAAATAAAAATTCCATACACAAAAAATAAATATCCTCAATAACTGTTCCATAAAAATAAAAAAAATTACAAAACACTAATATTTGTCAAAGATTGAACTCCTTACTAATGCTAGAGAGGTGCGTAAAGTTTGAGAAGCGCTCAAGTGCAAAGTTTTTTAACCCTTATATAGTATAAAGGACTCTGACTTTAAGCACATCCACAAATTAAGTTATGCTACGTGCTATTTAAAAATTTTTAAGTATTTTTCAATTCATTGATTGGCTCGGTTTTTTATGTGAAAATCCTAATCGGTTTTGATATCAAAGACCAAGAACCAAATCAATTTTTTCATATGAGATAGGAATTGATAAATTGAAAAATATGGTTCGGTTTGATAAGTCTCATATAACAAATTTTTTATAGGCAGTTACACAATAAAATGTTACTTCTTCTGTACCGAATGAAAACTCTAAAAGGTATTAAAAGAAAACCTAGCACACTCCACTTCACATTCTTTATGTAAAGATTTTGGACAAAAAAACAATTAAGAAAAACTCGAGAGCCAAATAAAAACTTCCAAAGGAGAGACCAAAACAAGTTATTTAAATGAAGACATGGGATATAATTTCTGCAACTTCAAACGATGTTGTTTTGGGCAAATTTAAATAAATTAATAAATGACATCCATGTCCTTCTTCTTCTTTACTAGGCATCACTCTGATCATGCTTTTCTCGGTCGAATAAGTCTGTTGCTGATTTGATTTTCTTCTCTTAGTTACAACAATATTTTTTTTTTTGTATAAAGATCAAGTAGTTCTTCTATTTCATGTAAGAAACAAATTGAAAAATCTCCTTTATAAGCCAAAATTGAATTTAAATCAAATAAGTTGAAGCCGAAATAAAGCTTGAAACTAACACTATAAAAAGGGTGCTTCGAGTAGTAGCTATAATTAGAAGTTTTCTTTACTTCTTCAAGCATTAAGAGAATTTGAAAGAGAGACCGAAGAGAGTGGCATAGAGAGGAAAAAATTATGTGAGAGAAAAACTTTAGAGAGAGAAAGTGAGAAAATTTACCAAATAACTTTATACAATTAATCCCTATAATATTTTGAGATATAAAATAGTTCTAGGTTCGATTATTTTTTAGTTTAGGAAAGTTGACATATGTTCATGAGAACCAAACTATTATAAATTGTGGTGTTCCTTCTCTCTTTCTTTTTTTCTACTATTTATTGGTTGTAAATTATTGATTATTTGAGTCTTGATTAGAATGTGAATTTAACAGTTGTATTAGAGTCGAAAGTTTGAAGGATTAAAAGAAGACTTAATAGGTAAAATCAAAGATGACGACCACCAAGTTTGAGGTGGAGAAGTTTCACAAGTACACAGACTTTAGTTTATGGAAAAAAAAGATAAAAGTCTTGTTGGTGTAGTAGAAGGTTGCCAAAGCCTTACCGAAGCTAAAGAAGGAAGAAGGAACTTTAGTTAAGTGATGAAAAGATGCCAGAGATTAATGAAATAATATTCAACACCATTACCCTGTAGCTATTTGACAATGTATTGCGACGAGTTAATGAAAATACCATAACAATGGAATTTTGGGGTAAGCTTAGAAGCCTGTATATTTCTAAATTTTTATCTAATAAGTTCTTACTAAAAGTAAAGTTATTTCGCTTTTGAAGAGATCCCTTAAAAATATTTAGAAGAGAATATTGATGAATTCAAGAGATTAGGTATAACCTTGGTAAATACTAGTAAAACAATTAGTTATGAGAATCAAGTAGCTATTCTCCTAAACTCTTTACCAAGTTCTTACAGAAAAGTAAAATTGGCGACTAAATATGACACAGAAAGTCTTACCTAAAAGATTATTTGATTGCCTTAAGACTAAAGGAGAAAAATCTGTTTGCTAGAAGAAGACCAAAGAAAAAAGTAAAAGAGAAAGAAATAGGAAAGTCCATGTTAAAGTTGAGGATTGGCGGAAGAAAGTGTTTTTTATGGAAAAGAAGTGCACATGAAAAAGAACTACTACAAAAGAATTAAAAAGATGAAAGAAAACAGTTCAAACCCTATAAAAACAATAATAACAAGTAAAATATATGAGAGTTTGGAAGCTCTTATAGTAACAACTAATTATACTAAAAATTGGGTTCTAGACTTAGGTTGCATTTATCATATGAGTCCAAATAAGAAATGGTTTGAAACCTAAGAATCATATGAGGTGAAAATGTGCTAATAGGCAATAAGCACACATGCAAAGTGATTGGAATTGAGACTATACCAATTATGTTGCATGATGGAACAATTAGTATCTTGAAGAATGTAAGGCATCAAGAGAAATTTGATTTCACTAAGAGTTCTAGATGAATCAGGATATAGTTACAAAATTGAGAATGGGGAGATAAAAATTTGCAAGGATTCTGTGTTAATGATGAAAGGAACTAAACAAAAGAGGCCTTTAAATTTTAGAAGAAGAAACAGTCACTAAAAGCATTACAATTATTGTACATAAGGGGTATGAGGAAGTTGAACTATGGTACAAAAACTGAGGCACATCAGTAAGATAAGATTACTGAAATTAGGCAATTAAAGATTGATTGGTATTAATAAAATCATAAGGCTGGAGTTATACGACACTACATATTGGGGAAATAATACAAATTAAGTTTCAATCCAAGCATAAATAAAGTAATTACAGTCATAAAATATGTACACACTAATATATAGGGGCCTACCAACTTAACAACTCATAGAAGCAACAAGTATTTCTTTTCCTTAGTGGATAACTACTAAAAAAAGGTATGAACTTTTTAAATCTAAGAATGAAAATTTTAATGAATTCAAAAGTCGGAAAACACTTATTGAAATACAATCAGGCAAAAGATTGAATTCATTCAGGACTAATAATAGTTTAGAATCTTACAATAAACTGTTTAATGACTATTGCAAAAAACAAACATACAATAATGAAGCACATGACAATTAAGTTCACCACTCAATAAATTGAAGTTGCTGAAAGAATGAACAAAACCATCCTTAATAAAATTGAGTGCATGCTTTTAAGCTTGGGTTGTTAAAATAATTTTGGGGAGAAGTAGCAAGTACAACCTACTATCTGATCTATAGAAGTCCCTCAAGTGTTTTGAATTTTAAGACATTTTAGGAACTATGGACATGGAAACCTCAGAGTTACAACCATTTGATAGTGTTTGGGTGTGTCGCCTATGCACACCAAAACATTGGTAAATTAGAGCCCAAGTCTCAGAAATGTTTATTCCTTAGTATCCAAAAGGAATCAAGGGATATAGGCTCTAGCTAAAGGAATCAAATAAAGTGAAAATCATTGTTAGTAGAGATGTTGTGTTCAATGAAACTAATATGCCATGCCTGGAAAAAAAATAAGGCAACAACCTAAAAAAAGAAAATAAGCTTTAGATTGAAGTGGAGCGTTAGCATCTAAAAGCATTAGATGATCACTTATCTAGTTATATGCCATCTGAAACAGATACCGGAACCAATACACAATAATAACTTGAAGATCTTTCAGATTACTAACTTACTAGAGATAGAAAATAAAGGTAAATAAAACTCCCATATAAATTTGTTGCTTATGATTTAATTGCTTTTGCTTATAGACAACCTACGAGAACACTAAAACTAAACCAAAGACATACAAAGAAGCTATCAACTATAAATACAAAGAAGAGTGGTTGTCTGCTATATAATAACAAATAAACTCTCTCATTAGCAACAAAACTTGGATATAGGTATACGCCTTTAAAGCAGAAATTAGTAGATTGCAAATGAATCTACAAAGTTAAGGAAAAAAGCACATTAAAAAGAGCCAACAAGATTTAAGGTAAGAATTATGGCTAAAGGCTTCTCATAAAGAGAAGAAGTAGACTACACAAAAAATTTCTCACTAGTAATTAAATACATAACCATAAGGGTTATGTTATCTCTAATAGAATACTTTAATTAGGATCTACAACAACTAGATGTGATGACTGCTTTTTTAAATGGTGAATTAGAAGAAATCATCTATATAAAAGTAACTGAAAGGATTTAAAGACTTTAGCAAACCTGACTAAGAATGGCTGCTAAAACAGTCTCTTTATGGGGTTAAAATAGTCACCTAAGTTATGGACCACTAAATTTAACTTCTTTGTTATCTCAATAGAGTTTAAGAGGGGTAGCTATGACATATATCTCTATTTTAGAGGTACAAATGGTCAAATAAAGTATATCTATTGTTATATATGAATGATATGTTCTTAGCAAGTCAAAGTCAAGAAGAATTGTAGAAAGTAAAAAAACTACTGAAATTTAAATTCCAAATGAAAGACCTTGGGTGTCATGCTCAGACCTAAAAGATCTGACATACGACATAACTTACATTTATTCAATAATGTGCACTCATAAATAATATTGCATAAAATTTCAAACTTTAATTCAACATAGGAATTCAAGATAACACCCTAGTAAGTTCAACACTAAAATCAACCCATAATCATACTTGGTGAAACTTAAACCAAATACAACCACACTTAATAAAATAATACATAAATATTTATTCAATAGGAACAAATCAAATATCTTAACCCACGTGTCTCCAAATAAAGCATTCAGCAACTTAAGGAACCCAAGGGACAGCAGAAGCCTTGCCAAATCTACTAAGCACACATGTACCTTATTTACCTGAAATCACCATAAATTATAATGAGTATAAAACTCAGTAAGCATACTAGTTTTTCATATATCAAAATACAAATACAAATAAATATATGTACACAATGCATGTGTATGATATGCTGTGATAAATCAAAATTATAATCTTATCAAATCACATGTTAGGTAAGCGCTTACACATTCTTTCAAAACATATAATAGGAATATCATTACTCAACTACTGCTTAGTAGAACTTCTATATCACATATCACATAATGAGCCAAATGTTACTCGTAGGTGACCTAGCGTATGAGAGGAATAGTACAAGTTGGGTTTAAATTACACATATATAATGCTCATGCCCGAAGGTAAGAGTCCAACCCTCACCCTGATCATCGGTGAGTCCTCTCACATGCATCAATACGCCACCACGCGAATGTGATGACTCACTCTTTCTTTAGGTACCAATAGGATCATCCCTACATATGGAACAAATAAAATATATCAATCCTGAAGAAAAGGCCACAAATAAAGGCTCCACAAATCACATAAGATGTATACTAAGTCAACAGTGAGTTCAAGCATCCTTAAAATACAAAATGTTTCTCATGAACATATTACACTTCAAAAGCTTTCTTTGTTAAACACATTTCATTTTGAAAACTCACTTTAAAAAACACATATATGTCATGTATGTCCATGCTCACATTTATAAACACATGTCTTTCACATTTCATATCAAAATATACTTTGATATAACATAAATATATTCGTAAGCACATTTACAAAATCATACATAACAATTACTATGTTTATTATGATTTCAGTAAAAGTCTAGTATACTTATCTCTTAGCACTTTTGGCTATAAGGCTTAATTCTTCTTAACCTATTAATGGAGATTAATCCTTTCATAAGCCTCCATATTCACACAAAACACTTAAATAGCTTACAAAATTACACATATTGCACTTATCACATCGAATTTGTTTAATTACTTAGTTTCTCAAAACCTGTCATTCTGATCACTTATACTTAACAAAATTTTCTTATACATCAAATGATGTCTAATTACTCAAAATCAGAATATATCATTCTTGACTCATATATCCTTCTTATATATGAATATTATATCATAATTCTTACATAATCCATTTCATAAACACTATCAAATTCAAACTATTATCCTGACAAGATCAAGATATTTACTAAATAATATTCAATCTTCTAATTTTATAAAATCATATACTAGCTCAAAAATTATAAAACTATTACAAAATTACTCTTGACACATATCTCAATCCATGATAAATATTTCACTTCAAAATCACTACCAAAAGTATTTTAAAACTATTTTATTCCATAGCTTTAAAATTTTGTTAATCAAATACTGCAATGAGCTGATACACTTTAGAAAATCATAATACTTTAATTACATTGATCTAAATTCTCAATTCTGAGTATATTATATTAGACATATAAACTTATCATGTTTCAAAAATTTGTAATTTTTGAAGATCATTCAGCAGATCAAAAATTATTTGTCACTGTATCATACTGTTAACACAAAATTTCCAGAATTTTAGGGTCATTTTGGTAAATTCACTACAAATTCAATTTCTGGAATTTTCAATCGATTCAAAGTCTCAAATAATTCTAGACATATCTAATTTCATATACTCAAAATTCAAAACCAGAATCAAAGCACAACAATTTATAAAAGTCTTGGATCAAGAGACTATCAAGTAGAAATTCTGCAATTCATCATGATTTATCAAGCTATCTACATAATCATTATCAATTCTCACAATATCTTACAAAATTCACATCAAATCCTCAATTGTACATATTTTTAGAAATAAAAACTTAAAGAAATTAACTTAATTAACACCAAGAGACTAAGAAATTGTTATAATATACCTCTTAAAGTTTAAATTTTAAATTTATTCTTCTTTTTCTTCTTTCTCTTCTCTTTCTCTCCCCTCGCTTTCTCTCTTTTCTCACTCTAAAAGAGGTGGCTTGACCAAAATGAGTAAATTAGGATTACAAATGTGTATTTTTATACTAAGAGGTTAATTTCTAGTATTTACGAATTACCCCTCAAAAATTTTAAAGTATTATAATTTGATCCCTAAAATAAATCTAAAGTCTTGAAAATAAACCCAATACTAATAGTAGGTCCTTAATTTATACAAACACTACTAATAACAATACGTAAATTAAGTATCACCCATATACAAATAAAATATGTATATTTATATATATATAAATATTTATTCTTACCGGTTGTGGATAAGTGGTTACTACATTGGGAATGTTAGGAAGACATTAGACATGAAAATCCTAAGAGACAGGGAAAGAAGAAAACTTGTACTATCTCAATAACTTTACTTGAAGAAGGTGATTGATAGATTTGGGATGAGTAACTCTAAATCAATCAATTTACCTCAAATAGCAAATTTCAAATTTTCTGTAGCATAGTATTCTTCATTTTACAGTGAAAAAGAATACATGTTCAAGGTACCATACTTACTTATTGTGGGGTCAATCATATATGCCATAATCTACAAAATACTAGACTTAGCCCATTCAATCAATGTCTTGAGCAAATATATGACAAACTTAGGGAAACAATATTGGCTATAAATCAAGTGGTTCTTGAGATACTTGGTAGGTATACTAGACTATAGACTAGTATTTGGGCATGATGTAAAGAGCATATAGTTAATTGATTATGTTGATTCAGACTTTACTAGAGATAGAGACAACAAGAAATTGCTCACCATAAATTATTTCACATTATATAAAAATTACATAAGCTGAAAAGCATAACTACAATTTGTAGTAGCTCTGTCTAATATAGAAGTAGAGTACGTAGCTGCCACAAAAGCTTACAAAGAGGTAATATGGCTTCAAGGATTGATTAAGAAAATTGGTTTTCTTTAAAAATTTGTGAAGATATACTTAGATAACCAATTAGTTATCCATTTGAGAAAGAATCTTGCATTTCATGACAAAACTAAGCATATAGGCATTAGATATCACTTTATTAGAAATTTGATTTCCAATGAGGAGGTGGAATTTGAGAAGATTGATATTGATGAAAATTCAGCAACTTTGGAACTAAGGTTGTACTAGTAAATAAGTTCAGGTTCTGTTTGAGGCTGCTGCATATTGATAAAAGGTGAGTAGCAAAAAAGAAATCTGAATTCTGCTTGTTGAATTTAAATTCTAAATTATTTGAGTCTTAGGTTGGACTGCGAATTTCTAACACTTTCTCTTCTCTTTCTCTTTGCCTGCCTCTTTTCACATTCTTTCTCTTCCTCTAAATTCAAAAGTCCCAAATCACCTCTCTTCTTAATCTTCTTACATCAAATACTTGTTTATGATTTATAAGTATAATTGGTTTATTGTTTTTGCAAAAATGAATTTTTTTTGACATGTTAGATATTGTGCTCAAATTAATTGATTAGATTCATTTAGATAAATTTTAGTTCTATTAAAAGCAATTTGTAGAAACTTGAGTATAAATTTTTTTAATTTAATTTCAAAGTAAATTTGAAAATTTTCACCAAACATTAAAAATGTATTAAAATATAAAATTTCTTTAATTTTCTCTTTTAGTGCAATAATTAAAAATATATATTTATCATATATATTTTTGTGATATGATATAAAAAAACTCCCAAGGCAAAAAAAAAAAATTCTAAATATATAATTAGTCTATGAAAAAAGAAGTTAAAAGGACAAAAAGGAATACAATAAAAATCTCAAAATATAAAGAGAAAATTTCATAAATAACCTTGATATTTTTTCATTGTTCTTTTTTAATCAAATGTAAATTGTTTATACTTTATTAATCAAATTTTCTATTTTTGGACACATTTGTCCTAATACCAAAATTTGTGAAATTTTCACCGAAAATTACTCAAAAAATTTAAACTTTCAGATCAAAAATTTTGAAGTTATCATTGCATAAATTAGGGCTTATACAACATATTTTTCACTCAAACAAAATAAATGGACGATTTTTAATAAGTTTTGTTCAACTTTTACAAAAGTTTAAATGTCTTTAGAAAATTGTTAGAAATTTATTAAAATTTGTATTTGAAGTTAGAAATAGGTGAAATTATTGAATTATATATGAAAAAATGGGTAAGAATGGTGTAAGAAACGTTGAAAATAGTAAAAAAAAATGATATTTTTAGGTGTAAATTGCGATTGAGACGGCGACCGACCGCCGTTCCCAATATCGGGGTCATCTCGGGCCCACAGTGCTTGCCTGCGATAGGCCCTTAAGGCGCATCGCGGACGCAATGTCCACGATGCAGCACTGTTGCACCACGTGGCGACTGTATACGCTGCCATGTGGCGCGAAATAATTTATTATTTTTTAAAATATAGATTTAATTTTATTTAAATAAAATAAATTAAATTTAATATTATTTAAATTAAATATATTAAATTAAATTTTTTTAAAAAAATTTAAAATTAAATGTAATTTTATTTAAATTAAATAATATCTAATTTAGAAGGAATTGATCTATTAGTAATTAATTAACATTAATTAATAAGTTACTTAAATGACTCATTAATTTTGGTTTGTAACATTATTTATTATTTAATGAGTACCTTTTGTAATTATAATTTATATATGATTATTTTTATTTTAATATATAATTAAATATTATAATATGTTGATTAATATGTTAGTAATTAATTATTATAATATGTTGATTTTATATTTGTTAAATTAATTATTTGTGAATTTTATTTGGTAAATCATATTGTATATCATTTAAAATATATGTATGCATGTTATTATTTTTTCTAATATTAATTTCTTAATTTTATTTATTTTCTTCATTGTTACAGGAAAGAGAACGTATCGAAAAAATATAAAATTTCAGAACATATATTTTTTCGTGCATTAGTAACGGCTTATGCGAAGATGTGGAGTCTAAATTGTATAAAAGATAAACTCACAGAAAATTAAAAAATATTATTTAGACAGACGTGTATGGAGTATTTCTTAGATATGTCAGATTTGACATTCTCTAGTATTTTGGTGTACGAATTATTGTTGCGTAAGGTGCATACCTCCAATTTAAAAGATGAGATGTAATTTTACATAGGGAGGAAACGCATCCGATTTAGCCAGCAAGAGTTTGTACTAATCACCAGACAACAAATACGAGATTACCCTCCCGCCCAGCAGTTGAATAGAAAATTGGGCACTCGATTATGGGATACATATTTTTCAAGGGTAAAACAATTATCATACATATGTTTTGATAAATGGTACGGACGTCTTAATTTGAAGGATATGGACGATCCAGATGCAGTAAAGTTGAGTTTATTTTATTTTGTGCATCATGTTTTGATCCCACGTGACGAGCGTAGTGGGATTCAAAATTTTGTTCTATGTTTAGTAGACGACTTTGATGAGTTTAATAAATATCCATGGGGTAATATTGCATGGACTATGCTTCATAACATACTTAAGAAAGCTTCATTTCAAAAACTTGAGAAAATAAATAGGAAAGGATTTGTACAGAGTAAGTTTGAGAGTTATAACATGTATGAATTTTCACACGCATTTTTAGTATGCCATAATTTTCTTGTACTTAACTTTTTGATCTTAATTGTTTACTTATTTTGTATATGCCAAACTTATATTTGAAAATTAATTATATTAGGTATGAATTTTTGAAGCAATTCCAGTGTGCGAAGAGATTTTTGGTTATCATTTTAGTAATCGCTTCCCTCGTATTTTGAATTGGACGACTCGAGGAACTCCACAGTTTGATGACGTTTAGAATACAATATTAAAGAATAATTTGGTATGTGTTGGTATTAATAAAAAATATATTATTTATAACTTTTAATTTGTTTAAAGCGTAACTTAATATTATATTTACAGGTTCTTTCGGTATATCGTAAATTAGTACCAAAAGACCATGAGAAGAAAGAGGCAATTGTGCAACTGGTTAGACATGTAGGCATTCCAAACAGAAGTTATGTTGGGAACTTACCAAATATGTCTGATTACAGCGAGAGCAAGAGCAAGCGCCCCAGGGCTTATGCCTATTTCAGCGACCCTAATGATGATGTTATGGATGTGGAGGGAGATGGATATGAATGGACAAACCCACAAATGTTAACATCAGTGTAGGAGCAACGGTATATTACTTATCTACGTGATTAATTAAAGAGAAATTTTCATATATTTCTAAATAAGTCATTAACTATGGTTATGTTTCTTGTAGTCTGAATACAATGCATCTACAGACCATGGCGTAACACATCAGATTAAACAACTGCGGGAGGAGATGATTAAGAGATTTGAGCATACTGAAGCTGTACTTCTGTAGAGAATAGACAAGGATAGAGATGAAATTTTTACAAGGGTTGATCAACTCCGAACAGATCTTACACAGCAGATGCAACAGATAATGATGTGCTTTAGGCAGTCATGCTCATTTCAACAGAACGAAAGCCATAATATAGTAAGCAAAATAAGTTTAAATTCGAAATAATTTTCCCTTACCTTAATTGCAGTTTGATTTACTTTAATATATACATATATTTTAGTTTGGAGAGAATACACCAGCAGGCTGTCAATATGGTTTTCAGACCCCAGCTACTAGTCATGATATACTGCCTCAGCCACTGATTGACAGTCTTGCAAGTGTTGAGATTTTACCTGTCCTGCATAAGGGAGTGAGTCAATTTGGGAGACCGTATAGGCCTGCATGGTATTTGCACACCCCATATACAAATCCATTTCCACAAAGGATACATGAGAAGAAGAAAATTGAAATTGAAGTACGCAGACATGAATCCATTGCAGCAGATAGACTCAGCTATCATAGTTGAGTTTCAGGCCTGGATGGATAAGGATGAGGGTATAGTCATCTTACCTGGGCTTGACGCTAACCCAGCATGGTTTTAAAAATTACTATATAGCTGGCCGAATGACTTTGTAAGTAAAATATATATTCAATAATTTTATCTTATTTTAATTTTATTTATTTAAATTTACACATTCACTTGACGATAATTATATATGTTGAAATCTCTCATTTGAAGATGATTTGGCTTAGAAAAAACTATTACAGTAATGCATTGCCCTAATTGTCCACTTCTATGGATTCGTACTTCTTTATGAGTATTGAATTAAATTAATAATATTTTATTATTTTATCTTTATTGATTATTCAATGGCCCTGCATTTTTAAGAGACTTTTAGACTCCTTTATGAGAAACACAAAAACGACATGACTGGTATTGTATGAAGTGATGAAGTGATGGCATATGCCCAAGACGCTAAAGAAGATTTACTCGGTGCACGTATGTGGATTGAGGTTAATAAGGTAAAATATAATATTTTGCATGAATGTTGTTATTTTTTTTTATAACTTGTAGTACTATTTGTGAGACTTATTTGAATTTTATGTAGATTTATATTTCTGTCAACTACAATCAACAACATTAGGTGACGGCTGAGGTGGACGTCTTGCATCGGTAAATAGTGATCTATTATTCCAAAATCAAGGGATTTGCCCTTGGCGTGATTGAGAATTATGTCCTACCATTATCTACGTTGTTACCCAATTACCTAGATACTTGTAGATTTAATGAACAACGACAAATTGCACTTGACTTAACCCCTTTTTCATGTAATTAGATTAAAGATTGGAGTGCCACAGCAGACAATGAATAGTGGAGATTGTGGGATTTATGTATGTATGTTATAGAGTTTTTGATGTTGTGTCGTCCCCTAGATTTTGGTCCTGAGCATGGGTCATTTTTTAGGACCAAAATGGGGATTGACTTGTGAAAATGTGCAAAAAAATAATAAAAGAAAATTAAATGTTTGTATGTTTATAAAAAAAATTTTATGTATGCATTATTAACGACAATGAGAAAAAATAAATATAACAAACGTATCAATTAAAACTAGTCAAATAAGACCCATAACTACATGACTTAAAAATACAAATATATTATACTTTATTAAGAACACATCAACTACCATATAATGGAATTGGGTTTCGACAAGTTTGTCGATTATGTCTATGTTGCGTACAGCGGCTGCATACATTCTTCGTGAGAGCCTCACATTACGATAGAATTTGATTCTTTCGACGTCTTCTTGATTGCCGACGTACTATAAGAGGCTGGATGTCTGTCAGTAGCTCTCAACTCTTCTGGAACAATCCAATCTAATAGATGACCAACCGAATTTACTGGTTCACCGTATGCACGCAAAAAAGACTCGGTCGTGTAATATCGTGAACAAAGAGTCTAGTACTGAAATCTGACCTACCTGCATACTACAAGTGCATGAGGACACGATAGCTGCCGCAGATCAAACTTTCGATAACTACATGACATCCCCAAGATGTCCACTATTCTATTTCTTTTTCCGTCCTTAACGACAAAACAAGATTAATCTATTGTATGCACTGTCATGCGAGCAAAATCATCATTGTGCTTCGAAATCTTGTTATGGGCCCAAGTGGTCAAGAAGTTTGACATATTTTCTGCAGCCTCACGTCTCTCAACAAACCATCTTTGCATTAACTCTCTAATCCAGTCAATTAAGGCAGTCACCGTCATGCCATGTGCTTACTTCACAACAACGTTAATGCTCTCTGCAATGTTAATGGTCATGATGTCATATCTTCTGAATGCTCCCATTGATCGAGCTCATTTTGAATAATCAACCTCCTCCTCGAAGTATCTCGTTGCCTTCGGTTTCATTTCTCGCATCTTATTAATTTTCCTTTGAAAGTCAGCAATGTCATATGCCTTGGTAACAACAAAATAGGAAGCCAAATATCCCCCTCCTTTTGTTGTCTACGACGGTATCTTATATCGTGCTACCAAATTACACTTCAAGTGATAGATACAGACATCATGATATACATTAGGAAATACCTCTATAATGGCCTTCTCGATACTAGCATGTCAATCAGATATAAATACAAGGTTCTCAAGATCGCCAATAACTCCTTGGAGTTTTGCCATAAACCACTTCCATAAACATCATTTTCAGAGTCAGCAATACCCGATGCAAGTGAAAACTTTTGGTTGTTTCCATCCTTGCAAACAGCACACACATTGTTTCTAAGTATGCATTTTTTACAATGTACCATCAACTGCAATAACCTATTGGATGGAAGACTAGAACCCTCTAATACATGATCCAAGAGCCATGAAAAAATATTTGAAGTGTTTGCAATCGTCAATCTCCAAATGCGTGACTGTACCTAGGTTTTGTTGTTCCAATATATAATAGTATGCATGAAGTAATTTATATGAACCCTCTGGTCGACTTTGCTTGTCGACCATCGCGCAATCGATCTAATTGGCACACGTGACTTAAATTAATTCTGCGCACAATGAAATGTTTCCTTGTATCTGTCGACACTATACGTAATCACCATTGGCATCTATCATCGTCACATTTTATCTCAAAATAATCTTTTGTCAACCTTGACACTTTAAAGCTCCAATTACCTTTAAATGCTAGCATACTAATAGCCTGGTGAAATTCGTTTTTGCTATCAAACAACTTTCCTACAACACACATCGTCAATTCCACTACTCGATATCTTATTCGATATGCCCAAGTCTGATAGTGGTATTGGAGGCATAAACGCAAAGGGGTTTTTCGCTTCACAAATATCTATTCTTCTAGCGTCAACATTTAGGGAGCTTGTTGAAACATAACAACATTCGCCTTCTGCTAAATCATCCCCTTTTAAATTATCAACATTTCTAACATCATCACAGTCCCCTTCCACATCCTCACCATTTTCAATGTCATCACAAGCGTAATGTGTATAGGCTGGGTCTTCATTGAAGGGTATAGGAGAAACATTGTAATACTCATTCGTTGTATTTGCAGGAATCATTGCTCGAATTGATGGAGATGTATGGCTCACTTGGTTGCTACCGTTAACTGACATAAAATGAGTATGAATCGATGGTGGGTTTTGATTGAGGGGCTGTACATCATCTTCATAAATGGGAACTCTAGGATCCATTATTACACATAAAGGACAATACGATATTCTATTGACGCTAAAAAAATTGAATATCATTGTCGTTTCTAATCTCAATAGGTTTTAACTTATACCTTATTGCATCAATTTTGATTTTTAAAGTCACTTTATAGTTCACATTGTCGACTCTCAAGGTATAACATACTACATTTAAAAGATCTTCAAAATTAATATCTTTCGAAATCGAAATCTCAAAATTACTATAATCAACATAACTTTCTTCTCCATCACTAGAACTCTCTTACTTTCCTCTAAAGTAAATAACAATTGCATCATACTCCATAGAATCTGGAAAAAAAAATGACAATTAGTAAAATTATTTAAAAATAAATTAAAATAATTATTTAAAAATTAAAAAAATAAAAATTATGCGCATCGCAGGGCACATCTCGGGCCCAAAATGGCCCCGTGATACGCGTAATTGCGCATCTCGGGCTCGAGATGTCTAAATTGACGGCTGCCGCACCAACCGCCGTCTGATTTTCGTCAAACACACTAGAAATCTTCTTTTTAGCCGGATTTCAACGTCTTTTACATCATTCTAACTCATTTTTCACATTTAATTCATCAATAACACCTATTTTTAACTTTAAATGTAAGTTTTATCTAATTTCTATCTAAAATTAAATTTTTTAAAAAAGTTTACAAAACTTACAAGATTTGGCTATTTCCTTGATTTGAAGTGATAAATATACTCAGAAACACTCGATTTTTACAATAATAATTTTAAAAATATTCTGCCATCAATATAATTCTTGGTTCGGTGAAAAGAAAGGAGAAAATTTTATATTTTTGATATTAGAGTAAATGTGTCTAAAAATAAAAATTTTGATTAATAAAATATAATCAATTTACAGTTGGTTAAAAAAATAATAAAAAAAAGAGTTATTTATAAAAAAAATTCAAATATAAATGGGCTGATTGAAAAAAAAAAGTAAAGGACATAAAAAAATTGTAGTCTAAAACTGAAAAGTAAAATTGAGTTTGGAAACAAATACTTTTAACCCAAAAAGAGCCCAAAATTTGGCCTAAACTGCTAGCTCGAACTAAAGACCAAATTGAAGGAAACCAATCAAAATTGTTTCCATTAGATCTTCAGTTTGTATTTTTTAAAATTGACAGGTTCCGTTTTAAGTTCAACTTAAAAACTGAACTTAAAAATTCAACTAAATTGATTTTTTCCACAGACGATATTAGAGTTTGAGAAATGAACTAATTTTGTCAATTTTACTATTAGAGGTCGAAAGTTGAAAATGAACAGAACGAATCGGTTCAATTTCTCCGTCCATTTAGTTTTTTAAGTTCGATTCAGTTTACGGTTTTCGCACACCCCTAGTAGTAATAAATAAACAAATAAATATTAAAAAAATCATATTATAATTTCATTATAATTAAATTAGTAAAAAATACTGAGAAATTAACTGTAATTAACTAAATAAACATAACAAAAGCAGTGTAGTATTATATTTCATTTTAACTAATTAATAGTAAAACAAACTAAATGATTCAATTAAAAACCAAAACAAAAAAAAGTTCGACGGATTTTGGTCAGAATCGGCAACGGTGAAGCTAAAAGATGGCAAAAGACGGCGAGACTGATGGTGGCTCGCCCGGATTAATATTATACCGATGATTAGAGTTAAAGAAAATGAGAGATTAAAAGAATGTTCTGAACGAAAATAAAAAATAAAATGAAAAAAATAACACTCACTTGCGCCGGCGGCCCAGTTGTGGTGTGCGCAGCTGTGGCAGGCGGATTCCAGTGTGGCGTTGCAGCTCTGACGTAATACGGCAGCGTTGGCGCCAGCTATATATTTGGATGAGATGAGAGAAGGGGAGAATAAGTATTTAAGAGTTTTTGGAATTAGAATTTGATACATATTTGCATACATACATATATATATATATATATATATATATAACTTACGTAGTTCGAATGAAGAACGGACACATGGCATTTGAATATGTTTTTAGTTAAAAAAATCTGATTATTGTGGTTGCCGTTTTGATTTTATGGAAAGAAAACTGAAACCGAACTCCACCGTTTGAAACTTTAAAATAGAATCCAATTAGTTTTGTTGGTTTTTATTTTATTTTCTTAATTTGGTAGATTTTTTTTTGCTCAACCTTAGTTTTCTCAATTGAAATTTCAAAATCTGAAGTACTGAAAAACAATAGCTGGCAAAATATTTACTCTACGAATAAAATTAACCAATATTATACATAACATTTAACTTTCAGGTTATAACATTTTCTGATTGTTACAATTACTCCTGAAAAAAGAAATAAGAAAACCATGAGAGAAGACAGTGGGTTACAGTTACCCAGTACTAAACAATTAAAGCTAAAGGACCCTCCACTTGGATAGTATCCATATCTACTCATCAGCTCCATCATAACTACTTGGTGAAAAAGCAAGAGTGCGGCCATAAACCGTTTCAGTGCCCCCAAGGACCCAAAGGTTCAGCATCTGCCCCAGTTAGGTCCAAAAAAATCAAATAAAGGGGATATTTGCACCTGAGGAGAAATTCATTAGTAGATAAAAACCACACCCTATAGCTATATAACCAAATCGTGATAGTCACAAACAGGGAAACGCAGAGTACTCTGGAAACTAATAGAGAAATTTAAGGACGTTGGAACTAGTCATCTCCATGAATATACCAGCAAATGAGCATGGTCGCGCATCGGCGCAATATGTAGATACGTGCACGTTGTTCCTTGACAAGGGACGCACACTTGGTTGAAAAACCATGGCCCTTTCTCTCTGCGGGAGCTTTGGCTGCTCCATACTTGTGTATGTGTAGCTTAATCTCAACCATGGCTCTGTTAATTACAAGCTGATATAAACAGTTCCAAAAAGCTCACTAAAGAGCTTGAAGCCATGCGGTGAAAGGGAAAAATTATGTGTATATATATATACACACAAAAGCTTAAAATTCAATGAGAGTAATATATATTAATGTGAAGGGATCAGCTACAGTGCAGCCGGCTATATACAGCCGGCTGACGTAGTTAAAATGATCGGCAATATAAAATATTGTCGGTCATTTTAGTTTTTTTTTTATAAATTCCTTATATATTATTATAATTAATATATATTCATGTTATAAATTTTAAATTATTTAAGTCCTAATATAATTAATAAAAAAAATAATTTTATTATAATATTTATTTAAAAAAAATAAAACATATTTTATATAAAAAATTATAAATATAAATTAAATATTATTTCAATGATAACAATCAATAAAAAAATAAAGACAGCATATCAAAAATTTTTACTTTTAATTACAATAAATGTTATAATTTTAAATTTAATTTATATTTTAATTATGTTAAATGTTATAATTTTAATTTTAATAGCATAAAATATTATAATTTTAAATTCAATTTTCAGTTACGTTAAATAATATAGTTTAAATTTTAATTTTAATTTTAATTTCAATTAGGTTGAATATTATAATTTTAAAATTAATTTCAATTTTAATTGTGTTAAATATTATAAATCTAATTCTAATTTAAATTTTATTTAAATTAAGTTAAATTTTATAATTCTAAAATTAATTTTAATTTTAAATTTAATTATGTTAAATGTAATAATTCTAAATCTAATTTAACTTTTAATTACATTAAATTTTATAATTTTAATTCTAATTTAAAATTCAAATTTAATTACATTAAATATTGTAATTTAAATTTTGATTACATAAAATATTATAGTTCTAAATTTAATTTCAGTTTCAGTTATGTTAAATGTTATAATTTTAATTTTAATTTTAATTACATTAAATATTACAATTTGAATTCTAATTTTAATTGTTATATGTTATAATTTTAATATCAATTTTAATTATATTAAATATTATAATTTCAAATATAATTACAATTTTAATTACTTTAAATATTATATTTAATTACAATGTCGATTTCAATTATATAAAATGTTACAATTTCAATTCTAATTTCAATTTTAATTATGTTAAATATTATAATTCTACTTACAATTTCAATAATGTTAAATATTATATTTTCAATTTAAATTTTAATTTTAATTATATTAAATACTATAAATTCAATTCTAATTTCGATTTTAATTACGTAAAATATTATAATTTCAATTTCAATTTTAATTATATGTTATAATATCAAATTCAATATTAATTTCAATTACGTTAAATATTATAGTTCTAAAATTTAATTTTAAATTTAATTTTAACTACATTAAATGTTATAATTACAAATCTAATTTTAAAGAGGATGTGCGGGTAGAAAATTACACGTTCCCACTTTACATACTACACGTTCCCACTTTACATACTATACGTTTTCACTTCATATACTACAAGTTCCCACTTCACATACTACAGGTTCTCATTTCACATATTACACGTTCTCACTTCACATACTATACGTTCCTACTTCACAGACTACACGTTCCTACTTCATACACTACACGTTCTCACTTCACGTACTACACATTCTCACTTCAAAGACTACACGTTCCCACTTCATATACTACACGTTTCGATACTACACATTCCCAAAGACTACACGTTCCCACTTCATATACTACACGTTTCGATACTACACATTCCCACTTCACATACTGCACGTTCCCACTTCAGATACTACACGTTTCTACTTTACATACTACACGTTCTCACTTTATATACTACATGTTTCCACTTCACATACTACACGTTCCCACTTCAGATACTACACGTTCCCACTTCAGACACTACATGTTCCCACTTCACGTACTACACATTCCCACTTCACGTACTACACGTTCCCACTTCACATACTACATGTTCTCACTTCATTCACTACATGTTTCCACTTCACAGACTACACGTTCCCACTTCAAATATTACACGTTTCCACTTCATATACTACATGTTTCGATACTATATTTTTCACTTCGTATGCTACACGTTCCCACTTCAGACACTACATGTTCCCACTTCACGTACTACACATTCCCACTTCACGTACTACACGTTCCCACTTCACATACTACATGTTCTCACTTCATTCACTACATGTTTCCACTTCACAGACTACACGTTCCCACTTCAAATATTACACGTTTCCACTTCATATACTACATGTTTCGATACTATATTTTTCACTTCGTATGCTACACGTTCCCACTTCACATACTACACGTTCCCACTTCATGCACTACACGTTCTCACTTCACAGACTACACGTTCCCACTTCTTTCACTACACATTCTCACTTCAAATACTACACATTCCCTGTAGTAACCAGTATCCACGACTGGTAAGAATAAGTATTTATATATGTATAAATATACGTATTTTATTTGTATGTTGGTGATACTTGAATTATATATTGTTATTAGTAATATTTTATAGGTTAAGGATATACGATTAGTATTGGGTTTATTTGTATGACTTTAGATTTATTTTAGGGACCAAATTGTAATACTTTGAAAGTTTTGGGGGTGAATTCGTAAATACCAAAACTTAACCACTTAGTATAAAAATACACTTTTAAAAACCCTAATTCTCTCATTTTTGTCGAGCTACCCATTTTTAGAGAGAGAAGAGAGAAATAAAGGAGAGAGAAAGAGAAGAAGAAGAAGAAAAAGAAGAAGAAATTGGAATTTTGGATCTTTAGAGGTATATCACAACTAATTATCAATTTATTGGTGTTAATTAAGTTAATTTCTTTAAGTTTTGATTTCTGAAAATATGTATAATTAAGGATTTGATGTGTATTTCGTTTGATGTTGTGAGAATTGATGATGATCTATAAGATAGTTTGATAAATCATGATGAATTATGAAATTTCTGCTGGATAACCTCTTGATCTAGGAATTTTATAAATTGTTGTGATTCGATTCTGGTTTTGAATTTTGAGTATATGAAATTAGACATGTTTAGGATCATCTGAGACTTTGAATTGACTGAAAATCTCGAAAATTGAATTTGTAGTGAATTTACCAAAATGACCCTGGAATTCTGGAAATTTCCTGTGTAAACAGTATGATACAGTGGAAAATAATTTTTGACCTGCTGAATGATCTTTAAAAATTACGAATTTGTGGAATATGATAATTTTATATGTCTAATATGATATACTCGGAATTGAGAATTTGGATCAATGTGGTTGAAGTGTTATGAATTTCTAAAGTGTATCAGCTCATTGTAGTATTTGATTAACATATTTTTAAAGTTATGAAATAAAATAGTTTTAAAATACTTTTAGCAGTTATTTGGAAGCCAAATATTTATCATGGACTGATATATGTGTCAAGAGTAATTATGTGGTATTTTTATAATTTTTGAGTTAGTATATGAATTTATAAAATTGGGAGATTGAATACTGTTCAGTAAGTATCTTGATCCTGTCAGGTTTGTAGTTTGGATTCGATGGTGTGTATGGAATGGATTGTGTAGTAATTTTGATATAATATTCATATATAAGAAGTATATATGAGTCAAGAATGATATATTCTGATTTCGGAGTAATTGGACATCATTTGATGTATTAGAAATTTTTGTTAAGTGTAAGTGGTCAGAATGACAGGTTTTGAGAAACCAAATATTTAGACCAATTTGATGTGATAAATGCATTGTGTATAATTTTGTAAGCTATTTAAAGTATTTTGTGTGAATTGTGAGGCTTATGAAAGGATTAATCTCCATTGATAGGTTAAGGAGATTTAAGCCTTGTAGCTGAAAGTGTTAAGAGGTAAGTATACTAGACTTACTACTGGAATCACAATAAACATAATAATTGTTTTGTATGATTTTGTAAATGGGGTTAAGAATATGTTTATGATATGTCAAAGTATATTTTGATATGAAATGTGAATATATGTTTATGAATGTGAGCATTGACATTGAGCATGGACATACATGTGTTTTTTTGAAAGTGAGCTTTCCAAAATAAGATGCGTTTAACAAAGAAAGCTTTTGAAGTGTAATATGTCCATGAGAAATATTTTGTGATTTGAGGGTACTTGAACTCACTGTTAACTTAGTAGGCATTTTATGTGATTTGGGGAGCCTTTATGTGTGGCATTTCCTTCGGGATTGGTATATGTTATGTGTTCCGTATGTAGGGAGGATCCTATTGGTACCTAAAGGAAGTGTGAGTCATCACATTCGTGTGGTGGCGTATAGGTACATGTGAGAGGACTCACCGATGATCAGGGTGAGGGTTTGGCTTTTACCTTCGGGCATAAGCGTTATATATGTGTGATTTAAAGACCTCACTTGTACTATTCCTCTCATACGGTATGTCACCTACGAGTGACATTTGGCTCATTATGTGATATGTGATATGTAAGTCCTACTAAGTAGTAGTTGAGTAATGGTATTCCTATTATGTGTTTTGGAAGAATGTGTAAGCGCTTACATGATATGTGATTTGATAAGAATATGATTTTGATTGATCACAGCATATCATACATATGCATTGTGTATATATATGTATTTGTATTTGATATATGAAAAACTAGTATGCTTACTGAGTTTTATACTCATTATAGTTTATGGTGATTTCAGGTAAATAAGGTACATGTGTGCTTAGCGGATTTGGCAAGGCTTCTGCTGTTTCTTGGGTTCCCTAAGTTGTTAGGTTGCTAAGTGTTTTATTTGGGGACACGTGGGATAAGATATTTGATTTGTCCCTAGTGAATAAATACCTATGTATTATTTTATTGTGTGGTTGGATTTAGTTTAAGTATCACCAAGTGTAGTAATGGATTGATTTTAAGTAAGAATTTGCAATGAATATATTCTGGGCTTCCGGTAACAAAGTTGCTACTGGTGACGTAGTAGAGTGTTAATCTCTGAGAAAACTCTGCGTATCTCCGGTTTACTAATTGTCCCAGTCATAATTCAATTGCTATAATTCTGAAAGAAATTAAAATAAATGCTTAAGTATTATTGAATGAATGTAAGTGATGTCGTGTGTCAGATCTTTTGGGTCTGGGGCGTGACATTCCCACTTCAAATACTACACATTCCCACTTCATATACTACATGTTTCGATACTACATTTTTCCACTTCGCATACTACACGTTCCCACTTCACATACTACACGTTCCCACTTCATTCACTACACGTTCCCACTTCACATACTACATGTTCCCACTTCATTCACTACACATTCCCACTTCACAGACTACACGTTCCCACTTCAAATACTACACATTCCCACTTCATATACTACATGTTTCGATACTACATTTTCCCACTTCGCATACTACACGTTTCCACTTCATTCACTACACGTTCCCACTTTAAATACTACACATTCCCACTTCATACACACACGTTCCCACTTCATACACACACGTTCCAACTTTACAGACTACACATTCTCACTCCATTCACTACACATTTCCACTTCACAGACTACACGTTTCTACTTCAAATACTACACATTCCCACTTCACATACTACATGTTTCGGTACTACATTTTTCCACTTCGGATACTACATGTTCTCACTTCACAGACTACATGTTCTCACTTCATTCATTACACGTTCTCACTTCATATACTACACGTTCCCACTTCACAGCCTACACGTTCCCACTTCACATACTACACGTTCCCACTTTATTCACTACACATTTCCACTTCACAGACTACATGTTCCTACTCAAATACTATATATTCCCACTTCATATACTACATGTTTCGATATTATATTTTCCCACTTCGTATACTACACGTTCCCACTTCACAGACTACACATTTCCACTTCACAGACTACACGTTCCCACTTAATTCACTACACATTCCCACTTCACAGACTACACGTTCCCACTTCAAATACTACACATTCCCACTTCATATACTACATGTTTTGATACTACATTTTCCCACTTCATGCACTACACGTTCCCACTTCACAGACTACACGTTCCCACTTCATTCACTACACGTTCCCACTTCAAATACTACACGTTCCCACTTCATACACTACACGTTCCCACTTCACAGACTACACGTTCCCACTTCATTCACTACACATTCCCACTTCACAGACTACACGTTCCCACTTCAAATACTACACATTCCCACTTCATATACTACACGTTTCAATACTACATTTTCCCACTTCGCATACTATACGTTCCCATTTCACATACTATACCTTCCCACTTCATTCACTACACATTCCCACTTCACTTACTGCACGTTCCCACTTCGTATGCTACACGTTCCCACTTCATTCACTACACGTTCTCACTTCAGATACTAGACGTTCCCACTTCAGATACTACACGTTCCCACTTCATATACTACACGTTCTCACTTCATATACTACATGTTTCGAAACTACATTTTTTTACCTCGCATACTACACGTTCCTACTTCGCATACTACACGTTCCCACTTCACATACTACACGTTTCACTCAATATTCTACGTGTTCTCACTCCATATACTACGTGTTCCCACTAATTAATAAATTACGAGTTAGTATTTAATTTCACCAAAAATATAATATAATACAGAGGGATGATATTTTATATGTGTCTTAAATAAGCATGATTAACATAAAGGGCCTCGCCACGTGGTGACACCATAGGTCGTCATGTGATATTTAAATTTAAATTCTTATATTCAATTTTTAATTTCTTATTAAATTTTATTTAACTTAATACTTAAAATAATAATTATTGTTCTAAGTTAATGAATAATTAATATTCAAGTAACCACTTTTTATTAAAATTATAAATAAAATTTAAAAATATATAACAAAATATTTTAATTAAACTAAATTAAAGTTTTTGGGTTGTTTTTAACTTTTAAACTTTACTTTTTTTTTTTGGTATTTTTACATTTTTGGTATATATATATTTTTTAATTTTCAAGGCATTTATTAAATTATCTTAACATTCCAACTCTTAATTTCAATAATATGTAACAAATTCAAATTTTCAATTTCCAAAATAAATAATTCACAAACAAATTTTTAATTTTTCAGAATATATTTATAATTTTCAATTACTGATTTGTTGCAAACAATATATAACAAGTCCAAAATATATTTCTAACTTCCAATTTCAAATTTGTTGAAATCTAAGTTGGACTTTTAATTATAACGTTTAACTTTATTAAAATTTAATTTAAATTTAAAATTAAAATTATAACATTTAACGTAATTAAAATTTTTACGTCTCTAGCTTAAAAAAGATTATATTTTAAGTCATTAGAGTTTATTTTTTCTGATTTACATAATGGTGGAGACACTTTTTAGAAGCAAAACACTAAAAAATGGTCAAATGTAGTGGTGAGAAGCGGCGGCCTTCATCACTCGCTATTAAATAATGGAGCAATGATTTGCATCGCTTTCATCTATGAATAGATCGGAGATCTATCCATAAGTAGGGGTGGTGCAAGTCATCGCCCTACCATTTGGCGGGGGGTAGTGGTGGCCACCACCCCTCATCACTATATTTGGTATTTTTCTATCTTTTTTTTATAAAAAAAAATGATCTATAATTGTGTAGATTAAGCAAAAAAGAGTTTAATAATGTAAAATTTGATATTTTTTATCACTGAAGTATCGCCACAAAATGGCGTCTAACCACCAGTCGGCCACCGTTTTTGGTGATAGTTACAAATTATTTTTTTAAAATTTTATCATTAAATTTAATTTATTTTTAAAAATAGTTTTTTAAATATAAACCAATTATATAATATCAAATTAATATTGGATTTGAAATTATAATATTTAACGAAATTGAAATTGGAATTATTAGATTTAACGTAATTACAATTAAAATTAGAATTAAAATTATAGTATTTAACGTTATTGAAATTTGAATTAAAATTATAATATTTAACGTTGATGAAATTAATATTTAATGTTATTGAAATTAAAATTAAAATTATTAATTATAACATTTAACGTAATTGAAATTGAAATTATAATATTTAACGTAATTAAAATTAAATTAAATTTAAAATTAGAATTATAACATTTAACGTACTTAAGACTGAAATTGAAATTATATTATTTTATGTCATTAAAATTAGAATTAGAATTGGAATTATAATATTTAATATTTAATTTAAATTAGAAATGAAATTATAATTTTAACGTAATTTAAATTTAAATTTAAATTAGAAATGAAATTATAATTTTAACGTAATTTAAATTTAAATTTAAATTAGAAATGAAATTATAATTTTAACGTAATTTAAATTTAAATTTAAATTAGAAATGAAATTATAATTTTAACATAATTTAAATTTAAATTTAAATTAAAATTATAATATTTAAAGTAAGTGAAATTAAAATTGAAATTATAATATTTTATGTAATTAAAATTAAAATTAAAATTAAAACATTTAACATAATCGCAATTAGAATTGTAACTTTTAACGTAAATGAATTGGAAATTGGATTTAAAATTATAACATTTAATATAAATGAAATCAAAATGAATTTAGAATTATAACATTTAACGTAATTGAAATTGAAATTATAATATTTAATGTAATTAAAATTAAAATTGGATTTGAAATTATAAAATTTTAACATAATTGAAATTGAAATTAAAATTATAATATTTAACGTTATTAAAATTAGAATGGTATCATTTAACATAATTAAAATTAAATTTAAAATTAAAATGATAATATTTAACGTAATTAAAATTAGATTTGAAATTAAAATTATTTAACCTACTTAAAATAAAATTAAAATTTAACTTATAATATTTAACGTAATTAAAATTAAAATTAAAATTAAAATTATAAAATTTAATGTAATTAAAATTAAAATTAGAATAAAATTATAAAATTTAATATTGTTAAAATTAAAATTATATATACAATGTAATATATTATTTTTAATTTTTTAATATTATAAAAAAATATTGTGTTAATAATTTAATTTTAAAAAATTTATTTTATATTTAATTAAATATTAAATATATTTTTTTTAATAATTTTCAAGTAACTAACAAGTTTTTATTTTCAAATCTCAGTCATTAAATTAATCTAATGACTGAGACAACCGGCTGGCGTACCTGCCTAATGTCAAAGGTAACAAGTATATATATAAAAGCTCAAAATCCAATAAGAGTCACAGTGACTGGGATAGCAAGTAATATATATTAATTAGCGAGGCGAGTGGCGAGTGGCGAGGGGAATGAACATGCTACGGGCAAGGTTCGAAACCTGTGGGATTTGCATGGGAAGTTGCATAGTTTTCTAGGAGTGGGGGAGTGAACGTGCCCTTAAGCTTAATTTAATTATATTATCACATTCACGCAAACTTTTCTATATAAAACAAGGGATAATGATTTAATTTCTTAATAGTTTTCTTTATAAATAATAATAATAATAATAATAATAATATGCATGTATTATTAATAATAGCTAGTTGCACTTGGATGATAAATAAGTACACAGAAGGATGAGTTGATTAGAGAAGTGGAAAGGTGAGAGTCGATGGCATGAAAAGAGGAGGATTGTTCAAATGAAGACAAGGAAAAATAAATAAATAAAAAAGTGGAGTAACTAGGCTTTAATCAGTTTAGGGGAACAAGGTCCCGGCAAAGTTACGTAAATTTTGAGGAGAGACGTTGGTTTTGTTGGATTGGAAATATATTTTGAATTGGATTAATATTATCGTAGTAGTAGGAGTACCGTGGCTCGCACTCCCATCTCTTTACGTAAACCATCAACAGACACCAAAAGGGATTTGGCATACAAGTCTTAGTTGTTTTGAAAACGTAAATACACCATGATTAATCACTATTGTACTTAAATCTCTCAACCTAATGGAATATAAAACTAAGGATGCACAGTTTAATTTCTTGAGTTTAGTCAAATAGATAAAATTGGGGATAGTTTAATCCTTGGAGTTTAGTTAAATGAATAATTTAATTTTAGTTAAATTTGAAATACTAATTTTTGTTTTGCCTTAATCAATTAGAGTTGCTCGGGATCAAAGTTGATTCAGTCTTTTAAAGCCTCTAAACACTTGAAAATTTATTGAGTATAGAGAAGCGATAGCAAATTGGACTAGCTTATATCAAGAAATCAGCTTAGTTTAATTACAAAATGATAGAAGATTGGGTGTTAAGTTTGGATTTGTTGAGAGTGAATTAGAGTATGATACTGAGCTGTTTGAACTTGCAATGCACACAAAAAATTTGGTCAAAGATGGGCACCAACGGGGTGGTTGATGACGACTCTCCAACACTTAAATAAGATGGTGACTTTCGAAGTAAATATTTTCTTAAATTTTTTTCCCTTAAAGAGAGTTTGGAGAAGAATGAAAAAAATCATTTTTTTTGTCTAAATATATTAGTGACTTGTCTTACTTATGTTTAAAATTGGAGATATATTCTGAGTATGGAAGGAATGTGACTTGGAAAATTTTCTTTGGGGTTGATATATGACGATGTTGTTAAGGTCGGTGTTTACGTGTCATCCCTGAATGTACATATACTTGTGTATTTATACAAGTGTACATTCTCATTAAATTGCTAATACCAATTTATATGGTATTATGCATATAACATTACAGATATTGTAGATCCGAAGGAGTTCAGATCAGATCTAAAGAGTTTAAATAAGGGCTCACAGTTAGCCATGTTGAGACATATAATTGCTAAATGTTAGCACAGTTAAGTGTTAGCTGGTTATAATACTCAGCAGATCCAAGAGTTGGAGCCTTGTCTATAATGAGACATAAACCTGGGAATATACTAGTAATTGCATAGTTGCAAGAGTTGCAATCATGTACCAGGAAATACAAGTTGCGTAAGTATGTTCTCAAATAATTGTCCCTGATCTATTTCTACTGATGCAGGTCTGTCGGTGGATACTTTTATATAGATAAGCATATGTCGTACCTATAGGGTATAATTGGTCGTTCCTAACCGACCGTGAGCTTGGAGCTCGTATTGACATATGGATATCTAGTTAGGACTGGATATGGGACAGACTCACGAGGGCCTCCGATAGACATCCTATATAAGTCATCAACGGAGGGTCTTCTCGAGTTGAGTAGTATACGTGGTCCTTTGACCTGAGTGCCACAGTGGGCTTATAAGTGATCTACCATACTTTGGTTTTACGTATGTCATAGACCTTTCATGGTGTGACCGCTGGGTGTCGCTGGCTATGGTCCGATGCTTATGGAGTCCGGTGCGTACAGAAACGGAATCCGTCAGCTCTTATAAGGAGTTTGATATCCATATGATCGAGATTGTATCTCAGAAAATCTTGTGGCCACAAGTATCAATCTCGAGAAAGAGTTCCGTCAAGGTAGAACAATATGACAAAAGAGTTTGCGCATATTGTTCAGTAAGATACAAATCTGGAGATAAGATATGGATGAGTACTAGGGGATTTGACGGTGATAATCTATATCCCCGCACATCTAGGATATCATGACGGAAGGACTATACGTATGCGTTGTAACCTCAGCTTGCATAGTTCAACACGCTGATTTGTATATCCGTGACGTGTACATGGGGCATTGCTCATGGACTCATGGAATAGTTCCATTTGATGAATCAAGCGTAGAACTTAGGGAGTCTTGCAATATGGAGTGTACTCGTTGTGCACTAGGAAAGTGTGCTGGATTAAATTATTTAATCCAGCAATATTCAGCACTTCTACAGGAATGCGTGCGTATTTGTATTTAAGTGTTAAATACAACAATTAGTCAATAATTATTATTTATTAATTACATAATACATACGTAGAGTATTATGGACCCTCAGGTAAGTTAACTTAAGTGTAAGATTTGGTGGGACCCACTAAGGGGTGAACTTGGTAACTATTTATGAGGGGCGAAATGATTATTTCTCAGTTTGATTATTTAATAGTTAAATAATCAAAATATATTTCTTTTTATATTATATTTTATTATATATATATATATATAAAGTAAAAGAAAGAGAAGAGAAGTGAGAATTTGGCCAAACGGTTGGGAGAGAAAGAAGAGAAGAAATGGAGAGAAAGAGAAGGAAGAAAGAAAGAAGAAAAAAATGGGAGAGGAAAAATGAAATTGTTTCATTTTCCTCTATTATTCCAATTGGAGCAATTATGAATTACTTCAAATCTCCATTTCTTATCCTTTTTTAGAAAAGGATATAAATTCACTCCTAGCCATTTTAGGGATTAAAAGTTAATCCTAGGCTAAATATGGAGTATTGTTCTAGCTTATCAAGCTTACCGTGTTGGTGACTAGAACTGCATATGAGTTGGTCTCCATGCGGACTCTGAGAAAAATACGTGTATAACGTTATACGTTTTAGTGAGTTCTCTAGCTTAATTAATATATTAATGTGATTAATATATTTGTTTATTGTGTTTATTACAGAATTTATATTTCCGTTGCGTTAGGCAATAAACACAATTGCACATGCATACACCCATACATGCTTAAGATCCACCGACATATCTCCCACTTGCTATAGTACCATTCCTGATGGCATCTCATACACATCAACTCCACGTGTTTCATAAACACTTTTAGAGTCATGGCTTTAGATAATGGGTCCGCTAAATTATTTATAGAATACTTCTACAAATAATCATATCTCCTTCAGTCAAGATCCCTCTAGTCATGTGAGACTCATCTCAATATAATTAGAGTATTGGTGTCCTCTTTGCTCATTGGCTTGTGCAATGGCCTTGTTTTATCGCAAACTTATGGGATAAGATCCATTTGTCTTAGAACTTTTTCAAGGCCAGCGATAAACCTATGAATCCTCACTGCCGCTTCCGCTGTGCCAATTTGAATTAGTAGTGAATCCCAGTTTGATGTAATTCCAACTCACTTAGTACTATAGAGAATGAGCACATTCCCAGATGTAAACTCTCTATCATCTAGGTTAAACTAGATGTCTGACTCTGTGCGTCTTCTCATTTGTAAGTTACTTTCTCCATATTTGAGAAACGTATCCTTTATACCTCCAAGGTACCTCAGGATATGTTTGACTACCATTAAATAATGGTCACCTAAATCAGACTGGACTCGGCTTGTAACTCTTATAGCCAAACTGATCTCAGGTCTCAAACACATCATAGCATACATCAAACTCTAAAGAGATGATGTATCTGGTGTGTTAGATACTCTAACTCTCTCATCTTTCATCTAAAGAGACACTCTCCTCGAAAGATGAACACCAGGTCTATAAGATACGTTAACTATCTCATAGTTAATTAACCGTACCCTTTTTAGACGCTATTGATATGAAATAATTTGGGAGAATCCTATCAGCTTCCTAACTCTATCTTTATAAAGTTTTATACCTAGTATAAAAGAAGCCTCTCCTTAATTCTTCATGGAGAAATACTTACAAGTTACTTCTGACCGATTCTAATATACTAACATCATTTCCAATTACTAGTATGTCATCAACAAAGAGCATCAAGAAGACTATCATGCTCCCACTGACCTTTCATGCACACCAGACTAGAAGTCTGTTTGGACATAAAATCTTCAGGCTATTCCATGAATATCTCTTACTCGAGGTATTCATTCCGGAATACCTTACTTACATCCATCTGCCAAACTTCAAAGTCATTATATGCTGCAAGAGCCAATAAAATTTTAATTAACTTTAACATCAATATTGGTTCAAAGTTTTCCGATTGATTGATCTCAAATCACTGAGGATTACCTTTCTAAAACTAATATAGAGCCTAGAAGGTCTCTACCTTCTATCTGGCTCCCACTACCTTTTTGTAAACTCTTTACAACCAATGAGAATAATTCTCACAGGTAGCTTAACCAAGTCCTAGACTTGATTCTGATGCATATAGTCAATTTTATTTTTATGACCTCTTAGTGCGTTCCGAATCGATGTCTAACATCGACTTCTTATTGGTCAAGGATGATTTTCTTATATCAAGAAAACTCCAAGTTCACCTTCAGGTATCAACTATACCTAAAAGGTGACCTAGACATCCTTTTCGACCCATTTGGAGGTGTGCTAAAAGGTCACTGCTTAACAAAGCTTGAGTTCCCATCCTTGGTTCATTGTTTTGTAGATTGACTTCACCAAGCTCAATCTTTCTATGACTCTTACGATTCATGAGAAACTCTTCCTCAAGGATAGCGGTTTACTGAGAAACGAACATATTTCGCTTCTCTGAATCATAGAACTAGTATCCTATATTATTCACATGATACTTAATGAACCTATTCTTGTACCTCTTGGGTGTTATTTATCTTATTGAGTAACTCTTATAAAATAAAATACCATGCTACGTACCTTTTACGTAAGCAGGACAACCCCAAGTCTTAACTAATTTAAGATACGACTTCCTACCTTTCTATATCTTATACGGAATGGAAGGAACAGTTTTTGATGAAACTCTACTTAGTAAGCATTCATGGTTGGAGCATAGACTCATAGATATAGATCGGTGACACTCATTATCAATCGGACGATATCTTATAAAATCTGATTCATTCTTACCAAAACATCATTATGTTATGGACAACCTGGAGGATTATAATGAGTGAGAATCTCATTCTCCTTAAACAAATGGAGAACTTGCTGTTAATGTACTCACTACCTCGATCTAATCAAAGAGACGTGATGTACATTGTGGTATATATTTGGTCATCTCCATGAATACATTATTCATAAATTGGTTAAGTCTGTATGGTCAGATCAGGAATCCAACCATCCTTAACTAGATGGATAAGCATCTCATGCCTATATGACCTAAATTTATACCATAGCTTCGTATCATTTAAGGATTCCGATCTATAGACATTTCTAATTTTGTATATAATGTCGATTAATTAACTGACATTCAACTAATAACACATTATATTAATTATACAATATAACTATTGTAATGCATACTAGAAGTAAGTTAAGCTGTCCAACAACTTGGACCTACAAGAAATCACCATTTTCTACTCTTAACTTAACTTTTATAAGTTGTTGCATTCTGGTCTCTTTCAATCCTTGCAATATCTTGCAAACATGAAAGGGACATACAGTATCTCATACCCAACTTGAACTGGCATTTATGCTCTAGAAATGTCTACTTGTGTCATACACAAACCTATGTGAGTCTTTCAGATAATAATAAAGTTTCTAGGGTAGAGGAATTTCCAATACCCAACCTTACTATTTTGGAAACACTTTCTATCCACATGCTCTGTCGTTGATCTTTTTATAAATATTGCCTCTGAGGATTGATATTGGGTATCTGGCTCATCATCTTCTCCTTTACTCATCTGGTCTCACCAGATATACTTGGAGTAGAAAATGAAGCACCCAAAATAGAGAGGGTCATACTCCTTCTATTCAATCCTCTTGAAGAGTGTTATCAGAATTGCCTTATGGCAAACTTTGATCAACAATAAATCCAAAATTTTCTAAATCCAGAACACTTCTGAGATTCATCCATTGGTCAAAGTAATTCCTAGTATCCTAGAGTTGAACTGCATCAATCATGCACACTAACTGGTTCGTAGTGGCTATTATTCTTGACAGGCCAAACTTATAGGAGAAATAAGCGGAATATTCATTAAATCGCTAATAAAATGTTTTAAATCATGGGTATACTAAGTATACATTTTTTTGATTTAAAACGCCCTCCCACTGCTTTACATAATTCTGGTAATCTCTCAAACGAGAAAACGATAGTTTAAACTTTTTAAACTATACAGCGGGAAGTAGATCCCATTGAAATCTACTCGGGTCTCACGCTGTAGCAATATTGGCCTTTGTAAACCCAACAGGTAGACAACACTTGTCAATTGCATCTTATACAACTCTTACCCTTTGATCCTAAATACACCTTATTCTCACACTGTAGCAATATTGGATAAGTGTATTCCAGATTAACTTGTCAATGATCAAATGTATGCTACTAATACTACCCTCACACTGTAGTAATATTGGGCAATATTTTCACATATATTTGCCTTATCTCATATTTAACCGACATAGTCCAAGCCCAATTGACCAAGCCCCTCACGCTGTAGTAATATTAGGACAAGGCCAATGTGACTCGTCTAACACCGTATTGATAAGACGGATTCGAATAAAATATTATCTCATAATATAATATTCTTCAATCTAATTAAGAGAGATTTTTGTATCTATAGTCTTTATATTCCTAGGAAGGGTGATTCTCAATTTAATTAATTTTTCTATGCAAGCACAACTAACCCTCACCAGTAGGGCTCTCATTGTGGCTACCAGCACAGAAAAATTAATTCTAATTTATAATGCAGACTGATAACTCTTTATCACTGCATCTTATAAACCTTGATTTATAATGTAGACTGATAACTTTTATCACTACATCTCATAAATCTACACATGCATAATTATTCTTGAAACACTGTTTAAAACACTGTTCCAAAAATACTGTAGTAGTGAACAATTTTTTCACTCTTCATATGCTACTGTTTAAATGAACAGTGTGCCACTGCCGCGCCGATCTATGATTGCTAGAGCATTGGGCCAACAAATCTCGGTGCCTCAGTGCCATCTCACGTCGCTACAGCACTCTTCAGTGCTGCAGCACCCACATCTCAATGCTGCAGCATTGAGAGGTCGTACCTCCAGCACTGCAGCACTCGTGTCTCACCGCGTCAGCGCTGAAAGGTCAAACCTCCAACGCTGGGGCGGTGATGCTTTACCGTTGGGGCGCAAATTCTAGAAACTCGCGTGTTGGCTCAGGCTCGCCAGCGCTTCAACGCTAGCTCGCCATCGCCCTAGCGCTAGAAAAAAGAAATACCAGCGCCGAGTGGAGAGTCCCTTCTTTAGTAGAGGTATTTTGGAGAATTATTAAGATTAAGAGCTTCTTAGTAATTAAGCCCCCTTGATGCTTGGAGTACAAATGCCCCTATGATTAAACAATTTATAGGAGAGTCAATTGTGTGGATAGGCAGACAATATGTGTTGACACTTTGAGCTCCAATTGATACAGGTTTGCCTTATTAAGTTTTAGGCTAACATTATCTCTCTATCAACAAGAAGACAGGTGTGGCGATGCAACAATGGCTATTAGAGGATTACAGTCCCTGGGGCCTTATCCTTTTCTCTAGCTATCCAATAATAAAGCTTTCTTAGTAGCTTACGGTTGGGCCTAATTAAGAATGACGTAGCTTTGTTAATGTGTCATTTGATTGTGGAGCTAAATAATGATGTGGATCCCTAGGTGGGCCCCTCTTATATACCCTACAGGTCAAATAAAAGATGCTGATGGGCCCGAGCTTGTATTGAGTATGGTGATATGGTTATAATTTAGGCTAATTAGCTTTCTAAGGATATAGACCTTAATGGCCAGGTGGCTTCTTAAGAGCAATCCATGTGTAACTATAATTATCTCCAACAGTAATCATTTGATTTCTAGTATGTAGGTGATGAGATAATAGAAACTTCTCTTATCTTGACATGTGGCATCCTCTCATTCTCCCTTTAGCTTCCTTACATATTTCCAGTTTGTTTTTTGTAGTAAAAATCTCGCTTTTGTGTTCTTTAAAGAGGTTGACCAAGGGCATCATTGCATTGCACGTGGTAAATTGAGCACGTATGGGAAGGGGGGTAGCAATATCATTTAAGTCCCTCAATTCATTTAATAGGCTTCTAACATGAAGGGCCTATATCCCCAAGCTGTAAACACTATAACACTAGGTGAATGACATGTGACCGCCTCCTAGTAAGGGTGATTGAGATAGACAGTAGGGATTGCTCTCTCCTCATCTTCTAGAAACCTGCTTCCTTTTGGGCTCTAAAGCTCACTGTTCTTATTTTAGAGCAAAGAGAGAAATAGACCTTCACTTTGACATCCATTTTTTGATCGTTCGAGACTCTCTCATCTTCAAATATATTTCCAACTAAAATCTGGTTGTTTCTATGTAAAGATGGTTCCTCCACACCCTATTTCTCTTATGTTGACCTATTCAACCCTTTATCTAATTACGCTATTCCATTCTCAGGGTTTTGTCTCTTAATTCTTTGAACCCACCAAGATCGATCTCATAATAACCGTAACAATAAGAATTTTTTGGAGTAAAAACTTTCTCCTTTGCTCCATTTTCTTAGGGCTCACTTTTCTTTGGTTGAATACATATATTTGTGGTTGGGTGTTTGTGTTAGTATGTTTTATGGGAGAGATGAAACTAATGTGTACCATTGGGTTGTAGGATGAGGAAGGCTAAGATCAGATAGATTACTAGTAGCAGTGAGGATCCTTTATGTTTAATTGATCTTTGTGACAACAATGAGCCTTTGAAAGTCGAATAGATAAGGGGTGAATCAAACGATTCTAGTTTTAGCCTAGAAAATGAGAACGGTGAGACCTCTTAATGAGAATTCTCCACTAAGTTAGCCTCGCAATCACCTAAAAAAAGGGAAAGGTTAAAACATGAATGTGTAAATAACTATCAGGCATAAGGTTAAAACATGAATTAAATTGTAAAAATTATTCCAATGAAGCAATTCTCCTAGATAATGTACAAAAATATACATGTATCTAAATAACTAGCATGCATATGGTTAAAAAAGTGAATTAATTTATATATATATCACTTATCTTTGATCATAGTAATAATTGACAATTATTTTATTTAAATAGTATGTTATGTAATATGTAACTATTGTGCATAATGTTAAAGATATATTTAATTTGTATTTTTCACGTAATATATTGCATGAATAAACAAGTAGTCAATTTTTGTTTTAATCATACATGCATAAGTTAGTTATAAATCAAGTAATGGTAATTGATAATGGAATCAATTGACAATTTTGTAATTACCTATCGGCATAAGGTTAAAACATGAATTAAATTGTAAAATTTATTCCAATGAAGCAATTCTCTTGGATAATGTCAAAAATGTATATGTATCTAAGTAACTAGCATGCATATGGTTAAATAAGTGAATTAACTTATATAGATATCTCTTATCCTTGATGATGGTAATAATTGATAGTTATTGAATTTAAATAGTACGTCATATAATACATAACTATAGTGTATAATGTTAAAGATATATTTAATTTGTATTTTTCACATAATCTATTACATGAATAAAAAATTCATTTTAAACATGCTTCAAACAACTAAATAGTATTTAGATCAATTTTAGAATAAAACAAGAATTTGACATACGTCTTACCATTGAAGTTTTCTATAATCTGGTGATGAAGGTTAGATATTTCTAAACCTTATAATCTCATAATAATGGTAATTTTAAGACTAAAGGTTTTGATATTAGTGGCTTAGGGACCCATCCAAGGATTGTATTTATAGGAACATTCCCATCATAAATGCCACTCATCATGTTCATGACCATGAGAGGTTATTGAGATCAAGGACAATTTTTAGAACATGGTTACATGCTCCAGAATGATGGAATCATAGGCCATTTTCAAACATTGATTGAATTAATCTTACATTCTCTCACTTAGTCTATGCATTCCATCATTTACCACTATAATAAGAAACAAAATACACAAATCATGGTAATAGGTTCTCTAAAAGTGAGTATTATCTTCTATGTTTCACAATGCATCATATCTCTTAACACTAACCCATATCACTTAATGAATAAACTATATGTTTATTCTAGGTCTAAAGATTAAGAATGTGTACACAATTAAGAATCAAACATGAGAAAATATTATAACATAAACAGAGTTTCATTACAAATAACATTCGTCTAAGTGACGAAATCATACAAACGAACCAAGTCTCATTCTGCTTACATGATCTTTAAATTTTAATGGTGGCATGCTTTTTATTAAAGGATCAGCAATCATCCATTCAATACTAACATGTTCAATAACTATTATTTTATCTTTAACACGTTCCTTTATGGCTAAATACTTAAGTCGATATGTTTACTTTGACTACCATTTATATAGTTTTTAGCCATAAAACTGTAGTTGAACTGTCATAATATTTCTTTAATGGCTTAGATATCAAATTTATATTTTTTAATCCAATAGATGAAACTCTTTATCCAAACACCATACAAGATTACCTCAAAATAAGAAATAAACATACATAAATAGGTAATCAGTAGTCCTTTAAAGGTACCTCATCACCTTCTTTACAGTTCTCCAGTGGTCCATTCCTGGATTACTCTGATATCTTTTTAATATTCTCTTCCAAGTTCATTTCTTGAACACAGGTTCAAATTGAACTTGTCACCCTTCATAATAGGAGCTATACTTGGTGATTAATCTTTCATTTAAAATCTCTCTAAAACTTTATTGATGTAAATTTCTTGAGACAACCCCAAAATACCTTGAAATCTATCTCTATGAATTTTAGTGCGAATAATATAAAATGCATCACCTATATCCTTCATGTCAAAGTTTTCAGAGAGAAATTTTTTCACCTCATGTAGCAAACCCTTATCATTGGTTGCAAATAAATATCATCCAGAAATAGAACAAGAAAACAAATATTACTCTCAGAAATCTTCTAGTATATGTATTGATCTATGATGTGCTTTACAAATCCAAATGAAGAGATAACCTCATGAAATTTCAAATACCACTAACCGAAGGCTTATTTCAATCCATATATGGATTTCTTAAGCTTGCACACCAAATGCTAACCATTACTAGAAAAAAAAACCTTTTGGTTATTTTATATAAACCTTTTCATATAAATCTATTGGAGATGGTGCTTACGTGCCATTCTAATTTTTGTATGAATAAATTGATATTTATATAATGCACATTTTTGTAAATCACTAATTTATTATATGATAATAATCTTGTTCCTTTTTAAGAAATTGTATATCTAAAAGAGTTTAGATTTGATTTAAAGGTATTTAGATCAAGATTAAGAGCTAGCAATTCTAAGAATTGGAACCTTATCTAGAATGGGACAAAGACCTGAGAATATTTATTATAATAAATAGTTGCAAGAAGTTGTAAATGGTGCTAAGAAATATCATTATATAATATATTCTAAAAAAATCATTCCTAATTAATGTTTGCCAACATGGGTTGATTGGTAAACCTTACAAATCAGTCGATATCTATATTTAGATTGTCCAAAAAATTAATCTTAGCAGATCATGAGTTTAGTAGAAGCTCTTATAAGCATGTAGGTATTCAGTATGGATTAGGTATTGAAATGACTCACGAGGACCTCTAATAGATATCCTATAAAGCTGTCAATAGATGGCCTTCTTGAGTTAGATAGTATTTATGGTGCTTTAACTTGAGCGCCATGACTGGCTTGTGAATGATCCACCTTGCTTTAATTACACACATGTCAGAGACCTTTCATAGTGTGGCCTTTAGGTATTATTAGGTATGGTCCTATACTTATGAATTTTGGTGTGCGTAGATATGAGATCCTTTAGCTTATATGGGTAGGCTGTATATCCTAATGCTTCGAGATAGTATTTCAGAAAGTCTTATGGTTATAAGCATTAACCCTAAAAAAGAGTTTCTATAAGGTAAAACATTATCTGCAAACTAATATCGCAAAGGAGTTTGTGGATATTGTTGATCGAAATACAAATTTGGGAGATAAGTTCATGTCCGAGAAAATAAAAATTTGATAGTGAAGATATATATCTCTGCTCTTCCAAGATATAGGTGATGGAGGGATTATACGAATATGGTTAAACTTAACTTGTATGGTTCAACGTGTCATTTTGTTATACCCGTGACATGTGGGTGGGATAATGTTCATGAACTTATAAAAGTGTTCTATAAGATATACGAGTGTGAACCTAAAGACTTTCACAATTTGAAGTATACTCATTGAGCACTAGGGTAGTGGTAAAATCGAAGTGTTCGATCCAAAAGTTTTACGGATAAGTAGGATTCAGTATTGGGACCTCTCAGGATGGACACATGTTAAATTTTAATTGTTAGAGTTTGATACATCACTAAGCCTTAAAGGATAAACTCTGTATAGTACTTGAACAAATGTTAGACACTTGTCATGTACTTGATTATTTTAATAAACCTTAATAGTTAAATTTTGTATAAGATTTTGACAAGTGTTAAACACTTGTCATGGAATTGATTATTTTATTAAAGCTTAATAGTTAAGTTTTATTTAATACTTGGACAAGTTCCTAGACACTTGTCTCATTTGCAATGGTCTTGATTATTTAATAAAGCTTATTGGATAAGCTTTGTTTATGGAAATGAACATTATTATAAGCAAAACTTAAGAGTTAATGTTTGGTCAAAGGGTTGACAAGTGTCTATTTATGCTTTAAATAATCAAAAGATTAAGAGATATTTTTGCCTTAGGATGGGTTCCGTGAAATGGGATTAAGATAAATAAAAAATTGTTTTGTCTTGATTAATTCATGGAAAAGGGATTTGGCAAAAAAGCGTGACCTTTGGAGAAGAAAATCAATTTTTGGCCATTTGAAAAGAAAAATGAGATTGTGAAGGTTTGTGGCTTAAGAGTTAAGCCTCTCTATACGAAAATAAATTCTGCAAAATCTTAAACTACCATTTTAGTGTACTGAGCCACCATAGTTAGGAGTTTGGATTTTTCAAGGATATACTTTAAGGTGAGACTCTGAGATCCACTTGTTTAACAATATTATTGACGATTCATCAAAGGTATATTTTCTATTATTGATGGAATTGCCTGTGCTTGTATGGTTTTAAAATGAATATTATGTTTCCCTTGTATGCTATGTGACATGCATTTGCATTTCACTACCCCCACACACACTTACACACCATATCAAAATAATAGTATCATAGTATACTGTGTGTGAAGTGTGTAACACAAGAGTAGTGTATTGTTAGACAATGGAGTGAATTTGTGATGTTTATATCAAGGCCTAAAACAATGGGTGCTGCAATTTCAAGAGTTAAGGCTGTGGTACTAGATCTTTTTTTGGTAAACTCTATGGTTGTGCATATCTAGTGCTGTGGTGCTGAAGACACTGGAATTACCGCTGGGGCGGTGGATTTTCTGACACTGAGGAGTTCATGGCATTCACTTTTCTTTCATTTTTAAATACATGTAGTGTTTACATTATAGTGTTGTTTAATAAAGTGATCATTTTTTTACATTGTTAACCATAATGGGAGCTTTACCGGTGGGGGTTAGTTGTTCTTCCGTAAAACAAATGAGTATAAGAAATTTATCCTTATGAGATGCGAATATACTTATAATCTTTGAAAAATCAGATTATTATGTGTTTTATTCTTAGAGAATGTTATACATGGTCTGTCTTGTTAATATGATGTTAGACGAATTACCTCAGTCTTTTCTAATATCGCTAAAGTGTGAGGGATTGATCAAAGAGGTTTGGACTATACCGATTAAACATTAGATTAGACAAATATAAGCGAACGTATTACTCCATATCATTAAAGTGTGAGGATAGTATCAGTAACTTATATTTGATAATTGACAAGTTGATCTGGAACAAACTTATAATAGTGCTAAAATATGAGGATAAAGAGTGTTTATGACCAATGTTAAAGAGTTGTATAAGAAGCAATTGACAAAAGTTGTCTACCATTTGAGTTTATAAAGACTGATATCACTAAAGTGTAATGTTGGAGTAAATGCTAATTGGGTTTACTTTCTATTGTAAACTTTAACGGGTTAAACTTTCAGTTTCTAATTTGAGAGATTTAAAGGAAAATATAACACAATAGAAGGGCTTCTTTAGATTGAAAACATATAAGTTGTTATATCTATGATCTAAAGCATTTTAAGAATTTTAAATATTCCGCTAACATCTCATTTTTGTCTTTTGAAGACAAAATTACTATCAACAACTAGTTGGTTCACATATTAGATGCACACAAATAGACAAGTGCTGAGAATTACTCTAATTGGCTAATGAATCTCAGAATAGTTCTGGATTCAGAAAAGCTTGGGTATGTTATTAATCAGAATATGCTCAGAGGTGCTTCTAATAATGCCTCTTCAAAAAGGTTGAAACTTATCCAAAATAGATAGATGATGATTTAAAAGTTAAGTCATATATCCTGGCCTTGATGTCTATTGATCTTCAAAGGAAACATATGCCCATGAATAATGCAAGTAGTATTATGCTTCATTTGAAGGGGTTGTTTAGTGACCGACCATAAGTGGAAATATATCAGATAGCCAAAACACTCTTTTAGGATAGACTAACAGACGATAGTCTAGTTGGTCCCTATATGCTTAAGATGATTTCTTGTATTGAGAGGCTAAAGATGATGAACATCATTCTGAACAATACCTTAGTAATAGTTTGATTCTAAAGTCTCTACTGAGATCATTTGCATAATTTATTATGAATTTTAACATGCAAGAGTTGACTCCTACCTATGTTGAGCTGCAAAATATACTGAAGACTGCTTAAAAGGATATGAACAAAAGGGATTTAGCCTTTTATGTTTAAGGTATTTCATCTTCTGTCTCAAAAGCTTCTAGAAAGTCTAAGGAGATGAAGAAGGTGAAGCAGATACCATCTATAAGTCCTTAGAAACATGTCACATCCAAGCCATAAGAAAAAAGTAAAGGCAAAAGAAAGTGTTTCCATTGCGGTGAGGATAGACAATGGAAATGTAATTGTCTAAAGTACCTTACCATAGTCAAGAAGAACTCATCGGGTATATATTTACATGATATTGACATTTCATTAGTTATTAATACTAGCACAAGTTGGGTATTAGACCTGCTTGTCCTTCTCACATCTATAATATATTGTAAGGTCTGAATGAAGCTAAACAACTACAACATAGAGTAGCACAACTTTATGTGAGAAATGGAGATTTCTTATAGGTTAAAGCCATTAGAATTTTTGAGTTATTTCTCCCTTCTAGTAGAACTATTTTGTTGTATAATTGTTATTTTGTCTCAAACGTTATTAGGCAGATCATATTCTTTTTTGTACTTGATAGAAAGGTTATCATGTATATTATTAGGAACAATTCCTTGTATTGATATGATAAATATAATATTTTTCTAGCTGATTTTCCACTGATGAATGGCCATTACATTTTAGATAAACAAGAAATGTCTTGAATATACAGGTAAAAAGAAAGGAATAATTTAGGAATTTTGAATGATGCTAAATTGTGGCATATGTAATTAAGTCATATAGGTGTGAGACGCTTGACCAGTTTGGTTAATGATGATCAGATACCCGATCTTACCATAGAGACTTATCTAGTTTATAAATCTTGTATTTAAAAGAAGATAACCAAATTTTCATTTACTGGTGTAGGTTGCCGGGCCATTGATTTCTTGGAACTAGTATATAGTGATGTATGTGGTCCAATAAATCACAATGTTATAAGTGAGTTTCGATACTTTGTGATCTTTGTTGATGATTTGTCATGATATGAATATATGTTTCTTATGAGACATAAGTTAGAAATCTTTAAAATGTTCAAAAAGTTTCAATTTGAAGTATAGAAACAAATCAATAAATTTATTAAATGCCTTAGATCAGATTAAGGTGGTGAATTTCATTAATTATTTGAATGAGAATGGGATTCTCGCTCAAAATAGTCCTCCAAGTACTCCTTAACACAATGGTGTTTCGGAGAAGAGGAATTGAACTTCTTAACACAATATAGTCCTTCAGGCACTCCTTAACATAATGAACTTTACTAATCTTTTTGAATATCTTTGAGGTTATGCTCTACATACTATTGCTCACTTGTTGAACAGAGTTCTATCAAAGGTTGTTCTTACCACTCTGTATGAGATATGAATTGGAAGAAAACCAAGTCTGAAGTATGTTAAGATTTGGGACAGTTTGCTTACTAAAGATTATACAACATGATAAACTTGCACCCAAAGGGGTATAAGTATTGGTTCATTGGAAATCCTAAGCACTTTATTGGATATCAGTTCTATAATATTGAGGAGCGAAATATGTTCTAGAATGGCATTTCTAATAGATCGTAGGGATTGTAGAAAGATTGAACTTGATAAAGTCAATTAGTATGTTCGTAAATCTATGATGGAACTTCAGGTTCAACTGAGTGAGATACCTGTAACATAGACTCCTAGTAAATTAGAAATGATCTTGAGGAAAACTATTAGGTATGGTATAATGCCTAAAGGTGCCTTTGATGTTTTGTTTAGTTGAGAAAAGGATCATTTGACTTATAGAAAGGCGATATTGGACATCAATTCAAGAAAATAGTAAGACACCATGAAATCTGAGATTGATTCTATGCAAAACAATCAAGTATGGGACTTAGTTGAGTTTTTCAAATGAATTGTTCATATTGGTTATAAATGGGCTTACAAGCAGAAGCATGAGCTTGATGGCAAAGTAGAGACCTTCAAGGTCTGACTAGTGACAAAAGGTTACAACAAAAAATCTAGGATAGATTATAAAGAGACCTTTTCACCAGTAGCCATACTAAAGACAATTTGAATTTTATTAATTATTATTGCATATTATGATTATGAAATCTAATAGATGGATGAAAAGATGGCTTTTCTGAATGGATATCTCGATGAAGAGATATACATAGAACAACTTAAAGGTTTTCATCTAACATGAGTTTTAATCTAGTGTGCAGACTGAAGAAGTCCATTTATGGACTTAAGTAGGCTTCTCGAAGTTGGAATCTTCATTTTGATGATGTAATCAAAGTGTCAATTTTATCAAAAACAAAGAGGAAGCATGTGTCTATGAAAAGGTCAATGGGAGCGTGATTGTCTTTCTAGTACTCTATATGGATGACATACTCATTATTAGAAATGATATTAGTATGTTACAGCCAGTTAAGAGTTATTTGAGTAAGAACTTCTCTATGAAGGATTTGAGAGAGGTTTTCTTTATACTAGGTATAAATTTTTATAGAGATAGAGCTAAAAGACTGATAGGACTAGTCCTCGTACATAGACAATGTTTTGGAAATGTATAACTTTACTAACTATACGATAGTTAATGTACCTTTTATACATTCATTTTTCTAAGAGGATGTGTCCTCAAAATGAAGATGAAAGTGTTAGAATGTCTAACATACATTATGCATAAGCTGTAGGTAGTATAATATATACTATGTTATGTACGAGACCTAACATCAGTATAGACATGAGTGTTACAAGTCGGTATCAGTCTGATCCAGGAAACCACCATTGGATAACCATGAAACGTATCCTAAAATACATTAAGGGTACAAAGGATAATTATTTTATTTATGAAGAGTGACTTACAAGTGAGAGGATACACTGATTCAGACTTTCAATATGATTCAAATGATAGAAAATCCACATCTAGTTATTTATTTCTTTTCAATGGTATCGCTGTTAGTTGGAAGAGTGTAAAACAATGATCTATAAGTGATTCTACCATAGAGGCAGAATACGTTGCGGCTTTAAAACCTACAATGGAAGCATTGTGGATACTCAAGTTTGTTGCATAATTAGGAGTTGTCCTAAGTATAGTGGATCTTATCCCATTATACTGTAATAACAACAAGGCAATTGCTCAAGCCACGAAGCTTAGGGTGCACCACAAGTCTAAGCATATGGAACAAAAGTATAATATAATTAGGGAGATCTTGGCTAGAAGAGATGTAACAGTATCTAAAGTAGATTCTAATGATAATATAGCAGACCCACTTGCTAAAGCCTTGACTTCTAATGTATTTTTGAAACATATAGAGTTTATGTGTATTAAATACCATGGTCAATGACACTAAAGCAAGTGGGAGTTAATAGAGACAGTGCTTACGTACCATTCTATTTTTTGTATGAATACATTAATGTTTATACAATACATATTTCTATAAATTATTAATTTATTATATGGTAATAATTTTGTTCCTTTTTAGACATTGTAGATATAAAGGAGTTTAGATATGATTTAAAGGTGTTTAGATCAGGGTAAAGGGTTAGCCTTGTTTGGAATAAGACAAGGACCCGAAAATACTTATTGTAATGACATAGTTGCAAGGAATTATAAATGGTGCTAAGAAATATCATTATATAATATATTCTCAAAAACATCTTTTTTGATTAATGTTTATTGACACAAGTTGATTGGTAAACCTTATAGATCAGTGTATATTTATATCTGAATTGTTTGGATGATTAGTCTTAGCAGATCATTAGTTCAGTGGAAACTCATATAGGCATATAGGTATTTAGTAAGATTAGGTACTAAACTAACTCATAATGACCTCCAATAGACATTCCAAAAAGCCATTAATGGATGGTTTTCTCGAGTTAAGTAGTTTTTGTGACTCGTTAACCTGAACGCCATGGTGGGCTTGTGAGTGATCTATCATGCTTTGATTCAACACATTTTAGAGACCCTTTATGGTCTAACCTCTAGGTGTCGTTGGGTATAGTGCGATGCTCATGAAGTCTGGTATGTGTAGATATGAGATTCGTTAGCTTATATAGGTAGGCTGTATATCCTAAAGCTCCGAGATTATATTTTAGAAAGTTTTATGGCCATAAGTATTAACCTAGAAAAGAGTTTCTGTAAGGTAAAATAATATCACAAAAGTGTTTGCAGATATTGTTTATCAAAATACAAATCTAAGAGTCATTATATGAGGCATAGGAGTACTTCAAGGACATGTTGAGGAAGAGCCTTCACCGTGGAGTCCCTAAATGGCTATTAGTCTAAACGTTCTATAATAGGTGTTGTGTGATTTCTATAACACAAACTAACGCAAGTGCACATTATCTCAACAAGTAATATATGATAAGTAGAGTGTCGATCCCACGGGGAATTGTTATTACTTGCTAAGTACTAAAATTATGTTCTCCTATTCTTATTAAAGCTATTGGCAATTTAATGGTTTTAATATCTAAACTAACTAAACAAGAAATAATAATAATTATAAGAATTAAGCAAGGAGAACAATTGTGATAGCACAAATACTCAAATGCCTAGGATTACAATGATCCCTCAATACTTCACTTGAATCCAACTACTCCCCTTAGAACTATCAATATGAATGTTAACCAAGAACTCTAATATCCTCACAAGCCTCTTTTGCAGGTCAAGTGAGTATATCTCATTCAATTAACTATCTATATGTCTATGATAATCAAATTGAAATAAGATTCATTAAGTTCAAATTCTCTAAATGGTCATATATGCCTATGAGTATATGTCTATCTCATATGAAACTCATGCTTTTACACAATGATCATACATCAATTTATCCATGGCCAACACAAAATTCCTTTTGTCAAGTTCATTAAGGTTCCCTAATCAATCTCATACATTTTCATGTAATTAGAAGCATTAAGCATAGAACAAATTGAACAATTCCATACCAATATGATAAATAAGGAAAAATAATCAATCCAAGCTACATATTGAGTTCACATTGTAATCCTAGCAATAAAACTTAGTTTATAATTGAAAACATAAGTTTAGAGCATCTAACAACATCATTATACATGTTAGAATCAACAACAAATACGAATTTGAAGAGAAGAAGAAATTTCCCTTGATGCAATGGTGATGTTCTTCCTCCAAAATGCAGAAATTTTTCTTCTTCCTCTTGTTGTTGATTTTTGCTTCCAAGACCCAAATGAAGTGTTTATTTTCATGCTCTCTACTGCCCCCCTTCCTCCTTCTCTCTTTCTTGGCTCAACAATGAGTGTTTATATAGGTAGGGTTACAAAAAAGAGGACAAAAATGCCCTTAAAGAGTGCCCAGAATTCAGTGCCGCGGCATTCAGGTTCAATGTCGCGACGCTCACTCTCTGGAAGTGGCGCCGCGGCGCTCAATTTGAATGCCTCGGCGCTGCACTGTTCATGCACATAGAAATTTTACTGTTCACTTTTACTGTTCACATTTTGAGCATTTTAGTCCCTTCTCGGATTTTCATCTCAAATAGCTTCATTTGCATCCGATTTTTGGTATTTTTGCTCCGATTGTGCTTAAACCTATAAAACAACATTAATATGCATAAATAGCCAAATTATTGAGATAAATTGAACAAATATCAAGTTAGGAAGATAAAATAGTTTATACAATTACGCCTTATCAAATACCCCCAAACTTAAATACTTGCTCGTCCTCGAGTAAGAAGGCACACACATCACACTAACAATGAAAACAAACAATAAAAAAGATATAAAACATTGGGTCGGCAAAAAATTAGTAATTTGTCTCAAAAATTTCTCATGACTACTATCCTAAAGGAAATTCTAAATATCATAACCGTTCAACATGTTAATCCAACACTTATTCAAACCCACAAGTGACCTACTTGGTGTGTGTGTGTGAATAGTTAAAATTATTAGTTACATGCACTCGGATTAGTTTATGCACATAAGAAAATGAAATGGTCTTTATAAGATTTTTGCTTTTATTTAACACTCTATATGCTTATTTTTCGCATCACTCTCCACTAATGTAGACACACACATAATCAAGGATCAAATAGGACTTTAGTTAGCTTGTAATGCATGGCTAGGGTGAGGGTAGGATAAAATGGATCAATTTCGGCTCAACTTACACCATAAACATACATTCCTCTTGAGGTTACACAAACCCAACCATTTTTTTTCACCCGATTTCCCCCAAACTTATTTCTTTGATTCTCTAGCTATTTTGTTGCTCTTCGTTTCTTTTCGTTTAAGCTAGGGGTATAGCAAACTCAATTTTTCTTTTCGTTTCTTTCTTTTTTTTTTCTTTGCATTTTTTTTAACATATAAGTCACTATACCCCCAAACTTAAGCTTTTCATATTTGAACAACCAACATTTATAACTAAACCCATAGCTCTTCTTTAATTCACCCCTTCATTTATAAAAGTTCACACAAGTCTTTAAAAGAAGTGCTATACTTATGGCGTGATGGGTACTATAAAGGATAATAAAAATAAAGGCTAGGGTAGTGATATGGTTAGCAAGAAAAAATGAGTAATTAGGCTCAACGGGGGTGACTACAGTTTAAATTATACTTAGGTTGGCTTGAAAGACTCAATCAGTCCAAAAATGGCCTAAAATCATATCCCTAATTATGTATGCCCTAGGATTTTGCCTTGAGTGATGCTCAAACAAGTTATAGCGTGTTGTTTTGACCATAATTATTGTTGTTGTGCATAAAAGTCTTCTAAGTAAGCATAAAACTAAATAATTCTAACTATGTGCTCGAAATATCAAGTGGTCACAAAGTGAAGCTGAACTTGTCCTAGATTACCAAGTAAACAATCACAACATTCATTGTTTCCAAAAGAACATAGCATTTGAAATCATGTTTCTATTTCATATCATTGACTACTAATCATTCAACCAACCCAAAACTAAACACTAAAATGAAAGAAAATAAACAAATTGTAAAACAAACAACTAAAAACAACAATCGTAATAACGTAAGCATGATCAACATGGGGAAAAAAAAAGTTTTCCTCCCCCAAAATTAAAGTTGACATTGTCCACAATGGAAAAACTAGAAGTGAGTAAGAGAAACTCCCTTTGTAGACAATAGATTGATGCTCGATTCAAGGTGGAAGTTGTTGCTAGAGTTGGTGCCCAAAACCCTAAATTTTCTTGACTTTTATTTTGAGCTCCATTAGGTTGCACCATGTTGGCTCTTGTTTTCGATTCTTTTCCATGCATTTATGATTTTCTAATTGTTGTTTTAGCACACTGGAAGAAAGAAAAACAAACATTAAAATCAAAAATTAAAATGCATTTGGGTTGCCTTCTAAGAAGCGCTTGATTTATTGTCTTTAGCTAGACTTCTTCATTTATGGATCATGGTGGATCAAATTGCATATCTGAAGAATCTCGCCTATGGAACTTCGGTCGACGCCTATAAGTAATGATATTCTTTTTCTTCGACTTCCATAGTTCCATGAGAAAACTTTTAAGGAACACCGCCGACCACCTTGCTTTGAGCTTTACTGGAAAGATTTTAATCTTAGACCGGATGATTGAACCTCGTTGGCCGGTATCTATTGGTTGCTCCTTGACGAGCTTATTTCTCCATTTTTTGGTTTTTAATTTGTGCAGCGGTATCTCTTCATACGCATGATCCATGATGGCTTCTAATACTTGCTGTTTTGGAGATGGGTGAACATCATCCGAAATAACCATATCGATCTTGAAGCAATGGGAAAATTTCTCATCCATGTGCCGAATCTCCTCTAATTTGGTTATTTTATTGGCTGCATGTTGCTCAACCTCACTCTCTATAATGATTCCATTGTAGTCTTCAACATTTTTCATTGAAAAATTTTCAGTATTGTTTGGCAAAGCATCTTGAAGATGATTGTGGCCAACATTTGTCAATTGTTCCACCTGCATTTCTAACCTCTACAGAGATGAAGATTGGCTATGTAACAACTCAGCTGTCCTACTTACATGTTGGAACATATCTTCTAATGAGGATTCCATCTCAAGTTGCTGTTGTTGTAGAATTTCTGGTGGTGTTACAAGAAGATTTAATTTCAGCGGAGTTTCCTCTTGTTTGTTATTCCAAGACGCATGATTTACACATTCTGGATAATAGGCACTGAAATTGTGATTGTGCTGCTGCTGGTAACCAATTTCTGGATAATCTGTAGGTTCTTCACATAGTTCATTTAGATGGTTACCACCACAAAAATCACAAGTAATTTGTGCAACGCTCTCAATGATCTTGCATGGAGCAACATAGTCAGCTATCCATTGAGAGTTGTTAAAGGCCATTACTTCCAGCAATTCATATGCATCATCAACAAACAAATTCATAAATGTACCTCCAGCTGCATCATCAATTATCATCCTCATATGTCCAACTACACCATTGTAAAAAATTTGCATAAGTAACCATTTTGGGATGTTATGGTGTGGACATATCCTCTGCATTTCCTTAAATCTTTCCCATGCTTTATGTAAAGATTCATCATTATTCTGCACAAATGAAGTTATGGCATTCCTCATCATCGTTGTTTTTGCCGGTGGGAAGAATTTGGTAAGGAATTTCTGCGCTAACTCATCCCACGTTGTTATAGATCCCGGTGGTAGTGACCTCAACCAATTCTTTGCTCTATCTCGGAGTAAAAATATGAATAGGCGAAGCCGAATTGCATCATCCGAGACTCCATTGTATTTGCAAAGGTCACATATTTCCAAAAAATTTCCAATATGCTCATTAGGATCATCATTTGGCAACCCACTAAACTGTACTGAAGCTTTCAATAATTGAATCATCTCCGGTTGGATTTCAAAGTAATCGACATCAATTAAAGGTATTTGAATGCTTGACTGGATGTCGCTTACTTTTGGTACTGCAAAATCCCTTAATAAACTTGATGTTCCAGCCATCATATATCACTCCACAATAACTGAAAAACAAAAGAATGAACTAATGACAGTAAAATGTACAAATGACAACAAAATATACAATGACAGAAAAATGCTTAAACTAAGAATAAGATGAATTGGTATTAGTATCAACAAGAATAATAAATAATTCCCCGGCAACAGCGCCAAAAACTTGTTGTGTGATTTCTATAACACAAACTAACGCAAGTGCACGTTATCGCAACAAGTAATATATAATAAGTAGAGTGTCGATCCCACGGGGAATTGTTATTACTTGCTAAGTACTAAAATTATGTTCTCCTATTCTTATTAAAGCTATTGGCAATTTAATGGTTTTAATATCTAAACTAACTAAACAAGAAATAATAATAATTACAAGAATTGAGCAAGGAGAACAATTATGATAGCACAAATACTCAAATGCCTAGGATTATAATGATCCCTCAATACTTCACTTGAATCCAACTACTCCCCTTAGACCTATCAATATGAATGTCAACCAAGAACTCTAATATCCTCACAAGCCTCTTTTTCAGGTCAAGTGAGTATATCTCATTCAATTAATTATCTATATATCTATGATAATCAAATTGAAATAAGATTCATTAAGTTCAAATTCTCTAAATGGTCATATATGCCTATGAGTATATGTCTATCTCATATGAAACTCATGCTTTTACACAATGATCATACATCAATTTATCCATGGCCAATACAAAATTCCCTTTGTCAAGTTCATTAAGGTTCCCTAATCAATCTCATACATTTTCATGTAATTAGAAGCATTAAGTATAGAACAAATTGAACAATTCCATACCAATATGATAAATAAGAAAAAATAATCAATCCAAGCTACATATTGAGTTCACATTGTAATCCTAGCAATAAAACTTAGTTTATAATTGAAAACATAAGTTTAGAGCATCTAACAACATCATTATACATGTTAGAATCAACAACAAATACGAATTTGAAGAGAAGAAGAAATTTTCCTTAATGCAATGGTGATGTTCTTCCTCCAAAATGCAGAAATTCTTCTTCTTCCTCTTGATTTTTGCCTCTTGTTGTTGATTCTTGCTTCCAAGACCCAAATGAAGTGTTTATTTTCGTGCTCTCTACTGCCCCCCTTCCTCCTCCTCTCTTTCTTGGCTCAATAATGAGTGTTTATATAGGTAGGGTTGCAAAAAAGAGGACAAAAATGCCCTTAAAGAGTGCCCAGAATTCAGTGCCGCGGCATTCGGGTTCAATACCGCGGCGCTCACTCTCTGGAAGTGGCGCCGCGGCGCTCAATTTGAATGCCTCGGTGCTGCACTGTTCATGCACTATAGAAATTTCACTGTTCACTTTCATTGTTCACGTTTTGAGCATTTTAGTCCCTTCTCGGATTTTCATCTCAAATAGCTTCATTTGCATCCGATTTTTGGTATTTTTGCTCCGATAGTGCTTAAACCTATAAAACAACATTAATATGCATAAATAGCCAAATTATTGAGATAAATTGAACAAATATCAAGTTAGGAAGATAAAATAGTTTATACAATTACGCCTTATCAATAGGCTAGTAGGCCATTTAAGAACTATTGTAGATGTAGTTGCTAGAGGAGCTTTAATGAATAATTTCACGGATGCGGCTTATGATCTACTTGAGGAGATGGCGTCAAACAGTTACCAATGGCCAATAGAAAGGGTTACACCAAGGAGAGTCACCGGTGTGTATAATATTGACACATTCAATGTATTAGCAGCGTAAATCAATATGTTATCTAAGCTGATTGATGCATTGAATGTTGTCAAACCTCAGCAAACAACTTGTGATTTTTGTGGTGCATGGAAGCGATAAATTATGTGGGCATTTTTAATCGACAGTAACCTAACTCACAATTTAACTTTTATAATCTGGGGTGGAAAGATCATTCAAACTTTTCCTAGTATAACAACCAAAAGAAGCCATCTAGACCAATGAATCCCCCAAAATTTTAGTCACTGCAAAAAAGAAGCCGGCATTGGAAGACTTGCTCATGCACTACATAAAGTTTAATGACATCATTCTACAAAACCATTCGACCACCTTGAAGAACATAGCGGTTCAAATAGGACAGGTTGCTGCATCTTTCAACAAGCTACCTCAAGGCACTCTACTAAGTGATACTGAGACAAATCCATGAGGGAGTATAGAGCAATGCCAAGCCGTCAACTTACAAAGTGGTAAGATTTAAAAGAGAACACATCATCAACACCAATTCTAAAGATGAAGGAAAATGAGAGGGTTGAACAACAAAAAAATGTTTAGCTATATAACCACCTATTCTTTTCCCTCAAAGGCTATAGAGGTGCAATACAAGTGCTAAAATAAAAAAATCAGCAGTATATCAGTCCAGAACCAAGTGCAAAAACTCAAAATAGTACAGAAAATTCAGCAAAGGATAATGCAAAAGCGGGTATATTAGTGTAGAAAAATTTTGAAGTGCAAAAAAGTTTAAATGCAACAGAAAAAACCAGTATCAATGTGCAATATCAGCAGTTCCCATATCCTCCACCATTCCTTTAGAGTTTGCAACATAAGAGATTAGATAAGCAATTCTCTAAATTTCTTGATATCTTAAAGAAATTACGTATTAATCTCCCTTTTGTAAATGTGCTCGAACAAATGCCTAACTACGTCAAGTTCATGAAGAGTATTATTTCAAATAAGATGAGATTAGAGGATTATGAGACTGTGACATTGACAGAGGAGTGTAGCACTATTCTTCAGAAGAAGCTACCTCCTAAGCTTAAAGATCCTGAGAGATTTATCATACTATGCTTTGTTGGTAATCATGCCCTAGGTAAAGCTCTATGTGATCTAAGAGCGAGTATCAATCTCATGCCCTTCTCTATCTACAAAAAGTTAGGTTTGAGAGAAGTGAAAGTGATTAATATCATACTTCAACTTATTGATCGCTCTCTCACATACCCAGAAGAAATTATAGAGGACGTGCTAGTAAATGTGGACAAATTCATCTTTTCGGTTGATTGCATTCTTCTAAGCATAAAAGAAGACAAGGAAATCCCTATCATCTACTAGATATATAGTCATTGATGTTTAAGAAGGGAATATGACCATGAGGGTACAAGACAATACTGTGACATTCAAAGTCTTTAAGGAGATAAAGTTTTCATCTGAGAATGAAGATCGTGGTAGCATTAATGTGAAGCACCTAAGCGCCAAGGAACCTAAAGACATGGAGATGTTAAATATTCACATAAAAAAAAAGGCGTTAAGGCATAGAAAGAGAAGAAATAAGAAGAAGGAGCAGCAGTATAATTAGAGGATCGAAGAGAATGGCACAAAAGAACTACTTTATTAGTCTAAGATTCAAGTCTTTCTAGAGAAGCATGACGAGAAAGATGAGCAAGTTACTGCCCAAGGTCTAATCAAGAAGATGTGGAAGCTAAAAGAGAGGAAGCCTAGCAATCGCACATACAAGGAAGCTTCTACCATCAACTTTGGTCCACCATAAGAATAGAAAGAGCCCCGTCAAGCCGACAGTGTTAAATCACGTAATTCTTGGAGAGGCAACCAAAGTAATTTTTATTTTTATTTGTTTAGTTTCAGTATTAGTTATGTTAGTTTATTTTCTTTATTAGAATAAATTAGCAAGTGAAGCATTCAATGAAGTAGCATAAGCAGTTGCAAGCGTTAAGAGCAAAAGAACACCATAGTCTAATCAATAGAACACAACGCTACGATGCTTCAACATTATTTACTAGGGAGTTTTCTTACTCTTAAGTTTACATTTAGATATTAAGGACAACGTTTAATTCAAGTTTGAGGGTGAAAAACACAATTTCTTGTGTTTATTTTGCTGCTTTTATTAATTAGTTGTCTTGTGGGTAATTGTGTTTTTTAGTGTTAAGTTTTGGTTGAGAAGATGATTATTAGTCCATGATTAGAATTAGAATATTGATTGAATTTATTTTCAAGTTTTTATGAAACAATAGATGCTTGAGATACTTCTTCTATCATGATTATTGAATAGAGTTCAAGCTTATTTTTGATCACTTACTATTGAGCACATTGAGATAAGTATGTATTAGTTGACTTTTTTTGCTTACAAATACTTTATGCTTAAGTAGTACACCACAATCTTGAAAACTAACACTCTAAAACTTGCTTGATTACTATTTGAGATAAAATTCTAGAAATCACATGAATAGGAAAATGATAATTGGCCATCTTTAGATCGATTGACCTTTTCGATAAGTTCATGGTTAAACAAATAGAGAGTTGATGGTGAAGATCTATGTCTCTAAATATAGTTAACCTCAACTTGTATGGTTCAACATGCCATTTTGTTGTATTCGTGGCATATGAGTGGGGTAGTATTCATGGACTTATAAAAGTGCTCTATCAGACAAAAGGGTGTGAACATAAAGAGTTTCACAATATGAATTATACTTATTGAGCACTATAGTAGCGGTAAGGATCAAAGTGTTCAATTCGAAATGTTATGGATATGTAGGATTCAGTATTGGAACCTTTCAAGATGGACACATGTCAAATTTTAATTGCTAGAATTTGACACAACACTAAGCCCTAAAGGATAAGCTTTGTATAATACTTAGACAAGTGTTGGACACTTGTCATGTACTTGATTATTTTAATAAAGCTTAATAGTTAAGTTTTGTATAAGAATTTAACAAGTAATGGATACTTGTCATGGACTTGATTATTATATTAAAGCTTAATAGTTAAGCTTTGTTTAATACTTGAACAAGTCCTTGGACACTTGTCTCATTGTAGTGGTTTTGATTATTGGTTCCACATATGTCAGAGACCTTTCATGGTCTAACCGTTATATGTTACTGGGTATAGTCTGATATTTATGGAGTTCGGTGTATGTAGACATGGGATTCGTCAGCTCACATAGGTGAGATGTATATCCTCTAAGATTGTATTTCAAAAAAACTTGTGGCCACAAGCATAAACTCAGGAAAAGAATTTTTCGTAGGGTTAAAAATATCGCAAATGTGTTTAAAAATATCGCAAATGTGTTTGCATATATTGTTTATCGAGATACAAATCTGGAGATGGGTTCATAGATGAGCACATGGAGATTTGACGGTGGTGATCTATATCTCCGCTCATCTAGGATATAGGTGGTGGAAGAATTATATGAATATGTTATGACCTTAGCTTACATGGTCGAACGCGCTGATTTGTAATATTAGTGACATGTGCGTGGGGCATCGATCACGGACTTATGGAACAATTTCATTTGACAATCAGGCGTGGACTTAGGGAATTCCATAATATGAAGTGTACTCATTGTGCACTGAGGCAACGTATTGAGTTGAATAGTTCAATTCAGTAAATTCTTACAAATCAAGATATTTGTTTTAGGTTCCCAATAAGATGATGACACATGACATATTGTAGGTTCCCAATGACTTTACTTGTAAGATGATGACACATGACATATTGTAGGTTCCCAATGACCTTACTTGTAAGACAAGTAAAGTCATTTATTTATTCAAAAATGTTTTGAATAAATAAAAGTATTAATAATTATTATTAATATTATTTTTGAGTCAAACAATTGTTATTGTAATAAATCAATTACATATTTTATTTTATTAATATGATTAATATAAAATAAAATATGTAATAAATGGCACATGTTTATTTGTTATTAAACAAAAAATAAAAGAAACAAAATGACAAAGAAGTATGGTTGTGAGCCATTTTCATTTGACTTGTAAAGATGCAAAGTATTACATTTGAAGTGTTTTGTAACCGATGGCCTCCAAAAGAAAAATAGTTTTCATTTTGCTTCCTTGTCAATTTATTGACTAATGGCATTAAACAAAAGGATATTGTCTTATTTGGTTGGTGGGGCTCTTATTTGACAATTTAGAGGGAACCAATAAAACATGTATAAAATGAAAAGTGTTTCATTGGTAAAGTGTATGCCTAGATGAAGAAAAACTTTCCCTCTTCAAGTGGCTTTGGTTCGGCCATGAGAGAGGGGTGAGAAGGAAAGAAATTTCAAGTGCTGAAATGAATGTAATAGGCATATGTTGTCTTTCAAGTGTTGGAAGACTATTCATCTTCTTCTCTAATTTTTAAGTGGTCACCCATAAATGAGCTTGTTTTATTTTGTTCAAGTGTTGAGCAAATTAATACCTTTTCATTGCTTTGTTATATACAAAAATGGTTAAAGTGTTTAACCATAATCCCAAACTTAAAGAGTTTAAGTTATGGTTAAGAGTTAACCAAGGTGATTAAGAGTTAATCACTAAGGTTATTAAGAGTTAATCACCATGGTGTTTAAGAGTTAAACACCATTGTTAGAAATTGATATTGTTATTCTAGCAATTCAAGCCCACCCTAGTTGGATCCTAGAATTGTTGATGAGTGCACTTCGTGGTGGACTTCGGTTCGTTAATTTCTAAAGGCTTGACAAGTGATTTTGTTGGTAGTAAATAATTTTTTTTCTGTTTAATAAAATAAACGCAGTGGAAGCCAGATTATCTTGTTCATAATTACATGTATAGGGATAGAAGATTACCTCGATTCCTGGCTATGGAAAATCTTGAATTGACTGACTGTAATTTTTTATACTATCCCCAATTTTTAAACTCAACGCGTGTGGGCATGTAGATATTTCTTAATCTCTAAAAATACTAATACCCAAAACTGAGAGAATGGTATTAATTAAATTCTTTTCCTATGTAAGAATAAGTAAAAAGAATTTTTTTTGTATATGGTTGTAGTAGTCATTTTCTACTCCATACCTCATATATATATAGGAATCTCCCTTGAGTATTTAGAATTTGATTAGGATTAGAAAATTAGAGTTTGAGTAGGATTTGAGCTAGTAGACCCATGGACTTCCTAGCTCCAACTTAAAAGGCCTAGTCTTTATTATCTCATAATACACCAATTCTTCTAAGTTAACCCAAGGCTATTCTACTAAAAGCCAAGGGCTGTACTCTAATAATCTATGTTATAAAGTAAAAGCCCATTTAATTAAAACTCCATTTAATTAAATTAGGTTTGGTCTTTAGACAAATAATAACCACTTAATTGACTCTCTAATTGATGTCCATAATTAAAGCTATGCCTTAACAAATGTCTTGCCTCTTTAATTATTTATTTACCCCTAAGTCACTGAATGCTCTAATGATCACTTTTAATATGTCTATATTTGTAAATAAATTTACAAATAAATATTATTATTCAATAAATAATTTATTGAATAAACTGTGGCCACAGATTCTAATGATCAAGTACTGCAAACAACTTAGGTGGACATTAATTATTAGATTTCATCTTGTAAATATATGTTCCTACGACCTATTATTTAGTTTTTCTTCGAGCTATCGAGGTTTTGACCGTTTATTTGGATCTCACTCCGTGATAACTCAAAAGATACAATGCATGAATGTAAGTTCATGACCAGTTCAAGATTAAGATCAATTAAGCTTATTAAAACTTTTATAAATTAATATCTACGACTTTCAATTAACCAGATCGAAATTCATAGTAGTCATGTTCAATGTAACATATACACTAGTTTTTCTACTTGAAGTATCTACTTCGATGATCAAGGCAAATCATCCACTATAAGAAGCAAAAAAACTACAACCTTACATAATAAATTGCCATTTTTCATTAATGGTTGTGAACTTCATTTAATTTATAAAGAACTTGTGATCTATACCCTCTGTATTAGCATCATATGCCTAATACACAGATCACATACTTTATAAATATGGGCTCATCAATGTATGCTCAATTATATGTATAAATAAACTTTTATTAATCAAGTAAAATATTATTTCACATGCTTTAAGTGCATAAATAACATTATATGTCAAACAGATTCTTGATCCTTAATTTCATTACAGTAATGAAACTTAAATTTTAAATGTGTTTGTTGTAAAAAATAGAGATTTCCACTTCCGTTGCACTAATTTATGTATGAGATGCATAAATGTTAGTGTAGTAAACACGTGTCACGTTACATACACGTGCCCTGGTAAATCACCACACTTTTATAGGGGTAGTGTCGGGAGATCAAAAGATGGCCAGAAGCTATTATGCAGTGTCCGCAGAGAAAGATTTTTGTATCTCCACTGTTGACCTGAGGGAAGAAAGAATTAGATCACCAGAACTAGTAGAAGAAGTATAGGCAGTGTAGGTTAAAACTGGGGAACCAAAAAAGGCGGTTAAATTCGTATCCTAGTTAGAACAATGGGTTGGGCATGGGCTAATCAAATTGGTTTGGGAATTTTTGAATATCTTTGCCTGGTCTCATAAAGATATGCTCGGAATAGATCCTGCTCTGGCCTCTCATAAGTTAGCCATCAATCTCACATTCCGCCTAATTAAACAGAATAGAAGAATATTCAACCAAGAACAAAACGAGGCTGTAGCAGTAGAGGTAGAGAAATTGTTGACAACAAGTTTTATCATAGAAGTCCACTATCCTGACTGGCTAGCGAATGTAGTGATGGTGAAGAAGGCTAATGATGCAATATTTCTATATCTTAAAATTAAGTGCAAGTACATACTATCTTATGAAAGTAATAAAGGGACTTAATAAGTGGGATGTTGAACTCACAAGGATAATTTTTAATTTTTAACCAAATACTAAAATTATGTCTTTCTAATAATTATTCAGAAAAATAAAAATCTAAGAATGACTGTAGAAAATATAAAAGTAATAACACAATGTAAAGAGAATTAGGTAATACCAATATAGAGAAAACTGTTCGTAAAATTATATACACGCGAATTTGTACCGCAAGTGCACAGGTCATGAGTAAGTAATAAAGTGATGAGTGAATATCGTTCCCCTAAGGATTGTGTCCTAAATTAATGCTAAGTACTTTAATGTTGACAAGCTAACTTTATCAAGGCTAATCTAAAAAGAAGATGAATTATTGAATTAAAAGCAACTTAAAACTAAATAACTTGGTAAATTAAAGACATGAGAGATCTATATCAATGGGGTTCTAGGGACTTGGTTTCCCTCTATTGTTCCTATGGTTTTTGTCATTAGTGATCAACAGCTAATTTTATGCATTCATTAGTTCAGGGTGTATGATTAATCTCATTCCCTCTCTTGAGTTTTGAATGAGATACTATACATATACAATTAAGTTGATATCACTATCTAACCTGTTATACATATATGCATTAAGCTACCCTTACGCGACTACCCTAAGTTCATTAGTCTCCCAACTCAACAAACTCAAAGCTATGCCTTTATAACCAAAATATGGACTAAAATTTCCCAAGCACATAACCCAAATGTTTAAATCATCTATTTCCTAATGCAATTAGAAGCATTAAGCACATAAAAAACATAAATAAATAAACATCAAATAGTCATTAATCACAAAATAGCATTAACATATGTTGTTCAATGAAGTTCCATTAAGTCATAGAACATATAATCTAACAACAAAATGATAATCTTGCGATATGGTGAATTCTATAAAAATGGGATCCTAGAGAATTGATTTCATTCTATTCTTCCTATGTTCTTTCTATCTAGCATTTCGTTCAATTCATTAATCAAGGGCTTAAGACTAATCTCATTCCATCTCCTGAGTGCCGATTGAGATACCATGCATACATATTCAAGTTGACATCCCTATCTAACTTGTTTTCATATACATGCATTACATAACCCTTAAATTGATTACCTAAGGATTAATTTCATTACCTCTCTCGAGCGTCAAATGAAATTCTAGGCATAATGGCACCCCAAAGTGTTCTCAAACATTTTATCAAACACTTGGAGTGCACTACATGCAATCCTTAAGAAAACTATAGTGATTACCTAAGTGGTATTAGCCTTCCAACTCAATACAACCTAAGGCTATGTTTCTCCCAAATCCAATAAATGGGTTAAGCTCTCCCAAGCATCAATCCATAAATCCACAACAACCAATTCATTTTCCAATCAATCGGAAGCATTAAGTATAGAGAAACATAAATGGATTACACGAAAATATACTAAATCATCCAAACATAATATAAATAAAACTATATCAAGTCTTAGAATCAAGTTTAATCATATAAAAAAATCCAACCATAACTAAAATTATCAAGAAATCCATAGATACAAACGTTATTCAAAGTTGGAAATTTAAACAAAAGAGAAAATATAAAGAAAAGAAAGAGAAAACCGAATTTGGGAATGTCTCCAAGGTTTCAATCATTCAAATGTCTTCAATGATGCTCAAGAAACGTTAGAGACATCATTTCTTCTCTTCAAATTTGAGCTCAAGCCTTGTTCTCTTTTGTAAATTTTGTGCCTCCCTTTGATAATGTGAAAAATGGCTAAAGGGTAGTATTTATAGGTTTCAAATTAGGGCAAGAAAAAGGGGGTTAAAATAGGTGGTGGCCTCTGTGTGTCACATTTTGGAGCTCGAGTGCCAAGCATTCTGCCAGATTTGGTGCCTGGGCGCCAATTTCTGGCGCTAGGGCGCAAAACACTGTTTCTGTCACTGTAGTTGTATTGTACACCTGACACTGTTCATTAGACATTGTTTGTTGCACTGTAGCATTTTGGTTTTTTGCTTGTTTTCTTTGAATTTTCATCCCAAATAGCTCTGTTGAAACCTACAAAATAAAATTAATATATATAAAAAAGTCATAAATTCGCATTCAAAATGAGCAATTATCAAATTAAGAGGGGTATAATATCATATATAAAATGCGCTTATAAAAAACTTAGGATTAATATTATCCCTCAATATACTTACTAATGATTAGTCCTTTAATATTTAACTCCATTAGATTTTGTTATTGATCAAGACACTAATATATTCACAAGTCTCTTCCAAGGTCATACAAGTACACCTTAATTTACCAAATACCTATATTTGTATGGTACTTGTAATAAATTAAGGCTCATTAAGATTAAGTCTTATTGATCATACATGCTAATTAGGTATATTCCTATCCTAAATTGAAACTTGCATATGCAACATTGAATGTTACTTTACAATCATGCATCAAATTACCTAGGTCTAAATATAATGATTCATCTTTCGAGTTTATAAAAAATATTACCAATTCATTCACCATATATTGGCCAGATATATTGAAGCATTAAGAACGAGTAATTTGAAGAACAAATCACTAAGTTTATTAAATATTAAAAAAATATGGCAATTAAGCGTACATATTGAGTTCAAGTATTATCCCTAAAAAATAAATTTAGTTCATGGCTATAAGAGAACAACAATAACAATTATAATAAATCATGATACAATCAATAGCAAATCGATATAGATGTCAAATAGTCTTGATTGCGCTGCCTAAGAAACTCTTAATGCCAAAAAATGCCTTGAATCCCTCTCTATGGTTATCAATTAAACTCTAATTGCTCTCTAAGACTTGTGCTCTGTATTCTTGGTGTTCTTGAATTGCTCTTGGGTTCTTTTTAAGGTTTAGGGTTGAGTGGCCTTTTATAGGGATTGATATGAGCTTGAAAATCTCACTTCTCATCAAACTAGGAATCACACTACTGCTGAGGCACTGGGTTCTATCGCTGGGGCGCTGGGTTCTATCGTTAGGGCACTGGTTGTAAAAGGCCTCACAGCTGGAGCAGTGAAATGTTGGTGCTGGAGCGCTGGCCCGTCGCTAGCGTGGTGATGGTCTAGTGCTGGGGCTCCAATTATGATTTAAACAGGTCGTCTTTCTCTGATTTTCTTATTTTGATCACTATTCCAACGCTAGGGTGAAACTCCTTGTGGTGCTAGGGCGGCAGATCCACACTTTAAATTTCATTCAAGTCTTTATAAATAACAATAATGCACATAAATAACCATTTATTCTCATAAAATAATAAAATATCTAAATAAAAACATAAGAAAATATATGACAAATATGCCCTTATCAGCTAATAAGAAGTGGAGAACATGTGTGGATTTTACCGACCTGAATAAAGCATGCCTAAAGGATAGCTTCCCACTTCCAAAGATCGACCAACTCGTGGATACTACAGCCGAGCATGAGATACTCTACTTTATAAACACTTTCTCTAGTTATAACTAGATCCTGATATTTCCTCCAAACCAGAAGAAAACATCTTTCATCACCCACTAGGAAACATACTATTACAAAGTAATGTATTTCGGCTAAAAAATACAAAGGCTACTTATCAGAGATTAGTAAACAAACTCTTCAAAGACTTGATATGTAGAAATATAGAGGTGTATGTCGATGACATGATAGCTAAGTCCATAAAAGTTGAGGACCATGGGCAAGACTTAAGAGAAGTCTTTGAAATATTGAGGAAGTACAAAATGAAGCTAAACCCAGAAAAGTATGCTTTGGGGGTAAGATCTAGAAAATGTTTAGGTTTTATGGTTAGTAAGAGAAGGATGGAGGCTAACCTAAACAAAGTTTGAGACATTTTAGAAATAAAGTCCCTAAGCATAGTTAAGGAGATTCAATGACTCATAAGAAGAGTTACAGCTTTGAACAGATTTATCTCTCGAGCCACAAATAAAGGCTTTGAGTCCTTATAAGCAATAAAAAAGAAGAATAAGAACTTATAGACTGTGGAATATGAGCAGACCTTGTAATAGTTGAAGGCTTACTTTTTCAAACCGGTTCAACTCGCTGTCCCAGTCCAGGGTGATGAGCTAATGCTTTACTTGGGAGTTTTGGATGAGGCAGTGAGCTCAGTACTGGTCAAAGAAGAGGAAGGGGGGTTCAACGATCAGTATACTACGTCAGCAAAGTTTTCACTAATTTGGAGAGCCAATATCTACCCTTAAAAAAATTTACTTTGGCTTTGATTGTATTAGAAAGAAAGCTACAGCCTTACTTTCAAGCCCACAGAATAATTGAAGAACCAGATTTATCTGGTCGGTTGGTCAAGTGGGTTGTAGAACTGAGCGAGTTTGATGTGCAGTATAAGTCCCAAATAGCCATTAAGGGACAGGCCTTAGCTGATTTCGTAGCTAAATGTACCCATGGTTCTATAGAAGTTGAAGAACCAAATCCAAAGCTTTAGACCAGCAAACTCTAGATAAAGGAGTATTAGGGTTTCTCTATATAGATGTGGTATCCAATCTTCAAAGAAGTAAAGCAGGGATTGTTCTTATTATCACGGAGGGAGATAAAGTCAATTATGTTGTTCGCTTCAGGTTTAAAGCTTCTAACAACGAAGCAAAATATGAAGCTCTAGTAGTTGGATTGAGAGTGGATCGGGCAATAGCAGTAAAGGAAATATTGGTAAAAAGCAACTCACAGTTGATAGTAAACTAGGTGAATGGAAATTTTGAAGCCAGAGAAGAAAAACTATTCGTTTACTTAACTAAAGTAAGAAATTGGATCGGCCAATTTAATAAGGTGAGAGTACAGCTAATCCCGAGAAGAGAGAACCACCGAGTAGATGTCATAGCATGAATGTTTTCAAATAAAGAAGCTTGGTTGCTGATTGGTATTGCTATAGTAGCTAAGCACAAGTGAACGCTATCGTATCAAGTAATATAGGATTTTAAGTCCAGATATCGATCCCACAGGGACTATGCAATCTAATTCTATAAATCAAGTACTAAAATTATACTTACTTAACTTTTATTTAGAAAACCAAAATTTGGAATTTATATAACTAATCTAGTTCTCTCAATTAACTAAACAAAAGCAAATAGTAGAATTCACAAATAAAGATAATCTAGGGTTTTGACTCGTCCCCTAGTATTTCATTGGATTCATTAACCACTTAGTTAATCCCTTAATACCAATTGATTGGCTTAGACACTAATCTCATCACAAGCCTCTGTCAATGGTCAAGTGACTATATTACTCATTTTAACAATCACCTATATGTCTATGGTAATCAAATCAGAATGTAATTCATTAAGATCAAGTCTAAATTATACCATACATGCCACCTAGGTATAGCTCTATCCTAGATGGAACTCACAGTTGTTATCCTATGATCATGCATCAAACTACCCTAGGCTAAACACATGAATCCCTCCGTCGAGTTCATTATAGTTCCTCAATCATTCAAAATATTGATCAGGTATAATGAAAGTATTAAACACAAGATAGAATGAATCAATTGAATTTATCAAGTTCATAAACTAAAATTTAACACAATCCAAATCCATACTAGGTTTACATAGTTAAACCCTAGATGAACAAGTTAACCCATCACAAAACCAAAAGTATCAAACCAATTTATAAAGATCAACAAGAACAAGAGCATAATGATAAAAAATAATTAAAGTGACTCCTTGATGTGCTTCTCCCTCCTTGACTTGAAGCTTGAATCTTGATCTTGGTTCTTCAATCTTTGACTTTGATCTTTGATTTGTGTTGTGAATTCTCTCTCTAAGTTTTTGCCTCTTTTCTCTCTTTTTCTCCTCTTCTCTCTCTTAGGGTTCTTGGCTTTCTATTTATAGGTTTATGTCATCAAAATACTGTTTACGAGTTACTGTAGCAAAAATAATGTTCATTGGTACTATAGCAAAGCATTATTTCCTGACACTGTTTGCCGCACTGAGCGCCACGACGCTCAGCTACTGACCTAGGCGCTGCAGCGCCCAACCTTGATGCCCCTTTTGTATTTTGAGCGTAACTTCGTTTGACGTCCGATTCGCCTCCCATTTGTTTCTATACGTCACATTTTCTATCGTGCATCTATTTTTGAGCAAAAGCCACAATTAAATAGCCAAATATTTATGATTTGGAGTAAAATATGAAAGCTAGGTATAAATTATACTAGTACTTTTACGCCCCTATCAGTTGCCCCAAACAGTCCTTGTTGAATTTATTGCCGAGCCTAGCATACAAGAAGAAGATCAAGTTATCCAAATCAAATTGAGTTCTGGCTAGATGGATTCGATCAGATATTACATTCAAAATGGGATTGTCCCTACTAATAAAAAAGAAGCTCATAGGATTAAATACCAAGCAGCTAGATACTTGGTGATCTAAGAAGTATTATACAGCGAGGCTTCTATCACCCTTACATAAGATGCTTGGGACCATAAGATGTAGATCAAGTTTTTAGAGAAATTCACGAATGAATTTATGGCAATCACTCATGGATAGAAGCTTTGGCTCACAAGGTGTTCAGAATTGGCTATTATTGGCCAACTCCCATTTAGGATGCTAGAAACCTAGTCAAACACTGCAATGTTTGCCAAAGATTTGCTAACAAGATTCAAGCATCTGCTGAGGAACTAACCACAATAAGCAGACCCTGACTATTCGCTTAATGGGGTTTTGATTTAATAGGGCTCCTACTTTAATGAGAGGGATCTTGCAAGTATGTAGTCGTAATGGTGGACTAATTTAATAAATGAATTGAAGTTGAACTATTGTAAAAAATAACCAAAAAGAGCGAGCGAGATTTTGTTTGGAGAAATGTAATGTATCAGTATAGAATCCCCCATACCATCATTACTGATCATGGGAAATAGTTTAACAATAGCAACATCAAGACCTTCTGCAAACAGTTAGGAGTACAACTACTGTTTGCATCACCAGCTCATCCCAAGACAAGTGGATAGGTAAAATCCTCTAACAAAGTAGTTAAGAAGCTGTTCAAGAATAAGTTGACAGAAAGAAATGGAGGATGGGTAGAAGAGTTTCCAGAAGTACTTTGGGCATTGTGGATAACCAACAAGATTGTAACCAGTGAAACACTATTCTCACTGGCTTTCAGATGTGGAGCAGTGATTCCTGTTAAGATCAGAACTCCAACACACTGAGTACTACACTTTTTCAGGACGATAAATAATGAGTTGATTAAGGGACAACTGGATTCAATAGAATAGCTAAGAGAGAATGCCTAGATCTGAGTAGCTACCTACCAACAGAAGGTTGCCAGATACTATAAGAAGAGAGTCAAGGCAAGAGAATTCAGGGAAGACAACCCGGTGCTAAAAAGAGTTGTGCTGAATACGAAGAACTTGGTAGATAGAGTCATCAGACTGACCTGGGAAGGCCGTACAAGATCATCAAACGTATCATAAGAGCTTAGAGCTTGAAGGAGCAGATAGACGGGTTGTGAGAAAATTATGGAATGCCAAGTAGTTGAAGAAATACTATTCTTAACATCTTATCCTTTTTGCAATACTTACTTGCTATGTAAGGACATCATTTTTAATAAAATCGTTGTTTCTTTGCATGTACCTCTATGTGAATGACTACTTAGAATCTGAGACTAAATAATCACAAATATCAATAAATTAAACAATAGAAAACTGCCTCCAAACTTACACGCTATAGGGAAGCAGCACATTACCCACAGACCATCGGACAGAGTAAGGCTCTGTAAGGTGTACTATGCAAACATGTAGCATATAGTTCGTAGGAGGGCAGCACTCATGAGGTTACCCACAGGCCACCGGACAGGGTAAGGCTCTATGAGATACACCTTATGAATATAAAGCTTTAAAGACATTGAATACACACACTATAGAGAGGTAGTACTCACGAGATTACCCATAGACCACCAAACAAGGTAAGACTCTGTGAGGTGTACTCTATGAACGTGCAGCGTATAGTTCGTAGGAGGGTGGTACTTATGAGATTACCTACAAATCATCAGACAAGATAAGGCTCTATGAGATGTACCTTACAAATATACAACTTTGAAGATATTGAAGACACACGCCATAGAGGACTATATTCATGAGATTACCCATAGACCATCGGATATGGTAAAGCTCTGTGAGGTATACCCTATAGACGTGCAATATATAGTTTGTATAGGGATAGCACTCATGAGATTACCCATAGACCACTGAACAAGGTAAAAATTTATGAGGTATACTCTACGAATATATAGCTTTGAAGACATTGAAGACACACGCCATAAAAGGGCAGCACTCATAAGGTTACCCACAGACTATTGGACAAGGTAAGGCTCTATAAGGTATACCCTATGGATTTACAGTACCCAAAAAGTGACTGATAAAAAAAATGACCAGGTACCTACAACTATTTTCAAAAACAACCAAGTGTTGAAAAATGTACTTGTTAGTCGACTCAATGATAATCTCATCAGTATGGTTTCATGACAACGCTTGTTAAAGTTCATTAACTTATTTTGATTCATGAATTGTAAATTATCCTACTCTGCTCAAATTTGATAAATCAACTTGGTATAAAGAGATTATTATTTAATCTTAACTAACATAATTCGCAAGTATTGGACATTATTATAGGACTGCTCCCCTATATTACATTTTTATTTTGAACAGAATATTACTCTATGTTATGAATTATTATAGAAAAGCAGGTTTATGTCAATATTCAAGGAAAATATAAAAATGGCAAGTTTACAAAGACATTTCAACATATATTATGAAGAAAATTTTGTTTATATTCACTGATAAAAAAAAAATACAAAACTTCAGAAGAAAAAGAAAAAAGTACAAGAACAAAAACAAATCGGCTCATACTGCTAGAGCCATGTTAGTTAACTCTAAATCTACTACAATGCCCCCTTTAAGATTGACGTCAACCAGAGGAGGATTGACCGGGGTAAGAGGATCAATTGGGGCAGCATTAGCAGACCTTACGGATTGAGCCAGAGCAGCAGCAGTAGGGACAACATCAACTCTAGCAGCAGGGATAGCATCAGCCTTAGCAACAAGGATAGTAGCAACAGGGGCAGCTTTAGTCCCAACAATAAGGGTAGCTTCAGCAAAAGTAGCATCACCAGCAATAGGCTCTACCACCTAAGTAACATCTTGAGCCCCAAATGTCTTCCCTTTATGGAATGACCTTTTAGTGGCCAGATTTCACATCCACTAGAGGTTAGTCTCATGGTAGTTCTCCTCAAAGAGGGCATGTGACCTCTAAATGCTCTTCACTGCCCCTTGGAAAAAACCTTCCCCGTGACCAGCAGACCAAAAACTCTCGTTGATATTCTAGTTGGGCTGTCAAATTGTTCCTCAGTCTGCTCGACTAACACCCTTTCCCTTTGAGTCACCTTAAGCTGCCTCTTAAGCTTATAATTTTGGTTCATCTACTCAGTGGCATGGCTCTCTACCACTGCCAAAGAGTTGGCAATCTTTTGCTCAACTAGCCTCTTCTAGTGCTCTAACTTTGAGACCATACTCTCTGCTTCGGCATGGCTAGTCTCCAGCACCTCTACGCAAGCGCCAATCTCATCTATATTTCCTGTTCTGGCCCGTGATGGGGTCCGAAGATGTAACTTGACCCACCCAGGCTGGAGTCATGTATCTCTCCATCTCTCGTATCATGGGTAGCAGAAAGTCCAAGTTCTCCCTCATCCTAGGGATCAACACGGAGAGAGATGCATGAAGAGGGGTCTCATCCCTTATTAGAGGTCACTCTCGGCTCCTCCAACCAGACACTCTTATAGTTCTACAAGAATGGGGCATCTGCATTGAAGCCCTAATTGGTGAGCCTCGCCTTTACTTTACGCTTGGGGAGATCGGGAACCTTGTATTTGACAGGAGAGCTAATTAGTTTATCCCCACCCCTGAGAACAGCTTTGAACCTGTCTTCTCCTCTAGGTAAGTGAACTTGTCACTCTCCCTCCCTAATAAGGCTCCTCTAATCGAAATCGAACAACATTCCCATTACATTGTCAAGGTTGATAGAACTCCAACGAGCAGAAGATAAGCCAGAGCCTTCTGTACTGCTTCTTTCGTCTCCTCCTTATTTGAACATTCTTGTACGGTATATATAAGTGATCAGCAAAGAAGTGAAGAATGAAGAAATAAGTTTTAAGGGGAAACTAGTACTTACTATGAACACGAGGCTCGCACAAAAAAAAGTCACTATGCCGGACTGAATAAGATTGGCTGGTGAAAGTAGGTCTTAAACAAGACAAATATGCTCAAGGGCCATAGTGATTCGAGCAAGTTCGCTCTCATAGACTTTGATGTCAATGGCCCAAGTCATTATAATATACCAGGAAGTTAGACAAATAGAAAAATAAAAAAAAATAAAAAAGTAGGAAAAATGAACGAAAGGAAAACCTGCACTTAAACAGAAGTTCGTGGGAATGACCCACTCTTCCCTTTTCCTCTTGAGGACTGTATGATCCTATTCTCCCTTAGCAAAAAACCAGTCCCCTTATCAATCCTTGACAGAAGAAGGGCGATCAAAGATTGAATTTTGGAGGCCATGAAAGGAGAGATAATAGAAGCCTCTTTGGCTTCTAGCATTACTCTTAAAGTGAAGGTAGCCAGTTTCTAGGGGAGATAGCCCTGCTTTTGCCTAAAGAACATATAGATTAGCCAAAACACTCAAAGAATTGAAGCCTAACTAAGATGGAGCTATTCCTAGATAGGCCAGTATCCTAGCGAAGTACCACTGCATAAGAAGCCCGAGGCTCAACCTCAAGAAATCCACCTTGATGGCCACCTCGCCTTCTATAGGGCTACTCAAAAAAATCATCATAGAATGGTAGCCTAAGTGTAACCAACCTAGAGATGTTATATATTGACCTAATGGACTCTAGGTCGGCTTTGTTCAAACTAAACATGCGATATCTCACATCCAGCTCGAACTTCATAGCCTTTATATCCTGATCAGGATCCTCAGGGTCATTTACTTGGTCTTCCCTAATAATGAAGACCAGCTTGGCCTCAATAATAACAGCTAAAATGGAGGAGGACATGTAACCTACTGAGGTAGTCGCACCTCCACTACCTCTAGTCCCACCATTCCTCTTGACTAGTGGAACCTCTCGCCTTACTTCTTCTTCTTCCTCAGTCATATTAATGGCTGGGCAACCTAAAGGAGACACACAGGGTAAGAAACTTAGCCCTTCAAGATAGTCCTTGTTTTGTAAGTTAATGACAAGGTTTGATTGTCTTTGTCCTGTAACTATGAGACACACAGGGTAAGGACAAACCTAGTCTTGGTTCCAATGGTTTCTTGCCCTGTGTATCTCCTTTAGTTTTAAGAAAAAAAAACTCTTGATTCCAACCTTTATAGAAATTGGCTTGGTACGAGTACCACGTTAACCGCATGCAAAACAGCTTATACATTCTAACTAGGTACTACTGGGGAAACAGAAATAAGACTTAGCCTAACAATGATGAAGTACGTTATAAGGAGACTAGCTCAGTAGGAGATGCCAAATTGCTGTGACGACAGAAGTATATGTTAGGGTTGGTGCTTATATGCTATCCCTGAATGTACATATACTTGTGTATTTATACAAGTGTACATTTCCATTGAATTGCTAATACTAATTAATATGGTACTATGTAACGTTATGTTACAAACATTGTACAATATGAAGGAGTTCAAATCAGATCTAAAGGAGTTTAGATAAGGGCCTACAGTTAGCCACGCTGAGAGATATAAATGCTAAATGTTAGCACAGCTAAGTGTTAGCTGGTTATAATACTCAGCATATCCAAGAGTTGGAGCCTTGTCTGTAATGGGATATAGACCTGGGAATATACTAGTAACTGCATAGTTGCAATCGGGTGCTAGAAAATGCTAGTTGTACAAGTATGTTCTGAAATAATTGTCCCTGATCTACTTCTGCCGATGCAAGTCTGTCGGTGGATACCTTCATATATAGATCAACATATGTTGTACCTATAAGGTATAGATGGTCGATCCTAACCGATTGTGAGCTTAGAGCTTGTATTGATATATGGATATCCAGTTAGGACTGAATATGGGACAGACTCACGAGGGCCTCTGATAGACACCCTATATAAGACGTCAACGGAGGGTCCTCTCGAGTTGAGTAGTATACGTGGTCCTTTGACCTAAGTGGAGGGTCCTCTCGAGTTGAGTAGTATACGTGGTCCTTTGACCTAAGTGCCACGATGGGCTTGTAAGTGATCCACCATACTCTAGTTCCACGCATGTCACAGACCTTTCATGGTATGACCGCTGGGTGTCCCTGGGTATAGTCCGATGCTTATAGAGTCCAGTGTGTACAGATATAGGATCCGTCAGCTCACATAGGAATTTTGATATCCAGATGCTTTGAGACTGTATCTCAAAAAATCTTGTGGCCATAAGTATTAATCCCGGGAAAGAGTTCCGTCAGGGTAGAACAATATAGCAAAAGAGTTTGCACTTATTGTTCAGTGAAATACGATTCTTGAGATAAGACATGGATGAGCAGTAGGGGATTTGACGGTGATGATCTATATCCACGCATATCTAGGATATCATGACTGAAGGACTATACGTTTGCATTTTAAGCTCAACTTGTATGGTTCAACGCATTGATTTGTATATCCGTGACGTATGTGTAGGGCATTGCTCACGAACTTATGGAATAGTTCCATTTGACGAATCGAGCGTAGGACCTAGGGAGTCCCGCGATATAGAGTGTACTCGTTGTGCACTGAGGCAGCGTGTCAGATTAAAGTGTTTAATCCAACAATATTTAGCACCACTACAAGAATGCATGCGTGTCTGTATTTAAGTGTTAAATACAACAATTAGTTAATAATTATTATTTACTAATTGTATAATGACACATAGTGCATTGTGGACCCTCGGTTGAGTTTACCCAAGTATGAGATTTGGTTGAACCCATAAGGGGGTAGACTTGATAACTATTCATGAAGGGTAAAATGGTCTTTCACACTTTAATTATTTAATAGTTAAATAATCAAAATATCTCTCATTATAATATATTATTATATTATATTATATAATATTATATTATATTATATTATATAATATTTTATTATATGATATTATATATATTAATATTTTATTTTAGGTGCCATATAGTTGACACCCATTTATATTATTATATTATTATTATTGTATAATATGTTATATTAATATTTTTTATTATTTTATTATATATGTATATAAACAGAGATTAAATTTGAAATGTGTGTGTATTTGTTAACCGAGAGAAAAACGAGAGAAATGGAGAAGAAGAAGAATGAAGAAGAAGACGGAAAAGAGAAGAAAAAGAACCAAAGGATAATAAGAAGGAAAAGAAGAAAAAAAAGAGAAAACTAAAACCAACCAATGGCTGACACCTCAGCACCTACTGGCGTCCCAACACACAATTAAATCTCATGCATGACCCCCAACCGTGTTGAACCTGGGATCTCATTCTTTATAGGCCTTTAAGGTTCAATGGTTATACCCATTGGGCTGGCCAGCTCAATGGGTACCCAATGGGTACAACCATTGAACCTTAAAGGCCTATAAGGGATGAGATCCCAGGTTCAACACGGTTGGGGGTCATGCATGAGATTTAATTGTGTGTTGGGACGCCAGTGGCTCTGAGGTGTCATCCAGCTGATGGACCAAGGTGTTGGTAGGTTCCACACACTCTATCAAAAAGGCTTCATTTTTCTCTATGGTTCTATTTGAAGTAATGGTGGATTGCTTCAAACTCTCTATTTCTTATCTTTTTAGAGAAAATGATGTAAACACACACCAGTCATTTTGGGGTGTAAGAGTTAAACCCAGTACTGCGTATAAGACTGTTGTTCTAGCTCACCAAGCCCACTGTGTTGGTGACTAGAACTGCCTGCGAGTTGGTCTCCATACGGACTTCAAAAAAAATACGTATATAATGTGACACATTGAGGTGAGTTCTCAACCTTACTAATATATATTCATGTGATTAATATATTTAATTATTGTGTTTATTGTATATATTACGTTTCTGCCTCGTTTATATTCGTATATGATACGTATTTAGGCAATAGACATAATAGCATATGCATACACCCACATATATTAGATCCGCTGTCAACAAATGGTATCAGAGCCATTTAGGTTGAATTTAGGTGTGGTTTAAGTGAATGGATCCAAAAAACCCATTGCAACTGGCGCGTTTCAAGTGTTGAAATGGGTATGCCTATGGTGGTCCACTGAGCGCTGTATAGCTAAGGGGCTGGTGCCGCGGCGCTGGGGGTTTGACCTCCCAGCGTTGCAGCGAGGAGATGTGGCGCCACAACAGTGTACTGTTCACTTGAACAGTAGCACATGAACAGTTGAAAATTACTGTTCATAGCTACATTATTTTTTAACAGTGTTTTGAACATTGTTTCAAAATTAATTTTGCATATGTTGATTTATGAGATGTAGTGATAAAAGTTATTAGTCTATATTATAAATCGGAGTTTATGAGATACAGTGATAAAAAGTTATCAGTCTACATTATAAGCCAGAATTAATTTCTCTGTGTTGGTAACCACAGTGGGAGCCATACTGGTGGGGTTAGTTGTGCTTACATAGAAAAATTAATTGATTGAGAATCACCATTTCTAGGAGAATGGAGACCAAGGTTAGAAACAAAAATCTCTCTTAATTAGATTGAAGAATATGTATGAGATAATATTTTATTTTGATCTGTCTTCTCAATACGGTGTTAGACGAGTCACGTCGGCCTTTTCCCAATATTGCTACAGCGTGAGGGACTTGATCGGTTGGGCTTGGACTATACTGGTTAAACATGAGATGAGGCAAATATATTTAAAAATATTGCTACAACATAAGGGTAGTATTGGTAGCATATATTTGATCATTGGCAAGTTAATCTGGAATACATTTACCCAATATTGCTATAGTGTGAGGATAAGGTGTATTCAGGATCAAGTGGTAAGAGTTGCATGAGATGCAATTGACAAATGTTGTCTACCTGGTAGGTTTACAAAGGCCAATATTGCTACAGCGTGAGGCCCGAGTAAATTTCAATGGGATCTACTTCCTACTTTATAGTTTAAAAGAGTCTAAACATAGTTTTCCCGTTTGAGAGATTGTCGGGATTATGTAAAGCAGTGGGAGAGATTTTCAAATCAAAAATGTATAATTAGTATACCCATGATTTAAAATATTCAATTAGTAATTTAATGACTATTCCGCTTACATCTCTCATGATTTTGGCCTGTGAAGAATAATCGCCACTATGAAATAGCTGGTGTGTATAGTTGATGCAGTCAAACTCTAGTGTACTAGGAATTACTCTAATCGATGGATGAATCACAGAAGAGTTTTGGATTCAGAAAATTCTAGATTTGTATTTGATCAGAATTTGGCGTAAGGTAATTCTGATAACACATCTTTAAAGGATTAAATAGAGAAAGTATGACCCTCTTTATTCAGGTTCTTTATCTTTTACTCTATGTATATCTGGTGAGACCAGATATGTGAGGAAAAAAAGATGAGGCAAATACCTAATATCAATCCTCAGAGGCAATATTTATCCAAAGATCAACAAGAGAGTAGAGTAGATGAAAAGTGTTTCCACTACAGTAAGGTTGGGTTTTGAAAATCTCTCTACCCTAGAAGCCTTATAATTTTCAGGAAAACTCCTACATATAGACATTTCTAGGGCATAAGATGCCAACTCAAGCTAGGTATGAGATATCGCATGTCCTTCTCATATCTACAATATGTTGCAAGGATTGAGAGAGACCACAATACAACAGCTTGAAGAAGTTAAGTTGAGACTAGGAAATGGTGATTTCTTGCAAGTCCAAGTTATTTGACAGCTTGACTTACTTCTTGTATGCAATACAATAGTTGTATTGCATAATGAGTATAATGTTTTATTAGCTGAATGTTAGTTAATAAATAGACATTATATACAATTAGAAATGTCTGTAGATCGTATTCCTTAAATAATATGGAGTTGTGGTATATAAGTTAAGTCATATAGGTGTGAGATGCTTAACCGTCTGGTTAAGGATAGTTGGATTCTTTATCTGACCATAAAGACTTAACCAATTTATGAATAATGTATTAACAGAGATGACCAAACATACCAGAATGTACATCACATTCCTTCGATTAGATCGAGGTAGTGAATACATTAACAACAATTTTTTTGTTTGTTTAAGGAAGAATGAGATTCTCACTCATTATAGTCCTCTGGGTAATCCACAACATAATGATGTTTCAGAAAAGAGGAATTGGGCATTATTAGATATGGTTCGATTGATGATGAGTATTACTGATCTATATCTGTGAGAATCTGCTCTAAATACAGATGCTTATTAAGCAGAGTTCCATCAGAAGTTGTTCCTTCCATTTCGAATAAGATATAAATATGAAGGAAACCATTTCTTAAATATGTTAAGACTTGAGGTTGTTCTACTTACGTAAGTGTTATGCAGCAGGGTATCTTGTTTTGTAAGAGTTACTCCACATGATAGACAACACCCAAGAGGTACAAGTATAGGTTCATTTAGTATCTTGTGAATCCAATAGGATACTAGTTCTATGATTTAAAGAAGCGAAGTGTGTTCATTTCTCGGTACACCACCATTCTAGAGAAAGAGTTTCTCATGAATCATGGGAATTATAGAAAGATTGAGCTTGGTGAAGTCAATCTACAAATCAATGAACCAAGGATGGGAACTAAGGCTCAATTAAGTAGTGACTTTTTAGCACACCTCCAAAGGGTCGAAAAGGATGTCTAAGTCACATTTTAGATATGGTTGATGCCTGAATGTGAACTTGAAGTTTTCTTGGTAGAAGAAAATCATTCTTGACCTACAGAGAGTGGATGTTAGACATCAGGTTAGAAAGCAGTAAGAAACCAAGTAAACAAAATTGACTATATGCATCAGGAACAAGTTTGGGACTTGGTAAAACTACCCGTGAGAATTGTTCTCATTGGTTATAAAGGGTTTACAAAAAGGTAGTGAGAGCTAGAAGGAAGGTAGAGACCTTCTAGGCCTATATTGGTTCTAGAAAGGTAATCCTCAATGATATGAGAACAATTTAGAGGAAACCTTTGGACCAGTATTGATGCTAAAGTTGATTAGAATGTTATTGGCTCTTATAGCACATTGTGACTTTGAGTTTTGGCAGATGGATGGAAGGAAGGCATTCTGGAATGGATATCTTGAGTAAGAGATATTTATCAAACAACTTGAAGATTTTATGTCCAGCAAGACTTCTGGTCTATTGTGCATGAAAGGTCAGTGGGAGCATGATAGTCTTCTTAATGCTTTTTGTTGATAACATATTGGTCATTGGGAATGATGTCAGTATGTTATAATCAGTCAGAAGTAACTCGTAAGAATTTCACTATAAAATATTTGGGAGAGGCTTCCATTATACTAGACATAAAGCTTTATAGAGATAAAGTTAGGAAGCGGATAGGACTCTCCCCAATCATTTCACATCAATAGGGTCTAAGAAAGGTACGGTTTGTTAACTATGAGATAGTTAACGTATCTTTTGGACCTTATGTTCATCTTTCGAGGAAAGTGTCTCTTCAGATGAAAAATTAGAGAGTTAGAGTGTGTAATACATCAGATACATTAGCTTTTCAGAAATTGATGTATGTTATGATATGTTTAAGACCTGAGAGCAGTTTGGCTATAAGAGTTACAAGCCTAGTTCAGTCTAATTCAGGTGACCGCCACTTATTGGTAGTTAAACATATCCTAAGGTACCTTGAGGATACAAATGATAAGTTTTTCAAGTATGAAGAAAGTGACTTACAAATAAGAAGACGCACGAAGTCAGACTTCTAGTTTGACCTAGATTATAGAAAGTCTATATTTGGAAATGTACTCATTTTTAATAGTGTAAAGGGAGTTAGATTACACCAAACTGGGATTCACTGCTAATTTATAAGTACGTAGCGGAAGCGGCAGTGAGGATTCATAGGTTTATCTCTAGCCTTGGAACAGTTCCAAGACAGATAGATCATATCCCATAGTTTTGCGACAAAACTAGGCCATTGTACAAGCCGAGGTGCCAAGAGGACACTAGTACTCTAATCGTGTTGAGAGGAGTCTCGTATGACTAGAGGGATCTTGCCTGAAGGAGATGTGATCATTCGTAGGAGTGTTCCATAAATAATTTAGCGGACCCACTTTCTAAAGTTATGACTCTAAAAGTGTTTATGAAACACGTGAAGTCGATGTGTATGAGATACTATCAGGAATGGCACTAGAGCAAGTGAGAGATTGTTAGGGAATGTGCTTATGTGTCATCCCTGAATGTACATATACTTGTATATTTATACAAGTGTACATTCCCATTAAATTGCTAATACCCATTAATATGGTACTATACATGTAACCTTACAGACATTGTACGATCTGAAGAGGTTCAGATCAGATCTAAAGGAGTTTAGATAAGGGCTCATAGTTAGCCATGCTGTGAGATATAAATGCTAAATGTTAGCACAACTAAGTGTTAGTTGGTTATAATACTCAACAGATCCAAGAGTTGGAGCATTATCTTTAATAGGATATAGACCTGGGAATATACTAGTAACTACATAGTTGCAATCGGGTGTCAAAAAATGCTAGTTGCACAAGTATGTTCTCGAATAATTATCCCTGATCTATTTCTGCTAATTAAGGTATGTCGATGGATACCTTTATATATAGATCAGCATATGTCGTACCTATAGGATATAGATGGTCGTTCCTAGTCGACTGTGAGCTTAGAGCTCGTATTAACATATAGGTATCCAGTTAGGACTGGATATGGGACAGACTCATGAGGGCCTCCGATAGACACCCTATGTAAGCCGTCAACGGAGGCTCCTCTTGAGTTGAGTAGTATACGTGGTCCTTTAACCTGAGTGCCACAGTGGGCTTGTAAGTGATCCACCATACTTTGGTTCCACGCATGTCACAGACCTTTCATAGTGTGACCGCTGAGTATGGTCCGATGCTTATGAAGTCCAGTGTGTACATACACAGAATCTGTCAGCTCGCATAGAGAGTTTGATATCCAGATGCTTCGAGATTGTATCTCAGAAAAATCTTGTGGCCACAAGTATTAATCCCGGGAAAGAGTTCCGTCAGGGTGGAACAATATGGCAAAGAAGTTTACGCAGATTGTTCAGTGAGATATAAGTCTGGAGATAGGACATGGATGAGCACTAGGAAATTTGACGGTGATAATCTATATCCCCGCACAACCAGGATATCATGATAGAAGAACTATACGTATAATTTGTAACCTCAGTTTGTATGGTTAAATGCGCTGATTTGTAATATCCGTGACATGTGCGTGGGGTATTGCTCACGGACTCATGGAATTGTTCCATTTGACAAATCGGGCGTAGGACCTAGGGAGTCCCGCAATATGGAGTGTACTCATTATGCACTGGGGCAGCATGTCGGATTAAAGTGTTTCACCCAGCAGTATTCAGCACCACCACAAGAATGCGTGCGTGTCTATATTTAAGTGTTAAATATAACAATTAGTCAATAATTGTTATTTACTAATAGTATAATGACACATGGTGCATTATGAACTCTCGGTTGAGTTTATCCGAGTATAGGATTTGATGGGACCCACTAGGGGTAGACTTGGTAACTATTTATGAGGGAAAAAATGGTCATTTCACACTTTGATTATTTAATAGTTAAATAATCAAAATATCTCTCATTATAATATATTATTATATTTATTATATTATATAATATTTTATTATATGATATTATATATATTAATATCTTATTTTGGGTGCCATATAGTTGGCACCCATTTATATTATTATATTATTATTATTATATAATATATTATATTAATATTATTTTATTATTATATAAAGAGAGAGAGAATAAATTTGAAATGTGTGTGTGTTTGTTAACCGAGAGAAAAATGAGAGAAATGGAGAAGAAGAAGAAAGAAGAAGAAGAAGAAGGAAAAGAGAAGAAAAAGAAAGAAGAAGAACCGAAGGATAAGAAAATGAAGGAGAAGAAAAAAATGAGAAAAATAAAATTGTTTCATTTTTCTCTATGGTTCTATTTGAAGCAATGGTGGATTACTTTAAACTCTCCATTTCTTATCCTTTTGGAGAAAAGAATGTAAACACACACCGGTCATTTTGGGGTTTAAGAGTTAAACCCAGTGCTATGTATAAGGCTGCTGTTCTAGCTCACCATGCCCATTGTGTTAGTGATTGGAACTTCCCGTGAGTTGGTCTCCATGCAGACTCCAAAAACAATACGTGTATAACGTTATACATTGAGGTGAGTTCTCAACCTTACTAATATATTAATATGATTAATATATTTAATTATTGTGTTTATTGTATATTTTACGCTTCCGCTGCGTTTAAATTCGTATATGATACGTATTTAGGCAATAGACATAATAGCACATGCATACATATATTAGATCCGCCGTCAACAAAGAGTTAATCTCGTACTACATACAGGGCTGTTGTTCTAGCTTACCAAGCCCACCATGTTGGTGACTAGAACTGTCCACGAGTTGGTCTCCATGCGAACTTTGAGGAAATATGTGTATAATGTTACACGTTAATGTGGGTTCTCTACACCATCAATATATTAATGCGATTAATATATTTATTTATTCTGTTAATTACATGTTTTTATGCTTTCGTCGCATATAATATGTATATGATACGTATTTTAGGCAATAGACATAATTGCACATGCATACACCATATGTATTAGATCCCCGGTAACGGGCCGAGCAGAGAGTAATTAAACTTTTTACAAAAATAGTTTAAAGAGGAAACCAGTGTTATAAAGGAAGTAAAGTTATAGGAAGAGAGGAACTGCAATATCTTTTGAAAAAAATCCGTCAAATCATGTCAAGATATCAGGATAACCCAAAATTTGTAAGACTTACACAACTCAACCATAACACTAGTGAAGATAAGCATAAGGAATATTCCTTGAATGTCATTATAAGCTCAAGAAATGTATTTAGAAATCACGTAACAAGTGTAGATCACTTTTTCATTTGGAGTCTGATCCAACAGGACAGTCGATTTACAACCAATGTTCTAACTAGCTCAGAAAGGGTGCTTATAGCTCAAGACATCTTTCTAAGCTGATATCTTTTCTTGGGTCTTATGGACCAAGATCTTTTAGGCCTTATGGGTTGAGATTTTTGGGCCTTGTAGGCCGAAGACTTTGGGCCTTGTAGGTCTAAATCTAGAAGGGAAACAAAGCTCCCTCAATTTTTAGTGTTAATTTGTTGACATTAGAAACTTTGTAAGGTGTGTTCCTAGATCAAGGTGTTCTTTAGAGTTCCTTTTAATTGTGTTTAGCTAATGTTCTTGCTCTTATTTTTTTGGTCTTCATATTATGGATGTTTTTTGGTCTGGTGGAATTTTCCTAATTAGATATCTCTTGGGCCTACATGTCATGGATGTGCAATTTATAAAAATGATTAGACTTCTATTTAGACTCGGTGCCTTTATTGCATTAGACAGTGGTGAACTAAACATTGGTAATTTCTCTAGAATTTCACCATTTTTTAACAGTTTTAATGAATGATTGCTCTCATGTTTTGAATTTTTTGGTGACGTGTTGTCATCTTGGGGAGCTATCTATCAATTGCATGGTTTATGGTGTGTTCATTGAAGAGATGCATTTTATTCAGAGAGACATTTTAGTTTGTTATCTCTTAGCCTTTGATTCAATGGTTAAGATCTCTCTTTATATGACCATATAGAGATTTATGAGTCTCTTAGATCTCTATTTTTTGTTGTTCTATTATTGATATTTCTTTTAAAGAGAGAATAACTTTTGTGGCTTAGAGTCATTTGTTCTTGTAAACTCAGTCTGCTGGAGATCTAGCTCCTAAGACCTTTGTGCCACTAAGTGTCTTATTCTCGATCTTATCCTTTATTTATTTTCTTGCATTTTCTTGGTTAAGTATCTGTTGTGAGGCTTTGTCTCTTGATTACTTATTAGTAGTTTTTCTGGGAAATTCTTCATAAAGTAAAAAACCTTTGTACTTTTTCTAGGTATAACTAGAAAAATCCCTTTGAAATTGAGCAGTCTCTAGTGATAGGTAATTTCCTTTGATTCCTTGAAAGTGTAAAGGGAAGTTTGGCCAGTTGGCCAGAGAAAAAAAAGACTACTACTCAAAGTAATAAAGAGTCTTTATTTGAGTTAGATTATCCCATCTACCATCCCTTGTGTGTGAACGATGAGGCTTTTATTGAATTGAAGAAGTGATTTGAGATTCCTAATTTTGTTTCTTTGAGGGTTCCTTGCAATGATGAATATATGAGTGCACCACCAGAGGGAGAGGTGGTTTTAAATTTTTTATTTTTTGAGTTAAGGCTATGGTTTCCCATTCAATCTTATTTTGTAGATATTTTGTCCCATTTTGAACTTGGCTTCATACCAATTGAACTTGAATTTATTAAAGTTGGTGCTTACATGCCATCCTTGAATATACATATACTTATGTATTTATATATATGTACATTCCCATTACATCGCTAATACTTATTTAAATGGTACTATGCAACATGACATTACAAACATTGTATGATCTGAAAGAGTTTAGATCTGATCTAAAGGAGTTTAGATAGGGGTCCATAGTTGGCCACGCTGAGAGATATAAATGCTAAATATTAGCGCAACTAATTGTTAGTTGGTTATAATACTCAACGAAGATCCAAGAGTTAGAGCCTTGTCTGTAATGGGACATAGACCTGAGAATATACTAGTAACTGTATAGTTACAAGAGTTACAATCAGGTGCCAGGAAATGTCAGTTGCGCAAGTATATTCTCGAATATTGTCCCTGATCTATTTTTACCGATGCGAGTCTGTCGGTGGATACCTTTATATAAATCAGCATATGTCGTACCTATAGGGTAGATGGTTATTCCTAGCCGACCGTGAGCTTAGAGCTCGTATTGATATATGGGTATCCAGTTAGGACTGAATATAGGACAGACTCACGAGGGCCTCCGATAGACACCCTATTAAGCCGTCAAGGGAGGATCCTCTCAAGTTGAATAGTATACGTGGTCCTTTGACCTAAGTGCCACGGTGGGCTTGTAAGTGATCCACCATACTTTAGTTCCACGCATGTCACAAACCTTTCATGGTGTGACCGTTGGGTGTGATAAGGGCAAATTTGTCATATATTTTCTCATGTTTTTATTATTGATATTTTATGATTTTATGAGAATAGATGGCTATTTATGTGCTTTATTGTTATTTATAGGGACTTGAACGAAATTTAAAGAAAGAACGCAAAAGGAGCAAAAACAGGGACTAAAATGCAAAGTTTTCAAATTATGAGTCCAGCGCCCCCGCGCCACAAGGATTTTCGCCCCAGCTCTGAAATAGTGATCGAAATAGAAAAACGACTTGCTTAAGTCGCGTATAGCGCCCCAGCGCCGAAGAGTCACCGCGCCAGCGGTGAAGCCGTTTTCATGCAGCGCCCCAGCGCCAAGATCCCACCGCTCCAGCGGTGATCGCTTTTTCACGCGTCGCCCCAGCGACAGATGCATAGCGCGCCAGCGGTAGTGCGAGTCCTAGTCCGACGAGAATTGAGATTTTCAAGCTCATATCAATCCCTATATAAAGCCACTCGTTCCCAGCCTTTAGAAATCAATCCAAGACGACTCAAGAGCACCAAGAATACAGAACACGAGTCTTGGAGAGCAATAGGAGCTTAATTGAAGCAACTTTAGAGAGAAATACAAGACGTTCTTCGACATCAAGAGTTTCTAGGCAGCGCAATTAAGAGCAATTCGACGTCTATATCGGTTTGCGATTAATTGTATCATGTTTTATAATTATTTCTACTGCTGTTCTCTTGTAGCCATGAGCTAACTTATTTTCTAGGGTTAATATTTGAACTCAATATGTGTGCTTAATTGCCATATCTTTTAGTATTTAATAAACTTAGTCATTTATTATTTAAATTACTTGTGTTTAATGCTTCAATATATCTGGCCAATATATGGTGAATGAGTTGGTAATATTATTGATAAACTCGGAAGAGGAATCATAATATTTAGACCTAGGTAATTTGATGCATGATTGTAGAGTAACATTCAATGTTGCATATGCAAGTTTCAACTTAGGATAGGAATATACCTAATTGGCATGTATGATCAATAAGACCTAATCTTAATGAATCTTAATTTATTACAAGTACCATAGGAATATAGGTATTTGGTAAATTAGGGTATACTTGCATGACCTTGGAAGAGGCTTGTGAATACATTAGTGTCTTGATCAATAAGAAAGACTAAGTGAGTTAAATATTAGAGGATTAATCATTAGAAACATATTGAGGGATAATATTAATCCTAGGTTCTCTCTACGTTGCTATATCTTCACATCTCATTGCATTGTGTTTTTACTTTTATATTTCTTACATTCATTCTTAGATTTTTATTTTTCTGAATAATTATTAGGAAGATATAATTTTAGTAATTGGTTAAAAAGAAAGAATTATCCCTGTGGGTTCGACATCCGACTTATTTAGTCTCTTTATTACTTGCATACGATAGTGTATACTTGCACTTAATTTATGATATAGAAATATCGCATCAAGTTTTTGGCGCCGTTGCCGGGGATAATTATCTACTTTTTCACCAATATTAATACCAATCTTTCTAGTTTTTACTTCAGAAATTTTTATTTTTTATTTTATTTTTCTTAATTTAGTTTTACTTTCTTTCTTACGAGGTACATGCGAAGATCGAAAAGTGAAGACTTGATTTCTTTTGATCCAGAAATTGAAAGAACCTTACGAAGAATTAGAAGAGAGCAAAATCAAGTCAACTCCATGGAAGACCAAGTACCAATTGCACCCAATAATGAAGGAAGACCACTAAGGGAGTATGTTGTTCCCTTAGTGAATGGAATCCATTCGAGCATTCAAAGACCCACTGTTCAAGCTAATAACTTCGAGATCAAGCCAAGCACAATTCAAATGCTCAAGGATTCGGTACAATTTGGTGGACTGCCCAATGATGATCCAAACATGCACATTATCAACTTCTTGGAGATATGTGATACATTCAAGTACAATGGGGTGTCCGATGATGCAATTCGACTAAGATTGTTTCCCTTTTCCTTGAGAGACAAGGCAAAAAGTTGGCTGCTATCACTTCCATCTGGATCTATAGCTACATGGGATGATCTTGCACAAAAGTTCCTCGCCAAATTCTTTCCACCTGCTAAAACTGCCAAGATGAGGAACGACATCACATCATTCCTACAACTAGATGGAGAATCTCTTTATGAGGCATGGGAGAGATACAAAGATATGCAAAGAAAATGTCCTCATCATGGAGTTCCGAAGTGGTTGCTTGTACAAACATTCTACAATGGATTAGCCGGCCAATTCAGAACAATAGTAGATGCTGCAGCTGGAGGAGCACTCATGAACAAATCCACCGATGAAGCTTATAATCTACTAGATGAGATGGCGTCCAATGCCTATCAATGGCCCACTAAAAGGTCAACCACAAGAAAGATTGCTGGATTACATAAAGTAGACACTTTGACCACATTATCTGCTCAAGTCAACCTTTTGACCAAACAATTAAGCAACTTGGGAGTTAATGCCATCAAGAGTCAACCTATCACTTGCGATTTCTGTGGAAGCAATCATGCTAATGGACAATGCATGGAGACTGCTCAATATGTAGGGGACTTTAATCGCAACAATCCCAATTCTAATTTTTACAATCCTGGATGGAGAAATCACCCAAACTTCTCATGGAGCAACAATAATCAAGGACAGTATTCCAAAGCTCCTCCTGGCTTTCAACCACAAGTACAGCAAGAGAAGAAACCAGACATTGAAGACATGCTCTTACAATTTATGAAGAAAACAGATGCACTCTTCCAAAGTCAAGCAGCTTCACTTAGAGCCTTGGAGAATCAAGTAGGACAACTTGCTACAGCAATAAACAATCGACCTCAAGGAACTCTACCAAGCAACACCGAAGTCAATCCAAAAGGAAGCATAGAACAGTGCCAGGCCATCTCCCTAAGAAGTGGTAAAGTCTTACATGATAACACTCCTCAACCACAGCTTTCGGAAATGATAGAGAAGGAAAAAGAACCAGTGGTCCAGCAAGATGACGTGCAGCCATATAGACCACCTATACCATTTCCTCAGAGATTACAGCAGCTCAGAAACCAAGAGAAGAGTGATGAGACACAGAAAAGCATAGAATCTGGTATTCAAGTACAAGAACAGAAAAGTGAAAATGCAGCAGAAGATACCAGTAGTAACCTGCAGAAGCAACCTACACAGTCATTCACTCCACCGCCTCCATTTCCTCAGAGGCTGCAAAAGAAGAAACTAGATAAGCAATTTTCTAAATTTCTTGATATTTTTAAGAAATTACATATTAATCTTCCTTTTGCAGATGCACTGGAGCAAATGCCAAGCTATGTGAGATTTATGAAGGACATCCTATCAAAGAAGAGAAAAATAGATGACTTCGAGACTGTGGCCCTGACGGAAGAGTGTAGCGCCATCCTCCTAAAGAAGCTACCTCCAAAGCTCAAAGATCCTGGGAGCTTCACCATACCATGCTCAATTGGAAATTATGATTTTGGGAAAGCACTTTGTGATCTGGGAGCTAGCATCAATCTTATGCCATTATCCGTGTATAAAAAGTTGGGACTGAAAGAAGCCAAGCCAACAAATATCACACTTCAGTTAGCAGATCGTTCTCTCACCTATCCTAAGGGATTAATTGAAGATGTGTTGGTTAAGGTCGATAAATTCATCTTCCCTGCCGATTTCATTGTTTTGGATATAGAAGAAGACAAGGAGATCCCAATCATCCTTGGAAGACCCTTCCTAGCCACTGGAAGAACAATTATTGATGTGCAAAAAGGGGAGTTGACCATGAGAGTACAAGAGGATACAGTCACTTTTAAGGTCTTCAAGGAGATCAAATTACCAGCTGAAAATAAAGATTGTTTCTGCATTAATGTGGTGCATCCAAGCGTTAAGCAAATTAAAGATATGGAGACATTGGATCCTCACATCCGAAAAAGAGCATTGAAGCATAGGAAGGCAAGAGAGAAGAAGAAAAAGCAGCATCACGACGAAGCAAGCAAAGAGAAAGAAAAGAAAAAACCATCTCTCCGGTCTAAGATTAAAGTCTTTCCGGAGAGACATAAGGAGAATGCAACAAAAGATACTGCCCAAGGTTTAATTGCAAAAATATGGAAGCCGAAAAAGAAGAAAGCCAGCAAGATCACTTACACAAATGCTTCCATCAGCATCTTCGACCCACCATGAAAGAAAAGAAAGCCCCGTCAAGCCGATGACGTTAAATCAAGCGCTACTTGGGAGGCAACCCAAGGAAAGTATTATTATTATTATTATTATCATTTTTTTTTCAGCATTTAAAAAAAAAAAAAAAAAAAAAAAAAAAAAAAAACCCAAGAATTTCAGCGCTCCAGCGGCATAACATGGCGCGGCAGCGAAAGAAAAATCGAGACACCACCGCCCCCGCGGTACACTCACTACCGCGCCAGCGCAAATTCCAGTAACTGTGCAGAAATCAGCCTTCAGCGCTGCAGCGCCAGACGATTACCGCGGCAGCGCCAGAACATCGCCCCAGCGATGGAGAGTCAGCGCGGCAGCGAAAATTGACCAGGGAAGTCTCTTACTTTCACTTATTTTTTTTGACATTGGGGACAATGTCTAAATTAAGTTTGGGGGTGGGAAACACTTTCTTGTGTTCATTTTACTGCATGATTTGGGTGGTCATTCTTGTGGGTTAAAAAAAATTTTTTTTAGTTACTTAGTTTTTTTTTAGTTATTTCATTTTTATTAGGTTTTGATAAGATGATCATTAGTCTATGATAAGAAAAAGAATACATGGTTGAATTTATTTTTACACATCCATAGGGAATGATAGATACTTGAGACAATTTTGATTATTCAAGTTTAGGAACAAGTTCGACCGTATTTATAATCACCAATTTCTTGAGCACTTATTAAAGCATGAATAGTTATAACTATTACTTAGAGATACTTATGCTTTAGGGAGTACACCACAGTCTCGAAGACCGATACTCTAGAACTTGTCTTTAATTACTACTTGAGGCGAAATTCTAGGAAACACATGAATAAGGAAATGACATTAGGCCATCTTTGGACCGATTGAGCCTTTCTAGCCTACCTTTTATTATATATTTATCCCTAGTACCCTATTTTGAGCCTAATAACCCATTCTTTGGTTTAACCACATTACAAGCCCAAGACTTAAAGTTTACTTATCTAGAAATTTACCCATAACATCATAAACCTTGCATTTACTTAGAAATACTCTTGAAAAGGAAAAGGTTGTGGTGACATGAGAAAAATAAAGTTTGGGTGGTATTTGTCAATCTAAGTTTGGGGGTATTTAGAAAAAAAAAAAAAGAAAAAAAAAAAAAGAAAAAAAAAAGAGTAAGAAAAATACCCCCAGCTTAAGAAAAAGAAGAAATTCTTTGAAAAAAAAAAAAGGTTGAAAAGAAGGATGGGAACACAATAAGTTTGGGGGAAGAGATAATACAAGGAAAAGAAGATCAAGAGGTTTCTAGGTAAAATCTAAGTGTTCATGGTGTAAATTGAACTTCATATATTTATCCTTTTATCCCACCTTGACCTTAGCCTTACATTACAAGCTAAGTAAAGTCCTAAATAGATCCCTAGACATGTGATTTTCTACATTAGTGGAGAGTGGTAATAAAGACAAGCTTATGGAAGTGTCATTATACAAATAAAATGCCGAGACACCATCTTTTCTGTACAACCTAAAGTATAAAGTAAATCAAAGTATGGTTTTCGCTATTTGCTTGCTGCTTGCACACACACACATGGTGATTATTTATGAGGAAGAATGAGGGACTAAATAAAGATAGTTGAGAATTGTTAATAGCTATTTATCTACCTTAAGGATTTGTACCATTTCATCAGCCTTTGAGACAATGATTTTGATCATCTTACTAGTTTATTATATTTTGTTTTATTTTGTTAAATGAGTCAAGTATAACCCTTTGTTTTCTCTCTTCGTTTTATTTTATTGCTTGAGGACAAGCAAGTATTTAAGTTTGGGGGAATTTGATAAGGGCAAATTTGTCATATATTTTCTCATGTTTTTATTATTGATATTTTATGATTTTATGAGAATAGATGGCTATTTATGTGCTTTATTGTTATTTATAGGGACTTGAACGAAATTTAAAGAAAGAACGCAAAAGGAGCAAAAACAGGGACTAAAATGCAAAGTTTTCAAATTATGAGTCCAGCGCCCCCGCGCCACAAGGATTTTCGCCCCAGCTCTGAAATAGTGATCGAAATAGAAAAACGACTTGCTTAAGTCGCGTATAGCGCCCCAGCGCCGAAGAGTCACCGCGCCAGCGGTGAAGCCGTTTTCATGCAGCGCCCCAGCGCCAAGATCCCACCGCTCCAGCGGTGATCGCTTTTTCACGCGTCGCCCCAGCGACAGATGCATAGCGCGCCAGCGGTAGTGCGAGTCCTAGTCCGACGAGAATTGAGATTTTCAAGCTCATATCAATCCCTATATAAAGCCACTCGTTCCCAGCCTTTAGAAATCAATCCAAGACGACTCAAGAGCACCAAGAATACAGAACACGAGTCTTGGAGAGCAATAGGAGCTTAATTGAAGCAACTTTAGAGAGAAATACAAGACGTTCTTCGACATCAAGAGTTTCTAGGCAGCGCAATTAAGAGCAATTCGACGTCTATATCGGTTTGCGATTAATTGTATCATGTTTTATAATTATTTCTACTGCTGTTCTCTTGTAGCCATGAGCTAACTTATTTTCTAGGGTTAATATTTGAACTCAATATGTGTGCTTAATTGCCATATCTTTTAGTATTTAATAAACTTAGTCATTTATTATTTAAATTACTTGTGTTTAATGCTTCAATATATCTGGCCAATATATGGTGAATGAGTTGGTAATATTATTGATAAACTCGGAAGAGGAATCATAATATTTAGACCTAGGTAATTTGATGCATGATTGTAGAGTAACATTCAATGTTGCATATGCAAGTTTCAACTTAGGATAGGAATATACCTAATTGGCATGTATGATCAATAAGACCTAATCTTAATGAATCTTAATTTATTACAAGTACCATAGGAATATAGGTATTTGGTAAATTAGGGTATACTTGCATGACCTTGGAAGAGGCTTGTGAATACATTAGTGTCTTGATCAATAAGAAAGACTAAGTGAGTTAAATATTAGAGGATTAATCATTAGAAACATATTGAGGGATAATATTAATCCTAGGTTCTCTCTACGTTGCTATATCTTCACATCTCATTGCATTGTGTTTTTACTTTTATATTTCTTACATTCATTCTTAGATTTTTATTTTTCTGAATAATTATTAGGAAGATATAATTTTAGTAATTGGTTAAAAAGAAAGAATTATCCCTGTGGGTTCGACATCCGACTTATTTAGTCTCTTTATTACTTGCATACGATAGTGTATACTTGCACTTAATTTATGATATAGAAATATCGCATCAGGGTGTCACTGGGTATGGTCTGATGCTTATGGAGTCCGGTGTGTAGAGATATGAGATCCATCAGCTTGCATAATAGTCTATATCCCCGCACATCCAGGATATCATGATGGAAGGACTCAACTTGGATGGTCGACGCGCTAATTTGTATTTTCGTAATGTATACGTAGGGAAATATTCATAGACTCATGGAATAGTTTCATTTGACGAATCGGACGTGGACCCAAGGAGTCCCGCAATATGGAGTGTACTCGTTGCGCACTAGGGCAGCGTACCAAATTAAATTGTTTAATACAATAATATCCAGCACTACTACGAGAATATGTGCATGTCTGTATTTAAACATTAAATACAATAATTAGTCAATAATTATTATTTACTAATTGTATAATGACACGTGGTGTATTATGGACCCTCGGTTGAGTTTAGCCAAGTGTGGGTATGGTGAGACCCACTAGGGGATAGACTTGGTAACTATTTATGTTAGGCAAAATAGTAATTTTGCACAATAATTATTTAATTGTTAAATAATCAAAAAGATTTTATTATTATATATTATTTTATTATATAATACCTTTTAGTTGTCATTCATTTATTTTTATTATATTATTATTTATTTAAAATAGTGATCATGTGTAATATTATATTATTATTTTGATATATGTGAGATAAATATTTGTGTGAAACCATAGGGAGAGATGAGGCTTGGCTTCATTTTTCCATTTTCTTGTTGCTTTTGAAACTAAAAACAATGGTTGTTTTTGTTTCAAAATAGTGGTCGGCCATGGGAGAGCAAAAGGATGAAGAAATTGTTCATTTTTCTTAAATTTCAAATGTTGAAATTATAATTCATAATCTTCTCTTATTAGCCTAGCCATTAAATAGTAATAAACTATTGTTTTATTAATTAAGTATTGATTAGTGGTAAACACATAGTTTAGGGTTTAAGTGTTAAACCCAATGTTGGATTTGGAGCTATTGTTCTAGCTTACCAAGCCCAATGAGTTGGTAACTAGAACTGCCAACGACTTGGTCTCCAAGCGGACTCCCAGAATACACGTACAAATTATTACACATTTCTGCGATTTCTGAACCCTTCAAATATATTAATATGATTAATATATTATTTATTACGTTTATTGTATGATTTAATTATTTTGTGGCGCTAAATATGTATGAGATACGTATTTTATGCAATAAACACTATTAAACATGCATACACCCACGTATATTAGATTCGCGATAGAATTCTTAGAGAATTTTAGTGTTTCTCTAAGTTATGTGGAACAAGGTCAATCTTGAGGGTTATTCTATCTCTGATCTATAAAGGATATACCAAATGGAGCAAATGTTGGTCGACAAAGGGCTTTTATAGCCTTACTGTCTATGATAGGGAAAAGGATATTGCTCCTGTAAGGGATTTACCCTTGAACAACTTTAGGTGGAAGTGCCTCTAGTTTTTTGTTGGAGGATAATTGGGATAAGTTTAGGATAATTTGGTATTTTTTGAGCTGATCAATGATATTTCTAGCGCTTCTGATGCTTCTTGCTCTTCAACTAAAGATACTCATTGTTTGTATTACCTTAAGTGGTATTTCTTTATTCTGATAGATGATTGTTCTCTTTGCCTTTATAGTAATAAGAGAAGACAAGAAGCATCCTCGTCTTGATGTTGCTTTGAGTTCAGCTAAGTTGAAGGGGCAAAAGCTTCTTCTGAACTTGTTTGGTATGAAGAAGGGATTAGGAAAGGATTATGTGGCAGAGACTTTAGAGAGTCCACTAAAGCTATAACTCCTACTTGAGACAGTATGCCTTCTAGTGATGCGAGCACTTCTTCTCCCGCTCCTTTTTAGTCTGGTGGAAGGTATTGATATTGTGGATCTAAGTGGGCCTTCACTTTTGAGGTCCTAATTTAGGCATAGACCAGGATCATTACATCCATTTGACCTCTCATTCTTGAACAAAGAGAGGTATAAGCACTTAATGTCTTTGCTAAAGGAGGCAAAACAGGCAGTACCCAAGAAATGTTTGCTTTATTATTGACGTATAGCGCATCTCAAATGCTCACCCATTTTTGGGTGCTTTTTTTAGGCCTCTTTCAGTATTGAATCTTTCCTTTTTGAATTTTATTTATTTTCCGTGGTGTACGTGCTAACCTTATTGGATCCTTTTATTGTAAGGGGGTTGCCTTTAGTTACTATGACACTCTTACAAAGTGATGACTAACATCTAGAGATTGGAGACTGCTAAAGTTGAGGCTGCTATGGCGAAGGAGGCCATGATGGAGGTTAAAAAGAAAATATGGGCCTTTAAGTATGAGTTCAATGTTTTTTTAGATAAGATTAAGCATGTCAAGGATAAGGCAACAACTAAGGTAGTGGTTGTTGAAGCTGAGGTTGCCTTAGCTCAGAGTATGGTTCTTATACTTAAGTCTGAAGTGGAGGAATTCAAGGGGAAAGTGAGGGTTCTTTCGTTGCCGGGGATCTAGTATATATGGGTGTATACATGTGTTATTTTTCCTGTTGCCTAAATATGTATCAAATACAAATTTATATACGGCGGAAGCATAAAATATATTATAAACACAATAATCAAATATATTAATCACATTAATATATTAGTAAGGTTGAGAACTCACCTTAACGTGTAACGTTTTATATATATTTTGTTTCGAAGTCCGTATGGAGACCAACTCGTGGGCAGTTCTAGTTACCAACATGGTGGGCTTGGTGAGCTAAAACAACAGCCCTATACGCAGCACTGAGTTTAACTCTTAAACTAAAAAATGGTCGGGTATATTTCCATCCTTTTCTCCAAAAGGATAAAAAAATTGAGAGTTTAAAGCAATCCACCATTGCTTCAATTGGAACCATAGGAAAAAATATTTCTTTTTTTATTTCTTTTCCTTCTACTTTCTTTCTTTCTTTCTTTTCTTCTTTCTTCTTCTCTATTTCTTTGCTCTTTCTCTCAGCCAGGATAGCCAACACACTCCAAACTCATTTCTCTTTCTCTTTATATATATATATATAATATTAATAATGGGTGTCAACTATTTGGCACCCAAAATATAATATTAATATATATATATTATCATATAATATAATATAATAAAATAATATATTATATAATATAATAAGGGAGATATTTTGATTATTTAACAATTAAATAATTAAAGTATGAAATGACCATTTTGCCCCTCATAAATAGTTGCCAAGTCTACCCCTAGTGGGTCCCATCAAACTCACACTTAGGTAAACTCAACGGAGGGTCCACAATGCGTCATGTGTCATTATACAATTAGTACATAACAATTATTGACTAATTGTTGTATTTAACACTTAAATACAGACACGCACGCATTCTTGTAGTAAAGCTGAATATTGCTGGATTAAATAATTTAATCCAGTACGCTACCCCAGTGCACAACAAGTACACTCCATATCGTAGGACTCCCTAGGTCTTACGCTCGATTCGTCAAATGGAACTATTCTATGAGTCCGTGAGAAATGCCCTACGCACACGTCACGAATAAACAAATCAGAGCATTAAACTATGCAAGTTGAGTTTACAACGCATACGTATAGTCCTTCCGTTATGATATCCTAGATGTGCAGGGATATAGATCATCACCGTCAAATCCCCTTGTACTTGTATCTCACTGAACAATATGTGCAAACTCCTTTGCCATATTGTTCTACCCTGACGGAACTCTTTCTCGGGATTAATGCTTATGGCCACAAGACTTTCTGAGATACAGTCTCGAAGCATCTGGATATCAAACTCCCTATACGAGCTGACGGATCCCATATCTGTACACATTAGACTTCATAAGCATCAGACCATACCCAGTGACACTCGGTGGTCATACCATGAAAGGTCTATGACGAGCGTGGAATCAAAGTATGGTAGATCACTTACAAGCCCACCGTGGCAATCAGGTCAAAGGACCATGTATACTACTCAACTTGAGAAGACCCTCCGTTGACGGCTTACATAAGGTATCTATCGGAGGCCCTCGTAAGTCTGTCCCATATCCAATCCTAATTGGATACCCATATGTCAATACAAGCTTCAAGCTCACGATTGGTTAGGAACGACCATCTATACCCTATAGGTATGACATATGCTGATCTATATTAAAGTATCCACCGACAAACCCGCATCGGCAGAAATAGATCAGGGACAATTCGAGAACATACTTATGCAACTGGCATTTTTTGACACCCGATTGTAACTCTTGTAACTATGCAGTTACTAGTATATTCCCAGGTTTATGTCTCATTATAGATAAGGCTCAAACTCTTAAATCTGCTGAGTATTATAACCAGCTAACACTTAGTTGTGCTAACATTTAATATTTATATCTCTCAGCGTGGCTAACTATGAGCCCTTATCTAAACTTCTTTAGATCTAATCGAACACCTTCAGATCATATAATATCTGTAACGTTACATTGCATGGTACCATATTAATAGGTATTAACAATTTAATGGGAATGTACACTTGTATAAATACACAAGTATATGTACATTTAGGGATGGCACATAAGCACTGACCCTAACAATCTCCCACTTGCTCTAGTGCCATTCCTGATAGCATCTTATGCACATCGACTCTACGTGTTTCATAAACACTTTAATAGTCATGGACTTAGAAAGTGGATCTGCTAAATCTTTTATGGAACACGTCTACAAATAATCACATCTCCTTAAGCTAAGATCCTTCTAATCATGTGAGACTCCTCTCGACATAATTAGAGTACTGGTGTCCTCTTGACACTTCGGCTTGTACAACGGCATTGTTTTGTCGCAAAACTATGAGATAGGATCCATCTGTCTTGGAACTCTTCCAAGGCCAGCGATAAACCTACAAAGCCTTACTGCAGCTTCCGTTATACCAATCTAAATTAGCAGTGAATCCCAATTTGGTGTAATTCCAACTCGCTTAATACTATTAAAAATGAGCACATTCCCAGATGTAGACTGACAGGACCCGACCCGAGACCCTCTACTATAGATCCCAGCGGCCCTGCTGGGCACCCCGACAGAAGTTCCTCCGAACCTAACTGGGTAAGTTAAGAAATTTCGCGAGGCGAACCCCTTTTTAAATCTTGTTACTACCAAGAAGATCTAGTAATATACATGAAAACAACAACTTAGTTTTAAAAATAAACGGACAGAGTTTCCCCTGTTTTTCGGAAAATCCATATAAACCTGCAAAGAAATTTCACTTCAATTCCAACCCATCTCAATTCTACCAATTCGGATCTCCGGTCCTTTTCAAATCAAATCCAACACAACTCAATTATTTCGTGTAAATCACAAAATAAGCATAATCATAAAAAGTAAAAACGATCATCATAAACTGGAAATCTCTTCTTCTTGATTCAACACATACTTACAAATATACATGCCTACAACTATTATGCATAAAGTAAAGAGTGTTATTAGCACATTTACATGTACAAAAATTATCTTTGGATTCGGCCCACTACTCGGCGATAGGAGAATCAGCAGCTTGCATTCCGAGACCTGTACCTGGGAAAGGGGTTTAAAACATAAAACATAAAACGAGTGAGCTAAAGGAGCTCAGTGAGTGTAAATGAGAATTCAATTACAAGAATATTATACAAAGATAACAATTTCTAAAGTACATGCATAAATTATGCTTCTAAAACGGATGTAAAATTGTAAAACGGTTTCTAGTATCATATGCTAATGAAATCTTGCCGAGCGGGTTTTATCTACATCTTTGGAAAACTATATTCAGAATCTGTATAACATAATAACTGCTGTGTGCATATAAATGCATAAATGCTATCGGTAAATCGAAAACTAGTAAAATCCTCGCTCGGCCATTTTCTTTCTAAACTGTACCAATGGTAACCCTAAAGCTCTATACCCACGCAGCGACTCAACTAGCACCGCATACGTGAGTAGGTCACGGGGCACCTCAACTAGCAGCACCCACAGTGACATCTCAAGACATCTCACTGGCTACGCAGCGGAATCCTACATCGCATGCATATAGCGAGACAATATCCCGTACACATAGAACGACTCACATGACTCGATATCCCGACTACCTGGAGTTAGTGACACACCCCCAAGACCTGCCCATGTGCACAGGATATACCGGCCGGGTCTAATACAATCATCACCACTATAATCTGAGGGTAACAATGGCCTTAAAACAAATGCAGAAATTTTAAAACTGTTTCACAAATCGATCATGTAAAAGCATGTCTATGAATATATCAAAATCATAAATTATGTTTATGCATCGAAAGCTCATAAAACATACATAGTCATTGTGCGAAAATATAATAATCGAAAAGTAAAAGAAATGACAGATTTCCACTCACAACCGCTCCGCGTTCAATTTCGCTCCCGATTCCTGCTCCCGTTAACGCTCTCGGTTATCCTTACCTACGCGCCATAAATGACATTTAGAACCAAATCGAACACTAGAATGTCATTTAACTACTAAATGCCCTAATCGGCATACAAAGCCCGGATGTAAACTACTTCCCGATTTTAGTTACGGAGCCATAATCGAAACTAACTCACCATCCGGCGCCCTGAAAATTATTGAACATCTTATAATTTGATTGGACATACTTGCCCTAAACCTTTCCAACATGGACAATTATGTCCTATTTTCTTCATTTTTTGGTTTTTTCATCAACCATATTCATTCAATTCATAATATGCATCATTTACATACAACAATTCAATCAAAACACCACTCAATTCCTAACTTCCCTAAAGTGACAGAATTTCACCCTAGGTTCCAACACATTCCTTTTCTCAATTTCTTGTTCCAATTACAACAAAATCATGCCAATTTCATTCTAAAGCCCTAATTACAATCAATTGAAATCTCTACAACAAAATCACCAAAAACCCTAATTCTCACCTTGCCAATTTCTTCAAATTGATGACTCCTTCAAGCTCCAAACTAGAATTCAACTCAATCTAAGCCAAGAATACACATAAGAACATCAATTAACACATTCTTGAATTCTCACTTATCAAACTCATAAAAGATGCTTTTCTTACCTCTTTTTCTTGAATTTCCACTAATAGAGACTTCAATTGAGCTTAGGGATTGGTTTGTAACCTTAATTTGGCTTGATTACACATGAAAAATCATGAAAAAAAAACTTGAATAGTCACTGTAGCAGCACCCCCTTTGAAGCTCGAATTTATCTCTTTTTTTTTTGGCTAAGTGTTGGTTTTGATCTCTCTTCAAATTTCTACACACTTCTAACATATATATAGTGCTCCCTCAATTTACCATTTTGCCCTTCAACTTACTTAAAACTTCTAATTTGCCATTAGTTAAAAACTAATTATGTAATTAGTTCATTTGTAACTATTTAGTTAGAATAGTTCAAAGAACTAACTAGAACTTCCAACTTGGTAATCCATGAGATTTCTTCTAATTGGTCCATTCTCTAATATATGGATTATGTTTCTCAACAAAGGCTTGTTCCATTCATAACCCTTAAATGGAAATTCATGTAGTAAATTAGAATTTTCTTTTCCAAGCCAATAGAGAAAAATTCTAAAAATATTCTAGGGTCGTCCGGCGCACCGATTGAGTGTGAAATTACCAAATTAGGTCTAATATCTCTCACATGCACTATAAAGGGAATATTTCTAATAGGGTTAAAATTGAGTAACCCTACGGTGTCTTATTTGTTCTACACCGAAATCTAGGCGCTAATACTACTAATAGGGATTGGATATTACATAGATTCTCTATCATCTAGGTCAAACTAATAGTCTGACTCTATGCAGCTTCTCACTTGCAAGCTACTTTTTCCATATTTGAGAAATTTATCTTTTGTACCCTTAAGGTACCTTAGGATATGTTTGACTACCATCAAATGGTGGTCACCTGAATCAGACTAAAATCAGCTCTTAACTCTTACAGCCAAACTGATCTCAGGTCTTAAATGCATCATAGCATACATCAATCTCTTAAAAGCTGATATATCTCGTGTGTTAGACATTCTAACTCTCACATCTTCCATCTGAATAGACACTATCCTCGAAAGATGAACACCAGGTCTATTGATGTAAAATAATTTGGGAAAGTCCTATTAGCTTCCTAGCTATATCTCTATAAAGCTTTATACCTAGTATAAAGGAAGTCTCTCCTAAATATTTCACGGAGAAACACTTATAAGTTACTTCTGACCAATTATAACATATTGAAATCATTCCCAATGACCAGTATGTCATCAACAAAGAGCATCAAGAAGACTATCATGCTCTCACTGACTTTTTATGCATACTTGACTAGAAGTCTGGCTAGACGTAAAACTTTCAGGCTATTCAATGAATATCTCTTACTCGAGGTATTCATTTCAGAACACCTTCCTTACATCCATCTACCAAACTTCAAAGTCATAATATACTGCAAGAGCCAATAAAATACTAATTGACTTTAACATCAATACTAGTCCAAATATTTCCTCTTAATGGTCCCAGATCAGTAAGGATTACCTTTCTAGAACCAATATAGGGTCTAGAAGGTCTCTACCTTCCATTTGGCTCCCACTACCTATTTGTAAACTCTTTACAACCAATGAGAACAATTCTCACGGCTAGTTTAACCAAGTTCGAAACTTGATTCTAATACATATAGTCAATACTGTTTTCATGGCTTCTTACTGCTTCTCGAATCAATGTCCAACATCAACTCCCTATAGGTCAATGATGATTTTCTTCTACCAAAAACACTTCAAGTTCACCTTCAGGCATCTACCATACTAAAAGGTGACCTAGAAATTCTTTTCGACCCTTTGGGGTGTGCTAAAAGGTCACTGTTTAATTGAGCCTGAGTTCTTATCCTTAGTTCATTGATTTTCAGATTGACTTCACCAAGTTCAATCTTTCTATGATTCCCATGATCTATGAGAAACTCTTCCTCAAGGATAGTGGTATACCGAGAAATGAACGAACTTCGCTTCTCTGAATTATAGAGCTAGTATCCTATAGTATTCACAGAATACATAATGAATATGCTCTTGTACCTCGTAGGTGTTGTTTATCCTGCTAAGTAACTTTTACAAAACAAGATACTTGGCTGCATAATTCTTACGTAAGTAGAACAATCCCAAGTCTTAACATATTTAAGATACAGTTTCCTTCCTCTCTGTATCTCATAAGGAATAGAAGGAACAGCTTCTGATGAAACTCTACTTAATATGCAGTTGTTTTTGGAGCAGATACTCATAGATATAGATCAGTAACACTCATTATCAATCGAACCATATCTAATAAACTCTAATTCCTCCTTTTTTAAACATCATTATGTTGAGGAATACCAGGAGGACTATAGTGAGTGAAAATCACATTCTCCTTTAAATAAACGGGAAATTTATTGTTTATGTATTCACTTCCTCGATCTAATTGAAGGGATATGATGTACATTCTGGCATATATTTGGCCATTTCTATGAATATGTTATTCATAAACTGATTAAATCTATATGGTCAGATTATGAATCTAACCATCCTTAACCAAACGAATAAGCATCTCACACCTATATGACCAAAACTTATATACCACAGCTCCGTATCATTTGACAATTCTGATCTATGGACATTTCTAATTGTATATAATGTGAATTTATTAACTGACATTCAGCTAATAAAATATTATACTTATTATATAATACAACTATTGTATTGCATGCCATAAGTAAGTCAAGCTGCCCAACAACTTGGACTTGCAAAAAATCATCATTTCCTTCTCTTAACTTCACTTCTATAAGCTATTGCATTCTAGTCTCTCTCAATCCCTACAACATATTGCAGATATGAGAGGGATATATGGTATCTCATACCCAACTTGAACTGACATCATATGCCCTAGAAATGTCTATATGTGTCATACACAAACCTGTGGAAGTCTTCCAGACAATTATAAGGCTTGTAGGGTAGAGGGATTTCCAATACCCAACCTTACTGTAGTAGAAATACTTTCTATCTCTTCACTCTCTTATTGATCTTTGGATAAATATTGCCTCTGAGGATTGATGCTAGGTATCCACCTCATCTTCTTCTCCTCACACATCTGGTCTCACCAGATAGACTTGAAGTAGAAGATGAAGCACCTTGAACAAAGAGGGTCACACTCTCTTTGACAATTCTAATCTATTGACATTTCTAATTATATATAATGTGAATTTATTAACTGACATTCAGCTAATAAAATATTATACTTATTATATAATACAACTATTGTATTGCATACCAGAAGTAAGTCAAGCTGCCCAACAACTTGGACTTGCAAAAAACCATCATTTCCTTCTCTTAACTTCACTTCTATAAGCTATTGCATTCTAGTCTCTCTCAATCCCTACAACATATTGCAGATATGAGAGGGACATATGGTATCTCATACCCAACTTGAACTGATATCATATGCCCTAGAAATGTCTATATGTGTCATACACAAACCTGTGGAAGTCTTCTTGACAATTATAAGGCTTGTAGGGTAAAGTGATTTCTAATACCCAACCTTACTGTAGTAGAAATACTTTCTATTTATTCACTCTCTTATTGATCTTTGGATAAATATTGCCTCTAAGGATTGATGCTAGGTATCCACCTCATCTTCTTCTCCTCACACATCTGGTCTCACCAGATAGACTTGAAGTAGAAGATGAAGCACCTTGAACAAAGAGGGTTACACTCTCTCTATTCAATCCTCTTAGAGAGGGGTTATCAGAAATACCTTACGGCAAACTCTGATCAATAATAAATTCAAAATTTTCTGAATCCAGAATATTTCTAATATTTATCCACCAGTCAGGGTAAGTCCTAATACACTAAAGTTGGACTGCATCAACCATGCACACCAACTGTTTCGTAGTGACCATTATTCTTCACAGGCCAAAATCACAAGAGATGAAAGTAGAATAGTCATTAAATCGCTAATAAACGTTTTAAATCATGGTATACTAATTATACATTTTCAATTTAAAACACCCTCCCACTGCTTTATATAATCCCGATAATCTTTCGAATGAGAAGATGATAGTTTAAACTCTTTTAAACTATACAGCGGGAAGTAGATCCCATTAAAATTTACTCAGGCCTCACGCTATAGCAATATTGGCCTTTGTAAACCCAACAAATAGACAACATTTGTCAATTGCATCTCATGCAACTCTTACCACTTGATTTTGAATACACCTTATCCTCATGCTGTAGCAATATTGGGTAAGTATATTCCAAATTAACTTGTCAATAATCAAATATATGCTACCGATACTACCCTCGCACTATAGCAATATTAGACAATACTTTTTCATATATTTGCCTTATCTCATGTTTAACCGATATAGTCCAAACCCAACCGATCAAGTCCCTCACGCTGTAACAATATTAGGAAAATGCCAACGTGACTCGTCTAACATCATATTGACAAGTCGGATCAAAATAAAATATTATCTCATAATATAATATTTTTCAATCTAATTAAGAGAGATTTGTGTATCCTTGGTCTCCATTCTCCTAAGAATGGTGATTCTCAATTAATTAATTTGTCTGTGCAAGCACAACTAACCCCCACCAATAGGGTTCTCATTGTGGCTACCAGCACAGAAAAATTAATTCTTGTTTATAATGCAAATCGATAACTCTTTATCACTGCATCTCATAAATCCTAATTATAATGTAGACTGATAACTTTTATCACTACATCTCATAAATCTAAACATGCAAAATTAATTTTGAAACACTGTTAAAAAATAATGTAGCTGTGAACAGTAAAAATTATTTGTTCAAGTGAACATTACCGTCGCAGCGCTGAGAGGTTAAACCCCTAGTGCCTCGGCACCAACCTCCTAACACTACAGCGCCTAGTACACACCCATAGGAATACCCGTTTAAACACTTGAAACACGCCATTTCCACTGGGTTTTTTGCATCCATCCACTCAAACAACACCCATATATGTCCTAAATGGCTCTAATACTATTGTTGCTGGGGATCTAGTATACGTGGGTGTATGTATGTGTTATTTTTTCTATTACCTAAATACGTATCAAATACGAATTTATATGTGGCAGAAGCGTAAAATATACAATAAACACAATAATCAAATATATTAATCACATTAATATATTAGTAAGGTTGAGAACTCACCTTAACATATAACGTTATATTTTTTCTTTTCTTTTCCTTCTTCTTTCTTTCTTTTCTTCTTTCTTCTCCTTCTCCATTTCTCTGCTCTTTCTCTCGAGAAAAAAGGCCAACACACTCCAACTCATCTCTCTCTCTTTATATATATATATATCTAATATATATAAAATAATAATATAATATTAATAATGGGTGCCAACTATTTGGCACCTAAAATATAATATTAATATATATATAATATCATATAATATAACATAATATAATAATATAATATTAATAATGGGTGCCAACTATTTGGCACCCAAAATATAATATTAATATATATATATAGTATCATATAATAAAATATAATATAATAAGAGAGATATTTTGATTATTTAATAATTAAATAATCAAAGTGTGAAATGATCATTTTGTCCCTCATAAATAGTTACAAAGTCTGCCCTTAATGGGTTCCACAAACCCACATTTGAAAAAACTCAACCGAGGGTCCAGAATGAGCCACGTGTCATTATACAATTAGTACATAACAATTATTGACTAATTGTTGTATTTAACACTTAAATACAAACATACACGCATTCCCGTAGTAAAGATGAATATTGCTAGATTAAACAATTTAATCCAGTACACTACCCCTGTGCACAACGAGTACACTCTATATCGCAGGACTCCCTAGGTCCTACGCCCGATTCGTCAAATGAAACTATTCCATGAATCCATGAGCAATGCCCTACGCACACGTCACGAATAAACAAATCAACACGTTGAACCATACAAGTTGAGGTTACAACGCATACATATAGTCCTTTCGTCATGATATCCTAGATGTGCAAGAATATAGATTATCACCGTCAAATCCCCTTGTGCTCATCCATGTCTTACGTCCAGACTCGTATCTCATTGAACAATATGTGCAACCTCCTTTGCCATATTGTTCTACCCTGACGAAACTCTTTCTCGGGATTAATGTTTGTGGCCACAGTACTTTCTGAGATATAATCTCGAAGCATCTGGATATCAAACTCCCTATGTGAGCTGACGAATCTCATATCTGTACACACTAGACTCTATAAGCATCGAACCATACCCAGCGATACCCAGTAGTCACACCATGAAAGGTCTGTGACATGCGTGGAACCAAAGTATGATAAATCACTTACAAGCCCACCGTGGTACTCAGATTAAAGGACCACGTATACCACTCAACTCGAGAAGACCCTTCGTTGACGACTTACATAGGGTGTCTATCGGAGGCCTTCATGAGTCTGTCCCATATCCAATCCTAACTGGATACCCATATGTCAATACGAGCTCCAAGCTCACAGTCGGTTAGGCTCCAACTCTTAGATCTGCTGAGTATTATAACCAGTTAACACTTAACTATGCTAACATTTAGCATTTATATATCTCAGCATGGCTAACTATAAGCCCTTATCTAAACTCCTTTAGATCTGATCTGAACACCTTCAGGTCATACAATGTCTGTAAGGTTACATACATAGTACTATATTAATGGGTATTAGTGATTTAATGGGAATGTACACTTGTATAAATACACAAGTATATGTACATTCAGGGATGGGATGTAAGCATCGACCTTAACATCTTCAAGAAAAAAACACATACCTTTAAAAGACCTATGAAGAGGTGAAGGAGAAGCTTGGGTCTTTAAAGCTTTGTGTTGCCGATGAAGTCTTTGAGGCATTGACTAAGTTGATGGACCTTTTCAAGGGTCGTTACACTAATTTAGATCTCTCTTAAGTAGATATGTTGTTCGCTGACCTCAGAAATACTGATAAAGATATAACAACTCCTGATGTTATGGCCACTGTTCCTTCAGTGACCAATGAGGTTCCTATTGGGATTTATGCTTACGTGCCATCCCTTTTATGTATGAATATTTGTTTTATATTTATACTATTCTCATTTTATTAAATCGCTAATTATACTTTTATATAATAAGATGTTTGTAACATTTTAGACGTTGTATGATCTCAAAGAGTTCAGATTTTGTCTAAAAGAGTTTAGATCAGTGATAAGAATTAGCAACACTGAGTGTTATAAATGCCAAGAGTTATAGGTTATAAGAGTTAGCAAAATCTAAAGAGTTAGAGCCTTGTCTAAAATGGGACAAAGACCTGAGAATATATTAGTAGTGACATAGTTGCAAAGAGTTGTAAATAGTGCTAGAAAATGTCATTATGCAAGTACGTTATCAAAGACTATGTTCCTGATCTATTTACGTTGATGCAAGTCTGTTAGTGAAGACCTTATTATATATAGATCAGTGTATGTCTATATCTAGATAGTCTATATGGTTAGTCTTAACAGACCATAAGTTTAGTGGAAGCTTATATAGAGATACAGGTATTCAATTAGGACTGAATATTGAACAGACTTACGATGACCTCCAATAGACATCCCATATAGCCGTCAATAGAAGGTCTTTTATAGTTAAGTAATATTCGTAGTCCTTTGATCCGAGTGCCACGGTGGGCTTGTGAGTGATCTACCATACTTTGGTTCCACACATGTCAGAAACCTTTTATGGTCTGACAGTTGGGTGTCCCTAGGTATGGTCTGATGCTCATGGAGTCCGGTGTATGTAGATATGGGATCTATCAACCCATTTTAGTGAGTAATATATTCTATTGCTTCAAGATTGTGCTTTAAAAAATCTTATGGCCATAAACAGTTATACCCAAAAAAAGAGTTTTATCCTAGGGATAAATAATATAGTAAAAGTGTTTGTGATATTATTTACTGAAATACAAATCTAGGGATAAGTTTACGGTCAAGCATATGAAGACTTGACGGTGTTGATCTATATCTCTGCTCTTCTAGGATATAAATGATGAAAGGATTATAAGAATATGTTATAACCTCAATTTGTATGTTATAACGCACCATTTTGTAATATCCATAACATATGTGTGAAAAATTATTTACGGATGCATGGACAAGTTTTATATAACAAACCGGGCATGGACCTAAAGAATCTCATAATATAAAGTGTACTCATTGTGCACCGGGGCAACATATTGAACAGTTTGGTCCAAGTAATTTCAGTAAACCAAATGTATATTTCAGGGTTCCTGATGTTGAACACTTGCCAAGACTTAAATGTTAAATACATTACTTAATTAATAGGTAAGAGTTGTTAACTAATAATAAATTGACAAGTGACATAATTTTAGTCCATGAATTATTTTACCATGAATTCATACATTTACCTTACTAGTAAATGCTAATAAGGTAAAAGTAATTATTCAAAAATAATTTTTAAATAATTAATTTATATTAATAACACATATTTAATTGTTATTATTTTATTGATATATGGAGCAAGCACTTTTATAATGCAATCAGTGATGTTTGCCAATAATAATAATAATAATGTAATAATGCATCCTAGTAGGACATATAAATCATTAAATAATGCAAAGATGCATTATAGTTTGTAATGCACAAATATATAAGAGACCATTTTTGGTGGAATAGTAAAATTGGTTGAAAGTAATCAATCATCTCTATTTATATATGTTTATTGTAGGCTATGAAATGAATTAATTAATAGAACCAAAATTGGTATGATTCATTGATTCGAGAGAGAACCATTAAGCCATGTGAGGGAGAGGGGAAATTGAGAGAATTTTGATAAGTTCTAAACAAAGGGTTGTGAAGAAACAAAGACTAAAACATTCTATTTCTTTCATCTCTCCTAAGAAACAAAGTGTTTTAAGAGTTAAAACACCTATTACGAAAATTTTGGAGCTGTTATTCTAGTTTCACAATCCCACCGATTTTAATTGTGAATTAGAATTGTACAATAGCACATTTAAAGGTAAGCTCAAGACTTGGAGAGTGGAGTTCTTGAAGAATTTGAAAGCTACCTTCAATTCTGATAGATTTATTTACTTGTAATTTATTTAAATTAAACGTATGAGCATATATGAGATATATGTGTTTAATTATGCTATATTGTGTATATATTGTATGAGATACTTCCACTGCATGTATAAAATTTTAAAATTATACGTACACTCTACACATCATACACCCACTTAACAGTTCCTTCTCAGACCTTTGATGAGCCGACTCCAGTATCTAAAGATGCCTTTCAAGTCAAAAATCCATTTGCTTCTACTCCTGTTATTATTGCTGTTGAACATGATTCCCCTACTGCTTAGAATTTGTAGAATTTTCTTTTCATATTCTCTTTCTTCTTCTTCTTCTTTTTTGTTTTGATATTACAATGAACTTTTTGATGAATGGATAAAAAAGTTTTTCTTTTGGTCTCTATGCACCCATGGTTTTTATTTGCTTGATAAATACTTTGAATGATCCCGTTGCCTGATGTTCTTTATTTAAGTGCATTGCATCTTTCCTAGTTGAATTTGCCTTGGTCTTTTTATTCAATGTTGTATCATTCGAGCTTGAGGAGTGCTTTAAAGACTTGTGAGGTTTAAGTTTTTAAATTTTACTTTGGGCTGAGAGTTGCTAAGAGCTTATCTTTGAGGGTAACCAAGATGACGTTCGAACAAGGCTTCATGTTAATTTAGTAGACTTTTTATTTCTATTCACTATGCTCTTCATTTGTTCTTTTTGTTGTGGACTTTTGTTTTGTGAGCAGTCTTGTTATGTTAGTGAGTTCCCATTGTGTGGTTCTTAAACTTTTTTGATTGATTGTTTTGTATTAAATGCGCCTCCCTCCATGTTTTGAGCCCCCCCCCCTTTTTTTTATCATTTATGCTTTTATGGCAGTGACTTTGATAATCTGACTTCTTTTTAATAGTTCCAGAATTTCTCGAGACTTTAACAGCCATTAGTTTATATCAAGTTTTACTTGAAGAGACATTTTTTGAGTAAGATATCTCGGGAATCGTTAGAAATGATCTACAATTAAGGTTATTTGGAGGGTTTAGAGTTCTTTTTTTATTTTTTAAAATTGAAGTTAAAACTCTTCATTGTCCACTTTTTTCTTTCCCTCATTTCTATTGAGAGAGAAAGTGTTGTGCTCTCTTGGTTTTCCTTCACTTCCATTTTCTTGAGATTATAATGTTAAATGTTATAATTTTAATTCTAATTATCATTTCAATGATGTTAAATATTTTAATTTTGATTCTAATTCTAATTTCAATTACATTGAATATTATAACTCCAAATACAATTTCAATTATATTAAATGTTGTAATTCTATTCCAACTCTAATTTCAATCACGTTAAATATTATAACTCTAAATTTAATTTTAATTTTAATTACATTAAATATTATAATTCCGATTCCAATTCTAATTTCAGTTATGTTATATATAATAATTTTAAATTTAACTTTAATTTCAGTTATGTTAAATGTTATAATTTTCATTTCAATTTCAATTTAAATTTTAATTACGTTAAATGTTATAATTCCACTCCAAATCCAATTTTAATTTTAGTAAATGTTATAATTTCAATTTCAATTTCAATTTCAATTACGTTAAATGTTATAATTTCAATTTTAATTTTAATTTCAATTACGTTAAGTGTTATAATTTTAATTTTAATTTTAATTTCTATTACGTTAAATGTTATAATTTTAAATTCAAATTCAATTATATGAAATATTATAATTTTAATTCTAATTCTAATTATGTTAAATGTTATAGTTCTGATCCTAATTCTAATTTTAATTACGGTAAATGTAATAATTTTGATACCAATTCGATTTTCAATTTCATTAAAAGTTATAATTTCAAATTTAATTTCAAATTCAATTACCTTAAATATTAAAATTCTAAATCTAATTTCAATCATGTTAAATTTATAAGTTCGATTTTAATTCTAATTTTAATTACGTCAAATGTTATAATTCTGATTTTATTTCTAATTTCAATTACGTTAAATATTATACTTTCAATTCCAATTTTAATTACATTGAATGTTATAATTATGATTTCAATTCCAACTTTAATTTTAATTATATTAAATTTTATGATTGTAATTTTAATTATATTATATTTTATAATTCTAATTCTAATTTCAAGTCTAATTCTAATTTTAATTACATTAAATGTTATAATTTTAATTTTATTAAATTTTATAATTCTAATTTCAATTCTAATCAAAATTTCATTTATAATTTAAATTTAATTACGTTAAATTTATAAAAAAAGTTATTAAGTTTAAAAAAATTCACGTTCAAAAAATTTTGAGTTAATTTGGAGATTTTTTGAATCCGATCAAACATGATTGGGACAGATTTTTCTATCACGATCGGTCTCAAATATATTCATTCTCCAACTAACTCTAAATTTTTTGGAGTAAATGAATTTCATTCATACAAATTTCAAATTTTATTTTTAAAATTAAAAAATATGAACTTTTTTTACAAATATCCAACTAAAACAAATCTTAAACTTTCATGAAAGTTACCGGTATAAGAGCATTAAAGTTATTTCATAAATTTATTTTTACTTAACATTTGAAAAATAAATTACACTTTCAAACTTACATCTGTACGGCCAGATTCCTCGCTCTCTCTCTCTTCTTTCTATCTTCTCCCTCGATAAAAAGCAAATTAATTTACATTCACACAAATTCATCTTCTCAGCCACCCTCCATCTTTTATCTTAAACCAAAAACCCCATCACAGAACCCCACCAACTCTGTAACTCAACAACACCGAGAACAACAAACCCTAATATAAGACAACATCACTTCAGTAGAAACTACTCTTCGCAAATCCCTTCTCACCCACAACACCGATGAGGCCTAGAAGTCCTTTAAATCCTTACGCTCTTCTCACCAGATACATGCAGCACCGCCTCTCCGCAACCAAGATTCAGATAAAGATCAAATTTTTATCGGTTTCTTCATATTGGAGTTTTGATTATCTTTTATTTTTCTTTTTTCTTTTTATAGTGTAGTTGGTTGATGTGGGGGAGAAAAATAAGGAAATCCAAAAAGAGAATTTCTTCAACTTTCAAACTTTGTCTTTTTTCTCTTTTCGAACTTCAAACGAATGATGATTGATGATGAATGAGATGGGATCTAGAGAAAATGGATCTGAATTAACCCATAACTTGATATGGTGGCAACGATAGTAACGGGGAGGATGGAAGAGGATGAAGGGTGACAATTGAAGTGAGTGGAGAGCGATAGCGGCGAAGGCCATTGTTTTTGCTAGCAGAATTATTAAGAAGCAAAGTTAGCCTAGAAATTGAGATTGTGGTGGCGATGGTGATGGGGAGGATGGGAGATGATAAAATGTTCACAGATGCTTGTAAGTTGTCATGCTTCAAGTGCTCTTAAGTATTTTTTTGAGTATTTGGTGCGCGATTAAACTTGTTGAAAGTTACTTGGATCATGAAGCACTACGTGAATTGGAATTTTTAAAAGGTCCATTGATTGGGATGGAGATACAGGCTTGGCTTGTAATTTATTAAGGATGTAAACCCCTATTTGATAAGAAGAAATATTTCGTAGCATATTTTTTCATCTTGTATGTACACTGTTTGATCGTTGTATAGCATCTTAGATCTTAATTGTTGATTGCGTAGAGCTACTAGTATAAAAGAGGGACACCTTCACTTGTACAAAGCATTTATACCTTGTAATCTCTTCAACGATATAGAGAGTTTTTTTAAAACACTTTGTGTGCGTATTTTTTAATCTCTTTTTTTTTTGTGTGGAGTTTTATAGGCTTCTTAGTGCACAACGCCTCTAAGGTCACACTATTCTTAAAAGGTCCATGATATTTTGATCAGAGCAGGTTCTAAAAAGATGAAAAAAATATTGCAACATCGTCGGAGTTGACTAAAGAGAGGGGTAAGGACCTCAAAGCTAAGAAGCACAAAAGTGTACCTCGTGACAAGTCCATTAATCTAGGCCAAGATGTGGGGAACATGGTGAAAGTATTTAGTGGCGTTGTAGAAAAGGCGGCGAATTGCCATGGGAAGTTGGAACAGCAAGTAGAGAAGCTCAAGGTAGGCCTCAATACTCAAGGAGATGAGCTGCGCTCCTTCATCAACACATCCATCGAGACTTATGCCAATAAGCAGTGAGACTAGATAAATATTTTTCAAGAGAAGGTCTACTCCATAATGGACAAGATTCAAACTCAAGTAGAAGAGCTGCGTTAAGGGTTTGATATTGTCAAAAAGGATGTGGTGCTGTGCAAGTGGATGGTAGCAAACAGATCTGTTGCCACTTAAGTTATGGTGGTTGTACTGAGAGTTGATGCTCCTAAGCCCAAGGAGCTTGACAACTACTTCTGGCAGATGAAGAGATACTTTGATGCCTTAAGCGTACGGGATGAGGATAAGGTAAATACTGCGATCTTATATCTCTCTGACCATGCGATTCTGTGGTGGCATAGGAAAAGCGAGGAGATTCACAAGGATACCTGCAGCATCAACACCTAGATGGAATTGCAACAAAAGCTTATGTGTCAATTCTATCTGGAGAATGTGGTGCATGACACTAGAAAGCGATTAAAGGAGTTGAGATAAACCAAGTCCATTAGTGAGTATATGGAGTAGTACTCTCTATTGATGCTATAGATCCCCAACATGAGTGAAGAGGACTTGTTGTTCAATTTTCTCAATGATTACAAACATATGTGTCCAATGAGTTGAAGTGGTGTGGAGTGCCAAATTTATATGATGCCCTCACATTGGCTGAAACGCTCATGAATTATTGTAAGGGTGATATGGGGAAGACAAAGAATTTAAAACCCAATCACTGTAAAGGTGGGGGAGCCAATGAGTCTCACTTTACGATAAGGATCATTGGGTGAAGGACTGTCCAAAGAAGAAGGCTATCAATGCTATATTAGAGACTCAACAAGTAGGTCAACAGGGGACAATTGGGATGTATGCAGCTGCTCAATGCCAAGCGAGCAGCCTGTGCACCGACAGGAAAGCGCTGATGTACATTGAAGCCTACATTAATGGGGAGAAGACCCAAGTACTAATGGATACTAGAAATTTATTTTATTTGAAATCTTAAATGCACTCACTAAGCTCATTTAGCTTACTCGTTTTGTGTTTTATATTTTTTAAAATCCCTTTTTTAGGTGCAGGTCTCAATACGCAAACTGCTGATTCTCTTACTGCTAATTAGTGGACTAAATCTGAAGATTATTTTTGTAAATGTAAAAGTGCTAAGTAGCACTCTTTTTGGTTTCTGCATAGTAGTATAGGCTTGTGTATTGTACATATGTTTTGAACAAATAATAAGAGGTTTCGATATTATGATGATCGTTTTACTTTTTGTTAGTATGCCAATTTTGGGTTCAATAATGAAATTATTGAGTTGAATTGAATTTAGTTTTGAAAAGGACCGAAGATCCTATTTGGTAGCATTGAGAAACGGATGGAAATAGAAATAAAATTTCTTTGCAAGTTTTGTATTGGATTTTCATAAAAATAGGAAAAATTCTGTCCTTTTTTTATTTATTTTTAAGAAGTCATTTCCAAGATTTTTTCAGTAATAGTAAGAACTAAAAAGGGGTTCTTCTCCTAAAATTTCTCAACTTACACAGTTATATTATAAGGAACTTTCGTCGGGGTGCCTGGCAAAGCCACTGAGATCTACGGTAGAGGATCTCGGGCCGGGTCTTATCAATTGTGGTAGTGGATCAATTTTTTAAGTACGTTACTTTCATACTAGCGCCCAATGAGTGTAGTACAGAAGAGACAGTGAGACTTTTCTTTAAGCACGTGATCAAGTATTGGAGCTTGTTGAGGGTGATAGTAAGCGATCATGACAAGAGGTTTACGAGGAGATTTTGAATAGGATTGTTTAATCTCATAGAATCGGAGCTTCGCTTTTCCACCATCTTTCACCCACAGACGGATGGACAGACCGAGAGGGTGAATGCATTACTGGAACTACCCTTATAGAAATTTGTGAGTGCAAATTAGCAAGATTAGGTTAAGTTACTTGATGTGGCACAGTTCTCATACAACTTACAGCAGAGTGAGTTGATGAACTAAAGCCTATTCAAGCTAGCTACTAGTCAGCAACCTCTCATGTTGCATGCACTAGTGTCCAGCGATATGAGAAAGAGTCCCACAACATATAAAGCTGCAAAGTCTTGGCAGGAGCAATCAGACCAAGTGCGGATGTATCTGGATAAGGCGACAAAGCGGATGAAGAAATGGGCTGATGATAAGCGAAGGCATGTCGAGTACAGCATTGGAGACTTGGTGTTGGTAAAAATTCTTCCAACGCAATACGATTCTACACACCCACTTTATAAGGGTCTTGTTAAAAAATATAATGGGTCATTTTCTATTGCCAAGAGGGTTAGCAATGTCTCATACAAGGTGGAGTTGCCTTCAAGACTTCGGCTAGATTTGATGTTCCAAGCGAGCTGTCTAAGCCATATTAAGGTGATGCAGAGGACACGGAGGTGAAACTTATCCTTAATGCAAGGACAATATGGAATAAGAACTACACTCCGAGTCATGAGTATTTCATCAAGTGGAAAGAGTTGTCCAATAATGAAGCAAGCCGAAAATCCAAGAATGTACTGTGGCAGTTCGAGAGCAAGGTGCGCAAGTTCTAGCGACGACATGTGAATTTGGTGTAGGAGAATATCATGCCTCAAGTGCTCTCAAGTATTTTCTCGAGCACTTGGTGCTCGACTAGGCCTGCTAGAGGCTACTTGGACCATGAAGCGCTATATGGATTGGAGTTTCTAGAAAGCTCGTTGATTGGGATGGAGATAAGGGTTTGGCCCGCGACTTATTAGGGATGTAAACTCTATTTGGCAAGGGAGAATATTCCATAGCATATTTTTTTCATCTTGTATCTACACTGTTAGATCGTTGTATAGTATCTTTGATCCTAACCGTTGATTGTGTTGAGCTAATAGTATAAAAAGGGGACACCCTCAGTTATACAAAGTATCTCATAGCTTGTAATCTCTTCAGCAATATAGAAAGCTTTTTCTCAAACATCTTGTGTGTATGTTTTCTCCTATCTTTTTTGTGTGAATTTTTCTAATCTGCTTAATGCATAACGTGTCTAAGACTGTTCAGTACTCGAAAGGTCCATGACAAAATGAATGGTTAAGTGCATATTCAAAAACTCCTTAGTCCTCACTTAGTGCACATTCAAGTGGGTTTGTGATTTTTCTTTGATTTGTGATTTTATACTAGTGCATACTTAAAAACTCCTTAGTCCTCGCTTAGTGCACGTTCAAGTGGGTTTGTGATTTTACCCAGATTTGTGATTTTATACTGGTTAAGTGGATTGTTTGGATAGGTTTTGAGTGGGGTGTTGTTTGGATAGGTTTCAAAGTTTTTATCCTTAGGATACTCATTTGCGGGAACTTGTGCTGAAGTTTTAGGAAAAGTGAAAGCACCCGTTACATTAGATGAGCTGTTGCAAAAACGCTTCTTAATCTTTTGTCGAAACTATAAGCACTATTATCAACACTATTACTTTCACATTTCAATGGTGTTTGTTTTAGATCAATAATCAATTCATTCAGTCGGGGGATATTCATGCACCAAAAAGATAAAAAGTTTATTTTTTTAATTGATAAATGGTCAAATTCTATTTAAAAAATAAAATTTTAAGAGTATAATTATTATATTATAATTTATTATTGTATATAAAAATAATTTAAACATTTTATATCCACTGACACATTTTTTATCAACTTTCATAAAAAATTCTTTAAGGATTGAGCAACGATAAATTTTTTTCAAATTTTCAAAATTTATGAATAGAATCTAAAGTACTTATATAATAAAGTTTTTACTTCAGTATTCACAACAATAATTCTAATTAAAAATAATAAATTATTAACAAAATGTCTTTCAAGTGTGAGGAACTTCACACCACTCTCTACCTATCTGGTGTTTTAATGTTTGTCAATCATTATCTTTATTTTATGTACAAATATTTCTTAGTTTTAATATTCTAACTAATTCAATGTTTTCATATCTAAATTTAAAAAAAAAATTATGTATTTCACTTTTGGTTGATTGAGTTTCTATGATATGTGGAATGCTCCATAGATGTTGACTAATTGCTTTTTCTTTTTAGGTATTTTATTTATTTTGTATTTAGAAAATAAACTAAGATTTTTATGTTTTGTTTTTAAAAATAGGATTTATTAAAAGAAAACAAATAAAATACAAAATCAGAATGTAAAAGATATTTAAAACAAGACCAAAGAGGTCTTGTTTGGACATGATGAAGTCTCTCATTCATTCCATGACAATTGTGGTTGACTATTGATTAAATTATCATTCATTTATATAATCGCAGAAGGCACATTTATATATACAATCTACTATTTAATTCTTTCAGAAAATTAATTGTATTTTTGTTGAAACACTCGCAGAAAATTAATTGTCTTTTTACGAGTTATGTTGAATTTGGGCTTTAATCTAAATTTATGGGCTTATAAATGGGCTCAAATAAATGAATGGCTCACATAGAATAAATATTGTAAATATCATACCACCTCTTTTTCATAAAGTAATAATTTTATCTCTATCAATATCGGATAAATGAAAACAATAAAACAACGGTAAACAAAAAAATAACTGCAATATATAACTCTGATAAATGGCTAGCGGCGGAGGTTAGTGGTCAGAATAGTAGCTGCAGTTTTGGAGCTAAAGAGGAGGAAAAACGTAAAAACAAAAGGCTCAATGATGGCACCCACATTCTCGCACGCGTGCCGAGGTGGCGGGGTTATGGGGGATGACGAGGTAAATGCAATGTCTACCAGATCCAAGTAAACACCCGTTGAGGAGAAGCCGCGAAATCAGAGCAGGTTGGCATCTGCACAATGGTGGACTATTTGGCCACTGGGAAGCGCGACGATGAGGAGGCGCACACTAGTGCTTTGGCCTTGCATGATGGCTTGACGACGGGCGAATTCTTAACCAAAACGTTGACAAGGGGCCACCAAAGGGAGGGGAGAGAGAGACAGGCGAGAACAAAAAGGAAATAAAGTTGAAACAAGCAAAAAAACAAGAAAAATAATTATTGAAAAACGTAAAACCTAAGCTAGTGGCAGTGCGGAGTTGCCGAAGAGGAGGTAGGAGCCCCCACTCTAGGGAGGAATGAGTGGTGACTGAGTTGAGAGTTTTGGTTTTTAGGATTTTGTAGCTTTTTTCCTTTTCTTTTTTAACATTTGAAGTATGAACAACCCAAAGTATAGTGTGGATGATGTATATGCTCTCTTGCGCAAAATAAAAAGCCACATTACATTTAAAAATTAGTAACATTATTCTAAAATAAATAACATTAGTTTCCACTCCCATATGATTCTTTTTATGAAGGATAATTTCCATTCAGTTACTATACTTTTCACTTAAGTTTATCTTATTATAATTATTTACTTGAAAAAAATAATTCTTCGAGTCAAAGAGGTTTAAATTTGTTTGTTGGTGGGAATCGGTACTTAGGCCTCATCATGATTGAGTTTGCTTGTGTGAGCATAGATCTTGTCTTCATCGTCAGCTATGATAGGACCTACAAAACACTAACGCAACTATTGTGATGGTCTCGTCGGGGTGGGTTCTGACAAAAACTCTTCGATGCTTAAGACAGAAAGGATCTTTGTAAGGGAGACTAGTAAGAAAGGAAGTAAAGATGTGTCAAAGAGGAAGGAAAGGAAATCTCCTGTTTTTTATGTTTATTTTTTGTTATTTAGGCACCCTTTAGGGTATTGACTGGGCATTTTTCATCATCATTTGCTTCTATGTCCTTCCCTTCTTTTATACTACTAATCCCCAGAGCATTGTCTGGGCATTCTTTTTTTTTTTGTTGTGTTTCTATCACATGTCAAATATCTTTTTGTAGATCTTCTGACATACTTCTGACTCTGCTCCCTCTGTATTTCTATCACATGTCAAATATCCTTCTGTAAATCTTTTTCTGACATACTTCTGCTATACGTTAGGTATCTTTTCTGACATCTGTTTAAGCATATTTTTGACATATTCCTTATGACTGTCTTCACCGGTGGGTTTGGTTAAGTGTGAGACTAAGCTTCATTTGTCTGGGGTCGGCCCCCTAGTAGTCTCTTTCTATTTGGCTCGTCTGTGGTCCAGAGCTGTTTAAAAGGGCTAGTCTTTTGGTAACTTCACTGGCTATACCTAGTCGGGTCGTCCTTCAGAGTGCCAACTCAGTTTCTTCGTTGATCTGCAGGTGCCGAGACGAATTGATCTGGTTAGTGTGTAAAGGGTGGTATTGGTCATATCTTAGCCAGTTATTCCGAGCAAGTACTTCAAGTTACTGATCAAGTTTTTTGAATTTGAGTAGGTTTTGCACTGTCTAGTCCCGCCAGAACTTGGCTTGAGGACTGTTACTATGGGCCTGCCTGTGGAGTGGGCTATCCCACGAAGAATGATGGGCTCTAAAAAGAGTTGTCCTTTAGGAAGACCTCTAATTAAGCCCTTAGGGGCCGACTTCTTCTTGGACCTAAAGGCTTTGGGCCTAGAGGTAGTTTTCTTGAAGAGAACAAGGGTCTGTCAGTTTCTAGTTTTGATTTAGGGTAAAACACATTTTTGTCCCACAAGTTTAGCTTAATTCTCAATTTTATTCCACGAATTTTAAAAAATTTAAAATTATATTAATTCGTTAACAGGATTCTGTTAGATTTGACACTAAAAAAGTAAAATTAAAATTTAATATAAAATTTTAATGTAAGTTGACACAAACTAATAAAAAGACACACGGTACATTTTGATAAGTTTAAATTTTAATATATATTTTAAAATTTTTATTTCTTAAGAATTTATTTTATAATTAAATAAATAATTAAAAAAATAAAAAAATGATTTAATTTACCATTAAATACAAAGAAACAGAGGGGAAAAAATCCCGATAAGATGACTACGTTTGGATATCTTAATAAAAATTCTCATTTCTTTTCATAAACCCTTCTAGATTTAATGAACAATGAAATATGAGAAAATGTTGGATACAGATTCCATTTTTGTATTGAAAACGTGTGAGGCAAATAGTTTCTACTTTTTAATGTTCAAAAACAAAAAAGTTAAGAGTCATGGGAGCATGCAAATTGCAATTTAAAGATGGGTATAGGTTGGCAACTGCAAAAAGCAAAGCCGCGAATTCAATTATTAAGGTTGATGATTGACCTTGACCCGTTTGAGTGCTCATCCCGGGCATACAGTAGTCGGTCGTGATCAAGTTAACTCTCGATCCCTGCAATTCATATCTCATCGTAAATATGAAATCTTTCTACATAGCATGTCCATTGATATTTTGAGTAAGATAAGAGACGATAAAATTTAAGAAAGGAAGAACTTGTTTTGAAATTAAAATTGTATTGGGTGTAAAATAAAGACATAATTTTTTTTGATTAAAATAGAGATAATAATTTTTTTTTTTAAAGTGAGAGATGAGAGATGACGAAGAGAGAAAGGGTGGGTCATTTTAAAAGATAATATAATATATTTTTTAATTGAAAAGAGAAAGAATTTTTATTTTTTAAAATAAGAAGTGATAATAGATAATGAAGAGAGATAAAAAATGATAAAGAGAGAAATTGTAAGTTTATTTTGAAACATAATATAGTGTGTTTCTTAGTTGGGAAAAAAGGCAATATTTTTTTTTTGGCACAAAATCTTTTTAAAGATTTTCACGAAGGTTTTTAATTTTTTTTTCTCAAACAAAAAATTTGAGACTTTTTAAAATCAAATCTAATAAAATTAAATATCAAGCTTTTCTGTTATGCAACTTTATTGTGTGATTTTTTGTTTATATTTTGTTATGCCTCTTTTTTTTTCTTTTCTCTTTGTCTTCTTTTTTTTTTTTTTTGTTCATACTCTCCCCATATCTTCAAATATTAAAGATTGTGTCGGGGATCTAGTATATGTGGGATGTATACATATGTAATAGTATTTATTATATAAAATATGTATTTTATACATATTTAAAGCAGCGGAACAATTAAAACAATACAATAAACACAATAAATAATTCATTAATCATATTAATATATTTGAAGAATTAAGAAATTACCGAAATGTGTAACATTTTATACGTATATCCTGAGAGTCCGCTTGGAGACCAACCAGTTGACAGTTATAGTCATCAACTCGGTGAACTTTATAAGTTACAACAGCAGTTTCAAATTTAACACTTGGTTTAACTCTTAAACCCTTTTGAATTTTATTTTTTCTTTGATAAACTCTTTAATCAATAAAATAAATTCCTAGTTATTGTAACTGGTAGCCAATAATAAAGATAATTTATAAATTAGTTTTAACATTTGAAACTAATTCATAATAGATCAAACCTCTTTTTCTTTATCTATTTTAGCCAACCACCCTTTAAAATCAACATTTCTTTTTTATTTTAAAGACAACCGAAACAAAATGGAAAAATGAAGCAATTCTCTCATCTTTCCCTCCGGTCTCACACATATATATCTCAAATATAATAAAATAATAATATTATATATTAAAATATTATACTTGGCCACTAATTTAGAAAAATAATATTATTATAATAAATAATAATATAATATAAATTAATGGATGACAATTAAATGTCATTATAATATAATAATATATTATAATATATAATATTGAGATATTTTTGATTATTTAATAATAAAAAAATTAATGTGTGAAATGACCATTTTATCTTACAAATAGTTATCAAGTATACCTTTTAGCAGGTTCTACCAAATCTCACATTTGAATAAACTCAACCGAGGGTCCACAATGTACCACATGTCATAATACAATTAGTAAATAATAATTATTTACTAATTGTTATATTTAACGCTTAAATATAGACACGCACGCATTCTCATTTGCCATGGTGTTGTCTCCAAACACTCATCATCCATTCTATTAGTGGATATACTTAGAGTTAAAACCAAGTAATACACCTCTCTTTTAAGTAAGGTCATATCCTATGCTTGAGAGAGATCTCAAGTAGACACACAAAATACACATAGATGGCCGCAACCCTTACAAAATATGGAAAACTGCATTTAGAGATTAAGTTCCTCCTTTAGTATAGCACTCAATGGCAAGATGACCACTTTCACTTAAATAGCAAAAGGTTGACAGTATGTCATACCCCCACGCTTGGAGTTATCTCTACGAGGAAGGCTATACTAAACAAAGTATTTAGTGAGTTCACGTCATTTTGAGTGTCACGCATATGGTATTCCCATATTAGTCATGTGGAAGTCTATTAGGGTATATGCTTATATGTCATCTATATTCGTATGAATACTTATTTGATAATATTTATACAATGTATATTTTATTAAATTGCTAATGCTTTTTATTAATGGTAATGATGTTTGTCATATTACGAACACTGTATGATTTGAAAGGGTTCAGATTCAGTCTAAAAGAGTTTGGATCGGTGCTAAGAGTTGGTAGAGTCGAGGGTTATAAATGCTAACAATTAGCACTGCTAAGAGTTAGCAGGTTATAAGAGTTAGTAAGATCTAAAGAGTTAGAACCTTGTATATAATAGAATAAAGACCTGAGGGTATATTAGTATTGATATAGTTGCAAAGAATTGCAATAGAAGTTAAGAGATGTTATTATGAAAGTGTGTTCTCAAACACTATGTTCCTGATCTATTTTTACCAATGCAAGTCTATTGTTGAATCTCTTTTATATAGATTAGTGTATGTCTATATCTGCAGGGTACATATGGTTGTTCTTAGCTGACCATGAGCTTAGATCTTATATAGGTATACGAGTATTTAGTTAGGACTGAATACTGGACAAACTCATGAGGACCCTAATAGATATCCTATTAAACCGTCAATGGTAGGTCATCTCGAGTTGAGTAGTATATTTAGTCCTTTGACCTGAGCGCCATGGTGGACTTTTAGGTGATCCACCATACTTTAGTTTCACAGATGTCAGAGACCTTTCATGGTTTGATTACTACGTGTCGCTGGGTATGGTCCGATGCTCATGGAGTCTAGTGTATATAGATACAGGATCCATCAGCTTACATAGGTAGGTTGCATGTCCGATGCTTCAAGATTGTGTTGCAGAAAGTCTTACGACAGTGAGCAATAAACCCGAGAAATGAGTTTTCTACAGGGTTGAACAATATAACAACAGTGTTTGTTTATATTGTTCATTGAGATACAAATCTAGAGATAAGATTATAGATGAGCACATGAGAATTTCACGGTGCTGATCTATATCGTCGTTCATCTAGGGTATAGGTGATGGAAGGATTATATGCATGCATTCTAACCTTAACTTGTATGGTCTAACACACTGATTTGTAATATCTATGACGTGTATGTAGGGCATCGATCATGGACTCATGAAATAGTTTCATTTGACGAATCTGGTGTGGACCTAGGGAGTCCCGCAATATGAAGTATACTCGTTGTGCACTAAGAGAGCATACCGGATTGAATAGTTCAATCTAGTAAAATCTAACAAAATTGAATATTTGTTTCAGGAACCCTCGGGATACATGCGTATTAATTCGTAAGTGTTAAATATAATTAATTGGATAACAATTGTTATTGACCAATTAAGTGGTGACACGTGGTACATAGTAATCCTTTAATTAAGTTAACTCAAAGTGTGAGTTTGGTGAGACCCACTTTAGGTTAAACGAAGGCTTAAGGGTAATATCTATTAATTAATTATTTAATTGTTAAATAATTAAAATATTTATTTATTTAATTGTTAAATAAATAATCAAAATAATTTATTTAATTGTTAAGTAAATTACTAACTTAACTATGGTTCATATTTAACCTAATTTTGGTTAATAGTTAATTAAATGGTTAAAGTTAAATTAAGATATTTAGTTAACTAAATTATGGTTAAGTTAGTTAATAATAGTTGGATTAAAGATCTAAATATCTAACTAATTTTAAGGGTTAAGTTTGTTTAACTAAGCTTAAGTTAAATGTTAATTATGATTTCATTAAATTAACTACAATTAAAAGAGACAAATATTAATTTAATCAAAAAGCAATTCATTTGACATATAATCAAATGTGTGGTCAACCATACATGTAAGAAATGGTGAGAAACATTTTGTTTTGGACCTTAAGAGTTTAAAGCCAAAGAAAACAAAAGAAAGCACATCTCTTTTTTATTTCTTCAAATTCGGCCAATACAATTACAAAGCCATTAATCAAATGTTGAGATGTTTTTGTTGTTCAAAGTGTTGAAGTAGAACAAGAACATTTATTGCTTTGTAGTGTATTGATAGTTAGAGAGTTGAACTTAGAGATTAATTGTTAATCAAGAGAGTTTAAAGAGTTGAACCCACTAGTTAGATTTCAAGCTGCTATCTAGCTGATCAAGCCCACTAAATTGATCACTAAAACTGCCTACGAGCAACACTTCGGGCAGATTCTAGTTTAAATAATCCAAAGGCTTCAAAGGTGATTTATTCTCATTTCAGTTTTAATATGATTAAGAGGCATTTAATTGTGTTCATAATTTTGATTTGAACTTTCGCTGCATATTTGATGCGTATAGGTATGTATTTGATGTGTATGTATTATGTAAGACACATATTCCACATATATACATCATAGATTAATTAGCACTTTCAAAGCCTGCATTGAAGCCGAAACCTACATAGGGTCAAGTACTCTACAATATCCCATGCCAGCATAGTCATAGAAGTTTGCATTGTTTTGGAGACCTCATACGAAAATGGTTTCCAATATGAGCTTTCTATATACATAATGGAAGTTAATGATGTTCCCAAAATACCGTGTTGTCTCGATTTCCCGTATTGTTCAAATGCCTTATGTAAAAAACTTCACACGTAGGTTACCTACATCAAAATAGGCTCCATAGATGCTTATGAGAACCCAGTTGCCTTATGGAAAACAACACATAGGTTGCCTACCCTTACCTAGGCATATGGAAGCCTGTACAGAGCAGTGTCCAGATGCCTTTATGGCATGGTTCTCGTCGAATATGATCATGTTATTGTGAGTGATTTTAAACTTATGGTGCATGCATATGAGTTTGTGTCTATTATTCAAATATAACATAAGTATCACATACTTACATGCGCAGCGGATGAGCGGAATATAAATTTTATAATGATAAATACAAATAAACTTTACATGTTATCTCATAAATGTAAAATACATCAAGATTGAGAAATAGTACCTTGTCAAGCCTTTGGTATTCGGTCGAACCGGAGTACCCGCCTTTGAAGTAACCCGTTCACAATTCTAGTTCCTTAACACGATCGGCTTGAAAAAGCTAGAATAACATCTTTTTCAGCAAAGGATTTAACTCTTGAATCCTTATTTCTACCTTGTAGTATGGGTGACAAAATGGAAGGAAAAATAGAAGAGAAAAAATGGAAGAGTTGTGTTTTTGTGCTCTCAACACTTGAGAGAATTTTCTAACACTTAGTAAAATTCACTTCTCTTTCTTCCCTTTACCCCTTGCACGAATTGTTTTGATAATTAATTGAGCAATTAATTGCTCTTTTATTTGTTTATTATTTTTTCACCTAATGGCATCCATTATGTTGCCATTAGTGTTTTGTTTATTATTATATTTTATTTTTTCACCTAATGACATCTATTATGTTTGCCATTAGTTTTTGTTTATTATTATTTACAATAAACCAAATGAAAATAAAATAAAATAAAAAATTATTTAAATGAACTTGGCCTTAATCTAGGCAAAATGAGAAAACACTTTCTCATTATTAAGAAACATCTTAAGACCTATTATTAACAAATGCCACCCATTTATACTTATCATTTCATTTAATAAATATTACACCAATAATTTAATCATATTAAATCATAGTAGAAACACATGCTAATTTAAATAAATAAATAAATATTTGATTTCAATTTAAATAATAATATAATATATTATTATTATTATTATTTTATTCAATAAATATTTTAATGAATAAAATAATAATATTATTTGTCCAACAAATAAGGTCATTTTGATAATTTTTAAATCAAACAATAATTAGCCCACATGTGTCATGTGTCAAGATCTCATTGGTCAACAACTAATTGTTAACTAATTGATATTTTTAACTCTTAAGTTTTGACACATGCACAATTGGAGGGAAACCAAAGTAAATGTCCGGTCTGTTGAAATTTTCTGAATTGAACTATTCAATCCGGTTTGCTGCTCCAGTACATAATGAGTACACTTCATATTGCAGGACTCTTTAGGTCCACTCCCGATTTGTCAAACAGAACTATTCTGTGAGTCTGAGATTGATGCCCCACGCACATGTTACAGATATTACAAATCAGTGCAGTAAACCATACAAGTTGAGGTCATAGCGCATACGTATAATCCTTCCTCCAATCATATCCTGTAAGAGCAGGGATATAGATAACTATCGTCAAATTCCTATGTGCTTATCCGTGAACTTATCTCCAGACAGGTATCTTAATAAACAATATATGCAAATACTTTTACAATATTGTTTAACTTTGTAGGAAGCTCTTTTCCTGAGTTTGTTGCTTATAGCCATAAGACTTTCTAAGATACAGTCTTTGAGCATCTGGATATATATAACTCATCTATGTGAGTTGACGAATTTTATATCTATACACACCGGACTCTATAAGCATCGGACCATATCCAACGACACCCAGCGGTCACACCGTGAAAGGTCTGTAACATGTGTGGAACTAAAGTATGATAGATCACTTAAAAGCCCACCGTAGTACTCAGGTCAAAGGACCACGTATACTACTCAACCTGAGAAGACCTTTCATTGACGACTTCATGGGATGTTTATTGGGGTCTTCGTCGAGTCTTTTTAGTATTTAATCCTCACTAAACACCTGTATGCTATACAAACTTCTAGTATGCCCATGGTCAGTTAAGAATAACCATCTAGGTATAGTATACACTGGTTTATGAAAAAGGATTCCACTGTCAGACCTGCATTGGTGAATTAAGACTAGGAACATATAATTTGAGAATAGACTTGCATAATAATATTTCTTAGCACCAATTGTAACTCTTGCAACCATGTTATTACTAATGTATTCTCAGGTCTTTGTACCGTCACAAATAAGATTCTAACACTTAGATTTCACTGATTAATATAACATGCTAACCCTTTAGCATTTATAGTTTTCAATAATGTTAACTCTTAGCATTGATCTAAACTTCTTTAGACCAAATCTGAACTCTTTCAGATCATATAATGTCTGTAGCGTCACAAGCATTGAACCATTTAATAATAGTAATTAGCAATTTAACAAATAATGAACTGGATAAATATTATAAAATAAAATATTCATACAATAATGGGATGACACGTGAGTACAAATCTCAATAGTTATCCCATGGATGCCTAAATATTTATGAAAGCCTTTATGGTGTCGTTCCAATGTTAATGCACCTCCATGGCGCTATTCCAGTGCTCCATAGCACGAATCCTATGCGAGATGTCTCTATGGTATTGTCTTTTAAGAGAAGCCTTGATGGCATCTTTCCTATGTAAGATGACTTCATAACGTCATTCTTGAGAAGAGACTTTTATGGTAAGTCTCTATAATATTCCTCCATGGCATTATTCTATGAGAGAAGCCTGTATGGAAAAATTCACATACTAAGAACTCTTATAGTAAAGACCCATAAAAAGATAACCAAGTAAAGAAGCCTAAATACATATAACAACTCAACTTCAATGAGGTTTATCCATAAAGGCTGACCTATAGCCAAGATGTAACACAGACCATCGACAGAACATTACCATAAATAGATGACCATACCTACTAGACATGGTTCAGCAAAAGTTTGGACAACATAAATCTAAGTCACAAAAGGTAAGGTTACCTTGAGATGTGAAAGGAAGAAAGATTCTACCCCTTACACTTTAAAATTCATACTTGTACAAACTATAGAAGTTGGCATGTAGGCAATATCAAATGCAGTATCTATAGCTAAACAATTAGCACAAGTCATATAAAGAGCATACAAATAAACAAGATAACTTAAAACCTATAAGAATATAGTCTAAGTCACTTGGGGCAAGAACGCCCTAAACAATATAGTAAAGGTACAAAATCTTCACTTTGTCTATATTTACATTATAATGAATTGTATAAGTCATAATAGTTATGGAAATAAGCACCAAAATGGGTGCTCAAGAGGCAAGTAATTAATACAGGCTATATAGAGGTTAGATACCTCTCTTAAAGGCTCTCTATATTAAATGCACATGAACACTAAGTATCAAACACCATACAAAAGTTAAATGCATGCTTTATCCATGTATACATATGTATCTTGCTCATCTATGAAGCTAACCCAAGTACAGGAAGATTCAACAAAAACCAATAGAGCATATGTATTAGCTTTAAAACTATATGATAGGTCCAAGCCATGAGAAAAGCATAACAATTATCTTACAACCATTAGAATTGGCCACACAATGCCTCGCATAGGCCAATATTATCGTTCAAAGACAAAAACTACAAGTTCAGTCACTAGTTTAAAATAAAACAAGAACATCACACTTAGTTAAAATCATATGTTGGCCACGTCCAATCTTCAGTTCAAGAAATGGCAAAAGTCAGTATGGTCAGAAAGAACAAAGGTATGAAAATCATGCTTAGGGATTCCAATAAGCCACTTAATGGCAAGAAGTTAGAAAAACTCTTATAATCCTCACCTTCTTATGGCATGCTATGTAACAAAAATGCTCATGCTCATAAATATGTGCAAAATATATTTCATTCATTTCAAAATTACAAAATTTGAAAAAACTAACAAGTTGCGGAAATTATAGCAATAACCCCGCACTTGCAGCAAAGCATACAAAAGGTCTTTACAAAGAGTGGGAGATATACCCTAGTCAAACTTGATATAGACATAAAAAGAGAAATCAAGAATCTTGAAATAGGTCATAATCAGTTGTACAGCCTTTAACCTTGCTTATAGCAAGTGATGCTTGCTTTATCCACGTTATAGCCAACTTGTATCAAATCTGCTTAAGATCTCTTTAAGTTCTCTACTTTGGCCTAAATTATGACCAGCCCAACTTAGGCCTTGGCTACCTCAACATCCAAATCCTTAAAATGATTCTCACTCCATATGAAATTTGAGCTAGTCCCTCTATGTTGTTGGCTAAATTCTCTACAACAAACCTAACTTTCCCAACATCTGTATAGTGACCATATAATAGACATATTTACAATGATGAATACACATATCTATTTATTTTTTTAATATTCGATTTGTGTTAAGCGGGAAAGAGCCACTTAAACTGAATACTAATGCGCTACATAATTAATATACAATATGAAATAACTCATAATATATAGGGCATCCATTTAAATAAAAAAAAAAAAACTAGTAGTTATCATGCTCTCAAAAAACTAGTAATAATGTTGTTCCTTAAGATCTCCATTTCCTGTGCTCTCAAACCATTAATGTTGTGATATTCTTCTCAGTTGTCATCTACTGTCGTATTAAGAATATAATATGGTTTTAATAGATAAATTAGGATTTTGTGGAGAAATAAGAAAAAATTGGTTTTTTGTTAAAATAATTAAGTTATATTAGGAATTCTAAAATACCATTGAATGTCATGGCGTTGATTCTTTATAAGCTATTTTTCAAAGACAATCCTCTGTATGCTTTTAAAAAATGATGCCAAAATGAATTATATTATAAAATAAGCGATTTAAAAAAATATTTACTAAGCTCTTTTTAATCTCAACTTATGAAAAGCAATTCCAATATGTTTAAGTATCTGGAATCATATTATTGTCAAATTATTATACTTAAAAAAAAAAAAGTTATAAAACTATTGTTAAGGTGAATTGTTTTTTCTACTATATGGCAAAATGTTATTGGTTACAGTAATTTTGATGTGATATATCAGCCCATAGTAATGAGTCGGTTAGTGGTGCTCATTATGTCTCAACTTCTTCCCCTCTTACGAGTTTGAGTCAGGGTCATTTTACTTCTAATGATTTCTTGGAGTCCAAAGGGCTTAGTATTGAGAATTAACTCTGGTAATTTTATCTTGAAACTTTTGAATTGAATAAGTCTAGGAATTAAATTGTAAAAAGTATAGGAACTAAGTTTGCACAAGATTTAACGGAGAAATATATTATAAAAGGTACGACGAATATATTTTGTATAATTTAATTTGTTCAGGGTAGTTTTGCACGTGAATTGAGGTTAGGATTATTGATCGTAACATAACTCTATTCTTAGATATCTCCGGTTATATTATATTTTTACTTTTTTATTATTTAAAATGACGAAAAAAGTTAACGCATTGGAGAAATTTTTTATATTTTATATTTAATTAAAATAAATTTATTTTTCAGATCAAACTATTAAAATAAAATTACCTCTGTCCTTAATAAAATTTTTAAGAGTAACCAAAATTTACTCTTTCTCTCTCTACTCGAACTCTCCCCTCAACTCTTCCATTGAAATATACCAAGACAGATATACTTGTAAAGATTAGCTGGAATCTCCCCACTCGAGCTGTTCATGGAGAGATCAAGCACTGTTAGGTCTGATAATTTGGACAATGCATCTAGTTTGCTTCCTGAAAAATGATTATTGTCCAATATCAACGACTTTAATGAAGAGTAATTTGAGTTTTCTTGCAAAGCAATGACTTGCAGATTCGGTAAACCTATAATTTCCAATGGTAACTCACCAGAAAATTCTGCTTACTTAAGTCAAACATAGTTAGTTTCAAAAGATTCCATAAGCTAGTTGGTAATCTCCTAGTAAAAGCATTGCCACTCACTCAAAATTGTTAATGTTCCCCTAAAAAAATTACTATAAAAGCCCAATTCTTACAGAACCAAGACGTTTAGCTCTTTAAGGAAGTTCTTTCTGGACCAATCTCGGAGGCCCAAGTACAAGATAGCAGGGGCCATTAGGGAGTTGTCAGAACCAAGCCTAAAGATAGACTTCCAATTAAGGAACTTGTTCATCGCTTAAACCAAGTTCAGTTCAAGACACTTGCATATCATCCTTGTACACTCCCGATAGAGCCAATTAGGATCAGAAACTCTTACATGACCAAAAGGAATAGGACAAAGAAATTGGCTCAGTATAAGTACCAGGCGAACTGCATGCCGAACAGTTTATACATTTTGACTAGGTACTACTACTTGGATAGAAACAAGACTTAGACTAGTAAGGGTGAAGAACGTTATAAGGAGACAAGCTCGAAAGATGATGCCAAACGCTGTAACAGTAGAAGTATAGCCAGATCACTACTGGGCCGAACAAAAGGTAATCAGGATTTTTACAAAAACAAGTTTAAAGAGGAAACAAATGTTATAAAGGAAACAGAGTTATAGGAAGAGAAGAACTGCAATGTCTTTAGAAAAGAATTCCTCAAATCATGCCAAGAGATCAGGATAACCCAAGATTAGCAAAACTTACCCAACTGAACCATAACACCGATGAAGATAAGCACAAGAAATTTTTTCTAAAGACCGATGCTATAAATAGGTGAGAAAATCACAACAGAAGAGAGAGACTTCTTTTTCGGGATTGAATACTAAATTCTTGATTCAATGTTCTTTGCATTTAACAATTCTCTTCTCGACTTTCTCTTATTGTTCCCTCAAAACCTCACTTAAAACATCCTTTTCTGACTTAAGCATCATAGAGTCTTCGCCAGAATCCACCCCAACGATGTTTTAATAACAGTTTCAAGTATTTTGTAGGTATTCTGCCATCATTAGCAAAGGAAAAAGATTCAAATTTTATCCCTTAAGCCTAATAAGACGAAGCCCAGAATGCTGATTCTCGCATCTAAATAAATTCAATGCTTGTTAGCCTGAAAAAATATTTTTTCCAGTCAACAGTTTTTGTCATCGTCTGTGGGAATCAGGAAAAAAAGATTTGTCCAAAAGATGTTCCATCACCCAAATAAAATCAACATGGCAGAATAATCATCTACTAGTTGGAATCCAATTACAGGAGAGCAAGCTTTGAACTTGGACAAAAATAGAAGCCATAAAAATTGGCCCGCACATTACTAGAGAGCTCATTATCGGTAGAAATCCAGTAAGAATTAAGACAGCTCATGGTTGAGTTGATTAGAAACAGAGGAAGATGAGGAGAAAAGGCAAGGAATGGTGGTATAAGAGAATCTTAAGTTATAGAAGTCCAAATTCATGAGTAGCTGGAGCGAAGGGACAGGTCAGAAACCCTGCACGATCTAGTCAGGGTGACCAAACAGAATCAAGCACCTCTTGAGAGAAAGCCATAATAGATTAGAGAATTTGATCAGATGATGAGAAATGAGCTGCCAATTGAGCAGCACAATAATGCCGAACTGCTTCTCGAAGATAAGGTTCATGATATAGAGGAAATGCAGAAGAGCTTTGTAGAAGAGGAAAAGAAGAAAAAAAACCTCCTCCAAAAAAGACAAAAAGAGAAAGGAGATCTCTATTGACAGGCGAGCTGAGAGACATGGAGCTCCCAAGTGGGTTTTGACTTTCAAGTCTCCCAATCTATTGGAGAGTTACCGACCCTAACCATTATGTAGACCAGGTTACCGATATACTATCAATTACAAGGTTAAGGCATGATCAGATGTGTAGAGTTTTTCACATAAATCTAGAGGGATTAGCTCTCCTTTGGTATAAGGGTCTGAAGCAACACAGCATCTCATCTTACCACAAGCTAACAGAAAAGATCTCCCAATCATTTTGGGGCTCTTGTAAGGTGGCTAACGATCTGAAACAGTTGAAACAGGTCAGACAAGGTCGGAATGAGAGCCTCAAAGATTTTATCTAGAGGTTTCACAAGGAGGTGATATTACTGGGTTCTTTTGACTAGCCCATTGCCCTAGAAGCTCTCAAATCCAGAATAAAGCTGAACAGGTTCTGGTATTACCTGTCCAAGAGCAATATTCTGAACTATGTGACAGCATACAACAGGGCATCAAAGTATATTACCATAGAAGAAGAAGAGGAAGCTAAGAGATCTCTTACCGATCCTCCCAGAGGACAGGTTAGACTAAGGGAAAATGAAATACGAAAGAAATAAAAAACCTTCACCATTTTCAAAGAAATATCAAAGAGCTCGAGTAATGATTACCAACCCCAACAAAGAGGAAATTTCTAAAATCGGCGTAATGCGCCAAAAAATTGAAGAAATAATTGGCCAAACAGGTTTTGCCCATACAATTACCCTGAGCAGCCCAAAAGCCTTAGAAATCCTAGAGAACACCCTACCGAAGAAAGAAGGGTAGCTTGGGCGAAATTTTTTCTCTTTTTGGCAATACCTCTAGAGAATGTTTACGAAGCCATTAAAAATAAGGGATTGCTCAATAGAAATTTAAGAAAAAGAAGTAGAACAGCGGATGAATCTAAAGGGCTGGTGTGATCTACATAGAAATGTAAGGCATGCCACATGGGAGTGTTTGGAGCTGAAAAAGGCAAATAAATGCTCGAATAAAGAATGGTTATCTGGGAGAATTTTGAGTTGAGAGGCATTATAATCCTCCTGCTAACCAACTTAGTGGGTTAAATCCTAATACCACCATGATTATATATAGTAGACCCACACTAACAGGGGATTCTAACAGGTAGAGGAAGAATTACTCTAAGTACTCAATAATAGCGTATTAGGTTGTGTGTAACATTCTTCTAGCTATGAAACCAAGACTACAGTAGGAAGTGTCGATCATGTTTACCGAGAAGGATGCACAAGGAGTCAGTTATCCCCATGATGATGCACTTGTGATAGAAGTATGGGTAGCTGGCAAGAAAATAAACCTAGTATTCACCAAATCGAGTAGCTCGGTTGATTTTATTTTAAAAAAGACTCTAGACGAGATGAAAATCAAGAACCTTAATATAGAAAAGACCCAAACACCATTATAGAGGTTCAGAGAAAGCTGTGGTGCCAATTGGGGTAGTGGCCCTTCCCTTGACCATAGGGCAGAAACTGTATGAGAAAATGATAATGACTAAATTTGTAATGGTCAACCAACCCTTCCCATACAGAGTCCTCATTGGGCGACCCTTTATAGGAAATACAAATGCAGCTCTGTCCATCCATTATCTGAAACTCAAGTTTCTGACTGGATAAGGTATAAGGGTAGTATCAGAAGATCAAAAGATAGCAAAAAGTTGTTATGCAATGTCTACAAAGAGGGCTTTTTGTATCTCTTCTGTTAACTTGAGGAAAGAAGGAATCAAATCGCTAGAACAAGTGGAAGAAATACAAGTAGTGTAGATTAAAACTAGATAACCAAAAAAAACAGTTAAAATCGGGTCCTAGTTAGAACCAAGGGTTAGAGAGGGGCTAATCAAACTGGTTCAAGAATTTTTGGACATCTTTGCCTAGTCTCATAAGGATATGACTGAAATAGATCCCACCATGGCCTCTCATAAGTTAGCCATTAATCTCACGTTCCACCCGATTAAACAGAAAAGAAGAATATTCAACCAAGAGTGGAACGAGGCATAGCAGTAGAGGTGGAGAAACTATTCACAGGAAGTTTTATTAGAAAAGTCCACTATCCTAACTGGCTGACAAATATAGTAATGGTAAAGAAGGACAATGAAAAGTAAAGGATGTGTGTGAATTTCATCGACCAGCTTGTGGATGCTACAGCCAAAGTATGAGCTACTTAGTTTTCATGGATGCTTTCTCTAGTTATTGTTGGGTGTGTTGGGCGAATTTAACTAGGGTGTGCTCTTGCATGTGGGTTTGTGTTCATCATACAAACAATATACATATCTCATACATACATGTGCACAGCGGAAGATTATGTACAATGAACACAGAAAATAACATTTGATTTAACTGAAATTCGAGATTGAGAAATATCACCTATGAAGCCTTTGGATTAATTTTCTTTGAAGTCCACCATGAAATGAATCTTTGATCAATTCTAGCAATCAACAAGGGTGGGTTTGATTGTCTAGAATGGCAGCATCTTAATCCAGCATTTATGTTTAACTCTTAAACATTTTACAAAGTTAAACTATTTAACTTAATTAAATTTGTTTTTCCTTTTATTCAACTCTTGAATAAATAAAACAAATCTTGTTTTTAGTTATTACATTTAGTAACCATTTAGTTCAATTTGTTTTGTTGTTCTAACACTTAAAACACAAAACAAACAATTTCAATTTCTCAAATTGAATTGGCTCCCAAAATGCAAAACCTAAAATCTAAAACATTTTTCAATTATGAATTTTGAATTTCATTTCACTTTATATACAAATGCATTAATTCCAAACTAATTTGAATTTCATTTGCATTTCATTTGGCTTAACCTAACCTTAGTTAACATTTAACCATAGTTAGATTATTTTAACTTAACCTTTAAGTTAATAAATATTTAATTAATTTAACCATAGTTAACTAACTTAACCATGGTTAGGTTAACCTTTACTTAACCATTAAGTAAAGTTAACTAACTTAACCTTATGGTTAACTTTTAACCTTAGTTAAGTTAAATCATTTATTTAACAATTAAACAAATAAATATTTATTTTAATTATTTAACAATTAAATAATCATAAAGTGAAATTACTTTTATATCCTTACTCGGTTACCAAGTTAACCTAAAGTGGGTCCCACCATTTAACCATATACTTTAGTTAACGTAACCTTAGTAATTGCTGAATTATACTGTATTGAACAATTCAATACGGTACACTGCCCAAGTGCTCAAAGAGTACATTTCATATTGGGACTCTCTAGGTCTACACCCGATTTGTCAAATGGAACTGTTCCATTAATCCGTAATCGATGCCCCACGCACACGTTACAAATATTACAAATCAGCGTGTCAGACCATACAAGTTGAGGTCATAACGTATACGTATAATCCTTCCATCATTTATATCCTGGATGTGCAGGGATATAGATCAGCACCGTCAAATCCCTATTTGCTCATCCATAAACTTATCTCCAGATTCTTATCTCGATAAACAATATACGCAAACACTTTTGCTATATTGTTTAACCCTATGGGAAACTCTTTTCCCGGGTTTATGCTTGTGGCCACAAGACTTTATGAAATACAATCTCGGAGCATCGGATATACAACTTACCTACGTAAGCTGACGGATCCCTTATCTACGCACATCGGACTCCATGAGCATCGGACCATACCCAGTGACACATAGCGGTCAGACCATGAAAGGTCTCTGACATATGTGGAACCAAAGCATGATGGATCACTCACAAGACCACCGTGGCGCTCAGGTCAAAGGACCACAAATACTACTCAACTCGAGAGGACCTTCCTTTGACGGTGTCATAGGATATCTATTGGGGTCCTCATAAGTCTGTTCAGTATTCAGTCTTGACTGGATACCCGCATGCCTATACAAGCTCTAAGCTCATGGTCAGCTAAAAACAACCATCTGAACCAGTCAGATATAAACATACACTAATCTATATAAAGTGAATCACCGATAGACCCGCATTAGTGATTATAGATCAGGAACATTATCTTTGAGACATACTTACATAATGATATTTCTTAACACCTATTGCAACTTTTTGCAACTATATCATTACAAGTATACTCTCAGGTCTTTGTCCCATTATAGACAAGGTTCTAACTCTTTAGACCTCGCTGACTCTTATAACCTGCTAACTCTTAACAGTGCTAACTTTTAGCATTTATAACTCTCAGCTTTGCTAACTATTAGTTCTGATCTAAACTCCTTTAGACCAGATCTGAACTCTTTCAGATCAAACAATGTCTCTAATGTTACAAGCATTATACCATATTAATATGATATTAACAATCTTTATTCGAAATGTTTATTGTATAAATATTAACAATTAATATTCATACAATATTGGAATGGCACGTGAGCACCAGCTCCAACAGTTATAACCAGATCCTGATGTTTCCTCTATGCTAGGAGAAAATATCTTTCATCACCCACTAGGGGATATACTGTTACAAAGTAATGTCGTTCGGATCAAAAAATACAAGGGCTACTTATCAGAGGTTGGTAAACAAACTCTTCAAGAACTTGATTGGTAGAAATATGTAGGTGTATATAGATGACATGATAGCCAAGTCCATGAAAGCTGAGGACCAGGGGCAAGACAAGAGAGAAGTCTTTGAAATATTGAGGAGGAACAGAATGCAGCTAAACACCAAAAAGTGTGCTTTTGGGGTAAAATCAGAAAAATGTTTGTGTTTCATAGTCAGCAAGAAAGGGATAAAGGCCAACCCAGACAAAGTTTGAGCCATTTTAAAAATGAAGTCCCCAAGTACAGTTAAGGAGATTTAATGACTCATATGGAGAGTTGCAACTCTAAACATATTCATCTGTTGAGGCACTGATAAATGCTTTGAGTTCTTTCAAGGAATAAAGAAGACAGATAAGAACCGATAGATAGAAGAATGTGAACAGGCCTTCCAACAGCTGAAGGCCTACTTTTTTAAACTGGTTCATCTCATCTTCCCGATCTAAGGTGATGAGCTAATGCTTTATTTAGGAGTTTCGGATCGGGTAATAAACTCAGTACTAGTCAAAGAAGAGGCAGGGGTTCAATGACTAGTATACTACATCAGCAAAGCTTTCACCGACCAAAAACATTAGTATCCCCTCTCTGAGAAATTAGCTCTAGCCTTCGTTATACCAGGAAGAAACTGCAGCCTTGCTTCCAAGCCCACACAATAGTCATTTTAACTAACTAGCCATTAAGGAAAATCCTACACAAACCAGATTTATCTGGTTAGTTGATCAAGTATGCTATAGAACTAAGCAAGTTTAATGTGCATTACAAGCCTCAAACAGCCATTAAAGGGTAGGCCTTAGCCAACGTTATAGATGAATGTACGCATGGTTGCACAGAAATTAAAAATCCAAATTCACAAGCTTCAGGCCAGCAAATCCTAGACAAATGATTATCATGGTTACTCTATATAGATAGGCATCCAATCTTCAAAGAAGTGGAGCAGGGATTTTTCTTATTAGTCTGGAGGGAGATGAAGTCAGTTGTGCTTTTCTCTTTGAATTTAAAGCTTCTAACAACGATGGAGAATATGAAGCTCTACTGGCCGGATTGAGAGTGGCTTGGGCACTAACAACGAAGAAAATTTTAGAAAGGAGCAACTCACAGTTGATAATAAACCAAGTGAATAGCAGTTTTGAGGCGAGAGAAGAAAAAATAATTGCTTACTTAGCTAAAATAAGAAACTAGATCGGCCAATTTAATGAAGTGAAAGTAGATCTATTCCCGAGAAGCGAGAACCACTAGCAATTTTATAGCATGGATGGCTTAAAATAAAGAGGCTTGGTTGCCCTAAACAGTCCCTATTGAATTTATTGCTGAACCGAGCACACAAAAAGAATACCAAGTTATGCAAATTAAGTCGAGTTCTAACTGGATGGATTCGATTAGAGATTACATTCAGAATATGATAATCTCTACTGATAAAAAAGAAGCTCGCAGGATTAAATACGGAGTAGCTAGATACTAGGTGATAGAATGAGTATTATGCAGGCGAGGCTTTTCTCATAGTTACATGAGATGCTTGAGACCATAAGAGATAAATTAAGTTCTTAGAGAAATCCATGAAGGGATTTGTGGCAACCATTCGAGGACAGAAGCTCTGGTTCACAAGGTGCTCAGAATTGGCTACTATTAGCCAACTGCCCTTTAAGATGCTAAAAACTTGGTCAGACACTGTGATGCTTGCCAAACATTTACTGATAAGATTCAAGCACCGACTGAGGCGTTAAACACAATAAGCAGACCCTGGCCATTTGCTCAATGGGGGCTAGATTTGATAGGGCCCTTACCTCAAGGAAAGAGATCCTACAAGTACATAGTCATAATCGTGGACTACTTTACTAAATAGATCAAAGTCAAACCGCTATCAAAGATAACTGAATGAGCGTACAGGATTTCATTTGGAGAAATATAATGTGTTGGTATGGAATCTCCCACACCATTAATACTGATTGTAGGAAATAGTTTGACAATAGCAACTTTAAGAACTTCTGCAAACAGTTAGGAGTACAATTGCTGTTCACATCACTAACTCATCCTAAGACAAATGGATAGGTAGATTCTTATAACAAAGTGGTCAAGAAGCCGCTCAAGAAAAAATTGACCGAAATAAATGGAGGATGGGTAGAAGAGCTTTCAGAGGTACTCTGGGTATTGTGGATGACTAACAAGGCTGCAACCAGCGAAATGCCATTTTCATTGGCTTTCAACTACGAAGCGGTAATTCCCGCTAAAATTGGAACTCCGACTCACAAAGTACGGCACTTTTTCTAGACGACCAATAACGAGCTGATCAAGAGACAACTGGATTTAATCAAATAGTTAAGAGAGAAGGCACAGATCCGAGTAGGGCACCAGCAAAACGTTGTCAGATACTACAACAAGAGAGTCAAGGCAAGAGAATTCAGGGAAGGCAACCTGATGCTAAGAAGAGTTGTGTTAAATACGAGAACCTGGTAGATGAAGTTCTCAGAATGACCTGGTAAGGCTCATACAAGGTTATTAAATGTATCAGGGGAGTTTATGAGCTCAAAGAAGCAAATGGATAGGTTGTGAGAAAATCGTGGAATGTCGAGCTGTTGAAGAAATAATATTCTTAACTTATTATATTTTTCTATATTACTTGTTTGTTATATAAGGACATCATTTGAATAAAATCATTATTTCTTTGCATGTACCTCTGCGTGAATGATTTCTTAGAATCTAGGACTAAATAATCGTAAACATCTACAAATTAAACAAATTGCCTCCAAACTTACACGCTATAGGGGACAACACTAATGAGATTGTCCACAGACCACCAGACAGGGTAAAGCTCAGTGAGGTGTACCCTATAAACATGCAGCGCATAGTTCATAGAGGGATGACACTCATAAGATTACCCATAGACGACTAGACAGGGTAAGGCTATATGAGGTGTAACACCCCAAAATATTTATTTATTAGATTTTTTTATTATTAGAATTAATTTTTTTTATTAGGATTAAATTTATTTGTTATAAAAAATAGAAGTTGGTTGAGAATTGATAATGAAATTTGGGAGTATTTTTCTGTCACAGGTAGTGTAAAGTCAAATTTTTAGGGGAGACTCTGCTAGTTTTTCTCCGTAAATGTTTATAACAAAAAACATTAATCATAATGTGTTTTTGATAAGTTTGAATAAATTTTTATTATTGTTTGTGTTTGATGCCGTCGTAGCATCCCCTGATCTCGTGTCTCAATGAGAGGCGAGTGAGGAGGGTGTTACATGAGGTGTACCCTAGAATATACAATTGTGAAGACATTAAAGATATATGCCATAGGGGGCGGCACTCACCCAGACCACTGAATCGGGTAAGGCTCAATGAGGTGTACCCTATAGTCGTGAAGCGTATAGTTTGTAGAGGAGCGGCACTCATGAGATTACCTATAGACCACCGGATAGGGTAAGTCTTTATGAGGTATACTCTACGAATATATAGCTTTGAAGACAATAAAGACATACGCTATAGGGGGCAGCAGTCATAAGGTTACCCACAGACCACTGAACAAGGTAAAGCTCTATGAGGTATACCCTATAGACGCACAATACCCAAAAAGGGACTGATTATAAAAAAACAACCAGATACCTATCTATAATAATCTCAGAAAACAACTAAGTATTGATAAAAAGTATTTGTTGGTCGACTCAATAATAACCTCATCAGTACAGTTTCATGTTAATGCTTGTTAGAATTTATTAACTCATTCTTTGATTTTTTTCTTGATTTACAAATTATCCAGCTCTACTCGAATTTTATAAATTGACTCAGTATAGAGATTATTATTTGATCTTGACTAACATAACTTTGAGATTATTATTTGATCTTGACTAACATAACTTTCTCTTTAAGTGTTGAACGTTATTACAAGCTGCTCGCCTATATTATATTTTTATACCGAACAAGATATTACCCTATGTTATGAATTGTTATGGTAGAGTAGGTCCACGTTAATGTTCACCAAGGCAAATACAAAAGAGCAAGGTTCACAAAAATATTTCAACACAAGGATTTGAAGAAAAAGTTGCTGGTATTCATTAATATAAGAAATTACAAAAGTTTAAGTACAAAAACAAAACAACAGAAAAAAAAAGACACCGGCTTATACTGCTGGACCCGTGTTAATTGCCTCAAAATCTAGAACAATGGATACCCCAAGATTGACGACAGCCAGAGGAGGAATGACTGAGGCAAAAAGATCATTCACAGTAACATTAGTAGGTTTCAAGAATTGAGCAGGAGCAGTAACAGCAAGGGCATCATCAGCCATGGTAGTAGCAGCAGAGGCAGCACTAGTAGGGGTATCATCAGCCCAGGCATTAGCAGCAGTAGAGGCAACATCTGCCTTGATAGCAGCAGCAGCAGGGGAAGCATCAGTTCTAATAGTAGCAGTAGAGACAGTATCGACAACAGTAGTAAGGGTAGCAATAACAGCAGCATTAACTATGGTAGTAGCAGTAAAGGTAGCTTCAGCCCCAACAGTGGAGGTTGCTTCAACAAGAGCAGCATTATCAACAGCAAGCTCGACCATCTCAGCAATATCCCGAGCCTCACAGGTCTCCCCTTCATAGAATGAACCCCTAGTGGCCAGGTTCCATATCCATTGGAGGTCAATCTCAAGGTAGTTCTTCTCAAAGAGGGCAATTGACCTCTAGGCTTTGAATTTATTTAATCGCATGAATCAGCACCTTGGGCTTTGTCTTTTTGGGCCGAAATCACAGAATTGTTGGGCCTCCAATTGTTGTAGCAGCTATGAAAACCTAAAAAAAAAAAGGAAAACTACTATTAAGACCTCGCTAGGAGTGATTCTGGCAAATACTCTTCGATGCTTAAGTTAAATGTTTGTTTGTTTAAGAAAGGTTGAGAGAATAGTGAGAGAAAAATTGAAATGCAAGCCAAAGTATCAAAGTTCCGAGGTTAGGATATCAAGATTTTTTTAGATGGCCTCTGTTTGAGTCATTTCTCTCATTTTATAGCCTCATCCTTCATAGAATATTCTTGTGCTTATGTTCGCCGATTTTATGGTTATGTTGGGTAATCTCTTAAGGTTTTGGACAAAATTTGGATGTTTAGGCAATTCTCTGATCTCTTGGCATTATTTGGGGGATTGCTTCCTAAAATAGCACGATTCTGCTTCCTCTATAATGTTGATTACTCTTTAGAATTTTTCCATATTTAAGTCATCTTTGCTATTTCTGTTTAATTCTTTGCACACTACTCAATTCTTGCAATGTGTGGGTCTATTCGATCTTTAAATATGTACGGGTGGTTTTGTATTCCTGTCGGGTTGGTTCTTTTCTAGTTTACGGATCCTTCATTGTCTCGACGTTAGGTGAGTTGCTGTATTTTAGTCTGCATGGTCATAAGTACTTCCTTCAGATTAGGCCTAAGCTGGTCAATTTTATCTTTATTAACTGGCAGAGTAAGTTCTACGCCTTTAGTTATCCCCTAAATAGGACTTAGGCAGTCTGTTCCTGTGAGACCTGATTCCTATGAATATTGTAGATACCTAGATTTTGAAGTATCGCGATAAAGATGCTGTAGGGATAATCGATTTTGACCCTATTGCAATTTTTTTTTTGTGGTACGTGCGAATAATATTTCAACATGATTATATTAACCCATTAGTGTGGTAGTTTGGGACCCATACGAGTGACCAATTGACCACGTTAAATGAAAATAGGGTAAAATCATATATTTATTATATAATTAATTTATTAACCTAACCATAGTTAAGAATTAATCAAGGTTGAGTTAAAAGTTAACTATAGTTAATATAAATTAATTAATATTTATCCAAATTTAATAATATAATAATAATAGATATTATGAATATTTTAATTATTATTATTATATTATTTATAATGGGATAAGTGTTAATTAAAGTTAGTAAAGGTGTGTTATTGTGATTGGTTATGAAAAAGTAAAAATGGGGCAATTGTAGTGTTTTAATTGGTTTGAAAAAAAAAAAGAGAAATGTTTAGAAATAGGGAGAGATACACGTGAGAAAATGGGAGAAGGAGAGAAGAAAAAAGAAAAAAAAGAAGAAGAGGGAAAAAAGTGTTGCCAAAAGAAAGAAAAGAAAAGAAAGAAAAAAAGGAAGGAGAAAAAGAATGAAGTAAAAAGAAATTTATTATTTTGGTATTTAGTTCATGTATTTGGATGTATATATATGTATATAGATATGTATGTATATACATCTCTATGTGTGTATACATGTATTTTGTATGTATAGGTGTAGATATACATATATATGTATTAATGAATAAAAATACATATGTATGTTTGTACATATTTATACATATACATACATATGTATGTTTGTACATATTTATACATATACATACATATGTATGTTTGTACATATTTATACATATACATACATATGTGAATGTATGTATAGATTTATATAAACATGTAAGTATAGTTGTATGTATATACGTATATATTTATGTATATATACACATATATTTATATCAATATATTTATGTGATATAAATGTATATTGTATAAGTAAGTATGTATGTGTGTGAATGTGTAGAATTAATATCTTTGTGTGATCTTGATGTTAAAATAAAAAACTTCAATTGAATGTTATTAAGGCATTAGAATTAAATTGGCATGATTTGAATGTCATTAGAACAAGAAATTGAGAAAAGAAAAATGTGTTGGGTGGAAGATGGTGATTTCGGCCACTTTAGAAATTTTAGAGTTTGAGTTGTGTTTTAGTTCAATTGTTGTGTATAAATGATTCATTGTGTTAATTAGATGTATATGGTTGATAGACAATAAAAAATGAAGAAAAATGGTCATAATTATCCATTCTTGGTAAGATGAAGGGCAATTATGTCCAATCAAATTTATAGAGTGTTAAGCAATCTTTATAGCTTCGGATAGTAAATTAAATAAGATTGAATGACTTTGTAAATAGAAAATGAAAACTGGAGTCCATCCGGGCTTTGGAAGCCAATTAGGGTGCTTACTAGTTTAAGTATGATTTTAGCATTGGCAAAGGTTATAAATGTCATTTGTGGTATGTAGGTGAAGAAAATCGAGAGCGGTAAAAGAAGAAAAATTTTCGGAGAAAAATTGAACTTAGAGCGTTCGGTAAGTGAAAATCTGTAATTATTTATCTTTCATTTAATATGTTTCTGTATATTTGAATATTTATGTTTTATGTGATCTTATATGGTTAAATATGATTTATAGTTTTTATATACTGTTATAATCATGAATTTTTACGTTCAGTTAAAAAGTAGTTTTTTTATAGTTATTAAAGTAGTTTTCAAAGGCCATTGGTACCCTCAGATTTATTTTACAGTGTGGTGATAGTTTAAGACTTAGCCGATATATCCCATACGCATTGGCAAGTATTGAATGGTGAGTCACTAACTCTGAAGAGTCGGGTTTTTGAGTCATATGAGTCGCTCTATGTGTATGGGGTATTGTCTTGCTATATATAGACGATGGTAGAATTCTGTTGCATAGCCAGTGAGATATCTTTAGATGTTACTGTGAGTGTTGCTACATTAGACGTCCTGTAACTTTCTCACGTTGTGCAGTGCTAGTTTAGTCGCTGCGTGAGTATAGAGCTTTAGGGTTACCATTGGTGCAGTTTAGAAAGAAAATGGTCGAGCGAGGGTTTTAGTAGCTATTCAGAGCTTATACTGCATGTCAAACTCACTCAGTTCCACTAACCATCTAACTAGACGTCCTAATAAGTTTGGTTTGTGAAGATTTGTCTTAACGGTTGATCGGTTAGAACCGTTATTGTCTAGGCTTAAAAGTATAGTCGTAATTTTCTTCCTGATACTGTTAGGCTAAGGCCAATTTTTTGGAAGGGGGATACTTGCTCTCTAAATTGGTAAAGGCTTTGCTAACATAATAAACCAATCACTAAACCCCCTTTTCTTCTTTGACTAGTACTAAGCTTACCACCCGATCTGAGACACCCAAATAAAGCAAGATCTCATCCCTCTATATTGGAACGGCAAGATGAACAGGCTAGGAAAGGTAGGCTTTGAGCTACTAGAAAGCTTCTTCGTATTCTGGGGTTTACTGATTACTTTTCTTTCTCTTTATCATCGAGAAGAATTCGAAACACTTATTGGTGGCTTGGGATATAAACTTGCTTAGTACAGCAACCCATCCTGTAAGCCGATGGATTTCTTAGATCACGCTGGAGGGACTTTGATGAACATATGAAAATGCATATTTATTAAGAGATTCAGTCACCATTTAATATCACTAATTTTAGCATTTTTGTACTTTTAGCTTGAAATAAAGTGTTCTCTTTAAATTATGATTAATGAATGTTATTTGCAGAGGTTTAGGTAAAATAGACATAACTCTTAATGTATAAATTAAGATGAAGAAATTCTTGAACCTAGAGTAACATCACTCAATCTTACACAAACTTGAAGAACAGTTGAAAAGTCAAATCCAACATGTTATGGGCCAAAAATGGAGATACAATAGAATTGGGTTATAACTTATGCTCAGCTTGACCCAACTCATGTATTTAAACCGTATTTCATAAAATACTTATCCAATTGGTATAATTCTTAAAGATGTGAAATACTGACTTAATTATCAACAACTCTTATGTTGACAGTAAAGTCCAAATCAACAGTTATTATTGACCAAATTATATTGCAAATGGGTAAAAGGGTTATTGGCTGAAATTTGACATATCTTTGGTATTTTGCCCATATATCATTGGATACTCATCAAATTTGCATGAACCTGGTGGCTATGGAAAGAAGAGACAAAATATTACAACTTTCATGTCATCCACAAAGGCTACATCGGTCATTTTCATTATAAAAAAAGTGCTGCAAGTGGGTGAACGAGTGGTTAGCCTAAATTATTAAAGATTGAAGTCACACTAAATATATTTCCATTCATTGCCTATATAAGGACACTCTTAGGGTGTTTTCAACATTAGATAATTTTCTCTTATTTTTTTTTATTAACATGCATTGTAATATAGGCTAAAGTTCTTAGCAAGGCTAAGAGATGAACTTTTATGTTTAATAAACTTACCTCTATGCTTTGATTCTCTGTTAGGAGTTACAAATATTTGTAAGTTTGGTTGTGCCTAAACTCTTATCTATTTTATTTTCTATAATCCACATGTTCTAATTCTCATGTTTCATTTATTTTCAGTCATACTTTCTTTATGTGATTCTTGTTGAATTATAATTGTTATTAGTTACATTGTTTTACATGTTAATCTTTTACTGCAATATTGTCAATCAATATATTATCGATCTTGGATAATATGTAAAGACAATAATTGTTTGATATTCAAGTTGATTTTTTTACTGCAATATTGTCAAAATGATATATTGTCAATCTTAGATAACTTGTATAAATGAACATGGTTTGTGTTAATGTTTGGAAAGAGTTTAGTCATATCAAATACATGTGTTATCAAATATGCTATATTTTACATATCTTCTGATTGATTGTTTGGGATGTGAAACTTTTAATTGAGTTATAAATATTAAATCAAAGTGTAGAGCAGATTTATAAAGCATAATTGTGATTCTCAAAGCTTTGCTTGCATCATCATAAGATGTTTTTCTCAATTCATAAACAATTCTATCTCATCCACTTAAACCAATTAATTAATTTTATCATTTGCTACTGCTTTAATATAAACTTCACTAACTTATTTTGTCAAATGCTTCCTTGTGGGATCGACACCTCAATCTATACTGCGATAGCCACATTATATTTTGACCGTAAACAGACTTTCATCTCTAGAATAGACCAGACTTTATTTGGGTTGGCTTCTATTCTCTTCTTGCTGACCATGAAACCTAGGCATTTGCCTGATTTTACCCCAAAGGCACACTTCTCTAGGTTTAGCTTTCTAATGTTTTTTCTTAGAATTTCAAAAACTTCCCTTAAATCATTTCTATGGTCTTCCGCTTCCTTAGACTTTACTATCATGTCAACTACATATACTTCCATATTTTTACCTATCAAGGGTTTGAATAGCTTATTTACCAATCTCTGTAGGTAGCTCCTGCGTTCTTTAGGCTGAACAATATTACCTTATAGAAAGATATCCCTTTGATGGGTGATAAAAGATGTTTTCTCTTGATTCGGGGAAAATATTGGGATTTAGTTGTAACTAGAGAATACATTTGTAAAGCTAAGTAGCTCGTGCGCAACAGCAGCAATGACTAGCTGGTCAATCTTGGAGAGTGGGAAGCTATCTTTTAGGCATGCTTTGTTTAGGTCAGTAAAGTCAACGCAGATCATCCACTTCCTATTAGCCTTCTTTACCATCACAACATTGGCTAGCCAATCTGGATAGTTGACTTCCCTAATGAAGCCTGCTGTCAATAAATTTTCAACCTTAGCTACTACTACCTCGTTTCTTTTTTGATTAAATATTCTTCTCTTTTACTTGATTAGCCAAAAGGTTGGGTTTCTAGCCAATCTGTAGGAGGCCAAAGTAGGATCTATTCCAGGCACATCTTCTTAGGATCAGACAAAAAATATCCAAGAACTTCTATACTAATACAACCAGTTTTAGTGATCCGACAACTTCTTCGTGTGGGTCAACAGTAGAGATGCAGAAAGCTTTCTTTATTGATACGGCATAACAACTTCTTGCTATCTTCTGATCTCTTGTTACTGCCACTACCAATGCATCATCATGGGAATAGTTTACTCCCTGGGCATCCTCTTTCGTGAACATGATTGGAACTTCCTATTGTAGCCTTAGTTTTTTCTTCAAGGGCATGTTGCACATAAGCTAATGCCCAATCATGGTGTACCTCAAATAATTTTTTCTTTGTTGGTTAATCACCGGTTAGTATAGGTCCACTAGATATGATCATTGTGGGGTTTGACACATTTGTAAAATTAGCAGGTAAGTTATGCTGTCTATCTGCTCGAAACTCCACCAGGTAGTCGTTTTTTATTAAGGCGTCTACATGCTTTTTCAGCTCCAAACAATCTCTAGTGGCATTCACAGCAGTTTTTTGGGTTCCGTTTGTTGCTCCACCCCTTCATCTTTATTGGGGATTTTATTGAGCAAGCCTCTATTTTTAATGGCCTTATAAACATCCTCCAAGGGACACAGCTAAAGGAAGGAAGCTCCTATCTTGTGCTACTCTTATTTCTTCTATTAGGTGTTCCCTGGGATTCCTAGGACTTCGGGCGTTCAGAGTAGTTATGGAGCTGAGGTCTGTTATGTTCATTGTTCCTCCAAGTATGACGTACAATGTGTATATTCATATAGTTTACCCTTTGTTGAAGCTAGTAACCCTTATTTACCTTTTGATGTTTTTGAGGGGGTGGTGATCTCTCCCTTCTTCCCTCATATTTTTCACTTTTCCTTTAACAAATCTGACCCTAAGGGATATCTGTAGACTTCTTTGCCTCTTCCTTTTCCTCTTTTTGTATAGCAAAGTACTCTGGCGTTTTCTTGTATACTAATGTATATTTAGGGATATTGCTTTCAGACAGGTAGTACCAGTACCTATTCAACTTTAGAACTAACCTAAGTCCCTCTAATGCAATCGGCTGGTTGAACGCTCCTAGCGAGATCACCTCTTTGTTGAACCTTCGAACATAATCTTTCAGGCTCTTATTCCTTCCTGTCTGACTTGTTTAAGATATCTAAGGTCATTGGCTAATTCAGAAGAACCCTGAAGGTGTTGAGAGAAATTCTCAGTAAGCTTATGGTAAGAGGAAATGCTCTGCTACTTTATTCCTCTATACTAGAGAAAAGCTCTAAACCCTTTAGACTTACATGAAAGAGCTTACATATATGATCTTGCCTAAGTCCTAAAATGGAGAGTAGATCAGTTACCTGATCTACACAATGATTGGGGTCAATAACTCCTTGATAGATTGAAAGGTTCAATAGTCTGAACCCGTTCGAGAGTTCCATATCCGTTAACTCATCAATTATTGAAGATTTTCTCTCCTTCTCAGTTTTCTTCAAGGGAGGCTGTTCTTTCTTCTCTTTCTCTTTTAAGAGGTTTTTCAACCTCTCATCCAAATTGCAAACTTTATCTTCTAATGGTGGCTCAACGATGGGTTGTTCGATTTTTCGTTTATTTCTCATTACTTGGTTAGAGTCCCCAACTAGTGATATTTCTCATTCAAGAGGCGTTTGGTTGCGTCTCACAACCCTAGTTAGATAATGCAAGGTTTTATAACCTTTCCCTCCAGTCTAACCATTTTTGAATCTAAACTTCTACGACTCGTGGTTCTCTTCTGCAATTATTTCTCACTTCTCATCCTTCTCTCCCCCTATTTTTGATCAACTAGACCATGAGTTACCTTAAGTCTTCATTTTATTCTCTTGGACGAATCTTACCCTAAGTGACATATGTAGACTTCTTTGTCCCTTCTTTTTCCTCTTCCTCTATAACAATGTACTTTGGTATTTTCCTGTATACTACCGTATAATTAGGGATATTACTTTCACATAGGTAGTACCAGTACCTGTTCAGCTTTAGAATTGACCTAAGTACCTCTAATGCCATCGGTTGCTCAAATGTTCCTAATGAGATAACCTCTTTGTTGAACTTTCAAACATAGTCTTTCAAGCTCTCATTCCTTCCTGTCTAACTTGTTTAAGCTGCCTAAGGTCATTGGCTAATTCAAAAGAACACTGAAAGAGTTAAGAGAACTTCTTAGTAAGCTTATGGTAAGAGGAAATGCTCAACTACTTTAATCCTCTATACCAGAGAAAAGCCAAACCCTTTAGACTTATATGAAAGAGATTGCACATATGATGTTGCCTAAGTCCTACAATGGAGAGTAGATTAGTTACCTGATCTGCACAATTATTAGGGTCAATAACTTCTCGATAAATTTAAAGGTTCAATAGTCTAAACTCGTTCGATAGTTCCATATCCGTTAACTAATCAATTAGTGAAGATTTCCTCTCCTTCTCAGTTTTCTTCGGGGGAGGCTGTTCTTTCTTCTCTTTCTCTTTTAAGAGGTTTTTCAACCTCTCATCCAAATTGCAAACTTTATCTTCTAGTGGTGGCTCAACGATGGGTTGTTCGATTTTTCGTTTATTTCTCATTACTTGGTTAGAGTCCCCAACTAGTGATATTTCTCATTCAAGAGGCGTTTGGTTGCGTCTCACAACCCTAGTTAGATAATGCAAGGTTTTATAACCTTTCCCTCCAGTCTAACCATTTTTGAATCTAAACTTCTACGACTCGTGGTTCTCTTCTGCAATTATTTCTCACTTCTCATCCTTCTCTCCCCCTATTTTTGATCAACTAGACCATGAGTTACCTTAAGTCTTCTTTTTATTCTCTTGGACGAATCTTACCCTAAGTGACATATGTAGACTTCTTTGCCCCTTCTTTTTCCTCTTCCTCTATAACAATGTACTTTGGTATTTTCCTGTATACTACCGTATAATTAGGGATATTACTTTCACATAGGTAGTACCAGTACCTGTTCAGCTTTAGAATTGACCTAAGTACCTCTAATGCCATCGGTTGCTCAAATGTTCCTAATGAGATAATCTCTTTGTTGAACTTTCAAACATAGTCTTTCAAGCTCTCATTCCTTCCTGTCTAACTTGTTTAAGCTGCCTAAGGTCATTGGCTAATTCAAAAGAACCCTGAAAGAGTTGAGAGAACTTCTTAGTAAGCTTATGGTAAGAGGAAATGCTCAACTACTTTAATCCTCTATACCAGAGAAAAGCCAAACCCTTTAGACTTATATGAAAGAGATTGCACATATGATGTTGCCTAAGTCCTACAATGGAGAGTAGATTAGTTACCTGATCTACACAATTATTAGGGTCAATAACTTCTCGATAAATTTAAAGGTTCAATAGTCTAAACTCGTTCGAGAGTTCCATATCCGTTAACTAATCAATTAGTGAAGATTTCCTCTCATTCTCAGTTTTCTTCGGGGGAGGCTGTTCTTTCTTTTCTTTCTCTTCTAAGAGGTTTTTCAACCTCTCCTAAAATAGTAAACTTTATCTTCTAGTGGCAGCTCGATGATGGGCTGTTCAATTTTTTGCTTATTTCACATTACTTGGTTAGAGTCCCCAACTCGTGATATTTCTCAATCAAGAGGCACTTGGCTGTGTCTTACAACTCTAGTCGAATCATGCAAGGTTTTATAACCTTTCCCTCTAGTCTAACCGATTTTGAACCTAAACTTCTACGGCATGTGGTTCTTTTCTGCCATTATATCTCACTTCTCCTCTTTCTCTCCCTCTATTTTTGATCAACTCGACCATGAGTTGCCTTAGTTCTTCTCTTTCTTCTCTTGGGTAAATCTTACCTTAAGAGACATCTGTAGACTTCTTTGCCTTTTCTTTTTTCTCTTCCTCTATAGCAATGTACTTTGGTATTTTCTTGTATACTACCGTATAATTAGGGATATAGCTTTCATAAAGGTAGTACCAGTACCTGTTCAGCTTTAGAACTGACCTAAGTGCCTGTAATGCCATCGGCTGCTCGAATGCTCCTAGCGCGATAACCTCTTTGTTGAACCTTCAAACATAATCTTTCAAGCTCTCATTCCTTCCTGTCTGACTTGTTTAAGCTGCCTAAGGTCATTGGCTACTTCACAAGAACCCTGAAAGTGTTAAGAGAACTTCTCAGTAAGCTTATGGTAAGAGTAAATACTCTGCTACTTTAATCTTCTATATTAGAGAAAAGCCAAACCCTTTAGACTTATATGAAAGAGATTACACATATGATCTTGCCTAAGTCTTACGATAGAGAGTAGACCAGTTACCTGATCTACACAATGATTGGGGTCAATAACTCCTCGATAGATTGAAAGGTTCAATAATCTGAAGTCGTTCGGGAGTTCCATATCTATCAGCTCATCAATTAGTGAAGATTTCCTCTCATTCTCATTTTCTTCGAGGGAGGCTGTTCTTTCTTCTATCTCTTCTAAGTGGTTTTTCAACCTCTTCTCCAAGTTCTAAACTTTATCTTCTAGTGGCAGCTCGATGATGGGTTGTTCAATTTTTTGCTTATTTCCCATTACTTGGTTAGACTCCCCAACTCATGATATTTCTCGTTCAAGAGGCGCTTGGTTGTGTCTCACAACCCCAGTCGGATAATGCAAGGTTTTATAAACTTTCCCTCCAGTCTAACCGATTTTGAATATAAACTTCTATGACTTATGGTTCTCTTCTACCCTTATTTCTCACTTCTCCTCCTCTCCCCCCATTTGTGATCAACCTGACCATGAGTTGCCTTAGTTCTTCTATTTCTTCTCTTGGACAAATCTTACCCTAAGGGACATCTGTAGACTTTTTTTTCTTCTTACTTTTCCTCTTCCTCTATAGTAATCTACTTTGGCATTTTCTTGTATACTACCGTATAATTAGGGATATTGCTTTTATATAGGTAGTACCAGTACTTATTCAACTTTAGAATTGACCTAAGTACTTCTAATGCCATCGGCTGCTCGAATGTTCCTAGCGAGATAACCTCTTTGTTGAACCCTTCAAACATAGTCTTTCAAGCTCTCATTCCTTCCTGTCTAACTTGTTTAAGCTGCCTAAGGTCATTGGCTAATTCAAAAGAACCCTGAAAGAGTTGAGAGAACTTCTCAGTAAGCTTATGGTAAGAGGAAATGCTTTACTACTTTAATCTTCTATACCAGAGAAAAGCCAAACCCTTTAGACTTATATGAAAGAGATTGCACATATGATCTTGCCTAAGTCCTATAATGGAAAGTAGATCAATTACCTGATCTAGATAATAATTGAGGTCAATAACTCATCGATAGATTGAAACGTTCAATAGTCTGAACCCGTTCGGGAGTTCCATATCCATTAGCTCGTTAATTAGTGAAGATTTCCTCTCATTCTCAGTTTTCTTTGAGGGAGGCTGTTCTTTCTTCTCTCTCTTCTAAGTGGTTTTTCAACCTTTCCTCCAAATTGTAAACTTTATCTTCTAATGGCAGCTCAACGATGGGCTGTTCAATTTTTTGCTTATTTCCCATTACTTGGTTAGAGTCCCCAACTCGTGATATTTCTCGATCAAGAGGCACTTGGCTGTGTCTTACAACTCTAGTCGAATCATGCAAGGTTTTATAACCTTTCCCTCTAGTCTAACCGATTTTGAACCTAAACTTCTACGGTGTGTGGTTCTTTTCTGCCATTATATCTCACTTCTCCTCCTTCTCTCCCTCTATTTTTTATCAACTCGACCATGAGTTGCCTTAGTTCTTTTCTTTCTGCTCTTGGACGAATCTGACCCCAAGGGATATCTGTAGACTTCTTTGCCTCTTTATTTTCCTCTTCCTCTATAGCAATGTACTTTGACATTTTCTTGTATACTACCGTATTATTGAGGATATTGCTTTCAGACAGGTAGTACAATACATGTTCAGCTTTAAAATTGACCTAAGTGCCTCTAATTCAATTGGGAGGTTGAATACTCCTAGCGAGATCACCTCTTTGTTGAACTTTCAAGCATAATCTTTCAGGCTCTCATTCCTTCCGGTCTCACTTGTTTAAGCTGCCTAAGGTTATTGGCTACTTTACAAGAACCCTAAAAATGTTGAGAGAACTTCTTAGTAAGATTATGGTAAGAGAAAATGTTCTGCTACTTTAATTATGTATACCAGAGAAAAGCCAAACCCTTTAGACTTATATGAAAGAGATTGCACATATGATCTTGCCTAAGTCTTATAATGGAAAGTAGATCAGTTACTTGATCTAAACAATAATTGGGGTCAATAACTCATCGATAGATTGAAACGTTCAATAGTCTAAACCCGTTCGGGAGTTCCATATCCATTAGCTCGTCAATTAGTGAAGATTTCCTCTCATTCTCAGTTTTCTTTGAGGGAGGCTGTTCTTTCTTCTCTTTCTCTTCTAAGAGATTTTTCAACCTCTTCTACAAATTGTAAACTTTATCTTCTAGTGTCGGCTCGACGATGGGTTGTTCTATTTTTTGCGTATTTCCCATTACTTGATTAGAGTCCCCAACTTGTGATATTTCTCATTCAAGAGGCACTTGGCTGTGTCTCACAATCCCAGCCGGATCATGCAAGGTTTTATAACCTTTCCCTCAAGTCTAACCAATTTTGAATCTAAAGTTCAACGGCTCGTGGTTCTCTTATGCTATTATTTCTCACTTCTCCTCCTTCTCTCCCCATATTTTTTATCAACTCGACCTTGGATTGCCTTAGTTCTTCTCTTTCTTCTCTTGGACAAATCTGGCTCCAAGGTCTTGCCGGGGATCTAATATATGTGGGTGTATGTATATGTGATTGTATTTATTTCCTAAAATACGTATCATATACATATTTTATGCTGCGGAAGCGTAAATTATACAATAAACACAATAAATAAAATATATTAATCACATTAATATATTAGAGAAGTTGAGAAATCACCTGATCGTGTAACGTTATACACATATTTTCTCGTAGTCTGCATGGAGAGCAACTTACGGGCAGTTTTAGTCACTAACATGGTGAGCTTGGTGAGCTAGAATGACAGCCTTATATCCGACACTGGGTTTAACTCTTAAACCCCAAAATGGCCGAGTATGTGTATTTATCCTTTTCTCTAAAATAATAAGAAATAGAGATTAAAGCAATTTACAATTGCTTCTCTTGGTACTATAGAGAAAAGTAAAACAATTTCATTTTCCTTTTTTTCTTTTTTTTTTTCCTTCTTCTTCTTGGCGCTATTTCCTTTCTTTCTCTCTCTCTTTCTCTCTTTCTCCATTTTCCTATCACTGCCGACATTTAAGGGAATTGAAAACAATTCAATTTCCTTTCATTTCTCTCGGCACCAAATACACACACTTCACAAAACTCATCTCTCTCTATTTATATCTCATATAAATAAAATAATAATATATTATAATGAGAGATAATAATTATTTAATAATTAAATAATTATAGTATGAAATGACTATTTTACCCCTCATAAATAGTTACTAAGTCTACTCCTAGTAGGTCCTACCAAATCCCACACTTGGGTAAACTCAACCGAGGGTTCACAATGTGCTATGTGTTATTATACAATTAGTAAATAACAATTATTGACTAATTGTTATATTTAACACTTAAATACAGACACGTACGCATTCCCGTAGTTGTGCTAAATATTGTTGGATTAAGCAATTTAATCTAGCACGTTGCCCTAGTGCACAATGAGTACACTCCATATCGCGAAACTCCCTAAGTCCTATGCCCGATTCGTCAAATAGAACTATTTTATAAGTCTGTGAGCAATGCCCTATGCATACGTCACGAATATACAAATCAACGCATTGAACCATGCAAGCTGAGATTACAACGCATATGTATAGTCCTTCCGTCATGATATCCTGGATGTGTGGGGATATAGATTATCACCGTCAAATCCCCATGTGCTCATCCATGTCTTATCTCCAGACTCGTATCTCACATAACAATATGTGCAAACTCTTTTGTCATATTGTTCTATCCTGACGGAACTCTTTTCCGTGATTAATACTTGTGGCTACAAGATTTTTCAAGATACAGCCTCAAAGCATTTGGATATTAAACTCTCTATGCGAGTTGGCGGATTTCATATTTGTACACACTAGACTCCATAAGCATCAAACCATACCCAGCGATACCTAGCAGTCACACCATGAAATGTCTATGACATGTGTGGAATCAAAGTATCGTGGATCACTTACAAGCCCACCATGGCACGTAGCTTAAAGGACCACGTATACTACTTAACTCTAGAGGACCCTTTGTTGACGGCTTAGATGGAGTGTCTATCGGAGGCCCTCGTGAGTCTGTCCCATATCCAATCCTAACTTGATACTCATATGTCAATGTAAGCTCTAAGCTCACGGTATGCTAGGAATGACCATCTATACCCTATAGGTACAACATATGTTGATCTATATATAAAGGTATCCACCGACAGACCCGTATTGATAGAAATAGACCAGGAAAAATTATTCGAGAACATATTTGTACAACTAGTATTTCCTGGCACCCGATTGCAACTCTTGCAATTATGCAGTTACAAGTATATTCCTAGGCCTATGTCCCATTACAGATAAGGCTCTAACTCTTGGATCTTCACTGAGTATTATAACCAGCTAACACTTAACTGTGCTATATATTTAACATTTATATCTCTCAGGGTGGCTTACTATGAGCCCTTATTTAAACTTCTTTAGATCTGATCTAAACTCCTTCAGATCGTACAATGTCCGTAATGTTACATTGTATAGTACCATATAAATGCTCGGTAAGACTATTTATATCTCTCAGCATAGTTTCCTTCAATTCCTTTAATCGCTTTCAAGCGTCATGTGCCACATTCTCCAGATAGAACTTGCGTTTCAGCTCCTATTGCAATTCTGCCTAGGTAATGATTATGCAGGTACTCTTGCATATCTCTTCACTCTTCCTATGCCACCATAGAATTGCATAATCGAAAAGATATAAGGTCGTGGTATTTACTTTGTCTTCGTCCCGCATGCCCATGGCGTCGAAGTATCTTTCCATCTGCCAAAAGTAATTGTCGTGCTCTTTGGTGTTTCGCTTGCCGCTAAACTTCTATGGTTTAAGAGCCTCAACTCTTGGCATCCCTTGAGTAGCAACAAACCCATTCGCTACTGCTCGCTTACATAATACCACGTCCTTATTGGTAGCATCAAACCCTCTACCCGGCTCCTCTACTTCAGCTTGAACTTTATCCATGGTGGTGTATACCTTCTCTTATAAAGCCTTGACTCAGTCACGCTACCGATCATTGTAACTCTCGATGGATGTGTCGATAAGGAAGCGTAACTTGTCTCCTTGAGTGTCGAGTCCTACCTCGAGCTTCTCTACTTGCTGCTTCAACTACCTTAGATGATTCGTCACCTTTCCCACTATGCCACCGAGCATTTTCACCATATTCCCCAACTCATGCCCTGGATTAATAGACTTTTTGTAAGGTACACTACCATGTCTCTTAGCTTTAGGGTTCCTACTCTTCTCTTTAGTCAAATCTGACGGCATTTCGGCGTCTTTCCCCCATCTTCTTTGAACCCGTTCTGATACCCAATGTCACGGACCTTTCAAGAACCATGCGGCCTTAAACGTGTTGCATATTAAGCAACCTAGAAAACCACATAAAGAAGAATGAAACAAGCTCACAAAGGTGTTTGAGGAAAAACTCTCTATATTGCTGAAGAGAAATACAAGCTATGAGATTGTGTTGTGCTTTGTACAACTGACGGTCTTTCCCTTATATACTAACAACCCTATACAATCGACGGTCGAGATCTAAACGATCTAAGGTGTATATACAAGATGGAATAATATACCATGGAATATTCCTAGATGCCATCACATATGCTATAGAATATTCCCCTTCCAAATAGGGGTTAACAACTCTAATAAGTCGCGGGCTTGACCCAAATCTTCACTTATGTCAGCGGGTCTTCTAGAAGCTTCGGTCTGCAAACCGTTTTAACAGCCCATATAGCCTTTAGGAGGCTTTTGTCACACAAGTGTTTGAGAAAATACTTGAGAACACTTGGGGCGTGACATTTAGCAAACATCTCTTTAAACTTCTCCAAGAATATTGCTGCTTTATCCTTAACTTAACATTGTTTCTTAGTATCTGCCAAATCTTTCTTAAGGTTAGAAACTTTTAGACTGTCATAAATCAACCCAAGAATAACTTTACGATAGAGTGAAATCATACACCACTAAAAGAAATAAAAAGTAGTACATCATTACACAAAGAATGAAATCCCACATAAATGAAAGTACATCATTACACAAAGAATGGAATCCCACATAAATGAAATAAAGAAATAAGGAGAATACCTCAATCGCGCTCGTAAATGACATATGGAACGTAGAAAAAGAACCTCAATCCCACATCTCATAAGCTTGAAAATGACCAATTAAATGTTCTATTTCCCTGAAAAATGAAGAAAATGTTGACATTTACCTCAGAAAAAACTAGAGAAGCAACCCAAACTCATTATTAGAGGGTTCCCTATTACTAGTTCATGAATAGAGTCCCAATTAACTGGTTCTTCCTTTAACAGTGTAGGACTAAATCTGGTTGAGAACAGTCAACTGGTTGTTTTCCATTCTCTTTTATAGTAGAAGGTCTTCGAGGAGTAGTCCTCGAAGCATCTCGTCAACCAATGGCAATAAAATAACTATGATCAAGAGTGTTAGTTTGGACTTGTTAACCTTGACCAGTGGTACCTCTAGCAAATCTTCAAAAAAGGGGATGATCAGAAGATGGCTCCTCCTAGCGACTATGCTTTCTGTTGCCATCATCACCTTACATATCTACCAAGAAAACAAAAGGCAAATATCAATATCAAGAGGTTAGAAAGAGAGATAACACACACTCCATTCCTAAAGGTGACTCATCCTAATTGAGAAACACATTTATTGTTCTTCCTCACCAAATGGACCTCCTTACTATTACTCAATTCAATCTTAATCGTCATTGAAAATTGAGAGACCAATGTTCGCCCCTGAATTTTGGCTTATAGGGCCCAAAGTCTTCGATCTATAAGGCACAAATACCTTAGCCTATAAAGCCCAAAGAGGGTCTCAATCTATATGACTCAAGAAGAAAATATTGGCCTATAAAATGTCCTCGAGCTTTAGGGTTACCATTGATACAGTTTAGAAAGAAAATGGCTGAGTGAGGGTTTTAATAGTTTCTGATCTATCAATCACATATTATGCATTTATAAGTTCATGCTAGTTATTATGTCTTACAAATTTTGGATATTGTTTTTCAAAGATGTAAATAAATCCCACTCGGCAAGATTTCATCGGCATATGATGTTAGAAACCATTTTACAGCTTTATACAAGTTTTAGAAGCATAATTTATACATGTCTTTTAGAATTTAATATTTATGCAGAATTTTATTTTATTTGAAATCTTAAATGCACTCACTTAGCTCTTTTAGCTCACTCGTTTTGTGTTTTATGTTTTCTAAACTCCCTTTCCAGGTGCAGGCCTCGGTACGCAAGCTGCTGATTCTTCTACTACTGATTAGTGGGCTAAATCTGAAGATCATTTTTTAAATGTAAATGTGCTAAGTAGCATTTTTTTTACTTTCTGAATAGTAGTTATCGGCTTGTGTATTTACACATATGTTTTGACAAACAATAAGAGATTTCGATATTATGATGGTCGTTTTACTTTTTTTTTTATAGTATGCTAGTTTTGTGATCAAAATGAAATTATTGAGTTATGTTGGAATTGGTTTTAAAAAGGACTGAAGGTCCTATTTGGTAGTATTGAAAAGCAGTTTGAAATAGAAGTGCAATTTCTATGCAAGTTTTATATTGAATTTAAAAAAAAAAACAGGCGCAACTCTGCCTGTTTTTTTTTAAAAAAAATTTAAGAAGTCAATTTCACTTATATTTCAAGAGTTTCTCAGTAATAGCAAGAGCCTCGTATAATTTCTCAACTTACACAGTTAAATTATGAGAAACTTCCGTTGGGGTGCCTGGCAGGGCCGCTAGGATCTACAGTAGGGGGTCTTAGGGTAGGTCCTGTCAATACCAAGTGTAAAGCCTACGAGGTTTAAGACCAAATTAGTAGCACAAAGTTTCACTCAATATGAGAGAGTTAATTTTCATGAAATATTCTCACCTATAGTTATGCATACACATATTAGGATTGCATACACATATTTATTGAAGAAGTCATGGTATATGAGATTTGATAACTTTGTGTTGACTTATGGTTTCAATAGGAGCAAGTATAATGGATGTGTGTACTTTAAGACCTTAAGTAGAGGACTGGATATGCATTTACTTTTATGTGTGGATGATATACTAATTGCATGTAAAAATATAGAAGAAAATATATAAGCAGAAAAAACACTTGAGTGGCGAGTTAGAGATGAAGGATTTCTAAGCAATCAAATAATCTTATGTATAGATATTGTAAGGGAAAGATTATATGTTATTTTCTTGTCCCGAAAGAGATATATATTCAAGATACTTGAGAGATTTGGTATGTCTGATGCGAAAGTTGTCTCTACTCTTTCAGTCATGTATTTTAAACTATCAATAGCACAATCGCCAACAACTAAAAAAGAGAAACTATAATTGCTTAAGGTACTATATGCCAGCACTATTAAGAGCATCATATATGCGATGGTTTATACAATGTTGAAGAAGTCATCAGCATTATGAGTAGGTACATGGCAAATTCAGAAAAGAACATTGACTTGGGGTTGAGTAGATATTGAGATACTATAAGGGCACATCTGATCATGGGTTATGTATAGAATGGATGAGAAAGATGATGAGAAGGTAAAATGATATGTGGACTCAAATTATGTTGGTGACCTCAAAAAGAGAATATCGTTAACTAGGTATATAGTCATGGTATTTAGATGTAGTGTGTGCTAGAGATATGTGTTACAGCACGTAGTGGAACTATTTACTACGGAGGTGGAGTATATAGCTGCATGAGAAGCTATTAAGGAGGCCGTGTAATTACAAGGGATCTGCACAAAGATGATAGCTATTAAAGACATTAACACTAGTATGTATCGCGATAGCTAAAGTGCTATACATTTAAGCAAGCATAAAGTATTTCATAAGAGGTTAAAACATACTAAATGCAACTTCATTTCATTAGAGAGATTGTACAAAGTAGCAAGATTAGTCTAACAAAGATTTTGCTGTTTGAAAATTCTGCAGATATGTTGACTAAGCCACTGCTCTCAGTTAAGTTCGTCTTAAGTAAGGATTTAATCAGTCATCGTTATGTGAGAGAGAAGATGATTCTAAGATGAAGAATTCATAAAAGCTTCTTGGATGATTTTGAATCAATGAGAGGATTTGTGAAAATAAAATGATTAAAAATCATAAATAAAATAATTTGGAGTTGAACCAATGAAAAGGGAAAATGCGAAGAGCAAGGATGTTCACAAGACAAAAGGAGAACTTCGCAGCACTAAAAAGCCACGGTTGTGGCATCAATTCTATTATGTATGACACCGCGACACCAGAACCTAGTGTTGCAATACCCAAAAGCTGGCACCGTTGCATTAGTATAACTTGTCCCATTTTTTGGACTCCTATGTTGTTTCAAATACCCTATATTGTTCTAACTTGTATTAGAGTTAACTTAGAATGTATGTAGGCTATATAAGGCCTTATTTTGGCTTAAAAAGATTATCACCAACATTGAGCATTTGTAATCCATTTGAGAGAAAAAGAGTTCTTTGTATTTCTTTGTAGAGAGAGTTATTTGTGAATTATTATTGATTCAATAAAAGAAGCGTGGACCTTGATCCATCATGGACGTAGGCAATTGTCTAACCACATAAATACTTTTGTGTAGTTTTCTTCTTTTTTGTTTTTTTAATTCTCTTTATACTTTCATTATTGCTGCAATATCATACTTGGTAAAATATTTCCATCAACAGACAATGTATTAATTCAAAAAGAAAAGAAAAAAAAAGAAGAGGAAACATGAAACTCATGAAGTAGAGATGACTCGCAAAGAAAATGGTGATTCAATGGTGAATGGCGAATAATGATCAACTAAAAAGAACCAGTAAGGAGGAGAGATGACGACAAAGATGGTATGCGATGGCAAGTGATTGATGAATATAAGGATTATGTTAGGGTAATCAAGAATTTTCTTTTAAAAGAGTAATTAAGAACTTTTTTTCTCTTCTTTTTAAAATAAAATAAAGTGTTTTTAATTATATGTATTTTGTTTTCTTTAAATAAAAATTAATGATTCTTATTTATGATAGGCCTTTTTCTAGTTATACACAAGGTCAGAAATGGATTTTTGTTTTTGGAAATGCACCTTAGTGGTTGTTACTCCAATCAAGATTGAATATTTGAAAGTGGTTACAGATAAGGGAAAATATAAATTGAGTCATGTAAACATTAGAATGTACTTTAAAGGTTCCCATATTTTTTAAAAAAAAATCCACTTTAATCCCTATTACTATGATGGTTCTATTAAATATTTATTGCGTTGGGTACTTTTACTATAATATCCTTTGGTGTGATATTTTACAAGTATAATAATTCAAAAACTAAAATAAGAAATATAAAATTTTCAATTCCATTCCCCTCACCCCCTCCCCCATTTCCTTTTCCCAACAAACAAAATAAAAAAAGCACTCTCGTGCCACCCCCTCCTCCCCTCAGCCAAATTAAATTTTAGCTTCTATAATTTTTAAATCAAATTACATAAAATATTTAAAAAAATATTACTCCTATTTTTTCAGTATTTTCAAGTTTTTCTATACCACACCTAAATCAACATTTCAAATCATCTAAAAAATATTTATAATAATTAAATTATATAAAATACAATATCACCAATCACCAAACCATCTTCAAATAATACCACAAGTTACCAAACTATTATCCAACAATAACAAATTAATATTTTAGTTTTTCTTTCTTCTCACATACTGATGGAAGGGATGAAAAGATGGAGGTGGGTGTAGCAACAATAGAGGTGAGAGATGTGGGGGTGGGGCTAAGGGTGTGGGGTTAGTTTTAGGGATGGGGAACCTGGGGAGTGGTGCGAGGTGTTGGATTGTGGAGTGGTTTTGAGGGGGAATGCTAGTTTGGCGGGGGCTGGGTAGATGGGGTGGAGTGAGGCCTTTTTTGTGTAGGTGTGTGTATATGTGAGGGGTGGTTAGTTTTAGGGGAAATGTTTAATATTTCTTTTAAAAGTAAAATATGATGATATAGGATTATTTTGCACATAAAAAGTAAATATTAAATAAAACTGTCATAACAATAAAGGCTAAAATAAAATTTTAAAAAACAAAAGACTTTTAAGGTAAATGCTAATGTTTATAAAGACTAAACTGGTATTTTCTCTTGTGGAGAAAGCAAAAGAAAGAAATCCATATAAGTCTTTTGTAATAGGTGAGTACCAAGATATATATATATATATATATATTGAATAAATGTGATTTTAAATGAGTTTGTCTTTTGTAGTAGTCTTTTATACAAGTGTCATATTAATGTTGTACTAGGTATCTTATAATGGGAGCCACTTTTATATATTTACTTATGTCATACATAATGTGTTTAGGTCATGACATGATTATTAATTGTGACCTTGTTATTTGATTGTGTGTTCTTTGCTTAGTTTCTTCTACTTTTCTATATCTATAAATATAAATTCCATTTATATGTTTAATGATGCAAAATTTAAGGACTGGAAAAATAATATTATGATTGTTCTCGGTTGAATGAATCTTAACTTTGCACTTTAGATAGAACGACCTTTTACTCTCAATGATCTAAGTTCTATTAAGAATAAAGACTTAAAGAAGTGGGATTGTTCTAATCACCTGTGTCTTATGATCATGAAACTTACTATTCTAAAAACCTTTAGAGGTACTATTTCTGAGGAAGAAAATAGTAAAAAATTCCTTAAGAAAATTGAAAAGCAATTTACTAAAAACAAAAGGCCGAAACAAGTATGTACTGGCTAGCCTTGTTTCAATAAAGTAAAAAGGAAAATAGAATATAAGAGAGTACATTATAGAGATGTCTAATATCGCTTTTAAACTATATGCATTAAAGTTTGAGCTGTCTATTAACTGCTCATGTATCTAGTTCTAATTTCTCTTCCTATATAATACAATCAATTTAAATTAAGTTACAACACATAAGAGGATAAATAGAATCTTAATGAGCTCAGTTCACATTGTATGTAAGAAAAAAATATATTAAAGCGAGAAAAGACTGAAAGTGCTCATTTAAAAAATACTTCTCAAAATAAAGAATGTAAGAACAATAGCAAACAGAAAGGAAAAAAAGGCCCAAGAAAGAAACACTTACTAAACAAAGAAGGCTAAAAAGTAAAATCACTAAGTTGTAAGAAAGTGGAATTTTTGCATCACGAGAATAATTTCTCTTCGAAAAATGGCAATAGGAAATGAAAAGTGGAGAATTGAAAAAGCCATTAGACAATATATACAACCACAGAAAGAGGGATCTTAGTCACTGATTCAAAAATTTAAAATTGAAAGCACTATTAAAGGAAGATCTCTTTAGCCAAACTATGTGACAGACAAATTCCCAAGATGACAACACGTCACCTAAAAAGGAATAACTACTAATTAAAATTGTCAGGCAACGGTGAATTTATCTAGAGATTACGAATAGTTTAGTGTAATAAAAGGCACGACTGAAAATAGAACTCCAATCTTCGCCATAAAATGCACGTCCACTTGAACGCGGACCTAAAAAGCATTTACTTACAAAGAAGCCTACCAGACAAAAAGAAATCATAAAGACCCAAAAAGAGATCAAGGATATTGGTCGAACACACCTAAAGGCACTCCAATGTGCATCTCAATCCAGGATCACTATTTATAAAATTTTTGGTATTAATAAGTTAACCCTAAAAACTAAAAATTTTACGTTCCCTCTTGAATTTTAGCTTATAAGGTCCAAAAGCTCCAGCCTATTAGACCTAAAAAGACTATGGCTCACACAACCTACAAGGTTTTAGTCCACAAAGGCCCAAAAGAGAATATTGACCCAAATTTGTCCTTGACCCATAGGCACCCTCTCTGAACTAGTTAAAACATTAATTGAAGCCTAACTATCCTATTTGATTAGACTCCAAACAGAGAGCAAATGATCTACAATCTTCGAACTAGTCAGAATATTGGCCTAACATGGCTACCGTGTACAGTCAGACTCTAAGATGGAGACCTACACTCTCGTCGAGCTGGTCAGAACATTGGTCAAGCTCAATTACCCTGCTTAATTAGACTCACCAGAGTTGGTCATAAAGGATCATAAATCAGCTACATTATTCGACCAGACACCAAAATTTTAGGATATTATCTTTACATATATTAAGCACAAGTCTAAATTTGACCACACAAAAAAGTCAAAGGAAATTTGCTAAAAGGATTTAACTTATGATAATCATAAAGAGTTGTAAATAATGTTTAGCTTATCTTAGAAAGATCCCTCAATTTAATAGATATCCCAAAAATTATGGTACAAGTACTATTAAGACAAGAACAAATATAACGCAATTTAGGTAAAACTCAAATAGCAGAATCCTAAAATAGAATGTCTATAAGGCTTCTAAATTATAATAGGGTTTCAAGTGCTTTGAGTTAAACTTACATCCCCTCCCTATAAATAGGGGAAGAAATTCTATACTAGAAAGAAAAAAAGATAGACAAACAATAAGGCTCACATATATATAAAGAAAAAGAGATACATAGAATCACACATTCTGCATTCTAAAAAAATGCTTCATAATACTCTAAAGGGTCTAAATTCTTAGGATTTCCATTCTCAAGGCCACGAAACTATTTATATTGATCCCATATACTAAAATCTTTTTACATTTTAGCCCATTATTTTTTTGGACAGTTGTTGACTTAAAGATCGTAGTGTCTATGTAAAAAAAAAATTGACGTAACCTCACTTTGCTTTGGCAGGATTCTCATCAAACGAAGCATTTGTGGGAGAAAAAGACAATCAAATCAGTTATCTTGTCCTATCCTTAGAGTTATAATCCAACTTTCCAACAATCAAATAAATTTAACTCGTATAGCTCTCAAATTACTAAATTTTGGAGACAATAATTATATATAATAAATATTTCAAAAATCAATTTCAATTAAAATGGGAGACAGACTTGTAATAATTTTATGAGAAATTCTCCGAGTTGACCATTAATTTAATATGAATTTTTATTTTAACCGAAGTCAAATATTTTAAATTATACTAACCAAATATACGTGACAATTACTATTTTACCCTTATTACAATTTTAATAAATTTTTGTTGTTATTAAATTTTTTATTTTATTTTATATAAATTAATTAAGAATATAAATTTTTAAATAATTAAATTTTTAAATAATTATAAAATGATATTATTTATAATAATAATAATTAAAAAAATAATAATATAAATTATAAAAACAGAAAACAATGCTTGCTGGACGCATGCCTGGGCGGGCGCCCAGCGAGCACCCAGTTGAATTTTTTTTAATAAACAAATTTAAAAATAAAATAAATAGTTATATATTAATTAAATATTATTTATAAATAAATTAAAAATAAAATTTTCTTTAAAAAAATAGAAAGCCTTGAGCGCATGCATTAGGCGTACGCCTAAGGCATGCGCCCAACAACGCTTTGCTTTGGGCGCATGCATTGGGCACGCACTCAAAGCAAATTTTTTATTTTATTTTATTTTATTTAAATATATAAACCATCCCAACTCTAAATATATTTTTTCTTTTATTACCCCTCACAATATTATCTCTCTCGTTTTATTCTCAAACCCACTTGTAAAACTTAAAATCTTAGATCTACTGCCAATTTTGAAGATTAATTTGAATTTTTCATCTTTCTGCGACGATCCAAAGATTCAAACTCGGACGAATAGCTAAAAGTTAAAAACTAGTAAGTTTTTGTTTATTTTAATTAATAGTATTATTTATATTTATTAAAATAAATGTAATGGATGAAAAATAATGAATAGATGATTAAACTCGATTATTCCAGATAGTGTGTGACTGTACATATAGCTGTTATTGCTAGGCAGTGGTTGCATATATAGTTGTTGCTGGCCGCCACCTTGTGTGCATACTAGTCACAATAAGGTGCTTGTAAAACTCAAAATCTTAGATCTACTGCCAATTTTGAAGATCAATTTGAATTTTTCATCTTTTTGCGACGATCCAAAGATTCAAACTCAGACGAATAGCTAAAGTTAAAAACTAGTAAATTTTTGTTTATTTTAATTAATAGTATTATTTATATTTATTAAAATAAATGTAATGGATGAAAAATAATGAATAAATGATTAAACTCGATTATTCCAAATAGTGTGTGACTGTACATATAGCTGTTATTGCTAGGCAGTGGTTGCATATATAGTTGTTGCTGGCCGCCACCTTGTGTGCATACCAGTCACAACAAGGTGCTCATGCACAACAATCATGAGCATCGGTTGTAACAAGGTGCTCATACGCACCACCATAACACTGTAACACCACCACCAAATATATTTATTTATTTTATATATTTAAAATGAAAATATATTTATATATAAATAGTTATATATTCAATTTTATTTTAAATTTAATTATATATAATTAAATTAAAATTATGTTATATTTTTTTCAGGTGGCGTTGATTATGTCACAAATTTCAACCATTATATGTTTTGGGGGAAGATGGGAGAGCTGTAGCGATGGTTTTGAAAGATACATTGGATATCAAAATATGCATATGATTGTTTCGAAATATTAGATACAAAGCATTGTTGAGAAGAATTTGTTATCTTTTAGGAGTTGATCAAGTGCATTATAAAGTAACTCTGAAGTTTGAGGTTCTTTCAAATACCATAAAGTTGAGACCTATTCCACTTGAAAATGACGATGATGCAATATTGTGGTTGAGCTTATAGAATAATATGGCTACACCGCTTTGTGTAACAGTAGATGCTCGAGAACTTGAAAGTAATGTAGAAGCATCAATAGAGTAAGAAGAAGGCCAACAATTTCTATCAGTAACTCCTGTGTATATTCCAAATTCTCCGAAGGATTATCATTATTCTTCTTCGATGCTCAACGAACAATGAGGCTACACATATGACCATAGTCAAATATATGGAGATGTTGGTGTTGATCTTGGCTATGATATTGATTAAAATGTTGGATATAATATAAGTAATAAGGAAAAAAATGAGGAATGTTATTAGAATGATAATCATGGTTACGAGATTGATGATGATGGTAGAAATGATGATGATGATGATTATGAAGAGAATGAGGATGTAAATGATGATGCTGGTGATGATGATGTAAGTACATTTCGAGTCAGTCATTGTTGTCTGGAGGATTGGCAGTGAAGGATGTTTTCCACATTTGTCGAATGTACTCTTAAACACAAATAAAAGATACTCGTTAAAGTCGATAATAGTTAATATACACAATGGTATGATAATATTATATGCACAATAAACGGGTAATATAATAGCTTACGTAGAAATATACATCTGCAGTTGTACAATCCTGTAAGTATATATCAGAAAACGTTCTTTGACGCAAACGCAAAACCTTCAAATATTCATTTATGTGCTGCAAAAGACACTGAATATATATAAGTTTTGATATTATTAGACAATTCACAAAACAAAAAAAAGTAAAAATAATTCCTCACCGAATCGTCAAGCTAGTTTTGTAGTATCTCATTAAACCATATGTTGTTTGAATCGAGTTCGTGCAAATGAACCCGTTGTGTTGGATCATTATTTTTTATCCAATCTAGAAGCTCAACATATTTACTCTAATTAATAGGAATCAGTTGCTCGTTTATGTCCATAGTAGGTCTTACTTGCAATTCTACAAGTTTCTTCTTCACGGGCTATTTTAACAGATTGGTATATGAACTAACTCAGGCTACTGCCTTCTACATCATCATCAAATGTAACGCTCATGAACCACAAATCCAAATCCTTATAAGTCAACTCACTTCTACCCGAAAAATATTTATGGCATAATCTATCACCTAACCCATTTACTATAGGATAATCCCCCATCCTCAAATCGGCAATCAAATAAAAACCTTGACGAGAGAATCTAATACGTCTTTTACCTATATAAAACAATAATTCTTCATATAAATTTTTGGCATGTACACATGCTAAAATACCTAAAAATAGAATATCTAATACATTCAATAAACTACCAAAACATATTATTCTAAATATTTCTATCTGTCTCGAAGTCAATTTGTTTTTTATATTTCGTATAACCCATAACTTCGAGTAAGTATGTACGTTCGCTCGGTAGAAATATTTTTCGGCAATTACGTATTCTTTTATGATATCCTACTTCCTGAAAAATTAAAAAAGTATTAATATTGACAAAATAATAATCAACATAACATATAACAATTAAATCAAAATTTAATTTAATTACAACTAACAACCTAGACAAAGTTTTTATTTACATAATTATTAAACAATTTAAATTATTAAATTAAATAATTATAAATAAACATAAACAACAAAAATTAATTGAAAATTGTTTTTTGGGGATTCTTTTTCGTGAGACGCACCGGAGCGTGCGTTTATACGCTGCTGGTGGGGAGCGAGTAGACACACGCGCCACCATATTAAGTGCAAGCCGCTTGGCGAGCGCCTGACGGTGTGGGGGGCATGCCCAATGACCTGGCCTGCGCCAACTGCGTTAGGTGCACGTCGTTTGGCGCGCGCTCAATGGCATGGGCCTAACGCGGTGGCGCGTGCGTCTACTCACCCACCACCAGCAACGTGTAGACGCACGCGCCGGCGCTTCTCACGAAAAAAAATATCGGATTCCACCATTTCCCACCATATGCTTAAATTTACACATATTTTCAACTTATACTACATCAACATCTACACATTTTTAACATAATATAAATTATAATACTCAAAAATTACAAAAATTAATTTTAAAAAATATACTTACCAATTTTCTCCTATTTATGTGTAAAATAAGAAAGATTATTGAGGGTTAACCATGAGAGAGTAGAGATAACTGTGAGAGTGAGAGAGTTAACCGTGAAAGGTAACTGTGAGAGGGAGAGTGTCGGTGGTGATTGAAAAATAAGAAAAAAAATTTGTTTATTTTATTTTATTTAGCATAAGAGTAAAATAAAAAAAAAGGTAATTAATTATAAGTGTATAAGTTATTTTGACTCATACAAATTTAAAATGGGTCAACTCAAAATTTTTTCCTAATTTAAGAGAGAAACACTTAAAACTCATTGGTCAAGTCTAAAATTCAAGTCCAATAAAACACATGCAAATGTATTAAACTCGGACCAACTTGACTCGTTTCATGGTTATATGGGAAGTAAAATATTTATTTTTAATTTAATAAATAAGTTTATTGTTAGATAATATAAAGTGTGATTTTTTTTCCTTTACGCTTTCGGGTAAAGTGTTTGTAATTGTAAGGATACAAATAATTCTGTCCCTATATTTATGATAATCCACTAATATGAGTGGCAAGTTTTTAAAAATAAAAATATATATGCTAGAATTTTATTAATTAGACTATTTTGTGTATGATATAATACCTATAATGTACTGTAGCCTTTGGTGTATTCTACGATATTGGGATCAGATTCCTAATATTAATACCAAAAAAATTTAGACCATTGGATCTATCTAATAGTGTATAATATTTATTAAAATTAAATTAAATTAATATTAAAAAAATTATCAAGTATTCAACTGGTTGTATCGGTAATTATCTATTAAAATAATGAAACCGTCTTCCTTTTCAAGTACAAAATTCATAAACCTTCTTTCTCCTTTCTCACATCCATCTCGCCGGTTCTCCATTGCCAGATCCGGCCACAGCTAAATCGTTCGGATAAAAAACATGCCATACCATCAACTCGTTCAGATTAGAACAGAACGCAGCCATAAAGCCCTCAATCAACTCAACAGTTATTGACTTCTTGCCGCTTGTGATTTGTTGTATTGCCGACCATTCGACAACCTCCATCCACCAGCTACTGTCCTGCACTTACCCTGTCCTCTAGTCAGCAGGTATAATACAATGTCACCAATTTATGCTTTAATTATTTTGATTGTTTAATAATTTTACTAAAATATCAAAACTATTATCAAAGTTATTGATGTTATTTTTTCTCCAGCTTGTAGTTTTGCAAATTATAATGAAGGATTATCTGTGGCAGATTATAATATAGTTTCATTCAGTTAAAATTTATAAGTTGTTGATGGTATAAGTTAATTGATCGCTAATGTGAACACTGCTGAGTAAATTATTTCAAACTTGTAGGGATAGTTAAACTATCAAGTATCATAAATAGAGTTGTTTGCAGAAAATGAAACTAATAAAATTCGCACATCTTCATCACTTATAGTCATTTATCATTTGATGAATGATTGAAAAATAATTTACTGATCCAATTATAATGTTTTTAATTTTGTACACAAGTAAAGCAGTCAAAGTTTACTTTTTTTACCCATCCAAAAGATTCCTCCAGGAATCATTTATTCTAATAAAAAATAAATGAGTAGGTGTAATTCTAACAATAGAAATATTCATGTATGTAGAAGACAAATAAGCTAATAAAATTGCTCAACGACAACTTCTTATTAGTTTGGGTTTTACTCAGAATGATTAGAAATATATTAAGGCATTATAGAGATTCTACTAGTAATGGATAGGATTTTAATGAATTAGTTACCTTCTAGAATCTTGAGCGGGATTTGCATTTGTATCTTTCTCTCTCTCTCTTTATTCCCCAAAGGAAGAGACATGAATATAAGGATTTAATTTATTTATGAAGTTGATGAACTCTAGAGATCCCATCAGTGGTTGGGACAGTGATGGTATAAGCAATTTTTGTATTACAAACTCGGTAAAATAATTCTTCTATGCTCTCAGAATGCTAATTTCTGAAAGTTCTTTGAAGCTGCCATTCTAAAATTTTTTGTGAGAAACTTTTATAAATAATAAAGGAAATATTGTGAAATTATTGTAGCAAATTGGCTTAGTAATTACTGTGAAATTAGTTTATTAGTCTTGAATATATGGCCTAGTAATTACTGTGAAATTAGTTTATTAATCTTGAATCTATGGCTTACTTTGGTGAGAAAGGGATCTAAGTAGATTGGGGGTCAATTTGGGGCCACTAAAATCAAGTTTGATTAGTTTTATTATAGTTGCTTTACTTTGTGGTATTCGTGCGAAATTATCTGTTATTTAGTAGTTTAATCTTTTTAGCCTTGTTAATAGAGATGTTGTATAGTCTATGTGAAACTTCATGAAGTGATTATTTGAACGTTAATCATTAATAATGGGCTACAGGGATGAGAATTGTGCTGAAAGCTATAATGGACAGTGGAAATTGTCACCTTACCAACGTTATTCCCATCTAACATAAACTTTTGTAGCTTATCTTTACAACTATCATTACTATAAAAATGGGTTTTATTGATATCATGTTATTAACGATTTTTTAAATAGTATTAATGAAATAAAGTATTAGTAAATTGTTGATATTATAATATCAGTTAAATAAAGTATCAGTAAATTGTTGATACTATAGCATCAACAAATAAAGTGTAGTGAATTAGTGATATCTTAATATCAGAAATTTTTTTATTTTAAAAATATAATTATTAAAATAAATTTAAAATGTAAAAAATTAATATAAATATAAATTCCCAAAACAAAACCATAACATCATCTTCTTATTTCTCATTTTTGTATCGGTTAGTTGCTAGTTAGGCTTTTTTTTCCACTAGCAGTCATGAATAATAATGGATCCAGCAATTCGACAGGAAATAGCGGCGGCCGATGTGGCATCAATGCAATGAACCCTAGCGTTCAGTCAAATCTACTTTAGCAACAATACATGCAGAGGAATTTGGTCCAAAACCACCAGCCTAGCAGTGTGTTAGGGTTAATGATTTTTTTAAAAGTTAATTTGAGTTATTTTTTCTTCTTCTTTTTTGTTTAATTTTTGAGTTTTGAAAGTTTGATTTGGAGTTTGTGAATTTTAGTTTAATTTAATGCCGTCTCTTCGTCCACGGTGTCATGCTTCTTAAGATTCAAGCTTCTGATTTTTTACAAGCTGGGGATGTTGTTTTAGGGTTTTAGTCATTTTCTCTCTAATTCAAATTTCCATTTGATTTCTGGCTTGTGATATTCAAAAAGAGAGAGAGGAAGAAATCAACCCAAAATCTATAGGTACTCTCACCCTCCCTCTATATACTTATTGATTAATTTATTGACTTATATTTTCTTATGCATGATGTATTAAACCTAGAATCGATTTATTTAGTTAACTTAGAGAATGTAGAAGAATAGGAAAGGTTTAATTCAAGGTTGAGTTTTGAATATTTGGCTAGTACATAATTATATGGTTTTGTAGTTTATATTTTAATTTATTTTGTGATTGTCCATGTAATTTTTGCTTGCAAGGCCAGAGATGCAGAGGAATACCTCTCGTCGATGTGATTGTCTCTTGATGAACTATCAACAGCGCGAGAACTGTTCGACAGAATGCCTGAAAGAAAAGCGGTGTCCTTCAATACCATAATTAGTTCTTATAGTAGATCTGGACATGTAGACGAAGCTAGGAGAATGTTTCCATAATAGAAACTATGGTTTTGAACCAACTCATTTTATGTTTAGTGGGTTATTGTCATGTGATTTATTGAATATTATTGAGGGAGTTCAGTTGCTTGCTTTAGTTGTGAAGAATGAGCTGTTTCATACTGAGGCCTTAGTAAGGACGCCTTTGTTAGGTTTGTATAGAAGGTATGGCGGCCTGTACATACTTTTATGAACTATTATTAGGTTTCTCATGTCTCCTGCAAAGCATCGTATAGGGGGATTAGGTGCTTTAGTTTATTTGGTAGAAATGGAGCCTGAATCCAACAGAAATTTGATGTCTCCTGCAAAGCATCTGTTTGTTCTTATTGTCAAAGAACTGGGTTTTTATTGGATGTACTTGCTTTTGACTGTTATATTATGGTTTCATCTGTTTACCATTGCATCCCAGAAATTTAATTAAGGTTTTCTTTCATTTTGTTATCAATGTTGTATAAATTGTTTCCATGTGTGCATGTTAGGTTGGTGCAATCATCCGCTACACATTTATTTAACATGCTGGCACCTCCTCCTGAGGGTACCTTTGATATTGAGGAAGCAAATCTTCCAATTAAGACCCCTCCAAAGGATGCTGTTACTGCCCCTGAACAGGTTCCATTGTTGATCCAAGAGGATGTGCCAAAAGATTCAAATGATACAAAGAGAGGAAAGGTAAGACTCAATCGCATATTCAGTTTTATGGTTATCTGGCTCAATTAGATATACAATTTTGCCTGCGATATAAAACTTGTTCTCTACCACTTGCTAATTACTGTGATTTAAAATAAGTCAATGAGAATAACAGTTTTATGTGCTTATAAAATTGAACGTTGCAGCCACTTGAACAACAAATCAATTAGTGCTTACAATATATTATGGATTATTGGCTGAAATTAATATAAGAACAAACCAACAAAATGGGCAGCATATATTTGTGGGGGTAGCTCAGCAAACAAACCAGACCACAGAAGAGAATGGGACTTGTCATGAATTTAACTTACAAATGGATGTGGTGACGGTTGCTTTATAGAGTAAGTGGTAGCAACAATTTTGTGTGTTAATTGGAGAAGGATTTGGCATTCACATGGATCACCATTCAATAACTTGAAGGGTCACTTCAAATATTAATCATTCAAGTGCAAAAAAAGTTGTTTGGTTCCAAAACAAACAGGAATGTTGAACCATACTGCTTAATTTGGTAGTGGTAGTGGTACACACTTTAGAAGAAAATATGGCATTAAATGTGGCATTAAATTAGTACCAATATTATTACTTTTACTTGTTTCTTTTCATATTAAACGCTTAAGTTTTAAACATAAATATATTACACATGTGCTTCAAAAAGTGATGGTTCTAAGAGTGATTTAGTGATAAAGTTTTTGTTTCGTGTCTTTTTCTTTAAAAAATGACTACACCATCTCTAGGAAGTTTGTTGTTATGCTCATTGCTAGATAAAAGGACTTGTTCAATTATGCACAATGACTAAAATGCCAACTGTCATTTTACTAATTCTTTGCATTTTAGTTTTAGCCATAAAAAAACTTAGTGATGATGTAGGCTCAAGTACCCTCTTGACCTTTCAGCATTCATGAAGTCATAACTTTCTCTACCGAACTTCAAATTGAGTATCGTAAATTGTATTGTATTTTTGACACAATAAAATTTCTAATGGTATATCATTTGACCATATAATCTGATTGTAAAGAAGTCAGAAATTCAGAAAGTCTCAACTTCTGTACTTACTCTGGTAGGTTCACGCTACTTTTGACCTTCTTGCAGTATTTTTAGAATAACTTTTTGTAGGGTATTCCAAACTCGCTTCTACAAAATTCTACTAAAACTAGACATATAGAGATTTCAAACTATATATAAATTATAAGCTCATTTGTTTAGTACAGAATAATTTTGAAATGTGATCCATGGTTATAAGCCATGGAAGTAATTAATTACTTTGCATAGGAAAGATTCTCATTTAATAGATCAGTACAGAATAGTTCTTCTAGAGTCATTCACTCTCCCCAATAATAATTACTTTAAAGGTTCTCATTTTGTAATTGTTTATTTTTAATTGTTTCATTAGTTTTAGCTTTTCTTTTACCTAAATCTATGAATGTCATACGCAGGAAATTACCTTCAAAGTAGATTATGCTATACCTAGTATAGGTCAGGAATTTGGTTTGGTCATCCTAGGTAATAAAAATGTGGCGATGCTAGTTGTTTCTGAAGTGTTGGGGATCAACTTAACTGCAAGACTATGTTTGAAGAAAATTATGAAATGCTTACTACATTACTTGATAATGTTTATGGGAATTGGTTGGATAAAGTTTCTCCCACCAAAGGTGCTTTGTTATTTTGTGGCTTTGGCTAGATAACATACTCCATGATGTATATATGTCATTTCTTTGTTTTTCCTTATGGAACTATCTTTTGTAGCCTACCTTTGTGTTTATGACTATATATGTATATGTTGTTTATAGTTGTGGGCACTAGAGCAAGGTCCATGGTAGATTGAGTTCAATATTGCATCTTTCCTAGCACATTCTACCTTTTGTAGTTCAATATAGTGCCTTTTACCATTCAAGTGCATATTGAAAGCATTTTCATCCATACACGAAACTAAACACACTTTGCACCACCTTTCCTAGTTAGCTACTTTTCCATCATGACCAACATTATTCCTATCTAATTTCAACTCTCGTAGCTTAGCCTTGTGTTTACGACCATGTAAATGTTGCTTATAGTTGTAGGTACCAGTGCAAGGAACATGGCAAATTGAGCAAACAATTTTATCTATTTAATTTGCATGCATGGGATGACTATACATTGGTTGTGGCTGTTGAGATGATAAGCATTCAACACTGCTTGTTGGTGACTGTTGTTTCATTCCAGAAAGCCTAGGACTTTGACTTGGATGTGGGGATGAACTAGGATTTTAACTTGGACTTAGAACTTGGCTTAAAGATGCACCTGATACAAGCAAATAGTGTACTTTCAAGATTTAACATAATAAATAAAACCAAAAACTATGTCAAAGAATTGTTCATCAGTGCATGCAAGATATTGAACATAGAACAGAAACATTAGAAATAGAGGAAAAACACTTCCTGGTTATTTTGACAGTAATAAAGCAAACATAGGTATAAGTTCATGTTTGACATATCAAGTAAGCAATAAATCATGAAGACGCAAAAAATTGTAAGCACGCCATACAAGAAAAAAAAAAAAAAATAAGGATTATGGCTCTTCAAGCAATAAAGGTTCTTCAACTTGAGTATTATTCATGAATTTTTATAAGTTATAATATTTTATATTTTGTAATTATGATGTAGGTATAATTTCATTTTTGAAGGTTTTGTGTAGTATATTGTATGAAGGGAAAGGCTCTATTTTAGTTTTTATTTTAATATGGATATTGAATTGTTCTAGTTATATTTTTTCACCTAAAAGAAATGAGTAATTATAATTAATAGTACCTATGATATCTACCAGCTACTATTGTCAACTGGTACAAAGATTACAATTTGAGTTGAGAGTGACATGTGGCTGCAAATTCAGTGATTTTAATTATTGCACCATGAATTCAACTAAAAACTTGATAAGTTCATCTACATTACTTAAAAATTGTTTATTTTAATTTTTTTTTGGTTGCATGCACTTTATTGTCATATATAGTATTCATGCAATAGACTGATGAATATTAAATTGTATAGATGCACGACAAGAGAAAAAGGGTTGTTAAAACAAACGATGACGGGAGTAAAAAGGATGATATGAAGGAGAATGAAGACAGAAGTAAAAAGAGTTTTAATTCTAAAAAATCACGACCTTGGATTGAGTTTTTGTAAGCCTTTGTGCGTGAATTTGGTTTTATGTGTTTGAATTTGATTAAGCCACACAACATATCATAACATTATACTTATTTTGAAATTGTGTGTAATTTAATGTAGTAAGAAGGAAGCAAAATCAATACGGGATCAAGGGATTAAAGTAAATAAAAGGTGAATTGTGATTATGAAATTTTGTTTGATAATAAGTTATTATTGAAGATACCTTTTAATTATGTTTTTAGGAATGGATAAATTTAGTGAATCATTTTAAATGCTTGAGTAAAGAAGATAAGACTCAATATAGCCTGGTAATGATTTAATAGATAATATGATAGAAGAAGACGATGGTGAGAAGGAAGGAATTCTTACAAGATGTGCTCTAAATTGTTTTAAAACATTGATTGCAAATTTGTCAGTTAAGCAAAAGAAAGTTATAGAGTTAGAATTTGGTAGTCTTTTTAATAACAAGTGTGGACGATTAAGACAAGTCTTATGTGCATGGTTTGTTGAAATGTATGATCATTTTATTTCATGTATGAGTCTTTGCACAAGGTTTTGAGTATATCATGAAGATTGAAGATGGTGGAGTAGATGTCAATATAAGGATTAAAGATGGTGTAGTAAATATAAATGCAGATGTTGACGATATGACTAATTTGAGTAAATAAGTAATATAATAAAAATGGATACATTATGTTAAGAACTTTGGATGAAAATTTGGTCAATAGTAAGGAAGTGAATGATGATTTTAAGAGAAGTTTTGTATTGTTTATAATTTTGACAATTATTTTTACTAAATTTAGGAATTATTTATTACCTATTTATCTTGTTCTATTGGAAGATACTAAAATTATAAAAGAGAAAAATTGGACGATATGGGTATTTAACGATCTTGTTTATGACATCAAAAAGTTTAATTATACAATATAAATTATAAATGTAAATCTAACAATTGTTTTATAAAATAAATACTCAAAAAATTTAAATTTAACTTAAAAATTAGAAAAAATTGTAACAAGGAAAAAAAAATGCATTTTAAATTTTAAATACAAATTATACGTGTCATTTATGCAAATTATACATATTAAATTATAAAATAAATTATACAATACATATTATAAATATAAATTTAAAAATTATTTTATAAAATAAATACGTCAAAAGTTTAAAATTTATCAAAACAACAAAAAAAAGTTGAAAAAATAAAAATAAAAAACTGGGCTTAACCCAGATTAGTGAAAAAATCTAAACCAAATTTAAATTTTGGACTTAAGAAAAAAATTCAGATTCAAATTTGGGTTGAGCAAAACCTGGATCCATATCCAAATTTTGCTATTCATACTTTAGGATAAAACTCTGAAAAATTAAAACTACCTTAATTTATCTTAAAGGATAATTTTCAATCTCATTAATGTAATGAGACTTAAATTCAGAATGTGTATATTGCAATAGAAAATTAGATTTTTTTTTTCACTATGTTAATTTGTACATGAGACATGCAAATAAATTAAAAATAAAAAATTGTAATGTACAAATTTATAACCTACGCACAACACACTAATAGAGTGTGCCTAGAGAAGCTTATACTTAAGTAGTACACCTTAGTCTCGATGATTAGAAACACTAGAGCTAGTTTGATTGCAACTAAGGGCAAAATACTAAGAAGTGTGTAAGAAATGAATGGAAATTGGGCCATGTTTGGATTGTTTGATCCTATTTTGAGCCAAAAATACCATTTTTTTTCGGATAAGTACATTACAAACCTAAACCATGAGCTAATTTTCCTAAACAACTTTAATGCCATGAACATGGAGTTCATTGGGAAATATATAACTTGTATAGAGCTATGTGGGTGAAGATGGGAATAGTGCAAAATGAATGGCAATCAAAAGCCATATTGAAAGAGAGTAGTGCTCTAAGTTTGGGGGAGTAATGTTGGTTTTTTTTATAAAAAAAACTATCATTATTTATTCAAATATTTGTAAAAATATAATAAATAAATAAATAGTGTGTGTGTATATATTGAAATAGCAAATAAGTGTAATTTTGGGCAAAAAGAGCAAAGTTTTGGGGAATTGTATTGGTAAGGTTGGAAAGATTCAAGTGGAGAGCCAATTAGGTTTTGTGTTCATTTGGAGAAGAATCAATATCAACAAGGAAGGTTATTACTTGCAAGAGAAGTATTAGAGCCAAAGTTTGAGAAGATCATTTAAACTTCAGTTTTATATTTGTTGATTTAAACTTGATTTCATTATGTTTATCTTGTAATCTATTTCCTAAACTTCATTATATTGAACTAAATTCACTTGTTTAGGATTGTAGACTTGAATTGAACTACATGTTTGTAAATATTTTAACTTTGAATGCATGAACTTGGTTTTTATTCATTTTGTTGGTACTTAATTCTTAAATTTGACCTAGCCAATCTTATGTATGAACTTTGGACTCAATGAGATAAATTTAAAAAAGGCATCTCATTGAATAGCTTAGGAAAAAGTGATGTATGACAGTAGAATAGCATCTGCAAGGTCCAATTAGAATAAAAATATACCTAGTTGGCATGCACGATTAAGACTGTTGGTGTTGTGTGCATGTGCACTGTGCTACGGGCGAATGTGTGCATTTTAAAAATTTTAAAATAATAATATATCATACATGCTATGCAGCAGAATTAAAATACACATTATTATATTCTCATTATACTAATGAGATTGAGAACTCACCATTGAAGTATACTTGTAAACAAGTTTAGTTATGGATGTGGTGGGCTTCTTTAAGTTAGACTGATAACTTTCCCTTTTCGAAAACAAGTTGAAGCAACGTTTGCTTCAAATTCAATTTCTGTCTCTCGAATAATTTTGGTATTAAGGTTAACACTTAAGCTCTCAAAACTAAAGTAACTATTTACTTCATTCCTTTCTCTCGTACTTTACAAATGAAAAAAGGTAAGCTATTTATAACATCCTTTACCACCCATTCAACCAATTACGATCTAATTGGTGACAAGGTGCTAAAAATAAAATGGCTGAATAAAAGCTAAATTAATGGCCATTAATTTTGTCAATTATTGCCAGCATCTACATAAAGAAAAGCATGACAAATAATGCTTTGAAGGCTTATTAAAATATTGGCAGCACATATTTAGAAAAAGCATGACAAATTACAAATTAATTGTTTCATAAGCTTATAAATCGTTGCCACATGTTACTATATATCAAATGAATGGCCAAATTATATTGTTGCCAAAATGAACTTTGGCTTAAAAAATAACTTTAGTAGCATTTGTTTATTTTTAATATAATAATGCTTTGAAGGCTTATTAAAATATTAGCAGCACATACTTAGAAAAAGCATGACAAATTACAAATTAATTGTTTCATAAGCTTATAAATCGTTGCCACATGTTACTATATATCAAATGAATGGCTAAATTATATTGTTGCCAAAATGAACTTTTGCTTAAAAAAAAACTTTAGTAGCACTTGTTTATTTTTAATATAACTATTCATTTAGCCAATTAAAATAAGTCATCAATTTGTTTCATTTACTTTTACAGAATTCAAAATAGTTTAGCCAAAATTTATTTATATCATTATTATATTTATCAAAGTCTAATTTAGAGTCCATATAAATTATTGGCATAATTTAAAACATATACATAGTAGATTAAAGTGTCAAATTTCACTTGACACAATTTTAGGTTTAACACTTAAACCTTAACTACTCATTGAGAAATTTTAAAATAAATAAATGGTCAATTTAATTAATTTAAATAAAACAACAATTATTTTATTTAAATGGTAATAATATTCACCAATGTCAAATTTAGTACCTATACAAATTATTGGCACAATTTGAGGTATACACTAGGTAGATAAAAGTGTCATGTCTCACTTGGCACAGTTTTAAGTTTAACACTTAAACCTTAGTTACACCCCGAGAGACCCTAAAATAAATTCATATTTTTCAAAAGCTTTTCGAATAAAAAAAAAATTCGCGTGTACTACTCACGTGCTCAACGCGTACACTTTATATAGTGAGACTCCCTAGGTTCACACCCATTTTATCTTACAAAATATTTTCGTAAGTCCATAACTGATGCCTCATACACTCGCGTTATGGATAATACAAAATGGTGAGTTAAACCATACAGGTTGAGGTTAATCCATATTCGTACAATCCTTCAGTCATATATATCTTGGAAGAACGGAGACATAGATCAATACCGTCAAGTTTCCTATTACTCAATTATAAACTTATCTCCTCAATTCGTATTTCGATACACAATATGCATAAACTCCTTTGCGATATTATTTATATCACAGGAAACTCTTTCCCGGGTAAAATACTTATGGCCATAAGACTTCTTGGAATACAATCTTAGAGCATTTGAATATTTAACTCACCCATATAAGCTAACGAATCTCATATCTACACACACCAGACTGCATAAAGATCGGACTAACCCAGCGACACCCAATAGTCAGACCATGAAAGGTCTTTGACATGTGTAGAACCTTAGTATGGTCGATCACTTATAAGCCCACCATGGTGCTCAGATCAAAGGATCACAAATACTACTCAACTCGAGAAGACTCTCCACTGACGAATTTATGGGATATCTATTGGAGGTCTTCATTGAGTCTGTTCAGTACTTAGTCCTTACTAAATACATGTATACTATACGGGCTTTCACTAAGCTCATGTTTTCCTAAGATTAACCATCTGGACTATCCAGATATAGGCATACACTGATCTACATAAATCGATTCCATTCGATAAATTCTGCATCGGTGGAAATAGATCAAGAACATATATAATTCGAGAACATAATTGTATAATAATATTTCCCAGAAACTATTGCAACTGTTTGTAACTATGTCATTGTAAGTATATTCGCAGGTCTTTGTCCCATTTCAGATAAGGTTCGAACTCTTTAAACCTGATCTGAACTCCTTTAGATCAATACAATGTATAAAATGTTACAAGCATCTTACTTTAATAAAGTAATTAGTGATTTAATGAAATATTTATTTATTGCATAAATATGAAATTATAATATTCATACAATATTAGGATGACAGATTAGCACAAATCCCAACAAAGACAATTTGAACTTAATGAATTTTGTTTAATCTCAGTATCATAGGATTATAGATATTGGATTGAGTGGGGTATAATCACTTGTCCATCAAAAACGGCTTGCGATGAGCCTACTGTTGTGACCAATAATTAATCAAGGAATTGTCATTGAAAGCATGTCCATAACAACTATGGGTTAAGGGATAGCTACGCATCTTAGACTTCACTTATTGTTGAGAGTGTTGGAATTTGTATCTTACGTAGTTAATTGTTAATTTAATAATTAATTTCATTCTTAATTGAATCAATTTCTTTGGATAAAAATAGGAGAATCAATTTTAGTACTTGTATAGAGTGAAGTACTAGTCCTTGTGGGATCAACACCCCTCACCCTTCATTACTTGTTAGCGATAGCGCACATTTATGCTTAGGATAAATATTCACATCGAAAAATCAACAACAACCATCACTTAGTCTATGGATTGGTTTTGTTGGGGCTTTCATTGGTATTTGGTCGCATCTCGAGGGAGTTTGTTGTTGTAGGAATCCTTTCATTAAATGTGATCGGCTCGTCAAAGATCGCATGCTAGTGACATTCCCTTATATCATTTGTTCCTGGATAGTTGGAAATTCCACTTAAAAGAAAAAAAGTATCAGTATCTAATGAACCGAACGCTTCAGCCGTGTCGTGGAAAGAACAAAGTAACTCCTGGACCAATGTGTTTGTGCCAAATCAAAAGGCAATGACAATTGTCTCAGTAGCAGATGAAAGTATAGAAGCTGGATCAGGAGAAATCGAATCGGAATCTTTGAAATTGGGACAAACATCTCTAACCGAATTGGCACTGGAATAAATATCTGCAAGATTATCTTCATAGAGCCTTCGAAAGTGTACGTAACATTCCTTTCTCTAGTCAGAAAGCCTTATGCATGGGAAAGGAAAGAAAACAATCCCCATTGAAAAAGTCCTCAGCTGATGGATATTGATTGAGTGGGGAGATTTCTTGACCGTCTAGTTGTTTGTCAGCACCGAAGAAAGGGGATCCGGGAAGCCTAGTTCAATGACGGTGGAAAGCAAGTAGCTAACAGGGACCCGGCTTATAGGAGACTATTGAAGACGAAAAGCAAGACTAGACGATAGAGACCTAGTGCTGGCGATGGCCGTATTTATTCCTGGATGCATGTTTTGGACCTACGTTTACCGACGCTATCTCGCAGATACTAGTTGTAGATTGGGTGAAAACACCAGATTGTATCTTGCCTTTCAAGGCCGGTCAACCATAGATATGTCAATTGATTTCCTTAGGGCTAGGCTAAGCGGTTACGTGCACAAGAGCTCTTATTAATTCACCAGAAAGACCGGTTATTGCAAGAATAGGATTATAAACATACTTCTACTCCTTCCCTCCCTCCCGAACTCTGGCAAAGAATGCCTATTTCAATTTAAGCACCAGTGGATATTTCCCCAAAAGCAAGAACTGATACACAAAGAAAGTCAAGCCGGAAAGCAGGAGAGGGGCGAAGGTTATCTGTGCTATCAGTTCCTTCCTCGGACATTAAGCCTTAGGTAACTAGAAGTGGTTATGCCGACATTTCCTTTATTTATTCCTTACCTTGGAAAAGATCACATAGGTCGTGACGAAGATAAGAGAAAAGAAGAGCCCTATCGCCTTTGGCCTGCTGCTTTCAAAGAGCTCCTTTGCGCTAAGAGCGGGATTTCCTCACCTCCATTTAAAAGACGAAAACAGGTTAACAACAAGGGATATTTGAACAAGAGCTTCACCCCATATAGAATGAAAAATTAGTCTTTTCCCCTCCACTATAAGAAATCCAAAAAGAATTGATAATTCTGAAAGATTACCCTTGTCTTGTCTTTAAAGTTAGTGGAGGTGATTTGAACTTGCCTCATTTCAAGTTCTAGTGTTGACGGAGGAACCTCGCTCATGTACTCGGATCTAAGTGATCTAGCATCGAGTGGATCTAATGAGGCAAGAGAAGTAGTCGAAGGCGACTAGATTCTTCAAACCATTAAGCGGGACAAAGACCCAGACGAGCTCTAGTAGTGGAAACCATGAATCCAATTCCTTTATTGGTTTCCCATCCACCAACCTCTCTCTTCTTCCCAATATGCAGCCAGCACTGCTAAGCAACCTCGAACAAAACCATTTTTCTCTTTATCTCTTGGCTTGGAAATCGCTACCAAAGAAGGAATCAATGCACCAATGGGTTCTCGATCGAATGAAATAACGTATCTAAATGCCCACTTAATGGATCCAACAAAGAGCCATCAACAGCGAAAGAACCTCCACTAAGCTCTCAACTAATCAGATAAGCTTTCCTATGCTGGTGAGCCCACTTCTCTAAGTCCATATCTTTTGACATCACCATTTCCAATGCATTCTATTCTCTTCCTTCCAAAGCTATCCTTTGATAGCCGAGAGACCCACTTGTTATGATGTATCTAATAAGCAGCCTGAACTCACGAATGTAGGTGAATAACCATCAGCTTTCCTTCAACCTGTACCCAAGAGGCCCTGTAAATACCTGGCTAATTGCTTTACTTCCAGTCCCAGGTAACCTCTTTTCTACGGCAGCAACTACTCGACTAATATTTTTGATGCCTCCCCGACAGTCAAAACTATCCTCTCCAGTGGCTAGGGTTAGAAGCCTCGTTTCCTTCAACTAATTCAAGCGATTCATGCAATGGGGAAATTCATCTCATTAGAGCTATATTCCTCTATGTTGGAGGGCTGGCTTGGCCTTATGTTATGGGTAGTTTTTTTCCCTACGGCTTGTTATTGTTATGGTTGATCTAATGTTTATTACGCATAAGGAAATAGAAATAGATATAGAAGTTAATGGAGTAAGCCCCCGTCCTTCAATTAGGTTTGAGTGAATGAGCCACTGCCTTTAATAGGGATAGGAGGAGTCCGAATCTCCCTTCGGTAATAGAGCAAGGGAAAGAGTTAGATAGAAAGAAGATAGGTGCAGAGTTGTTGCTTGTCTTATAGTTAGGCTATCTCTTGCATGTGAATAATTTTGTGATGACTTGTGTTTATTTGGCTTCACTTTTGATTTCATGTTGATTATACTTTTGACTTTTAGGCTTTGCTTATAGACTGGACTGTGTTATTTTGGCCTTTGGCCTACAGGAAAATTTTAACCCAAACTCTATCATGGCTCTAAGGAATATGGGTAGTTTAAATGTGAGGAGACTAAGGAGGAAGCGGAATAGAGTTATGAGGGTCTAGGACCTGAGTAGGGCAACCTTCTTAGAGAGTATGGAAATCCCTGAGAATACCTTAGCTGTTATAATCCCCATGGAGATGGGCAATGACATTGCCTTAACATATAAAAAGGGTTTAGACCATGAGGAAGTAGTAAAGGTAGAGGGAGGAGAAGAGGAGGAAGAAGTATTGAATAATCCCTTTGATGAGCCTAAAGAGTTAGAATATGAGCTAGACCTTAGGTATTAGCGATCCCATATAATTGAAGAGATATTGGAGTGCATCAAGATCCACTTAATATCCTATCTTGGTGAAATTACGTGTCCCTAACCTTGACTATTTCCTAAGTCGATCTGATGAGGGTGAAGTAGCTTTCCATATTGAATTCTTTAAGCCCGGACTTAGGTTGTCGCCCAATCCAAACTAGGTCCCAACTTTTGCTGAGTGTTGTCAGGGCTGTTTGTCTTATGGGCAAGGGCAGGGTAGTCTGACCCTACCTTTTAGGAGTTGCAATACTTGCACAAATTTTGTCATAGTGCAATTGGAAATAAAGGCTTTTACTAATTTTTAAGCCAATGGGCTTCTGTTCTGATTTGGAACATGCCTCCACCAATAAGGGTTGGAAGGAGTTCTGGTTCTTTAATGAAGGAGAATGGGGCAAGAAGTACTTCGATCTCGATGGGGGATCTTAGTTTGTCCCGATTTAATTTTCCTTAAACATAGATTATTTCTCTTTTCATTATTTTTGTCTCTCTTATTGTGTCATTTGATTACTTCTGCCATAACCTCTTTTATTTCTCATTATAGCTACCAAAGCCATGAGGCTAGAAATCTTAGACACTCGTGAAGTTTGAGTTGAGGTAGCCCTTGCTCACATGGATAGCTACTGAGATTTATTGACTAAAGTAAGCCTTAGGGACACAAACCTTATAGTTGAATTGTCTCATGTTGTCCCATGAATAATAAGAAGTAAGTTTCATTTAACTTCCATGCTTGAGCTTGAGCTTGCTATTTTTGTTATTCATGATTTGATCCCTTTGTTATTTTTAAGGATACAAGGTTGAGAAGGTAATCCCAGCTGCAAGTGGAGTTGTCAACTTAAAGTAGGCTTAGGATCAATAAAGAGGGTTAAAGAAGTGGATCCCAAAGGTGTTTTCAACTTTCTAAGATTTGACTCAAATGCCTTAAGAGAGTTAAAGCTCATTTTGCTTTGAGTCCCCATTAGCATGAGAGTTTAGGATAGAGGTCATCAGATGAGAGGTGATATGGTTCCTCGTGGGATACCGTGAGAGCAAAAGGATCAAACTTGCCCCACACCTCTAGGTCAAGGCAGGTTGTTGCTCTAATACCTCGAGGCCCTTCCTCAAGTGCTCTTTAAGTCTGAGAGGCTTCAAAATCTTGGTCACTTACTCAGGAGCAATATAGCATTTGGTGTATTGGCCTCGAGTGACAACCACACCTACTAATCTGATTCTTAGCAAACATGCTGATCTGGAGCACCTGATTCTGCTACTATACTAAGGGGAATGATACATGGATGTAGAATGGATAGCCAATTAGGATCCTATTATCATCGTGCACCTTAGCATTGGGAGCCTATTTGATTTGAGTCTCGTTTATTTGTCATCCTTGGAATTTTTGCTTGGGTAATGTCTTTTTCATTTTACAGCAACTCGAGGAGGATCTGGCCCAAGCAAGTTAGGAGGCTTAGTAGGCTCGAGAGGAGTGTAAAGAATTTTGGGCTCAGACTGAGGCAGCGGGGACAAAAATTGTTGAGGCTAAGAGTAAAGTTTCTGAGATGGAAAGACAAAAGGCTATGCTGAGGGAAGAGTCATTTACTATAATTGCTGCTACTAATAGCCAAGTTTCCAATGTAAACCAACAAAACAACTTGTTGGAGGTCAAGTTTAACAAAACCCATTGTAATTTGAGCAATGAGTTAGGTAGGATATGGTTGTAAGGATATGCTTTAAGGTTTTAGAGGGGTTTATGAGGTGTATGAAGGTATTCAAAGAGCTTTACCGTGACCTCGATCTCTAATTGTTAAGAGATGCCATAAGCCACTGCCACGAGGTTGCTCAAGAGTACACTCTAGAGCATTTGATCCCACTAGTATAGTTAATCCTTCTCTTGCCTTCTCTTCTTATGATGCTACTCTGCTCAAAGAGGTTTCTATTGTGCCTATGGCCATTGTTTCTCCTACCCCCAATTTGCCTGCTCTAGTTATTGATGCTCCTATTGGTGATGTTCCCCTGCTAACGTCCTACCTCTTAGGGGCATGGTCATTATGGACAATGAAGATCACACTGCTCGTGCTACTTAATCATCTATTCTTTTTTATTTTTTCTATGGTCGAGAATGCCCTATTGAATGATTTTTAAATTTTTGGGCGATCAATCCCTTTTGAACAGTATTTTTCCTTTCATTCATGGACGATAGTTTTTTCTTTACCTATCTTATATATTTGAACTGTTTACTTAGAATGTTGTATTTACTTTGGATGTATGTAGATTTTCTAGAAAGCTACTTTTACCCCAGGCGAATGGGGACTTAGTCCACCCTCTATCCTTGTTTAGGACGCATGCAGAATTGTAGAAAAGATATCCTTACCCTAGGCGGGCTAAGACTTAGTCAATCCTCTATCCCTGTTTGGGACGTATATAAAATTATAGAAAAGCTATCCCCACCCTGGGTGGGCTAATGACTTAGTCAATCATTCATCTATGTTTGAAATGTATGTAGAATTTTAGAAAAGCTATCCTTACCTTATGCGAGCTGAGGATTTCGTCAATCCTCTGTGCCCGTTCAAGACACATGTAGAATTATAGAAAGGTTGTCCTCATCTTAAGTAGGCTACGAACTTAGTTGATCCTCCATCCCTATTCGAGATGCATATAGAATTGTAAAAAATTATCCTCACCCTAAACGGGTTAAGGACTTAGTTAATCCTTTTCCCCATTCGGGACATATGTAGAATTGTAGAAAAGCTATCCTCACCCGAGATTAGCTGAGAATTGTAAGCTAGAGCAATTAGTTGATCGACTGTAAAGTAATTAATTCATCAACTATAAAGTAATTAGTTCATCAACTATGCTAAGACTTTATTGAAATTTATAATGGCATCTTTATATAATAAGAGAAATTAAAATAAGCATGTTATTTGAAAAGAGTTGTTCCTGGGTAGTACTTCTTGAGTAGCTCAACATTCCATGGTTTCCTTACCATCCTGCCATTGGTATGTTGAATTTTGTATGCTTCCACTCGAACTGCCCGGTGACTTTATAAGGCGCTTCCTATGTTAGATTGAGGACTCCATTTGGGATCCTTAGTGTTAGGAAGCACTTTCTTTAACACTAGATCTTCTTCCATGAATTCTCATGCTTGAACTTTCTTGTGTAATACCAAGCCACCTTTTGTTGATAGGCAACCACTCTGATTTGTGCCAATTCTCTCTTTTGCTCAACCAATTCTAGGCTCTCTCTAATCATATCTTTGTTTGTTTCTTCGTCAAAATAGAGCATGATAGAGGCATAAAAGTATTGTTATATTTAGCACTCGGACTTAGTTTTTGCTCTAATTTATTAATATTTAGCTATTTAATTTTTTTTAATTATAAATAGGTGCATGAGGCAAAATGTGACGATTCAGAACAAACAGAAGGTGAAACAAATGAGAAACGACAAAGATACGCCAAATTACGAGAGCTAGGTATCCCAAGCCTAGGCGTCTATAAAACACATAACCCGTGTTTATTTTGCTGCATGAATTAATTAGTCGTCTTGTGGTTTAATTTTTTTTAGTTGATAGTTTTGGTTGAAAATATAATCATTAGTCCATGATAAGAAATAAAATATTGGTAGAATTTATTTTTACAAGTCTCTAGAAAAGGATAGACACTTGAAATAATTCTTATATCATGAATCTTGGACTAAGTTCAACTTTATTGTTGATCACTTCTTTTTAAGCACATTAAGATAAGCATGTAATAGTTAAATTTTTTGCTTAGAGATACTCTTGCTTTAGTAGTACACCATAGTCTCGAAGATCAACACTCTAGAACTTGCTTAGGTACTACTTGAAACGAAATCTTAAGAAACACATGAATAAAAAAAATGACTTTAAGTTATTTTTGGACTAATTGAGCATTTTTTTAGCCTATCTTAGATGTATATTTATCCCTAGTTACCCATTTTGAGCCTTAATACTCATTATTTCTACTTAAACCACATTACAAGCCTTAAGATTTTAAGTTTATTTATTCTCAATTTTTCGTAACACCATTAAGCTTGAGTTTACTTAGAAATATTTTTAAAAGGAAAAATGTTGTAGTTATGTAAGAAAAGAGTATTGAAGTGGAAAATAAGTCTTAAAGGTATTTATCAATCTAAATTTGGGGGTACATTCTAAAAAAAAAAGACTTTTATATTCTAAATGCCCAATGCTTAAGAAAAAGAAGCATTTTTTTATAACAATAATGATTAAAAGAAAGATGAAAATATCATAGTTTGGGGAAGGAGATAAATTATGAAGGAGAAAAGGATTCAAGAATGTTGTAAGTAAAGCTAAGTGTTCATGGTGTGATTTAAACTTCATATATATCCTTCTATATCCCACCGTAACCCTAGCCTTATGTTACAAGCTAATGAAAGTCCTAAATAGATTCTTAGACGTGTGTACTTCTACATTAGTGGAGAGTAGTATGAAAAGCAAGCTTATGGTAGTGTTATGATGAATTGAAATATGCTGAGACATCATTATCATGTACTTTCTTAAGTTTTGAGTAAATCTATATTTTATTTGACTATTTACTTGCTTATTACACACACACAAGTGATCATTTATAGGGGAGAATGAAGAACTTGATGAATGGTATCTAGGAATGTTGAAAGTTGTTTATTGATTTTTGAAAAAGCTTGTGTCATTTTAATAGCCTTTGAGACAATGATTATAATCATCTAATCAATCAGGCTTGTTTTAGTTCTTAAATTTTTATTTTGAGTCAAGAATAAATTGTGATTTTTTATTTTTGTTTTGCTCGAGGATGAGCAAAGTCTTAAATTTGGGGGGTATTTGATAGGGGCATAAAAGTACTGTTATATTTAGGTTTGCTTTATTTTATGAATATTTGACTATTTAATTGTGTTTTAGATTATAAATAAGTGCATGAGACAAAATGTAAGGATTTAGGATAAACAGGAGTTGAAATAGACGAGAAACGCAAAAGATACGTTGAAATTACGAGAGCTAGGCAACCTAGGCTTGGGTGCCACAGTGATCAAGGCTGGATACGTAGCATCCTAGGAAAAAAGCTAAGACCCGCGGTGCCCAGTCGTGCTCCTCCAGAAGATATATTCTAGGTTTGAGCATTACAATGCTCGTGCGACAAGTAAAAGACCCCATTTTATTCCTATTTTGACTTGGATTCAAAGGCTCTTGATCGTAGTGTTTCTTACACCTGTAAAAGCACTCTTTTTAGAGCTAGAACACATACTTTTTCAGAGGTAAAACTTAGAGAAATAATTCATAATACAAAATCAAGAGATCAAAGCCAAGAATTAAAGATTCAAGATCAAGATCAAGCTTCAAGTCAAGGAAGAGAGAGAAGCAACCCAAGACGTCTTCTTGATTAGTTTTTTTTCTTCTTTCTTATATTATGTTCTTGTTGTTAGTCATAGATTTCTTTAGTACTCTTGATTTAGTGATGAGTTAAACATGTTTTATCTAGGGTTAGACTATTAAACCTAAGTACATAGTAGAATTTTGTTAATTATTAGTTTATAAATTTAATACATATAATTGATTCATTCTATCTTGTGTTTTAAGTTTTCATGATACGTGATCAATATCTTGAATGATTGAGGAACCATGATGAACTCAATGGATGGATTCATTTATTTAGCCTAGGATAGCTTGATGTATGATTATAGTATGAGTTATATGTATGATAGACATATACCTATATGGCATGTATGAGATGATTAAGGTCTGGTCTTGAGTGAATTACATTCTATTCTGATTACCATAGACATATAAGTAGTTGTTAGAATGCATAATATAGTCACTCAACCATTGACAGAGACTTGTAATGAGACTAGAGTCTAGCCAATCAATTTGTATTAAAAGATTAACTAAGAGGTTATAGATCCAATAAAATATTAAGGAATGAGTTAAAACCCTAAATTGTTATTAATTAGTGAATTCATCTATTTGGTTATTTTTGGTTAATTATTAGGTTTAGTTATTTGATAGAACTAGATTAATTGAATTTTAAAATTTAATTTAATTGGATAAAAGTTAAGTAGATATAATTTTAGTAATTGATTGTTAGAATTAGATCGCATAGTCCCGTAAGAATGATACTCGGACTTAAAATTCTATATTACTTGATACAATAATGTATACTTGCACTTGGCTATTATTGCATACATCAAAGCACTCGGTGGGTTGGAACATTAACCTCCTATGGGATTATAGCTTCACATCCAAAGGCTAAGGAAAATGGAGCCTTTCTCATGGCGGTCTTGCTTGTGGTCTTGAGTGCCCAAAGGACTTTGGGTAGCTCATCAACCGATCTTGCTTTTTTTTCCCATTAACGTTTTCTTAAGTAATTTGTTGATGATTTTGTTAGATGACTCTACTTGCCGATTCATCTTTGAATGAGCTGGGAAAGCAAATCAAAGTCGTATTCTTAATTGCTCACAAAAATTCTTGAATTTCTCTTGTTAAATTGTTTCCCATGGTCAATGATGATTGCCTAGGGCACCCCAGACCTAAAAACTAGGTTTCTCCATGCAAAATTGCGAGCCTTCTTTTCAGTTATGCTAGACAGCACCTTAACTTCCACTATTTGTAAAATAATCTACCACCATTTTGGTATACTTGGCAAACCTATTTCCTCAAGGTAAAGCTCTAATCAGATTAAGTCCATATTGTGCAAATAGCCATAGTCATGACATTGTACTTAGCTTCTTAGGAGGTGCTTAGATATTATCAGTGTATCTTTGGCAGGCATCACACCACCTAACCAAATACTTAGCATCTCGGAGCATAGTGGGCCAATAGTACCTTATTCTAAAAGTATTGTTGTAGGCTTGAGCATCTACCATTGAGTAATTCTCACAAATCTCCTCATGAATTTCGTTAAGTACTCAGTCTGCCTCTTTGAGCCCTAAACACCTCATATAAGAATGAGAGAACATTTATCGATATAATACCCCATCTATAGCATATATCAGATGACCTTGTATTTGAGTTGTCGTGCCTTCAATTTATCCTTTGAAAGTGACCCATTCATTATATACTCTTTGATAAAATCCATCCAACTAGGTCAGAGATCGATCCACATCACCTATTTGGTTCCATGTATACTAGGTGTCTTTGATAAGCTCTAAAGGTATTAACCTTGGTATTCGAGCCTCATTTATATAGCTCGGTGATTTTCAATCCTCGGGATTAATTAAACCTTCATCTCTTTAAACTATTCGACCACTTCTTGAACATTTTATTATATAAGAAGCCATGTTTTCCCCTTTAGCCTTGAAATTCAGATTCACTTGATTTACTACAAGCTAAGAGTCTCTCTTTACTAAGATTCTCTTTGCTATGAGAACATGTTATCAACTAGTTTTGGGGATTTGGATTTCGTTTCTGCAAGAACGATTTAAATTGTTTTTGTCTATTTTAATTTAACAATAAGAGAGTATAAGAAAAATACCTCAATTGTGAATTTTCACGGATATTTTTTTGTCAACACTTGCAAATCTTTCACGTTGTATCTCTCACTAATGGACTACTCGTGTGGGTGAGTTGAAAAATTATAAAAGATCTAATTCTGTGTTCTTAATTTATCTCTCTAGAGAAATTTGGCCCAAAAGAAGCATTAACTAAAGAATACATAAATGTGGTTCTAAAACCTTTTTTTATAGTACAAGAATCCTTATGTTATATAAACTCTTAATCTTAATAGGAAAAGGATAAAATAATATCTTTATATTATTTTAATTTAGATAATTAAAAGGATAAATATAATATTTAATATTATCTTTAGAGATAAAGACAATTGTACCCTAATGTTTTAGGCTAATTAACAATATTACCCCCGTTAGATATAAAATATCCAATTTTTTTCTAATCCGTTAATTTTTGCTGTTACTTTTAATGGTGGAATGGAAAAAATGTAATCTAGTCATATAAATAAATTACCAATTGAACACGTGGCACAATTTTACCCATTCATTGTCTTTTCGAATACGTAGCACAATTTCATCTATTAAATTAATTTAATATAATTTTAAAAATAAACTTTAATAATATGACACGTGTTAAAATATGATTAGTACTTTTAGACACGTGTCACTATGTAATTGGTTTATTTTTTTAAAATAATTTTTAAATAAATTAAAAAATTAAAAATAAAAACTGACACTGTCGTCGAAAATGGCGGCCGGTCGGCTAGTCGTCAACGACACGCCGACAATAAAAATATCATTGGATTCTATTTTTCTTGATCTACATAGTGATATGATCATTTTTGGTAAAAAAAAAGATTAGAAAATGGTAAAAAATGATGGAGAGTGGTGGCGGCCACCGCCGGTCGCCGTTAAATTGTGGGGCGGTGACTTGCACCGCTATAAATGATTCGGTGACCGGTGGTGGCCGCCGCCACTCTCCACCATTTTTTACTATTTTTTGATATTTTTTTTACCAAAAATGATCATACCACTGTGTAGATCAAGAAAAATAGAGTCCAATGATGTAAATTTGATAAATTTTTGTGGTCGGCGTGTCGTCGGAAAACGGTGGCCGGCAGTCAGTTTCTGGGGACAGTGTCAGTTTGTTTTAATTTATTTTATTAATTATATAACCAATTAGACGACGACACGTGTCATTTGTAACAAATCATACAATGACACGTGTCTATTTATATATTGAGGGTAAAATGGTAAAGTATATTAAATATAAATTTTTCATCCAAATTGACGACAAAAATAAATGAATTAGGGCAAAATTGAGTATTTTATATCTAACGGGGGCAAAGTTGTTAATTAGCCTAAACGTTAGGGTAAAATTATCTTTATCCCTTATTTTTAATTAAATAATTTAGATAATTAATAATTATCTAATTATTTATTTAATTCTATAATTATTATGGGTTAGGCTAATAATTGATGGAGCCCAAAAAATTTAATCAAATTAAACATGGATCAATAATTGATCCTAATAAGTTTTATCAAATTAAACTTAGGCTAATTAATATTTTAGATCTAAGAATTAAGTCAATAGTCCATTTCAGTATTTATGGAGCCAACATGAGACCCAATGGACCTACAAAATTAAGCTCTAATAAATTAAATTATTTAATTAAACTCTTAAATCAATATAATTTTATTTATTAACTTTATATTACTTAACTAAAAATATAAAGCTGAACTCTTAATTTTGCAGATAAATTATAAAATAAAAACTGCATTTGTTCATTTAATAATCATTTCATATAAATCAATTCTTCACAAGTGTTCATAATTAGAGTAGGTCGAGTGTCCGTTAACCTCTCTAATTACATCTTTATCCTTGATCTATGTTGATCATCTTTTGAACATTTAATTTGTGAAATTAATAAATTTATTATTTTTTTAACTGTTAGAGAAAATTGAGCGCTCATAATGTCCAAGACCAGAATCAATTATCCAGGAAACAACTTATCTAACTTCATTTCAGAATGAGTAAATTTCATATCTGTGAGAAATGTTTCCAGCCATCCATTTTATTATATTTATAAAATATTTACTAATTGACTTAAAATCTTTTACAGTCTTTTCCTTGTAAATCAATAAATATAACACAATGAATAGGAGCTCGTTAATTACTTAAGATTAAAATTAATCCATATATGATTATATTGTGATAAAATAAATTCTCTTTACTAACGAAAATTAATAAAGAATTAATTTTATCGTGGTCCAGTCCTATATAATCAATATTATATAAAGTGCCTCCATTTTTTATATCAACACATTGAATGATCTAGATAAGGTCATTGTATACAATATACAAATAGAATGCACTTATAGTCTATCAAAATAAAGTTTTCGTCTTCATCCAGACTCAGGACGAGTTTAGATTATTACGCTTAAACTTAATCCTCTCATATATAACTATTATATGCTAAGTTTAAGGTTACATATAATAATCAAGGAGTTTCATAATATTTGAATAAAAAAATCATAATTACAAATATAATATTGAATGAATAATCTCTATTAATTATTTTCAGCAGTATCTAAATACAAATAATTATATTTTGAGGGAACACTTCCAACAATCTCCCACTTGCCCTAAAGCATATGAGACATGTCTTGTATCCCCAGACTCCCTAAGTGACTCTCAAAACTAGTAGTGACATTTCTTCGGTGAATAATCTCCCTGATCAGATCGTATTTTATTTCTATGTTCTTGCCTCTTTTGTGACTTTTTGGCTCTTTGAAATTCGGCATTGCACCACTATTATCACAATAAAGCTTAAGGGGTTTATCTATATTTGGAACACTTCTAGATTCGATAAGAATTTATGGAGCCATACCGCCTCATTGGCTGCTTCACAAGCTTCTACATATTCAACTTTCATGGTTGAATCAGCAATACATGATTGCTTTATGCTTCTCTACACAATGGCTCCACCATCAAAAGTGAACACTGATCTAGATGTTAATTTTCAAGAATCTAAATCAAATTGAAAATCAAAATTAGTGTATCTGATTGTGATCAAATCTTTACTAGAATAGACAAGCATATAGTTTCTCGTGTAGGTACTTGAGAATATGCTTTACCGCAACCCAATGATCATATTCTAGATTGGATTGATACCAGCTGACTATACCCACTGATAGCAAATATCGGGCCTAGTATACAACATGGCATATATTAGGCTACCCACTACAGAGGCATAGGGTATCCGTCTCATATCCTCTTCTTGTTGAATTGTCTTAGGACATTATACCTTAGACAATTTAATTCCATGGCGAAAAGGTAAATTACCTTTTTTGGGATTCTGCATTAAAAACCTTACAAGAATTTTATCTATGTACGATGCTTAAGACAGAGTTAAGAGTTTGTTCTAATGATCTTATATGAGTTGGATTCTAAGAATATAACTTGCTTCTCCCAAAAATTTCATTTGAAATTGCTTAGCTAACCATTTCGTTACATCCGATAATACTTCTTTATCTTTCCCAATGAGAAGAATATCATCAACTAAGAAAATCACTTTGCCCTCATTGATGCTTTTGCCCTCAAGATTCACAAGTTTTATCAGTATTTTCTTCAAAGCCATAAGACTTGATAGCTTGATCAAATAATATATTCCAAGATCTAGATGCTTGCTTAAGCCTATAAATGGACCTCTACATCTTGCAAACCTTTTACTTTTAATCTTGTACTATGGATCCCTCTAGTTATACCATGTAAATGGTTTTATAAAGATTTCTATTCAGAAAAACAGTATTGATGTCTATTTGCCAAATCTCATAATCTAAACAAGCGGTAATGGATAAAAGAATGCGAATGGATTTTAGCATGGCTACTGGTGAGAAAGTATCTTAATAGTCAACTCCCTCTTTTTGGGTATAACCCTTTGCCACTAACCTTGCTTTGAAAGTCTCCATTTTTTCATGTGCTCATCTTTTTCTTTTGTAGACCCATTTGTATCTAATGGGTTTAAATCCTTCGGGTAGATCTACAAGCTCCTAGACCGAGTTAGAATACATTGAATTCATCTCGAGATTCATGGCCTCAAGCCATTTCTCCTTGTTAGAATCTTCCATTGCTTGTTTATATGTCAGTGGATTGTCTACAATGTCATCAGAGATTGCAACTTATGCTTCTCTAATTAAAGTGTAGCGTATAGGTGGTCTCACTACCCTTTCACTGCGCCTAAGTGGCGATGGTGTATTCTGATAAGTAGGCATGGTTTGTTGACTTTGTGATCCAACAACAATTGTTGGTTGTTGAGGTTTAATCTTATTGGAAAGTAGTTCCTTGATAACAACTTTACTTGAAGGTATATATTCTCTTATATAATTATCCTCAAGAAAAGTAGCATTTGTTGATACAAATACTTTATTATCTTTAGGGTTATAAAAGAAACCACCTCTTATCTCTTTGGGGTAGCCTATAAATAGGCATAATTTTGAACGTGGTTCTAACTTTCTAGTTTTCCCTTTAGCACGTGTACTGGACAACCCCATATGCAAAAGTACCACGTTAAGAATATATATTGTTGTTTACAATGCATAGCCCTAAAAAGAAGCGAGTAATAATGAGAAACTAAGCATGGATCTCACCATATCTAGTAACGTTCTATTTCTCCTTTCAGCAATATCATTTTATTGTGATGTTCCCAGAGCAGTGAGTTGGGATATGATCCCATGCTCTTTCAGGTGATCTCCAAATTTAGCATCGAAGTATTCACCTTCTTGATCAGATTGAAGTGCTTTTAATGGTTTATTGAGTTATTTCTCGAATTCAGCTCAAAATTCTTTGAACTTTTCAAACATTTATGATTTTCTATATATCAAATATACATAGCCATAGTGAGAACAAACATCAATAAAAGTGATGAAATATTCGTATCTTCCTCTAGGTTGTACATTAATCGGACCACATACATCCAAATGTACTAATTCTAAAGGTTCTTTGGCCCTGTTGCCTTTTTCAGTAAAATGTCTTTTAGTCATTTTACCTTCTAGGCAAGATTCACAAACTGGTAAAGTACCAACCTTTAAACTATTTAAGGGTCCGTCCTTTATTAATCGCTGTATCCTATGTAGATTAATATGACCTAACCTAAGGTACCAAAGGAATGTTTCATCATCAGGAGAAATCTTTTGGTTTTTTTAGGTTTTGATTGTTTTAGCCTGAACATTTCAGTATTAAGCAATGTTTAAGTTTCTGGGCGTAGAATATAATGACCATTCTCTAAATTACCAACACATATTCAAACTATTTTTAGAAATAAAAACTAAATTATTGTTAAAAGAAATGGAATACCGATGTTCTAAACATTTAGAAATAGAAATCAAATTTCGTCTAAAATTAGGAATATAATAAACGTCTTGTAAAATTAAAGAACGATCCTTAAACCTAAGCCTACTACTCCTATCGCTTTAGCTCAAACAACGATACCGATACCCACTTGCATTGTAAACTCGTCATCTGCCAAAGTAAAAGAAGAATCAATCATCTGTAAAGAAGAACAAACATTATTAATGGCCCCAGAGTTAACTACCCAAGGGTATTCAATTTCTTCCACTAAACATGCTTCAAGGACAAGTAAATCATATTTACTTTTCTTTTCCTTTTTGAGCATTTCTAGATACAGGGTGCAATTCCTCTTCTAGTGGCCTTTTTTTTTACAGTGGAAATATTTTCCTTTTGTCTTAGCCTTATTTCTATTATTGTTCTTATTATGATTCGTCTTTTGGCCTTTAAGTATATCTCTAGACAAGTCACTTCCTTCATCTTTCATCCTGCCATTAATAACAACTTTCACCGCATCAGCCGGGATTTCTCAGAAGGTTTCCCGAAAATTGCTTGAAATGGATCCTACATTTCTTTTGTAGTTTTCATATTCTTATGCTAATACCTAAGCACTTCAGACATGCCTGCTAACAGGTAGTAGCGGGCTTTTTCGTCAGCATGAAGCCAACGATCATATTGCTCCTTAGCTTCTTGTGAAGCATTAAGAGCAAGCCTTGGAGGGCAACGTTTAATAAGGACAAACTTTTGGTTTTTACAGACGAGTACGATGTTCATTGTACTTTTCTATTTTACAAAGTTTTCGCCAGTTAATATATCATTGGATAATATCGTGATCAAGGAATTTGTCATTTTGCTGAAAATAATAAACAAATGAACTAAATCATTCATACTCAAATATCATCACAATTATGGTATAACATTTTAAACATGATGCATGATGCATGATGCAAAGAAATAAAGGTAAAAACTTAAGAAAAATTTTATACCACGATAATCTAATTTACCAAAATTGATATGCCGTCGTACGGTAGGTCAAATCAATTTTAAATTAAATTGAGACAATCTCAATTAATTAATATTTTCAATTTATCCCATAACTTCTACATTAATTAACTATCGTTTATTTTGGTCTAAATATAATTATCTATATAATTATATTTACGTAAGTGTGACACATCATTTTGAGTTCCTTTGACTTAACTCCAAAGTTGCTACCATATGATAGGTCAATCTAGAAATACATCCAGGAATCCTATCTCTTGGAAGTCAACCTTGATATTGATTCAAACAGACACCTTTCGTAGGAAGAACAAAAACACAACCGTTACGAGGTGCCACTTAAATCTCACGTTGTTAAACTAATAATGCAAACCATAAGTCAAATTGTCATTTAACCTTCTCTCACTTACTGTTTTATGTTATAGGGTTTTATTTTATAAAATATCTCATATTTTATAATCCTAGTAAAAACAATATTGCTGCTAGTCAATTTTTGATCATTAGGTTTCATTTTAAGTGTTTTTAGAATCTAATCCTATTAACACTTCAAATAAATTACTAGAGTTTTACACTAAAAATCTAATTAATTATAAATAACTAAGACTTATTATTTTAATAAACTATTTATTATAATAAGCTTAATTAGTTCAATGTGAAATTACCAAATTTAATTTACATTATTTATACCAATTATGAAATTAATTAATTTTAATCTAATTAAAAAAATTTCTTATTAGATAAATTAAAACTATTTTAATTAAATCTAATAACTACTAGGTATATCATCTGTCAATTTATTAAGTCTAAACTAAAGTTATAAAAAAAATGATACATATATTCATGCCATGTTATAATATATTGAGTAGTCACATCTAAGATTTAAATGGCGTGTATAATGCATGGACATATTTTATAATATAAATCATCAAATAAAATAAAAATATAAAATAATAGTGTTGATCGAGTCTTTTGAATTTACTAAGAAAAGAAAATAAAGTATAAAAAAATTAAAAACAATGTTAAATTTCTTGTAACTTCTTCTTCTTGAGTAGTCCTTGTTGTCCTAATAAAATATAATTATATCTCAATAATATATTTTATTATTTTCCTTATATAATTGTTTTTTGTTGCTCGGTTTTTATTGGGTCTACCCTTGATAAGCCTAATGGGGCTCCGGCCATTGCTCTAAGCAATGGCTGTTCAAGGCAACTATTGGGCTGGCCTGCGGTTGGGCTACAGCAGCCTAGGCGTGGCCCAAGGCCACACTTAAAAACATGCTAGGTATAGCCCAACAGGTGAGGCCTGCTTTTTTGGCAGGCCTTTATTGACAACAATGTGAGTGGCTCCCTCCAAAGGAGCCACTTATTATCTGCATTGAAGAATGAAGATGTTGTCTATTTCTTTTCATCTGCTCTGCTATTTGTTTTTTAGCTACTTGCCATGGAGTACGGACTTTTTCTGTGCGCTTCTCTTCTTTTGCCACTAGATTCTTCATGTGGAAATTTAAGCTTCTAAATTTTAAATTTTTTTTAAATTACAAGAATAAAAAATACAAAATTGCTATACCCTTTATGGTTTACAAAAAATGATCTAATCAATTCTAAATTCAAAAGACCATATAATTAACGATCAACACCATCAGTCCATAGAAAAAAATTTATAACCATTCATCCCATAAATAAAAATAGAACAACCATTAATATGTGCCTACCTATCAAGAACACAACAATAAAATTTGCAATGCTAAATTAAAATAGACATGAGCTAGCTCTGATACCAATTGTAGGAATGATTTTAAAAGTTTATGTCTATTTTAATTTAGCAACAATAAGGTATAAGAAAAATACCTAAATCGCGTACCACAAATATTTTCTATCAATAATAGTAAATTTTTCACGTTGTATCTCTCACCAATGGACTACTCGTATGGGTAAGTTAATAAATTACAGAAGATCTAATTTTGTGTTCTTAATTTTTCTCTCTAGAAAAACTTAACCCAAAAGAAGCACTAACTAAAGAATACGTAAAAGTGGTTCTACAACCTCTTTTTATAATACAAGAATTCTTATGTTATCTAAACTTTTAATCCTATAGAATTAGGATAAAATAATATCTTTATATTATTTTAATTTAGATAATTAAAAGGATAAATATAATATCCAATATTATCTTTAATTAAATAATTTAGATAATTCATAGATTGAGCCAGTAATTGATTGAGCCCAATAAGTTTAATCAAATTAAACATAAGTCAATAATTGGTCCTAATAAATTTAATCAAATTAAACTTGAGCTATTTAATATTTTAAATCTAACAATTAATTCAATAGTCCAGTTCAGTGTTTATGGAGCCAGTATAGGGACCTGATGGACCTACAAAATTAAGCTCCAATAAATTAAATCATTTGATTAAACTCTTTAATTAACATGATTTAATCAAATAATTTTATTTATTAACTTTATATTACTCCACTAAAAATATAAAGCTGGACTCTTAATTTTGTAGATAAATTATAAAATAAAAATTATCTTTATCCATTTAATAATCATTTCATATAAATTAATCCTTTACAAGTGTTCATAATTAGAGTTAGGTCAAGTGTTCATTAACCTCTCTAATTACATCTTTATCCTTAATCTACATTGATCATCTTTTAAACATTTAATCTGTGAAATTAACAAATTTATTATTTTCTTTAACTCTTAAAGAAAACTGAGCGCTCATAATGTCCAAGACTAGAATCAATTATCAAAGGAACAACTTATCTAACTTCCTTTCAGAATGAGTAGATTTTATATTTGTAAAAAATGTTTCCAACCATTTATTTTATTATATTTATAAAATATTTAGTAATTGACTTAAAATCTTTTACAATCTTTCCCTTGTAAATCAATAAAAATAACTCAATGAATAGGAGTTTATTAATTACTCAGGATTAAAATTAATCCACATATGATTATATTATGATAAAATAAATTCTCTTTACTAGCGAAAATTAATAGAGAATTAATTTTATCGTGGTCCAGTCCTATATAATCAACATTATACAAAGTACCTCCATTTTCTATGTCAACATATAGAATGATTCGGATAAAATCATTGTATATAATATATAAATAGAACGCATTTATAGTCTATCAAAATAAAGTTTTCGTCTTCATCCAGACTAAGGACGAGTTTAGATTATTACACTTAAACTTAATCCTCTCGTATATAACTATTATATACTAAGTTAAGGTTACATATAATAATCAAGGAAATTTATAATATTTAAATAAAACAATCATAATTGCAAATATAATGTTGAATGAATAATCTCTATTAATTATTTTTAGCCATATCTAAATACAAATAATTATGTTTTAGGGCACACTTCCAACAGTTTCTTCCCGTGGGTCTATGGTAGTGATATAGAAGCTTCTATTGGACGTGGTCACATAGCAACTTTTAGCTGAGTTTTGATCACCCTTAAAGATCTCCACTGCTTCTCTCACAGAAAATTTAAGCTTCAAGTAATGCATAGATATTAAGGCATTAGAGTTGATTATGAAGGGTCTTCCCAATATTGCCTTATAAGGCATAGTCTAGTTGACCACTACAAAATTAGTCACCATAAAACAAGGGTTTTTCTCTATTGATACCGATAACCCTATAACTCCCAACATACATCACATAACTATCTTTGAACTTGTAGAGGGGGGATTGTATGCATTGCATTTGAGGTCTTTAATGTCGAGCTCGAAGAATGTATCTTTAAATATCAGGCCAATAGAGCTCCCTATGTCGATAAACACTTTATTTCTTCCATTCCTACTATCTGAATGGTTAGGACCAATGAATCATCATACGAGTAGCTAACATCTTTGGCATCTTCTTTAGTAAACATAATTGGTATAGAGTGTACTCATGATTTTTTGCCAATTGGGGTATTACACATCACATGGTGCCCTACTAACGAGTACCAAGAATAATTATTCCTCTATCTATTCGAATTTCTTGCCAAAGTTACACCCCTATAGATGATCAGGGTCTTCTTTTGTACTTGGGAGTTCTTGTACTCCTGACTTTCCCTATTTTGAGTTTTCCTTCGCCTAATGTCAGCTCTGAATTCTTCGAGGTACTCATTCCTCATTTGCCTAAACTCATAGATGTATATATTCGTTAGTGGTGTGACCATAGTCTTAATAAAATTAACTTTTCTTATTTATGTTTCTTTTTCTGGGTAGTGCTGTAATAGGTATAGGTTATTTAATGAGACCTTTTTCTTTTATGGCTTAAAATATTTTAGCCAACGAAACCGTTGCTGGTATGCACTTGTCCTCTTGAACTCTAGCCACCTTGGGAGGAGATTTTTTTTCTTGTTCCTTTTTATTTTTTTCTTAGGTGGATCTCTTTGTGAGAACTTTGCAGTTCTTTATATAGTTCTCTCCCTTTGTTCTTGAGCTATCTTTCTTTCAAAGGACTTTCTGGGTTTTCACTCTCTTGGCTTGTCTCGCACGTTTGCCTCGACTGCTCTCTTTACAGCTTCTTCCTCTTCAATGTTGATGTATTGAAGTGCCTGTTAGTGGTAAATTCTATATGTGCTAGCGGTACTTTATGATAAAAAGTACAAGAATTGATTTATCATAAGCCATTCTTTTAATGCTTTTAATGCAGCCAATAAGTCATACACCCTGAGCTAGATTATTTATTTATGGTATCTTTGCATGAATCTCTCAAGATTTCAGTACGACCTTGCTTGAATCATCATAGCTATTTGAGGATCCTTAGCTTTTTCAGAAGATCCTTGAAAATGCTAGATGAATGTTTCAATTAGTTTAGTGAAAGATGAGATACTTTTTTGCTTCAGGCTTTTATACAATAAGAGAGCCTATTCATATAAGTTGAGGTGGAGTAATATGCACATCTACCTTTATTTGAGGCCAACGATCAATAACAGGTTGGTTACTTGATTAATGTAGTGGAGTGGGTTGTTCCCTTATAGGTTGGGAGGTTTGGCATCTTAAACCCCTCCACTAGCTTAATATCTTTGAGTTCATCAATAAGAGAGGGTTTTATCTCCCTTATTTTCTTTTTTGATGGGATTTTCTGCCTTTTCTTATCCTTAAGGAGTTAATGCAATCATGTTTTTATGTTTTGAACCTTTTTAGCTAATAAATCATTTTCTAGTGCTGAGTTATGTTGTTTGATATGCTCGCACTCTCTGATCCTTCGATGACTTTTCTCACATCCTCCTCGACTTTGCTGTTACTTTTTTTTTTCTTGTTTAACAGATATCTAGCATCTCCTATGATTTGGCTACCTTCTTTATTTTTGTTCAAGATTTCTCTGGCATCTTGTGCATGCCCATTATCTTTTCTAAGTCCATCAATGTTCATTCAAACATCATTATCCTCTAGATCATGATTGGAGTTCACTCATTTGTAGAGGTCCGAGTCTTTGACCTATGACTGGTTAGAGGAGTGGTTGTAATTGTTGGAGCTGGTGCTTACGCGCCATTCCAATATTGTATGAATATTAATTGTTAACATTTATACAATAATTATTTTGAATAAAAATTGTTAATATCATATTTATATGGTATAATGCTTGTAACATTACAAACACTATTTGATCTGAAAGAGTTCAGATCTGGTCTAAACTCCGTCTAAAGGAGTTTAGACCAAAACTAATAGTTAGCAAAGCTGAGAGTTATAAATGCTAAGAATTAGCAGGTTATAACAATCAGCGAGGTGTAAAGAGTTAGAACCTTGTCTATAATGAGACAAAGTTATGTAAGTATCATTATGTAGTTGCAAAGAGTTGCAATAGGTGCTAAGAAATATCATTATGTAAGTATGTCTCAAATATAATGTTCTTGATCTATGATCACCAATGCGGGTCTATCGGTGAATTCATATTATATAGATTAGTGTATATTTATATCTGACTGGTTCATATGGTTGTTTTTAGCTGACCATGAGCTTAGAGCTTGTATAGGCATGCAGGTATCCAGTCAGGACTGGATACTGAACAGACTCATGAGGACCCTAATAGATATCCTATGAAGCCGTCAAAGGAAGGTCCTCTTGAGTTGAGTAGTATTCGCGGTCCTTTGACCTGAGCGCCACGGTGGTCTTGTGAGTGATCCATCATACTTTGGTTCCACATATGTCAGAGACCTTTTATGGTCTGACCGCTATGTGTCGCTAGGTATATTCTGATGCTCATGAAGTCCGATGTGCGTAGATACGGAATCCGTCAGTTTACGTAGGTAAGTTGTATATCCGATGCTCTAAGATTGTATTTCATAAAGTCTTATGGCTATAAGCATAAACACAGGAAAAGAGTTTTCCACAGGGTTAAACAATATAGCAAAAGTGTTTGCATATATTTTTTATCGAGATACAAATCTGGAGATAAGTTTATGGATGAGCAAATGGGGATTTGACGGTAATGATCTATATCCCCATACATCCAGGGTATAAATGATGGAAGGATTATACGTATACGTTGTGACCTCAACTTGTATGGTCTGACACTCTGATTTGTAATATTCGTAACGTGTGCGTGGGACATCGATTACAGACTCATGGAATAGTTCCATTTGACAAATCGAGTGTAGACCTAGAGAGTCCCAATATGAAATGTACTCTTTGAGCACTTGGGCAGCTTACCGTATTGAATGGTTCAATACAGTATAATTCAGTAAATTACTAAGGTTAAGTTAACTAAAGTATATGGTTAAATGGTGGGACCCGCTTTAGGTTCACTTGGTAACCTAGTAAGGATATAAATGTAATTTCACTTTATGATTATTTAATTGTTAAATAATTAAAACAAATATTTATTTATTTATTTGTTAAATAAATTATTTAACTTAACTATGGTTAAAGGTTAACCATATAGTTAAGTTAAGTTAACCTTACTTAATGGTTAAGTAAAGGTTAACCTAACCATGGTTAAGTTAATTAACTATAGTTAGAATATTTAAATATTTATTAACTTAAGGGATAAGTTAAACTAACCTAACTAAGGTTAAATGTTAACTAAGGTTAGGTTAAGTTAAATTAAATGCAAATGAAATTCAAATTAGTTTGAAATTTATGCATTAGTATATAAAGGGAAATGAAATTCAAAATTCATAAGTTTTAGGTTTTTAGATTTTGTAATTTTGGTAGCCATTTCAATTTGAGAAATTGAAAGTCTTTGTTTTGTGTTTTAAGTGTTAGAACAACAAAACAAATAAATAAATGGTTACTAATTGTAATAACTAAAATAGATTTGTTTTAATTGTTCAAGAGTTGAGCAAAAGATAAAATAAATTAATTTAATTAGATTAAGAGTTAATATAATAAAGTTAACTTGTTTTTGGTTGGCTAGAAAATTAAGAGAGAAATGGAGAACGAAAATTGAAATATTTCAAGAGTTGAAATCATTTCTATTCATCATCTTCTTCAATTAATTTAGCCATTAAAACATGAATTAAATTTGTTTTTATTCAAGAGTTGAATAAAAGAAAAAACAAATGTAACTAAGTTAACTAAGTTAAATAGTTTAACTTTGAATCAAGTTTAAGAGTTAAACTAAATGCTGGATTAATATACTACTATTCTAGACAATCAAACCCACCCTCATTGATTGCTAGGATTGATCAAAGTTTCATTTCATGGTGGACTTCAAGCAAATTAATCCAAAGGCTTCATAGGTTAAATTTCTCAATCTCGTTTTCATTTGATAAATATGTATTACATGTGTTCATTGTATTATTTTAATCTTCCGCTGTGCACATATATGTATGAGATATGTATATTTTTTGTATGATGAACATATCCCACATGTAAACACCCTAGAATAATCAACACCCAACAGTAATCACATTGGCATGATTGTTAGTTTAGTTGGCGACTCTCCCTATCGGATTGTTCTGCCATAATTCTCTTTTTTTTTTTGAGTCAATTGAAGAGGGTTTTTTTGCTTTCCTTGCTATTGGGAGAACACTACTCGAGGGTAAAAAGTATTATTGTGAGTTAGAACAAGGATGAGACTCAGTGATCCTTCTATGTTATTGCACTTTTTCAAAAGCTTTGACATCATCATTTTCAGTTCATCTCTTTCTTGCTAAGAATTTTTAAATTCTTCTTTTAGCACTTTCTATTAGGATGGTGGCTTTTCTTATTGATTTAAGTTATTGTTGGGCTGTATATGCCTATCTAGGTTTTGTAAACTAAGATTCTCGTCATGTAATAGGGTTTAGTCTTATTTCATGCTGTAATAGAGTGGGTGGTAACAATTTTTGGTTGTGAGTCCTTTATACTCTCTGTCTTAATTTAATAGCTTTTCTTTTGCTTTCCACAAATAAGGCCAAATAATTGACTCAAAAGTTTGGTAACTTGAGAGTCAACGAGTTGAATTTATTTGCTTTGGGAAGCTGTAATTGGATGGCAAGGATATGATCAAATAAATTGGACTGAATGGCCTATTCAGGTTTCCACTAAGATGGCATCTAAAGAGGATTCTATAATTAGAGAAAATAATGAGACCATGCTGAAAGTTTTTTTTGACACTGGCATTCTGATGCTTAAGTCAACAAGGAGAGAATAAGGCAAAACAATAGAAAGAATTAAGAACAATCGTTTGCTATATGCTCGCGGGCATCTTCTTTATGTTCTCATGTAAGTGATTATAAGGTTCGCTCTTTCGCACTAGTCTTACGACTTCAAGGGATATATTAAATATGTGTATGCAACTCTTTACAATGTCCCCTATTATGCTAATTTCTCTTATATTTATAGGGTAAGGATATAGGTTTTACCCGTAACTTTAGAATCTTTCTTAGCATAAAAGTCTTATGGACATTTGTTTATAAGATTCTGCTATTAGAGTTTTCTTAAAATTACACTAAACTTTACTTGCCTTAGTAAGATTTATATTGTGTATCTAGGAATCTCCCTTGATTTTAGATATTTTTCCTTCACAAACTTGACTTTATCCATAACTCTTAACATATCTTATTGTATTTTGGCCTTCCTTTATTCAATATAAGCAGAGGTTATTTCTCCTCATTCAGAGCTTGGTTGAATAGGGTAGCCAATATTTGACTATTGTTCAAACCACCTATAGAGATAGTGAGTATAATCAAGCAGGGTAGTAGATTTTTGACTATTGCTCTAATCAGCTCAAAGAGAAAAGCTAAATTTTAACCATTGTTCTGACCAGCTCGGTAGGTGTGGATTTGTCTTTTTCTCCTATAAACTCTGACAAACATGGTAGCCAAGTTTTGACCATTGTTCGGACTAGCTAAGAGAAGGTTTCTTTGGTTCGAGGATTTTTTGTGGGCCGACACTTTCTTATTTGATCAAGTGGGTTGATCAAGTACTCCATGCTATGGGCTTTTTCAAAATCTCTTCTATGGTAGATATTGTTAAGTCCAATAACTGTAAGAGTTTCTTTTTCCTAATGCAATCTCTAATTATTTTTTATTTTGAGTGTGCCAAACTTTTTGTTCTAGCGTGGTTCATTTGGAGAGAAATAAGAGTATCCTTTCTTTAAATTAAACCTAAGCTCAAATGATTTGATTTTGGCTTGTCACTCTCCTAATCATTTAGTACTAAATTTAGAGCAAAGTGAAAATATCAAATAATTAATCTTTAATTATTTTTAAAAATAATTAAAATTACAATTTTATAATACTTATGTTAATCTTTAATTAATCTGTCAACAATTTATAACACATTGTGATCAGACATTTTAGAGAAACTCTGAAAATGGAGAAAACGATCGTGACCCCTCTATGGTATTGGCTTTTGTCCACTTCAAAAAGTATTAAAATTTTCTTGCAAAATTTTCTGTTATCTTTTAACTTTTCATATGATTTAAAAATTTTATTCTTGATAATAAATAGCTTGATAATTTTAATAATATTATTTAAATTATAATAAATAATAATAAATAATTAATCAAATTTGAACACCCTGGACAAATTGATATTCAACGAGGGCAAAGTGAAGTTATTCCATCATTTGTCCAGTAAATTTGGTGTTTCTACATGAGGGTGCCTTGTGTTATGTTCCAAGTATTCTCAAGCATTTCCTTGAACACTTGGTGCGCGATAAAGCCTCTTAGAGGCTATATGGGCTGCTGGAATGGATCGCGGGCCAGAGCTTCTAGAAGACCCGCTGACATGGGTGAAGAACCGAGCCAAGCCTGCGACTTATTAAGGTTGTTTACCTTAATTAGGAAAGGAATATTCTAAGGAATATGTGATGGCATCTAGAAATATTCTAGGGAATATTATTCCATCTTGTATATACACCGTTAGATCATTTAGATTTCAACCGTCTATTGTATAGAGCTGCTAGTATATAAAGGGGAAACCCTCACTTGTATAATTCATCCCATAGCTTTATTTTCCCTTTAGCAATATAGAGAGAATTCGTGCAAACACTTGGTATGCTTGTTTTTCTTCTTTTTGTGTGGTTTTCTCAGCTGCTTAGCACGTAACGCGTCTAAAGCTGCACGGTTCAAAAATAGTCCGTGATAGTTGGTATTAGAGCAGGTTCAAAGATGGAGAAAGACGCCATACCGTGGGAGTTGACTGAAGAGAAGGGTCAGAATAAAGCTAAGAGGCACGGCAGTATATCTCGCGACAAGTCTGTCGATCCAGGCCATTAGTTCGGGACCATGGTGAAAACGCTCGGTGGAGTCGTGGGAAAGGCGACAGATCATCTTAGGGAGTTAGAGCAGCAAGTAGAGAAGCTCGAGGCAGGACTCGACACTCAAAGGGATGAGTTGTGCTCCCTCATCGACACATCCATCGAGAGTTACGCTGATCGGCAGCGTGACTGGATCAAGGCTTTCCAGGAGAAGGTATACGCCACCTTTGTCAAAGTTCAAGCCCAAGTGGAGGAGCTGCGTAAAGGGTTTGACATTGTCAAAGAGGACGTAGTGCTGTGCAAACGAGTAGTGGTGAATGGGTCTGTTGTTGCTTAAGGGGTGCCAAGAGTTGAGGCTCCTAAATCGAAGAATTTCTGTGGCAAGCGGAACGCCAAAGAGCTGGATAACTACTTTTGGCAGATGGAAAGATACTTCGACACCATGGGTGTGCATGTTGAAGACAAGGTAAATACCGCGACCTTATATCTTTCCGACCATGCAATTCTATGGTGGCGCAAGAAAAGCGAGGAGATACGCAAGGGTACCTGCACAATCAACACCTGGGCAGAATTGTAATGGGAGCTGAAGTGCCAGTTCTATCTAGAGAATGTGGCGCACGACGCTCAAAAACGGTTAAAGTAATTGAAGCAGACCAAGTCCATCAGCGAGTACGTGATGAGGGCAAAATTGTCATATATTTTCTCATGTTTGTATTTTGATATTTTATTATTTTATGAGAATAGATGGCTATTTATGTGCTTTATTGTTATTTATAGGGACTTGAACAAAATTTAAAGAAAGAATGCAAAAGGAGCGAAAACAGGGACTAAAATGCAAAGTTTTCAAAGTATGTGTCCAGCGCCCTAGCGCCACAAGGATTTTAGCCCCAGCTCTGGAATAGTGATCAAAATAAGAAAAACAATCTGTTTAAGTCACATCTAGCACCCCAGCATCCGAACTTCATCGCGCCAGCGAAGAAATAGCGCCAGAGCGCCATCAACTCACCGCTCCAGCGGTGAAGCCTTTTTCACACGTCGCTCCAGCGGTGAAGCCTTTTTCACACGTCGCCCCAGCGGTATCGCGAGTCCTAGTCTAATGAGAATTGAGATTTTCAAGCTCATATCAATCTCTATAAAAAGTCACTCGTTCCCAGCCTTCAAAGAGAATCCAAAGACGACCCAAGAGCACCAAGAATACAGAGCACGAGTCTTGGAGAGCAATAGTAGTTTTATTGAAGCAACTTTAGAGAGAGATTCAAGGCGTTCTTCAGCATCAAGAGTTCTTAGGCAGCGCAATTAAGAGCAATTCGACGTCTATATCGGTTTGCTATTGATTGTATCATGATTTATTATTATTTTTACTGCTATTCTCTTGTAGCCATGAGCTAAACTTATTTTCTAGGGTTAATACTTGAACTCAATATGTGTGCTTAATTGCCCTATCTTTAGAATATTTAATAAACTTAGTTCTTTGATATTTAAATTACTTGATCTTAATGCTTCAATATATCTGGCCAATATATGGTGAATGAGTTGGTAATATTATTGATAAACTTGGAAGAGGAATCATAATATTTAGACTTAGGTAATTTGATGCATGATTGTAGAGTAATATTCAATGTTGCATATGCAAGTTTCAATTTAGGATAGGAATATACCTAATTGGCATGTATGATCAATAAAACCTAATCTTAATTTATTACAAGTACCATAGGAATATAGGTATTTGGTAAATTAAGGTATACTTGCATGACCTTGGAAGAGGCTTGTGAATACATTATTTTCTTGATTAATAACAAAGACTAAGGGAGTTAAATATTAGAAGATTAATCATTAGAAAGCATATTGAGGGATAGTATTAATCATAGGTTTTCTCTATATTGCTATTACTTAAATCTCTTTGCATTGTATTTTTACTTTTATATTTTCTACATTCATTTTTAGATTATTATTTATCTAAATAATTATTAGGAAGACATAATTTTAGTAATTGGTTAAAAAGAAGAAATTATCCCTGTAGGTTCGACATCCGACTTATTTAGTTCCTTTATTACTTGTATACGATAGTGTATACTTGCACTTAATTTTAAGATATAGAAATATCTGGCCAAAGAAGAAGGATATCAATGCTATGGTTATAGCACACGAGGCTTGCGAGCAGGGTCAAATGGGGTGTTTTTAACTGCTCAACACAATGAAAGCCAAGTAGGGTGTCAGCGCGCCAATGGGAAAGGCGCTCATGTATGTTGAAGCCTACATCAACTGCATAAAGACTCAAGTGCTGATAGATATAGGCGCGACGCACAATTTCATCAAGCGTGCGGAGTCGAAGCGCTTGGGACTTTATGTAGAGAAAGATGAGGGGTTCCTCAAATTAGTGAATGCTGTGGCCAAGCCACTGGATGGGGTGGTTCGAGGGGTCGATATCTACTTGGGTTAATAGCGCGGTCAGGTAAATTTCTCTATAGCACCTCTTGATGATTTCGATGTGATGTTAGGTATAGAGTTCTTGAGGAAGTACGATGTGGTATCGCTTCCTCGACACGAATATGTGTGCATCATGCAAGGAGGGCCTTACATGATACCGACGGTAGACAAGCCCAAGGGTAGGAAATCTCAGCCAAAAGCCAACACTAAAATCCTTTCCGCCATTCAACTAATGGAAATTACTCGGCGCAAAGGAGAAGTACATCCAGTCACAGTGAGGGGGATAGACGATAAGGCGACAAGGGGCGAGGGTAAGCTACCAACGGGGGTTGCGGAAGTGCTCGAGGAGCACAAGGGGGTCGTGCCAACTGACATACCACAGGTGCAGCCACATCAAGGTGATACTGAGCATGGGAAACAGTTGGAGCTAGGGTTGATGCTTCCAACTACAGTGCAGATGCCTCAACCGGGATTAGATGAGTTGCGGAGGCAGCTCAAGGAGTTGGCTAGTGTGGGTATCGCTCAGCAACTCGAGGCGTCATACAATGTGCGTTTTCAGCACAAGAAGTAGGTTGGGGACAGGCAGCAGCGTGTCAAGCATCGTACGGGGGACTTGGTGATGGAGATGATACTTCCACCACAACACAAGACAGAACGCCCACTTCACAAGGGCCTTGATCACAGGGACGAGGGGCCATTTTCTGTTGCTAAGAGGGTTGGCAACGTCTTGCATAAGGTGGGGATACCTTTGAGACAACAGCTGCATCCATTGCCTTCCAAGAGCTGTTTGGAGCTATACAGAGGGGGTATGGAAGACATGGAGTAGCAACAGGGACCTTTAGGGATTTCTGCATGGGACGGCAATGGGGCGAAACTCATCTGCAATGGACGAACGGTGCAGAAGAAGAATCCATCTCCAAGGCGTGAGGACGTTGTCAAGTGGAAAGAGGTACCCGATATTGAGGCACACTAGAAATACGAGAGCGCACAGTGGCAGATTGATGAACGAGGTGTGCAGTTTCTAGTGAAGACGTGACGAGGGCGTCGTGTGAATTTGGTGGGGGAGAATGTCACGCCTTAAGTGTTCTCAAGCATTTTCTTGAACACTTGGTGCACGACAAAGCCTCCTAGAGGCTATATGGGCTGTTGGAATGAATCACGGGCCGGAGCTTCTAGAAGACCTGCTAATATGGGTGAAGAACCGAGGCAAGCCCGCAACTTATTAGGGTTGTTTACCTTAATTAGAAAAGGAATATTCCAAGGAATATGTGATGACATCTAGAAATATTCTAGGGAATATTATTCCATCTTGTATATACACCGTTAGATCATTTATATCTCAGCTGTCGATTGTATAGGGCTGCTAGTATATAAAGGGGAGACCCTCACTTGTATAATTCATCTCATAGCTTTTTTTTCTCTTCAGTAATATAGAGAGCATTCATGCAAACACTTGGTGTGCTTATTTTTCTTTATGTGGTGTTCTCGGCTACTTAGCACGCAACGCGTCTAAAGCCGCACGGTTCGAAAACAGTCCATGACACTTGTCACTAGAATTAGTTAGTTACTATTATTGTTTAGAAATTTCATTAAGAAACAGTAAAGAACTCATAAATATACCAAATTGTGTAGCAACAATTAAATGAAAACAAAGTAGAGCAATGAATTTAGCAAGATCAATAAACACAAATTGTTACATAATTAGACTTTTTATTCTAAATTTATGGTCAAAAAAACATAGAGCTATTGACTTTTATGAATAGAGAATAAAAGTATTGGGTACGATTTTTGATTTATGGAGGATGGACCTTAAACTAGTGTGAGAGAAGTGAAGGGAAAGTTTGAGGTCGTTAGCCTTCCCGTTGCTAAGGGTCAAGTCACATTTGGAGCTTCATTCTGGTGGTGAGAAATCTAGGAATAAGTAGATAGCAAGCCGAACACCAAGTTGGAGCTAGGGCGATTGAGGGGACCTAATGAGACTTGAAGAACACAAACAAAATGAGGTCAATGGCTAGCGCTGAAAAGATGGCTGGCAATAACTCTTTGACGCTTAAGTCAGGTGGCTATTGTGTAGAGAACATTTTCTAGGTTTTATTTGCACCTTTCACTTTTGGAGATAATACTTCAGTTTGGAGTGTGCCAACCTAGAGATTTTCCCTCATGGATGACATGTGGTGGACTAATACTAGAGAACAATTCCTATCATGAGGGGTATTTTGAAAAACTTTACTCGAATGGGCAAGGAGGTCATATGACCTTTATTGATTGTAGAGTACTAGAAATATTGGTGGTTGGTCGCTTTCTTGAGCTGTTAGCCTAAGTTTATGAGACTTAGAGAACACTGAGGGGTAGTTTGACTCTGCTCCTTTAAGCTTAGCGGATTTAGTGTTGAGCTGGTCAACTACCCCGGACATCTTCTGTTTACTATGTCAGCAAGAGACAAAGTGTTGATGTTAGTAGACATGGCATTTCCTTATTAGCTCTTCAGGGATTCTCTTATCCAATCTTATTCTTAGGTTAAATAACTAGGTGACGTGGCATCTAAGGGCTCATTTAACGGGTCTCATTATTGACGTTATGAGACCTAAGCTGTGTAAAGGTGTACGCCTACTGGTGGGTCTATGATGACATGACACATATTCTGGCACAGGTCCTACTAGATAGGTTTCTTAGGCTGAGTTATAGAGGTCCAAGTGTTTGAGCCCGAGCTCAGTCCTACTAAGATAGCTTATTTTAAGCTGGGCTACTTAGGAAACGGTCTGGGCCTGAGTACTGGACTGAATTGAGTGTTGAACTGGGCTAAGTATCACTGATCTTTATCCCGAACATCAACCCCCCTAGTTCTTAGTGTTGGAGTGAGCAGGCAATTGGAACTAAGTTCTTCAAGTGATACATAGCACGTCTTAACTAGTCGTACTTCTTTATTCTTTATTCTCTCTCTTCTGTCCTTTTTTTTTTGAAATATTTCTTTTGCCAGTAAAGTTTTCACCTCTTTCCTAATATCTTTAAACTACCAAGGTGTAGTTTTGCCTTTTCATAGAGTAAGTGGGGGCAGGGCAATAATTACACCTCTGTCATATTTACTCCGGGGGGCTCAGTTATGGCCCTACCATGTCAGAATATGGCACACGCTAACCTTTTACCGTGTTGCTATGTGGCTCCTTATGAGGAGGTCAGTTTAAAATAAACGGCCTAGATCTCCTCTCACTTTCATTTTCTTAACCCCCTCACCTTTAAAATGATAAGTTACCTACCCAGTCCCTCAAAGCAGTCATATTCCTTATTATCTCTTCTTGGTTTCTCTAGAGTGAGTTTTCTTACTCTAGCATTACTACAACTGAGCTCTGGTTATCCCTATGGTAAATAGGGTCCTTCTCGAGCTCCTTTGCACTTATTATTTTCTTCCCTACTTTCTATGTACTAAATTTGGTGTTTCGTGTGATTTCTAGCAGGTGTGATCTCTAAAACACTTCAAAATTGAGTTACTTTCTAGAGCGGCCACTCAAGCCTACAAAAGGTAAGATCCTCCCACAGGCAGTTATGCGTGTTAGAGAATTTATGCCTGAAATTGGCCATGGTGTTGTAAGATGTTGAAGGCTCTGAAGATATATGAAATTAGTAGTAGTGAACCTAACTCGTGGGATGGGAGAAGTAATAATGAGTCGGTATAAGTGGTAGGAAAATGGTCTAAGGAATCTCATCTTAACCTTAAGTAAGAAACCCCTAAACTTGAACCATCTCCTCTTATAAAGAACTTCCATCTAAACCATCTCCTCCCCATTCTACAAAGAAGTCCTCATTCAAAGGCTCGACATCCTCTGTACCCATAAGTGACGGTAAGTAGCCAATTTCCAAGCCTCACGTCTTTCTTCCTGAATATTCTGAGTTAACAGAGGCTAACTTGAGTTTCATTAGGAAGTTTTATGGTATCCCCTAATTTCTATTACACTTAGGGCCCCTCATCTATATTTGTCTTTAGCATTCTCTCCTTAAGGGGAAATGGCTATATTTAGGGAGTTTCTTATTCTCAAACTTAGGCTTCCATTATGTCTTCTATTTAGCGAGCTGCTCTATTCTTGATATAGCTTATACTCAGCTCAACACTACTTCTTGGAGGTCTATTATAGGCTGCCACGTATTGTGGAAGAAAGTCTTAATCGAGGACTTCACAGTCTAGGATTTTAAGAACTTTTTCCACCTTATGAGGAATAACCTTGTTAAGGGCACCTATTATGTAAGCTCTTGGGATAGGAATACCAACCCTGTCAGTGAATATAAGTCTCAAACATACTAGAAAATGCATTTGGTTTTTTGTTGGTGGAGACTAGGGCTCTTTATTGAAGGTTGACCACCACCTCAGGCATTTTCGTTTTTAGTTTGCTTCTGAGGGTAAACACCTTGGCCTTCTCCCATTATTTTTGCTTCTTTAGGATTGTGTTTATACCATTGTAAAAGATTGTAAGATTACTGATTGTGCTTCTTGTCTTTACTTGAGTTTGATGTGTTCTCAATGCTTTATTTAGGAATGAGTTACTTTTGCTGCCAAAAAATTTATTGATTTCACTATTGATGACCTTAATATACTAGATGAAGTCCACTTGAGGGATTCTAGACTGATTAACTTAGCACCTCCTAACGTTCTCAGATGGGTGAGTAAGATCATTTGCCTTATTATTGGTGCTTAGATATTTGTATGTTGTGTCTATACTGTGGTTGAGCTATTGTAGTAATAGTTTTAATGTTTCCATTCAACTTTTGTAAGAGATATTCATGTTTCCTCTTTAGCTACTCACTTTCAATCTGTCAATAAGTTAGTAGGTGATGTCTGGATGAAAAACTTGATGAAAGATCTACCCAACCCTCCTTAACCCTATGGCTTTGGCACTCTTATGGGAGAAAGCTCTATTGTTCCTCCCCCTACCAAGTCTATAAGTGTTGGTCTCTTAGAGGCTAAGAAGGGAAAGGTGCCTAAGTTTAGCTTGACCTTTGTAAGCCCTTTGCACTCTAACGATATGAGCCCTTAATTAAAAACGAAAGTAAAGTGCTTGCTGCCCCACCTACAACATGATCGTGAGGCTCTGTCCATTGAGCTAGCTAAGTCAATCTCATAGCAGAACCCATTGAGTGTTATGTCTAGGGTTAATAGTCAGGCTCATGAGGTATATTACTATTTTCCATCTTGTTGGGTTGTGGATTATATCCTATAATACTTTAGCTTCACGGTGTTTGTGTTTTTCACAAGTTTCCTTCACTTTAGAAGGCCATAAGAGGATGATGCAGAAGGCCACAAGAGCTACTAAGAATTTTGAGATACTAAAGGTAGCCTCAAGGGAGGTCTTGAAGGGTAAGAAGGATAAGTACAAGCAGAAGCTTTCCTATACTACTGTTGAGCTCAAGGACATAAAGAGAGAGAAGTCGGCTTTGAAGCTGGCCAACAAGGAGTTGATAGAGACTACTGCTGGGTTGAATAATGTTGTCAATTTGCTAGAATAGAGGCTCATAGAGGTAGTGAAAAAGATGTTGATCCATGCTCACCAATGGGATCTGAGGCCTACTTTGAGCTGGACTTCAGTTTTCTAGCACCTAGAGCTCTCACTATGACTACCTCAACTGGGGAGAATGATGGCAGCACCGTCAAGGCCTCAACTAGTCACACTACTCCCTCAATAAAAAGCCACCCAAGAGGAGTCAGCCAAGGACCCCTATGATGTTGATGTTCCTATAGACTTCATTGCCTAACATGACAAAGGATGAGAGATGATAATGGCAGTAATGGACAGTGGTAGTCAAGTTCCTCTTTTCGTAACTCACTTCTCGCCGTGGAATGGGCATATCTTGTTCTAGTCTCTCTAATGATCTAGGATATCGATTGGTCTTTGGCTTTTTGATCAATTCCTAATCTTTATACTTTAGCCAAAGTTTTTCTGCTATAATATTTATAAGGATGAATGGCTCGAAGACTCTGCACCTCTTGTCTTATGAGTACCTTTCTATGTTTTGAGGTTCTCTTTTTGCGTCGATCGTTATGAGAAGTCTGGTTTTCTTTTTAGGTGGTTATAATAAAGGTTTCTTTTTATTGCTAGGGCTGTATCTTATTCCTGGCGGGTTCATTGCTTTGACTTCTGATTCATCATTTTGAAAAATGTAAAATTCTTCCGAACTAGATACTAGTAATAAGTCGTGGTTGGCCTTATTGCCTTCTGATAGGCTTGTACTATGATTTTTGAATCGTAGCTTCCTATTTTTCTCAACTCTTTGTTGAACCTATTTAGCAAGCCTCTGGTTGTCTCGTTGTCAGTTTGTCTTAAGAGGAATAAGTTTAACGTGGTTTTCTTCTCTTCCCTATTATGAATATATTGAGTAATGAAGGTGGCAGTGAGCTCCTCGAATGAAGATATAGAATCTTCCTTCAGTCTTTAAAAAACCAATTTTGGGCTGTTCCCATGCGACTGAAAGGAAGATTATGCATTTGAGGGATTCATCATTGTTGTGTATGATTATCTTTGAATTCTAATGTAAGATGTGTTCTTTAAGGTTACTTGACTAGTCATATGGAGTGAAATTTGGCAACACAAATTTTCTCAGTCCTACGGCTTTCCTTATCTTTTCTGTGAAAGGATTCTGGTTGGCTTTCCTTGTGTCACAACCCGATTTCTCGAAACCGTGCGGCCTTAGACACTTGCTAGTGCTAAGCAGCCTACAAGACCCCAATTAACCAAAGAAAGAGATGAAGAAGAAGCACACCAAGTGTTTGAGAGAATGCTCTCGTATTTTATTACTAAAGAGAGATTACAAAGCTATACACTTACAAGCTAAGAGTATTTCTACAATTTGGAGGATGGATTCTCAAATGAGAACTCCACCTATTTATAGCTAAAGCTATATACAATGGACGGCTAGGATTAACTCTAATCCAAGGGTCCAAATCTAAAGAGGAGAATATGCTAAGGAATATTCCAAAAGATGCCAACTACCAAAAGTATATCCAAAGGAATATGCCTTTTCTAGAAAACTCCCCCACCTACCACATGCAAGTGGCTTTAACCCAAATCCATTGGGCCTTCTAGAAGCTCTAGCCCATTTAACCCAAAATGGACTAAATCCTCCCTTGGTGGTCCTGTCGCGCGCCAAATACTCGAGTAATTGCTTGAGAATATTTGGGGCGTGACATTCTCCCCCACCAAATTCACGCGACGCCCTCGTCGCGTCTTCGCTGGAACTTGCGCACCCCGTTCTGCAAACTCTGGCTGTGCACTCTCGTGTCCCAAGCGTGTTCTCCCATCCGGCAACCCTTTCCACTCGACAAAGTACTCAAGGCTCGCCCTGAGTTGCTCCCCTTTGTCATGGTGTGTGGAAATCCCCAAAGGTTCCCGGTTGTGTGGCTCAAATACTGCATCTCCCGTACCTCCACGGTACTGCTCCCAACAGCTTACGGAATGCACCTGATGTTGCCACTGCCGCTGTCTCGAAGGTAACTCCACCTTTTGCGAGACGTTGCCAACTCTCTTGGCAATCAACCTTGGCCCCTCGTCCCCACGATCAAGGCCCTTGTGAAGTGGGCGTGCTGACTTGCGTTGTGGTGGAAGTATCGTCTCCATCACCAAGTCCCCCGCACTAGGCTTGACACGCCGCTGCTTGTCTTCGACCCACTCCTTGTGCTGAAACTGCACATCATGTGACACCTTGGACTTTTGGATGACACCCGCATCCAACAACTCCTCAAGCTGCCCCTGCAACTCTCCCATCTCCGATGGAGGCGTCGACCCCATAGTTGGAAGCATAATCTCAAGCTCCAACTTGCCCTCAATTACATCTCTTGAAGGCGGTTCTTCCGGTATGGCAGTAGGCTTGACCCCATTGTGCTCCCCGAACACTTCTGCAACAACCTTCGGTATTTCATCCTTGCCCCCATTTGCCGAATCATCCACCCCCGTTGTTGAGGCTGAATGTAACCTTCCTTTGCGCCGAGCATCTACCCTTAGTTGCATTGCGGAAAGGACCTTGGCGTTTGGCTTGGATCGCCCACCCTTGGGCATGTCTACCGTCGGTATCATTCGAGGCCCTCCTTCCAAAATACACATATAGTTGTGTTGAGGAAGTAACACCACATTGTACTGCCGTAAGAACTCCATACCTAGCACCACATCAAAATCATCAAGAGGTGCTACCGAGAAATTTACCTCACCGTGCCATTTGCCAAGGTGGATTTCAGCTCCCCGAACCACCCTATCTAGCGGCTTGGCTCTTGCATTCACGGACTTGAGGTATCCCTCTCCCTTTTCTACATAAAGGCCCAAGCGTTCCGCTTCCGCATGCCTAATGAAGTTGTGCGTAGCCCCTGTATCAACTAACACTTGAGTCTTGATGCAATTGACATAGGCTTCAATGTACATGAGCGCCATCCCCGTTGGCGCGTCTGCACGCCGCTTGGCTTTGAGGGAATTGAACAGCTGCATGCAACCCATACGGCTCTGTTCGCCCTCGTATTTTGCCTCGTACATTGCATTGAAAGCCTTTTTCTTCGGACAGTCCTTCACCCAATGATCCCCATCGCAGAGAAAACAGTTAGACTTTGGACCATTACCTCTATGGCCGTTGCGTTTCTGCTCCTTCCACTTGGGCGGTTTGCCTTTCTCCTCTTTGCTCTCCGGAGGCTGAAACTCCTTGGCTTCCCCACCCTTACTGTGATTGGGTTTAGAATATCTGGACTTTCCCGAATCCCCCTTGCGGTAATCCATGAGCGTCTCCGCCATTGTAAGGGCGTCGGATATATTCTGCACTCCACGCCGCTTCAACTCATTGGCTGCCCAGGATTGTAACCCGTCCAGGAAATTGAACAACAAGTCCTCCTCGGCCATGTTGCGGATTTGCAGCATCAGCAAAGAGTACTCCTCTACGTACTCCCCAATGGACTTTGTTTGTTTCAACTCCTTCAACCGCTTGCGAGCGTCGTGCGCCACATTCTCCGGATAGAACTGACGCTTTAACTCCCGTTGCAATTCTTCCCATGTGTCTATGGTGCAGGTACCCTTGCGAATCTCCTCGCTTTTCCTACGCCACCACAGAATTGCATGATCGGAAAGGTATAAAGTTGCGGTACTTACCTTGTGTTCGTCCCGCACGCCCATAGCGCCGAAATACCTCTCCATTTGCCAAAAGAAGTTGTCAAGCTCCTTGGCATCCCGTCTGCCGCTAAACTCCTTCGGTTTAGGGGCTTCGACCCTTGGTGCAGCCACCGCAGTTTGAGTAGCTACGCCATTAGCGACCGCTCGCTTGCACAACACCACATCCTCCTTGACATTTTCAAACCCCTTTCGTAGCTCTTCTACTTGGGCTTGAACTTTGTCCATGGTGTTGTAAACCTTCTCCTGAAAAGCCTTGATCCAGTCCCGTTGCTTGACAGCATGCTTGTCAATGGAGCTTTCGATGAGGGAGCGCAGCTCGTCACCTTGAGTATCGAGGCCTACCTCGACATTCTGGACTTGCTCCTCCAACTCCCCAAGGCGGTCCGTCACCTTGCTCACAGCACCACCGAGCTTCATAACCATGTCCCCTAGATCATGGTTCGGATCAACAAACTTTTCTGGCGAAATACTCCCATGTCTCCTAGCTTTGGGGTCTCTACCCTTCCCTTGAGTAATCCCCGATGTTCCAGCAACTTCCTTCACCATCTTCTTTGAACCCGCTCTGATACCACTTGTCACGACCCGATTTCTCGAAACCGTGCGGCCTTAGACACTTGCTAGTGCTAAGCAGCCTACAAGACCCCAATTAACCAAAGAAAGAGATGAAGAAGAAGCACACCAAGTGTTTGAGAGAATGCTCTCGTATTTTATTACTAAAGAGAGATTACAAAGCTATACACTTACAAGCTAAGAGTATTTCTACAATTTGGAGGATGGATTCTCAAATGAGAACTCCACCTATTTATAGCTAAAGCTATATACAATGGACGGCTAGGATTAACTCTAATCCAAGGGTCCAAATCTAAAGAGGAGAATATGCTAAGGAATATTCCAAAAGATGCCAACTACCAAAAGTATATCCAAAGGAATATGCCTTTTCTAGAAAACTCCCCCACCTACCACATGCAAGTGGCTTTAACCCAAATCTATTGGGCCTTCTAGAAGCTCTAGCCCATTTAACCCAAAATGGACTAAATCCTCCCTTGGTGGTCCTGTCGCGCGCCAAATACTCGAGTAATTGCTTGAGAATATTTGGGGCGTGACACTTGCCAAAGAAAGCGTATCATCTAAGATTCTAGCTTTCTTACCTTTTCTGTACAGTTCTCCTATCTCCTTCAAAATTGAAGCTTTGAGCTTTTATTCCTTGGTGGATTTTTTTGCTGTTGCTTCCACTTTAGGTTCCTTAAGTAAGTGCATTGTCTCTTTTCTTTTAAGGTCCTCAAAAAATTGTTGAGGGTTCCTAGCATTAGTCTCCCTTTATAGAAGTTCCTCGTAATCCATTGGGAGGCTTCCTCCAGCCTCCAAGGTCTCTAGACGACTGTGGATAATGCATGCCTTTTTATAGTGCAAAGTGAAAGAATTTCAATCATAATCTATATGCAATTGTAGAGTTTGACTCATGCACAATGTAAGCGTATTTGCAATAAGATGATGATTCCCATCATCTTATCACTATTGGATCATACGTTAAAGTACTAATCATATAGCAGATAGAAGATATCATAAACGAATCTATGCTCAAATAGGATTACAATTTAAAGAGAAAGAAAAAATATATTCATATTTTTGTTTCTGCTAGATGGTTCTGTTTTTTTACCTTTTATCGAAGGGTATTCTAGTATTTTTATTTTTTTTTGGATTTGGTCTAACTCTCTTTTTATAAATAGGCTTTATTTTGAACTTTTATTCTTCTTTTTAGACGTAGTTTGTTTTCTCTTTAAACTCAAATTTTATAGGCCTTGTTCACATGTGAAGAGAATTATTGGCTTATTAATAATAGGCCCAATAATTACTATCTATCATCTCGTTTTTCTTTTTCTTTTTAACAAATGGGTTATTTTGTAAAAAAGTAAAAGATTTGCCTAGTCATTTGAGAAGACAAAATCTCTTCCGCCGGAAGAAAGTGATATAGAACTAATTTTGACAACTGGAACGTGGCCTCTTCCATTTTGTTTATGTATATATATATATTATGTTTTATGCTTTGCTCGATATCATCAGTTTTGCTTTGCTCACCTCCCGAATATCTTAAGTCTAATAAAAAACATTAATAAGCAAAACAAAATAGTATATAAATTAATCACTTATTCAACTGTCTGTTTCAGAAAGTACATAATATGAACTTATTTCTCCAAATATGGGGTACCCTCCGGCAGCAGCCTGAACTCACATAATGAAAAAGACCATCAACATAACTGCTGACATTACTATTGACTTGGAAAAACTCTGGTACATCTTCACAGCATAACTGCTCTTGTAATCAACAGTATTGATTTCTGCCATTATTGCACCAATAGCATGTAAATCTTGGTAGTTAGTATATATATATATGTAAGAGAAGAAACTAGTGTTAGTTGTCCACTAGCAGAAAGAGAATTGTTGAGTTATTTCATATTGACTAATAAAGGAGATTAGGGTGATGTGTGAATTGTTTAAAAAATGAATGAATATTAAAAGGAATAAGCTGGAAGGAAGTGGAAGTGGAAGTGGAATAACCTGAAGAAGTTTTGCAACCAGTTGAGATGGCATCTTGGAGGACATTGACAGTGGCCTTGTTAGCAAACCAGAAGTCTCTTTTGACCTGATGAATACATTTGAGCACTTGTTGGATGTTGTCTCCGCACCCGTCTGTTTGACAGTAACCTTGCAACTCTTCTTTGGGCACGTGGATCACACCTTTCATTGTTAACTGCTCCCTTTCTGAGCAAACATCTGCTTCCGCTCCCTACTCATTTTTACATTTATACCTAAATCAACTTTCCTAAAAAAATATGAAGACGTAGAAGAAAATATGGTACTAGTTTTACAAAATCAAGATTCTCAAACACATACTTTTATCAAACATGCAAGAAATAAGAATAAATGTGAAGAATTAAGTTTATATGTTTTTTTTTTTTTTACGTTGATGATGCACTCATAGGCGCTTCTCCACGCTCGGAATGGTGATAAATTTACATTAGCTTGGGGTGTTTTGGGCTTTTCTGAAACGAAACACAACAATTAGTTTCACATAAATATATGATTTTCATTAGCAATAAGCAAAACAAAATGACGAAAGAGACACACTTTCGGCTTTGGCAGAGCTTAGTAGGAGAAATATCCCCATAGAAAGCCAAATAAGAGTATGACGACTCAAAAGCCCGTAGGTCTCCATAATAATTGCTCGAAGAAATTATCTCTGCTCGCTCATCCATACTTGATGCATTTAAATAGCCAAAGAAGGTGATCGAATCAAAACTATAAACTTGGTCACATTAAGAATATGCTGAGAATATACATATATATATATATATATACACGAAGCATATTTGTTTGGACAAACCAAGAAAAGGCAGAAGTTGAAGTGTTGTCCAGCTGACAAAGTGTACAAATCCGTTTTGGCAGAGTCGGAAATTAAGAGGTGAAACCATGATTGCATCACCATTTTAATATAAAATAATAATATCTTCCATTATTTATTTTTTTTTCCAAAATTTTCACATGTGGCCCCTGAGGAAACAGAACCAAATTCAATATTCCCGTGCTTTTTCTTCAGGATTTAAATATCATAAAAATGAAAAAGCTACCGATTTTTCTACTATGCCGTGGCAGTATCAATATTCGATTTGTTATTGATTATGAAATTAAATAGTTTTAATATCTGTCATTAATTTTTTATAAATAAAATTTAATTTCTTTTTCAGGTATCACCTTAAATTTATATTTAAAAAAACTATATTTGTGCATGAAAATTTTAATTTATTCATTATATTAACCTATTTATTAATATTAAGAAAATTACAATAATTAACCATGTAAACATAAAAAACATAGATTATTTAGACATAAATTAATCAATAATCTATTTAAAATAGTCATAAATTAAAATATAATCTAAATCTATATTGTAGTATATTTTAGAGGAATAATAAAAAAAATAAGATTTAAGAATTAATATGAAGAAAAATAAAAATTTAGTTTCAATGATTGTTAATACTAGCATGTAATAAAGACCAATAATCTATAATAATGCAATACAATTTATGCAATACAAATTTACACATAAAATATTCTTTATATATATTAACAAGTTAATATTTAACTTCTATGTCTTACTAAAGAAAAGAAAATTAAATTGTAAACGATGTAAATAAAATAAGTTTTTCTTATTGCTACGTATTACTTTTTATGTTAGTGTAATTAGGTTGGATGTCACATATATATGATCCCAAGTTATGTATAAAAAGAAATATTTTAATTAATTTTGAACATTATATATTACTAATTAATTATTATTCAAAAGAATCTAATCAATTAACATAATGGTAATATATATTCTCAAATATCTCCACCAATAAACTTAGTTTTATTAGAATGTAAAAATTTAAAGTAATATATAATAGAGACAAACTAGATGAGGTGTCTTGATTACTGATAGTTAATTGAGAATAAGTATTAAATATTCTTTTGCCATAAGATGTAGATTAATTTACAAGTTATAAGGATCATATACAAGTTTGATATTAATTTATAAATATTATATTAAATTTAAACGTTATATGTGTGGTTTGTAAAATTTATGTATACTTTTATATTTTTGTATTAATTTATAATTTTATTTAGGGTAAAGGACACGTAGATTCTTAAGAGTTACTGAAAGGAACTGAAAGACTCCCCGAAGTTTCAAAGGGGGTCATAAAGACCCCTGTTAGATAACAAAAACCATTTAAGTTAATAGTTAACTGGTAAAAAATAAGTAAAGTACTAAAATATCTTTGAATCTTGTAGTTGGTTTATATAACATGTATCAAAATGTAATTTGTTTATATTTTAAAATAAAATAATAAATAAATAAATATTTTAATTAACTGCCTCACAATCGTCAGAAAATAGCAATTGATCAGTTGCCGATCGCCATTTTTTTATGATGATGGATACTAAAAAATATCAAATTTTATATCATTGAACTCTATTTTCATTATCTACACAGTGGTGGGATTATTTTTGATAAAAAAGACCAGAAGATGGCAAAAAATGGTAGGGCATGGTGGCAGCCACATCGTCATCTGTCAAACGGGTGAGGGCAATGAGGGGGTGCAAGTTATCACCTTGAGTTTGACGGGGGGTGGCGGAGGGCTTCGCCATTCCCCACAATATTTTGGCCATCTTCTATTTTGTTTAGCTAAAAAAGATCCCACTATTATATAGATCATGAAAAATAGAGTCTAATAATGTAAATTTTGATCATTTTGATGGTTGGAGTATAGCCAAAAAATGACGGCTAGCAGTCGACCGATCGCTATTTTTTTGCAGTGGTGGGTAGTTTTATTTTTACTTATTTTTTAATATTGTATATATAAAAGATGTGTGACACTTAGTGCTAGTAAAATGTTGTATCCTAATGGATAAGGTGGCACCTTTCCACCCAAAGGTCATGGGTTTAAGACCCATCAAGTTCATTATTTTTGCCTTTTATTTAATACGAGTATTTTGGTACTTTTAATACATTTGATAGTCAAAAGATAATTTTACCCTTGTGACTTTTAATTCAAACGGTTTTCGTTATCTGATAGAGGTCTTTATGGCTATTTTGAAAATTTAGAGGACTTTCAATCTCTTTCGCCAAACTTCGGGGGTTTATATGCCTTTTATCCTTTTATTTATTTTAATTTATTTTTACAAATATATTATTTCATTTACCATTTTTTAGTTATATATATACCTTTATGTAAATATACAATTTCAATAATAATTTACAAATTTTATATTATATTTATAAGATTTAGTTTAATTTACAAGTTCGATATTGATTTACAAATGTTATAGTACATTTACACGTTGTACATGTGGTTTACGAAATTTATGTCTACTTTTATATGTTTGTGTTGATTTATAATTTTTTTAGTAATTTTAAATTGTTTTATAAATATTATATTTCATTTATGATTTTTTTTTGCTATATTTATTTTTCTTACGTAGATTTATAAGTTCAGTGTTGATTTGTAAATTTTGCATTATATTTATAAAATTCAATTTAATTTACAAGTAAAGAATATTATTTACATGTTCAATATTAATTTACAAATGTTATATTACATTTACACATCTTATGTGTAGTTTACGAAATTGATGTCCACTTTTATATCTATGCGTTAATTTATAATTTTTCTATTTAATTTAAATTGTTTAAATAAATTTTTTTTTATTTATGATTTATTTGTTATATATATATATATTATGTAAATATAGAAGTTCAATGTTGATTTATAAATTTTACATTATATTTATAATATTTAGTTTAATTTATATATAAAAAAAATAATTTACAAATTTGATATTAACTTACAAATGTAATATCAAATTCACATATAGTATATGTAGTTTGCATAATTGTTTGTGTAATTATTAGCTGTTGACATAAATTATTAATTTTGTAATTCAAGTTATGTAGTTTACAAACATTATAATTTATATTTATATATGTGTATATATATATATACATATACATACACATATATATTTTAATACAATAGAATATGTATTGTTTAAATTTACAGCTGCAAGGTTTATTATCAAGTTTTCTATTGCAATTATAAGTTTTAACATTGTTTAAACTATAGTTGAATTATCTTTTATTTGAACATCAAGATTTGTGATCTTTATAAATAAATAGACAAAGGAACTACTGACAATGAAATTATCATAGAATGTATTTACAAGCATTGCAAAGTTAACAATGTTTGTACTAGTTTTAGAATTTGAATTAATTAAAAAAAATTATACTATAAAATATATTTATTAATATTTGTTCTACTTCTTCTAATAGTACGATTTTAGTGATTAATTTGAAGAATGTTAATTAATAGTTTATTTGTAAAATATATAATACAATATATTTGAGTAGGTTAAAAAATATGTCTAACCTATATTATGTAAAATTACAAAAGTAATAGTTATTCAATTTGAAGTTTTAACATTCAAATCAATTTGAATTCAATTTGAATTTAAACTATCCATAGTACCTTTAAAATGAACAATTTTATCAACATCCAACTTCTTAAACAATATATATTCTTATACCAATATGAGTTATCGAGATCAAATAACAAAATTTTCAATTGTACAAGTTTGAAAGTGATTTTATAAAAATCATTGGTTGGTTCTTGTCACGCCCCAGATTCAAAAGATCTGAAACATGACATAATTTACACTCATTCAATAATGTGCACTCATAATTAATATTGCATAAAATTTTAAATTTGAATTCAACATAGGAATCCTTATCAAGTTGCTAGTAAGTTTAATGCAAAAGCAACCCATAACCATACTTGGTGAAACATAAATCAAATACAACTATACCTAATAAAATAACACATAAGTATATATTCAATAGGGACAAATCAAATATCTTAAACTATGTGTCTATAAATGAAACACTTAGCAACCTAGCAACTTAGGGAACCCAAAGGATAGCAGAAGCCTTGCCAAATCCACTAAGCACATATGTGCCTTATTTACCTGCAATCACCATAAACTATAATGAGTACGAAACTCAGTAAGCATACCAGTTTTTTATATATCAAAATACAAATACATATATGTACACAATGCATGTGTATGATATGCTGTGATAAATTAAAATCATAATCTTATCATATCACATGCTAGGTAAGCGCTTACACATTCTTTCAAAATATATAATAGGAATACCATTACCCAATTACTACTTAGTAGGACTTCCATATCACATATTACATAATGAGTTAAATGTCATTCGTAGGTGAGATACCGTATAAGAAGAATAGTACAAGTGAGGTTTAAATTACACATATATAATGCTCATGCCCGAAGGTAAGAGCCAAACCCTCACCCTTGATCATCGGTGAGTCCTCTCACATGCACCAATACGGTATCACACGAATGTGATGACTCAATCTTCCTTTAGATACCAATAGGATCTTCCCTACATACGTAACACATAACATATACCAATCCAAAAGGAAAGGCCACACATAAAGGCTCTACAAATCACATAAGGTGCCTACTAAGTGAATAGTGAGTTCAAGCATCCTCAAAACACAAAACGTATTTCATGGACATTTTCTACTTCAAAAGTTTTATTTGTTAAACACGTTTCATTTTGAAAGCTCACTTTCATAAACACATGTATGTCCATGCTCAATGTCAATGCTCACATTCATAAATATACGTCTTTCACATTTCATATCAAATATACTTTGGCATAACATAAACATATTTCTAAGCACATTTACAAAATCATACATAGACAATTACTCTGCTTATTGTGATTTTAGCAAAAGTCTAGTATACTTACCTCTTAGCACTTTCGATTACAAGGCTTAATTCTCCTTAACTTATTAATAGAGATTAATCCTTTCATAAGCCTCAACATTCACATAAAATACTTTAAATAGATTACAAAATTACACATATTGCACTTATCACATCGAATTGGTCTAATTACTTGGTTTCTCAAAACTTGTCATTTTGACCACTTACACTTAACAAAATTTTCTTATACATCAAATGATGTCCAATTGCTCCAAAATTAGAATATATCTTTCTTAACTCATATATCCTTCTTATGTATGAATATTATATCATAATTCTTACACAAATCCATTTCATAAATACCATCAAATCCAAACTATTATTTTGGTGGGATCAAGATATTTACTGAACAGTATTCAGTCTCCCAGTTTTATAAAATCATATACTAACTCAAAAATTATAAAACTACCACAGAATTACTCTTGACACATATTTCAATCCATGATAAATATTTCACTTCAAAAGCCCTGTCAAAAGTATTTTAAAACTATTTTATTTCATAGCTTTAAAAATCTGTAAATCAAATATTGCAATGAGCTAATATACTTTAGAAAATTATAACAATTTTACCACATTGATATAAATTCTCAATTTTGAATATATAATATTAGACATACAAATTTATCATATTCCAAAATTTTGTAATTTTGAAGATCATTCAGGAGATCAAAAATTATTTGTCACTGTATCATACTGTTAACACAGGAAATTTCTAGAATTTTAGAGTCATTTTGATAAATTCACTACAAATCCAATTTCTAGAATTTTCAATCGATTCAAAGTCTCAAATGAATTTATACATGTCTAGTTTCATAGTCTCAAAATTTAAAACTAGAATCGAAGCACAACAATTTATAAAATTTTCAGATCAAGAGACTATCAAGTAGAAATTCTGCAATTCATCATGATTTATCAAGCTATCTACATAATCATCATCAATTCTCAATATCTTACAAAAGTCACATCAAATCTCTAATTTTTCATTTGTCCAGAAATCAAAACTTAAAGGAATTAATTTAATTAACACCAATAAATTGAGAAATAGTTATGATATACCTCTTAAAACTCCAAATTCTAATTTCTTCTTCTTCTTCTCATTCTCTCCCCTCTATTTCTCTCGTTTCTCTCTCTAAATGGGTGGTTCGACCCAAAAATGAGTAAATTAGGGTTTAAAATGTGTATTTTTATACTAAGAGGCTAACTTTTAATATTTATAAATTAACCCCCAAAACTTTTAAAGTATTACAATTTGGTCCCTAAAATAAATCTAGTCTTGCAAATAAACCCAATACTAAGTATTACAGTTTTGTCCCTAAAATAAATCTAGTCTTGCAAATAAACCTAATACTAATAGTATGTCCTTAATCTATACAAACAATATTAATAATAATACATAAATTAAGTATCATTTACATACAAATAAAATATGAATATTATACATATATATAAATATTTATTCTTTTCGGTGTTGGATAAGTGGTTACTATAATTCTCTCCTCCTTATAAGAATTTCGTCCTCGAAATTCATGACTTAAGCAAACATATGAGGATACTTAGATCTCATTTTCTCTTCTCGTTCCCAAGTTGCCTTTTCAACTGTATGATTTATTCATAAACCTTTTCAAAGCAATCTTCTTGGTATATAGAATTTGCTCATTGTGGTGATAAACACTCATTAATATATTATATTATCTCTAAGTTTGAGTGACTCATAGCTTAGTATATGAGAGGAGTACAAAATATATATCCGGAAAATAAACACATGGCACACATTATGAACTTATAATAATAATGTAAAAGGAAAAAAAAGATCAACCACGTCATCTGTGCCTTCAAGGATCTCAAATGGACCAATAAATATAGAGTTAAATTATAAAATTTATACACACATATTTTTATTCTTTTCACCCGTTCAATATTTAATGGGAATCTATACACTTTACATTTTATTCATTAAAGAATGACATAAATGTAGAATACCCATACTAATCTCTTAAATAAAATTCTTAACTCCTCTGAAAATTTTAATCCCTTCAACACTCATATGTCATAATATTATTCATTACCTTAATATCATTCTCAAAATAAAAATAATTTAGCATTTCTACGCAACTAAATTGTCATTCAAATCAGAATGTTAAAGGCATTATCTTAAATGATCAAAATTCAACTTCAATAAAAAGACTTTTAGTCCAATTGATTCTTAAACCATAGATCTCAGCATTATATCTCTTACTTTAACTCTTTAAAATAGTCCATCTTATTGAACATCATTTTCTCATTGAGATTGACATGTCTGCTTTTTCTAATATGCTCAGTTTCAAACAGAAAAGATTCCACTAGCACAATTTCTGCGATGGCAAAGATAATTTTTTAACTATTCCTTTAACGCCATCCACGTAAAAAGAAAGGACAAAAGGATTGCTAATTTTCTTTCTCGAAACCCTATAAATAGGCTAAACATCACAACCACTTTTCTAGCAATAAAGAAAACCAACCCTCTTACCATATTCATGATGAGTAACTTCACAGTCACTCCTTCGGTACCTTTTACTCCTCTTAAACTCCCAAAGCTCATCCGAACCAGAACACTTCACTCAGCAGCTAAAGAATTAATCCAGCATTATGCAATAGAGGCAGTTCAAAAGTATGGTTACTCTGTAATCGACAGTCCTCTTTTTAATCTGGATTATCCATTTTTCCATCTCCATCGAATCACTCATCTCCAAAAATGGTCAAAATCCGTCCTTTACCTACTTTGGTATCTGTTGGATCTATACATCATTTCAATGGAGCTTCCATTAAAAAATACTCTAGACTGGATACAGCAACATGATGAAGAAAATCCTGTATGCATTTTCCTCCAATAGTTTTATCCAAAATCTCGGTGGAATAGCAAGCTACAACACATGTTGTATAGGCACGTAAACAGTTTAGTCAATCCCAGACATCTGCACACAATCCTATTACTACAAAGAAAAGAAATGATATTCTCAAACCATTACATACATTACTACCTTACTGTCAAAGATTATTTCACATTCTCATACTCTTTGCAGTTATTCCATGAAGAACACAAAATGGAGCTCAGAGCACTTGAAAAGGTCTTGCAGAAGAAAATCAAATTATTCCACCTTCAATATGGATCTCTCCCCATGACCAAGCACCTTGGGAGAATGTGCCACCATACTTTTTCTGAAAGAATGAATAATGCAAATTTCATTTTTCACAGAAACCAGATCCGTGCCGCTCTATCACATCAAAGAAAAACTGACTACTCTAGACACCACTACTACTTTCCAAATCCAAATGAACTTTCTCTAAACTTGGACAACTTTCCACAGCCCAGTGTGCCAGGTGACCACATGTAGATTGATGAAACATCTCACCAACCCAACTTGATTTTATCATTATTCTAAGATTTCCAACCTTATCCAACTGACAGCGAAGTCCAAAGAGAAGCAACTACATTGATGAAAACCAGCTCAATGGTGTCCAACTGACTTTATGGGATAAGATCCATCTGTCTTGGAATTCTTTCAAGGCCAGCGATAAACCTATGAATCCTCACTACCACTTCCGCTGCGTTAATCTAAATTAGCAGTGAATCCTAGTTTGGTGTAATTCTAACTCACTTAGTGTTATTGAGAATGAGCATATTCTCAGATGTAGACTCTCTATCATCTAGGTCAAACTAAAAGTCTGACTTCTTGCGTCTTCTCATTTGTAAGGAGCTTTCTCCATATTTGAGAAACTTATCCTTTGTACCCTTAAGGCATCTCAGGATATGTTTGATTACCATTAAATGGCGGTCACCTGAATCAAACTGAAACCCGCTCGTAACTCTTATAGCCAAACTGATCTCAGGTCTCAAATACATCATAATATACATCAAGCTCTAAGGAGCTAATGTATCTAGTGTATTAGACACTCTAACTCTCTCATCTTTCATCTGAAGAGACACTCTCCTCGAAAGATGAACACTAAGTCTATTAATGTGAAATGATTTGGGAGAGTCCTATCAGCTTTCTAGCTCTATCTCTATAAAGCTTTATACCTGGTATAAAGGAAGCCTCTCCCAAATCCTTGATGGAGAAATTCTTACAAGTTACTTCTGACCGATTTTAACTTACTGACATCATTCCCAATGACCAGTATGTCTTCAACAAAGAGCATCAAGAAGACTATCATGCTTTCACTGACCTTTCATGTACATAAGACCAGAAGTCTGGCTAGACATAAAATCTTCAGGCTGTTCTATAATTATCTCTTACTCGAGGTATCCATTTCGGAACATCGTCTTTACATCCATCTGCCAAGCCTTAAGGTCATAATATACTGTAAGAGCCAATAAAATACTAATCGACTTTAGCATCAATATTAGTCCAAAGGTTTCCTCTTATTTGATCCCAGATCACTGAGGATTACCTTTCTAGAACCAATATAGGGCCTAGAAGGTCTCTACATTCCATATGGCTCCCACTACCTCTTTGTAAACCCTTTACAACCAATGAGAATAATTCTCACGGGTAGTTTAACCAAGTCTCAGACTTGATTCTAATGCATAGAGTCAATTTTATTTTTATGGATTCTTGTTGCTTCTTGAATCGATGTCTAACATCGTGTCTCTATAGGTCAAAAATGATTTGCTTCTACCAAGAAAACTTTAAGTTCACATTCAGGCATCTATCATACCCAAAACGTGACCTAGACATCCTTTTCGACCTACTAGGAAGTGTGCAAAAAGATCACTGCTTAATTGAGCCTGAGTTCCTATCCTTGGTTCATTGATTTCTAGATTGACTTCATTAAGTTCAGTCTTTCTATGTTTCCCATGACCCATGAGAAACTATTTCTCTAGAATTGTGGAATACTTAGAAACGAACACACTTTGCTTCTTCGAATTATAGAACTAGTATCATAACTAGACGGATGAGCGTCTCACGCCTATATGACCTAAACTCATATATCACATCCCCATATCATTTAAGGATTCCGATCTACAGACATTTTTAATTGTATATAATGTCCATTTATTAACTGACATTCAACTAATAAAACATCATACTAATTATGCAATACAACTATTGTATTGCATACAAGAAGTAAGTCAAGCTGCCCAACAACTTGGACCTGCAAGAAATCACTATTTTCTACTCTCAACTTTACTTCTACAAGCTGTCGCATTCTAGTCTCTCTCAATCCCTACAACATATTGCAGATATGAGAAGGACATGCAATATCTCATACCCAGCTTGAACTGGCATTATATGCCTTAGAAATATCTATGTGTTTCAAACAAAAACCTGTGGGAGTCTTCCTGACAATGATAAGGCTTCTAGGGTAGAGAAATTTCCAATACCCAACCTTATTATAGTGGAAACCTTTCTATCTACAAGTTCTCTTGTTGATTTTTGGAAAAATGTTACCTCTGAGGATTTGTCTTGGGTATTTGCCTAATCTTCTTTTCCTTACACATATAGTCTCACCAGATATACTTAGAGTAAAAGATGAAGCACCCTTCACAAAGAGAGTCACACCCCCTCTATTCAAGTCCTCTAGAGAGGTGTTATCAGAATTACTTTACGAAAAACTCTGATTAAAAATAAATCCAATATTTTTTGAATCCATAAAAATATTTGCCTCATCTCATGTTTAACCGGTACAGTTCAAGCCCAACCGAGCAAGTCCCTCACGCTGTAGCAATATTGAGAAAAGGCCGATGTGACTCGTCTAACATCATATTGACAAGACGGATCAGAATAAAATATTATCTCATAATATAATATTCTTCAATCTGATTAAGAGAGATTTTTGTGTCTACTTGGTCTCCATTCTCCTAGATAGGGTGATTCTTAATTAATTAATATTTCTATGCAAGTACAACTAACCCCACCAGTAGGGCTCCCATTGTGGTTACCAACATAGAAAAATTAATCATGGTTTATAATGCAGATTGATAACTCTTTATCACTGCCTCTCATAAACCCCGATTTATAATGTAGACTGATAAATTTTATCACTACATCTCATAAATCCACACATGCAAAATTAATTTTGAAACACAGTTCAAAAATACTGTTCATTTGCTACTGTTCAAGTGAACAGTAAACCACCCCTTTTGGCATACCCGTTTCAACACTTGAAACGCGCCATTTACATTGGGCCTATTGTATCCATTCATTCAAACAACACCGAAATATATCATAAATGGCTCTGATACCATTTTAGTCAGGGATTTAATATAGGTGCGTGTATGTATGTGCAATTGTGTCTATTGCCTAAAATATGTATCACATACGAATTTAAACACGGCAGAAGCGTAAAATATACAATAAATGAAATATACTAATCACATTAATATATTAGTAGGCTTGAGAACTCACCTCAACGTATAACGTTATACACATATTTTTTAGAATCCGCATAGAGATCAACTCGTGGGCAATTCTAGTCACCAACACGGTAGACTTGGTGAGCTAAAACAATAGTCCTATAGCCAGCACTAAATTTAACTCTTAAACTCCAAAATGACTGAATGTGTGTTTTTTTCATTTTCTCTAAAAGGATAGAAAAATGAAAATTGAAGCAATTCATAGTTGCTTCATGAAGCCTTAAAGAAGGAAAAATGAAACATAACTATTTTGCTTCCACTTTCTCCCTCACGGTTTCGCAAGAAGAAAAATGAAACTATTTAATTCTTCTCCTCATTTTTCCATTCTGCACATTAAAGGAAATGAAACAATTTCCATTTTCTTTCTTCCATTCTATCTCACGGTGATAAAGGGAAAAAAATGAAACCAACTTTCATTCTCTCCTCTTCCGTCTAACACACTCAACACACACCATTCAATTTAATTTCACACTTATCTCATCTATATAAATATATATAATATTTATAATAATATAATAATAATAATGAGTGCTAACTATTTGGTACCAAAAATAAAATAATAATATAAATATAATATAATAATATAAAATATTGAGATATTTTAATTATTTAACAATTAAATAATTAAAGTGTGAAATGATCATTTTGTCCCTCATAAATAGTTACCAAGTCTGCTCTCTAGTGGCTCCCACCAAACTCGCACTTAGGTAAACTCAACCGAGGGTTTACACTGCGCCACATGTCATTATACAATTAGCAAATAACAATTATTGACTAATTATTATATTTAATACTTAAATACAGACACGCACACATTCTTATGGTAGTGCTGAATATTACTGGATTAAACACTTTAATCCGGTATGCTACCCCAGTGCACAATGAGTACAATCCATTTTGCGAGACTCCTTAGGTCCACGCCCGATTCGTCAAATGGAACTATTCCATAAGTCCGTGAGCAATGACCCACGCACACGTCACGGATATACAAATCAGCGCGTTGAACCATGCAAGCTGAGGTTACAACGCATACGTATAGTCCTTCCGTCATGATATCCTAGATGTGCGGGGATATAGATTATCACCATCAAATCCTCTAGTGCTCATCTATGTCCTATCTTCAGACTTGTATCTCACTGAACAATATACACAAATGCCTTTGCAATATTGTTCCACCATTGCGGAACTCTTTTTCGGGATTAATGCTTGTGGCCACAAGACTTTTCAAAATACAGTCTCGAAGCATTTGTATATCAAACTCCCTATGCGAGATGACGGATTCCATATTTGTACACACCAGACTCCATAAGCATCGGACCATATCCAGCAACACTCAACGGTCACACCATGAAAGGTCAATGACATGTGTGGAACCAAAGTATGGTGGATCACTTACAAGTCCACCGTGGTACTCAGGTCAAAGGACTACGTACACTACTCAACTCGAGAGGACCCTCCATTGATGGCTTACATAGGATGTCTATCAGAGGCCCTCGTGAGTTTGTCCCATTTCTAGTCCTAACTAGATACCTATATGTCAATACGTGCTCAAAACTCACGTTCGGCTAAGAACGACCATCTATATCCTATAGGTACGACTTATGATGATCTATATATAAAGGTATCCACCGATAGACCCACATCGATAGAAATAGATCAGGGATAATTATTCGATAACATACTTGCGTAACTAGCATTTCCTGGCACCCGATTGCAACTCTTGTAACTATGCAGTTACTGGTATATTCCCAGGTCTATGTCCCATTACAGACAAGGCTCCAATTTTTGGATCTTCGCTGAGTATTATAACTAATTAACACTTAACTGTGCTAACATTTAGCATTTATATCTTTTAGTGTGGCTAACTATGAGCCTTTATCTAAACTCCTTCAGATCGTATAATGTCTGTGACGTTACATTACATAGTACCATATAAATTAGTATTAGCAATTTAATAATAATGTACACTTGTATAAATACATGAATATATATACATTTGAAAATGACATATAAGCAACAACCTTAATAATTTGTCAATCAAATGATTAACAATTTAACTATTCTTACAACACCACTTCACACACCTTTAGATAATAAATCTAGGAATATCCTATAGTTAGGTATAGGTCATTAAATGCGGAATGCAATAAAATGTATTTGCAAGCAAATGTTGGTTACTGAAATTTAAAGGGTGAACTTGCTTGTGAAATAATAGAATTAACCAGAGATTTAGAAGAAAATTAAGGTGATAGTGTTAATGAAAATGAGGTTAGAATTGTAAAAGATCAAATTATTGTAAAGATAAAAGGTAAACAAATGTCCAAGTTAAGGAAGACGTGGTATAAAAAAGATGCGAAAATTGTAGAGAAGTTAGACACACAAAACGCAAATGCCAAATATGAATGCCTATAGCACAATAGCAGTAGCTAGTAACAAGACACCTATGAATGTTGACAATGTAGGTGAGTGATCTATAATGCAAAAACATTCTTTAAATATTGCAATTATGTGACATCAATAATATTTTTTAATTATTTAGTGTCTGACTTGTCAAATATTGCAGGAGCATAAAATAGCGAAAAAGAAATTTGGGACACATAATACATTGCACTTGTTCTCCATCAATAAAAATTCTAATTTAGTTGGATCTTTTGACAATTACATAAAAAATTAGCAAATAAAAAAGATAGTGATCATACAACATGTTAGAGTAGATTTAGAAAATGGTGGGGTGAAGGCAAATAAGGACATTACGGTATAGTATATTAATTAAAACCACATGTATACATGTTGTTTAATTTTTCTTATGTGTTAGCGGCACAAAAAATTACTTTATAATAAGTAATTTTTGTAAAGTACTTTTATTTGTTTTTATTTTCTTTGGAGTTTAATATAATAAATGGTAACATTTTTTTCATGAATAATAGGCTGATCTGGATATGAAGATGGCTGAAAAGTGATTCTTGTTAACTCCTAATGTTCTACAAACAAAAGGTGGCCATGTCAAGAATAAGTGTTAATTTATGAGCATTTGGTGTTTTTTGCTATCACAAGAGAAGAATAAGTGATATTTTTTTGTTATAATTTTTGTTCAATAACCCATGTGTGAGTAACGCATGGGTTATGATTCAGAAGGCCATATTCATATTCGCTACTGAAGATTGAGTGCATGAATTTATTTTCTAGATTTCTTGTTCACAGGTCATGATGAATAAAAACTTTGCGATTGCTTTTAGCTGCATTCTATTTTTTCTTTTATAAACCTATGTGTTTGAATTAAAAAATACTTTGATTAAATATTTTCATAAACTTTTAATAATTTATTTTTCTTTGGGAGATGTAATCTCTACTCTTAACATGAACTCTAGATATATTATGGTCAATCTCTTGGTTTGCTCTCGAACATTCATATGTTTTCTCACAAAAGCGGAAATAATAATGTTAAATTTTATCAATTATTTCCTTAACGTTGGTGCTGAAAAGCCGGTCATTAATACTAATCTTGAAATTTTGATGGTAAGTAACATAAATAATTGAACACTTCTTCAGTAAAATGTTGATCTTTTCCTTCTCTTCTATTTCACTTATCTATGGCTTATTTCAAGCTCTTTAAGCATTAAAGTGCAGGATAAACGGACTGAAACCCATTATCTTTCTTTTGATTTTCGTTTGAATGCCCAATGGGGTATAATCTTACTTCCATTGACTATGCACCAGTAATAACAATCCTAGGCCAGTTATAAAGACTATTTCAAACCTTTCAATAGGATTAAAATAATAGTATATATCACTTGATTTTAATCAAAGCAAAAAATTATATATATAACAAACAATTGCAAAATACCAATTTAAGTCTAAAAAATCTAACATCCCACATGTTAGATAAGTATTATTATCACAAGTATAATAATAAATTTAGTTACAAGTCATTTTGTTACTTTTTACACAAATAATTTGCGTCTACCTTTAGTGCGGTGAATATTTTTAGAGATACCAACTTATTCTTGTTTTATTTTGACTAACAGTTGTGACTTTTGTGGTACAAGGAACATTTCTAAAAAATTGATGGTATAATTTTGTATTAATTTTAACTCTATTTTTCTCCTTATTTACATATCCATTGACAGGGTGGAGTGCAAGAAAAAATCTTTGTTCCTTCGAATTAAACTACAACAAAGTATAAACATCAACATTAGTCAAAATAAAATTAAACTTTTGAACACTGACATATATGAATAACTTGAAAAAAAAACCCTCATAATTCGACAATAATATATCATATAGTATCTCTATGTATTTCATCACAAACAAACCATAATCATTTCTATTTAGTTGTTTTGGAACATTACCAGGATAAAATATATGAAACTCGACTATACCCGAGTTTTGGGTTATATCATCGAATAATAGTAGTTCCAATGCACGTAACTATAATAATTCAATGATAATAAACTATACATTGCATCCAATTGGTAAAATAACAAATGAATAAAAATTTAACTTACAATTTCCTTCATTATCTCCTCTCGATATTATCTTTGCTTCACATTTGATAAAGGATCCCAAATCTCAACATTTTTTTGTGAACAATTAGGATTGCTAGATACCAATGTTCTATATAGTCATTAAACACAAGAACAAAAATTTATACCACAAATTACATTGTTACAGATACATAACATGATTCAAACAATCATTACACATAATTTAAGTAGACTATATAGAGATCTTTGTATAAATACATATGTTTCTTACTTTTTCACACATTTTAAGCTTTGACATATACATTTCTCAAATTCTAAGCTTGCAAACTAAGTGCTCTATGTCTAACTTATTTATGCCCTGCATATTAGCCACCACTATTTGCTATACAAATTTATGACATAATTTAGTACATGAAACTAGAGATATATAACCTTAAGTAACTAATTGCTATAATGTGGTTCGTATATTTAATTTAAACTTACCACAAATCAAGTAGTCAAATACCAATTACGAGATTTATGTGTTTATTTTAAACTCTCCTTATTAGTTAAGTACTCAACAAAACAATTTATAATCTAAAAAAAAAAAAGATCCATGCATTACAAAAAAAAGTGAAGAATTTGAAAGCTAATTTTTATGTAGTTAAATTAAAAATTAAATATATCTTACCTTGTCTATTATCCTTTCTTCAGGTCCTAAAGAGGATATTATACTTCTAATAATAAGATAATGCCTAGTATCTACTAATTTTTCATTGCATCAATAATGCATTACAATTGTTACTTATTTACTATTAAGAGAAAATGTTCAAAAATTTTGTAGTCTTAATATACAATAATGAAAAATACAACCTTCCATTTGAATCTGTTCTAAATATATATTGCAAAATTTTCAAATCTTCTTCTGAAACTAAACTTTCAAATTTCAATGAACTATCAATAAAAATTGTGCAATTCTCTTTTTTCTTTGTATATTGTTTATAAGGAGAGTTTTGATATTGATTGGCTTTCGTAATTGTGCTTCTTTAACTTGAATAGAATTTACTTTACTTGATGATAATCCATCAACAAAACGAACCCTATTTGTGTCTTCATCCAACAAAAGTCACAACTAAAAATTTTAATTATTTGAAGTTCAATAAATTACTATTACTGACATTGTGTACTATGAATTATAGTAGATGAAAATATATGGTCATACCTCTATAGCAACAATGTCATGGGGATTTGTAATACAAATCCTTTCCTAATTTCTTAATAAATCTTTTAAATTTACTTTTTCAAGTAACTAATTTTCTTTCTTATCAACCACCTTACCCTTTGATGTGATTTTTGCTTGACTGACCATGACTTTCCATCTTCTTATTGCATAGGTTAGATCACTTTGGGATTAGATGCTCTTCAATTGTTTCAACTGCTTGGTGTACTCATTGCATCAATACATAAGTGTCCAAATTATCTCTCTTTAGGTCACCAATTGTATATTTCAAATCAGTAATTGCTAACCCAATACGATTAACTTTCTGATTCAATAATGATAACTCTTTGTCACTATTACATTTATGGGATTGTTCTCATGTTTCTTATTCACTTTATTATTAAATATTTCTTGGAACATGATTTCTTGGGAATGCTTTTATCTCAAATGAACCTAATATATTTTAAATGCCATATTAATATATATTTTTTAATAAAATCATATTTTACATAATTACAAGCAAATAACGAATATGTCATACCTTTGTTTTGCCAAAACCACCATTCTTTTTAAGGGAACACATGAAATTGCGTACATCTTTATCACACCATGCTTGCATGGGAGTTGGACATTTATTGATAGGTATGCAAGAAATTCTACATTAACAACATGGTTAATGTAATAATATGATCACTATAAGCAATAATATAGCAATACAAAAAATATAATATTATATATATATATAAAATGTCACGTGTAATGTAAAAGAAAAAGTTTATTACCTCTAAAAAAAGAGCACAACCATGAATAATATGTTGTCGCTCCTCTTTTATATTTATAGTTTAATATTTATAATTTGTATAAGTGACATGTATAATTTGCATTTATAGTTTAAAATATATTTTTTTTCCTTATTACAAATTTTTTCAATTTTTTAGGTTAAACTTTTGGGGTATTTAAAATAATTGTTAGATTTGTATTTATAGTTTTTATTATATAATTTATATTTATAGTTTAATATGTATAATTTGTATAAGTGACACGTGTAATTTACATTTGTAGCTTAACATGTATTTTTTTTATCCTTGTTACAATTTTGTTTTCAATTTTTTAGGTTAAATTTAAACTTTTTGGGTATTTATTTTATAAAATAATTGTTAGATTTATATTTATAGTTTGTATTGTATAATTTATATTTATAGTTTAATATGTATAATTTGTATAAGTAACATGTGTAATTTATATTTATAGTTTAAAATGTATTTTTTTATCCTTGTTACAATTGTATTTCTAATTTTTAGGTTAAATTGTAACTTTTGGGATATTTATTTTGTAAAATAATTGTTAGATTCATATATATCAAAGATTATGAATCAATTTAGAGTTTTTAAAATGAAAATTTAAAAAAAATAAATTCGGGCCTGGATCTGGATTTCTCAAAATTTCAAGATTCGAATCCCTAAAAAAGTTGGGATTTTTTCGGGTCAAATTCTAAGTTTTTCGGGATCCGAATTCGGATCCAGACTTTTTTGCTATCCCTACCCTAAAGTGATCTTGTGAGCAATTATAATCCCTAACACCGGTGAGATTGTAGAACTAAAATGGTAGCTTTCTATCTAGCTGAAATTGAGTTGAAGCAACACTTTGCTTCAGTTTTATATCTCTCTGCCAAATATTAATTGCAACACTTGCAATGTATTTCTTTAAATGGCCAAATGTGTTTTGTCTCTATGGGTATGTTTTCCTTATAACTAACACTTAAGTCTTTCGAAACTATTACAATTGTAACTTTTACAATTGTTTTCCAACCACTTCCGAATGAACAAGCAAAGCCATTTTAAATTGCAAAACTGTTTGCAATTCTCATTCCTTTTTTATAATGGCCGAATGCTCTTTAAAAGATAAATTGCAAAAGCAATTTTAATTATGCTAACTTATTTTTTATAAGGACAAATGTTCTTTGTTTAATAAGAAATGGTAGTTTCCTTTTCATGGTAGCCTTTTAATTACATGCCGAATTACCACACACTCCTCTTATTCGACCAAATGTTAACAAAGCGAAAAGCCATTTCAATTGCTTGTGTCATGTTAACACTTATGTAACAAGGACAAATGTTCTTCTATTATCAAATGTGGCAATTGCCATTAGAGGTAGCAAGCATGTGGTGGCAAGTGATTAATCATCAATTGCCACTTGTCACTTCCCTATAGTTTACACTTAAGTCTTATCAGATTCTAAAGAGACCTTGAAACAATTTAAACTATCTAAAATCTTTCCAGATCTAACTGTTCAACTAGGTGCGCTACACCAGTGCTTAACGAATACACTTCATATTATAAGACTTCTTAGGTTCACACCCATTTGTCTTACGAACTCTTTCAAAAGTTCGTAAATAATGTCCCACACATACAATATGAAAATTACAAACAGCGTGTTAAACTAAACAAGTTGAGATTAATACATATTTATATAGTCCCTCCATCACTTACATCCTTGAAGAACAGAGACATAGATTATCACCGTCAAGTCTCCATATGTTCAACTGTGAACTTATCTCCAAATTTGTATTTTTATAAACAATATGCATAAACACCTTTGTAATATTGTTTATCCAACGAAAAGCTCTTTCATGGGTTTTATGCTTGCGGCTACAATACTTCTTGAAATACAATCTTGAAACATCAGGATATATAACTCACCCATATGAGCTGACGGATCCCATATCTATACACATCGAACTCTATGAGCATCGGACCATACCTAATGATACCCAGCAATCAGACCATGTAAGGCTTTGACGTATGTGGAACCTAAGTATAATGGATCACTCACGAATTCATTGCGGAGCTCAGGTCAAAAGACCACGAATACTACTTAACTTGAGAAGAGCTTCCATTGATGACTTTATGAGATGTCTATTGGAGGTCCTCATTGAGTTTATTCAGTACCCAATCCTTACTAAATACTTATATGACTATAAGAGCTTCCACTAAACTCATGGTCTGCTAAGACTAACCATTTGGACAATTCAAACATAGACATACACTGATCTCTATATGATAAGGTTTTCATCGATGACACGTCTAGAATATAGGAGTTATTCCTAAGTGCAGGATTATCGAAGTAATAAATAACCCGATGAGAACGGGGTCGATCCACAGGAAAGTAGAATTAAAATTACAAATTATAAACACTTTAAAGATAATTAATACAGTATAAGATGTTTGCAAATATTATTTCAATTAACCAATTCAAATAAAAAGCTAAGGTTACGGGGATTCACTCTTGGGATAAGAAGTAAGAATATATTTAACTTTTTATTTTTTTATAACTCAATTGGAATCCTCACACAAAGGAGGTTCCAACCGAAAAATATAGCAATTAAAGTTCATCATCATTTATATATTGATTAGTATTTATTTCTTTCAATTATTATACACCAAATCTTATAAATGGGTTCAAGTATTTATTATGTCAATCTTTATATTTATCTACAATAAATCAAGACTCCCACTTTACAAGAAAGGTTATATACACCAAATCTTGTAAATGGTTTCAAGAATTTATTATGCCAAGTATTAAGTTTGTCAATAATAAATCAAGAATCACCACTTTAGAAGAAAGGGTATTAATTCTACAAACAAAATAAATACATCATATATAAGTTTGCATAACTTAAAAATGAAGCATTAAATTCATGAATAAATATTAAACATATCTTATTACCTTGCCAAGAGCTTCACCCTTTCACCTTAGCTTAAACAAAATTATTTGGACATAATAAAACTAAAGAAAAAGAAAAGAAATGGAAGAAGAAATAACATGATTTAATAGTAAACAAGAGAAATAAATTTACAAAGAAATGGATACAAAGGACAAGTATTTTGAACTAAATTCTAACTTTCTAATTACATTCTTTAGGCATAAACAAGCCACCTATTTATAGAAAAATATGGATAAATCGAGACAAATTTGGAGGGAACCACTTGGTTGATGAAAGTTAAGAATGGTGGCAAAATAATTTGCATTCATTATCACTTGGGCACCCACTTGATTATCCAATTTGGAATTGATGTGATCCGAATTAGCTGTCACTCAAAACATCAAAGTTGTAGATAAGTCTCTTATCTTTCCCAATTAAGTGATCTCATATGTATTAGATACGTATTTCTATAGTTATGGGCCAAACACTGATGACTATTCAAACTGGGCCTGTACTGCAGATCAGTTCTGTTCTAGACCCTTTTTCATCCTCTAAACACTCGAAGTTCCAATGCATTATGAAATACAATATGTTAGCCCATTGAGTCAGCTCTCCACAGGATCAAGAATCACCTCAATTAGATCTGTAGGTAGAAAGTTATACCCATTTTACGGAACCTACCACAAAATAGTTAAAAGATAATTAAGTACAATATTGTAAACATACTTAAGTTAAAAAAATTAAATACACAAGTAATACAAAACAATCATGTAAAACTCTTATTAAATGTGTAATTTCAAGTGTTCATCACACCCCCCAATTGGCTTATTGCTAGTCCTTAGCAATTCGAACATAAATAAAATTTGAACACTACCTAAGTATTTCAAACAAAACGTCAGTTTAAGATCACAATCGCTATAAAGGTTATTTCAATCATAACTTCCAAAAATATTTTTGTGCGTGTGTGAATTAAGCCAAAGCCTTCTTACCATAATCCACAACATATATAACCTTAAAATTTTTTCAAGTAAAAGCATCAACTCCATATCCTTACAGGTGAATAACTTGTTTAATGGCTTAGGATTTCACTCATGGAGTTGAAAAACAGATAATCACTCAAGAAAAAGTTATATTTAAGGACAGACAGACAAACTAACATTGATCTAAAGATTGGAAAATCAAATATTTAGAGTCAAACTATTATTGCCAAATGCTAGCTTCAAGACTTTAATTATTTAATGCGAATCTTACGATTATAGAATTTGGTGATAAGATTGCTTCCTAATGACTTTAGTCTTCTAAAATTGAATGAAGACTTTATTGAACTGAATTGACTTCTTTTCTTTCTTTTTTGTTTTACTCATTTTTTTCTTTTTCTTTTTTGAAAGACATAAGGAATCATTACAAAATAAGAGCAATTTATCACAATAATACTTTTCCAAATTTTTTTTTTTATCCTTCAGCTAAGCAACCAAATCATTTCTCATCCCAAATAATGTCATTCCAAATAAAAATTAACCATTTCAAACGATCAATGAAAGTTCGTAAACCGTTATCTCAAACCTCTCCACTCACTCACAAAAGATATGTGAGTTTAGAAAATAATATGTATACTTAAACATGAAAATTCTTTTGGCTATATATATTGAATCATCCATTTTACCACAAGGCTTAGTATTGTTCTCAAGAAATAATTTCAGAAGTTATTTTTTAGTAACCTAGATAGAAAAAATGATTTAAACTAAACAATTTTGAAATTATATATCGATAGCAAAGCAAATTTATTTACGTAAGAGTTACTAAGAACTTAAGCAAGTTCAAGTGTTCATCACAAAGCAACAAACATAAAATACATTAAAAATAAATCAATTAGAATGTGTTTCAAAAGTTTATAATGTACTCTTTACTCTGCCATTCTAGAGCTAGAATGCGTCTCAAGAATATATAAATGAACATTTTACTCACGCCATTCATGATAATAATAATTTTTTTTTTTAGTAAACAAGGTGATAACAATAATATCAACTATCTTCCCCCCCAACCAAATTGAGACATTGTCCTCAATGTCAAGAGTAAAGTATAGAAGATATCACCTGAAACATCCTTTATTGAAAATTAAACCTGCAACAAAATAAAACAAGCCACACAAAAAGCTTAAAAATACATAGAAATAGATAAGCTACAGATGAAGCATCAAATCTATCTTGCATTTCTTTTCACTGTTATCAGTATACCAATCTATATGACTCATTGTTGGATCAGATAGACGTGTAAAAGTTTGTAGTTCATCGAGTAACTAATCAACAGTTGAAGCAGAAATGAGGATCTGTCGTGCTGGAGATGAGACGAATTATTTTTCCACCGCATAGTCAAGAAAAGATAACAACCCATTATAAAAACCATCAATGTTTAATAAACCAATTGGTTTTTTATGGATTTGCAATTGTGCTCATGAGATAATTTGAAAAATTTCCTCTAATGTTCTGAACCTCCAGGTAGAGCTATGAAGGCATCAGCATTACGAAGTATAAAAGAAATTCATTCATGCATTGATGATACATATAACTCATCCCCAATTATTTTTCCTACAATGTCTCCAACAGCTAGAGCTTTTGGTATGATACCTAAAACTCGATTGCTATTATTTTGTGCAGCAGTTGCCACACGTCCCATTAATCTAAGACTACCTCCTCCATATACTAAACGAATATTTTGCTCAGCTAACATCTTACCAAGGGTTTCTGCTGCTTCTATAAACTAACAAGTTTTTCCAGGGCTGGATCTACAAAAGACACAAATTTTTGTGAATTTACGAGTTGATGATCCTTCCATGATTACACTCACCCTCTTTCTTGAATGATTTTGAGTTTGTACAAAGATGCAGAAATAATGCAATGTATTTATAGAGCCAAAAGGTATTGCAAAGTTAAATCACATGGCTATTGGCTTGAAATACAAGATTCAACACCTTTTACCAATTTTCAATTTGTTAGTTGGAAAAGTCACATGGGTGGTCGGCTTAAAATGTAAAATTTTCAAAAAGGATTATAGGTGGTTGATTATTGAAAAGACGTTTGAGTTTGAAATGAAACATTTAAAAATAACAGCTATAGTAAATATATACAAGTAGTTGTGATTGTGGCTCACATCTTCCTCTGGTTTTACGTCCAGTAACGGCTTAAACGCCCTCTATGGGTCGGGGATAGGCTTCCCATCTAATTTTTTTATAAATTGGCAAACAGGGTCTTTTAAAGTTAAATTCCCGAGACTGTACCGCTCATGTTCTTTTAGGAATATATTCCATAATTCATGAATTGCAATATGCACATATCCACTAGGATGCGTCTCAAGAGTCGATAAGATATTATCTAAAGACTCCTTACTCAGACCATCCTTAATGAACCTAATTTTATCTTTGCGATTTACAGACACTATTCCTAAAGTGCGGCAACGTGTGTTGCAAGTCGTGCGTGCACACTTGTAACAAATATTTAATCGTTTTGCTCTTTATTTTTTTAAAAAAGAACTTTTACCTAAGCCAGGCATGTAGGAAATTAATAAGTCTAAAAATTCACCTGTCAATCTAACTTTGGCTTCAATTAACCAACGTAAATCAACAGGTATATTCATAATCATTAATAACCTTAATCTTTCACATCTTGCTTGGTAAATTTTCTTCAAGGAATTTTGAGGCAATGAGGAAAAACGTTTTTTAAAATTTTTTAGAATGTCATCCATTTTTTTTTAAAAAAAAGGGGGAAGAAGAGAAGATATCAGTAATTATGGGAAACTGACAAAATCGATTTGAAATATCACGGAGTACCGTTATTCGCCACTTAACTGGGGTGCAAAACAAAACTTTAACAAAACTACTAAATTAACCTGCAAGTAAAAAAATATATGTTAGAAGAATAATAAATATATATAGATATGTAAATATATAAAACAAAGATTAATTGGTCTTGTAACAAGGATCCGACAGGAACGTAAATTCTTCATAAAAAGCTTGGTTTTCTAGAAACGGCTTGAGTCTTTGCCAATTTACCTTAAACACATTCCCATTTCTAGGATTTTCAATGTCAATTATTCCATAAGGGTACACATGTTTCACAATAAAAAGGCCACTCCATCTTGATCTTAATTTTCCAGGGAATATATGAAGTCGAGAATTATAAAGCAAAACCTTCTGACCAGTGTCAAATGTTTTTCTCTGAATTTTTTTATCATGAAAGGCTTTAATTTTAGCTTTATGAAATTTTGAATTCTCATATGCATCATTTCTCAATTCTTCAAGTTCATTTATTTGTAATTTACGTATATGTTCAGCAGAATCAAGATTTTCATTGAAAGTTTTAATAGCCCAGTAGGCTTTATGCTCAAGTTCCACAGGTAAGTGACGAGGTTTTTCATAAACTATCCTATAGGGAGACATACCCAATGAAGTTTTAAAAGCAGTTCTATAAGCCCACAGTGCATCATTTAGTCTTAAAGACCAATCTTTGCGATTTGGGTTTACAGTTTTTTCTAAAATTTGTTTTATCTCCCTATTTGCTAATTCAACTTGTCCACTTGTCTGAGGATGATAAGGGGTGGAAACTTTATGAGTAATACCATATTTTTTAACTAATGTTTCAAATGGTCTATTACAAAAATGCTTACCCCATCACTTATAATGGCTCGAGGGATTCCAAATCGACTTAAGATATTTTCTTTCAAAAATTTCATGACTGTTTTATGGTCATTATTTCGACATGGAATAGCCTCAATCCATTTTGAGACATAATCTACTACAACTAAGATATACGTAAATCCAAATGATAACGAAAATGGTCCCATGAAATCTATCCCCCAATAATCAAAGATTTCAATAACAAGAATGAGGTTCAAAGGCATCATGTTTCGTTTTAAAATTGATCCCAACTTTTGACAATTTTCACAAGTTATGCAAAATGCATGTGTATCTTTAAATAAAGTGGGCCAATAAAATCCACACTGCAAGATTTTTGCAGCTGTTTTCTTTGATGAGAAATGTCCCCCACATGCTTCAGAATGACAAAATTCAATAACTTTATTTACCTCATTGTCGGGTATGCATCTTCGAAATATTTGATCATGACAATATTTGAAGAGATAAGGATCATCCCAATAAAACTTTTTCACCTCAGTTAAAAATTTTCTTTTATCTTGAGCATTCCATTGAGGTGGCATTTCTCCTGTTATAAGAAAATTAACAATATTAACATACCAAGGCATTGCAACAGTAGAAAATAAAAATACATCTGAAAAAGAATCATTAATAGGTGTTATTTTTGTTGATGAATTTAGTGTGAGTCTTGATAAGTGATTTGCAACAACATTCTTAGCTTCCTTTTTATCCTTTATAGTGATAATAAATTCTTAAAGCAATAAAATCCATCGAATCAGCCTTGGTTTTGCATCCTGTTTTGACATTAAGTACCTTACAACAGTATGGTAAGTAAATACAACAGTTGAAGAACCAATTAAGTAAGAACGAAATTTGTCTAATGCAAATATTACAGCAAGTAGTTCTTTTTCAGTTGTTGTGTAATTCATTTGTGCACTGTTTAAAGTTCTACTTGCATAATAAATTACATAGGATTTACCTTCCTTTCTTTGTCCCAATACAGCACCAACAGCGTAGTCACTAGCATCACACATGAGCTCAAAAGGTAAAGACCAGTCAGGAGATTGTATGATAGGAGCAGATGTTAAGAGGCCAATTAATTTTTCAAACGAATTTTGACACTCTTGAGTCCACTTAAATAATACATCTTTTGCTAAGAGGTTACAAAGAGGTTTAGATACAGCACTAAAGTTTTTTATGAACCTTCTATAAAATCTAACATGTCCTAAAAAGGATCGAACTTCTCTGACTGTTTTTGGTGGAGGCAAATGTGTAATGAGTTCGACTTTTGCCTTATCCACTTCAATTCCTTTAGAAGATACTATATATCCTAAAACAATTCCAAAAGTAACCATGTAATGACATTTTTTCCAATTCAATACAAGACTTTTTCTTTACATCTTTTTAAAACCTTTTCTAAGTTTTCAAGACAATTATCAAAAGAATTTCCAAACACAGATAAATCATCCATGAAAACTTCTAAATAATGCTCAATCGTGTCACTAAAAATGCTTAACATACATCTCTGAAATGTTGCTAGGGCATTACAAAGTCCAAAGGGCATTCTTCTAAAAGCAAAGGTTCCAAAAGGGCATGTGAATGTAGTCTTTTCTTGGTCCTCTAGTGCTATGGGAATTTGATAATAGCCAGAGTAACCATCTAGAAAGCAATAGTAGGGATATTCTGCTACTCTTTCTATAATTTGATCAAGGAATGGTAAAGAAAAATAGTATTTTCTAGTGGTCGAGTTCAACTTTCTATAATCTATGCACATCCTTCAACTAGATGAGACTGGAGTTGGTATTAACTCACCTTTTTCATTTTCAATGACTGTGATTCCAGATTTGTTTGGTACTACCTGAGTAGGACTTACCCATTTACTATCTGAGATAGGATAGATAATTCCTACTTCAAGTAATTTGAGAACTTCAGCTCTCACTACCTCTTTTATATGTGGATTTAATCTCCTTTGAGATTGTTGGAAAGTTTTGGCATTATCCTCTAGGTGTATTCTATGTGTGCAAATTAAAGGATTAATATCATTTATGTCTTTTAAAGTCCACCCAATTGCATTTTTATGCATTTTCAATAATTCAATCAACTTACCTTCTTGTTCACTTGTGAGTGTAGAAGAGATTACCACCGGGTAAGTTTGTTTCTCTCCAAGAAATGCATATTTCAGTCCTTCAGGCAAAGGTTTTAACTCTAACTTTAAAATTTCGTTATGTTTATCCTTATTTTCTCCCAATTCTTCAAACTTTAGTTTCCATCCTTTATTTTCAGTCACCTGTGCACAATCAAGTAAAGACCATATATCAGAGATTTCAGGATCTAATTGTATATTTGACTCAAATGAATTTATTAAACACATTTCTAAGGGATCGGTAGAACTCCCTTTTTGAATATGATCCTCCACAATCGTTTCAATCATGTCACCTTCTTCACTTTCACCCTCCTCTTCATATGGTTGCCTACACATATTGAAAACATTGAGTTTAAGTGTCATGTTTCCAAATGAAAGCTTCATTACTCCATTCCTGCAATTAATCAAAGCGTTAGAAGTTGCTAAAATTGGACGACCCAAAATAACAGGTCTTGGATTACATCCTTTAACAGGTTCTGTGTCCAAGACAATAAAATCCACAGGATATATGAATTTATCAACTTGAACTAAAACATCTTTCACTGTCCCTCTTGGTACTTTTATTGATCTATCGGCAAGTAAAAGAGTTACAGATGTTGATTTTGACTCCCCGAGATTGAGCTGCTGATAAACTGAATACGACAATAAATTCACACTAGCACCAAGATCAAGTAAGGCTTGTTCAATTTTATGACTTCTAATAATACATGAAATTGTAGGACAACCAGGGTCTTTATATTTCAAAGAATTATTGTTCTAAAGAATGGCACTTACTTGTTCAGCTAAAAATGCTTTCTTTTTCACATTCAGTTTTCGCTTTACTGTGCATAAATCTTTCAAAAATTTTGCATAAAAGAGAACCTGTTTAATAGCATCCAATAAAAGAATATTAACTTTTACCTGTTTGACGATTTCAAAAATTTAGGATTGTGATTCATCTTCTTAGTATTACGTAATGCATGAGGAAATGGAGGTGGAGGTAAGGGTTTGGTGTTTTCTTCATTAGATGTAGGTTCAACACTTTCCTTACCTTTAGAGATTGATTCATTACTCTCATGAGGTTTAGAAATTTCTTTTTCAACAATTTTACCACTCCGAATAGTGTTAACTGCTTTAACTTGATCGATGTATTGGCTTTCTGAACTACATGCATTTGAGTTATGTTGTCCTTTGGGGTTTGGCTGTGGTTGAGAAGGAAATTTTCCTTTCTCATGAATGTTCAGTGCAGATGCAAATTTAGCAAGAGTATCTTTCAAATCAGCAAATGTTTGAGCATTTTGAGAATTAACAGACTCTTGTTTTTCAATGAATGTATGCAAGGTTTCTTCAAGATTTTTCCTAGGAGGTAGGACATATGGTGCATAACCTTGATGATTTTGAAAGTTTTGGTGTGGTTGGAAAGGTGGTTGTGAAGCCTGTGCTTGAGTGTCATTCCTTCAACTAAAATTCGGGTGATTTCGCCATCCAGGATTATAGTTTTGTGAATATGGGTTATTTTTTGACCGCTTGAACGTGTTTAGAATATTGGCTTGTTCATGGAGACATTCCTTAAATGCAGGCAAAGTTGGGCAATCATTGGTAGAGTGATCATGGGTTTCACAAATGTGACACACAATTTCTTGAACAGATTTTATTTGACCACTCTTTTTTCATTTCTAAGATTTTGACTTTTCTAGCAAGGGATGCTAATTTGGCTTGAAGGTCATGGTCTTCTTTAAGATGATAAATACCCCCACTAGATGTAGTGGTTTGATTTTTGCTAGGTGCCTCACAGGTACCAGCAGTGTCCCAATTTTGAGCATTTTCTGCTAGTAAGTCAAGATAGTTCATTGCCTCTTCTGGGTCTTTTTCCTCAAATGTTCCATTATACATCATTTCTACCATTTGCCTAACTTGGGGTGTTAAGCCCTCATAAAAATTTGAGACTACTCTCCATGTTTCAAAACCATGATGGGGACAGGTATTAAGTAATTCTTTATACCTTCCCCAACATTGGTAAAGGGTCTCTCCTGGTTTTTGGGTAAAAGTGGTGATTTATCTTTTGAAAGAATTTGTTCTATGAGAGGGAAAAAACTTTTTCAGGAATTGTTCTTGCATCTCGTCCCATAAAGAAATGGATCCTGGCCTAAGGTTTTGTAGCCATGTTTTAGCTTTATCTTTTAAAGAAAAAGGGAATAGCTTAAGTCGAATTGTGTTCATGCTACAATTTTGATCATTATACGTGTTACACACTTCTTTAAATTCTCTTAGATGTAGATAAGGGTTCTCTGCATCTAAGCCATGAAAAGTGGATAAAAGTTGGATAATGCCTGGCTTAAAATTAAAATGCGTTGCATCCGGAGGAAAAATTAAGCAAAATGGTGCACCGGCTCGTGTAGGGTTCATGTAGTCTCTAAGTGTCCTAGGTCGGTTATGCTCATTATGTTGAGATTGATTGTCCCCTAGGTCTATGAGTTCCTCAATTTGATTTTCGCTTATGGTGTTAATTAGTAAAGAATGAGAAGATGAAGGAGAATCTAACAAATTATCAAAGGAAGTTTTGCAATTACCTTTCACCAAACGATGAGAATTGGGATCTCGAAACCAACCGCTCATAAAAGAAATAAAATACAATACAATAATAATAAATAATACAAATAAGAGAAAAACAAGTATTAAACACAAGTAAATAAAATAGAAAAAATGAAAAGCAAAATAAAGATAAATAATTAGAAGTTAGATTAGTAATGTTAGATTATATAATAAACAAAATAATAAATAAAGCACGTTAGGAGGCTCGGCCTTCCATAAAAATAAAAAGTGAATAATAAATAAAGAGTAGGAGGCTCAGCCTTCCATGAAAATAAAAAACGAAAATAAAAAGCGAATAATAAATAAAGAGTATGAGGTTTAGCCTTCCATGAAAATATATTTAACGAAAATAAAAAGAAAATAATAAATAAAGTAAAGCACGTTAGGAGGCTTAACCTTCCATGAAAATAAAATAAACAAACAAACAACAACAAAAAATAATATTAATTTTACCTCCCCGGTAACGGCGCCAAAAATTTGACACGTCCAGAATATAGGAGTTATTCCCAAGTGCAGGATTGTCGAAGTAATAAATAACTCGATGAGAACGGGGTCGATCCACAAGGAAGTAGAATTAAAATTACAAATTATAAACACTTTAAAGATAATTAATACAGTATAAGATGTTTGTAAATATTATTTTAATTAACCAATTCAAATAAAAAGCTAAGGTTACGGGGATTCACTATTGGGATAAGAAGTAAGAATATTTTTAACTTTTCATTTTTTTATAACTCAATTGGAATCCTCACACAAAGGAGGTTCCAACCGAAAAATATAGCAATTAAAGTTCATCATCATTTATATATTGATTAGTATTTATTTCTTTCAATTATTATATACCAAATCTTATAAATAGGTTCAAGTATTTATTATGCTAATCTTTATATTTGTCTACAATAAATCAAGACTCACACTTTACAAGAAATGTTATATACACCAAATCTTGTAAATGGTTTCAAGAATTTATTGTGCCAAGTATTAAGTTTGTCAATAATAAATCAAGAATCACCACTTTAGAAGAAATGATATGAATTCTACAAACAAAATAAATATATCATATATAAGTTTGCATAACTTAAAAATGAAGCATTAAATTCATGAATAAATATTAAACATATCTTATTACCTTGCCAAGAGCTTCACCCTTTCACCTTAGCTTAAACAAAATTATTTGGACATAATAAAACTAAAGAAAAAGAAAAGAAATGGAAGAAGAAATAACATGATTTAATAGTAAACAAGAGAAATAAATTTACAAAGAAATGGATACAAAGGACAAGTATTTTGAACTAAATTCTAACTTTCTAATTATATTCTTTAGGCATAAACAAGCCACCTATTTATAGAAAAACATGGATAAATCGAGACAAATTTGGAGGGAACCACTTGGTTGATGAAAGTCAAGAATGGTGGCAAAATAATTTGCATTCATTATCACTTGGGCACCCACTTGATTATTCAATTTGGAATTGATGTGATCCGAATTAGCTGTCACTCAAAACATAAAAGTTATAGATAAGTCTCTTATCTTTCCAAATTGAGTGATCTCATACATATTAGATACGTATTTCTATAGTTATAGGCCAAATACTGATGACTGTTCAAACTGGGCCTATACTGCAGATTAGTTCTGTTCTAGGCCATTTTTCACCCTGTAAACACTCGAATTTCCAATGCTTTGTGAAATACAATATGTTAGCCCATTGAGTCAGCTCTCGAAGGATCAAGAATCATCTCAATTAGATCTTTAGGTAGAATGTTATACCTATTTTACCAAACCTACTACAAAACAGTTAAAAGATAATTAAGTACAATATTGTAAACATACTTAAGTTAAGAAAATTAAATACACTAGTAATACAAAACAATCATGGAAAACTCTTATTAAATGTGTAGTTTCAAGTGTTCATCAATCGACAAACCCGCATCAATCAAGATAGATCAAGAACATAAAGTTTAAGAACATACTTGCACAATAACATTTCATAGCATTATTTACAATTATGGCATTGCTAATATATTCCTAGGTCTTTGTCTCATTTCTGACAAGGCTCTAACTTTTTAGATTTCACTGACTTTTATAACCTATTAACTCTTAGCATTACTAACTCTTAGTATTTATAACTTTACGTTACTAACTCTTAACATTGATCTAAATTCCTTTTAGACCAGATGTGAACTCTTTCAGATCATACAATATCTAAAACATTACAAGCATCTTACCATTTATTTATATAATATTCATGATTTTATTCTAAAAATTTATTATATAAATATTAAACAATTAATATTCATACAATATTATAATGGCACGTAAGCACCATTTTCAAAAACTCTCACTTACTTTAGTGCCATGATGATATCTTATATCTATCGACTCTAGGTATTTCTCAAACACTTTGAGAGTTAAGGACTGAGTGTGTCTGCTACATTTTCTATAAATGTATCCTAAATTCTATTACATCTCCAATAGCTAAGAATTTTCTAGTTATGTGGTATTTAGAGTCCACATAATCAGAATTCTGGTATGCTTGTGGCTTCTTGGCTTGAGCAATTACTCCATTATTGTTACATTTTAGTGGGATATGATCCACTGAGGTTGGATTATTATATGCTCTACAACTGACTTGCAAATCCACAGAACTTCTTTTGTAAACTTCTCAAGCTGTAACATATTTTTCCTCCGAGATAGAATTAGCTGTGGATATCTAAATTGCATTCTTAACTAACTGCGGTATCGTTGAGAAGAAATACAAAATCAAATGTAGACTTTTTATCATCCAGACTAGACTAGAAGTCTAAGCCTATGTATTTTCTCACTTGTAAGTAACTTCCTCTATGAGCTAGAAACTTATCCTCTATACCTCTCAGGTATTTTCGATATATTTCACGACTATTTAATGGTTGTTACCTTGATTAGACTGATACTGGCTTGAAACACTTACAACTATCTAAATTCAGATATCATACATAACATGGCATGCATCGAGCTACCTCTAACTAATGCATATAGTATGTTAAACACTATAACCTTTTCATCTTCTTACCAATGGCACTTTCTCTTAGATAGATGAATGACATTTTTAAAAGGTACATTAACTGTCTCACAGTTATTAAAATTGTACCTTTCTAGAATTTAGTCTATGTACAAAACTTAGGATAGTCCTATCACCATCCTAACTCTATATCTATACTACTTTATAGCTAGTAGTATAAGAAGCATGTCTCAAATCTTTCATGGAGAAGTTCTTACTCATATAACTTTTAACTGACTGACTTACAACATACCAATTTCATTTTAAATATTTAATATGTCTTCCATGTAGAGAACTCGAAAGATAATTATGCTGCCACTGCCCTTTCTAAACACACACTTTCTAGTCGTTCTTGATGAAGTCAAACTCTTTGATTTCCTTGTTAAAATGAAGATTCTAACTTCGGAAAAACTCCTTCAGTCCACATGGACTTCTTTAATTTGCATATCAAATTAAAAGTCAAACTAAATGTAAAATCTTCAGGTTGTTCCATACATATCTCTTAGCCAAGATATACATTTTGAAACACCATCTTTACATCCATTTTCCAAATAAAATTTTAATATACTGCAATAGCCGACAAAATTTGAATTGACTTAAGCATGGTTACTGGTGAAAACGATTTTCTTATATCTAATCCCAGATCTTTGAGTGTGACCTTTTGTCACCAATTGGACTTTGAAGGTCTCTGCCTTTATATTAAGCCCACACTTCTATTGTGTAAACTAATTTACAACAAGTATGAAATATTCTTACAGAAGCACAACCAAGTCAAAGACTTGATTGTCATGCGTAGAGTCAATTTTAAATTTTATGGCGTTTTATTTTTTTTTGAATTGATGTACAACATCGTCTCTCTATAAGTTAAAGAATCATTTTCTTCAACTAAGAAAACACCAAGACACCTTCAGGTATCAAGCATACCTAATAAGTGACCTTCGATATCCTTTGTGACTTACGAGAGAGTGTGTGTTAAAGGTATCCTACTCGATTGAATTTAAAGTTTCATCATCAGTTCATATATTTTCTAATTGACTTTATCAAGTTCAATCTATCTACAATCCTCATAATTCATGAGAAACTCTTTTTCTAAGAAGGTGGTGTAACTAGAAACAAACATATTTTACTCATCTTAATTATAGAATTGATATCCCATAGAATACTGGGGATACCCAATGAACCGATACTTGTACCCCTTGGCTACAAGATTATCTTGTTGCATAATTCTTATACAAACAAAACAACTCCAAATCTTAACATACTTAAGACTCGGTTTCCTTCTAATCTATATCCTGTATAAAGTAGAAGAACGGCTTTCAATTTAACTTTATTCATTAAGTGAACAATAGTTTATAGAGCATAATCCTATAGATATTCTTCATATCCGATCCGAGATCTTTAAGTGTAAACTTTTGTCACCAATTAGGATTTAAAGGTCTCTACCTTCATATTAAGCCCACACTTCCGCTGCATAAACTAATTTACAATAAATATGAACTATTCCTATAAAAAGCACAACCAAGTCAAAGACTTGATTGTCATGCGTAGAGTTAATTTTAAATTTTATGGCGTTTTATATTTTTTCTAAATTAATATACAACATCATTTCTTTATAAGTTAAAGAATCATTTTCTTCAACTAAAAAAAATACTAAAGACACCTTCTGGTATCAAGCATACCTAATAAGTGACCCTCAATATCTTTTGCGACTTACGGGAGAGAGTGTGTTAAAGGTATTCCACTCGATTGAATTTAAAGTTCCACTGTCGATTCATAATTTTTTTAATTGACTTTATCAAGTTTAATCTATCTACAATCTCTACGATTCATGAGAAACTCTTTCTTTAAGAATGTGGTGTAACGAGAAACAAACACATTTTGCTATTCTTGATTATAGAATTGGTATCCTATAGAATACTTGGGATACCTAATGAATCGATACTTGTACCCTTTGGCTATAAGATTATCCTAATGTATAATTCTTATACAAGCAGAACAACCCCAAATCTTAATATACTTAAGACTCAATTTTCTTCTAATTTATATCTCATACAAAGTAGAAGGAATAACTTTCAATAGAACTTTATTCATTAAGTGAATAGCAGTTTATAGAGCATAATCCTATAGATATTCTAGAAGATTAATGAAGCTTAACAATGATCGGACCATATCTAATAAAGTCCAATTTCTCATCTCTAAAATAACTCGTGTTGAGGAGAACCTAGAGAACTATATTAAGCGAGAATTACATTCTTCTTTAAATAATTTTAGAATTTACTACTCATGTATAAATTACCTTGATCTAATCGAAGACTTTTAATATACATAAGGGTTTGTTTCTCTACTTCTAGTCGGAACTCTTTGAATACTTCAAAAGATTCTGACTTGTGTTTCCTTAAAACACATATCTGTATCGTGATTCATTGGACCACATACATTACTATGTATTAGTTCCAATAAATTAGTGGGTCAGTATCTAATGCCTACATTAATATTTGGTCATTTTCTTTCGAATGCAAGATTCATAAACTAGCCAAGGTTCTATAGTCAGTTCAAGTATCTGAGCATCCTTAACTAAACAAGATAGTTGCTCATAGCTACATGACTAATCTTTATATCCCACAATTTCTTATTATTCAAAGTTCCCAAACCACTTTTTGTTCTATTCACCTAGACATTTCTTGTTGTATTTAAGATATAATGGTGATTCATTAACTAACATTAAGTTAGCAAAACATTATCTGTATTATATATATATATATATAAGAAACTATTCTTAATGTATTTATGATAACCCTATTTGTCTATTATAGGAAGTTATATAATTCGCCTAATAATATTTGGCACAAAATAGCAATTATACAACATTATGCATCTGCCAGAATAGAAAAGTGACTTAAAAGTCCTAATAGCTACTATGTCTAGGAAATCTCTATTTCCTATATGAAGCTATACTTCTCTTTTAAAGGCCTCTTAGTATTCCTTAAATTATGCAACACTTTGTAGATATAAGAAGGACAAGAGGTATCTCATACCCCTACACTTCATAGCATCAAATGCCAATAAAATGTCTTTGATTGGTAAACAGATATCTAAGGGGTCTATCTTTCCTAAGGTTAAATGTCTTAAATAGTAATGTTTACTAAGTCAAACCTCATCACAGTAATAAAGCTTTCAATTCTGATTATTCTTTATTTGTGGTTTGGATATATAAAATAAATTTTTAGACAGAACATTGTACCACTTGCACATCCCATGTGAATGTACTCCCACTGAAGATCATTAGACATTGAGGTCAGGATATATGATTTGAATCTCAAATCATGCACAATCAATTTTAGATAAATTAAACCTCTTATAAAGAGACATTATTAGAAACACCTCTTTATTAATATCCAAAATTTTCTAAATTTGAAACTATTTCTCAGTACTCTATAGTTGGTGTGCTTAGATCAAGTATACTAATGGATTGCTCATACTGATCTTATCTTTATAAGATTAAATAGGAGATATGTACAGGAATATTTTGAATCGTTAAAAATAACGCTTTAGATCATGGGTGCTACAACTTAAATATTGTATTACCCAAGTGTAGGTTGTCATAGTATTTACTCGTGAGTTTAAGTATTGTATCCATAGAGAGTGATCACCAAAAGCAAAAGTTATTTGTCAATGTTCAAGAGTAATGAAGTATTGTACCTAAAGATGGAGAATATTGGTTGATTTTAAAAGAAAAAGATTACTAAGTTAAATTAAGAAATCACTTTAAAAGAACACTAAGGCATTAGAGATCCACCCTTACTTGGGTTATAGTAGAGTTCCTTTGATCCCTTTACTCACTTGAGAAATGATTTCAATTGATAGAAAACATCATAAAAAAAATATGTTGTTGATATGTAGAAGATCTTTCCAAGCATTCATTATGCTTTTAGTCTATAAAGAATCAAGGCTCCCAAAAAACCTAAACAACTTCGATAAATGATAAATCAAATCATTTGAAAAAAAATATATAAACATTTGAAGCACAAGAGTAAGATCAAAGTGACAAAATTACAACTCTATAAGTGTTTCACTTCTAGCTTAACTAGAAGTTTAGAAACACGTAATGAGATAATACAAGAAGATGTGTTTGAAATTAAATATAACTTTCTAACTTCCTCTCTAAATTCAGCTCTCCTAGGAAAAAAAACAAGTCTCATATTTATAAGAAGGCTTATACTCAACAAAACATAATGGAGGAAACCACATGAATATTAAAGAATCAAAAGAGAGGAGACAACCACTTATTGTACTTGATTACTACTTCCACCTACTTTCAATATAAAATTTGACCATGATGCTATTTGAATTAGCATTAATTATCAAAATAAAAATTGTAGATATTCTTTCTCGCTTTCTAAATTGGGTGATCTCATACGTATTTGATAATTATTTCTCAAGTTATTATTAAATATGAAAAATAATTCATACTGGCTTGTACTACAGATGGGTTGTATTCTCGATCCATTTTCACCTTCTAGATGTTCGATTTACAAAATCCTTATGAAATCGTTATTGTAGCTCATTCTGTTAGCTTGTTATAAGAGTAAGAATTTTTTCCATTGAATTACTAGGAAGAAAGTCATGCTCATTCTACTGAACCTATCACAAAATAGTAAAAAAGTAATTCGTAAAAATATTGAACTATGCTTAAGTTTAGGAGGTTAATGATATTAATAATGCAAATTGATGATTTAAACCCCTTAATAAATGTGTAATTTCAAGTGTTCATCAATGGGTATAACATTTATACCCTATTGTATCTACAAGCCTCTCCCAAGTCTTATTGATCATACATGTCAATTAGGTATATTCCTATCCTAATTTAAAACTTGCATATGCAACATTGAATGTTACTCTACAATCTAGGTCTAAATATAATGATCTCTCTTTTGAGTTTATCAAAATATTACCAAGTTAATCACAATATTTGCCCAATATTATGAAGCATTAAGAACAAATAATTTGAATAACAAAGAATTAATGCTTAAAAATAATTTGAATAATAAATATTAAAAAATATGACAATTAAGTGCACATATTGAGTTAAAGTATTAACCCTAGAAAGAAAATTTAGTTCATGGTTATGAAAGAATAGTAGTAAAAATAATAAAAAAATATAATACAATAAACAGCAAATCGATATAGGTGTTGAATTGTTTTTATTACGCTTTCAAAGCAACTCTTGATGCCGAATAAGACATTGGATTTTTCTCCAAGCTTGCTTCAATTACTCTCTAAGACCTGTTTTTATGTGTCTCTTAAGAGTCTTGTGTCTTCTTGGATGATCTTGAAGGCTGAGGACGAGTGGTCTTTTATAGGTATTGATATGAGCATAAAAATCTCAATTCTTTTTGGGTTAGGAATCGTGTTGTCGCTGGGGCGCTACAATGCTATCACTGGGGCGCCATGTGTAAAAGCCCGTATTGTTGGAGCGCTAAAGGTATAATGATAGGGTGCTAGGTCATCGCTGCCATAGTGGAGATTTAATGTTGGAGAGAAAATGCGCCACTTCTTCAGGTCTTAATTTTGATTTTCTTATTTTGATTACTGTTCCAACCATGGGGTGATGCTGTATGTGGTGCTAAGGCAATAGGTCTATATTTTGAAAATAGTCATTTATTCTCATAAAATAATAAAAATCAAGATAAAAATATGAGAAAATAAATGACAAATATGCCCTTATCAAATTTTTCCAAACTTAACACTTGCTTGTCCTCAAGCAATAAAAATCAAGATAAAAATATGAGAAAATAAATGACAAATATGCCCTTATCAAATTTTCCCAAACTTAACACTTGCTTGTCCTCAAGCAATAAAAATCAAGAGAGAAACAAGGGTTAAACTTGACTGAAATAATAAACAAAGGAAACAAAAAAATATATGCTTAGGTTAGTAAGATGGTCAAAATGTTTGTCTCAAAAGTTGTTTAAATAACACAAATCCTTAAAGTAGATAAATAACTATTAATAATTCTAATTATCTTTATCTAGTCTCTAATTCTTCCTCAAAGATAATCACCATATGTATGTGCAAGCAGCAAGCAACAGCTAAAATCATACTTTGGTTTACTTTATACTTAAGTTCCTACATGAAAGATAATGTCTTGGCATTTGATTTATATAATGACACTTCCATTGGTTTGTTTTTTCTATCACTCTCTACTAATGTAGGAAATCATATGTCTAGGGAACTATTTAGGACTTTACTTAACTTGTAATGTAAGGCTAAGATCAAGGTATGATAAAAGGATAAATAATTTAGGTTAAGTCACACTATGAACATTTAGACTTTACCTAGAAACCTCTTGATATTTCTTTGCCTCGTATTATTTCTTCCCCCAAACTTATTGTGTTTCTATTTTTCTTTTCAACCACTATTTTCAAAGTATTTCTTCTTTTTCTTAAGCTGAGGGTATTATTTAAGATTTTTCCTCTCTTTGTTTTTGAATACCCCCAAACTTAGATTGATAAATACCACCCAAACTTATTTTTCTCATAGCACCACAACCTTTTTCTTTCAAGAGTATTTCTAAGTAAATGTAAGGTTCATGGTGTGATGGGTATATTTCTGGATAAATAAACTTTAAGTCTTGGGCTTGTAATGTGGTTAAACTAAAGAATGGGTAATTAGGCTCAAATGGGGTAACTAAGAATAAATATATACTTAAGGTAGGCTAGAAAAACTCAAAAAGCTCAAACAGATGGCCTAATGTCATTTTCCTATTCTTGTATTTCCTATGATTTCGCTTCAAGTAGTAATTATGGACAAGTTTTAGAGTGTCTATCTTTGAGACTTGAGTGTACTCCCAAAAGCATGAGTATCTTTAAGTAATAGTTGTAACTTATGCATGCTTTATAATGTGCTAAAAAAGATGGTGCTTATAAATAAGGTTGAACGTTTTCCTGAATTTAGATAACAAAAAGTATGTCAAGTATCTGTCATTTCCTAGGGATTTATGAAAATAAATTCAGCCATGTATTCTATTTCTTATCATAGACTAATAAATATCTTAACAACCTAAAAATAAAAGAAAAACATATAAGAAATAAGAAAAATAAAAGAGTAGGCAAAAGATTTGATAAACATGATTTCATTACTCTCTTTTTTTTCACAAACTCTTAATATAAAATGCAAGGATATAAAAATATAATAAATAAAACACAAGGAACACAACAAAAACTAAACATTCCTCCTCCCTACAACCACCACCACTACCATTACCAACACATACACACACACACACACACACACTTAAAATAAAATATGGTCCATATATGAAAAAATAAAAATACAGACACTTTATTTTGAAGCCATAACTCGTCATCCAAGTCATTGGGATCAAAGTGAAGGTCCTCAAAATAAATATTAGGAGATGGTGGAGGTGAGGGGATCACTGGAGTGTATAGTAGTGTCGAAGGATAAATCCTAAAAGATCTGGCAGTGACTTGGGTCTACTGGATTAAATACCTCCAAACAGCATTAACCATACGCTCATGAGTAGCCATGCAAACATTTAGTTAAACTAAGCACTCATAGACGGGTAAAGGTCGAGCGACAGCAACTGCTGTGGGTTGAAGGGCCTCTATAAGGTGGGTTAACTACGATCATCCATCAAATGATATGAGTAGATATAACAGTAGCTGAGGTGTTTCTTTCCTCTCTCTGATCTCAAGTGATGCCGACTTGTGCATGATAAGGGCAAAATTGTCATATATTTTTTTATGTTTTTATTATTGATATTTTATTATTTTATGGAAATAGATGGCTATTTATATGCATTATTGTTATTTATAGGGACTTGAACGAAATTTAAAGAACAGAGACTAAAATGCAAAGTTTTCAAAGTATGTGTCCATCGCCCCAACGCCACAAGTATTATAGCCCCAGCGCTGAAACAGTGATCGAAATAACAAAAACGACTTGTTTAAGTCGCATCTAGAGCCCCAGCGCAGAACAGTCACCGCACCAGTGATGGAACAGAGCCCCAGCGCCATCAACTCACCGCTCTAGTGGTGAACCCTTTTTCACGTGTCGCCCCAGCGACAACTGCATAGCGCCTCAGCGGTAGCACGAGTCCTAATCCGACGAGAATTAAGATTTTCAAGCTCATATCAATCCCTATAAAAAGCCACTCGTTCCCAGCCTTCAAGAATCAACCAAGAGCAACCTAGAGCAATTCAAGAACACCAAGAATACAGAGCACTAGTCTTGGAGAGTAATAGGAGTTTAATTGAAGCAACGTTAGAGAGAGATTCAAGGCGTTCTTCGGCATCAAGAGATTTTAGGCAGCATATTTAAGAGCAATTCGATGTCTATATCGGTTTGCTATTGATTGTATCATGATTTATTATTATTTTTACTGCTGTTCTCTTGTAGCCATGAGCTAAATTTATTTTCTAGGATTAATACTTGAACTCAATATGTGTGCTTAATTGCTATATCTTTGAAATATTTAATAAACTTAGTTCTTTGATATTTAAATTACTTGATCTTAATGCTTCAATATATCTTGCCAATATATGGTGAATGAGTTGGAAATATTATTGATAAACTCGGAAGAGGAATCATAATATTTAGACCTAGGTAATTTGATGCATGATTGTAGAGCAACATTCAATGTTGCATATGCAAGTTTTAATTTAGGATAGGAATATACCTAATTGGCATGTATGATCAATAAGACCTAATCTTAATGAATCTTAATTTATTACAAGTACCATAGGAATATAGGTATTTGGTAAATTAAGGTATACTTGCATGACCTTGGAAGAGGCTTGTGAATACATTAGTGTCTTGATCAATAACAAAGACTAAGGGAGTTAAATATTAGAAGATTAATCATTAGAAAGCATATTGAGGGATATTATTAATCCTAAGTTTCCTCTATACTGCTATCACTTAAATCTCTTTACATTGTGTTTTTGCTTTTATATTTTCTACATTCATTCTTAGATTTTTATTTTTTTGAATAATTATTAGGAAGACATAATCTTAATAATTGATTAAAAAGAAAAAATTATCCCTGTGGGTTCGACATCCGACTTATTTAGTCTCTTTATTACTTGCATACGATAGTGTATACTTGCACTTAATTTTAAGATATAGAAATATCGTATCAGTGCACATAAAGCTATAATTAATGAAGGAAAGAATAAATGGCTATTAAGGAGAGAACATGCCATAATCTCTACATAAATAATCTTGCCAACGTTGATTGGTTGGTGTGTTATGATAGCAAAGAGATAGATGGCATGGAATTTAGTGATATCACTGGTATAAGAGATTGGCATGAGTCGTGCTGCAAGGAAACTATACCAGGCCTTGACTTCTAAGTGCATATGGGAAGGCATAAAAGTCATTGGTACATGATTGATAACATGCCATTGTGTACCCCGTGTACATAAGGTACACAAGGTATTGATGATCTCCTCTTAATTCGAAAGATCTCGGATCTCTGACATGTTGTCTTCAATCTCTATTGGTAGTCCAAAGTGAGCATTGATCGTTGTGAGATCAAATTCCACTATCTTGCCATGAACAAATACCCACTCATAATTATCCCTCTCACTTGCATTGGCGTAGAATTCTCGTATTATAAGAACTATGCTGTGGCCAGGTTGTGCGCAAAATATTTCTCAATGATGCTCTCAGATTATGTCCCCAATACTTGTAATATTGAGATTTTCCAAATCAAAGCCTCTCTCCCCTATAAATTCCTTCTTCAAAACCATGTCGGTATATTGGGCTTGTGTTTTGGTTAAAGTAAAATGAGAGGCATCGTATGCACTGCTACTGCTTGTTGTAATACGTTGCTTCTTTAAGGCCATGAATTTTTTTTTGTCTGCTAGAAAGTTGAGAAAACAATAAGAAAAATATATGGAAATTGGTATAAATAACTTACTTGCTTTAGTTTGGCCCTTTTTTATTTTTGAATATCAAGTATCACAACAACAATGAGGGCTGCATTGTACTAGCGATAATGCATCATTGAGACAATATATGGTGTATCACTTCAGTGTTCTTATGATATGTCATTAATTTTTATAACCGTCTATCGCTAGTATGGTACTCTTTGTTGTCGCTGCAGCACGATCATGATGCAACAGTTAGATTTCTAATTTAAACTTCACTGCAGTGTTGAATGTCTATCGCTGAAGTGATATGCTGGTGCTAAATCAATGAGATGTTACTGATGCTACTTAATTTTAGGATACTTACTAGAATTCCCCTTAGAACGATACTAACATGGGGGTTTTGCTACCGTAGTAGAGTTATGTTGCTGCAGCACTGGCAAATTTTTTTTTTTTCAATATATATATCTGCAATGGAAAAATAAGCTGATATTAAATAACTAAGGCATATAAATTTAAATAAAAATACTTACTTTGGGTTGTCTCCCAAGTAGCGCTTGATTTAATATAGTCGGCTTGACGTAATGCTGCTTTAAGACTACTTGATAGTGATTGAGGATTGTTAGTGATCAAAATATTCTCCCTAATAATACTTTAGTCACTATCTATTGACCTTAAAAGGTTGATTGGTCTATTTGTTGGCTAGCTCTATAACTACATGAGGATATACTTTGAGTACGCAAAAAAGGCTAAACCATCTTGATTTTAGCTTCCCTATAAAAAGTTTTATTCTTGAATTGTATAGTAATACCTAATATCTCGTTCAAAGACTCGTGGTGTGATCCTTTGGTAATGCCATCTTTTGGTTTTTTCTTTATAGAGCCTGGCATTCTCGTAGGATTGAAGTCAAAATTCATCCATAGCATTTAGTTGAAGTAATATCTTATCTCCGATTGCTGTAAGTCAAAATTTAGGGCTTTGATGGCCTAATATGCTCTATGCTCGAGTTATATTAGAAGATGACAAGCTTTACCAAAAAAGAGTCTGACTCGAGACATCCCGATGGGTATCTTGTAAGCTGTACGGATAATGCATCATTTAATTGTAAGGCTTATTCTTTTCAGCTTAGTCTTACCGTCTTCTCCAAGATTTGTTTGACTTCCCTATTTGATACTTTGATTTGCCTACTAGTCTAAGGGTGATATGCTATGGCAATTTTATGTTTGACTCCATATTAATATAGAAGGGTGGAGAAGTATTTGTTGCAAAAGTGTGACCCTTCATCACTGATGATTGCTCGATGAGTACCATATCTTGTGAAGATTTTTTTGTACAGGAATTTAAGTACCACATTGGTATCGTTTGTTGGAAGCGCCACTGCTTCTACCTATTTTAAAACATAATCAATAGCTATCATGATGTATTTTTGTCCATTGGATGGTGGAAATGGTCCTATTAAATCAATTCTCCAAACACAAAATATTTCCACCCTTAGAATATTTTGAAGTGGCATCTCTTATTTTCTTGAAATGTTTCCTGTCCTTTGACATCTATCACACTTGATGGCATAAAGGTATGCATTTTCAAATAGGGTGGGCCAATAAAATCCACTTTGTAAAACTTTAGCTGTCGTCTTGTCCCCTCCAAAATGTCCTCCATACTCGCTTCCATGACAATGATGAAAAATGCTTTCAGTCCCTTCATATGGGACACATCTTTTTATGATTTGATCAACATATTGCTTGAATAGAAATGGGTCATCCTAATAGTAGAACTTCACGTCATGTAAGAACTTTTTCTTTTGTTGCGAAGAAAGGTTAGGGGGGAAAATACTACTAACAAGAAAATTAGCAAAATCAGCATACCATGGTACCTTGGAATGTTGAGCTGCAAAAAGTTATTTGTTTGGAAATGTTTTATTGATAGTTATCTCCTTATTGTATATTCCTTCCAATCATGAGAGGTGGTCAGCAACTTGGTTCTCGAAGCTATTTCGATCTTTGATCTCTAAATCAAACGATTGCAGTAGTAATACCCACCAGATTAATCTAAGTTTTGCATATTTCTTGTTGATCAAGTATTTGATGCCAGTATAGTCAGTGTAAACAATCACCTTGACACCAATAAGATAGGGTTTGAATTTATCAAAGGTAAACACCACTACTAATAGTTCTTTTTCTATGGTCGTGTAGTTGCCTTATGCTTTATTCAAGGTTTTGTTGGCATAATAGATGGAATGAAAAATCTTGTTTCTCCTTTGGCCTAACACTGTTCCTAAGGCTGAGTCCCTAGCTTCGTACATGAGTTCAAATAGGAGACTCCAATCAGGTGTTATGATAATGGGAGCAGTTGTGAGTTTTTTTTTTAAGCTTTCAAAGGCATATAGGCAGTTTTGATAGAAATTAAACTACACATCTTTCTCAAGAAGGCTACAAAAGGGTATGAAAATTTTGGAGAAGTCTTTAATGAATCTTTTATATAATCCAATATGACCAAGAAAGCTCCTAACTCCTTTGACATTGGTAGGGGTGGTAGTTTTCCAATGGTGTCAATTTTTGCCTTGTCAACTTCTATTCCGTTGGAAGAAATTTTGTGTCCTAGAACAATGCCTTCTTTCACCATGAAGTGGCATTTCTTCCAATTCAATACTAGATTTGTCTCTTCATATTTTTTCAACACAAAAGTCAAGTTTTCTAAACATTGATCAAAAGAATCCCTAAAGACGAAAAAATGCAAGTTGGCGTGGAAGAGTTTGACAACCAAAGCTACGCTTGGCTTGGGGACCAAATAGCAGGTACAAGTAGAAGAGGTAGAGGTACAAAACATGTGAGTCAGTGCCCGAGACAGGGAGGGGTAGGGAAAAGATTCCAAAGGATCTCGACACCTAAAAGAAAAGAAAGAGTGAATCGGTTAAAGCGATCTCCCTAAATAGCTACCTTAAAAGGGGTTAAGTTGTCTTCCCTAAACAAGGTTAACCCATCATTGGAGAAGTAAGTAGACTGAACAACTAAGAGGGAGACATTAGTGATTCCCCTTCAATTGATAGAGGGCAGGCTCAGAAGAAGGAAATTACTAAATTAGTTTTAAAGGCCATTGGTATCATCAGATTTATAGTTGTGGTGATGGTTTAAGATGCAGCCGGTATATCCCGTATGCATGGGCAAGTATTGGAGGAGTGTCACTAACTCTGAGAAGTCGGGTTGTTGAGTCATATTAGTTGCTCTATGTGTACGGGGTATTGTCTCGCTATATATAGGTGATGTAGGATTCCACTGCATAGCCAGTGAGATGTCTTGAGATATCACAGTAGGTGTTGCTAGTTTACACTCCCTATGACCTACTTACGTTATGCAGTGCTAGTTGATTTGCCGCGTGAGTATGGAGCTTTAGGGTTACCATTGGTACAGTTTAGAATGAAAATGGCCGAGCGAGGGCTTTAATAGTTTTTGAGCTACCGAACGCAAATTACATAATTATATATGTACATGTTAGGTATTATGTTTTACAGTTTTATAATAGTTTTAGAAGTATGTTTTATGCAATTTTTAGAATTTTTTATTTATGCTGTATTTTATTTTATTGTATTTTTACTAGAAATCTTAAATGCATTCACTGAGCTCCTTTAACTTAACCATTTTGTGTTTTATGTTTTCTAAACCCCTCCAGGTACAGGCCTCGGTGCGCAAGTTGCTAATTCTCCTACAACTGATTAGTGGGCCTAGTCTGACGATCATTTTGTAAATGTAAATGCTAAGTAGCACTTTTTGCTTTCTGCATAGTAGTTGTAGACTTGTGTATTTTGTAAAAATATTTGAACAAATAAGAAGAGGTTTCGATATTATGGTGATCATTTCAATTTTTATTAGTATGCCAGTTTTGTGATTGAAATGAAATTGTTAAGTTGAGTCTGGATTTGATTTTGAAAAGGACCGAAGGTCCTATTTGGAAGTTGAGAAGCTGTTTGAAATAGAAGTGTAATTTTCTTTGTAGGCTTTATATTAGATTTTTAGAAAAAATGGGAAACTTTATCCCTTTTTTTAATTTAATAAGTTATTTCCACGTATATTCCAGGATTTTCTTAGTAATAGCAAGAATTAAAAAGGGGCTCGCCTCGCAAAATTTTTCAACTTAAATAGTTAGATTCTAAAGAACTTCCGTTAGGGTGCTCGGCAGGGTCACTGGGATCTACAGTAGAGGGTCTCGAGGTGGGTCCTATCAAAGTGGTATCAGAGCTCGATTTTTGAAGTTTTTAGTTAAAAAGTTTATATTTAGAATAAGATCCTCAAAATTGCATGCATTTTTTATAAGTTTATTAAATTGAATTCTATGCATTTGATAATCATTTGCATTATTAAATTCATAAAAAATATGCATCGTCATGGGGGCCTACGTACTAGGAGAGTAAATGTGAAAAGTCTTGCGTCTGAAGAGGAGCATGGAAATGAGTCGATAAATGTTCCCATACCTTAGACCCCTCCTGAGTCATCTCAGCCTGCCGAGCCAGATGGTGAAAACATAAATGTAGCTCAAATGGCCCAGATACTAACAGTAGCAATCCAGTAGTACAGAGAGACAAGAATATCTATTGAGCGCGCCAAGAAATTGGGCGTTAAGCCTTATGATGGTACATGAGACCTTAAGAGAACCCTATCTTGGTTAGAGAACAATGAAGAAATTTTAAGGTTATGGGATGTACTAAAGAACAGATGGTTGCATACTCTGCATTTCTATTGAAGGAAGGGGCGAAAGACTGGTGGAAGGCCTTGCAGAGGAGAAATTCTGATGGGGCGTCTTGGGCACTTTTCAGAATGAAACTTCTAGATAAGTTTTACCCTAAAAGTTATAAAGATGCGAAGATAGATGAGTCCTTCAAGCTAGAACAGGGTTTTCTCTCTGTAGCAGAGTATGAAAAGAAGTCAGAAACCAAGCCAAAGAGCTCAATCAAGTCAAGCTTCCGTTAGATAACCAACAGCCAAATCTCGAAGTACTAAAGCGAATTTGAAGGATTTTCTAGTGTATAGCAAATATGGCTAGGCCCATCCAGGGGATTGTAGGAAGGGGACTACAAATTGTTATAAGTATGGTCAAAAGGGCCATTATATGAGAGATTGTCCGAATGTTGGAGCTAGTAGTAAGCCAGAAGATAGATCACTAACTCCGAGATACCCTAGTGGTGGTCGAGGACAGATTCGAGATGGTTCCCAATTCAGAAGGCCGAGCGGTTCAGGCCAGCCTAGTAGGGAAGCCAGTCGATGAGGATTATCTAGTGGACAGTAAGGCAGACCTCATACCTAGGCTAAGGTATTTGCAGTGACCCAGCAAGAGGCGGATGTGACCCCAGAAGTGGTGACAGATACGATGTTCATTTTTTATCAAGATGCTTATGTGTTAATAGATCCTAGAGCTACCCACTCTTTTATTTCTATGGGGTTTGCTGCAAATGCTAGTATAGCGCCACGATTATTAGATTGTAGCATGGCGGTGTCTTTTTCTACTGAAAACTCTATTGTAGTAGAAAAGGTATGTAGGGGAAGTAAAATTTGTATAAGAGGGTCAAGAATTTTTGACGTACTTGATCGTACTGGCTAAGCTAGCTCGAAAAGAAAAGAAGTTTGTATGGTCAGAGGTATATCAGCAGAGTTTTGATGAGTTGAAAAAAAGATTGACCTCAGCCCTAGTGCTTATGCTTCCATCAGGGAATGATGGATTTACCATATATTGTGATGCTTCCGGGCAAAGTCTAGGTTGTGTATTGATGCAGAAGGAGAAGGTCTTCCCGATAATTAAATAAGCATGAGTAGAATTATTCCACACATGACCTAGAGCTGGTTGCGATAGTTGTTTCTCTAAGAATATGGACACGTTATTTGTATGCAGTTCCCTATAGGATTTTCATAGAGCTCAAGAGCCTCTAGTACTTATTCACCCAGAAAGAACTGAATATGAGGCTGAGAAGATGGTTGGAGCTTATCAAGGATTATGAGTGCACACTTGAGTACCACTCAGTAAAAGCTAATGTGGTAGCAGATGCTCTCAACAGAAAATCTGTCAGCTCAGTAGCTCACCTAAAGGTCGCATATCTATTAATGTTAATAGAATTGAGGTCTTTCGGTGTGAAATTAGAGTTGTCAGATTTGGGAGTACTATTAGCCACATTTCAAGTCCATCCAATATTAGTTGATCAGATTAGAGAATTACAGATTCAAGATCTACAGGTAATTTAATTGAAGGGTGAAATCTAGTCTGGGCAGCGGAAAGATTTTTCAGTGACCATAGATGGTGTAGTAACCTTGGGTCAGAGATTATGTGTACCAGATGTGAATGATTTAAAAAGAAAGATTATGGAATAAGCTCATTCTTCTGCATATGTTATGCATCTAGGGAGCACAAAGATGTATCGTACCCTAAATGAGCATTACTGGTGGAAAGGCATAAAGAAAGATATAGCTGAATTTGTTTGAAGATGCCTGACTTGCCAACAGGTAAACGCCGAACATCAAAAACCTGCAGGACTCTTACAACCCCTTCTGATCCTTGAGTGGAAATGGGAGAGGATAACAATGGATTTCGTGGTAGGATTTTCGTATAGCCAAAGAGGCAATTACGTGATATGGGTAAGTGTTGATAGATTGACAAAATCTACCCATTTCCTACACATCAGAAGTAATTATTCCCTAGATAAATTGGCCCAGTTGTATGTAGATGAGGTGATATGACTTCATGGCACTCCAGTATCCATAGTATCGGATAGAGATCCAAGATTCGCTTCCCAATTTTAGCCTAACTTACAGAAAGCTCTAAGCACTAAATTAAATTTCAGTACGGCATTTCATCCACACTCGAGGATATGCTTAGAGGATATGCTTAGAGTGTGTGTTGTGGAGTTTAAGAAAAGCTGGGATACTCATCTGCCATTGATAGAGTTCGCTTGCAATAATAGCTACCAGGCTAGCATCGGGATGGCACCATATGAAGCACTGTATGAAATGAAGTACAGAACTCCAGTGTGTGGGATGAGGTCGGTGAAAGGAAGCTTGTTGGCCAAGAAATTGTTCATATCATTTCAGAAAAGATTCAAGTTATCAGGTAGAGATTGAAAATAGCAAATGATATACAGAAGAGTTATGCAGATAATAGGAGAAGAGACTTAGAGTTACAAGTTGGTGATAAAGTCTTTCTAAAGATATCGTCATAAAAGGGAGTACTAAGATTCGAGAAGCGAGGAAAGTTGAGTACCCGATATATTGGGCCTTACGAGATAGTTGAAAGAGTAGTTGGGGAGGTGACATATCGTCTACGGTTACCAGAAGATCTGGCTAGAATCCATGATGTGTTTCACGTTTCCATGTTTCGCATGTACTTAGCAGATCCTTCGTACATCCTAAGGGAACAGTCAGTAGAATTGAACGAGAACTTAACCTACGAAGAGAAGCCTGTGCAAATTCTAGACCAAAAAGAGCAAGTGCTTCGTAATAAAAGCATTCCCTTAGTGAAAGTATTATGGATGAATCATGGAGTAGAAGAAGCTACGTGGGAACGCAAAGATCAGATGCGAGTATGAAATAGGTATGGTTTTAAGGAGGGGTGAATTTGTAATATCCGATCCCTATTACTAGTATAGGTGTTTAGAATTTCCATTGGCTTGGGGTGAATTTGTAATTTTTCTATTGGCTTGGAAAAGAAAATTTTAATTTAATACATGAATTTTCATTTAAGGGTTATGCATGGAACAAGCCTTTATTAAGAAACACAATCTATATGTTAGAAAATGGACCAATTAGAGACAAGTTGGTGAATTACCAAGATGGAGTAGTTGGTTCCTTTGACTATTCTAACTATATAGTTAGAAATGAACCAATTAAATACTTTCATTTCTAATTAGTGGCATCATAGAAATTTAGAAGTAGTTGAAAGGCAAATTGGACTTTTGGGAGAGCACTATATAAAGATGAAGTGTCTAGAATTTGACTAAGTAAAAAGCATAAGTTGTTAGAGCACAAGAGGGAAATTTCGGCCATGAGAGGGAGCCCTTGCTACAGTGAACTTCAATGCTTTTTCATGAGTTTTCATCCTTGATCAAGTTAAGATAAAACTAAATACAAGTTTCCAAGATCAATTGAAGCTTCTACCAGTGAAAATCCAAGAAAAAGAGGTAAGAAAATCATTATGTAGTGATGGTGGTGTATAATTTTTTAAGATTAATTCTATTAATGCTTTTATGTGAATTCTTGATTTATATTGAGTTTAATTCAAGTGTGGAACTCAAGGGGTACACCAAACTAAAGGAATTAGTAAGGTAAGAATTAGGGTTTGGTGTGATTTTAATGTAAAAACTTCAATTGATGTTATTAGGGCATTAGAATTAAATTGGATTGATTTGGATATCATTGGAACAAGAAATTGAGAAAAAAGATGTGTTGGGTGAGTAGGGTAAATTTTGGCCACTTTAGGGATTTTAGGGTTTGAGTTATGTTTTGGTTCAATTATTGTGTATAAATGATTCCTTGTATCAATTGGTTGTATATGGTTGATGAAAAAGCAAAAATAAAGAAAATAGGACATAATTGTTTATTTTGGTAAGGTGAAGGGCAATTATGTCCAACCAAATTTATAGGGTGTTAAGTAATTTTCATGGCATCAGAGGGTGAATTAAACAAGATGGAATGACTTTGTAAATGAAAATCATAAAGTGGTATCCATTCAGACTTTGTAAGCCGATTAGGGCGCTTATTAGTTAAGTGAAATTTTAGCGATTGTAAAGGTTTTAAATGTCATTTATGGCGTATAGGTGAAGAAAATAGAGACTGGTAAAGGAAGTAAAAGTCCAGAAAATAATTGAGTTCGGAGCGGTTGCCTTTGGGACTTGATCTTCCAATGTGTTGACTTGATTTTGCTCTCTTCTAATTCTTCTCAATGTTCTTTCAATTTCTGGATCAAAGGCAATCAAGTCTTCACTTTTTGATCTTCTTATATACCTTTAAAGAAAGAAAAATAAGAATTAAAGTAAAAATAAAAATAAAAATTCGAAGTAAAAACTAGAAATATTGGTATTAATAAAAGCAAAAAAAAGTAGATAATTATCCTAGGCAATGACACCAAAAATTTCATGCAATATTATTATATCTTAAAATTGATGACAAGTATACACTATCGTATGCAAGTAATAAATGGACAAAAGAGTCGGATGTCGAACCTACAAGGATAATTTCTTATTTTTGACCAAGTACTAAAATTTTATCTTATCAGTAATTATTTAGAAAAATCAAAATCTTAAGAACGAAATTAAAAATTATAAAGCAATGACATAATGTAAAGAGATTTGGAAGATAGCAATATTGAGAAAATCCTATGGTCAATATTATCCTTCAATGTGTTTTTCTAATGATTAATCATCTAATATTTAATTTCCTTAATCTTTGTTATTGATCAAGACACTATTATATTCACAAGTCTCTCTCAAGGTCATGTAAGTATATCTTAATTTACCAAATAGCTATATTCTTATAGTACTTGTAATAAACTAAGATTTATTAAGAACAAGTCTTATTGATCATATATGCCAATTAGGTACATTCATATCCTAATTTGAAACTTACATATGCAATATTAAATGTTACTCTACAATCATGCATCAAAATATCTAGGTTTAAATGTAATGATTTCTCTTTTGAGTTTATCAAAATATTACTAAGTCAATTACAATATTGGCCTAATATTATAAAGCATTAAAAATAAAAATTGAATAACAAAGAACTAAGTTTGTTAAATATTAAAAAGATATAGCAATTAAGCGTACATATTGAGTTCAAGTATTAACCAGAGAAAGAAAATTTAGTTCTTGGCTATAAGAGAATAACGGTAAAACTAATAAGAAAATATGATACAATCAATAATAAACTGATATAAACATTGAGCTATTCTTGATTGCGTTACCAAAGGAACTCTTGATGCCGAATAACGTATTGAATTTCTCTTTAATCTTGCTTTAATTATGCTCCAATTACTCTTTAAGACTTTTGTTTGTGTATCTCTTGAGAGTTTTATGTCTTCTTATATGATCTTTGAAGACTGGGGATGACTGGCCTTTTATAGGGATTGATTTGTGCTTAAAAAGCTCAATTCTTGCCAAGTCAGGAATCGTGCTATCACTGGGGCGCCATGTGTAAAAGCCTGTATCGCTAGAGCGATAAAGGTATAGCGCTAAGGTGTTGGGTCATCGCTGGCACGGTGGAGGTCTAGCGCTTGAGTGAAAATGCACGACTTGTTCAGGTCTTAATTCTAATCTTCTTATTTTGATTATTGTTCCAGCATTGGTGCGATTCTATATGTGGCGTTGGCGCGATAAGTCCATATTTTGAAAATCTTGCACTTTAATCCCTCGTTCAAGTCTCTATAAATAAATAATAATGCATATAAATAGTCATTTATTCTCATAATATAATAAAATATCAAGATAAAAATATGAGAAAATAAATAACAAATATTCCCTTATCATTGACCTTAACTTAGCATCCTTTTTTCAAAGAAGATACTTCAAAGCTACATGATCACTAAATATAACAATGGGTGATCTAACAAGATAAGATCTATATTTTTCTAAAGTAAATACTACAACAAGTAATTCTTTTTTAGAAGTGGAATAATTCATTTGAACATTATCAAGTGCTTTACTTGCATAGTATATGGCATAGGGTTTCTTTTCTTTTCTTTGCCCTAAAACAGCTCTTATGGCATTATCACTAGCATTATGCATGATTTCAAAAAGCAAAGACAAATTAGGTGGTTACATAATAGAAGTCGAAGTTAACATGCCTTTTAAGGTTGTCAAATGCTTCTTGACAAGATGTGGTCTATTTAAATGGAGTGTCTTTTTACAAGAGATTACACAATGGTCTAAATATGGCACTAAAATCTCTCATGAATCTTCTATAAAAACCAGAATGTCCTGAGAATAACCTAACATTTTTCACATGTTTGGGTGGAGGAAGATTGGTGATCAAATTAATTTTGGCCTTATCAACTTCTATGCCCTTTAATGAAACAATATGACCAAGCATAACACCATGATTAACTATGAAATGACAATTTTTTCCAATTAAGCACAAGATTCTATTCTAGACATCTAATGAGGACTTTCTACAAATTTGAACAGAAAATGCATCCATGAAAACTTTAAGGAAATGTTCCGTGTCGCTAAAAATACTAAACATGTATATTTGAAATGTGGCAGGGGCATTGTGTAAACTAAAAGGTATTCTTTTTATACAAATGTTCCAAAAGGACATGTGAAAGTAGTTTTTTCTTGATCTTTAAGTGCAATTTCAATTTGATTGTACTCAAATACCCATCTAGAAAACAATAAAATTCATGCCCGACTACCCTTTCTAATATTTGGTCCTTGAAAGGTAAAAAGAAGTGATCTTTCTTAGTCATTGAATTTAGCTTCCTATAGTCAATGCACATGCACCAACTAATAATGGTTCTAACTAGAATTAATTCATTGTTATTTTGGACTATAGTCACTCTAGATTTCTTAGGTATAACTTGAGTATGACTTACCCATTTGCTATAAAAAATAGGTTAAATGATTTCTACATCTAAAAGCTTAAGGACTTCATTTCTTACTACTTCTTTCAAATTAGGATTGAGCCTTCGTTGTATCTCTCTAAAGGGTTTGGCATTATCCTCTAAATAAATCTTATGTGTGCACATTAAAGGGTCAATTCCTTTAATATCAGCAATGGTCCGTCCTAATGTATTTTTGTGCAATTTCAAAATGTCAAGCAACTTACCTTCTTGGAGTGAATTCAATTTAAATGAGATGATTACTGGAAAAGTTTCATTTTCACCTAAGAATAAATACTTGAGATGGGATGGCAATGGCTTCAATTCAGCTTTTGAAGGTTGGAGCATTTATATTTGGTGGTAGTTCCTCAAATCTTGGCCTCCACTTGTCTATTTCAAAAACCTTTGAAAAAGAATAAATTTCAAAATTATTTTCTACTTTAAAATAATTATCAGAAGAATATACATTAAATTCATCATATACAAGTTTTTCAATTAGATCAACTTCATGCATATTATCATTATTCATAAATTGCTTAAAAATATTAAAAAAATTCAATTCACAGGTCATATTATCGAATTATAACTTCAAAAGTCCATTTCTATAATTAATCAAAGCATTAGAAGTTGCAAGAAATGGATGATCTAGAATGACTGGAATTTGAGCCTTCAAGTTCAAGACAGGATATGTGTCCAAAATAATAAAATCATTAGAAAAATAAAACTTATCAATTTGAATGAGCACATCTTCCACTATTCCTCTTGGAACGTTCACGCTTCTATTGTCAAGTTGAAGAGTGATTGGAATAGGTTTAAGCTCACTAAATCCTAATTGCTCATAAACAAAGTAAGAAAAAAAGATTAACACTGGCTCTTAAATCAAGCAACAGACGCTTAATCCTAAAATTACCAATTACACAAAAGATGTTGGACATCCAGGATCCTTGTATTTTGTAGGAGTGTTTATTAAATAATTGAACTTATAGTTTCGGTCAAAAATGCCTTTTTTTTAAACATTAAGCTTTTTTTTGACAGTGCATAAATCTTTCAAAAATTTAGCATAAGAAAGGACTTGCTTTATTGCATCCAGCAAAGGAATATTAATTTGAACTTGAGTGAAAAGTTCATAAATATCATAATTTAGGTTCAACTTTTCAATGGGTTTCAAACTTTGAGGAAATGGGGCAGAAATTGGACACTTTTCTCCCTCAAAAGGTTTTAACTCTATCTTTTTCTCAATTTTTGCTTTAGGTGGTTTAGGTTCATCTTTTTTAGAATAAAGAGTTTTATCAATAACTTTACCACTACGAAGTGTTGTGATGGCATTAACATCTTCATGTGGTTTTTCTATTTTCACAAGACTCATTCACAGTTAATTGATTTAAGAGATTGGGTTTAGGCTAAGAAGGAAACTTACCTTTTTCTTGATTTTGCACAAAAGATGTTAGATTGGAAATTGTACTCTTGATCCCATTAATGGTCTTTGAAATCTGATTATTGAATCTTAATTGTTCATGCATAAATGCTTGTAATGTCTCATCAAGGATTTTTACATTTGGTGAATGATATAGATAAGGGTTTGAAGGATTTTGTTGAGGTTGTGTTTGGACATTATTATCATTTTTACAATTAAAATTTAAATGGTTTCTCCAATTCGAATTATAGGTGATAGAGTAATGAGATGGGAACGATTTTTTAGCATAGTTTGTGGCATTTACTTTCTCATACATAGCTTCTTTAAAGATTAAAAGGTTTGGTCATTCATTTGTGGGATGACCAACAATGTCACAAATACCACAAACGTCTTCAATAATGATAGATTTGGTTTCTTTTAATTTCTTTATTTCTATGGCTTCAATTTTCCTATCAAAACTAGCTACCCTAGCACTTAAATCATGTTCTTGACTTAATTGATATTTTTCTCTACTAGAACTTGCAAGATTATATCTAATTGAATTGTAAAACTAGTGATTTACCAATTTTGATAATTTTTTTATAAATGATCTAAATAATTAAATGCCTTATCTGGATCATTATCTAGAAATTCTCCATTACACATGATTTCTATAAAACAAATTTGTCTTAGGAATTAAACCATCATAAAAAAAACTAATTGCTCTCCATTTTTTAAAACTATGATGTGGACAAGAACTTAACAAATCTTTGAATCATTCCCAACATTGACAGTATGTTTTATTTTTCTTTTGAGAAAAATTCTGAATGTCTCTTTTCAAAGCATTGGTTTTATGTGTTGGAAAAAATTTCTTTAGAAATTCACGTTGCATTTCTTACCAAGTACCTATTGACCTTGCTCTTAAAGAACTAAGCCAAGTTTTTGCATTATCTTTCAATGAAAAAGGAAACTACTTAAGTCTAATTATTTCTTCACTACATCTTTGGTCATTAAATGTACTACAAACTTCCTCGAATTCTTTTAAATACAAAAATAGTCTTTGTGATTCTAAGCCATGAAAATTAGAATTAAGGGAATCATACTATACTTAAATATAAAGTTATAGGCATTTAAAGAAAAATTGAAGCATGAGGGTATAGAGTTACAAGGAAGTTGCAAGTATTCACGTATGGTTTGAATTAGTGCATTAGCATAATCTTCATGACCACTTTTGTTATTATGCATAGTTTAGATGGGTGTATTAATATGTTCTTCATAAACACTTTCAATATCACCCATGGTGTGTGATGTATTTGGTGAAAAATGAGAAGATGAAAGAGAACCAAATAAATTATCAAATGAAGTTTCAAAATTACCCTTCACTAATCAATGAGATTTAGGATCTCAAAACCATCTACTCATATAATGAGAGAAAAGTATTGTAATAACAAATGCTATAAGTAAATTAAAGAAAGGAAAAAAAATAAAATAAATTAGAGTAAATTAAATGGCAAAAAATAAAATAAAAAATAAAAACAAATTAGGTGGCAAGGCCAAAAGTTAGAGGAATAATTAAAAGTTAGATTAGTCAATGTTAGATTATAATCATAAAAGGTTAATAAACAAATGTTAGGTTGTTAATCCAACCATTGTAAAAGAAAAATAACAAAATAAAGAAAAATTAAAGTATAGTAAGATAGAAGCCTTAGCTTTCCATGAAAAAAAAAGAGAAAAAAATACCAATTATCTTAATTAATTTCACTCCCCGACAAAGGTGCCAAAAACTTGCTACAACTTAAATATTATATTTTCTAAGTGTAGGTTGTCTTAATTATAGTATTTACTCGTGAGTCCAAGTTTCATATTCACAGGGAGTGATCACCAAGAGCAAAGGTTATTTGTTAATAGTCAAGAATAATGAAGTATTATACCCAAAGATAGAGAATATTGGTTGATCTTAAAAAAAAATATTACCAAGTGTCAATTAAGAAATCAATTTGAAAAAACACTAAGGCATTAAAGATCCACATTTACTTGGGTTATAGTAGAGTTCCTTTGATCCTTTTACTCATTTGAGAAATGATTTCAATTGATAGAAAATATAATTTGTAGAAAAATGTTGTTGATATGTAAAAAATCTTTCCAAGCATTCCTTGTGCTCTTAGTTTATAAAGAATCAAGGCTCCCAACAAACCAAAAGAACTTCCATAAATGAATCATTGAAAATAAATATAAACACTTAAAGCACAAGAGTATGATCAAAGTGAGAAAATTACAACTCCATAAGTGTTTCACTCCTAACCTTAGTTAGAAGTTTAGAAAGACATAATGAGATAATACAAGAAGATGTGTTTAGAATTAAATGTAACTTTCTAATTTTCTCTCCAAATTTAGCTCTCCTAAGGCAAAAACAAGTCTCCTATTTATAAAAATACTTGTACTCAACAAAATATAATAATGGAAACCACATGAATATTAAAAAAATCAAAAGAGAGGATACAACCACTCATTACACTTGATTACCACTTCATCCACTTTACATATACAATTTTATCATGATGCTATCTGAATCAGCATCAATTATCAAAATAAAAGTTGTTGAGATTCCATCTTGCTTTCCAAATTGAGTGATCTCATCCGTATTTGATAGGTATTTCTCAAGTTATTGTCAAAATATGAAATATAGTTCATACTAGGCCTATACTGCAGATACGTTATCTTCTCAATCCATTTTCACCTTTCAAACATTATATTTACAAATTACTTGTGCAATCCATTATTGTACCCCATAATGTTATCTTTGTGAGTGATTTTAAACATAAGGTGCATGCATTTGGGTTTGAGTCTATCATTCAAATTTACATATGTATCATATACATATAAGCGCAATGGAAGAGCGAATACTAATTTCCTAATGATAAACACAATAAGTTTTACATATATCTCATAAATATAAATTATATGGGGATTGAGAATTTATTACCTTAGTAAGCCTTTGGATTTTGTTGGACTAGAGCACCATAATAAAGCAACCCATTCACGATTCTAGTTTCTCAACACGGTGAGCTTGGAAAAGCTAGAATAGTAGCTTTTTCAACAATAGGTTTAACTCTTAAACCCTAGTTTTAACTTTTAAACTTTATTGCTTAACACTTAAGCACCTTTTTAGACTTAGAAAGAAAGAGGAGAATAGAAGTAGTTTAACACTTGAACCTTTTCCTCATTTTGGAATTTAAAAGGTTTTCTCTCTCTCTATTTTTTGCCGTGTCGTCTTATTTCTAAATGAGCAAAAATACTTTTCTTATGTTTTTCTTCATTGTCCTTCATTGTAGACAAGCCATGGCCACCATGAAGAAGACTTCATCAGGGTTTGAGGAAAGTTAGATTGTTGTAGCCCGGAGAAGTACAAATTTGAGTTAATGATGGTGATTTCCTGCAGGTCGAAGCTATGGGACATTTTGATTTTTTTCTCTCATGTAATAGAGTTATTGTATTACATAATTGTTATTTTGTACCCAATATCATTAGATAGATTATATCCCTTCCTGTATTTGACAGTTAAGGGTGTCATATGTATATTCTAAACCGTTCCCTATATTTGTATGATTCGATTGATATTTTATTAACTGAGTGTCAGTTAATTAATGACCATTATATTTTGGATACAATAGAAAATATCATGAATGTACAAGTTAATACTAGTAGTAGTTCAGAAACTTCAAATGAAACAAAATTGCCACACATGAGATTAGGTCATATAAGTGTGAGGCGCTTAACCCATCTGGTTAAGGATGGTCGGATAACTGATCTGACTATAGAATCTTACCCAGCTTGAGAATCTTGTATTCAAGGAAATATGACCAACTCTGTCTTTACGAGTGTTAGACACTGTGCCACTAATTTATTAAAATTGGTATATAGTGATGTATGTGATCCAATAAATCATACTGTTATGGATGTATTTCGATACTTTGTATTTTTTATCGATACTTTATATTTTTTTTATCAATGATTTCTTATGATACGGATACACGTATGTTAAATCCTTCGATTAGATCGAGGCAGTGAGTACATGAGTAGTGAATTTACTGATTATTTAAAGGAGAATAGGATTGTTGTTCAGTTTAGTCCTTTGGCTACTCTGCAACACAATGGTATTTTAGAGAGGAGAAATCAAAATTTATTGGATATGGTCTGATTGAAGATGAGCTTCACCGATCTTTCAAAATATTTATGAGGTTATGACCTAAAGACTGCTGCTCATATATTGAACATAGTTCCATCCAAAGTTGTTCTGACCACTCCACATAAGATACTAAAATGAAGGAAACCAAGTCTTAAATAGTTTAAGATTTGGAGCTCTCCTGCTTACATAAAATTTACGCAACAAGATAAACTTACACCCATAGGGTACAAGTATCAGTTCATTGGATATCCCAACAATTCAAGGGATACCAATTCTATGATCGAGAAGAACAAAACTTATTCATTTCTTGATACGCCACTTTTCTAGAGAAAGAGTTTCTCATGGATCTTAAGAATTATAGAAATTTTATACTTGATAAAGCCAATCAGATCCAAAATAAACTGACATGAAACCTCAAGCTCAATCGAACGAAATACCTTTCACTCACCCTTCACATAAGTTAGAAAGGATGTCAAGGCCACCTGTTAGGTATGGTCAGATGCCTGAAGGTGCCCTTGAATTTTTCTTAGTTAAAGAAAATGATCATTTTACCTATAGGGTGGCGATGTTGGATATCAACTCTGTAGAATAGCAAGATGCCATGAAATCTGAAATTCACTTAATGAATTAGAATCAAGTCTAGGATTGGTAGCAAATGGTTATTCTCAACGACCTGGGATTGATTATGAGGAAAACCTTTGCACCTGTAGTGATGCTTAAATCAATTCAGATTTTGTTTGCGATTACTGCATATTATGACTTTGAGATATAACAGATGAATATACAGACAGCGTTCTTAAATGGATATCTTGAGGAAGAGTGTTTATGCTCAAAATATAATGCATCTATCGCAGTATAGATTGAGGTGTTAATCCCATGAGAAAGCTTTTGGAAAAATAGGTTGGTAAAGTAAAATATTAAAGTAGTAGCAAATGAGAAAATTAATTAATTGGTTTAAGTAGATGAAATAGAATTGTCTATGAATTGAGAAAAATGTCTTATGATGATTTAAGCATGGCTTTGAGAATCACAATTATGCTTTATAAATCTTCTCTATACTTTGATTCAATGTTTATAACACAATTGAAAGTTTTACATCACAAACAATCAATTGGAAGATATGTAAAATACAGCATATTTGATAACACGTATATTTGATGTGACTAAACTCTTTGCAAACATTAACACAAATCTTGTTCATTTATACAAGTTATCTAGATCGACAATATATCATTTTGACAATATTGCAGTAAAAGATCAACTTGAATATCAAACATTTATTGTCTTTATATGTTATCTAAGATCGACAATATATCAATTGACAATATTGCAGTAAAAGATTAAATATAAAACAATGTAACCAATAACAATTATAATTCAACAAGAATGACATAAGAAAAGCATGACAAAAAATATATGAGACATGAGAATTATAACCTTTGGATTATAGAAAATAAAATAGATAAAAGTTTAAGCAAAACCAAACTTACAAACATTTGTAGCTCTTGACAACGAATTAAAGCATAGAAGTAGATTTATTACACATAAAAGTTTATCTCTTAGCCTTGCCAAGAACTCTAGCCTAGATTTCAATGTATGTTAATGAGAAGAAAATAAGAGAGAATTATCTCATGTTGAAAACGTCCTAAGAGTGTCCTTATATAGGCAATGAATGGAAATATGTTAAGTGTGACATCAATCTTCAATAATTTAGGCCAACAACTCGTTCACCCATTTGCAGCATATTTTTGATAATGTAAATGGCCGATGTAGCTTTTTTGTCCAGCATGAAAGTTGTAAAATTTTGTCTCTTATTTCCATAGGCTCTAGGTTCATGCAAATTGGAGGAGTATCCAATGAGATATGGGCAAAATAACAAAGATACATCATATTCTGGCCAACAACCTTTTTACCCACTTACAAGACAATTTGGTCCATGATAACGATTGATTTGGACTTACCATCAACATAAGAGTTGTTTATAATTAAGTCAGTATTTCACAGCTTCAAGAATTATACCAATTGGGAATGTATTTTGTGAGAAACGGTCCAAATATGTGAGTTAGGTCAAGTTGAGTGGAAGTTGTAGTCCAATTCTATTGTATTCAATTTTTGGCCAATAACATGTTGGATTTGGCTTTTCAACTGTTCTTCAAGTTTGTGTAAGATTGGGTCATGTTACTCCAGGTTTAATAATTTTTTCCTTTTGATTTCTACATTGAGAGTTATGTTCATTTTACCTAAACCTATGCAAATAACATTCATTAATCACAATTTAAGGAGAACACTTTATTTCAAGCTAAAAGTACAAGAATGCTAAAATTAGTGACATTAAATAGTGATTGAATCTCTTAATAAATATACATTTTTATATGTTTATCATAGCCCCCAACTAGTTTATTGCTAGTCTCTAGCAATTCAAGCGTAAATAAAATATGCAAAACTACTTAAGTATTTCAAACAAAAAGTCAGTTCAAGATCACTATTGCTATTATGATTTTTTCAATTATAACTTCCAACAATTGTGTGTGTGTGTGAACTAAGCCAACCATCTTATTACAAGTAAAAGCCAACCATATCCTCACAGGTGTATGACTGTTTAAAAGATTAGGATTTCTCTCATGAAGTTGGAAAACAGTTAAGAGCTCAAGAAAAAATTAATTTTAAAGACAAACATGCAAACTAACATTGATCCAAAGATAGAAAAATCAATTGTTTAGAAATAAATCATTCTTGACATGTACCAGTTTTAGGACTTCAATTGTCTTGTGAGAATAATATAAATATAACTTGGTGAGAAAACTGATTTACAAGATATTTGCCTTCTAAAATTGAATGAAGACTTTATTAAACTGAATTGATTCTTCTTTTTGTTTCTTTTTTTTTTTTTTGGTATTTTGTTTTCTTTTTTTCTTTTTTTTGAAAAATACAAGTATTACAAAATGAAAACAAGTTTCTTACCAAAATATATTATAAACAAATGCAACCAACTTATTCCTTAATTCAAATAATATCAATCTAAATAAAAATTAACCAATTCAAAGGATCAATGAAGGTTCATAATCTATTTTCTCAACCTTTTCACTTACTCACAAATGATATGTGAGATTAAAAAATATATATTTAAACATAAAAATTCTCTTGGCTATATAAATTGAATCATCCGTCTTACCACAAGACTTAGCATTGTGCTAAAAAATATTTTGGAAGTCATTCTTTAGTAACTTAAATAGAAACAGTGACTCAACATAAACAATTTTGAAATCATACCTAGGTAGAAAAGCAAATTCTTTTATACAAGAATTACCAAGACTACAAGCAAAAAATAACAATACATGAAATATAAAATAAAACAACAAAAAATTAGTTAAAATGCGTTTCAAAAATTAGAAATAAAACTCCTTACTCTGCCATTCTAATTTGACCTAGAATGCGTCTCAAGAGTTCAAGAATAAACTCTTTACTCTACCATTTTAATCAAATGTCGGACCATATAATTTTTTTTTTTGAATGCAAAATGCAACTTATGTCTACTATCCTCCCTCAAACCAGATGAAACATTGTCCTCAATGTTTAAATAGAAAGAGATAAAGTATAAGAGACATTACCTGAAATGCCAGTTATTTGAAAGAAACAAACCTGAAAGACACTTAAGCAAATATAAACTAAAATGATGATGCTGATAAATAAATAAAACAAAGAAAAAATTACAAATGAAGTGTCAGATCCAATTTTCGCTTGTTAAGGCCCACTGACCAATCGATTCGAGTTACTGTTGGGTCAGGTTCGTAGGTAGTCTGTAATTTGTCAATCAATTCATCCGCATTGGTGGCAGAAATGAGGATTTGTCACGCCGAATGTGAAATAAAATTCTGTTCGATCAAGAAAACAAAGTAAGCAATTACAATAGTTATTAAAATTCAACAAACATATGGGTTTTCGGTGGATATTCAGCTAGGCCCAAGAGGCAATTTAAACAATTTCTTCCAAGGTACCAAAACCACCTAGTAAAGCAATAAAAGCATCTGCATTGTAAAGCATTCTAGCTATACATTCATACATGGATGAGACTCGTAATTCTTCCCCTATTGTTTTTCCAGTCAGGTTTCCCACGGTTAAAGCTATAAGAATAATACCTAAAACTTGATTTCCTCCTAAATGTGCAGCTGTTGACACACACCCTATTAACCCAAGGCTACCCCCTCCATAAATCAAATGAATTTTTCTTGCAGCTAATGCTTTTCCTAGATTGTTTGCTGCTTCTACAAACACTTTATTTCCCCCAAGACTAGATCCATAAAATACATATATATTTCAAAATTGTTAAACTGGGGTTTCCTCCATATCTACACTTACCTTTATCTCAATATATGAAAATGAAGAAAATAAGGTGCTGTATTTATAGAGTATCAAATGATAACAATGATTGTGGTAACCCGACAGTTTTTCAGAAGAGATTTAAAAATAAAACACAAAAATTCAAAGATAATGACCTACATGCATTATTTAACCAAAGGATTTGAATTTAAGACATCTATATGAGTAGCGCTACTATTTATAAAATAAAGTTTGAAATTAAAACACATGTATTTACAGGTAGTTGTGATTGTGGCTCACATCTTCCTCTTGTTTTGCGTTCAGTAACAATTTAAACGTTCTCTATGGGTCGGGGATAGGCTTTCTATCCAATTTTCTTATAAATTGGCAAACAAGGTCTTTTAGAGTCGGATTCTCGAGACTATACTGTTGATGTTCATTTTTTAATTTATTCCATAAATTGATAAGTTCACGTTGCACGAGCTTATAGTGATGCATCCCAAGAGTCAATAGGATATCATCCAAAGACTCCTTACTCAGTCCATCCTTAATGAACTGAATTTTGTCTTCTCGATTTCTAGATGCAAATCCTAAAGAACGACAACTCCGGTTACAATTCCATCGAGCACATTTATGACAGACTTGTAACCACTTTGCTCGTCACTTTTTGGCATAAGAACTTCTTCCAAGACCAGGCATAAAAGAAATAAAATCATTTGCAGACTCACTAGATAATCGAACCTTGGCTTCAATTAACCAACGAATATCCACATGGATATTACTCAACATCAATAGCCTTAATCTTTTACACCGTGCTTTGTAAATCTTAAGTAAAGCATTTTGAGGCAATGAAGGAAAATGGTTTTTAAGGTTGGCAAGACTGCGGTCCATTTTGAAAGAAAGTGAAAAAGAAATAGATAAATGCACAGTTTGAGGGATAGTTTTTAAGGAACTGAGAAACCGACTTTAATAGTCACAGAGTACTGTATCTACCACTTGACTGGGAAATAAAATCACACTAAAGAAAAAAAAAAAGAAATAAAGTCAAAATAAAAAGTTAAAAGATAAAATATAAAATATGGTACAGATAGATTGAACCTGATCAAGTATGATAGAAAGGATCTTCAAGAGGGATCTCGTCTAGGTATATAGAGTAGTCTACCTTTTTCACATAGCTTTTCAGCCGCTGTCCATTCACTTTAAAAGTTCGCCCATCAGTAGGGTCCTTGATTTCGACAGCACCATTAGAAAAAATGTGCCTTACCATAAATTGACCAGTCCATCGAGATCTCAACTTTTCAGGGTATAAATGCAATCGAGAATCATAAAGGTAAACCTGTTGATTTGGCTCGAAGTGTTTCCTTGAGATCTATTTGTCATGAGCTACTTTTATTTTAGCTTTGTAAATTTTGGAGTTGTCATATGCATTATTTCATAGATCTTCTATTTCTGATAATCGTAACTTTCTATGAAGACCTACAACACTCAAATCAAAGTTAAGGGTTTTGACAGCCCAATAAGCTTTATGTTCTAGCTCAACAGGTAAATGGAAAACTTTCCCATAAACAAACCGGTATAGAGACATTCCTAAGATGGTTTTATATGTACTGCGATATGTCCATAATGCATCAGAAAGGCGTAGAGACCAATCTTTGCGATTCATGTTAACCGTTTTTTCTAAAATCTGTTTAACCTCTCTATTAGCTAGCTCGGCTTGTCCATTTGTCTGTGAATGGTATGCAGTGGAAATTTTGTTAAGAACACTATACCGGCGCATCAAAGCTTCAAAAGAACGATTACAAAAATGTATTCCTTGGTCACTAATGATGAGACATGGCGTAGCGTACCTAGATAACACATTTTCTTTTTAGAATTTTACCACAGTTGTGTTATCATTAGTACGACAAGCTATAGCCTCCACCTATTTTGATACATAGTCAATATCTAGAAGGATGTAAAGGTAGCCAAAAGATAAGAAAAAAGGACTCATAAAATCGATACCCCAACAATCAAATATCTTGATAACAAGCATAGTGACAGGACCCACCCCGAGACCCTCTACTGTAGGTCTCAGCGGCCCTACCGGGCACTTCGACGGAAGTTACTCAAAATATAACTAGGTAATCAATGCATAATCTCTTTACAAACAAAACTGGTGCCCCCCAAGGAGAAGTACTCAGTCTGATGAAACCCTTATTCACCAACTCTTCTAGCTGAATCTTCAGTTCTTTCAATTCTGAATGAGCCATTCTGTAGGGTGCTTTAGAAATTGGTTGCGTTCCAGGAGCTACTTCTATTTTAAACTCTATCTCTCTATCTGGAGCCAAGCCCGGAAGATCCTTTGGGAATACATCCGGAAACTCCCTAACCACTGGAATATCCTCTAATTTCGTTCCACTGTTTCTTGCGTCTATAGCATAGACTAAGTACCCCTGACATGACTTTCGAAACATCTTTCTTGCCCTCATTATCGACACCATATTGGCAAAAAGTGATTTTTGCACCCCACGAAAAATAACTTTCGTTCCACCTGGGCTACATAATTTGACTTCTTTCCAAAAGCAATCCACTGAGGCCTGATATTTAGACAACCAATCCATCCCTAAAATCACATCAAACTTACTGATGGCCAGTACAATCAATCTGCCATAAACTCTTGGCTCTCAATACTGATTTTACTACCCCTACACACCCTTTCTGCTATAATGGAGTCTCCTGTAGGAAGAGACACTTCTACTGCATAATCTAATAACTGGGGCGCTATACTAGCATTTGCAACAAACTCCATAGAAATAAAAGAATGGGTCGCTCCAGGATCTATCAGTACATAAACATCTCGATCAAAAATTGACATCCTACCTATCACAACTTCTGCGGCCACATCCGCCTTCTGCTGTGTCACTGCAAATACCCTAGCCTGGGTATGCGGTTTACCTTGCGGTCCTCCGGATGATCCTCCTCGACCGGCTCCCCTACTAGGCTGGCTCAAGCCTCTCGGCCTTCTGAATTGGGGACCACCTCGAATCTGCCCTCAACCGCCACTAGTTTGTCCCAAAGTTGGTGGTCTATCTTCTAGCTTACTGCTAGCTCCATCATTCGGGCAATCTCTTATGTAGTGGCCCTCTTGACCACACTTATAATAACCGGTAGTCCCCTTCCTACAATGCCCCGAATGGGCCTCGCCGTATTTATTACACACAGAAAAATTCTTCCAACTCTCCTTAGTGCTTCGGAATCCGGCAGATGGTTACCGAACGAAAGCTTGACTGGATTGAGCTCCTTGGCTTGGTTTTCAACTGCTGGACTATGAAGATCTCTCATCTGTTCATGTGAATTTACTTGGCCCTCCTCGAGAACTACCTGACCAACCTCTTTCTGGCCCTGCTGTTTCGGTTTAGGGATGGCCGCCATGCTTCTTTCAACCCGAGTTGCAGCATCCACCAATGCCCCATACTGAGTGTGGGCTGCCAATACCATGTACTCCCTAATCCAAGGATTGAGACCCACTACAAACCGGTTAGCCTTATGCTCCTCATTATCGGCTATAAAGGGAACGGCACAGAGGAGCTCTGAAAACTTCTTCTTGTACTCTGCTACCGAGAAGGAACCTTGTTTGAGCTTGAAAAACTCTTCTATCTTCGCATCTTTATAACTTTTGGGATAGAACTTATTTAGAAATTCCTCTTTGAAAAGCGCCCAAGACACCCCATCGGCGTTCCTCTTTTGTAAGGCCTTCCACCAATCCTTCGCTCCTTTCTTCAATAGAAATGCGGAGTATACCACCATCTATTCCTCAGTACATCCCATAACCTGAAAATTTTCTTCATTGCTCTCTAACCAAGATAGAGCTCTCTCGGGATCTCCGGTACCATCATAAGGCTTAGAGCCCAATTTCTTGGCGCGTTCAATGGACACTCCGATCTCTCTCGATTGATGGATCGCTGCTGCTAGTATCTGGGCTATCTGAGCTATATTCATATTTCCACCCTCTGGCTCAGCATGTTGAGATGTTTCAAGAGGGGTCTGAGGCGTAGGAATATTTACCGACTCATTTCCCTGCTCCTCTTCAGATGCAAGAGCCTCCGCAGCTACTCTCCTAGTACGTGGGCCTCCACAACGATGCATATTTTCTGTAAATTTAATGATGCAAATGATTATCAAATGCAAAGAATTCAACTTACTTAAATTAGAAAAATATGCATGTAATTTCAAGAATCTCATTCTAAAAAAGAACTTTTTAACTAAAAGCACCAAAAACCATGCTCTGATACCACTTTGACAGTACCCGCCCCGAGACCCTCTACTATAGGTCCCAGCGGCCCTACCGAGCACCTCGACAGAAGTTCCTCAGAATATAACTAGGTAAGTTGAGAAATTTCCGCAAGGCGAACCCCTTTTTAGTTCTTGCTACGATTGAGAAAATCTTGTAATATACATGAAAATGACATCTTAATTTTTTTTAAAAACGAGCAGAGTTTCCCTTGTTTTTTGAAAAATCCATATAAAACCTACAACGAAATTTCACTTCTATTTCAAACACTTCTCAATACTACTAATTCGGACCTCCGGTCCTTTCCAAATCAAATCCAACACAACTCCAAGGTTTCATTTGAATCACAAAATGAGCATACTCATAAAAAGCAAAAACGATCATCGTAATATTGAAATCTCTTCTTGTTGGTTCAAAATATACATACAAATATACATGCCTACAACTACTATGCATAAAGTAAAGGGTGCTATTTAGCACACTTACATATACAAAAATGATCTTTAGATTTGGCCCACTACTCAGCAATAAGAGAATTAGCAGCTTGCGTACCAAGACCTGCACCTGAAAAGGGTTTAGAAAACATAAAACACAAAACGAGTGAGCTAAAGGAGCTCAGTGAGTGCAATTAAGATTTCAAATAAAATAACATTATGCATAGATAGCAAATTCTAAAGTACATGCATAAATCATGCTTCTAAAACTGATGTAAAGCTGTAAAACAATTTCTAATATCATATGCCGATGCAATCTTATCGAGTGAGTTTTATCTACATCTTTGAAAAACTATATTCAGAATATGTATAACATAATAACTGATGTGTGCATATAAATGCATAAATGCTATCGGTAAATCAAAAACTAGTAAAATCCTCGCTCGGCCATTTTCTTTCTAAACTGTACCAATGGTAACCCTAAAGCTCTATACCCACGCAGCGACTCAACTAGCACCGTACACGTGAGTAGGTCACGGGGCACCTCAACTAGCAGCACCCACAATGACATCTCAAGACATCTCACTGGCTATACAGCAGAATCCTACATCACATACATATAGCGAGACAATACCCCGTACAAATAGAGCAACTCACATGACTCGACATCCTGACTTTTTGGAGTTAGTGACACACCCCCAAGACCTGCCCATGTGCACGGGATATACTGGCCGGGTCTAATACAATCACCACCACTATAATCTGAGGAAACCAATGGCCTTTAAAATAAATGCAGAAATTTTAAAACTATTTCTTAAACCGAACATGTAAATGCATACCTATGGATACATATCAAGATCATAATCATGCTTATGTATTAAAGGCTCATAAAACATACATATTCATTATGCGGAAACATAGTAAACGAAAGATAAAAGAAATGGCAGATTTTCACTCACAACCGCTCTACGCTCAAGTTCGCTCCAGATTTGTGCTTCCATTACCGCTCTCGGTTTTCTTCACCCACGCGCCATAAATGACATTTAGAACCAAATCGAATGCTAGAATCTCATTTAACTACTAAAAACCTAAATCGGCATTCAAAACCTAGATGCATACTACTTCTCGATTTTAATTTACAGAGTCATTTAATCTAATCTAACTCACCACCCGGAGCCCTAAAAATTATTAAATGCCTTCTAACTTGGTTGGACATAATTGCTCTTCACCTTTCCCAAATAGACAATTATGTCCTATTTTCTTCATTTTTTGTTTTTCCATCAACCATACATTCAACATACATAATGCATCATTTGCACACAACAACTCAATCAAAACACCACTCAATCCCTAACTTCCCTAAAGTGGCAGAATTTTACTCTATATTCCAACACATTTCTTTTCTCAATTTCTTGTTCCAATTACATCAAAATCAAGCCAATTTCATTCTAATGCCCTAATTACAACCAATTGAAGTCTCTACATTCAAATCACCCAAAACCCTAATTCTTACCTTGCCAATTTCTTCAAATTGATGACTCCTTCAAGCTCCACACCAGAATTCAACTCAATCTAAACCAAGAATACACACAAGAACATTAATTGAAGTAATCTTAAAAGCTCACTTATAAATTTCACAAAACAATGCTTTTCTTACCTCTTTTTCTTGAATTTTCACTAATGGAGGCTTCAATTGAGCTTAAGGATTAGTATATAGCCTTATTTTAGCTTGATTAAGCATGTAAAATCATGAAAAAGAAACTGAAATTTCACTGAAGCAGAATCTTCAACACTTGCACGAATTTTGCTCTCTTTTGTTCTAAATGTTTGCTTTTAATCTCTTGAAAACTCTACATACTTCCAACATATATATAGTGCTCCCTCAATTGACCATTTTGCCCTTCAACTTACTCAAAATTCCTAATTTTCCATTAGTTCAAATGGAAGGATTTAATTGGTTCCTTTGTAACAATCTAGTTAGAATAGTAGAAGGAACTAACTAGAATTTCCAACTTGGCAATTCATGAGATTGCTTCTAATTGGTCCATTCTTTAATATATGGATTGTATTTCTCAACAAAGGCTTGTTCCATACATAACCCTTAAATGGAAATTCATATAGTAAATTAGAATTTCCTTTTCCAAGCCAATAGAGAAAAATTTCAAAAATATTCTAGGGTTGTCTGACGCTCCGATCGAGTGTGAAATTACCAAATTAGGTCTAATATCTCTCACGCACACCATAAAGAAAATATTTCTAACAGGGTTAAAATCGGGTAATCCTACTGGGTCTTTATTGCTCTATACTGAAATTTAGGCGCCAAGACTACTAATAGGGATTGGATATTACAAACAGGGTTAAGAGGCATCATGTCTTTGAGATAAAGCACCTAACTTTTGACATCTTTCGAATGATAAAAATTATTAGTGTCTTTGAACAAAATGGGCCAATAAAGACTACACTGTATAATTTTTGCAGCTGTCTTCTTCATAGAAAAATGACCACCACAAGCAACACTATGGAAATAATTTAAGACACTAGAAATTTCACTTTCAGGAATGCAACGTCTCATAATTTGGTCAGGATAGTATTTAAAAAGATATGGACCATCCCAATAAAAATTATGTACCTCAACTAAGAATTTATGCTTATCTTGTGCACTCCAGTTAGATGAAAGTTTACTACAAATCAAATAATTTACGATATGTGCATACCAAGGTATTTGGCTTATAGTAAAAAGATGTTCATTAGAAAAATCATCTCAAATGGGTGGCAAATCAGTGGAGTCAGTGAACTCAAGATGGGATAGATGATCAGCAACAACATTTTCAACGCCCTTCTTATCTTTGATGGTCAGATCAAATTCTTACAAAAGAAGAATCCACCTAATTAAACGGGATTTAGCATCCTTCTTAGAAAGAATGTACTTAAGGGCCGCGTGGTCAATAAAAATAATAATAGGTGAACCAATCAAATAAGAGTGGAATTTGTCTAAGGAAAAAACAACAGGTAGTAGTTCTTTTTCAGTAGTAGTGTAATTCATCTGTGTATCATTCAAAGTCCTACTAGCATAATAAACAACAAAGGGTGTTCCCTCCATTCGTTGCCCAAGAACTGCTCCTATAGCATAATTACTTGCATCACACATAATTTCAAATAGGAGGTTCCAATCCGGTGATTGCAAGATAGGAGCGGTGGTAAGTTTGGCAATGAGGGTTCGGAATGGCTCCTCACACTCTTGTGTCCATGTCAATTCTGCATCTTTTAGCAAAAGGTTATACAATGGTTTAGATATGGCAAAAATGTTTTGTATAAACCTTCTGTAAAAGCCAAGGTGTCCAAGAAAAGATCGAACATCCTTCACCATTTTGGGTGTAGGTAATTTAGAGATTAATTCAATTTTGGCCTTGTCAACCTCTATCCATCTTTTAGATACAATGTGCCCTAAAATGATCCCTGAAGATACCATGGAATGACATTTCTCCATTTTTAGCACAAATCCTTTTTCTTCACACCTACTAAAAACAGCTTTCAAGTTAAGTAGGCATAAATCAAAAGAATTGCCAAAAACAGTCAAATCATCCATAAAAACTTTCATGCATTTTTCAACCATATAAGAGAAAATGCTCAACATACAACGCTGAAAAGTAGCTTATGCATTACACAATTCAAATGGCATTCTACAAAAATCATAAATACCAAAAAGGCATGTAAAAGTGATTTTTTCTTGATCTTCTATAGCTATCTCAATCTAGTAATATCTTGAATACCCATCAAGAAAGCAATAAAAAGGATGTCCAGCTACATGTTCTAAAATTTGGTCGATAAAAGGCAATGAAAAATAGTCTTTCCTAATGGCTATGTTTAATTTTCTATAATCAATGCACATTCTCCAATCACTTACTACCCTAGTTGGAACAGGCATCTCATTCTTATTTTCCACAATAGTAACCTCAGATTTCTTAGGAACTACTTGAGTTGGATTTACCCATTGACTATCAGAAATTGGGTAGATTATACCCGCATCTAATAGTTTTAAGACCTCTTTCTTCACTACTTTTTTCATTGTTGGGTTATGTCTTCTTTGTGGGTCCCTATGAGGTTAGGAACCTTCCTCTAAATGAATTCTATGGGAGCATATCAATGGAGAAATACCTTTAATATCAGCTATGGTCCAACCTAGTGCAAACTTATGTTCTTTTAACAATTTTATCAATTTTTCCTCGTATTCAGCACTAAGTTTAAAAGAAATGATGATAGGAAATGTATCACCTGGTCCTAAGAATGCATCTTTCAAACCTTTAGGTAGTGGAGAAAGCTCAACTTGTGGTGTCTCAAAGTTTGATGGTTTTGGTCTCTCCCTCTCTAGTGGCAACTCTTCAAAGCGTGGCTGCCAAAATCGAGTCCCTTTATCCTGTAAGTCAAAAATACTAAACACATCAGTTGTTACATCAGGATAATACAGTTCTTCAAAATTAAAATTAAGAAGGTTTTTCAAAGAACCAGAGCCATGATTTTTATAAGCTTCCTCCGCTACAAGTGTGTCTATCATATATGAATGATAGCATTCATCTTCTTCTTGTGGTTGTTTATCAATATTGAAAATGTTCGCCTCAAGAGTCATATTCCTAAAAGATAATTTTATTAGACCATTTCTGCAATTAATAAAAGTGTTAGCAGTGGCAAGAAAGGTCTCCCTAAAATAAGAGGGATTTTTAACTCCATGTTAACAACAGAATGAGTATATAAAACAAGAAAATCAACAGGGTAGTAAAATTTATCAATTTTTAACAAAACATCTTCTACTATTCTCCATGGTTTCTTGATTGATAGGTCAGTTAATTGTAGGACTACAGATATAAGTTTAATCTCACCAAGTCCCAATTACAAGTAAATAGAATGAGGCATTAAATTTACAGTTGCTCCTAGGTCCAACAAAGCTTGACCAACTCATGTGTCCCAATTTGGCAGGAGATTGTGGGATATCCTGGGTCTTTATACTTGGGTAGTGTCTTTTGTTCAATTACTTCATTTACCTGTTCTGCCAAAAATGCAATTTTCTTTACATTGTGTTTTCTTTTGATTGTGCATAGATCCTTGATGACTTTGGCATAAGTTGGAACCTACTTAATCAAATGCAACAAGGGAAGATTAATCTTAACTTGTTTCAAATGTTTCAAAATCTTACCTTGAATTTCTAATTTTTTTCCAACCGATCGAAGAGCTTAAGGAAAAGGCACTGGGATTGAAAACTTATTTATGAGCTCTTTTTTCACTGTGGCCTCTTTTTCAAGGGAAGTGTCTTTACTACTCATCGATGTGTTAGTTAGAGAAGTAGGCTCACTCACAATTTTACCACTTCGAGTAGTAATGGCATTGATTTCTTTGATATTTTGTGCATCAAAAGTAGAAGTTTGTGTCATGAATTGTCATTTTGGATTAGATTGAGGTTGAGATGGAAACTTACCTCACTCTTGTACAGTTAAGGCACTGGTCAGCTTTGTGATTTAACTTTTGATTTCTTTGTTTTTGTCTATCACCTGCGTAAGAATTGTTTCAAATTTATGATTAGTCTTACTTTGTGCCTCCATAAATGCTTGTAATGTATCCTCTAAAGGACTTCTAGTTGGTCGTGCATTATATTGAGGTGTAACATAAGACTTGGGTACTTGTTGTTCTTATTTCCAATGGCTGTTGGCTTGTTGGTCAGATTTCCAACTAAAGTTTGAGTGGTTTCTCTAGCTAGGATTATAGGTTTCAGAATAGGGTGAATAAGGCTTCTTGTACATCTCTAGGGCATTACATTATTCCTCATATATCCCTCTTATCTCACTATAAATGGGATAATCCTAAGCTAAGTGTTCCACTCTTTCACAGAAAAAACAAACATCATGTGACTCAACCTTAACAACCATGTGACACTTCTATCTTTGGTTTTCAAGACCTCTAACTCCCTAGTTAAGACCTCTAATTAGGCTTTAAGGTTATACTCTTTTCTAAGATGGAAAACTCCACTGGGTTGTGACCTATTTGTGCTTTCAGTCATGCTAGGTTCAGTCCATGTATGGGCTTTTTCGGCTAAGTCATTAAGGAATTCTATGGCTTCTTTTGGATCTTTGTGAAGAACCTCTACATTACACATCATCTCAACAAATTGACGCTCTCTAATTGTGAGTCCCTCATAAAAATAGCTAACCAAGCACTAATTTTCATACCCATGGTGAGGGCACAGATTTAGCAACTCTTTAAACCTTTCTATGCTTGATATAAGGTTTTACTGTCTTTTTTAGAAAATGAAGAAATTTGACTTTTCATGCCATTAGTTTTGTGTTGTGGAAAGTATTTATTGAAAAATGCTTGGGTCATTTCTGCCCAAGTTCCTATAGACCTCGGCCTTAAAGAGTATAGTCAACTCTTTGCTTTGTCTTTCAAAGAAGAAGGGAAAAATTTAAGCCTAACAATGTCTATGGCTTCAAGTTGGCTATGGAATGTGGCAATTATCTCTTCAAATTCCCTAACATGTATATAAGGATTTTCACTATCTAGACCATGAAAAGTGGGCAGAAGTTGTATCATTCCAGGTTTAAAATTCGAATGTAGTATGTTAAGTGAAAATATAATGCATGATGGTGTGGCTATGCAAGTAGGATGCAAGTAATCGTTTAGAGTCCTAACGAGGTTATCTTCGTGTTGGCTCATTGTGTTGGAATTACAAGATGAACTAGATGGTGAATTCTCTTCTCTTACAAATTGTGGTAATGGTTTTAGTTCTACTTCTCTCACGAATCTTCCTTGTTTGTCTCTAAATCAATGCATACATCTTAAAAACATTTTTTTCTATTCTCTTTTTTTTTAATGAAGGAAATGCTAAAAAAAAACTAAAAAGTGAAATAAAACACAATAAGAAATAGAAATGAGCTAGGTGGTAAGACCAACCATGAAATATAAATACAATAAATGAATAAAAGATAATAAACTATAAAGTACGATAAAAAAAATACAATAAGTAAATAAAACAAAAGAAAGTGCAATAAATAAATAAAAATAAAATGTAAAGTACAATAAATAAATAAAAAGAAAAATTAAAATAAAGTACAATAAATAAAAAAAGGTACAATAAGTAAATAAATAAAAAGTTAGGGAAATTTGCCGAGTTGACCATTAATTTAATATGAAATTTTATTTTGACCGAAGTCAAATATTTTAAATTATACTAACCAAATATAAGTTACGTTTACTATTTTACCCTTATTACAATTTTAATAAATTTTTGTTGTTATTTAATCTTTTATTTTATTTTATATAAATTACTTAAGAATATAAATTTTAAAATAATTAAATTTTTAATTAATTATAAAAAGATATTATTTATAATAATAATAATAATTAAATAATAATAAAAAACAGAAAAAATGCTCGCTGGGCACATGCTTGGGCGCGCGCCCAGCGAGCACCCAATTTAATTTTTTTAATAAATAAATTTAAAAATAAAATAAATAGTTATATATTAATTAAATATTACTTATAAATAAATTAAATATAAATTAAAAATAAATTTTATTTAAAAAATAAATAAAAAAGCTTGAGCGTATGCGTTGGGCAGGCGCTTAAGGCATGCGCCCAACAATACTTTGCTTTAGCTGTAGGCATGCGCCCAACAAGGCTTTGCTTTGGGGGCATGCATTGGGCGCGCGCCTAATATATGAGCTCAAAGAAAATATTTTTTATTTTAATTTACTTTATTTAAATATATAAACCATCCCAACTCTAAAAATATTTTTTTTCTTTTATTACCCCTCACAATATCATCTCTTGTTTTATTCTCAAAACCACTTGTAAAACTCAAAATCTTAAATCTGCTGCTAATTTTGAAGATCAATCTGAATTTTTCATCTTTCTGCGACGATCCAAAGATTCAGACTCAAGACGAATAGCTGAAGTTAAAAACTAGTAAGTTTTTGTTTATTTTAATTAATAGTATTATTTATATTTATTGAAATAAATGTAATGTATGAAAAGTAATGAATAGATGATTAAACTCGATTATTCAAACGTGCTATTATGGATGTGCGTGTGTATATAGTTGTTGCTGGCCGCCAATTGGTGCACATCTGCGCGTGGCTGCATATGCAGTTGTTGCTGGTCACCGCCTTGCGCGCGCACTAGTCGCAACAAGGTGCTCATGCACAACAGTCATGAGCACCAGTTGCAAAAAGGTGCTATGCGCACCACTGCAACACTGTAACACCACCACCAAATATATTTATTTATTATATATATATAAAATAAAAATATATTATATATATAAATAGTTATATATTCAATTTTATTTTTAATTTAATTATATATAATTAAATTAAATTATGTTGTATTTTTTTCAGGTGGCGTTGATTATGTCACAAATTTCAACCATTATATGTTTTGGGGGAAGATGGGAGAGCTATAGCGATGGTTTTGAAAGATACATTGGATATCAAAATATGCATATGGTTGTTCTGAAAAATATTAGATACGAAGCGTTGTTAAGAAGAATTTGTCATCTTTTAGGAGTTGATCAGGTGCATTATAAAGTAACTCTGAAGTTTGAGGTTCCTTCAAGTACTATAAAGTTGAGACCTATTCCACTTGAAAATGATGATAATGCAATATTGTGGTTGAGCTTACAGAATAATATGGCTATACTGCTTTGTGTAACAGTAGATGCTCAAGGACCTGAAAGTAATGCAAAAGCATCAATAGAGCAAAAAGAAGGCTATGCTAAGTAATTTCCATCGATAACTTCTGTGTATATTCCAAATTCCTCGGAGGATTATCATTATTCTCCTTCGATGCTCAAGGAATAACGAGGCTACACATATGACCATAGTCAGATATATGGAGATGTTGGCGTTGATCTTGGCTATGATATTGGTAAAGATGATGATCATGGTTACGAGGTTGATGATGATGGTAGAAATGATGATGATGATGATGATGATTATGAAGAGAATGAGGATGTAAATGATGATGATGATGATGATGAGGGTGATAATTATGATGATGATGAGGAGGAGGAGGAGGGTTATGGTAGAGAAGAAAAGGTTAAAGAAGAAAATTTATTTCAGTTTCAGCCTGAAATACCACCATTTGACTTGAATGTATCGGAAAAAATTTCTTATAAGGGTTAAAGAAGAAAATTCATTTCAGTTTCAGCCTGAAATACCACCATTTGACTTGAATGTATCGGAAAAAATTTCTTATAGTGGGATTGGTGATGTATTTGTAGAAAAATTATATAACAAAGATGAAATTCATAAAGCTATAAGTATGGTTGCACTGAAGGCAAAATGAAGCTTTAAAGTTTACAAATCCACCAATTATCGTTTCGAGTTGAAATGCGATGATGACAGGTGCAAGTAAGGATTACGGGCATTGTCGACAGAAGGGCGACATTTTTTTATTGTTAGGCGAGTAGATACAGAGCACACTTGTATTTTGAGTCAATTACGGGATCGTCACCGGGAAGCCAAGAGTCAAATTATTGCTAAAGTAATAAAAAAATAAGTTTACATCGGTCAATAGAAACCATAGGCCGAAAGACATTCAAGCAGACATACGAGAACAATTCGGTGTTCAAATAACGTATACTAATGCTTGGTGCGCTAGGGAGTGTGAATTAAGATTGATAAGAGGTACTCTTGAGGATTCATTTAGATTGCTTCCTGCATACAGCAATGTGTTGCAACAAAATAACCTGGGTACGGTTACTCATTTGGAATCTGACGCAGATAATCACTTTAAGTATTTCTTTATGGCGTTAAGACCCTGTATCAGAGGTTTTAATTCATTAATTTGACCGGTGATTGCAGTGGACGGAACATTTTTGAAAGGTTCCTATCTTGGTACAATGTTTATGGCCGTTTGTAAAGATGGAAACAATCAAATTTATCCATTGGCTTGGGGAATTGCTGACTCAGAAAATGATACTTCTTGGGAGTGGTTTATGGTTAAATTGCGATGAGTTATTGCAGATCATCAGAATCTTATTTTTATATCTGATCGACATGCTAGTATTGAGAGGGCTATACGAGGTGTGTTTTCTCATGCATATCATGGGTTCTGCATATATCATTTAAAAGGAAATTTGATGACAAAATACAAGTTACCATTAGATAAGTCTAAAAAAGGGTATACCTATCTACCTACTTCACTGCTACTAAGGCTTATCGTGTCTATGATTTTCAATACCAATTAAACAAGATGCGATAAATGAACCTGACGTAACAAAGTATTTGGAGGAAGATATTGGTACGGTGAGATGGGCATGATCATCTGGTGCTTTCAGAAGGTACGACATTATGACTACTAATATCGCTGAGAGCATTAATGAAGTTGCAAAAGAAGCAAGAAAGATTCCGGTAACTAATTTGGTGGAGTAGATGCGAGAGCTAACGCAATTGTGGTTTTACCATAGATGATTGGCAACACAAAATATAACCAATGTCTTGACGAACTGGGCACATCATAAAGTTATGAAACATAATGATGACATAAGTCGAATGACCATTTCTCCTGTTGATGATTTACCATTTGTAATTATGGATGGTGGAGTAAACTGGATAGTAGACATTGGAGAAAGAATATGTAGCTATCAGAAGTTTAATTATCGGCAACTGCCTTATTCCCATGCACTCGCCACATGCAGATACATCAGATTATCGCACGAGAGTCTTTGTTCGACTTATTACACATCTGAGACTTTATTCCGTGCCTATAGCGAGCCAATACTTCTGGTTGGTCAAGTGTCAGATTGGATAGTCCCAGAGTATTTGAAAAATATAGACATTCAGCCTCTGATGGCAGACGTTGAGTCAGGTAGACGTCGGATGAATCGGATTCTATCTCAAGAGATGAACCATCAAAGAATATATGTAGTCGTTGTAGACAACATGAACATAACTGACAAATGTGTTGAAACCCTGTACTTTTACAGAGCACGTGATGTATATTCGTTTATAAATATTTACCTTATTGATATTTAATGTATAATATAAGGCTAATATTTAAATTTTTTTTTGTTTTAGACGGATCTAAAAAAATATGGGAAAGAACTATACCATGAGGCTTAATTATATATGAGAGTCGAGCTTCACCACTTCTATAATTCAATTATTTTGTAATGTACTTATTTCATAATGCACTTATTTTGTATTTCACTTATTTTGTAATGCACTTATTTTATAATGCACTTATTTTGTAATTCACTTATTTTGTTCCTACACTTATTTTATAATTCACTTATTTTGTAATGCACTTATTTTGTAATTCACTTATTTTGTAATGCACTTATTTTGTAATTCACTTATTTTGTAATTCACTTATTTTGTTCCTGCACTTATACTTTGTATTACATACTTACTTATTTTATTTTAATGGACTTGTCTTTAGTATTAATGTTGATAATTTTCACAAAATTTTGATAGAATCTCCTCTATAATATAGACGATCCCAAACCTGCCATATTGAATAAACACACTTCTATCAAACTACAAAATCACTTCTGCATACATACACTTAAATCAACGCCCACAAACAATTATAGTATATTAATTATACACCCAAATCAATGCATGTAAAAAAATATGGTACAAAATATCTATGAAGCTATGGTCCACAAATCAATAGCTATCTTCTGTCTATAAAAGGTACCAATGTCAGGGAACAAGCCAAATGGCCGACCTAACATAAGATATTCAATATACATACAGGCGAAGATGCCACAGTCCCCGCTTCCGACCTCTTGTTGCGGCACATTCTCCTAGATACGAGTCACCGGCTAAGGGAACAAATTTAGGCTTTGTATGCCCCTCAAACTATAAAATCTACACCTTTGAAGGTACAAAGGCATTACAACACACAGAGGCTCTATAAATTTCATGATGGACTCGTCTGAATGGCCGTTCACACTGGAATCATAAAGAACGATTGCAAACCGAGCAAGGTCGAGTTGCGCTATAATCTAATATTCTTGATTGATATTCAAAGGAATATATACCTACATAAATAATTATGGTATTATTTTTAAGTTAATGTTGTTACATGCATAATAAAAAATCATTATTACTCTTAAAAAGTACCTTATTGACCATTGCCCACGGTTTAGCGCCAAGTAACTCGCCTTTGTTCCGAGTACATAAGCCAACAACATTTCGAGCCAGTCGTTATTGTCTGGAGGATTGGCAGTGAAGGATGTTTACCACATTTGTCGAATGTACTCCTAAACACAAATAAAATATACTCGTTAAAGTCGATAATAGTTAATATACACATTCGTGGAGATGATAATGTTATATGCACAATAAACGGGTAATATAATAGCTTACGTAGAAATATACATATGCAGTTGTACAATCCTGTAAGTGCATGTCAGAAAACGTTTTTTGACGCAAATGCAAAACCTTCATATATTCATTTATGTGCTGCAAAACACGAAATATGTATAATTTTTTATATTATTAGACAATTCAAAAAATAAAAAAGTAAAAATAAGTCCTCACCGAATCGTCAAGCCAATTTTGTAGTATCTCATTAAACCATGTGTTGTTCAGATCGAGTCCGTGCAAATGAACCCGTTGTGTTAGGTCATTACTTTTTATCCAATCCAGAAGCTCAGCATATTTACTCTGATCAATAGGAATCAACTGCCCGTTTATGTCAATAGTAGGTCTTACTTGCAATTCCACAAGTTGCTTCTTCGCGGGCTGTTTTAACGGATTGGTATATAGACTGACTTGGGCTGCTGCCTTCTTGCGAAGGCGCCCATACCTACTTATATTTTCACCCAATGGAGTAGGTATAATTTTGAAGCTTGTAGGGCTATCAGCAACAGGAGCAAATGATTGATGATGAGACTCGCTGGCAGGAGCAAATGTCTGAAAGTCAGCAGCCATGAATTCGATACCTTACAAAACCAAACAATACCGGTTAATATATTGACTTGTTAAAATTTATATCCAATAAATATATTTTAGGTTTAAAACGTACCATACTCTTGTCCTACATCCTCGAAGATCTTGGTTAGTTTAAGTTGTTGCATCAAGAGAGATATCTGATGCAAGATATTTTCTTCAACCTTATCAATCTTGGCCGAAAGCTCTGCGTTACCCTTATCAATCTTGGTAAATATCCTTGTTTCAAGATCATCCATCCTCTTCTCCCGAATTTGATATTGTGATGTTGACGTGCCAGATTGAAACTATAAATAAGTTATTATAATTAATTTTCACAAGCTAAAACTAATCAGTAACATAAGCATTAGATAATTCAATGGAAAAAAATTAAATTATTATACCATTGATTCAGTCACTGTGCGGGGCTTTAAATTCGTGGAGATGCTGCAGATTATCGATGAATTGAGTGTCCAGGATATCAACTATCTCCAACTTAAGACTTCCTCCCTATTTTCCAGATGGAATGCAAAAGTTTACCGTCGCGCGATAGTCCACAGTCTTCTCATGTTTGCGGGGTACCAACTTCCTATAAATCTCCAAAGCCTTTATAATATTTTATATTTATTAATCATTCTTAGAAAATATAACACAAATTATAAGGAATTTATATATATTTTTGTTGAACATAAAAGCATACCCCAACACCATCGAAGAGGACATCTACGACGTTTTTATATAATGGGGTGCTCTTGCCAGACTAATTTAAAATACGAGAAAAATAGTCTTCATTCCTGTCAGTAAACAGCTCCCCACACATCGGGATCGCCTCGTAGACCCACACCTGAGATGATAATAAATTTTTAAATTACAATGTCAACAAAATAAATTTTTCTCTATCCTAATATGATAATGAATCAAAAAGATAGAATTACTTACCAAATATGCGTGACAAAATAAGTATAAGTTGTATGATTCCTTATCCCCAACACCAACTTTTTTTACCTTCGCTAATGTTTTAATTGGAGCCATGTATAAACTATTGTAAAGTACAGTCCATGCAATCGTGCCCCAAGGATAGACATTAAACTTATCTAAATTATCTACGAAACGAAGTACAAAATATTGTATGATTCTATTCCGATCACATGGCATTATCAATTTATGAAATACATAAAATAGACACATTTTTACTGCATCTACATCATCGTCAAATATAACGCTCACGAACCACAGATCCAAATCCTTGTAAGTCAACTGACTTCTACCTAAAAAATATTTATGGCATAGTTTATCACCTAACCCACTTACTATAAGATAATCCCCCATCCTCAAACCAGTAATCAAATAAAAATCTTGACGAGAGAATCTAATGTGTCTTTTACCTATATAGAACCATAATTATTCATATAAATTTTTGGTATGCACACGTCTTAATAAAATCTCATGTGCTAAAATACCTGAGAATGAAATATCTGATACATCCAATAAACTACCAAAACATGTGGTTCTAAATATTTCTACCTGCCTCGAAGTCAATTTGTTTTTTATATTTCGTATAACCCATAACTTCGAGTAAGGATGTACATTCGCTTGGTAGAAATATTTTTCGGCAATTACGTATTCTTTTGTAACATTTTCCTTCCTGAAAAAATTAAAAAATTATTAATATTCACAAAATAATAATTAACATAACATATAACAATTAAATTTTAATTTAATTACAACTAATAACCTAGACAAAAATTTTATTTACATAATAATTAAACAATTTAAATTATTAAATTAAATAATTATAAATAAACATAAACAACATAAATTAATTAAAAAAATTTAAATTTTTTTGTAATTTTGTGGTCAGACGCGTCGGTGCGTACGTCTACGCGCTGCTGGTGACGGGCACCAAGCGGCGTGCGCTTAACGCAATGGCGCATGTGTCTACTCGTCCGCCACCAACAGTGTATAGACGCACGCACCGGCGTGTCTGACCACAAAAAAAGCCGGATTCCACCATTCCGACCAAGTTCCCAATTTACACACATTATCAACTTATACTACATCTATATTTACACATTTCTACATATTTCTAACTAATATTTCTACACATTTCTAACTACTATTTCTATACATTTATAACTAATATAAATTATAATGAACAAAAATCACATTTTCAACTTATCAATTTTCTCCAATGAGTAAATTGTTGAGTGTTAACTGTGAGAGGAGAGAGTTAACCGTGAGAGCGAGAGAGTTAACCGTCAATGATGAGAGTAGCCATGAGAGTGAAAGGGAGAGTGTCGGTGAGGTGATGTATTGAAAAATAAGAAAAACTTTTGTTCTTTTCTTTTATTTAATATAAGGGTAAAATAGAAAAAAAAATACAATTGGTTATGATTGTATAAATTATTTTCACTCTATCAAAATAACTTATACAATATTAAAGTAGGTTTAACTCCGCGAATTTTTCTAAAAAGTTAGGCGGTAGAACCGGCCATTAAAATAAAATAAAAATACAACATATTAACCAAAGAAAATAAATTACAATAAATAAATAAAATAAAATAAAAATAAAATACAATAAAAAAAAGTGTTATAAATAAATAAAAGATAATAAAGTGCAATAAATAAAATAAATAAATAAACTAAGTTAGGTGGTAAAATCAACCATTAAAATAATATAAAATATAACAAATTAACTAAAAAAATAAAATAAAATGGGTGGTAGAACCAACTATGAATAATAAAATAAATTACAACAAAATAAATAAAACTAAAATTTTACAAAGAAAAAAAATGTATAAAGTTACCGCTTTAGTATTGATAAACGCAACCGACTTTCGCTTAGTGTGCCTCCTCGGCAACGGCACTAAATTTTGTTTACGCTCATAATGTAATGCGGCTATCGTAGTATAGATTGAGGTGTCGATCCCACGAAGAAGGTTTTGACAAAATAGGTTGGTGAAGTAAAATATTAAAGCAATAGCAAATAAGAAAATTAATTAATTAGTTTAAGTGGATGAGATAGAATTGTCTATGAATTGAGAAAAATGTCTTATGATGATTTAAGTAAGGATTCGAAAATCACAATTATGCTTTATAAATTGACTCTACACTTTGATTCAATGTTTACAACATAATTGAAAGTTTCACATCCCAAACAATCAATCGAAAGATATGTAAAATATAGCACATTTGATAACACGTGTATTTGATGTAACTAAACTCTTTGCAAACATTAACACAAATCTTGTTCATTTATACAAGTTATCTAAGATTGACAATATATCATTTTGACAATATTGCAGTAAAATATTAACTTGAATATCAAACATCTATTGTCTTTACATGTTATCCAAGATCGACAATATATCAGTTGACAATATTGCAGTAAAAGATTAACATATAAAACAATGTAACCAATAACAATTATAATTCAACCAGAATCACATAAGAAAAGCATGACTGAACATATATGAGACATGAGAATTATAACCTCTGGATTATAGAAAATAAAATAGATAAGAGTTTAATCAAAACCAGACTTACAAACATTTGTAGCTCTTGACAATGAATCAAAGCAAAGAAGTAGATTTATTATACATAAAAGTTCATCTCTTAGCCTTGCCAAGAACTCTAGCCTAGATTATAATGCATGTTAATAAGAAGAAAATAAGAGAGAATTATCTCATGTTGAAAATGTCCTAAGAGTGTCCTTATATAGGCAATGAATGGAAATATGTTAAGTGTGACATCAATCTTCAATAATTTAGGCCAACAACTCATTCACACATTTGCAGCATATTTTTGATAATGTAAATGGCCGATGTAGCTTTTTGTCCAGCATGAAAGTTGTAAAATTTTGTCTCTTATTTCCATATGCACCAGGTTCATGTAAATTGAGGAGTATCCAATGAGATATGGGCAAAATGACAAAGATACGTCAGATTCTGGCCATTGACCCTTTTATCAACTTGCAAGATAATTTGGTCCATGATAACGATTGATTTGGACTTTACCATAAACATAAGAGTTGTTGATAATTAAGTCATTATTTCACAGCTTTAAGAATTATACCAATTGGGTATCTATTTTGTGAAAAACAGTCCAAATATATGAGTTGGGTCAAGCTGAGTGGAAGTTGTAGCCCGATTCTGTTGTATCTCAATATTTGGCCCATAACATGTTGGATTTGGCTTTTCAACTGTTCTTCAAGTTTGTGTAAGATTGGGTAATGTTACTCTAGGTTTAATAATTTCTTCCTTTTGATTTCTACATTGAGAGTTATGTCCATTTTACCTAAACCTGTGCAAATAACATTCATTAATCAAAATTTAAGGAGAACACTTTATTTCAAGCTAAAATTACAAAAATGCTAAAATTAGTGACACTAAATGGTAACTGAATCTCTTAATAAATATGCATTTTTATGTATTCATCAAAGAGATATACATAGAATAGCCTAAAGGTTTTACGTCTAGCCTGACCTTTGGTCTAGTATAGAAGCTGAAAAAGTCCATTTATGGACTCAAGCAAGCCTTCCGAAGCTAGAATTATTGTTTTGATTATGTAATCATAGGGTTTGGTTTAATCAAGAATAAAAAGAAAGCTTGTATGTACAGAAAGGTCAGTGAGAGCATGATAGTCTTCTTGGTTCTCTATATGGATGACATACTGATCATTGAGAATGATATCGGTATGTGTTGTGTGTTTTCTATAACACAAATTAGCGCAAGTGCACGTGTCGCAACAAGTAATATATGATGAGAAAAGTGTCGATCCCACAGAGAATGATTTATCTTTTCTAGTTTAAGTACTGAAATGGTGTCTTTCTACTATTATCCAGAAAATGATTTAATGTATGATATTAAACTACTCAAGTAAAAGAACAACTTAATTATGCTAAGTGATAAACTAAATTACCAACATGTTAAATTCAATATGAAAAATCCTAGGATTACAAACTATCCCCCATTATGCAAATAAATTCAGCAGAATCTCTTTGATGTTTATTAGTTCTCAACTTGATATATTGACCAAAACACTTAACACATCACAAGCCTCTTTTACAGGTCAAGTGAATCTATTCCATCCAATCAAATATCTATATGTCTATGATAAATAAATTGAACAAAATTCATTAAGCACAAGTTTTATGAGCCATACATGCCTTATGAGTATATGTCTATCTCATATGAAACTCAAGTGTACTACACTATGATCATGCATCAATATGCTTAAGACTAAATACCTAAATGCCTTTGTCAAGTTTATTTAAGCATTTCTAGATCAATTTAACCACTGGCCAAGTAATCAAATAGCATTAAGCACAAGCACAATGAATATATCAAAAGCTGAATTAATACCATAAAAGAGAGAACTAAAATCAATCACATAATGAGTTCAAGGATGTAATCCTAGATGAACGAAATTAGCTCATCATTAAACTACACAATCTTGAAGCTAATTCCATCAATACATGTAAACTAAACATCTTACAACAAGTAAAGAATCAAAGCAAAGAAGACATCCCTGTCAAATGCCTTTGTTGTTGAAGCTTGCTTCCCTCCTCTTTGATTTCTTCAAACTTAGAAGTTAGGTGTTTCCAGCTGCTGTCCCAGTTGGAGTCCTCCTCCAAAATGTATGTTTTGAGTAAATAAATAGGTAAGAGCATGGAATTAGGGCGCATTTTGGGTTGCTTTTGGGTTTTCTGATTTTCAGGAACCTGTCACAACTTGTTGTCTAGGTCCCGGCGCCGCGGCGCTGCAATTTGGCGCTGCAGCGCCCACTTTCTGCAATCGGCGCCGCGGCGCTGAAATCCAGCGCTGCGGCGGCTGCACTGCGCTACAGTACACTGTAGCAGTACTGTAGCTATAGTGCTACTGTATCAAACAGTGCCTCCATTCGTATTTTTATCTCTAATGCTCCGATTTGCGTCCGTTTTCTGGTATTTTTGCTCCGATAATGCTTCAACCTATAAAACAACATTAATACGCATAAATAGCCCAATTATTGAGATAAATTGAACAAATATCAAGTTAGGAAGATAAAATAGTTTATACAATTACGCCTTATCAGTATGTTACAATTAGTCAAGAACTATTTAAATAAGAACTCTCCATGGAGGATTTAGGAGAGGCTTCTTACATATTAGGTATAAAAATTTATAAAGATAAAGTTAGGAAGTTGATAGGACTCTCCCAAGTAACATGTTTATTTTAATCTTCTCTTATTGTGAAAACATACCATAATGAATTTCAACAAAGTCCTTGCATAATTGATGAACTAATTACTTTATAGTTAATGAATTAATTACGCTACAGTCGATCAACTAATTGCTCTGGTTTACATGTTTTCAGCTCATCTAAGGTGAGTACGGCTTTTCTATATGTGTCCCGAATAGGGATAAAGGATCAACTAAGTCCGCAGCCTGCCCAGGATAAGGACAGCTTTTCTGTAATTCTACATGTGTCTTGAACGAGGATGAAGGATTGATGAAGTCCTCAGCCTACCCAGGGTATAGATAGTTTTTCTAAAATTCTTCATACGTCCTAAACATAGATGGAGGATCGACTAAATCATCAGCTCGTGAAACCTTGAAATAATTCTAGCTTTCCAAAATCTTCCCGAATTGAACTATTCAACTTGATGCACTACCTCAATGCTCAACGAGTACACTTTATATTGTAAGACTCCTTAAGTTCATACTCGTTTGTCATATGAAATTCTTTCATAAATGATGCATCACATATACGTTATAAAAATTATAAAACAACGTGTTAGACCATACAAGTTGAGGTTAATACATATTCATATAATCCCTTCATCATTTATATCCTGGAAGAGTAGAGACATAGATCATCACTGTTAAGTCTCCATATGGTCCACCGAGAACTTATCTCCATATTCGTATTTCATAAATAATATGCGTAAACACATTTGCGATATTATTAATCCCATATGAAACTCCTTCCTGATTTTATGCTTGTGGCCACAAGGCTACCTGAAATACAATCTTGAAGCATTAGGATATATAACTCATATATATAATCGAATGGATCCCATATCTATATATACCGAAGTTTATGAGCCTAAGACCATACCCAGCGATCAGACTATGAAATGTCTCCGACATTTATGGAACCTAAATATGATGGATCAATCACAACCCATCGTGGTGCTCATATTAAAAAACTACGATTGACAGGACCCGACCTGAGACCTTCTACTATAGATCCCAGCAGCCCTGTCAGGCACCCCGACGGAAGTTCCTCCGAACCTAACTGGGTATGTTGAGAAATTCCGCGAGGCGAACCCCTTTTCAATTCTTGTTACTACTAAGACGGTCTAGTAATATACATGAAAATGACATCTTAATTTTAAAAACAAACGGACAGAGTTTCCCCTGTTTTTCAGAAAATCCATATAAAACCTGCAAAGAAATTTCACTTCTATTTCCAATACATCTCAATTCTACTAATTCGGACCTCCGGTCCTTTCCAAATCAAATCCAACACAACTCAAAAGTTTCATTTAAATCACAAAATGAACATACTCATGTAAAGTAAAGATGATTATCAAAATCTCGAAATATTTTCTTGTTGGTTCGAAACATACATACAAATATACATGCCTACTACTACTATACATAAAGTAAAGAGTGCTATTTAGCACATTTACATGTACAAAAATAATTTTCGGATTCGGCCCACTACTCGGCAACAGGAGAATCAGCAGCTTGCATACCGAGACCTGCACCTGGGAAAGGGGTTTAAAAACATAAAACATAAAATGGGTGAGCTAAAGGAGCTCAGTGAGTGCAAATAAACTTTCAGTAAAATAACGTCATGTATAGATAACAAATTCTAAAGTTCATGCAGAAATCATGCTTCTAAAACTGATGTAAAATTGTAAAACAGTTTCTAACATCATATGCTATTGAAATCTTGCCGAGCGGGTTTTATCTACATCTTTGAAAAACTATATTCAGAATCTGTATAACATAATAACTTATGTGTGCATATAAATGCATAAATGCTATCGGTAAATCAAAAACTAGTAAAATCCTCACTCGGCCATTTTCTTTCTAAACTGTACCAATGGTAACCCTAAAGCTCTATACCCACGCAGCGACTCAACTAGCACCGCACACGTAAGTAGGTCACGGGGCACCTCAACTAGCAGCACCCACAGTGACATCTCAAGACATCTCACTGGCTATGCAGCGGAATCCTACATTGCATGCATATAGCGAGACAATACCCTGCACACATAGAGCGACTCACATGACTCGACATCCCGACTTTCCGGAGTTAGTGACACAGCCCCAAGACTTGCCCATGTGCACGGGATATACCGGCCGGGTCTAATACAATCATCACCACTATAATCTGAGGGTACCAATGGCCTTAAAAACGAATGCAGAAATTTTAAAACTGTTTCTCAATTCGAACATGTAACGGCATGTCTATGAATATATCAAGATCATAAATCATGTTTATGCATCGAAAGCTCATAAAAACATACATAGTCATTGTGCGAAAACATAATAACTGAAAAGTAAAAGAAATGGCAGATTTCCACTCACAACCGCTCCGCGCTCAATTTCGCTCCCGATTTCTGCTCCCGTTAACGCTCTCGGTTATCTTCACCTACGCACCATAAATGACATTTAGAACCAAATCGAACACTAGAATCTCATTTAACTACTAAATGCCCTAATCGGCATACAAAGCCCGGATGTAAACTACTTCCCGATTTTAGTTACGGAGCCATAATCGAAACTAACTCACCATCCGGCGCCCTGAAAATTATTGAACACCTTATAACTTGGTTGGACATAATTGCCCTTCACCTTTCCAACATGGACAATTATGTCCCATTTTCTTCATTTTTGGTTTTTCCATCAACCATATACATTCAATTCACAATATGCACCATTTACACACAACAATTCAATCAAAACACCACTCAATTCCTAACTTCCCTAAAGTGGCAGAATTTCACCCTAGGTTCCAACACATTCATTTTCTCAATTTCTTGTTCCAATTACAACAAAATCATGCCAATTTCATTCTAAATCCCTAATTATAACCAATTGAAATCTCTACAACAAAATCACCAAAAACCCTAATTCTCACCTTGCCAATTTCTTCAAATTGATGACTTCTTCAAGCTCCACACTAGAATTCAACTCAATCTAAGCCAAGAATACACATAAGAACATCAATTTAAGCATTCTTGAAATCTCACTTATCAAACTCATAAAACAATGCTTTTCTTACCTCTTTTTCTTGAATTTCCACTAATTGAGGCTTCAATTGAGCTTAGGGATTGGTATGTAACCTTATTTTGGCTTGATTAAGCATGAAAAATCATGAAGAAAAAAAACTTGAATAGTCACTGTAGCAGCACCCCCCTTTGAAGCTTGAATTTCTCTTTTTTTTTTTTGCTAAGTGTTGGTTTTGATCTCTCTTCAAATTTCTACACACTTCTAACATATATATAGTGCTCTCTCAATTTACCATTTTGCCCTTCAACTTGTAAAAACTTCTAATTTGCCATTAGTTAAAAACTAATTATGTAATTAGTTCATTTGTAACTATCTAGTTAGAATAGTACAAAGAACTAACTAGAACTTCTAACTTGGCAATCCATGAGATTTCTTCTAATTGGTCCATTCTCTAATATATGGATTATGTTTCTCAACAAAGGCTTATTCCATTCATAACCCTTAAATGAAAATTCATGTAGTAAATTAGAATTTTCTTTTCCAAGCCAATAGAGAAAAATTCTAAAAATATTATGGGGTCGTCCGGCGTACCGATCGAGTATGAAATTACCAAATAAGGTCTAATATCTCTCACGTGTACTATAAAGGGAATATTTCTAATAGGGTTAAAATCGAGTAACCCTACGGTGTCTTATTTGTTCTATACCGAAATTTAGGCGCCAATACTACTAATAGGGATTGGATATTACAACAATTACTACTGAACTCGAGAAAACCCTCTATTGACGGCTTTATTGGATGTCTATTGGAGGTCCTTATTGAGTTTGTACAATACCTAGTCATCACTGAATACACGTATGCCTATATGAGTTTCCACTAAACTCATGGTCTGCTAAGACTAATGATCCCGACCACCAAACATAGACATATACTAATCTATATATGATAAGGTCTTTTCCAATAGACCCGCATTAGTGAAGATAGATCAAAAACATAAAGTTTGAGATTATACTTGCACAATGACATTTTCTACAATTATTTGCAACTGCTTGCAACTATGTTATTGCTAATATATTCCCAGGTCATTGTCTCATTTTAAATAAAGCTCTAACTCTTTAGATTTTGCTAACTCTTACTAACTCTTAGTAGTGCTAACTCGTAGCATTTATAACTCTTAGCATTGCTAACTCTTAACACTGGTCTAAACGCCTTTATACTAGATCTGAACTCCTAATATCATACAATGTCTGAAATATTACAAACATCTTACCATTTATTTATATAATATTAATGATTTTGTTTGAAATGTTTACTGTATAATTATTAAACAATTAATATTCATATAATATTATAATGGCATGTAAGCACCATTTCTAACACACTTAACTAATTCAAGCCTACTATGTGCTCAAAACTTAGTAATCACTAATAAGGTTGAATTATATCTCATTATTAGTTTGTTGATTGTTTCAAGTCTAAATTATTTCTTATGAAGTTAAAAATTAAGTGTTTCCATACTTTACTTATCATGGACAAGTGTTTATCATAACTGTTGAAAATCGAGTGTGTGACATACGAGTGTATACATAATTTTAAAAATTACTACACACAGTGAAAGCATGTTAACAAATATACCCAATTTAACAATTTTAACCACATATATCATATATATCACATATATGTTCAAATATAACTATTATGCAACAACTTATACATGATGAACAATTGTGTATTTAAAATTAAAATGTAAAGAACACTTACCTAATTTTGTAAAGCTACCTTCATTAGAATGTAAAGAACACTTACCTAATGAAGGTAGCTTTACAAAATCTTCAACTCCTTCAGCAATCTAATTGAAGAGCTCATCTTAAAGTGAATTGTTGAACAATTCTAGTCTATAATGCTTTTGTGGGATTATGGAGCTAGAATGATAGCTTAGTTTTTAGAATTTTCAGTAACATGTATTCAAACTCTTTAAATACAATTTTGTTTCTTAAACAGAGATGGTAAATATTTTACATACAACTCTTGTATTAATTAGAAATATTTTACATACAACTCTTGTAAAATTCGTAGAAACAATTTCTATAGGATAATTATTTTCAACAACTCTTGTCTAAAATAATTATCTTTTCTTCATTTTCTTTTCATTCATTTTGAGTCATCCATAATAGAAGAAGAAGAATAAAGGTTTTTCATATTTTCCAACACTTGAAAGTATAAAAACAAAATTTTCTCTACTCTCTCCATGCCTTGGCCGAATTTTTTTGCTCTACAAAATTGAATGAATTGATTCAATTGTTTTGTTTCAATTTGTTGCAATAAAAAATTCAATTGTTAGCCAAATTTTGTTTTTATTATTCAACACTTTTTAATAAAACAAAAACAAGTGCTCCACCAATTTTATTGTTTGTCTCCCACTTATGATTAATGTATTAAACACTAAAATAATGGTCACCTAAATAAATCATTACCTAACAAATATAATTATTTTAATTATATTAGGTAAATAAATTGCCAACATCTAGGACCCTCATTGTATTAAAATACAATGGCCGTGATTAATATATATTATCATATTATCTAATAATATAACAATAATATCTAATTTAATTATTCAAAATAATTTTTACCTTACTAGTTTTCACTACTAAGGTTAAATGGTAAAACTAACGTAAAATCAAATCATGGAACAAATTTTGCCACTTGTCAACATCCTATTAATTAACAATTCTTGTTAATTAATTCAATAATGTACTTAATAATTAAGTTTTGACAAATACACATCTCGAGGGATCCCGAAACAATTATTCTATTTTGCTGGAATTTATTGGATCGAATTATTCAATTCAGACTGCTACCCCAGTGCTCAACGAGTACACTTCATATTGTGAGACTCTCTAGGTCCACACCTAATTTGTCAAATAGAGCTCTTCCATACGTTCATGAATTATGCCTCATACACACGTTACAGATATTACAAATCAGTATGTTAGACCATGCAAGTTGAGGTTATTGTATATTTGTATAATCCTTCCATCATATATATCCTGGAAGAGCAGAGATATAGATCATCACCATAAAATCTCTATTTGCTCAATTATCAACTTATCTCCATATTTATATTTTCTTAAACAATATCCACAAACACTTTTGTGATATTGTTTATCCCTTTGGAATATATTTTTTGAGGTTTATGTTGTGGCCACAAAACTTTATGAAATACAATCTCAGAGCATCAGGATATACAACTCATTCATATGAGCTGATGGATCCCATATCTATGCATACCAGACTCCATGAGTATCGGATCATACCTAGCGACACACAGTTGTCAGACCATGAAAGGTCTCTGACATGTGTGGAACCAAAGTATGGTGGATCACTCACAAACCCACCGTGGCACTTAGGTCAAAGGACCACAATTACTACTCAACTCAGAAGGCCTTCTATTGACGGCTTTATGAGATGTCTACTAGAGGTCTTTGTGAGTCTGTTCAATATCCAGTCCTCACTGAATACTTGTATGTCTATATGAGCTTTCACTAAACTTATAATGCTAAGACTAACTATCTGAACCATCCAGATATAGACATACACTAATCTATATTAATGGGTTCCACTAATAGACCCGCATCAATGAAATTAGATCAGGAACATCATGTTTGAGAACATACTTGCATAATGACATTTCTTAGCACCATCTGCAACTCTTTGTAGCTATGTCGTTATTAATATATTCTCACGTCATTGTCCCATTTCAGACAAGGCTCTAACTGTTTAGATTTTGCTAATTCTATTTATCTGTTAACTCTTAACACCACTAACTTTTAGTACTTTTAACTATTAGCGTTGCTAACTCTTAGCACTGATCTAAACTCCTTTAGACCATATCTGAACTCCTTCATATCATACAATGTCTGAAACATTACAAGCATGTTACCATTTATTATAAATAATGTTAGCGATTTTATTAGAAATGATAATTGTATAAATACTATCATTAAATATTTATATATAATGGGATGGCATGTAAGCACAAATCTCAACAATAACAACACAACAAAAGCATAGCAATACACAAGATTTTTCATCAAAACAACTATATTACTCATGCTTCTTTTACACCAGCTATATAAACTAATACATAAAAGTAACAACAAAAAATAAAGGACGAGAATAAAAACATAACTAGCAATGAAAAATATAAACTGAAACAAAAGAAAAACAAACAAGGCAATATAGCTTTTGTTCCTCTCCCCCTTTAAACTAAGGCATGGTCCCATGATAAAAAAAATAAGAGTAATAACGACTCCTCTAGTGACTAAGGATCAGAAGCCATGTCCTCCAAATCCAATGCAGTGATGCCCAAATTATTGCCCAGTGGAGTTGCCTCACTCTTTGAGGTGGTAGATGTTGTGATGATGCTAGAACTGGAGTTAATAGAGCAATCTGGATTATATGGGAAATATCGAGTCCCCACTGTGCTATATACAGCTACCTCTATTGAGTCTGGCAGGCTCTAAAGTCTCTTAGCTCCTGTTGTACTACTACCAAACCCTATAGTTAGACCTCTAACTAGGCCATTAAGTGTACCAGTCTGGCTGAAACTGACTTGTTGTGAGTGAGAAGAGCTAGCTCCTTGTTAAGCTGCTATTGACGGCTTAGCCATATCAATAGTGGCTAGTGGTGGCTAATATATGCTATAATAGTTAAGCGCAAATGTAGGCTATCATATCAAGTAATATAAGATTTAAAGTCCAAGTATTGATCCTACATGGACTATACAATCTAATTTTATCAATCAATTACTAAAATTATATCTACTTAATTTTTATTCATAAAACCAAAATACTGAATTTAATTAATTAACCTAAACAATAAACAAACAAAGAGATAAATTCACTAATTGATAATAATTTAGGGTATAGACTCATCTTCTAATATTTCATTGGACTCATTAATGTCTTAGTTAATCACTTAATATGAATTGATTGGCTTAGACAATAATCTCTTCACAAGCCTCTACTGATGGTCAAGTGACTATATTACACATTCTAACAATCGTCTATATGTCTATGGTAATCAAATAAGAATGTAATTCATTAATATGAAGTCTAATTATGTTATACATGCCATCTAGGTATATATCTATCCCACATAAAACTCATAGTTGTTACCCTATGATCATGCTTCAAACTATCCTAGGCTAAACATATGAATTCCTTTATCAAGTTCATCATAGTTCCTCAATCATTCATAATACTGGCTAGATATAATGAAAGCATTAAACTCAGATAGAATGAATCAATTATATTGTATTAAGCTCATAAACTAATAATCCATTAAACTCAACTACATATTAGTTTCACTAGTCTAACCCTAGATAAATAATGTTTAACTCATCACAAAACCAAGAGTATCAAACCAATCCATAAAGAACAGCAAGAACAAGAACATAATAATGAAGAAAGATAAGAAAAACTAAACAAGAAAATGTCTTAGATTGGTTCTCTCTCTTTCTTGGCCTGAATCTTAATCTTAATTTTTAGGTTTTAATCTCTCAATTTGGGGTGTGAATTGTTTCTCTGTGTTTTTTAGGCTTTCAAGTCTTTGTTTTGGCCCTCAAAAGAATATTTATATAGCTATGAGAACCCTAAGGGCGAGGGTCTTTGAATCCAAGTCAAAATAAAACTCAAAAAGAGTGTTTTCTTCACTTATCGCGTTGGGGCCATGATGCCAAGACCTGGAACAACGTTTTGGTATGTGACCGGCCCAGTGCCCTACTTTTTACCCCCGAGCGCTGCGGCACTCAGTCGTAGGAGCTGCATTAGGTTTAGGCGGTCTCGTATTTTGAGTGCAACTTCTTTGCTTCTTATTCAATTTGCCTATCGTTTGTTCTTATTCGTCATATTTTCTATTGTGCACCTAGTTATGATAAAAAAAAACATAATTAAATAGCCAAATATTTATGATTTAGAGTAATATATAAAATTTCAGCTTATTGATATACTAGTGCATGTATGCCCTTATCAGACACTCCTAAGCTTAAGACTATCCTCGTCCTCGAGGAAAACAAAGAACAATAATTCTAACTTCTTCTTGTCTCTAAATAAAAACTAACTAAAAAAAAAGCTTCAGTTAATTAGATGATCTTCATCATTGTCTCAAAAGCTGTTAAACGGCATAAATCTTTTTAGAATGCAATAAATAACTTTTTTATAACTCATCATACCATTCATTAAGTACTTCATTCTCTCTTATAAATGATTACTTGTGTGTGTATGTAATAAGCAAGTAATTAGTCAAATGAAACTTAAATTTACTTTATACTTAAGATAGCACAGAAAGATGATGTCTTGGCATTTTTCACTTTATAACACTATCATAAGCTTTTTGTTCATACTACTCTCCACTAATATAGAAATACATATGTCTAGGGATCTATTTAGGACTTTATTTAGCTTGTAACGTAAAGTCAAGGTCAAGGTGAGATATAAAGATATATAAATATGAAGCGTAACTCATACCATAAACACTTAAATTTACTTAGAACTTCTTGATCTCTACTAATATAGAAATACACATGTCTAGGGATCTATTTAGGACTTTATTTAGCTTGTAACGTAAAGCCAAGGTCAAGGTGAGATATAAAGATATATAAATATGAAGTGTAACTCATACCATAAACACTTAACTTTACTTAGAACTTCTTGATCTCTTCTCCTTAATTTATCTCATCCCCCAAACTTATGAGATTCCCATATTTTTTTTAAATCACTTTTGCAAAGAATTTCTTCTTTTTCTTAAGGAGGTGGTATTTATTTGTTTAAACATTTTTTTTCTTTGTTTTTTAAATTATACCCCCAAACTTAGATTTATATGCACCTTCAAGACTTATTACTTTCATTGCATTATCCTTTTTCATACATACAACCTTTTTCCTTTTAAGAATATTTTTAAATAAACTCAAGGTTTATGGTGCTACTGGTAGATTTTAGAATAAATGAGTAACAGTCTTGTGGTTTGTAATGCAGTTAAACAAAAACAATGGGTAATTAAGCTCAAATAGGGTAATTAGGGATTAATATATATATAAGCCATCTATATGTCTAATGAGGTGATGTCATTCCTCATCTTTGTTGTCTTTACTAGTAGAAAAAACTTGGCTAAGATTTTCTATGCTAAATCTTCTCACAATATAGATCCTGACAACAATGACATAAATCAGTTCTTTACTTTGTCCCTTAAGGAGAAAAGGAACAATCTAAGTCGTATGGTATAGTTTGAAACTCTATTGTACTTGAAAGTATCACAAATCTCTAAGAAATTTATAATATACATGTTAGGATCATCATTGGGAGCTCTACTGAACTGTACAATCTATTTCAGCATCTGAATAATATTCGGCTTGATCTCAAAATTATTGGCATTAACTGTTGGTTGCTGAATACTAGACTGAACACTATCTGTGGTTAGGATAGCATACTCTTTTAGCACTCTCTGTGATTGTCATTCTCATTTATGTTTAAAAATCGATGGCATTGTTCACATCAAAGTCTTTAGAATGTTCTTTCAATCTCAAGATCACAAGAAGTCAAATCAGCACTCTTCGCCCTTTATATGAGCTGTTAAAGAAAAATAGAAAGAAAATCAAAGTAAAATAAAGAAAATAAACTAAAACAAAAATTGAATATAATAAAAAAATTGAATTAAAATCTAATAGCTTAGTATTAGTATTGATCAACAGAATAGATAAAAATATTCTCCGACAACAGTAACAAAAACTTAATATGTGCTATAGTAGCTAAGCGCAAACGCACATTTTCGTATAAAGTAATATTAGATTTAAAGTCCAATTATCAATCCTATAGGGACAATACAATCTAATTATATCAATCAATTACTAAAATTATATCTACTTAACTTTTATTCAAAAAACCAAAATCTGAAATTTAATTCACTAACCTAATTCTATCAATTTAATTAACCTAAACAGTAAACAAATAAAAAGATAAATTCACTAATTGATAATAATTTAGGATATAGACTCTTCCTCTAATATTTCATTGAACTTATTAATATCTTAGTTAATCACTTAATACAAATTTATTGGCTTAGACACTAATTTCATCACAAGCCTCTGTCGATGGTCGATGACTATATTACATATCTTAACAATCACCTATAGGTTTATGGTAATCAAATTATAATGTAATTCATTAACATCAAGTCTAAATTATGCTATACATGCCATCTAAATATATACCTATCCTAGATGGAACTCATAGTTGTTACCCTATGATCATACATCAAACTATCCTAGGCTAAACACATGAATCCCTTTGTCAAGTTCATCATAGTTCCTCAATCATTCATAATATTGGTTAGATATAATGAAAGCATTAAACTCAAATAGAATGAATCAATTATAATGTATTAAGTTCATAAACTAATAATCCATAAAACCCAACTATATATTAGGATCCCTGGTCTAACCCTATATAAATAATATTTAGCTCATCACAAAATTAAGAGTATCAAACCAATCCATGATGAACAATAAGAACGAGAGCATAATAATAAAGAAAGATAAGAAAATCTAAACAAAAAGACGTCTTGGGTTAGTTCTCTCTCTTTCTTAGCTTGATTATTCAATCTTGAACTTGAATCTTGGTTTCTTGGTTTTAATCTCTTAATTTGGGGTGTGACTTGTTTCTCTGTGTTTTTTACTCTCACAATTTTGTGTTTTGGCCCTTAAAAGAGTGTTTTTATAGCTATGAGAAACCCTATGGGTGAGGGGCTTTGAATTCAAGTTAGAATAGGACTTAAAACGAAAGTTTTCTTCACTTATCGCGTTGGCACCGCAGCGCCAATACCTACAATAGCATTCTGGTGCGTGGTCGGCGGTGGGCAGTAGGTGCGGTGGCAACCCATGTTTTGCCCGCGGGCACTGCGGTACTCAGCCATGGGCACTGCAGTGCCCAAGAATGGGTTAAGGCGCCCTCATATTATTAGCACAACTTCTTTGTTTCTTATTCGATTCGCCTTCTGTTTATCACCATTCATCATATTTTCTATTATGCACCTATTTATGGTTAGAAATACAATTATATAGTCAAATATTTATGATTTAGAGCAAAATATAAAAGTTCAGCATACTAATAGACTAGTGTATGTATGCCCTTATTAATGGTTGTTACTGAACTCTTTACTGCTACTGTCTGACTCTTAATAGTTACAGTTGTTGGATTGTGCTGAAGTCAGTGGGCTTGGCAGAATTGATGATTTCCTCATATGCCTTCCAAGAACTCTGACTCACCCGCAAAGAGTTGTGATCAATGAGGGGAGGCACAGACTGTTCTTTACTAGCCTCAATCAGGTCATAATCTCATCCAAAAGAATATATCCGATGTCAATGGGCGCTTGGTCATGGTGGAAAAAAGTAGCACTGCTTATGGTTTCGTGATGTTGGTTGTGTGCATGACTGGCATATGACGTGAGCAGATGAAAAGATACCATGCCTTAGCGTCCTTGGTCAATACGCTAGGGTGAAAATGGATAGGAAGGTTATGCAATTTGGTCTGCTCTGTGCTGGGATTGCATAAGGTTTGAATAATCTAATCATAATCTATCTCTTGCCTAACCTTATAATACTAATCGGGCCCATTGACCGACAGCCCAAAGAATTGGTTGATGGTATGCTAGTCAACCGGCATTATCCTCCTCCGTACCTTCACACTAAAACCCTAGTGCTCCTGGTTATTTGCGTAGAATTTCCTTATTATAGGCACGACCTCAACTGTTGATGTCTCACAAAAGGTCTCTCAATGTCTGTCATTGATCATTTGATAAATGTTGGGAAAGTCACCTACCTTGAGATTGAATCCCCTCTCTTAGATAATAGAATTTTGGATGATTGTATTATAGAAAAGATCCTCTGTATTCTTTGACACAAATCATGATTTATTGAATGATGGGGTTCTCGAGGTCTTACTCTGCTCCTCTTTGTCAGTGCCATATCAAAAAATATATAGAGCGATGAAATAGGCTTTTGGAATGGACTAGATGTGGATTCTTAGTGTTTGGTGGATAAAAATGGATGTTTTGATTTGGTAGAAATGACATATGAGTTGTAAAGGAAGTGCTTGTAGGATTAATTAGGTGAGCATGATCTTTGGAGGAATTGAGATTGAGAGAGAATGAGAGTTTTGAAGTTTAGAGAAGTGGAAATGGCAAAGTAGTAGTTTTAAAACTTATTTTTAAATAAACATTACTGCGTTGAAGTGCAGAACGTAGGGGTGTGGTAGGTGGAGAACATTGAGGCGTCTTTAATTTGTCTCTTTGAATTCTAAAACTCCTAAATGCTGCTGCACAAGTATGGAATGTTGTGGCATCTTCTATTGAGTTGTTAACTACTTTTTAAATTTTCCAAGCACTAAGACGTTAAGGTTCAGCAACACAGCTATGTTGGAGCATTAACGGTTGGTCTTCTATTAAGATTTAGATGCTAAGGCATTCTTTATTAACACGGAGGCGTTGGAGGCCCTTCAATTCCCCTAAACCCACTAGAATTCACACTGGGGAATTGTAACATGGACGCCCCAACATTGAGATGGGATGCAGTGGCACTGAAATTAGGCAACACAATAGCGTTGGAGCATTTACTATTGACCTTTAGGTGCATTTTGGATGTTGAAGCATTCTAGTTTGATACGGGAGTTTTTAAGGCTCTTCAAATCCCCTAGAACACACTGAAATTCACACTGGGGCATTGCAAATTTGGCACCCTAGCATTGAGGTGGGAATGCCACAACGTTGGGCATCATGTATGAATGCAAGGGTGGTGAATAATGGAACGCTTCAGCATACATTTCTTTTGCATGAAAGCGACAACATTTTCAGTGTTACACTAGGGCAGTTCTAGAAATTTTGCCCTGTTCAAGTCTAAACACACCAAAAACAACAAAGACACTTAACTAACATAATTTAAACTTAAAAAATAAAAATTTTACCCTGGGTTGCCTCCCAAACAGTGCTTAATTTAACATCTTTGGCTTGACATCTTGCTTTGCTTCCTAATGCTCGATAAGTCCACGAGATGACTTTTGGTGATCAATGTCATCTCCCTAATAATGCTTTAGACTCTCTCTATTAACCTTGAACAGGCTCCTACTCTCCTCATCAGTAATCTGAACAACTCCATGAAGGAACACTTTGGTGACTCTAAATGGCCCAGATCATCTTGACTTAAGCTTTTTCAAAAATAGTTTCAGTCAAGAATTGAACAATAATACTCGCTATCCAGAATGGAATTCCCTTATTTCTATCTTTCTATCATGCCATTTCTTTGTCTTCTCCTTGTACAACTTGGCATTTTCATAGGCTTGGAGCCTAAACTCATCTAGTTCATGCAAATGCAACAAATGCTTCTCCCCAGTTGCTTGAACATTAAAATTTAATTCCTTAATAGCTAAATATGCCTTGTACTCTAACTCAACTGGTAGATGGAAAGCTTTTCCATAAACTAATTGGTATGGAGACATTCCAATAGGTGTTTTAAACGTCATATGATATTCCCAAAGTGCATCATCAACTCTCATGGGCAAATCCTTCTGACTAGGCTTCACAATATTTTTCAAAAATGCACTTTATCTCTCAGTTTGAGACCTTTACTTATCCCATATTTTTGAATAAAAGCTGAAAAATACTTTTTGCAAAAGTGTTATTGGGATTTGTGCTTACATGTCATTCCTTTTATGTATGAATATTTGTTTTATATTTATACTATTATTATTTCATTAAATCGCTGATTATATTTAATATATGGTACGATACTTGTAATGTTTCAGACATTTTATGATCTGAAGGAATTTTAAAGTAGTCTATAGAAGTTTAGATCAGTGCTAAAAATTAACAACGCTAAGAGTTATAAATGCTAAGAATTAGCACATATAAGAGTTAACAAATTATAAGAGTCATCAAAATCTAATAAGTTAAAGCCTTGTCTGAAATTGGACAAAAATCTGAGAATATATTAGTAATGACGTAGTTTCAAAGAGTTACAAATTGTACTAGGAAATGTCATTATGCAAATATGTTCTCAAATACTATGTTCCTAATCTATCTTCACTGATGCAGGTCTATCGATGAAGATCTTAATACATATATATATATATTAGTATATGTCTATATCTGAATAGTTTAGATGGTTAGTCTTAGCAGACCATAAGTTTAGTAGAAGCTCTTATAGAGATACAAGTATTCAGTAAGAACTGGTACTGAACAGACTCACGAAGACCTCTAATAGACATCCCATAAAGTTGCAATAGAGAGTCTTCTCGAGTTGAGTAGTATTTGTGGTCCTTTGACCTGAGCGCCACTGTGGGCTTGTAAGTGATCGACCATACTTTAGTTCTCCACATGTCAGAAACCTTTTGTAGTTTGACCACTAGGTGTCACTAGATATGATTACATGCTCATAGAGTCTAGTGTACATAGATATGGGATCCATCAGTTCATTTGGGTGAGTAATATTTTTTGATGCTCCAAGATTATATTTCAGAAAGTCTTATAGTCATAAGCAGTAAAAACTAGAAAAAGAGTTTTTCTTAGGAATAAATAATATTTGCGGATATTATTTATTGAAATACAAATTTGAAGATAAGTTTACGGTCGAGCATATGAACATTTGACGATGTTAATCTATGTCTCCATTCTTCTAGGATATCTATAATTGAAGGATTATATGGATATGGTATAACCTCAACTTGTATGGTCTAACATGCCACTTTATGATATCCGTATCATGTGAGTGAGACACTGTTCACGAACGTATGGACAAGTTCCATATAACAAACTAGGCATAGACCTAGAGAGTCTCACAATATGAAGTGTACTCCTTGTGCACCGAGGCAGCATGTTGAATTGAATAGTTCTGTCCAAGAAATTTCAGCAAACCAAAAATATATTTTAGAGGTTCCTCGGGATGTGTATTTATCAAGACTTAATTGTTAAGTACATCACATAATTAGTTGACAAGAGTTGTTAACCAATAGGATATTAACAAGTGGCACAATAATGTCCATAAATTATGTTTACCTTGAAATTACCGATTTACCTTACTAGTAAAAACAAGTGAGGTAAAAGTAATTATTTAAAAATATTTTTTAAATAATTAATACAAAATTTATTTATTATCATTATTGCAAAGGATAAACATCAATTATAGAAATTATATAATTTAACTAATGAGGTACCTTAATATTGGTCATTGATTACTTAAAATAATTAAAAATATTCTAACATTAAGTAAAGGAATATCTTGTTGGCCATTTTCAAGTGTTTTAGCAAACATAATTAAGTGACATAGCCAACAATTATGAATATGGGGAAAGCACTTTGATGAGCCATGTTTTAGACAAAAATGAAAATATGCTCTTATTTATTCAATGTGGGTGCAAGCCATCTACCTATAAGGAAGTTGTAAGAGAATAAGTTAAGTGTTTTTTCTAAGTGTTCTATGCCAAGGGTTGTGTGAGAACAAAGACCAAAAATATTTTATTCATCTTATCTCTCACAAGAAACAAAGACAAAAGGAATCAAAGTATTTGAGAGGTTAATACCTACTGCTGGAAATTTTATGGCTGCTATTCTAGATTTATGATCCTACCATTTTTGTTGTGAACTAAAATAGTGCAACAGCACACTTCAAGGTGAGCTCAAGACTGGATATTGCACTCTTAAAGAATTGAAAACTACCTTCAATCCGGGTAGGTTTTCTTACTTGTAATTTAGTTTAATTAACATATGATCATATAGAAATATATGTGTATGATTATATTGATTAAGTGTAATATGTATATGATACTTTCGCTGCATGTAATAAAATTTAAAATTATACGTATACTTTATTAATCACACATTCACTTAACAAGTGTAACCCCCTATCACTTATGATTTCCTTTGGGGTGTTATGCCTTGTAAAAATATTTTTCTTCAAGAACCTCAACACCATTTTGGCATCATTTGTGGGAAGTGAAACTGCTTCCACCCACTTAAACACACAGTCAACTGCCACTAATATGTATTTGTTCCCAACAGATGAAATGAAAGAACCCATAAAGTCAATACCCCAAACATTGAATACTTCTACTTCCAAAATGCTTTGTAAGGGCATTTCTTACTTTCTTGAAATGTTTCCAATCCTTTGACACCTATCGCACCTCATGACATACATGTTGGCATCCTAGAACAATGTTGGCCAATAGAATCCACATTGTAACATTCTCACTATTGTCTTATTACAACTAAAATGTCCTCTATACTCTAAATCATGACAATGGTGCAGTACACTCTTTACTTCCTCTTAAGGCACACATCTCCTCAACAACTGATCTGCACACTACCTAAACAAAAATGGCTTATCCTAATAGTACCTCTTCACATCATGTAGGAACCTTTTTTTTGCTGAAAAGTTAAGACTGGAGGCACTATACCACATACAAGAAAATTCACATAATCCGTATACTATAGCAATTAAAGGTTTTGAGCTGCCAAAAGTTGTTCATCAGAAAAGGTTTCCTTAATCCAATCTTTAACTTTCTCTTCGCCTTCTAACCTAGATAAGTAGTTAGCTACATAATCTTTAGTCCCTTTTTATCCTGGATTTCTAAATCAAACTCTTGCAACAACAACACCCATCCTTATTGGCAATAAAATATTTAATGTCTGCATAATCCATGTACATAACCACCTTCACTCTAATCAACTAAGACCTAAATTTATCAAAGGCAAATATCACAGCTAAAAGCTCTTTCTCTATAGTAGTATAGTTCACTTGTTCTTCATTTAGGGTCTTGCTTGTATAATAAATAATGTGAAATACTCGTCCTTTTCTCTAGCCAAGCACTGCACCCACAACTATATCACTAGCATTACACATCAACTCAATTGGTAGATCCTAATCTAGTGCTATGATGATAAAGACTTAAATGAGTTTTTTCATTAGCGCTTCAAATGCTTCTAAACAAGCATTACCAAAATAGAACTATACATCTTTCTCCAACAAATTACAAGTGGGCTTGAAAATCTTAGAAAATTCTTTAATAAACCTCTTGTAAAAATCTACATGGCTAAGAAAACTTTGAACTCCTTTCACATTAGTAGAGGGAGGCAATTTCTTAATAGTCAAATTTTTTGCCCTATCAGCCTCTATACCTCTAAATGAGATTTTATGGTCTAAGACAATGCTTTTCTTGACCATAAAATGAAATCTTTTTGAATTTAACATCAAACTAGTTTCTTCACATCTTTTCAATACAAATGCTCAGTTATTCAAATATAAATCAAATGAATCACCCAAAATGGAAACATCATCCATGAATACCTCCAAGAAATGCTCAACAATGTCTAAAAAGATCGCCATCATGCACCGATTGAAAGGTGGCTGGCATATTGCATAAACCAAATGGCATCCTCGTGAATGCAAAGGTGCCATAAGGACATATGAATGTGGTCTTCTTTTGGTCTTCTAAGGCAATTACAATTTGATTGTAGCCAGAATACCTATCTAGAAAATAGAAGTACTCTTGTCTAGCTAGTCTATCTAACATCTAATCAAGGAATGGAATAGGGAAATGATCTTTCCTAGTGTCTTTATTAAGTTTCCAGGAGTCCAAGCAAATTCTCCATCCAGTCACTATCCGTGTAGGGAGCAACTCATTATTTTCATTCTCTACTATAGTGACTTCTCCTTTCTTTGGTATATATTGTACTGGATTAACCCAAGACTATTCGAGATAGGGTAAATGATTCCCACATCTAACCACTTAATAATCTCCTTTTTAACCACCTCTTTCATCACCAAATTTAATCTTCTTTGTTGCTTAATTGTAGGTTCGTGGTTTTTCTCAAGTAACACTTTGAATGTCGGCTATAGTCTAACCCAATGCTCTCTCATGCTCTTAGAGTACTCTAAGCAACGTTTCCTCCTAAATCTCATTAAGCTCAGCTGAAATAATGACAGAAAGTATAAAAGAGTTACCAAGATAAGCATACCGCAAATGACTCATCATGGCTTAAGCTTTAAAGTGGGTGGCTCCCCTATAAATGGATTAAATTTTGACTCCTTCATCTTTAATTTCTTTAATGGTTTAGTTTTTTATCTTATATTACCAAGATTACGTGTAGGTCCCAAAGCCTTCATATATGCCTTTGCTTCATTAGTCTTTACATCATCATCATAAACAATAACATTCTGTTTACGCTCAAAATATAATATGGCTATCGCAGTATAGATTGAGGTATCGATCCCACGAGGAATCTTTTGAAAAAATAGGTTGGTGAAGTAAAATATTAAAGCAATAGCAAAAGAGAAAATTAATTAATTGGTATAAGTGGATGAGATAAAATTGCCTATGAATTGAGGAAAATGTCTTATGATGATGCAAGCAAGGCTTCAAGAATCACAATTATGCTTTATAAATCTACTATACACTTTGATTCAATGTTTATAACTCAATTGAAAGTTTCACATCCCAAACAATCAATCGAAAGTATGTAAAATATAGCACATTTGATAACACATGTATTTGATATGACTAAACGTTTTGCAAACAATAACACAAACCATGTTCATTTATATAAGTTATCTAAGATCGACAATAGATCATTTTGACAATATTGTAATAAAAGATCAACTTGAATATCAAACAATTATTGTCTTTACATGTTATCCAAGATCGACAATATATCGATTGACAATATTGCAGAAAAAAAATAAAATGTAAAACAATGTAACCAATAACAATTATAATTCAACAAGAATCACATAAAGAAAGTATAACTGAAAATATATGAAACACGAGAATTATAACCTCTGGATTATATAAAATAAAATAGATAAGAGTTTAGGCACAACCAAACTTGCAAATATTTATAGCTCTTGACAAAGAATCAAAGCATAGAAGTAAGTTTATTAAACATAAAAGTTCATGTCTTAGCCTTGTCAAGAACTCTAACCTAGATTATAATTCATGTTAATAAGAAGAAAATAAGAGAGAATTATCTAATGTTGAAAATGTCCTAAGAGTGTCCTTATATAGGCAATGAATGGAAATATGTTTAGTGTGACTTTAATCTTTAATAGTTTAGGCCAACCACTCATTCACCTACTTGCAGATTTTTTTTTATAATGAAAATGATCGATGTAGCCTTTTTGGCTGACATAAAAGTTATATAATTTTGTCTCTTCTTTCCATAGCCACTAGGTTCATGCAATTTGGATGAGTATCCAATGAGATATAGGCAAAATGCCAAAGATATGTTAGATTTCGGCCAACAACCCTTTTACCCATTTGTAATACAATTTGGTCTATGATAACAGCTGATTTGGACTTTACCATCAACATAAGAGTTGTTGATAATTAAGTCAGTATTTTAAAAATTCAAGAATTATACCAATTAGGTATGTATTTTGTAAAATACGGTCTAAATACGTAAGTTGGATCAGGCTAAGCAGAAGTTGTAACCCAATTCTATTGTATCTCAATTTTTGGCCCATAACATGTTGGCTTTAGCTTTTTAACTATTCTTCAAGTTTGTGTAAGATTTAGTCATGTTACTCCAAGTTCAATAATTTCTTCATTTTGATTTCTAAATTGAGAGTTATATCTATTTTACCTAAACCTATGCAAATAACATTCATTAATCACAATTTAAGGAAAACACTTTATTTCAAGCTAAAAATACTAAAATACTAAAATTAGTGACATTAAATGGTGACTGAATCGCTTAATAAATATGAATTTTCATGTGTTCATCACATTCTCAAGAGTATCCTCAATAACATTCACTCTAAGGTTGTTTTGATTTCTATTGAATACCAAATACAAAGTTGTCTCCGTGCAATGACCATTAAGATGGTTGTCCTAGCATAAGTCACAAGTAACTAGCTAGCTTCTAACTGAATTCACTCCTAAAGCATCCACCTTCTTGGTAAAAAAGCTAACCTGAGCTATCAAAGATGTTAGAGTATCTAACTTATGTAACCTAGCTACCTTTCTTGGGTTCACCCTCTCAGTTAGCCACTGATAACTATTGGCTGCCATTTCTTCCAACAAATCATAACCCTCATCAGTAAACTATTTCATCAAAGTACCTCAAGCTGCTACATCCACAATTGTCCTCAACTAACCCGCAAGCCCTTTATAAAAAGTTTGCACCAACAACTATTTAAGAACTCTGTGATGATTCTTGGTCACTTTCTCAACATATCCTTAAACGTTTCCAGGGCCTCATATAATGATTCTTGATCATGTTGACCAAAAGAGGTAACGTTATTCCTCAATTTAGCAGTCTTGGTAGGTGGGAAACATTTAGCTAAATTTTGCATGCCAAATGATCCCACTAATAATTTATCCAGAAGGCAACAACATTAACTAACTTTTGGCCTTATCCTTAAAGGCAAATGGAACAACCTCAACAGATAGCATTATCTGAAACTCCATTGAATCCAAAGGTGTCATAAATTTTCAAGAAGTTTATTATGTGTTTCTTCGAATCATCATTTAGAAGCCCCCCAAATTGAACTAAATCCTTAAGCATTTGAATGGTACTAAGCCTGATCCCAAAGTTGTTTGCATTAATAGTAGGTCTCCTAATGGTTGAATTGATTCCATCCACCAATGGTACTGTGGTACTGTATACTCTCTCAAAGTCCTTGGATTGTTCTTCAATAATGTGGGTACATTGCTTTAATCTTCCATGTTTGCCCTTTGTAATTGCTCTCGACGGATCATTCGGAATGTTCTTTTAATTTCAGGATCTAAAGCAATCAAATCAAGACTATGAGCTCTCTACATACACTAGAGTGTTAACCTAAAAACGCAATATAAAGCAAACAAGTAAACAAGCAAAAATAAAAGTCCAAATTAAAAACAAGATGAACTAGAATTAGTATTAAAAGAAAATAAAGTAACACTAGTCCCCGGCAACAGCGCCAAAAAACTTGGTGGTGATTTTACGATGTGAATATTTATCCTAAGTGCAAGTGCAGGGTATCGCAAATAAGTAATAAAGGGTGAAGGGTATCGATCCCACGAGGACTAGTAGTTTGCTATATTCAAGTATTAAAATTGATTTTCCTATTTTTATTCAAACAAATTGATTCAATTAAGAATGAAATTAATTACTAAATTAACAACTAAGTAAGGAAGATACAAATTCCAACACTCTCAATGATAAATGAAGTCTAGGATGCATAATTATCTCTTAACTCAAGCTTGTTATAGATATGATTTCAATGACAATCCTTTAGTTAATTATTAGTCACAATACTAGGCTCATCGCAAGCCTGTTTTGATGGTCAAGTGATAATACCCCACTTAACCTAATATCTATAATCCTATGATATCGAGATTAAACAAAATTCATTAAGTTCAAGTTGTCTTAACCATGCATGCCAACTAGGTATATTCCTATACTAATTAAAACTTGTAGATGCTTATCTATAATCATACATCACTTTAACCTAGGCTATTCATTGAGATTCTTTTTCCAAGTTTACTCAATAAGTACAAGTTTATATATAATATTGACAATTAAAAATGCAAGCATTAAGTACCAATATAATGAATAAAAATAAAGCTCATGCATTCAAAGTTGAAATATTTACAAACACATGGTTAAGTTCAAGTCTACAATCCTAAACAAATGAATTTAATTCAACATAATGAAATCAAGAAATAGATTACAAGATAAAATATAATGAAACCAAGTTTAGATCAACAAATACAAAAATGAAGTTCAGATGATCTTCCAAAGCATTAGCTCCAATACTTCTCTTATAAGTAATAACCTCCCTTGATGATGTTAATCCTTTTTCAAGTGATTTTTAAGTTTTGAAATGTGCTTCTTTGTAGTTTAAAGGTGAGATTTTTGACCAAGAACGTGCTCTTTAAATGCTGAGATAAAGGTGAAATGTCCTCCTATAAAAATTCAAAAGAGTTTCTTTATATAGTGTAGAAAATAACCGTAACACCGCAACATTTTCCTTTATAATGCAGGGGTATTGCAAGCTACATGTATGAATATTACGGCATTAAGGTTAGTATCGGTGAGTCATTTTGGCACTACTACATTACATAACTAGTGTTAGGGCGTTGACAAAATGGCTCAGCTGTATTACCTTTCAACGTTGGGGTATTGGGGATCTTGAAAACTTCCTACCTTTTACGCAGCTCGTCCTCTATGCCAATGCTACGGCATCCAAATTCTCATAAATGCTTAGGCATTCAATACTCAAGGCCTCAGTATTCATCCTGCATGGATGAACACCAACGCATTTTCTTTTGGAATGCAGGCGCGTTCATTGCTTTTATACACTTCAATCTCTGAATTTCTGCTCTTTGGCCTTCTTTTTACTACTTTTTCTCTTCCTTTAGTCCATTCACATGCTTGTCTTGAAATTTCAATATAAGTATGCATAAATATAACACAATTACTCAAAAATGACAACAATAAAAGTTAAAATGAGGAAATAGTGTATATCCATTTTACACTTATCAATGGCTCAAGTACATAAAGAAACTAGCTTGGTCGGGCTAAATAGTAAGCCCCAAAGAAAGGAGTCGTCTATACCCCGAGGTCTTATAGTATCCACACAACACATCTAGACAAACTCTTATAGCACCAACCTATTGGATCTAATATACGTATGGTGTATGCATGTGCAATTGTGTCTATTGCCTAAATACGTATCATATACGAATTAAAATCTGACGAAAGCGTGAAATTTGCAATAAATACAATAAATAAAATATATTAATCGCATAAAATATTTATAGTGTAGAGAACTCACCTCAATGTGTAACGTTATACACGTATTTTCTCGGAGTCCGCATGGAGACCAACTCGTGTGCAGCTCTAGTCACCAACACGGTGGGTTTTGTGAGCTAGAACAACAGCTCTATATTTAGTCTGAGATTAACTCTTAATCCCCAAAATGGTCGGGTGTGTATTAATATCTTTTTCTTCAAAAAGATAAGAAATGGAGAATGTGAAGCAATCAATCATTACTTCAAATGGAACCATAGAGAAAAATGAAACAATTTCATTTTTCTTTTTTTTTTCTTTTCTTCTTGTTCTTCTTCTTCTCCGTTTCTTTCTTCTTCTTTCTCGGCCATTTTGGCCAACACACCAAAATTCTAATTTCAATCTCTCTTTCTCTTTATATATCTAATATATAATATATATTATATAATAATAATAATAAAATACTGATGGGTGCCAACTATTTGGCACCCAAAATATAATATTATTATATATATAATATCTTATAATATAATATAAAAATATATTATATAATATAATAAGAGAGATATTTTAATTATTTAACAATTAAATAATCAAAGTGAGAAATAACTATTTTACCCCTCATGAATAGTTACCAAGTTTACCCCCTAGTGGGTCCCATCAAATCCCACACTTGGGAAAACTAAACCGAAGGTCCATAATATGCTATGTGTCATAATATAATTAGTAAATAATAATTATTAACTAATTAATGTATTTAACACTTAAATACAGACAAGCACGCATTCCCGTGGAATTGCTGAATATTGTGGATTAAACAATTTAATCTGGCATGCTGCCCCAGTGGACAACGAGTACACTCCATATCGCGAGACTCCCTAGGTCCTACGCCTGATTTTTCAAATGAAACTATTCTATGAGTCCGTGAGCAATGCCGCACGCACACGTCACGGATATACAAATCAGCGCGTTGAACCATGCAAGTTGAGGTTACAACGCATACTATAGTCCTTCCGTCATGATATCTTGGATGTGCGGGGATATAGATTATCATCGTCAAATTCCCTAGTACTCATCCATATCTTATCTCCAGACTCGTATCTCACTGAACAATATATGCAAACTCTAATGCCATATTGTTCTACCCTGACGAAACTCCTTCCCAGGATTGATACTTGTGGTAACAAAATTTTTTTAGATATAGTCTCGAAGCATCTGGATATCGAACTCCCTATACGAGCTGACGGATCCTGTATCTGTACACACTGGACTCCATAAGCATCGGACCATACCCAACGTCACCCAACGGTCACACCATAAAAGGTCTGTGACATGCATGGAACCAAAGTACAGTGGATCACTTACAAGCCCACCATGGCACTCAAGTCAGAGGACCACGTATACTACTCAACTTGAGAGGACCCTCCGTTGACGGCTTATATAGGATGTCTATCAGAGGCCCTCGTGAGTTTGTCTCATTTCTAGTCCTAACTGAATACCCATATGTCAATACGAGCTTCAAGCTCATAGTCGGTTAGGAACGACCATCTATACCCTAAAGGTATGACATATGCTGATCTATATTAAAAGTATCCACCGACAAACCCGTATCTGCAGCAATAGATCAAGGACAATTATTCGAGAACATACTTGCGCAACTTGCATTTTTTGGCACCCGATTGCAACTCTTGCAACTATGCAGTTACTAGTATATTCCCAAGTCTATGTCTCATTACAGACAAGGCTGTAACTCTTGGATATATTGAGTATTATAACCAGCTAACACTTAGCTGTGCTAATATTTAGCAATTATATATCTCAGCATGGCTAATTATGAGCTCTTATCTAAACTCTTTTAGATCTGATCCAAACTCCTTCAGATCTATAATGTCTATAACGTTACATTGTATGGTACCATATAGATTGGTATTAACGATTTAATGGGAATGTACACTTTTATAAACACACAAGTATATATACATTTTGGGATGGTATATAAGCACCGACCCTAACAATCTCCTACTTGCTATAGTGTCATTCCTGATGGCATCTCATACACATCGACTCTACATGTTTTATAAACACTTTTCAGAGTCATGGCCTTAGAAAGTGGATCCGCTAAATTATTTATAGAACACTTCTATCAATAATGTGTTCTATAAATAATCACATCTCCTTCAGCCAAGATCTCTCTAGTCATGTGAGACTTCTCTCAACATAATTAGAGTACTGATGTCCTCTTGGCACGTTGGCTTGTACTATGGCCTTGGTTTATCATAAATTTATGTGATAGGATTCATCTGTCTTGAAATTCTTCCAAGGCTAGCGATAAACTTACAATTCCTCATTGTCGCTTTCGCTGTGTACTTATAGGTCTGCAGTGAATCGCAATATGGTACAATTCCAAATCACTTAGTACCATAGAGAATCAGTACATTCCCAGATGTAGATCTCTATCATTTAAGTCAAATTAAAAGTCTGACTCCGTGCATCTTCTCATTTGTAAGTTGCTTTCTCCATTCTTTGAGAAACTTATCCTTTCTACCCTCAAGGTACCTTAGGATATGTTTGACTATCATCAAATGGTAGTCACCTGAATCAGAATGAACTCGGATTATAACTCTTACAGCCAAACTGATCTCAGGTCTCATACACATTATAGCATACATCAATCTCTGAAGAGATGATGTATCTGATGCATCAGACACTCTAACTTTTCTCATCTTCCATCTGAAGAGACATTCTCCTCTAAAGATGAACACCAGGTCCAAAAGATACGTTGACTATCTCATAGTTAACTAACTGTACCTATTTAGATGCTATTGATGTGAAATGATTTGGGAGAGTCTTATCAGCTTCCTAACTCTATCTCTATAAAGCTTTATACCTAATATAAAGGAAGCCTCTCATAAATTCTTTATGGAAAAACACTTTATCAGTTACTTCTAACTGATTATAACATACTGACATCATTCTTAATGACCAGTATGTCATCAACAAAAAGCATCAAAAAGACTATCATACTCCTAGTGACCTTTCATGCACACTAGATCAGAAGTCTGACTAATCGTAAAACCTTCAAGCTATTCTATGAATATCTCTTACTTAAGGTATTCATTCCGGAACACCTTCCTTTACATTCATCTACCAAACTTCAAAGTCATAATATGCTGCAAGAGCCAATAAAAGTCTAATTGACTTTAACATCAATATTGGTTTAAAGGTTTCCTCTTAATTGATCTCAAATCATTGAGGATTACCTTTCTAGAACTAATATAGAGCCTAGAAGGTCTCTATCTTCCATATGGCTCCCACTACCTCTTTGTAAACTCTTTACAATCAATGAGAACAATTCTCACAGGTAGCTTAACCAAGTGTCAGACTTGATTCTAATGTATATAGTCAATATTTATTTTCATGGCTTCTTGCTTCCCGAATGATGTCTAACATCGACTCCTTATAGGTCAGTGATGATTTTCTTCTACCAAGAAAACTCCAAGTTCACCTTCAAGTATCATCCATACCTAAAAGGTGACCTAGACATCCTTTCTGACCCATTTAGAGGTGTGCTAAAAGGCCACTGCTTAATTAAGTCAGAGTTCTCATCCTTGGTTCATAGATTTCTAGATTGACTTCACCAAGCTCAATCTTTCTATGATTCCTACGATCCATGAGAAACTCTTCCTCAAAGATAGCAGTATACCGAGAAACGAACACACTTCGCTTCTCTGAATCATCGAACTAGTATCCTATTTGATTCACAGGATACCTAATGAACCTATACTTGTACCTCTTGGGTGTTATCTATCTTGCTAAATAACTCTTACAAAATAAGATACTTTGCTACGTAACTCTTACGTAAGCAGGACAACCCCAAGTCTTAACTAATCTAAGATACGGCTTTCTTCCTTTCTGTATCTCATACATAATGGAAGGAACAGCTTCTGATGGAACTCTACTTAATAAGCAGTTTTATTTAGAGCAGATACTCACAGATATAGATCGGGTAACACTCATTATCTATCGAACCATATCTAATAAATTTTGATTCCTCCTCACCAAAACATCATTATGTTATAGATTACCCGGAGGACTATAATGAGTGAGAATCTCATTCTTTCTTAAACAAACGAAGAACTTGCTATCAATGTATACACTACCTCGATCTAATCGAATGGATATGATGTACATTCTGGTACGGTCATCTCCGTGAATACATTATTCATAAATTGGTTAAGTCTTTATGGTCAGATCAAGAATCTAACCATCCTTAACCAAACGGATAAGCATCTCATGCCTATATGACTTAAATTTAAATACCACAGCTCCGTATCATTTAAGGATTCCGATCTACAGACATTTTTAATTTTGTATATAATGTCGATTAATTAACTGATATTCAGCTAATAAAACATTATATTTATTATGCAATTCAACTATTGAATTGCATACAAGAAGTAAGTCAAGTTGTCCAACAACTTGGACTTGCAAGAAATCACCATATCTAACTCTTAACATTACTTCTTCAAACTGTTGCATTTAAGTCTCTCTCAATCCCTGCAACATATTGCAAACATGAAAGTGACATACAATATCTCATACCTAGCTTGAGTTGGCATCATATGCCTTAGAAATATCTATGTGTGACAAACACAAACTTGTGGGAGTCTTTCTAATAATTATAAGGCTTCTAGGGTAGAGGGATTTCCAATACCCAACCTTATTGTATTGGAAACACTTTCTACCTACACACTCTCTTGTTGATCTTTAGATAAATATTGCCTCTGAGAATTGATCCTGGGTATCTGCTTCATCTTCTTTACCTCACACATATCTTTTTTACCTCACACATCTGGTCTCATCAGATATACTTGGAGTAAAAGATGAAGCACTCTAAACAAAGAGGGTCACACCCTCTCTATTCTATCCTCTAGAGAAGTGTCATCAAAATTACCTTACGGCAAACTCTGATCAACAATAAATCTAAATTTTTTGAATCCAGAACACTTCTGAGATTCATCTACCGGTCAGAGTAATTCCTAGTACCCCCAGTAGGGCTCTCATTGTGGTTACCAGCATAGAAAAATTAATTCTTAGTTTATAATACAGACTGATAACTCTTATCACTGCATCTCATAAACTCTGATTTATAATGTAGATTGATAACTTTTATCACTACATCTCATAAATCTACACATGCAAAATAAAATTCAAAACACTGTTTAAAAGTACTGTAGGTGTGAACAGTGAAATTACTGTTTATGTTCTACTGTTCAACTGAACAGTACGCCGCCACGGCGCCAGCCCCCTAGCGCTGTAGCGCCCAGTACTTTTCCTTTGGCATACCTATTTTAATACTTGAAACGCGCCATTTACACTGGGCCTTTTGCATCCATTCACTCAAACAACACCCAAATATATCATAAATAACTCTGATTCTATTTTATTAGATCTAATATACGTATGGGTGTATGCATGTGTAATTGTGTCTATTGCCTAAATACGTATCATATACGAATTTAAATCTGACGGAAGCGTAAAATTTGTAATAAATACAATAAATAAAATATATTAATCGCCTTAATATATTTATAGTGTAGATAACTCACCTCAACATGTAACGTTATACACGTATTTTTTCAGAGTCCGCATGGAGACCAACTTATGTACAGTTTTAGTCACTAACACGGTGAACTTGATGAGCTAAAATAGCATCCCTATATTCAGCCTGGGATTAACTCTTAATCCTCAAAATGGCCGGATGTGTGTTTATATCCTTTTCTCCAAAAGGATAAGAAATGGAGAATATGAAGCAATCAACTATTGTTTCAAATGGAACCATAGAGAAAAATGAAACGATTTCATTTTTTCCTTTTTTTTTCTTTTTTTTTTTTCTTCTTCTTCTCCTTTTCTTTCTTTTTCTTTGTTTCTTTCTTCTTCTTCTTTCTCGGCCATTTTGGCCAACACACCAAAATTCCAATTTCAATCTCTCTTTCTCTTTATATATCTAATATATAATAATATCATATCTAATATAATATATATTATATAATAATAATAATAATAATAATAATAAAATACTAATGGGTGCCAACTATTTGGCACCCAAAATATAATATTATTATTATATATATAATATCTTATAATAAAATATAATATAATATAATAAAAAAGATATTTTAATTATTTAACAATTAAATAATCAAAGTGAGAAATTATCATTTTGCCCCTCATGAATAGTTACCAAGTTTACCCCCTAATGGGTCCCACCAAATCCCACACTCGGGTAAACTAAACCGAGGGTCCACAATACGCTATGTGTCATAATACAATTAGTAAATAATTATTATTAACTAAATGATGTATTTAACACTTAAATACAGACACGCATACATTCCCGTGGAATTACTGAATATTGTTAGATTAAACAAATTAATCTGGCATGCTGCCCCAATGCACAACAAGTACACTCCATATCGCAGACTCCCTAGGTCCTACACTCGATTTGTCAAATGGAACTATTTCATGAGTACGTAAGCAATGCCCCACGCACACGTCATGGATATACAAATCAGTGCGCTGAACAAGCAATTGAGGTTACAACGTATAGGTATAGTCCTCCGTCATAATATCTTGGATGTACGGGGATATAGATTATCACCGTCAAATTCCCTAGTGCTCATCCATATCTTATCTCCAGACTCGTATCTCACTGAACAATATGCACAAACTCTGATGCCATATTGTTCTACCCTGACGAAACTCCTTCCCAGGATTGATACTTGTGGTAACAAAAATTTTTTAGATATAGTCTCGAAGCATCTGGATATCGAACTCCCTATACGAGCTGACGGATCCTATATCTGTACACACCGGACTCCATAAGCATTGGACTATACCCAGCGACACTCAGCGGTCACGCCATGATAGGTCTGTGACATGGGTGGAACCAAAGTATGGTGGATCACTTACAAGCCCATCGTGGCACTCAGGTCAGAGGACTATGTATACTACTCAACTCGAGAGGATCCTCCGTTGACGGCTTATATAGGATGTCTATCGGAGGCCCTCGTGACTCTATCCCATATCTAGTCCTAACTGAATACCCATATGTTAATACAAGCTTCAAGCTCACAGTCGGCTAGGAATGACCATCTATACTCTATAGGTACGATATATGCTGATCTATATTAAAAGTATCCACCGACAGACCCGCATCAACAGAAATAGATTATGGATAATTATTCGAGAACGTACTTGTGTAACTTGCATTTTCTAGCACCCGATTGCAACTCTTACAACTATGCAGTTACTAGTATATTCTCAAGTCTATGTCCCATTACAGACAAGTCTGCTACTCTTGGATATGCTGAGTATTATAACCAGCTAACACTTAGTTATGCTAATATTTAGTAATTATATGTCTCAGCATGGCTAACTATGAGCCTTTATCTAAACTCCTTTAAATCTGATCCGAACTCCTTCAGATCTATAATATCTGTAACGTTACATTGCATGGTACCATATAGATTGGTATTAACGATTTAATGGAAATGTACACTTGTATAAATACACAAGTATATGTACATTTAGGGATGGAACGTAAGCCCCGACCCTAACACAACCAACCCCGATCAAGACCTAAAATAATTGAGTTTCCAGATTTGACAAGTCAAAACTATAAACTGAAAGACTCATATTCCCCATCCAAGGGTCCAGCACCAATGGGCTAGGTCTCAACACTTTAGCCCAGACTAATCAAATATAGACTAGAAGAGGAAAGCCCATCTACATGCCCTCAATTGAGAACATACTTGGGATCTAGGATTAAACCTCGATGAGGTAACTCGTGCTTACTCAAACACGTTGAACCTCAAAATGATTAAAGGAAATACATTTAAAATGAAAAATTATTCTGACATCTTTGAAAATTGTTGAACTTCATCTAACCATTGAAGGAAATACTCAAGAGTACAATTTCCCTCAAATAATCGAATGACATAAACAATTTACAATGAAAATATGCCATGAATTCTTTTTTCTTGATTTTTTTCACAAGATCTTTATTCTCACTATTTTTCTCAAACTCTCAACAATGTCTCTTTTTTGTTTTTTCTAATAAGGCTCAGATTAGACAAAGGAGACAATGACACTCTCGATGGCAATGATAGTAAGATCCAACTTTGATGAATGTTGGTTTATTGAGGGTAAAAAGAAGCATTCATGTTAGCAATTATTTGGGTGAATTTTGGCGATTTTAGGCAAAGAAAATAGGTGAGATTTGTTGAGTAGTTATGGAGATCCTTTTGGGAACTTAGATTGGTGGTGATGGCTACTGAAATAATAGGATAAATAAGGCGATGACCGAACGAATTAGAGGCTTTGATATGGACTACTTTAGTGATGAGAGGTGGTGACGTTGCTAAGGCTTGGTTCACTGAAAATTTCTAAGTAGGATAGCATGGTTGACAAGCTGAGTTGGCAGTTGGGGGAATGGTGTTAGGCAATGACAATGTCGGCTTATAGTGGTTAGGGTTTTAGTTTTTTTTTTTAAAGTCATAGATTATTTTCTTTTTTTGGAGGGGGGTTGAAATTTTTTTTAATGGAAATGATTGTATTGGTGAATGTTTAATGGCCTAGAAAAGTTAATTTAACACAGAGGTATATACGACTGCTCTAACACCACTTGACACAGAGAGGGTAGCAAAAGCAAGGATAGATAAGTATTTCAATCGAAAATGTAAGTTTCTTTAAATTGAAACGTTTTGGAAAAATCAGGTTAGGCTCTCCAATCTAATACCACTTAGGTATCAACCTTAGCCATAGCACTGACACCTTTATTAGGATTTTTACATACTCTAATACCTCTATTACAAATATTTAGCACCTTAAAACCCTAAGCGCATGTGGAAGACTTCGCCCATAAGTAAAACAAGAATATAAAATATAAAACAAGGTAATAAAGATAAATAATTACACATATAAGATACAAAATATACGTGGTTTAACAATAAATGTCTATTTTCTTGATGGATCACGAGATCTTAACTTCTTTAATAAAGAACTTAAAATCACAAAACAAGAGACTCTCAATGAATACATCAATAGATGATCTCTGATAAATGATCTATCAACACTCTTTTGCGCACTTAGTACTCAAGTGCTTTCATGGCACTCTTCCACGTACTCAACACCCTAGAGATGCCTAAGCTCTCTATTCTCTCTCCTTGTTGATATATTGATGCACTAATAAGTTTACAAGAGTTTATATACACTCTAAGATGTCCCTAGAAACCCTATTTCTTTTTTGAATAGAAGTTAATGTGTTTAGGAAACTAAAAACCAACTCAAACAAATCAACTAGTCTCAAAAAGAGACTTTTTAGAAAGTGGGCATCGCAATACCATCAAGCTAGCGCCACAATGCCAATGTGACCATAATATGATGTCGTAGCACCAAGACCTAGATAAGGCCACCTCTTGCATTTTCTCAACCCTTCTCACTTTCGGCTCTTTATTTTCATCCTTTTTTCATACATCAAATGTATACTCGACCTCATGTTGACTACTAATTGGTCTCCAACTCAAAATTAAACTCAAACTCAATTTTGAATCACCGAATTTCAACAAACCCTTCTTTGATTTAAAATCTCTTCAAGAAATTTTTCAAAAATCCATCCACTCATTAACTAACGCTCAATTACTTTAGCATTGATTCTGTTAAAGTCCCAGACTTAACTCTTTTAAAGCTTGTAACTTTGGACTCCAAAGATTTTAAATGCATCTCATCTCAGGTAGCCTTTGTATTATGATCTTTAGTGTCACTCTTGACACAATCACAATCCTTCAGTGGCTTGATCTTATCCCTGTTAGCAACCTCTTTTTTTATACAATCTCTTTCGACCCCTGTCACTCTGGTGAGATAATTTCCAATGCTGTCTCTTAGTATACATCCCATCAATAATCTATGTTGAGCCACTCACAATATTCTCATTAAGCACATAGCCTCCACTGTACTTCTTACCCATATACCCTTTAAACACCTTTCAGTATTCCTTCTTTAAAAGCCACCAAGAATTTTACAACTTTAAGTCCTCCTCACATACTATTGCAGCATATCCACCCATCTTTGCTTTCTTCTTGATTATTCTTCAATCTCTATTCTCAACCATTCCTCTTGTAATTATAACCCTACTGCACTATTAGGCTTTGATCTTTTCCCTAATTCTTTCATCTTCGCACTTATGATTCATTATGGTTAAACAACTTTGCTTTATAATCTGGTTCTACAACCTATGCTCTTTAATATAGCTCTGTAACCTATGTTTTATAATTTGGCTTTGCAACATATGCTCTGCCAGACCTCAACTAGGCTCTGATACCACTTGTTGGGGAAATCAAGTTAGGCTCTACAATCTGATACCACTTAGGTATCAAACTCAGTTATAACACTAACAACTCTTGTTATGATTTTTACGCACCTTAATATTTTAATGGTTGGTATTTATCACCTTAAAACCTTAAGCGCATGTAGAAGGCTTCACTCATAAGTAAAATAAGAATATAAAAGATAAAACAAGGTAATAGAGATAACAATCAAACACACAAGGTACAAAAATATACGTGGTTCAACGACAAATACCTATGTCAACGGTAGATTAAAGGATTCTAACTTCTTTTATTTAGCTCACAAAGAACTCAAGATCATAAAGATATTAAATAAGAGACTCTCAAGGAATACATCAACAGATGAGTCTCATAAAAGATCTATCAACTCTCTTTTGCGCACTCAGCACTCAAGTGCTCTCATAGCACTCTTCCACGCACTCAAAGCCCTAGAGTTGCCTAAGTTCTTTATTCTCTCTCTTATTGATGAATTGTACGCATAATAGTGACTCGTGAACAGTGTACATAAATTGTATTATAAACAGTACCGTGAACAATGATGTGCTACAGTAAAAAAGAAATATAATCCAATACTCTAATCAATCTCTATATAAAGGCTACCTATTTCAAACATAAAGGATACACAACTTAGGGCTCTTAGAGCCACAACACATAAAAAAAATAGTAAATTTACAAAGTGATGCAAGGAGAATTCAAGAAAGTAACAGATTGCGAATTGACATATATATTGGTTTGCTTCTTGTTGTATCATGTTTATTTTATTTTGCAGCCATAATTCTCTTGTTACCATGAGCTAAATTTATTTTTTAAGGTTATTACTTCAACTCAATGTGCTTAATTGTTGGATCATTTTTATATTTATTTGAATTCAATTCTCTATTATTCAAATTATTTGTTCTTAATGCTTCATAATATCTAATCAATATTTTGATTGATTTAGCAATACTTTGATAAACTTGGAAGAAGAATCATTGTATTTATACCTAGATAATTTGATGCATAATTGTAGAGTAACGTAAGTTACATATGCATGTTTCAAATTAGGATAAGAATATGTTGGGATTTGTGCTTACGTACCATCCCTTTATGTATGAATATTTGTTTAATATTTATACTAGTATTATTATTTCATTAAATCGCTAATTATATTTATATATGGTAAGATTCTTGTAACATTTCAGACATTGTACGATCTGAAAGAGTTTAGATCAGGTCTAAATGAGTTTAGATCAGTGCTAAGAATTAGCAACGCTGAGAGTTATAAATGCTAAAAGTTAGCACTGTTAAGAGTTATCAGGTTATAAGAGTCAGCGATATCTAAAGAGTTAGAGCCTTGTCTGAAATGGGACAAAGACCTAAAAATATATTGGTAATGACGTAGTTGCAAAGAGTTGCAAATAGTGCTAGGAAATGTCATTATGTAAATATGTTCTCAAATATTATGTTCCTGATCTATCTTCACTGATGTTGGTCTGTCAGTGAATACCTTAATAAATATATAGATTGGTGTATGTCTATATCTAGATGGTCCAGATGGTTAGTCTTAGCAAACCATGAGTTTAGTGGAAGCTCGTATAGAGATACAAGTATTCAGTAAGGACTGAATATTGAACAGACTCACAAAGATCTCCAATAGACATCCCATAAAGCCGTCAATTGAGGGTTTTTCAAGTTGAGTAGTATTCGTGGTTCTTTGACCTGAGTGTCACGGTGGGATTGTGAGTGATCCACCATACTTTGGTTCCACACATGTCAGAAACCTTTCATGGTCTGACCACTGGGTGTCGCTGGGTATGGTCCGATGCTCATGGAGTCCGGTGTGCATAGATATGGGATCCATCAGCTCATTTGGGTAAGTATTATATCCTCATACTCTATAGATTGTATTTCAGAAAGTCTTATGGCCATAAGCAATAATTCCCGAGAAAAGAGTTTAACCCTATGGATAAATAATATTACAAAAGTGTTTGGGAATATTATTTATTGAAATACAATTCTAGAGATAAGCTTTCGGTGGGGCATATAGAGATTTAACGGTGTTGATCTATATCTCTGCTCTACTAGGATATAAATGATGGAGGGATTATATGAATATGTTATAACCTCAACTTGTATGGTCTAACGCGTCATTTTGTAATATCCGTAACGTGTGTGTGGGGCATCGTTCACGGACCTATGGAGGAGTTCTATATGAAAATTCGAGCGTGGACCTAGAGAAGTATCACAATATGAAGTGTACTTATTGTGCACTGGGGCAGCATAATGGATTGAACAATTTCATCCTAGAAATTCCAGCAAACCGAAAATATGTTTCGGGGTTCTTCGGGTTGTACACTTGTTTAGACTTAAATGTTAAGTATATTATTTAATTAGTTGACAAGAGTTATTAACTAATTAGATATTAATAAGTGGCACAATTTTATTCCATGAATTCAACCATTTACCATATTGGTAAAATCAAATAAGGTAAATATCAATTATTCAAATAGTTTTTGAATAATTAAATAAATATTATTTAAATAAATAAAATATGATTTTATTTATTTGTTATTTTATTCTTAAATAGAAGACATACCTAATTTGAGAAACATAAACTAAATTAAGTGGAGCACCATTTTGTGATTAATGGTTAATTTTATTAGATCATCAAAATGGCCACCAAAAATTATTTTGGTAGTTGGCCATTTAATCTAATTTTGGTGTAGCACTTGTAAAGTGTTGAGAGCACTAAAAATGGTTGAGTTTTGTGTGTGTTAACAAGTGAGTGAATGAAAATTCGCGCAAGTATTGAGAGGAAAAGAAGAGTTGATTTTGAGAGAGTTTTTCTTTGAAAGAATACTTGTAAGAAAAACTAAAAGAGAAAGAAAAATAAATCATTCTTATTTTTCTTTCAAGCAATACAATACTTTGTTGCTGGAGATTATACTGCTACTATTCTAGCTTCACAATCCCACCGGATTGTTGTGAACTAGAATTGAACAAAAGTGCACTTCAAGGTGAGCTCAAAGTTGGAGCAAAGAAATTCGAATTTGAAATCTTCATCGGAGGTCTTCAAAGGTATGTTTTCTATATTCTTAAGTTGTTAAGAATTGAAGTATATGTGTATATGTTGATTATATGATAAATTTCGCTGCCAAATTTATGTATATGATAGATGTGATTAATTTTTCAATATGTACACAATCACATGCATACACCCTAAAATACGTCAACAGAATATATCTAATTAGCATATATAGTCAATAAGATTTATTCTTAATGAATCTTAATTTATTTATGGTACCATAGGAATATAAGTATTTAGTAAATTAAGATATACTTGCTTGACTTTGGAAAAATCTTGTGAATACATTCGTGTCTTGACAAATAATAAGAATTGATGGATATAAAATATTAAAGGATTAATCTTAGAAAATATATTGAAGGATAGTAATTAATCCCGGGCTTTCTCTATCTTGTTATCTTTTTAATTTACTTAAGTTGTACCATTTATTTTTTGCACTTTTATTTTACTTAAATTTATTGAAAAATTAAGATTTGATTTTTTTTTTGAATAATTATAAGAAAGATATAATTTTAGTACTTGGTAAAAAATAAAAATTATCCATATACGTTCGACATTCGACTTTATAAGTCTCTTTATTACTTATTACGATAATGTATACTTGCATTTGATTTTAAGATATAAAAACATCGCATCACTTGTCTCAAAATAGTACTTTTCATAAAGCGGGCATTGCAGCACCAATGTAACCACGACACAACACCAAGGCTTGGAGAAGGCTTCCTTTTTCATTTTCTCGCCCCTCCTCGCTTTGGCTCTCCGTTTTCATCCCTTTCTCGTACATCCAATGCGATCTCGACCTCATGTCAACTCCTAATTGTCTCTAACTTAAAATTAAATTCAAACTCGATTTTGAATCACCAAATCCTAACTATAATAATGTTAGGAATATAAATAAAGTCTCACATTTGTTATAAATAGGAAAAATCATGGGTATATAAGGTATGAACAATATTTTCCTTGGTATTATGCCCTTTAGGATAAAGTTTAAGAGCAAATCCATTAGTGTTTAGACCAAAAGTGGACAATATCATACCAATGTGAAAATATATATGATTCATTGATCCCTACAAGTGTTATTAGAGCCATGTCCTAGAATTAGCCATGAGAAAATTCTTTGTGTTGAACGAAGATGGTGAACCCCAATTAGCTTATGATAGGATCTATGGTTGAGCTCTATTAGACATGCAGTGTGTTCTGATGCTTCATAGGAGATTTATGTAAGCAGTACTCTGGTATTTTATGTAAAACATGTGCTACAACACAGTAAAGATAAATAGCAGATTCAATGAAGTGAGGTCTTCCTAATGAGAAAGATAGATAGATGGGTGATTGTTTGAGATAAGACTCAAACTATAAGAATGGTGTGATCTTTTATTCGAATGAAGAATTATTAGGAATGCAACCAAAGCTCTACATTGGTTACAAATGAGGAATATTTTGGGTATATAGAGTATGAACTATATCTTAATTAGTATGAGACTTTTTGAGGTAAAGCTCAAAAGCAAATTTATGAGAATCTAAGCTCAAAATGAACAATATCATACTATTATAAAAATGTAGTCCAATGATCTCTACAAAACAGAGTAGTTATCATTTTACAAACGAGGCCAAATGCGTTATAGATTCAAAATAACTTATTTAAATAACAATATTTAAAGATATTTATAAATCAAGTTCTACCTAATTTCATTATAATGCTACTCAAATAAGCTAAATAACCTCAAATTTTAAATTAACTAAAATACAAAAATTTAGTAAAACGAGTTTAACTAAAATAATATATATATATATATATATAAACTCTAATCAGAACTAAAACTCTTAAATCATTCTACCTCAATTTGTAGCCATGACCATGCATATAACATACATAAAAAAAATTTGAAAAGGCTTTTCAAATCAAATCCACAAAACACTAGGTCCCAACCTTCCCAAAATTACTATTTAATCTTGCATTTGAGATTGAGATGCTTGCATAATCGACAATGAATGAAATATTGGTATTCACTTACAACTATGATATCACCACTCACCACAAATGATTTAGGGTATAGGCTTTTTTTGTCACCTTCGTGCTTGCGAAAAAAAAAAAAAAACTAAATCCTCATCTTCATTATCATTATCTAAATCCTAAGATGGGCAGGGCAGGAGAGAGAGAGACGGGGGGATGATAGTGGAAGGCGGCTGTGGTGATGGTGTTGGTGGTGGTGGGGAATGGTGATGGTGACGGAAAATATGCAAAACATGGTTACCCAATCGTATCTGTTTGGTGACCAACCGTGGGGCCAATCAAATCCCTTAATTCTCTTTTAACCCCAAATCCAATTTTCCAAATTTCTTTGACAATTGAAGGCTTAATATCTCGAATACTTTTCTTTTTTCAGCCGCCGGTTCACAGTAGCTAAGCTAACAGCTACTTCCCAATTATTTCATTTTATTTTATTATATTTTAAGAGTGCCAAATTTCTGTTTCATTATGAAAGCATGCGTTTGCAGGTGGGGGCTTTGCTTCCATTATTGTCAATTTGTCATTATTTACCCACAAGCCGCCTATGAAGTCCCCCCACCTCCTCCTCCTCCTCCTCCTCCTCCACCCAACACACACAATTCACCTATCAATTTTAGATTCTCTCTCAAATTAAATTTACCTATAAAAAGAATATTATAAATTTAAAAAATATTTATATTAATCGCTAATGAAAAAATAATAAATAATTCAAAATTAATTGATTTTTTAAAATGATAAATAAAACAAACAAAGAATATTTTTTAAATATATTAAAAAAATAGTCTCCAATGCGTTATTCGTATTTTTTTTTAGAATAATCGACACTTTATCAAAGAAATTTTTTTTTAGAATACAATCTACACTTTATCAAAGAAAATCCAATGGACACGATAACAAGCTAGGGCAGCTGGGGCTATGATGGTAAAGAAATAATTGAACGTGGTGCAATCAAAGCCATGATTTGGGAGGATTTATATTTTAAAATGATTTCTTTATCAATTCATGACTGTAAAAATATCTGATATGTTCTCATTCAACATGCAATGCAACAAGTCTAAAATGAAAATATTTTCAATGGATGTCTCTTTTAGAAAAGAAACTAAAATTTTGATGGGGCCCAAAATATCCGACAAACGCCAACCTCATGTCATGGCATGCCAAATTGATTTTTTTTTTTTTGACAAATAAATCGATTTTATATAAGGGACTGCCTTTCAACCACGTGCCTACTGTGTTGACATGTTCCACGTATTTTATCCCGGAAAGAAGAATCAATAGACTCATTCAAAATTCAGGAGAACTAAAATCCACGAGGAAAATTCAAATAATATATATATATTATAACGTGGAATGGTGCCCTGGAATATAACATAAAAATTAAGGTAAATATGTCATTTTACAATGATACTACTAAGTTTTAACTGAATTTGAGTTACGTCAGTATATTGAACATAATTGTGAAAAATAACTAGGCCCAATTTAAAGGACAGCCAGAAAAATCTACCAAATACATCTGAGATGGCCAAACGTGATGTCAAAGGAAGTAGTCAAGCACAGCACATTCTAGACTACATGGTTGTCAATATCATTAAAATAATAAATAGGTCCCATTACATTCATACAAACATTATATTCAAATTACTAAAATTTTACATGATTCAAAAATACCCTATTGCCAAAATCTCTTGATAATAATTACACTCCGTAAATAACAATTTATCGGACAAAATTTGCTATTAGATTTACCCCAAGCCATGGGCCCGCGCTTGGTGGCTTAGTATCGGAACCCTCGGAACAAAAAATATATTTTACCGACAAGCCCCCGATATATCTTGAATGATTAAGCAGACCTCACAACCCAAAAAGACATGTGGAAATTCTATTCTTCCACTAAAAAATCGTCAACGTCAAACTCACTAAAATCTTCTTTCCCAAACGATTTTCTCGACAACGCAAAATCAGGCAGACTTAACGGCATATCAAACCCGAACCCGAAAACGTCAACATCACCGTTACCGTAACCCAAACAGTTATCATCAAACATAGTGAGCTCTTCATAACGGAGAACTGACGTAGGTGATGACGCCGAACTAATATTGGGCGAGTCAAATGATTCAACACTAGATCGTTGACCGTCGACCCCAGATTCTATTAACACAGGATTTGGAAAGTTAGTTACGGCGTTAGCACCCTTTAGTTTCACGGCAGCTTTATCGTAAACAGTAGCAGCTTCTTCAGGAGTATCGAAGGTGCCAAGCCATACCCGTTTTCTCCTCGTGGGGTCCCGGATCTCGGCGGCCCATCTTCCCCAAGGTCTCTGGCGAACTCCCCTGAACTTTTTCCGGCAAGTGACGTCACTTTCCGGCGTTTCAAACCTCGTGGTTCTATTGGCGACTTGCTTTGTTGAAGTAGCAGTAACAGGCCGGGATGACGTTGACAGTTGATTGAGATTGATTTGCCTGACGTGTCTCTTAACTCTTCGAACATACTTGTGTTGTCGAGGTCGATGTTCTTGCTCATCGTCGCTGGAAGAATCAGTGGCGTCGGCGTCGGTGATGATGATTCTGACAAGTTTCTGAGGAGAGTGATGAGGTAGATAGTTTATGGGCTTGTCTGTAGTGACGACATGTTCAGTAAACTTGATCATGGTGATGGTGTGTTGTTGGGACAAAAGAGAGCAGATCCACGGGCTTTTAGATGAGTTTTGTGTGATGATGAGTAAGTCAACACATGAGAGTAAAGATGCATGTAATTAGACTTGTGTTCTTGTTTTTAAAAGTGAAAAAGAAGATGAGTTGAGACTTGAGAGACAGAATGCTACTACTGGCAATTGGGATGATTTTAGTGAGTTGTGAGACCTTAAGAATTTGTGTTGAGAATTGCCATTTATACCAAAAGAAAAAAAAAAAGGGAGAGAGAGAGAGAGAATCTGGGGAAGGGAACTGGACAGTGAAGACACGGAGACAAAAGTAGAAGCCCAAGAAGCAACTTCTTCTTGTTGTTTTCTTTTCAAATAATACTAATAATTTTCTTTTATTTTCAGTGAGGGGTGAGGGTGAGTGGCAGGAGATTGGCTTAATATATGAAGTTGCCTAAGGAAAGAGAGTTAAACTTTTGGCGGGAAAGAGAGAGAGTGTATTCGTGTTATGGGAATAGCGAGACAAAGAAAGGACAGGAAACAGAGTGAAAGTAGGAGGAAACGAAGGAAGGTATAAATAAATGTAGAAGATGGAAGGACTGAAGCAGAAATCTCAAAATGGCAAAATATCAGCAATATTCCTAATGTTTTACCAAATATTGTTTAGATATTCGAGTTTCACAAATACAACATTGAGATGTTTGTCGTAGCATCAGTAATATCCATAAGCACTAGATTCTGTTAAATAAAACTATCAACATAAGGATAATAAAATAATTGCATGAGGGAGCAACATCCCAATAAGTTTTTCAGTATTTAAACCATTAAGGGTAAGGGAGGCCAAATATGTATTTACGAAACTAGCTGAGTGATCAAATGATATTGTTGTAAAAATGAGGGACAAAAAAAATATTTACCCAATGTCATGTCAAGCATTAAGTGTTGGGTGGGTCATCTTCAATCGACGGAGCCGAGACGGGAACAATGAATCCAGGTCCAGCTGCCTCAATTGACGTGTCAAATGTGTAATAGTTATTTTGCCCATATATTATTGAAATACTAGGTAAAATATTCGAACAGTCTACTCAATTCTTATTTGCATATTGATATGAAATGGGCAGGCCGAGGCCAAGTGAAAGTCAACTCTTTTCCAAGTCTTCTCCACCCTCGGATTCCATTGTCCATAGTACCCATGCCCACTCACTCTTTTAGCCTTTAGTGCATATACTTCGTAGATTTGGTATTAATATGATATAATATTATATACATAGCTTTTTAGTTTACATGAATATGATTAAAAATTATAAAGAATATTATAAAAACTTTTAAAGTTGAGTCAAATGAGTGTGGGATAAGCAGAGAATTCGCACAAGGAACTTTAAAAGTATAAAAGAATAGATGGGCATTGTAATATTGAGAGTGTAGCATTGTAATAGAATTTGAAGCACTATAACGCTCAGTGTACAATGCTGCAGTTTTTAAATATATGTGCTATAATGCTGCATCGATCAAGAGTTATCGTTGCAGTAAAAATGCGAGTTATTATAATTTTTAAATTATTTTAAATATTCTATTTTATTACAATTTAAATTAGAGTTAATTTAAAACGTATATAAGCTATGTAAGAGTTTTATTTTGACTTAAAAAATATCATCATAACATAAAGACCAAAAGAGAGCAATTGAAAAAATAATTATTATAATGTTTTATAATGAAAAAAAAAAGATTATTTGTGAGTTCTTTGTAATAGTTCCTTATGAATTCTTGATATGATATGGGTAGTGATATAGAAAATTTGATAATTTCATGATGACTTATGAGTTTAATAAAAGCAAGTATGACAGTTGTGTGTATTTTAAGAACTTGAGTCGTGGGTTGAGTATATATTTTGCTTATGTATGTTGATAATATGTTGATTGCATGTAAAGATATGAAAAAATAAAAAAACTAAAAAATATAGTTGAGTAGCGAGTTTGAGATGAAAAATTTAAGAGCAGTAAAGAGAATTTTGCGTATAAATATTGTGAGAGAAAGAAAATATATTATCTTCTTATTACAGCATATATTTCTTATTACAACATATATATATATATATATATATGTACTCAAGATAAAAATTTTGGTACGTCAAATGCGAAGGTTGTTTCCACTTCTTTGGCCATGTATTCCAAATTTTTCGATAGCACAATTGCTAGATTCCAATAAGGATAAATTACAGATGAGCAAGTACCATATGTTGGTGCTATTGAGAGCATCAAGTATATGATAATTTGCGCAATACTAGATATAACACAAGCAATTAGTGTTGTAAGTAGATACATAACAAATACGAAAAAAGATCATTTGCTTGCAGTTAAGTAAAATTTGAGATATTTTAAGGGAACATTGGAGCAAAAATTTTTGTATAAAAGGAAAGAGAATGAAGGTGAATAGTAAGAGGATACATCGACTCAAATTATACAGATGACCTCGACAAAAGAAGGTCGTTGACTGGATATGTATCACGGTGTTTGAGTGTAGTGTGTGTTGGAGATCGATTCTACAGTATGTGGTGGCACTATCAACCATAGAGATGGAGTATATAGTTGTGGTGAAACTATTAAGGAGGCAGTGTGGTTAAAAGGTATCTGTGCAGAGATGATGGTTATTGAGAACATTAATATTTGTGTATTTTGTGATAGCCAAAGTGTCATACACCTAAACAAACATCAAGTATTTCATGAGATGTCAAAACACATTAGTGTGCAGCTCCATTTGATTAGAGAGATTGTTTAAAGTGGTAAGATTACTCTAACGAAGATTGCGTCGTTTGAAAACCCTGTTGATATATTAACTTAGTCACTACTCTCAATTAAGTTTGTCCTATGCAAGGACTTAACTGAAGTCACTACTTCGGTGATGCAGAGATGAAGATCTCATAAGTTTTGTTAATGATTTTGAATCAAGAAGAGAATTATGAGAATATGATTAAAAATCATGAAAAAAAAATCTTTTTGAGTCGAGCCAAATGAGTATATGATATGTAGAGAATGTGTGGAGGCACGAAGAGCTTGGAAACACAAATTAACAAAGTAGGCGTCGTGGCACTAAGAGTGTAGCGCCACAACACCCGAAGCAGAACCTGGGGTGCCATGACGCTATGTGTGTAGCGCCGTAGCGTCCAGATGCTAGCCCTATGGTGCTAGAAGCTACAACTGTAGCCGCAGCGCTACGACAACCATCAGCTATCGCTGCAGTGAAAATGTGAGTCACCACGAATTTAAGACTATTAAGTTGTTTCAAATACCTTATTTTGTTTTATTTCGAACTAAGATTAACTTAAGACGTATGTAAAGTTATATAAAGGTCATATTTTGACTTGAAAACATCATCATAACATAAATACCAAAAGAAAAAGAATTAAAAAAAATTATTTTTGTAATCCGTTATAACGAGAGAAAGAGATTATTTGTGAATTTTTTTAAGAGTTTTTAATTTTTTTTATTAATTTAATTAAATAAAATAAAATTTTAATCAATCATGAATATAGGCAATTACAATGTGAATTATTTGTTTTCTTTCTTTTATTATTTTCTTTTTTTAATTATAATTTTTTATTTTTATGATATTATTTATATTTATCTAAAACGTTTACGACTACATTATGTATACTATGCTTTTTCGTCATAAATAATATATTTTGACGGTGCCTGAATTAGTGTATTGGTAGACTTTGCTTAGAAGAAAACATGTGATTGGGAATGGGGGGACTGATGGGAGAGTCAGTTTTTGCGAAGAACTCAAAAACCAACGTAATTTGATTTACAGAACATGGGATGGGAATTGCTCCTGTCCCTCCCAATTCCCAATTCACCATCTCAGACTCTCAGTCTTACTTGGATTCTCTCTTATACGCGTGACATTCTGCCGCGTGTGTCCATTCCAATTTTTTATTAATCAACTTCAACTGATTAGAAGGAAAGAGATACCGTTGCCGTTGGTAATAGAATGGAATGGAAGATATTTTAATGAGTTTAAATAAAATAATTGGCAATTGGTTATGGTCTTGGCTTGAAGTTGAAGAAAAGGCAAATGGACCCGAATGTGTCAGCATTCAGCAAATATTATGCACTATGTCACTTAGTTGCTTGTCAACCAAGCGATAACCTAATTCCTTTTAAACAAACAAAATTAAATAAATATCCAACCAAGTTTCTAACACTATCCATCACCTCATTTCAGTATCATTATATCTTCGCCTTCTTACTTATTGCTTTCTTTTCTTCCCATGTGTTCAATTCAGCTTTAAGAAACTCCTTCACTTTTAATTTTCCATTTCTAAACAAAAATAGAAATATACTTTTAATAATACTTCTGTTAATCTTTTTAATTAATCCGTAAACTATTTGTAAACACATTGTGATCAGATATTTTAGAGAAACCTTGAAAATGTGTGTATCATGTTAACTACATATATTCTTATTTTTAAGTTGATTAATAGTAACTATCATATTTTTTATTATTCAATTGGCGCATGTTACATTACTTGGTGTGAGAAAATACTGAGATATGAATTAAGACGCATAGTTTGATATATATTGAACATTAATTGACATCATGCACGAGTCATCTTAGTTGGATAACCAAGTGCACTTTTCTCCACTTCATTGGTAAGAATTGAAGTCTCCCTAAGTAAGTGCATATGAAATTAAATTTCTCTCCATTTTTTTTATAATAAAAATAAATGTCCCGACTGATCGGACTTAATTTAAGATAATAATAATAATAATAAAAATACATGAACCTGGGAAAGTTATATGTTAAAATAAAAAGATAAAAATATATATACTTGTATGTTTCAAATCCTTAATGTCACATATACTAAACTTGGAAACATAATTTGCAACTAAAATTGCAAATTTCCAACATAGCCAACCCGTAATTTGCATATAAGAGCTTGCACGTACGAGTTGTTTTTTTAAAAGATAATAATAAGAAAAATGTTTTAAGGAGAAAGAGATGCATAATTGATAAACATACTATTGTATTGGTGACATGACATGGATCTCCAATCTGGAAGATCCTTTTTCCAGCCAAGAGAAAAAAAAAGGCTGTCAAATTATAAAAAGGACCTTCAGTAACCCACCCACATGCTAAATGCTCTTTGCTTACCCACCACTCCAACTTAAAACATTTAATTCATGAGACCACTGACTGTTATACATATTTGTAGTTCATCCATCGCCGCCATGATTATATGTTCTCCTTCAAAACACTATCTTCATCTTCGCATATGAATATCCAAAACTCCCATGTGATATGATAGAGAATCCATCCATCCATCCCTTTCTTCACATTATTGAGCGCCCCAGATTTCCAATTTATCAAACCTCGTTTTTAGTTTATGCGAAATTCATACAAATCCCATCACACAACACCTCTTTATTGACACTAGGGACCAAGATCCCGTTTCTAACTCCCATTTTTGTTAAAAAGATAAAGCAAAAACTGCAGTTCATAGTTAATAATCAAGAATATCAAACATAATACACCTTCATTGGCTAAGAATCACTTAACTGCTACATCTTTAAACATTCAATGCCAGCTCAAACCAACAAAAGCTTTTTCTTCAGACAAAGCAACTCGTTCAATCTGGCACAATAAAAAAAACCACTGTTGCATTAGACATCAAAAAGACATTCTATAAATTGATCGACCAATGAATTAGATTTACAAACTAATTCTGCTGCTAGTTGTTGAATATACATAAATATGGACTGATTTTGATTAGGAAACCAGTTTTCATCCTCCAAAAAGCCAACAACCTTTGTTCCTTATCATAAATATTCACAAAGTCAACGACCCAAGTTCCTTATCAATTATCAGTTCCAATAAAGACAACAAAACAGAAAACAGGAGCAATCTAGACATTTCTTTTTCATATTTTACCTAAAGGAGAGAATTATGGATTCCCAATTTCTATCCATTTGATGGGGAATCTACCACCATCAACCCATTGCATACTTCTGAGTCCAGCTGCGAGCTGTGGCTTCATACTTGGCCCTATCAGTCTTGTACATGTGGGCAATTTCAGGCACAAGTGGATCATCAGGGTTTGGGTCCGTCAAAAGGGAGCATATAGACAACAGCACCTATGATCCAAAACAAAGTAGTCAGTATAAAACATAAAAAATTCTACCAAAATATGAAAGATTCAATGATAGCACTTTGCATCAGAATATTTTAAGTCAAATAAAAATAACAGTAGTGTTTAGAATAGATGGAATGAAGAGTTACAATTGAATGCAGGGCTGTATTATAAATTTACATTAGTCTTCATGAACTCTATAGATTTCTTACTCCTGATTGTCACATAATTTAGTCAAAGCATATACGCCTCAATTCAGTATCCACCTTTACAATATTTTCGTAGACCTTTTGGTTGGACATTTTTTACCAACAGGGAAACCAATATGGAAAAGTTAATATTTAAGACCATAAACGTGAATAGAAAACTCAGCCGTCAGCCCCACAGCAAAAATCAGCAATTTCATGTCTAAATTTAACTGATGCAGAAGTTCTTGAAGAAGATACTTCAATATTGACTGTTTACAGACTGCCAGAAGATTGGCAAGCACAAGCTGCATCAAGTTAATAGTCTTTATCAAGAAACTCAATCTGCCACCAGAAGACTATAATGGCATCACATCAAATTGATTAGAAAATGCAATGCACATTAGCTTATATCCAGCCTGTGTAAATGAACACTAGTAAATCCCAATATCAGGAACCTATTCTATAATCAATTGCGCAGATTCACTAACCAACGACACACAGCTTGCAGAAGTGAACCGCTAGAAGTCCTTGAAAAGAAAAAAAAATGTTATGAATGCACAATATGGAATTTTCAGAACCTCATTATTGTAACAACTGTTCTTGCCTTTGGTGAGCATGAGAAGCAGTTGATTGTAGACACAAAGAGTACCATACTCTATTAGATGGTTACATTTGAGTCCGCAGGTCCATAGTAAGTGTCATTAGTTTCAAGAAACACATGGCATTTGGCATCTGGTTTTGAATATCAGTTGGAAAAAAAATCTCCTGGACAACAGTGTATAACTAAATCCCACAAGTTTTTCTCCTTTTTAATAGCAGCTAACCATGTATGAACAACTGAATCAAACTAGTTTTCAGCTATAAACCTATCCTGTGACACATACATATGATGTTTGTAAAGAAAATTGGGTGTCCCCACATCAACTTCAAAACACTGAACAAAAGAACAACATGAATGTGTTTTGTAATGATACATATATTTAACTACGTTGGAGTTTGTTATGCATTCATGATTATAAGAGAAAACAAAAACACTAGTTAAGAAGTAAACTTTGTGATGTATTGTAGAGAAGAACATTAACTCAATTCATGGTTTATGTTAATAAGATTGAATGTTCTTTAAAGCACCCTCACAAGTTTCAGATACAAATTGTCTAGTGTTCAGGGGTACATCATCCCAATATTAATAATGTTGTCCAATATAACAGGTAAGAGAAACCTTATAGTAACAATTAATAACACAGGAAAAGGCAATATTTAAATCAAACCTTGGAAATGGTAAGTGCAGGGCTCCATTGCTCCTTGAGAATATCAAGACATATGCTTCCATTGCTATTGATATTTGGGTGGAAGACTTTAGTCCTAAATGCAACCTAAAACATGTAACTTGATCAGACTTCTCATACATTTATACAAGTAACAAATAAATTAAACTGTAGCTACAACTTGACTAATTCCAACAAGTTACCAAAAACAAATTTGATAAACAAGGTCAAGAAGAGAACATCCAACTGAGATTAAATAAGAAGCGGATAACAGAAATTTTTTTATCATTGATTCAATGATGAAACGTTTTCCCCCACTATTCAATGCCAAAACAACCTTGTGTAAGCCAAACGCACAGGAGTAGAAAAGTGTCGCGTCTCACATCTGATAGAAGATGAGTGGGTCTTAGAAATATATAAGCAGTGGACAATATTACCTAATAGGCTAGTATTTTAGGTCAATAGCAAACGCTCAACCCGTGACAAAAGGAAAAGATAATTCCGGTGATTTTAACAATTAGCAAAGTCTTAGTTAAAATAATGAAGTTGGGTAAAAAAAATTTAACTGAATTTCGCAATCAAGCTACAAAGAGCAAATATGGATACCAAGGAAATATGGATTTGGAAGCTTCAGGTTAGAAATCACCAGGAAACTCCATAATTTTCTTGTTTCCTTTCCTTTTCTCAAAAACACTTCTGTCATCACCTATAAATTCCCACTTCCCCATCTCCTCAATCAGCAGTGATAACACCAATAACAAAAGAACCTTCTAACCTGTACACATAAACTTCATCTTTTGAAAAATAATGAAAGATAACAGGTAATATGCTGGTGTTCTACAACCCTATCTGTGTTTTCTTGTCAAGGCAGAAACTAGTGTACAAAAGGAAGACTTTTCAGAAAGTGTAAGAAACAAGAAACATCACAAATATTGGTACTCCATGAATCAATGCAATGCCGATATGAATATCATGTCTCAGGTATCAATAGGTGGGATCATTAAATGTTTTGCTCTGATCCTCTCTTGGGTGGTCTATTGTAAACCATAACTAGGCTGCAACTACAACTGTTTTTGGAGCAAACAAGAGTTGGCCCGCGTTAGAAGATGTTTCCATTTTAAGCAAAAAGGGCTCCAAAGGACAAAATAAAGTAGATTTGTTTTTTTAAAAAAAAGCCGAATTACAAAAGTAACTAAATACCAGATAATTTTTCCAAATATCAAACGAACGTAGGGGAAAAAGACATATTACCTTAGGAGGTTTAAAAGGGTAATCAGGAGGAAAGTGAATGGAAACAAGAAACACGCCTCCTGCATACGGACTATCAGTTGGTCCCATTATCGTTGCTTGCCAATGAAACATGTCCTCCGCAACAGGACCTACATTACATTATCCTCCACAATATAATTAGGGTTATACTGAAAACAAAAATTCTTTCAAAAGAAAATTTAAAAATAAATATACATACCAGCACTGCATGAGGTTGGAGGATCCTTCTGTAAATCTTTCAGCTCCTTCAAGATTCGCTTTGACGCCATTGAATTCAATTAAAGCTAAATCCACAAAACAAACAAACACACATCAGATAAATAAAAATTTAGAAACAGAATATAAATTTTGAATCGGACCAACACGAATAAGCAATTACAGTCTTAGATCTCCTTGGGAAGAGAGGAAACGAGAGAAAACAAGAGGATATTGTGCAGATTCAATGAGTTAATTATAGATCAAAAAGAGATGCAGGTGCTTCTAGAATTTTCTCACTCCTAATTTGCGTGAAATCGACGCAGATACTTGTACCCACTTTTCAATTTTATCCCATCTTTTGTACTCTCATAGTCTTATTCCTTTCTCATTCACTATTTTGCGTTATAGCAGATCTATATTTATACGGGACAGGTGTCACATTTGACGTGCTCTCAAACAATTTTGAGAGTATTTGATGTATGATCATACCCACGAGACTAGTAGATCATAATGTATTATGGGAATTGGAGTTTTTAAAAAGTCTATTTAATTAAAATTGAGTTACAGCTCAAATCTATTATTTATAAAATTAGTTTATTTTTATCAAATAAGTTTTATCTTTATTTAAATGAGATAAAATTTAAAAATATTTTTTAACATATTATCTCATCTTATATATACATCATTAAGTTATTTAGGTACTAATCATCGATTATATAAATTTATTAGTATAAAAAGAGGACATTCTTATTTATATAAAACATCTCATAATTTATAATCTCTTTAATTATATAAAAAGTATTTTTTCAAATTTAGTGTGCTTAACTTTTATTCTCTTCTTTGTATAATTTTTCTTAGTTACTTAGCACACAAAGCACTAAGGCTGCACGGTTCTCAAGAAGGTTCGTGACATTTGGTATTAGAGTGGGTTTAAAGAAGATAGTAAAAGACGTTGCAACATTGTCGGATTTGACTGAAGAGAAAGACCTCAAAGCTAATAACAACAACATACCTCCTCATGAGAAGCCCGGTGATCCAAAACCAGGAGATAGAGAACTTGGTGAAACAACTTGGTGGTACTGTAGAAAGGCAATAGATTGCCTTAGGGAGTTGGAGTAGCAAGTGAAAAAGCTCGAGGTAAACCTTGACACTCAAGGAAATGAGCTGCGCTCTCTTAATGACACATCCATCGAGAGTTATATTAATAACCAGCAAAACTAGATCAAGGCTTTTTAAGATAAGGTCTACCACCATGGACAAGGTGGAGGAGCTGCGTTAAAGGTTTGAAGTTGTTAAGGAAGATATGGTGTTGTATAAGCGCGCAATAGTGAATGGAGCTGTTGCTGCTTACGTTACGGTGGCTGCACCGAGAGTTGAGGCTCTTAAGCCTAAGGAGTTCAGTAGTAAGCGGAACGCCAATGAGCTCGACAACTACTTCTGACAAATAGAGAGATATTTTGATGCCATGAGAGTACAAGACGAGGATAAAGTAAATATTGGAATATCTTTCCGATCATGCAATTCTATGGTGGTGTAGAAAAAGTGAAAAGATACGCAATAGTACTTACACCATCAACAATTGGGTAGAATTGCAATGAAAATTGAAGTGCCAGTACTATCTGGAGAATATGGAACTTGATGCTAAAAAGCAGCTGAAGGAATTGAAGCAAACCAAGTCCTATAGCGAGTACGTAGAGCAGTGCTCCTTATTAATGTTGCAGATCCCCAATATTAGTAAAGATGACTTGTTGTTTAATTTTCTAGATAGATAATAAACATAGGTGTCTAATGAGTTAAAGTGGCATGGAGTGGCAAACATATTTGATGCTCTTACATTGGCGGAGATGCTCACGGATTATCGCAAGGGTGATATGGGGAAGTCCAAGTATGCTAAACCCAATCATAGCTGCTTCTGTTAATTTGTAGGATAAGGAGAGGAAAGGCAACTGCCTACGGGGAGAGATCAAAAGCACGACGGTTGAAGGACTGTCTAAAGAAGAAGCTATCAACTCGATATTAGAGACCACTAGCGAGTGAGCAAGGTCAATTAGGGTATATGCAACTACTTAATGCCTTTAATACCAAGCAAGTAACTCGCGCGCCAACAAAAAAGGCACTTATATGCGTTGAAGCCTATATAAATAGGAAGAAGACTCAACCGCTAGTAGATATAGGAGTTACGTTCAAATTCCTTAAGCGTGTAAAAGTGGAGCGCTTAGGCTTTAAGGTAGAGAAAAGGATTGATTACCTCAAGTCCGTGAATGCTATAGTAAAATCACTAGACGAGGTTATACACAGAGTAGACATGTGCCTCGAAAAGTGGCACGGTAATGTAAAATTTTTGGTAGTACCTCTCGATGACTTTGATGTTGTTCTTGATATAGATTTATTGTGGCAGTTTAATGTTGTGCTACTTTCTCGACATAACTACGTGTGTATCCTAGAGGGGGAGACCATGCATGGTGCCAATGGTAGATAAGTTCAATGGCGAACAATCTGAGCTAAACGCCAACACTACTTTCTTTTCTGTTATGCAACTGAAGAAATGTGACAAGCACAGAAAAGAGATATAACTCGCCACAATGTGGGTGGCGAATGATGAGATGAATGAAGACGAGGATGAGCTACCAACAAAAATTATGAGAGTGCTTAAGGAGCACAAGAATATAATGCCAATAGTGGTACTGCAAAAATTATGCCTATGATGGGTAATTAATCACGAGATTGAGTTGGAGCTAGGGACTAAGCCTCCAGCCATAGTGTCTTATCGAATGTCTCCACCAAAGTTAGTGGAGTTGTAGAAATAGCTCAAGGAGTTATTGGATGTAGGATTCAGCCAACCATCCAAGGCATCTATGGTGTGACAGGACTCGCCTCGAAATCTTCTACTATAGATCTTGGTGGACCCTGTCGAGTACCCCAATGAAAGATTCTTAGAGTCTAACTACTACAATTGAAAATTTCTGTAAGACAAACCCTTTTTAATTCTGGCTATTATTAACTAAATTTCAGAATATTAGTGAAGATACTTTACCAATTTTTTTTAAAAAAAATGGACAGAGTTTCCTTTATTTTTTTGAAAATTAAAAAACACAAAACCTGCAAATAAACCACACTTCTATTTCAAACAAATTTCTCAATATCAAAATAGGACCTCCAGTCTTTCTAAAATTAATCCAAACTCAATACAACAAATTCATTCTAATCCACAAAAATTAATTTACAATAAAATTAACATACTATGAAAAGTAAAAACTGTGACTATATTACAAAAATTGTTTCTCATTTGTTTAAAACATATTTACATGATGCACAAAATCTATACTACTATGCAAAAAATTAAAATGTGCTATTCAGAATATTTATATTTACAAAATGATTGCCTGACTTGGCTTACTAATTTGATGTAGGAGAACCAGTAACCTGCGTACCGAGGCCTGCATTTAGAAAGGGTTTTAAAAAACATAAAATATAAAATGGGTGAGCTAAAGAAGCTCAGTGAGTGCTTTTAAAATTTTCAATAAAAAAATAAGATTCTAGATAAACATTGAATTCTGCAAATTGCCTAAAACATGCTTATAAAGCTATTATAAAAATGCAAAACATAATAACTGTCAGACTGTGTGGGGCCACTAACCCTTTAGTCCAACTAGCACCGGGATCACCATCCCTCATTAGTCAGGCACTGGCGCACCCACACAACCAGCTTAGGTTACTTGCCCCCCCTAAGGATTCGAACCCCTACCCCCACCAGCCCGATGGATACAAGGATGAACCTCTAAAGGCCTATAAGGCCTCCATAGAGATGGAGGCAAGGGTTCGATTCCTTGAGGGCACAGGTAACCTAAGTTGGTTGTGTGGGTGCACCGGTGGCTCTGAGGTGTCATTCAGTCGGTGGACCAAGGAGTTGGTGGGTCCCATACAGTCTGGCAAAAAGGCTGACCTTTTTGTCAGACTGTGTGGGGCCCACTAACACTTTAGTCCAACCAGCACCGGGATCACCATCCCCCACTAGTCACCACTAGTCAGGCACTGGTGCACCCACACAACCAACTCAGGTTACCTGCGCCCCCAAGGATTCAAACCCCCGCTCCCATCTCTATGGAGGCCTTTAGAGGTTCGTCCTTCAAACCCTCGCCTCCATCTCTATAGAGGCCTTATAGGCTTTTAGAGGTTCGTTCTTGTACCCATCGGCCAGATAACCTGAGCTGGTTGTGTGGGTGCGCCAGTGCCTGACTAGTGAGGGATGGTAATCCCGGTACTGGTTGGACTAAAGTGTTAGTGGGCCTCACACAGTCTAACTGGGGCCTACCAACTCCTTGGTCCACTTGCTGGATGACACCTTAGAGCCACCGACGCACCCACACAACCAACTCAGGTTACCTGCGCCCCCAAGGAATCGAATCCCCACCCCTATCTCTGTGGAGGCCTATAAGGCCTCCACAGAGATGGAGGTGGGGGTTCGACTATGTGGGACCGATGGCTCTGATACCATTTTTGCCTAAATAAGTATCAAATATATATTAAATGCGGCAAAGGCGTATAAATTGCTATAAACACAATATATAACATATATTAATCGTATTATAATATAAGTAAGGTTAGATAACTCACCTCAACATGTAATATTATACACATATTTTTTTCGGAGTCCGTATGGAGACCAACTCGTGGGCAGTTTTAGTCACTAACACGGTGGGCTTGGTGAGCTAGATTGCAGCTTTATATTCAGTACTAGATTTAACTCTTAAACCTCAAAATGGCCGGATGTGTGTTTATATCATTTTCTCTAAAAAGATAAGAAAATGAAAAATTTGAAGTAATCCACCATTGCTTCAATTGGAATCATAGAAAAAAAATGAAATAATTTCATTTTTCCTTTTTTTTTCTTTTTCTTTTTCTTTCCCTCGGCTCCATTTTCTCTTCTTTCTCTTTTCTCCATTTCTTTCTCTCGGCCAAATCCCAAAACTTACAAAACACATACAATTTCACACCTTTTATATCTCACACTAATAAAATAATAATATTATATATTATGATATTAAATAAAACACTTTTATGAAAAAAATAATATTATTATATTAAATCATAATAAAAAATAAATAATGCTTGACAACTAATAAGCATTATTTAATATAATAATATTATATAATAAAAGAATATATAATATAATATTTTATTTGATATATTTTAATTATTTAATAATTAAACAATCAATGGTGTGAAATGATCATTTTGCCTCTTATGAATACTTACCAAGTCTACTCCCTAGTGGGTTCCACCAAATCCCACACTCGGGTAAACTCAATCAAGGGTCCACAATACGCCACGTGTCCATATACAATTAGTAAATGACAATTATTGACTAATTGTTGTATTTAACACTTAAATACAAATATGCATGCATTCCCGTGGTAGTGCTGAAATTTTTAGATTAAACACTTTAATTCGACATGTTGCTCCAGTGCACATAATGAGTACACTCCATATCACGGGACTCCCTAGGTCCTACGCTCAATTTGTCAAATGGAACTATTCTATGAGTCTGTGAGCAATATCCCACGCACATGTCACGAATATTACAAATCAGCGCGTTGAACCATGCAAGTTGAGGTTGCAATGTATACGTATAGTCCTTCCGTTATGATATCCAGGATGTGCGAAAATATAAATTATCACCGTCAAATCCTATAGTGCTCATTCATGTCTTATCTCCAGACTTGTGTCTCACTGAACAATATGTGCAAACTCATTTGCCATATTGTTCTACCTTGACGGAACTCTTTCCCCGGATTTATGCTTGTGGCCACAAGACTTTTTGAGATACAGTCTCGAAGCATTTGGATATCTAACTTCCTATGCGAGCTGACGGATCCCATATCTGTACACACCGACTCCATAAACATCGGACGATACCCAGCAACACCCAGTGGTTACACCATGAAAGGTCTGTGACATGCGTGGAACCAAAGTATGGTAGATCACTTACAAGCCCATCGTGGCACTCAGGTCAAAGGACTACGTATAATACTCAACTTGAGAGGACCCTTCGTTGATGGCTTATATAGGGTGTCTATCGGAGGCCTTCGTGAGTCTGTCCCATATCAAGTCCTAACTAGATACCTATATTTCAATACGAGCTCCAAACTCACAGTCGGCTAGGAACAACCATCTATACCCTATAGGTACGACATATGTTGATCTATATTTAAAAGTATCCACCGACAGACCCGCATCAATAGAAATAGATCAAGGAAAATATTCAAGAACATACTTGCGCAACTAGCATTTTCTGGCACCCGATTGCAACTCTTGTAACTATGCAGTTGTTGGTATATTCCCAGGTCTATGTCCCATTACAGACAAGGCTCCAACTCTTGGATCTACTGAGTATTATAAGCAGCTAACACTTAACTATGCTAACATTTAGCATTTATATATCTTAGCATGGCTAATTATAAACCCTTATTTAAACTCCTTTAGATCTGATCTAAACTGCTTCAGATCATACAATGTCTGTAACATTACATTGCATGGCACCATATTAATGGGTGTTAGCGATTTAATGAAAATGTACACTTGTATAAATACACAAGTATATGTACATTCAAGGATGACACATAAGCACCGACTTCAACAATAACTAACATGTACATATATAAATACATGATATGTGTTCGGTAACTCAAAAACTACTAAAACTCTTACTTGGCCATTTTCTTTCTAAACTGCACCAAATGGTAACCTTAAAGCTCTATACTCACACAACGACTAAACTAGCACCACACAACGTGAGTAAGTCACAGGGCATCTAAACTAGCAAGTCACTATGACATCTAAAGATATCTCACATGCAGCGGAATTCTACATCACCTACATATAGCGAGACAATACCCCGTATACATAGAGCGACTCACATGACTCGATAGCCCAACTTTTCGAAGTTAGTGACACACCCTTCAATACTTACCCATGCATACGGGATATACCGTTGGGTCTTAAACTATCACTACACTGTAAATTTGAAGGTACCAATGGCCTTTGAAAACTAATTTAATAACTTTAAAAATTATTTCTCAAACTGAACATATAAATTCATAATTATAATAGTATACCAAAAACTATAAATCATGCTTATGGATTTAAAATCATATAAAATATAAAATTCCAATATGCTGAAATATATTAAACAAAAGATAAACCATTATAGATTTTCACTCACCAAACGCTCCAAGCTCAATTTTTCTCCAAAAATTTCTTTCTTTTACCGCTCTCAATGTCCTTCACCTACATGCCACAATTGACATTTAAAACCTTTACTAATGCTAAAATTACACGTAAACTAGTAAGTGCCCTAATTGGCTTACAATGCCTGAATGGACTCCACTTTCTATTTTTATTGCCATTTTCATATTCATTCAATTTTTTTTAATTCACTATCCAAAGCCACAAAATTGCTTAACACTCTAATAATTTGATTGGACATAATTGCCCTTAATCTCACCAAGAATGGATAATTATGCCCCATTTACGTCATTCTTGATTTTTCATCATCAAGATTACAACCAATTGACACAAGGAATCATTCATACACAACAATTGAACCAAAATACCACTCAAACCCTAAAATCCCTTAAGTGGCTGAATTCACCATTTTCCACCCAACACATTCATTTTCTTAATTTCTTGTTTCAATGGCATTCAAATCATGTCAATTTAATTCTAATGCCCTAATAACATTCAATTGAAGTCTCTACATCAAAATCACACCGAACCCTAATTCATACCTTGCTAATTCCTTTAGTTTGGTGTCTCACTGAGCTCCAAACTTGAATTCAACTCAAATCTAAGTCAATAATTCAAACAAAGGCATTAATTGAAATAGTCTTGAAAAATCATATACCACCATCATTAAATGATGTTTTCTTACCTCTTTTCCTTGGATTTTTCACTAGTGCATGATCTATTTAACCTTAGAACTTGGGCTTAGCTTGATTTTAGCTTGATCATGCATGAAAAATTATGAAAAAGCCTTGAATTTACTGCTGGAAATGGTTCTGCAAGTCTCCTCCATTTGTCTCCAAATTTTGTCGAATATCTCCCCTTTTTGTTTTAATTTTTGCTTTTCATTTAAGAACAATCTTTCACCACCTATTCTCCTTATATAGTACCCTCAAAAATGCTAACTTTGCCCCTTAACTAAAATCTAAATATCAAAGATACCATTGGTTAGAAATGGAAACATATGATTGGTCCATTTCTAACTATTTGACTAAACTAGCCAAGCTAACCAAATTACACTTTTAACTTGGGAATCCATAAGCTTATTCCTCATTGGTTCATTTTCTAACATATGAATTTTGTTTCTTAACAAATGCTTGTTCCATGTATAACACTTTTATGAAAATCTATGTGTTAAATTGAAATTTTATTTTTCAAACTAATAGGAAAAATTTCAAAAATATTCCATGACTGTCCGACTCTATAATCGACTGTGAAATTATCAATTTAGGTTTAATACCTCTCACGCACACCATAAAAAAAATATTTCTAATAGGGTTGAAATCGGGTAACCCTACGGTTTCTTTATCGCTTTATACCAAAATCTAGGTATCTACACTATTAATAAGGATCGGATATTACACGGCGTGCCAGTACTTTTTTAGCGCAAGCATGACGGATTACTATAGCTATGCATCAACTATCAGGGGGCTGAACAAAGTGACCGTCAAGAATAGGTATCTCATTCCTTTAATTGTTTGATCAATTGAGGTAGACAATGTACTTTTCGAACTTGGACTTGAGATTGGTTATCATCAATGGGGATAGCCAATGGTGATGAGCCAAAGACTATATGTGTAATGCACTATAGAACATATGAGTTTTTTGTTATGCCATTTGGCCTCATCAATGCACCAGCTGCATTTTGCATGTTGATAAAAAATATACTCCAGCCATTCCTCGACAAGTTTATTTTCGTGTACTTAAACAACATCGTTATCTACAATAACAATCTTAAAGAGAACGAGGAGCATTTACGGATTGTTTTGAAGATGCTTCACAAGAATAAGCTACATGTGAAGAGGGAGAAGTGCTCATTTGCCAAGCTAAAGGTGCATTTTTGGGCCACAAGGTCAAAGATGGCAAATTGATGATGGATAGAGTAAAGATTTGCACTATAATGGATTGAGAGGCACCCACGAGAGTTACCAACCTATGTATTTCCTTGAGTTAGTCAACTACTATCGAAGGTTTATCAAAAGTTATTCCACTATTGTCGCATCTCTTACCGACCTACTGATAAGCACATTTTATATATGATATAATACTCTTTTTAATTTGATAATTGCTCATTTTAAATGTGAACTTATGTATATTAATTTCATTTTGTAAGTTTCAAGCTAATGGAGCTATTTGGAGTGAATATTCAAAGTAAACAAGCAAAAAAAGCCAAAATGCTACAGTGTCAATGAATGCTGTCATGCTATAGTTCGCACCTAAGCGTCGAAAAATGGTGCCCAAGCACTGAAAAACCTAGGTTTTGGTCCCCAGGCATCGAATTTTAGTGCCTAGGCGCCAAAACGGGTTCTTGTTGGCAGAATGCTTGGCAGCCAGGCGCCAAAAAATGGCGTCCAAGTGCCACTACCTTTTTTAGTACTCATTGTTTTGCTCTAATTTGAAACCTATAAATACTACCTTTTAGCCACTTCTTAAAATATCAAAATGGGAGCACGAAATAGAGAGAGAAAATCTAATTTTTAGTGACAAAAATACCATTGAAGCTTGGATTAAGGAAGATTATTGAAGATTGAAGACTCCAATTGCTTCTCAAACTTGTTCCTTCGTCTTTCTCAACTTCATTTACATTTATTTCTAGTTTGTAATTGTGTTTTGTGTTGATTTGAACATGAATACTTTTATGAACATTTGGATGAATGTAATTGAATATTTCACTATAGATTGCTAGATTATATGTTCTAGGGCTTGATGGAACTCTATTGAACTTTATGTATTGATGTTATTTTATGATTAATAACTATTTGATGTTTACTCATTTATACCTTTTATGTGCTTAATGTTTCTAATTACATTGGAAAATGGATTAGATGAATTAACCAATTGGGTTATGTGCTTGGGAAAGTTTAATCTATAAGTTGGCTGTAAAAGGCATAGCTTTGAGTTTGTTGAGTTGAGAGACTAATGAACTGAGGGTAGTCACATAAAGGTAGCTTAATGCGTGTATGTATAATGGGTTAGATAGGGATATCAACTTGTTTGTATATGCATAGAGTCTCATTCGACACTTGAGAGAGGAAATGAGATTATTCTTAAGCCTTTAATTAATGAATACATTAGATTAGTTGTTAATTACGAATGTGAAAGAGCATAGAACTAATAGAGGGAATCAAGTCCCTAGAACCCATATTTTCATAGAACTCTTATTTCTTTAATTTATCGATTTACTTAGTTTAAAGTATTTTTAATTCCACAATTTAACTTATCCTTTAAATTCGCTTAGATAAAGTTAGGTTGTCATCACTATGGTAATTAGCATTAATTCAGGATACCAATCCTCATGGGAACGATACTCACTCATCACTTTATTACTTGTTCATAACCTGTGAACTTGCGGTTATAATTCGCGTGTGTATAATTTTATGAACAAGTTTTTGACGCCATTGTCGGGGATTGTAGATTTTGAATTTGTGCTAATATTGTGGTTATGCAATTTAATTTTAATTTAGGCATTTTTTTTCCTTTTCATTCCTTATTGAACACCTTATGGAACTTTGGAAATCAAGGAAAGAGATTGAAAAACCCATTGAATACATACCAAAGCACCAAAATAAAGAAGTGTTCCATGGGTGAAATGCCTCCAAAGTCCAATTTAATCCTCCATGAATCTGAAAGATGTTAAGCTGAAGACGTTAAATCAAGCGCTCTTAGGAGGTAACCCAAGTGAATTTTAATTTTCAATTTCAATCTTAGTTTTTAATTTTTTTTTTAGTTCTTGTATTGTGTTAGAACAGTATGTCAGTACTTCATAAAGCATAAAAAAATGGAGCAAAAGTAGAGCCAACAAGGTGCAGCCCAATGAAGCTCAAAACAAAAGTCAAACAAATTGAGAACTTTGAGCACTAACTTAAGCAACAACTTCAGCCTCAAGATTTGAGCACTGCCGCACTAAGCTATCAACAGCGAGGGAAGTCTCTTCTGCTCATTCTTATTTTTGTCATTGTGGGCCATGTCAACTTTAAGTTTGGGGGAGAAAAATACTATTTGGTGTTCATTTTCCACGTTTAAGCATGACTGTTGTTCTTAGTTGTTGCATTTGCATGAATTTTTTTTTTTTGTCTTTAGTTAAGGGTTGGTTGAATGATTAGTAGTCAATGATATAAAATAGAAACATGATTTCAAATGCTACGTTCTTTTGGAAACAATGAATATTGTGATTGTTTGCTTGGTAATCTAGGACAAGTTTGGCTTCACTTTGTGACCACTTGATATTTTGAGCACATAATTAGAATCATTTAGTTTTTATGCTTACTTTGAAAACTTTTACGTACCACAAGAATAATTAGGGTCTCAAGAACATGTTAGAACTTGTTTGAGCATTACTCAAGGTGAAATCCTAGGGCATACGTAATTGAGAAAATGATTTTAGGCCATTTTTGGACCGATTGAGCCTTTCAAGCCAACCTATGTATAATTTTACCCCAGTCAGCCCCTTCAACATAATTACCCACATTTTCTTACTAACCATATAACTACTTAACCTTAATTTTATTATCCTTCATAGTACCCATCACGCCATGAGTATAATACTTCTTTTAGAGAGTTATATGAAAATTTGAAAATGAATGGGTGAATTAAAAAAGAGTTATGGGCTTGGTTATAAAATTTGGTTGTTCTAACATAAAACACTTAAGTTTGGGGGTATAGTGTCTTATTTGTTAAAAAAAAAATATTGAAGAAAAAAATGAAAAAAAAAATTGAGTTTGCTATACCCCTAGCTTAAAAGAAAAGAAAAAGAAGAGCAACAAAATAGCGAGAGAATAAAAAAATTAAGTTTGGGGGAAATCGGGTGAAAAATAATTGGTTTGATTTTAGTAAGCTTTAGAGGAATGTGTGTCTATGGTGAAAATTGAGCCGAAATAGATCCATTTTATCCTACCCTCACCCTAGCCATGCATTACAAGTTAACTAAAGTTCAATTTTATCCTTGATTATGTGTGGGTCAACATTAGTGGAGAGTGATGCAAAAAACAAGCATATAGAGTGTTAAATTAAAAAAAACAAAAACAAAAACTCATAGTAACTATTTCATTGTCTTGTATACATAAACTATCTGAGTGCATGTGACTAATGATTTTAGCTATTCACACACACACACACATACACCAAGTTGGTCATTTGTGGGTTTGAATAAGTGTTGGATTAACATATTGAACAGTTATAATGTTTAGACTTTCTTTGAGTATAGTAGTCATGAGAAATTTTTGAGACAAATTGCTAATCATTTGCCGACTTAATGTTTTGTATCTTTATATAGTTTGTTGTCATTTTTTTTTTGTTGCGAGTGTGCTTCCTTACTCGAGGACGAGCAAATATTTAAGTTTGGGGGTGTTTGATAAGCGCATTTTATATATGATATAATACCCCTCTTAATTTGATAATAGCTCACTTTGAATGTGAATTTATGGCTATTATGTGTACTAATTTCATTTTGTAGGTTTCAAGTTAATGGAGCTATTTGGAGTGAATATTCAAGGTAAATAAGCAAAAAAAATCCAAAATGCTAAAGTGCAATGAACAGTGTCATGTTACAGTACCAGTGCTACAGTGCCGCGCCTAAGCGCTAGAAAACCCAGGTTTTTGCGCCTAGGCACCAAAACGGGATCCAATTTGTAGAATGCTTGGCGGCCAGGCACTACCACCTTTTTAGTACTTATTTGTTTGCCCTAATTTGGAACCTATAAATACTACCCTTAAACCACTACTCAAAATATCAAAAGGGGAGCATGAAATAGAGAGAGAAACTCTGGTTTTTAGTGATAGAAACACCATTGAAGCTTGGATTAAGGAAGATTATTGAAGATTGAAGACTTCAATTGCTTCTCAAACTTGTTCCTTCGTCTCTCTCAACTTTATTTACATTTATTTCTAGTTTGTAATTGTGTTTTGTGTTGATTTGAACATGAATACTTTTATGAACATTGGATGAATGTAATTGAATATTTCACTATGGATTGCTAGATTATACGTTCTAGGGCTTGATGGAGCTTTATTGAACTCTATGTATTGATGTTATTTTGTGATTAATAACTATTTGATGTTGACTAATTTATGCCTTTTATGTGCTTAATGCTTCTAATTGCATTAGAAAATGGACTGGATGAATTAAACAATTGGGTTATGTGCTTGGGAAAGTTTAATTCATATGTTGGCTATAAAAGGCATAGCTTTGAGTTTGTTGAGTTGAGAGACTAATGAACTTAGGGTAGTCACATAAGGGTAGCTTAATGCGTGTATGTATAACGGGTTAGATAGGGATATCAACTTGTTTGTATATGCATAGAGTCTCATTCGACACTTGAGAGAGGGAATGAGATTATTCTTAAGCCCTTGATTAATGAATACATTAGATTAGTTGTTAATTACAAATGTGAAAGAGCATAGAACTAATAGAGGGAAATCAAGTCCCTAGAACCCCTATTGTCATAGAACTCTTATTTCTTTAATTTATCGATTTACTTAGTTTAAAGCATTTTTAATTTCACAATTTAACTTATCCTTTAAATTCGCTTAGATAAAGTTAGGTTGTCAACACCGTGGTAATTAGTATTAATTCAGGATACTAATCCTCGTAGGAATGATACTCTCTTATTACTTTATTACTTGCTCATGACCTGTGCACTTGCAGTTATAATTCGTATGTGTATAATTTCACGAAGACCTATTGAAGAAAACCAAATTATGGCAGTGGACGGAGGAGTGTCAAGAGGCTTTTGATTGGTTGAAGAAAGCAGTGATCGAGGAGCTGGTTTTAACATTGTCAAACTACTATTTATTGTATGAGGTACATATTGACGCATTTAATTTTTTCTTTGGGGGTGTTTTGATGCAACAGGCATCCAATCACGTATGAGATCCGAAAACTCAATGAGACGGAGAGAGACTATATGGTGCAAGAGAATGAGATGATAGGGACATCCACTGTCTGGGCACTTGGTGACATTACTTGCTCGGGATAAAGTTTATAGTGATGATGGATAATATGGCTACGAGTTATTTTCAAAGGCAAAAGAAGTTCAGCCCGAAGCCAGCTAGGTGATAAGACGTTTTGGTAGAGTTTGATTACGAGCTCGAGTATAAACTGAACAAGGTAAACATTATGGTGGACACCTTAAGTTGGAAGGCCGAGTTAGCAACTATAAGCAAGCTGGAAGGAAAGTTACTCAGCTTATTCCAAGAGGGAATGAAACATGATCCATTAGTCGAACAATATTCCACACAAGCGCATGCAGGAAAAATAGAGTAGTTTTGGGTAGAAGACTGACTCTTCTATAGAAAAGGCCATCGAGTGTATATAACAAAGTGGGGGAACTTATGGTGGAACCTTATTAAGGAGTGTCATGACAATAAATAGGTTGGATATTTAGGACAAAGGCATACACATGCTCTGTTGGAGGCAGTGTACTATTGGCTACATATGCGAGAGGAGATAGAATAATTTGTGAAGACTTGTCTCGTATGCCAACAAGACAAGGTCAAATAACAGAATCCCGCTGGCCTACGTGATCTATTGGCCATACCAAAAAGACCTTGGGAGAACATCTTTATGCACTTAATCATGACTTTGCTGAAATCTGAGGGATGTAAGACTATCATTATAGTGGTAGATTGAATTTTTAAGTATGCTACTTTCATACTGGCGTCTCAAGATTGTACTACAAAGAAGACCGTAAGGCTTTTCTTTAAGCATATAGTCAACTATTGAGGCTAGTAAACGGTAATAGTAAGCGATCTTGATGCAAGGTTTATAGGGAGATTTTGGACAGATTGTTCAATCTTATTAGATTAGAGCTTTGCTTTTCCACTAGCTTTCATCCACAGACGAATAAGTAGATCGAGAGGGTGAATCTGCTATTGGAGCTGTACTTTTGGTATTTTGTGAGCATAAATCAGTAGTATTTTGCTAAGCTACTTGATGTGATGCAATTTCCTACAACTCACAAGGGAGTAGTTGACGAACCAAAGCTTATTCGAGTGAGCTACTGGCTAGCAACCTCTTACACCCTATATGCTTGTATCTAGTGATACAGGGAAGAATCCCACATCGTATAATGCTATAAAGTCCTGGCACGAGCAATTAGACATAACACAGTTATATCTTGATAAGGTAATGAAGAAAATGAAGAAATGGGTTGATGACAAGCGAAGGTATGTCAAGTATAATGTGAGAGACTTGGTGATGGTAGAGATCCTTCCGATGCAGCACAAGTCTACCCACCCACTTCACAAGGGTCTTGTTTAAAAGCATGATGGGCTATTTCCTATTGCCAATATAAGGTGGAGTTACCTTTAAGACTTTGCCTACATCTAATGTTTCATACAAGTTGCTTAAAACTTACCAGATGATGCGGAGGATATGAAGCATGAGCCACAAAAAAGTACACCTATAGGAGTTCCCACATCCTATGATAAAGAGGCAGAACTTATTCTTGATGCGAGGATGGTATGAAAGAAGAACTACCTTTAGAGTCAGGAGTATTACGTTAAATGGAAATAGTTGTTTGATATTGAAGCAAGTTAGGAACCCAAGAATGTATTTTGACAATTCGAGAATAAGGTGTGTGAGTTCCAGTGAACATGCGATGAGAGCGTCACGTGAATTTGGTGAGGGAGAATGTCACATCCCATGTGCTCTCAAGTATTTCCTTGAGCACTTGATGCATGACTATGCCTCTTAGAGGCTACTGAACCCATGTAATGCTACATGGACCAGAGTTTCTAGAAGGTCCATTTGATTGGGATAGAAATATGAGCCAAGCCCATAACTTATAGGATAAGTTTTATCCCTATCTAAATGAGACAGCATCTAGGAATATTCCTTGGCATATTCTTCCATCTTATATATACACTGTTAGATCATTTAAATCTAGGCTGTCGATTGTATAACGTTACTAGTATAAAAGAGGGACACACTCATTTGTATAAAGCATCTCATAGCTTGTAATCTGTTTAGTTATATAGAGAGCATTTTCTCAAACACTTAGTCTACTTGTATTTTATTCTTTTCTTTGTGTGATTTTTTTGCTGCTTAGCACACAAAGCGCTAAGGTCACATACTTTTCAAGAAAGTCTGTGGCACAAGACAACCTTAGGATAAACTTATCCCTGAGTTTATAAGAGATAACTTTACCTTAATTAGATTTAAAATTTTTATTTGTTAGTTTTTTTTTAATTTAAACAAAATATTTGTAGCTTAGCTTAAGTGTATAATGATTTAAATTTTTGACACGTGACAAAATTACCATCGTGTAAATCATAAAATTTTGAGTCAAATCTTCATCAGTCACCGCAATAATAGTAGCAACTACTGGTGATTGTGGCTACTACTTCATTTTTTAGATGCCATTTTAAAAGTTTGTTTAAATTAAAATACATATGTAATTAGATTAGTATATATTTATTCTATTTAAATTAACCAAAAAATTAACATATTAAAATAAAATTAAATATAATAAAAAATTTATTTATTAAACCGAATTAAAAATAAAATTATCCATATCCCATATTTAATTTTTTTTTGGTTAAATTATTGTATCACTACACTTGTTTCAATACTGTATCAAAATAGTAATGCTAGACTTCTAAATTAAATCCAAAGATTAGGTCCCAAATAATGTCGTGATCATGGGATCAAATTCATTTATATTATTAATGTAGATGAAATTCAAATTAAACTCACTATCTTTATTAATTTATTATAATTTTTCACTTTTCTGATTCTTCAAAAAATAGTGTTCGTGCTATAAATTTCAAAGGACTTAGGGTTTGTGTATGCTCAGTGTCTTGCTAGATGGATGCTCACCTCAAATTTGAGAGACATCGAGACTAAGGGATTCACCAAGTAAGGCGGGGTCGAACTTGGCTGTTAACAAGCGATGTTTGCACATTGGCTATCAGCGAGCAATGTTTATCGCTAAACCTGAGTTGTAGTACAGCAAGCGTCTTGCAGAGCTTGGGTTCTTCTCGGAGAAGGATGAGCAAAGCTCTAACAATAAGGCTGTGGGGGATTTTTCAACTAGTAAAGACACAAAGTCTTAGGTTGAATGATAAAAATGAGAGAAAATGATAAAAGAAAACTAAGAAGCTTGTATTCACCCGGACTCTATCTATGAACTGTCTTTTGATGATCACTCTGAGCACTTTAGAAGGTCATTATGACTTTCATAATCGCCCACAAACCCTTTTTTAAAAGTAATAAATCGTTATAAGTATACAAATTTTGTCTCTTTAGGAGTCAAATGGCTCATCTAATCTTTCTGATCTATCATGAAATCGCCTTAAGTGGGATTTATCACTGAACCGTCAATCAAAGTCTTTAATGAAATCGATTAGGCTTATAACATTTCTTTCAATTTGCCAAAGTACTAACTTAACAAAGATGTTTAAGCCGATTTCTCGATACTTAAAATTCGTATAAGTGAACATATTAAAGCATCTTCATCTTCTTTTAATATTTATGACTATCAGAAATTATCCTAACATTAACTATTAATGTTTATTAATGATGGTCTGATTATTACCTTGGTAATAAATTAAACTATAACTATCCCATCATTAGTCCACTAAAATGCCAACTGTTAAGAATGACCTTTCACTTCAACTACCCTAAAATCTATAAAAAGAGAAGTCATTTCATTTTTTACCTTCACCTTCTCTCTCAAGCAATTATTACTCTCTCATGCTCTCTTGATATTTTGTTAGTGTTCTTCAGCTTCAATATAATCTTCAACCATCTTCAATACTCTTCAAGGTAAACTTTCTTCATATTTTTACTTTTGGTCTGGCTTTTTACCTTTAATTTTTAAATTTCATGTTTGCTTTGATTCTTTTGTTTTCATGTTTAGTCAATGGCGTTCAAATCATCTTCCTTTGCTCGATCAAAATAATCTAAGTCATTGAAGCCACTGAGACGCCATTATCTTTTTTTTTTTACCAAATCAAGGAACCTCCAGGATAAATAGGTCATCTATCAGGTACTATCTTTTAAGGTTTATTCTTCCTAATATATTTTAGGCCATTACAACTGTTCTATCATTCTTGATTATTATCATTACTTTCCAGCCCATCACTCTGATCCCCTTAGATTTAGTTAACCCCATAACATGTCTATTTGTCAACTTTTAGGTCGATTAGGTTATGGCCCAATTCGACTTCTGAGTTCACTAGATGGTTAAACCGTCTTAAATCATATTTTGGTTCTATTTGGAAGTCGACTGGGATATACGATTTGATCAAACTAAGCTAATATCAAATTCCTCTTCACAATGAAATGATATCGGCTTTGCTGTTATTCTGGTCTAGAGTTAGTAATGTTTTTGGCTTTAGGTTTGGATATATGACTCTAACCCTATATGACTTAGTTGTTTTGTTTAATCTTTTTATTTATGGGGTTGAAATTAATGTCGATATGTCTTTTAGAGTAGTCGATCTAGAAACTACCCAGTCTAATCTTAGTTTTGGTAAATTCATGACCAAATTTAGAAGTTAATCAACTACTCATTCTAGGTTAGAACATGTTTCTTTTTCTTTAGTATTGGCTGTTGAAATACGACCTATGTAATCCTTCACAAAAGATTACTAGGGAATATCTTAAGGTTGCAGTCACCATAGCAGATGGCTCTAAGTTAGCTTTAGGTATTTTCTTTCTTGCTCATATGTATAGGTATTCTTTTGAAATACAACATTTGAAAGACCAATCGACTTTTCCAAATGCAGGCGATCCTCCATGGATGTTGTATTTTTGGATGTCGGCTTACTTTTCACATTTTTCAATTGCCATCTGGCAGGCTTTCTTTGGCTTCTCCAGTGGCAATTAGAGTAAGATCGCTTTGATAGCTTCTTTTTTTTTTCTTTTATACTACTCCATCATTAGACGACCATTTATTTTGCTGGCTTAGACCAATATTTTTTGGTCCTGAATGAACAAAACAATCTTACTTAGGTCATTTTTCAACCTCTTCTAAAGTCGATTGGCATTGTTCTTAGTTTAGTTGTCTGACCACTAAGGATCTTCACCACGAGGTTGTTATTGCATCGACCAATAATAATAAATAGGTAACGGAAACTTATCATCCCTAATGGGTAAGTCGTCAATTTGGTTATGTTTAAGCCATTTCACACCCTAATCGTTTTTCTACCAATAAAAAATTTAGGCATAAAGTCATCTTTAAATCCATTTCCTTTGTTGAGGAGATGACCTTAGTTTCTCCAAAGTTGAAGAAATCTCTTCAACTAGTCGATCTTCTTATTAATCCTGGTTGACTAGTTATTTTTATTTTTATTTTTTATGTTTATTAAGAAGAGATAGCGACCTTTATTTTGTATTACCTGTAGAGACGGTTCTCTTTTTTTTACAACTTTAATGTCGACAAGACTAATCTTGGTAATCTTGTGTAGGTCGACAAGAAAATAATTAAGAGGAAGCTTATTCAGAAGATCCTTACTTTTGAGTGTTTTTATGGTTTTAAGTTTATTTGTAATAATTTAAAAGAGATGAGAAGCTGATGTCATCAAAGAAAGAGGGAACTCATCTTGGCACACAAATGGTCGACTGAGGAACACCAAACACAACGGGTTTATTTAGGTAGCCATTGGTTGAAGAAGGTGTTCTTTGAATGACTCTTTGAGGACCCACGTCCCTCAATTCTATCGGCTATGTTCAGCATCATGGACATGTTCCTAATATGCAAAAAATGTGGCCTACTTAACCGGCTTTTACTTAAATAACTATAAAAAACTGATCTTAGATCCTGAATCAGTCAAAGTTGTTCTTGGCACAAACTGATAAGGTATTAATAAGGCTTCTCTTTTTTCTTATTATGTCAACTTTCTTATTTAATTAATTACTCTATAGTAGAAGCCATACCGACCACTCTTGATGCAACATGTTGCTACTGAGGACGAGTTGGCTCCTCTTGAAAAGTGTAAGTGTCGATTAAAATTAGAGTGCATGCCTGTGGTGTACGTGTCCATCATTTCATATATATGCATCTCATATATAATATATACAGTGGAAACTGAAATTCTAATTTCCTAAAATAATGAACACAATGAATTTTTTTGTCTCATTACAATAATGAAATCAAATTGATTGAGAATTTACCTTGCAAGCCTTTGGAATGGATTAAACTGGAGTTCGGCCTGAAATGAACTTGATGGTAATTCTAGCAATCAACGGAGGTGAGCTTGATTGATTAGAATGGCAGCTTTAATTTTCTAATAATGGTTTAACTCTTAAACCCTTTAAATTAACTCTTTATCTATAGTTTAACACTTAAGCTATTCACCAAGTAATGAATTTGATTTTGTTTTTCAACTCTTGAATAACAAAAATGTTCAAATTCAAAGCTTAATGGTGGCCTTATTTTAAAAAAGATGATGAATAGTCCTTAAGCATTTATTTTCTAGTTTTAAAACTTAAAACATAAAACAAAAAAAAATCTTCACCTTTCTCTCCATCTCATGGCCGACCACCTAAATACAAAACAATAACTTGTTTTTCTTTTGTTTCATTTCATGTATTTAAGTAAGTGCATTTCATTTACTTTAATTTAGCATGCATTTCACTTTTATTTTACTTTAATTTAGTTTTAACCTAACCTTAGAGTTAACAATTAACCTAGGTTAAGTTAAGTTTTTACTTAACAATTAATTAAACTAAATATCTCTTTCAACATAACAATATAGTTCACAATTAATCATGGTTAAGTTAAATTTTACTTAATAATTAAGTAAATAAATATCTCTTTAACTTAACTATTTAGTTAACATTTAACCATTGTTAAGTTAAAAATTACTTAGCTCTGAAGCAATATTAATGTCGATTATTTAATAATTAAATAATCAATTAAGTGAAATTACTCTAAAACCTTTACTTGGTTACCAAGTTAACTCAAAATGGTTCGCACCTAACCACACACTTGAGTCAACTTAACCAAGGCTCACTATGCACTAGTGTCAATTTTTAATTGGTTAACAATAATTGTTAACTAATTAATGTACTTAACTCTTAAGCATTGACAAGTGCACATCCCGAGGGTTGCAAAAAGAGTACACTTCATGTTGTGAGACTCCTTAGGTCCACCCTCGATTCGTCAAATGAAACTATTCTATGAGTTTGTAATCGATGCCCCATGCACACATCACAGGTATTACAAATTAACGCATTAGACCATACAAGTTGAGATTACAATGCATACTTATAATCTTTCTATCACCTATATCTTGGAAGAGCAAAGATATAGATTATGACCATCAAATCTTTATCTGCTTAACCGTGAACTTATCTTTAGATTTGTATTTTTGTAAAATAATATCTGCAAACTCCTTTACGATATTATTTAATCCTACAGAAAACTCTTTTTTGGGGTTTCTACTTTTGGTCAAAAGACTTCATAAAATACAATTCTTAGAGCATCAGAATATACAACTTACTTATGTAAGCTGACAGATCCTATATCTACACATACAAAACTCTGTAAGAATTAGACCATTCCCAATGACAAGTAGCGGTCAAACTATGAAAGGTCTTTAACATCAATGGAACCAAAGTATAGTGGATCACTCATAAGCCCATCATGGTGCTCAGGTTAAAGGATCATGAATACTACTCAACTCGAGTGGACTTACCATTAACGACTTCATAGGATGTCTATTGGAGTCCTCTTGAGTCTGTTCAGTCTTCAGTCTTGACTGAATACTTGCATGCCTATACATGCTTCCACTAAGCTTATGGTCAGCTAAGAACAACCATATATACCATACAGATATAGAGATACACTGATCTATATAAAAGAGATTCACCGACAGACCCGCATTGATGAAAATAGATCAGGAACATAGTGTTTGAGAACATACTTGTATAATGACATTTCCTAATGCCTATTGCAACTCTTTATAACTATGTCATTACTAGTATACTCTCAGTTCTTTGTCTCATTTCAGACAAGACTCTAACTCCTTAGATATTGTTGACTCTTATAACTTGCTAACTCTTTCTAGTGCTAACTTTTAGCATTTATAACTCTCAGCATTGTTAACTCTTAGCACTGATCTAAACTCTTTTAAATCGAATCTGAACTCTTTCAAATCATACAGTGTCTGTAATATTACAAGTATTGTACTATATATATATATATATTTAATATTAACGATTTTATTCGAATTTTTTGGGTATAAATATTAAACAATAAATATTCATACAATATTGAAATGACATATAAGCCAGTTCTAACATACTCCTACTTGCTCTAGTGCCATTCGTTTTGGTATTTAATACCCATACACTTCACATGTTTCTCAAACACACTAGGAGTTAAGGCTTGAGTGGGTCAACTACATTATCCATAGATCATATCCTAGATATTATTTCATCATCAGTAGTCAAGATCTTTCTAATTATATGGTATTCAGAGTCCATATGTGTTAGAGTGTGTGGGACCCACCAACTCCTTAGTCCACCGGCTGGATGACACCTCAGAGCCACTGGTGTCTCAACACACAATTACTCAGGTTACCTGCGCCCCCAAGGATTCGAACCCCCGCCCTCATCTCTATGAAGGCTTTATAGGCCTTTAGAGGTTTGTCCTTGTACCCATCTCCATGTTAGAAAGTTTTTGTTTTTTTTTAGTTTTCAACCTAAAGCCTCATGGGTTTTTGACTTATGAACGCCTCGGTGATGGGTACAAGGACGAACCTCTAAAGGCCTATATGGCCTCCATGGAGATGAGGGCAGGGGCTCAATTTCTTGGGGGCGCATATAACCTGAGAATTATGTGTTGGGACGCTAGTGGCTCTGAGGTGTCATCTAGCCAATGGACCAAGGAGTTGGTGGGTCCTACACACTTTAACAATATGATCAAAATTCTAGTATGCCTTATAGCTTGTTGGCTTGAGTAATTATTCTATTATTGTTGCATTATAGTAGGATATAATCCACTGTGTTTGAAACTATTCTAAGCTCTACAACTAGCTTGAATATCTATAGTGCTTCCTTAACAGGCTTTTCAAGTTGCAACATATTCTACCTTCAAGGTAGAATTATTTGTGGACATTTAAGTTGCACAATTCCAACTAGCATCGGTACCGATGAGGAGAAACACATAATCAGATATAGACTTTCTAACATCTGGATTAGACAAAAAGTCTGAATATGTGCATCCCTTCACCTGTAAGAAACTTTCTCCATGATTCAGAAACTTAACCTCCACACCTCTCGGGTATTTCAGATATATTTTATAGCCATTTAATTGTCGTGACGTAGATCAGACCGATACCAGCTTGTAACACTTATAGATTATTAAAAATTATGCTTATGTGTCATTCTAATATTGCATGAATATTAATTATTCAATACTTATATAATAAATATTTCAAATAAAATCATTAGTATTTAATTGTACATGGTAAGATGCTTGTAACATTTCAGATATTGTATGATCTAAAAGAGTTCAAATCTGGTTTAAAAGAGTTTGGGCTAGTGCTAAGAGTTAGTTACCTTGACAATTATAATTGCTAAGAGTTAGCAAGTTATAAAAGTTAGCAAACTCTAAAGAGTTAGAGCCTTGTCTAAACTAGGAAAAGACCCAGATTTTGGCCCTCATGAATAGTTACCAAGTTCACCCCTTAGTGGGTCCCATCAAAGCTCACACTTGAATAAACTCAACTGAGGGGCCACAATACGCTACGTGTCATTATACAATTAGTAAATAATAATTATTGACTAATTATTATATTTAACACTTAAATACAGACATGCACGTATTTTCGTAAAATTACTGAATATTGTTGGATTAAACAATTTAATCTGGCACACTGCTCTAGTGGACAACGAATACACTCCATATCGCGAGACTTCCTAGGTCTTACGCCTGTTTGTCAAATATAACTATTCCATGAGTTCGTGAGCAATGCCCTACGCACACGTCACGGATATACAAATCAGCGCGTTGAACCATGCAAGTTGAGGCTACAACACATACTATAGTCCTTCCGTCATGATATCCTGGATGTGCGGGGATATAGATTATCACCGTCAAATCCCATTTTACTCATCCATATCTTATCTCCAGACTTATATCTCACTGAACAATATGTGTAAACTCTTTTGCCATATTATTCTACCCTGACGGAACTCTTTTCTGGGATTGATACTTGTGACCCTAAGATTTTCTGAGATACAGTCTCGAAGCATCTGGATATCGAACTCCCTATACGAGCTAACGAATCCCGTATCTGTACACACCAAACTCTATAAGCATCGAACCATACCCAGCGGTCACACTATGAAAGGTCTGTGACATGCTTGGAACCAAAGTATAGTGGATTACTTATAAGCCCACCGTGACACTCAAGTCAAAGGACCATGTATACTACTCAACTTGAGAGAACCCTCCGTTGACGGGTTATATAGGATGTCTATCGGAAGCCCTCATGAGTCTGTCCTATATTCAGTCCTAACTAGATACGCATATGTCAATACGAGCTCCAAGCTCCACCGACAGACCCGCGTCTTGCATTTTCTGGCACCTAATTGTAACTCTTGCAACTATACAGTTACTAGTATATTCCTAGGTCTATGTCCCATTACAAACAAAGCTCTAATTCTTGGATTTGCTGAGTATTATAACCAGCTAACACTTAGCTGTGCTAACATTTAATAATTATATCTCTCAGTGTGGCTAACTATGAGCCCTTATCTAAACTCCTTTAGATCTGATCTAAACTCTTTCAGATCTATAATGTCTATAACGTTACATTGCATAGTACCATATAAATTAGTATTAGCTAGTTAATGGGAATGTACACTTGTACAAATATACAAGTATATGTACATTCAGGGATGGCACGTAAGCACCGACCCTAACAATTACAAAATAATACTCTGTAGGGAGCGGCACTCATGAGGTTACTCATAGACCACCGAACAAGGTAACACTCTCAGATAAGAACCCTACGGATGTGCAACATATAAAATGAAGTTGTCCAGAGATTCTCTACAAAGAACGATCAGATATTTCCATTAGAACAATTCAAAATGCCAGTATGTTTTAAAGATATCTACTGCTCAGCTCAGTCATCCCTTCATTGATATAGCTTTGCATTAATATTTATTTGAGCCACCTGAACTTATATTTTTGATATTATTATTTCCTTGCTACTCTGTTAAACTCTACATATACTCCTCAAGAGTTATTATTTGATTCCACTCAAACACCACTCTACTTAGCTCAACTTTAGCAGATTGGCATGCCATAAAGAGATTATTGATCCTCTCACTTATCTACACAAATTTGTTCTAAGTCTTCAAGTTTGGAAATATATTCTTATAGGCTGCTCATATACATTATGTCACTGAGTTATTTTGTTAAGACCCAAACATTATTTTGTTTTGATATTATACATTTGAAGTTATTATTATGAAAGAAACAGGTCCACGTTAATATTAACCAAGGTATATATGTCAAGTTATAGAAGGACGAGCCTACATCAACATTTCAAGATAAATAAGGCAAGAAAGTCATAATCAAACTTGAATTGATCAGAATGAAAAATTATAAAGTCCAGTACAAAAACAAAGCGCATCGACTCAAGTAGCCAGAGCGGTATCAGTAGACTCTAAGTCAACCACTATGGCACTTCTTAGATCTACATCAATCGAAGGAGGAAAAACTTGAGAAGCACCACCCATAACAGCTTCAACTGATCCTGAAGGCTGAGCAGTAGCAACATCAGATGGAGCCTGGACTTGGTCAGTTAGAGTGGGAGCAACTGACTGGTTCTCACCAAAGGAAGCAGCTGTTCGGGTCTCGCCAATGGGAGCAGCTATGTGATTCTAACCAAGGGAAGCAACTGTCTCAGTAGTGGCAGCATCAACAGAAGCAGGATTAACCACCTCAACAATTTTCTAAACTTAGGATGTCACGCCCCAGACCCAAAATATCTGATACACGACATAACTTACATTCATTCAATAATGAGCACACATACAATCTTATTGTTTCTAGTATATTCCTAAATTCTTATTTACGAGTTGGTTTCATGTTTAAAAATATAAACATAAACATTTATTGACAATATTTAAACATTCATTTCAATTTTTCAGAATTATAACAATTGAATTATGACCGGGGCAATTAGTAAACCGGAGATACGCAGAGTTTTCTTAAAGATTAACACTCTACTACATCACCAGTAGTAACTTTGTTATCGGAAGCCCAGAATATATTCATTGCAAATTCTTACTTAAAATCAACCCATAACCACACTTGGTGAAACATAAACCAAATACAACCACACCTAATAAAATAACACATAAGTATTTATTCAATAGGGACAAATCAAATATCTAAAACTATGTGTCCACAATTGAAACACTTAGCAACCTAGCAACTTAGGGAACCTAAATGACAGCAGAAGCTTTGCTAAATCCGCTAAGTACACATGTACCTTATTTACCTAAAATCACCATAAACTATAATGAGTATAAAACTCAGTAAGCATACTAGTTTTTCATATATCAAATTACAACTACATATATGTACACAATGCATGTGTATGATATGCTGTGATAAATCAAAATTCATAATCTTATCAAATCACATGTCAGGTAAGCGCTTCCACATTTTTTCAAAACATATAATAGGAATACCATCACTCAACTGCTACTTAGTAGGACTTGCATATCACATATCACATAATAAGCCAAATGTCACTCGTAGGTAACATATCGTATGAGAGGAATAGTATAAGTGAGGTTTAAATTACACATATATAATGCTCAAGCCTGAAGGTAAGAGCCAAACCCTCACCCTAATCATCGGTGAGTCTTCTCACATGCACCAATATGCCACCACACAAATGTGATGACTCAATCTTCCTTTAGGTACCAATAGGATCCTCCCTACATACAGAAGATATAACATATACCAATCTCGAAGGAAAGGCCACACATAAAGGCTCCATAAATTACATAAGATGTCTACTAAGTCAACAGTGAATTCAAGCATCCTCAAAGCACAAAATGTTTCTCATGGACATATTACACTTCAAAAGTTTTCTTTGTTAAACACATTTCATTTTGAAAGCTCACTTTCAAAAACACATGTATGTTCATGCTCAATGTTAATACTCACATTCATAAACATGTCTTTCATATTTCATATCAAATATACTTTGGCATAACATAAATATATTTCTAAGCACATTTACAAAATCATACATAGACAATTACCATACTTATTGTGATTTCAGTAAAAGTCTAGTATACTTACCTCTTAGCACTTTCGGCTACAAGGCTTAAATCTCCTTAATCTATCAATGGAGATTAATCCTTTCATGAGCCTCAACATTCACAAAAAATACTTTAAATAGCTTATAAAATTACACATATTGCTTATCACATCGAATTGGTCTAATTACTTGGTTTCTCAAAACCTATCATTCTGACCACTTACACTTAACAAAATTTTCTTATACATCAAATGATGTCCAATTACTCCAAAATTAGAATATATCATTCTTGACTCATATATCCTTCTTATGTATGAATGTTATATCATAATTCCTACACAATCCATTCCATAAACACCATCAAATCCAAACTATTATCCTGACAGGATCAAGATATTTACTGAACAATATTCAATCTCCAAATTTTATAAATTCATATAATAGTTCAAAAATTATAAAATACCACAGAATTATTCTTGACACATATCTCAATCCATGATAAATATTTTACTTCAAAATCACTGCCAAAAGTATTTTAAAACTATTTTATTCTATAGCTTTAAAAATCTGTTAATCAAATACTACAATGAGCTGACACTCTTTAGAAAATAATTAAAATTTAACCACATTGATCTAAATTCTCAATTCTGAGTATATCATATTAGACATATAAACTTATCATATTCCATAAATTTGTAATTTTTTAAGATCATTCTGCATATCAAAAATTATTTGTCTCTGTATCATACTGTTAACACAGTAAATTTCCAGAATTTCATGGTCATTTTGGTAAATTCACTCAAAATTTAATTTCTGAAATTTTCAATCGATTAGTCTCAAATGATTTTAAAAATGTCTAATTTCATATACTCAAAATATAAAACCAGAATCGAAGCACAATAATTTATAAAATTCCTGGATCAAGAGACTATCAAGTAAAACTTTTGCAATTCATCATGATTTATCAAGCTATCTCAATTCTCACAATATCTTACGAAATACACATCAAATCCTCAATTATACATATTTCTAGAAATTAAAACGTAAAGAAATTAACTAATTTAACACCAAGAAACTAAGAAAGGGTTATAATATACCTCTTAAAGCTTAAATTCTAACTTTTTTTTTTTTTCTTCTTCTTCTTCTTCTCTTTCTCTCCCCTTTCTTTCTCTCTTTTCTCACTCTAAAAGATGTAACTCGACCAAAATGAGTGAATTAGGGTTTCAAAAGTGTATTTTTATACTAAGAGGCTAATATTTGGTATTTACAAATTTGCCCCCAAAACTTTCAAAGTATTATAATTTAGTCCCTAAAATAAATCTAAAGTCTTACAAATAAATCCAATACTAATAGTATATCCTTAATATATACAAACAATACTAATAAAATACATAAATTAAGTATCATCCACATACAAATAAAATATGAATATTATATATATATATATATAAATATTTATTCTTTTCGGTGTTGGATAAGTGGTTACTACATATGAAGTCTCCCCTTTCAAGGATTGCCCCCAGTGGCCAAGTCCCACAAGGTCAAGATTTAGCCCCTTATTTAACAAATTCTTGAGTGTTTAGGGAGGCTTTGGTGGGCCTAACAAGATTTGGCCCCAAACATTTGGCACCGATTTTTGGGATTTCTGAGAAAGGCCTACCTTATGACGTTTTACCAAGCCTGACTAACGAAGAACTTGTTTCACAATGGTTACTATTTACCATTGCCAGTGAACAGTATCCATGGTGAGTGATTTACGGTTTGCAAACAGAGCAGTACCACTGTTTGTAGTGGACATTGGTAAACAGCGTCCATCGTTGCACTATTAACAGTAGATTCGGTTCACCATGAACAGTTCCCTTGCTGAACAATATCCATCAGTGGCAGTTTTCGGTCGACAAGCAGTGGCAGCGACACTGGTCTCAATGGATATTGTGTGTACTGTTCAATGGTTTTCAATTTACTAAAATATCCTTTTGTTAGAGGTGTAGATGGGTACTTTTAAAATCATAGGGGTGTAGTTGGATATTAAGCCCTACCTTGGGGTATAGATATCCTTTGCCCTTTAGCTACACAAAAAAATATAACATAATACAAATGAATTATATTTTATGGGTGTCCTAAATAACCATGATTAGTATAAAAGTATCTAAATAAAAAAAAAACTACATCCATAATTTATTGTATGTTGTGTCCTAGTTGAAATTAAAATAATAACATTTGACGTAATTGGAATCGAAATTGAATTTAGAAATAACATTTAACATAATTGAAATTGAATTTAATTAGAATTATAATATTTAAAGTAATTAAAATTTAAATTAGTTTTAGAATTATAACATTTAATATAATTGAAATCGAAATTGGATTTGAATTTATAACATTAATGTAATTAAAATTAAAATTAGATTTGAAATTATAATATTTAAAGTAATTAAAATTTAAATTAGTTTTAGAATTATAACATTTAATATAATTGAATTCGAAATTGGATTTGAATTTATAACATTAATATAATTAAAATTAAAATTAGATTTGAAATTATAATATTTAACATAATTGAAATTTTGAATTATAACATTTTACGTAACTAAAATCGAAATTGGATTTGAAATTATAATATTTTACGTAATTGAAATTAAAATTATAACATTTAACGTAATTAAAATCGGAGTTGAAACTAAAATTATAATATTTAAAGTAATTGAAATCAAAATTAGATTTGAAATTATAACATTTAATGTAATTGAAATTTGACTTTAAATTTAACGTAATTAAAATTGAAATTGAAATTATAATTACAACATGTAACGTAATTGAAATGATAACATTTAAGGTAATTGAAATTGAAATTGAAATTAGAATTGATATTATAACATTTAACGTAATTAAAATTAGAATTATAATATTTAACGTAATTAAAATTAAAATTATAACATTTAAAATTATAACATTAAACATAATTGAAACTAAAATTAGATTTACAAAATAACATTAAATGCAATTAAAATTTAAATTAGAATTGGAATTATAACATTTAACGTAATTGAATTTGAATTTGGAATCATAACATTTAACGTAATTAGAAATGAATTTAAAAGGAATTGAAACTATAATATTTAATATAATTGAAATTAAAATTAAAACTATACATTTAACGTAATTGAAATTAAAATTTGAATTGAAATAATAATAATTAATGTAATTGAAATTGATTTAAAATTGAAATTGGATTATACTTCATTTGACGTAATTGAAATTGAAATTAAAATTATAACATTTAGTGTAATTAAAATTAAAATTGGAATTGAAATTATAATATTTAGCGTAATTAAAATTATAATTATAATTAAAATTATAATATTTAATGTAATTAAAATTTAATTTATAATTAGAATTAGAATTATAATATTTTACGTAATTGAAATTGAATTCAAAATTAAATTGAAGTTATAACATCTAACATAATTAAAATTAAATTAAAAATTAGAATTGAAATTATAATATTTGATGTAACTGAAATTAAAATTAGAATTAGAATTATAATATTTAACGTAATTGAAATTAAAATTTGATTTATAATTGGAATTACTTAACACAATTAAAATTAAAATTAGTATTGAAATTATAACATTTAATATAATTCAAATTGAAATTGAAATTATTTAACGTAATTAAAATTTAACTTGAAATTAAAATTATAATATTTAACGTAATTGAAATTAAAATTTAGGTTATAATATTTAGTATAACTGAAATAAAAAAAATTAAAATTAAAATTATAACAATTAGCATAATTAAAATCAAAATTGAATTTAAAATTATAATTATAAATTGAACTTTGAATTATAATTATAACATTTAATGTAATTAAATTTAAATTTAAATTAGAATTATAATTATAACATTTAACATAATTAAAATTATATTTAAAATTAAAAATATATGAAAGAATAGAATATTGATAAAAAATTTCATATTAGTTTAACCTTTTTTTCTTTTTTGGAAAATTCACATTATTCATTCTTTGTGGAAAAGGTAAGTGATACCAAGTTCATTTTATTTTTATTTTTAAAAAAAATTCTCTCTCATTTTATTAATAATAAAACGCACATCTTCTCATCTTAGAGGAGGTTCCAAATTCAAATCCAACCTACTCTTTAAGATTTCAGAAGCTTATAAGATTGAATAAATCACTACTCTTTAAGAGTTAAAAAGAGTCTAAAAAGGACCCTATAAAAAATGAAAATATAGAATATTCCACCCTAAAATTTGGCTTTGATAACCATCATCAACTTCACTGAGAAATTAGACAGAGAAAGAAGTACGAAAAAAGTAGTCCTCTTCGTTTGAACCAAAAGTTAAACCAAACCAAGCATACATAAATCTTTTTCCATGGAATAATGCCTGCCAAGACTGCCAGTCATTTAAAGGTGAAAAAATTTGACCATCACGGAAAAGTTTCTGATTGAACTTCATCAATTGATTAATAGCAATGAAATAAAAATTATTACAACAAATCATTAACTGTAAAACCCCACCACCTACTGAGCTCAATTATTAAAAAAAAAAATCAGAAAACTTGTTCCCCAAGAAAATTGCACAATTGGACAGATTCACAATCTACAAAGCCATGAACGCATGTGAATTTCAAACAATGCTTGAGAAAACCTTACTGTGCATGTTGGCTCCGAAAATATTCAATCTTACTGTTAAAACTTGAAATCAAACAGCATCAGCTTTGCTGATAATCATGGTGTCTGCACATTTGAATCTTTGGACTTGTTCTCTTCAGAAGATGGCCGGTTCTCCGAGTCAGATTGCCGGATTTCTTCAATCATTCTAACAACTTCCTCCATGCTGGGTCTCATATCTTGCACCTTTGCCACACATGCCATGGCAATTTGCAGCATCTGCACCATCTCTTCTTCAATGTTTTGGAACCTCATCAACTCGACATCGAAAACCTCAGCTGTCCATTCTTCCCGAACAACGGACTGGACCCACCTCGGGAGATCAACCATATCATCACGCCCGGGTGACTGGAGTGGAGCTTTTCCAGTCAGCATCTCAAGGAGAAGGACACCAAAACTGTACACATCTGATTTATGACTGTGCTTACGAGTTTCAATCACCTCAAGAGCACGGTAGCCTGCACTCCGAGAAGGAGTCACAGGGACATTCATAAGAGGTGTCAAGCCAAAATCAGAGATGCACCCATCAAGATCTTGGTTGAGGAGAACATTTGAGGACTTAATATTTCCATGAGTGAATTTTGGACCACCCACAGAATGAATGTGGGCAATGCCCCTCGCAGTCCCAAGGGATATCTTCACTCTGGAGTCCCAGTCTAGTGGAGTTCTTCCAGCTCCCCTGTTTCCTGTCATTAAGTAAAAATTTAGTGCAGAGAGCAAAAGAGTCATTTTAGATGAAAGAGCTGGATTAGACCAAGAGAAATTCTGCTGATAATAGATTTTCCTAAATGATTTAACAAGTCCCATGAACAAATGGATGGTTCCCTAATAGACAAACTCTTCTTTATGATAATCCATCAATTAAAAAGAGTTAAGTTCATAAGCATAAGAAAGTCTGGGAACTATGCAAGCTGCCTGTCTATGCATCTTGCAGAACTGTTCCACACATATACACAGACTATGTTAATAGACCCACAATAAAAATATGTGAAGGTTTCATAAGGGTTTATGACATGATCAAGCATCCACATATCAGCTTTAACTTAAGGCAGAGGTATTCAGTCCCATAGGTGATCATGCTGCTAGTGTTAGAACTTCTTCCGAATTATTAACACAAAGATATCTGCTTGAGACAAGAATATTCATTAAGCATACTATTATTTCTTCTTAGTACTCAAGTCACCTGGACTATAACAGTATGCATGTCACTCCACAACCATCATTTATCCTTCTTAAACTTATTCTTCTTCATTATCAAATCATAACTTTTTCAAGTCTCTCAACAACCAGGATGAAGTAAATATTGAATATTGAAGTATCAGTTTGTTTACTAAATAAAACTTCCATCTCCTAATATTAAGATTTATTTCCAAATAGATAACAGGTTTCCCAGTCCACAAAAATTTGACATCATCACCTCAATTATCAACTTCTTATCCTACACCCCTATTAAGCATTATTACACCCTTTAACACCCACAGATCATTTATACCACAATGCAATTACCACAAAAGTCCCAGAGTCTGGTGACACTATATTATCATTTGAGTTCTTCAATATTACTCATTTTGACATTACACATTTTTAATAACATCAAATCAATATTCCTATCCATACTATCACGTAGTATCCGCATACAAAGATCTGGGATGTCACCAATTATTTCACAAGTTAAACCTTGAAGTTTCATTACGTCAGTGTCCCACATTGATAAATTGTAAATTCACAGAGACACATGTCACTACATGTGAGAAAGGTTGCTAGAGTCCGGCAATACTTCAAGTATAAAACTTATGCATTCTTAGATCTAGATATGAAGGCAAAGGCATTTAATTTGAACATGATTATATTTCAAAACTTAAATTTGTTTTTAAAAATTCATCAATACATCTGGTCATACCTATGTTTATGAGTTGTATACAAAATGAAGGAGGTCTTTATCAGTTCCAGAATTTACATGTTTAAAACAAAAATCAAAGGTTAAAATTTCTTCATTTTTAAACTATTTTTGAATTTAATAAAAAGGGAATATAGGAGCACAGAAAGCATACCATGTAAGAGTGTGGATAAGCTACCACTTGTGTAATAGTCGTAAACCAAGAGTTTTTCATCCTTCGAATAGTAATAAGCTCGGAGTGGCACAACATTTGGGTGCTGCCCAACCCTTCCCACAATCTCCATCTGCTGTTCAAAGTCCCTCTTTCCAACCACCACTTCCTTCAACCTTTTCACCACTACTGTTGTTGACTCCTCTAGCACGGCTTTATATGCTGTGCCATAACTACCCTTACCCAGCACTTCAGCCGAAGCCCTTAACAAATCTTCAAGATCAAAATTATAAGAACCTTCAAAGAAAACCAACTTGTTTTTCTCAGGTTCTTGCACCCCACTTCCAAACTCCTCTTTGGGCTTCTCACTCCTGCCACCAATAGAAGCCTTCCCCTTTGATACACTATTGCTCCCAGAATCTTTTTTCTTCAAAAAGCAGCATAAGATAATTAGAGCTACAAGAAGTAGAACCACAGACCCTCCTACTGCAATGGCAATAATAGCACCCAATGCAAGTTTCTGTTTGGAGCTCTGCCTTTGCGGAATGAATGGGGGTGGAGAGGAAGTAGGTGATGGAGAAGGTGGAGTGGAGGAGCAAGCATGTAGTGGTGGTCCACATAAGAAAGCATTTCCTATAAAGGAGGAATTGGGGAAATTTTGAAGGGACAATGGGATTGAACCATTAAGATGATTGAAGCTTAAATTCAAATGCCTAAGCTTAGTAATGTTGAAATTGGGTATGGATCCTGAAAGGTTGTTGTTCTGGAGGCTCAATCCAGTGAGATTTGTCAAATTTTGTATGCTTTGCGGAATGTTTCCTGTGAAGGAGTTGAATGAGAGATCCAATACAGTGAGTTGGGGGGAAAGAGTTGTAGGAATATGGCCAGAGAAGTTATTATGTTGGAGATAGAGATACCCTAGAGAAGGAAGGGAGGTGATATCAGAAGGAAGAGTACCACTCAGTGCATTAGATCGAAGGCTGAGAACCCTTAGGGTATCTAGTTTACCGAGGGTGTTGTTCGGGATAGAGCCAATAAGCCCAACTCCTGGGAGCCGAAGGGCATGCACATGAGAACCGTCCTGAGTGCAGGTGATGCCCACCCAAGACAGGCAGACTGGAGTAGTGGAGCTCCAATTGAGCTTCCTGAGATGGGGTACAGCAGCTGCGAAGTCAAGAAGGGCTTGTCGATCTGAGTTCAGGTCCGCAAAAGCCAGAGGAAACAGAGTGACTATGATGAAGAGGAATACAAACACTGGAGCAGAGTCAAACTTCATGAGGAATTGTTTGACACAGGGCATGTGGAAGTAACTTCTATAACAGAAATGTAACCTCTGGCACCCTAGTTGTATTCCTGATTCATCCAATAGAGAACAACATTAGACTACTAGAAACAAAGAGCAAATGACCACTGTAATTTATAATAAAGCTAATATGCAATGAGCACTAGCCTTTAGAAGAAACGATAATGTCTCATCTTCTCATAATCATGATTTGTGTCGAAAGCTAATACAATACTGAAATTCTGAAAGGTAATGCAAAAAAATTTTGCACAATAAAAATGTTACAACACCAAGAAACCAGACGCAAAAAGGTGGTGTAATTCTGATTCAGAGGTATCTCAGCCCCTCTATCAATGTAAATTTCATGAACATCACATATGATAAGGGAGAACATTTCCTTCAATTTCTTTTCAATCCATGAAGTATAAAATTAGCAACTGGAAATTCGGATTTTTACACTGAAATTTTTTATAGAACAGGATGAACAACCGGATGATATGCTTACCTTAAACAACAGCAAGAGAGCTAATTTGATAAAAAAAAAATCAGGTTTAGATGCACTTATAAGCCAGAAGGAATTGATGTAACCATGTACAGAGATAGAATCATTACATATTGCTGCAAATATGAAGTTATAATATTTTCATTTAACAGTATACAAGTACTCATCAATAGATGAGAGCTCAAAGCAGAGGCAAGTTCAAGCTTGCAAAAGCCAAGGAACAGAGAGATTAGAACATCTGGAACAAGAAATATATGCAATAGGGGATTTCATTAAACTTTCCATTAGAAAACTTACCCCATTTAATTTTATCTTTATTGTTATATCGAGTATTAAAAGAAACTTAACGAGTCACAAATACATAAAGGGAACATTATTCAAAAGCTGTAGAGGAATAAAGCAAAGTTACAATACTTTATGGATGACATTTCAAGGTCCCATTAGAAATGCACCCACCTTTATCAAATTTTAAACTCTACAGGCTAAAAACACTCGGGAAAAAGAAAATTCAATACAAGAAGAGAAAAAGGATTCTTGTAAACAAGAAGAAAGGATGAAAAGGAATGCAACATACGTTTTTCCCCATCAAAGACAAAGAGCACTACCAACCGTCTATTATACTTACACAATTCACTGTCAACAAATAATTTTTTTTTTTAAAAAAAGAGTTGAAAGGGAGCAAAGACCCCGCAGAGAAAAATCTGTCTGAATTAAGTTTTGGCTGTAAAAAATAAAAAATAAAAATGAAATTCAAGTTGCAGAGGGATGAAGTAGTTGAACAAGACCGAAGCTGCATTATCCAAGAAAACAAAAACAAATCTGTATAAAAAGTAATCATCAAAAGTGACCTAATCTAAAAATCACACTACACGAAACTCCCGTCAAATAGAATGAAGCACATTTACCATGAACAAGATGTGAAATTAGAAAATTAAGAGCAGAGATGTGAACATTCTAGAGAATTACTCAGATCTACATCTACGGAGTATAATAATTTATTTTATTTTTTTTAAGAAAAGAAAAAAAGAAGAAGAAGATAAAACGCAAGAGCATAATAAAGAAAGAAGGTGAACCTGGAAACATGGAGGAGCAGGACCTCTCTCATTCAACAGCGGGTTGAGGGTTGACAGCTCAGCTCAGCTCAGCGCAACTCAGAAGAAAGAGATGAGACCGGAGGAGGAGGAGGAGGACACTTGTCGTCGGAGCAACGGCACTGGCAAAGTGAACTTCAACTGCCAGATCCAACATTACAAACTATAACTAACTCCGATCAACCCAACTCAACTACAAAACAATTACTTAATTAATTGTAGCTCCACCCTCCAGCTCATGAATCCCAAACACGTGGCCGTGTTGTTGCGACATGTTCGAACCCAAGCAGCTGTTTTGCTAAGAGCTTTTAAGAGACACTGAAAATGAAAAAAAAAAAAAATTTCTTTCTTCTTTTGGCCTTTTTTGGAAAAATAATATTTAAAAAAAAATTAAGGAAAAAGGCTTTGACTGAAAATGAAAGAGAGAGAGAGAGGGTGAGACTGAGAGTGGAAGAACAAAACACAAACATCACTTTTCAAACATTTTTCATTTAATATTTTTAATATTAAATAAATCAAATATCCATGTTTCTTTACTATTTAGGTAAGGAGTAAGGACTAAGGCGTTGAACCCAACTTCTATTTTTCTTGGCGAATAACGATTGTCGAGTTATTCTTATGCATCACCCAAGTTTTTAAAACTCTGCGTTCTGTTGCTTTGCTTGTGAGTTGTGACAATAATGCCACCGTATTTTCTTTCATTATTTATCGTACAAATTCATTCCTTAAACATTTTTTATATATATAATGTTATGTTAGTACTTGCACGTAATGATGAATACTTCAGAAGATTGAACATTCCTCGAACAATATATAAAATATGGGGTTGGCTTCTCGCTAAAGCATTACTTTCTGAATTATTTTACTTAATGCTCAACAAAAAAATATGATGATCCCAAATAAAAGTGGAGTCAATTTAAGGTGAAAAGAGACCATGTTATAATTAAAAATTATATTAAATTTTTAGTATTTGATATAAAATTTTGATATTGTCAAATCATAAAATTATATATTTTAAAAAATAAAAATTATAAAAATTTATTATTAAATTTCAAAATATTTTAGGGCTTTGGGGCGTGGCCCCTAGAAGAAACATTTTTGTTTCTCGACAAACTCTTCTTCATTTTTAATTTAAATATTCTTTTTTTCTATTTATTAAGTGGATCCATTTTCCAATTAAAGTAATACCACCTTTCAAGATGACATCTATATATATTTTTTATATTAAATAATGTTAAGTTGTGTTCGAGTCTAAGTTTTAGTCAGGGGCCTAATTCAAACTAGTGTGAGAGAGAAATAACTGCTAAGTAAGAGTTGATTCTTATAAATATCGTAAATACCTAAATTTTAAAATATTGCAAAAAAAATTATAAAGATAATTGATTTTGATCCTATTGCAAATATTTTTGTGTGACACATGTGAATAATATTTTAACATTGTTATATTAACTTATTAGTGCAGTAATGTTGGACTTGCATGAGTGACTGATAGAACACATTAAATGGCAATAGGGTCAAATCACGTATTTATTATTTAAATAATTTATTAACCTAATATGGTTAAGAATTAACTAAGATTGAGTTAAAAATTAACTATAATTAATATAAATTAATTAAGTAATCAAATTGATTAACATTTATCCAAATTTAATAATATAATAATAATAGATATTATGAAATATTTTATATTATTATTATTATATTATTTTAAATGGATAAGTGTTAATCAAAGTTAATATGGGTGGATTATTGTGATTGGTTATGGAAAAGTAAAGAGGTGCCATTGTAGATTTTTAATTGGTTAAAAAAAAAAAAGAAGAGAAGTGTTTAGAAAATGGAGAGTTACACATGAGAAAAGGAAGAAAAAAAAGAGAAGAAAGGAGAAAAAGAAGAAGTAAGAAGGAAATTTATTATTTTGGTATTTATATCATGTATTTGGATGTATATATGTATATAGATATGTATGTATATACATCTCTATGTGTGTATACATGTATTTTTATATGTATAAGTGTAGATATATATATATATGTATTAATGAATAGATATATATATATATGTATTAATGAATAGAAATACATATGTATGTTTGTATGTATTTATGCATGTATATACGTGTATATATATATATGTGTGTGTGTGTATGTGTGTGTGTGTGTAAATGTATGTATAGATTTATGTAAACATATAAGTATAGTTGTATGTATATATATATATATATTTATGTATATATATACACATATATGTATATGAATATATTTATGTTGTATATATGTATATTGTATAAGTATGTATGTATGTGTGTGAATGTGTAGAATTAGGATCTAGGTGTGATTTTGATATAAAAATTTTAATTGAATGTTATTAGGGCATTAGAATTAAATTGGTATGCTTTGGATGCATTTGGAACAAGAAATTGAGAAAAGAAATGTGTTAGGTAGAGAATGGTGCATTCAGCCACTTAAGAAATTTTAGGATTTAAGTTGTGTTTTGATTAAATTGTTGTGTATAAATAATTTTTTGTACCAATTTGATGTATATGGTTGATGAAATATCAAAAATGAAGAAAATGGAACATAATGGTCCATTTTTGTAAGGTGAAGGGCAATTATATCCAACCAAATTTATAGGTTGTTAAGCAATTTTGTACCAATTTGATGTATATGGTTGATGAAAAATTAAAAATGAAGAAAATAGAACATAATGGTCCATTTTTGTAAGGTGAATGGCAATTATATCTAATCAAATTTATAGGTTGTTAAGCAATTTTTATGGCATCGGATGGTGAATTAAACAAGATTGAATGACTTCGTAAATGAAAAAACGGAAAGTGGAATCCATTCAAACTTTATAGGCCGATTAGGGCGCTTACTAGTTTAAGTGTAGTTTTGAGCATTTACAAAGGTTTTAAATGTCATTTATGGTGTGTAGGTGAAGGAAATCGAGAGTGGTAAAGGAAGTAAGCGTTCCAAAGAAGAATTGAGTTTAAAGCAGTTGGTGAGTGAAAATCTGTCATGATTTATCTTTCGTTTAATATGTTTCCGTGTATTGAAATTGTATATTTTATGTGCTTTTAATGCATAAACATGATTTACGATTTTGGTATACAGTTATAAATATGCATTTATATGTTCGGTTTAAAAAACAGTTTTAAAATTACAAATTAGTTTCAAAGGCCATTGGTACCCTCAGATTTCAATGTGGTGATGGTTTAAGACCCAATTAGTATATCTCATACGCATGGGCAAGTGTTGGGGTGAGTTACTAACTCTGAGAAGTTTGGTTATCGAGTTATGTGAGTTTCTCTATGTATACGGGGTATTATCTCGCTATATATAAACGATGTAGGATTCCGCTGCATAGTCAGTGAGATGTCTTGAGATGTCACAATGGGTGTTGCTAGTTTAGACACCCCATGACCTACTCACATTGTGCAGTGTTAGTTTAGTTATTACGTGAGTATAGAGCTTTAGGGTAACCATTGGTGAAGTTTAGAAAGAAAATGGCCGAGCAAGGGTTTAATAGTTTTTTAGCTACCGAATACATATTACGTATTCATATGTGTACATGTTAGTTATTATGTTTTACAAATTTTGGATATTATTTTTTGAAGATGTAAATAAAATTCGCTTGGTAAAACTTTATCAGCATATGACGTTAGAAACTATTTTACAGTTTTATAATAAATTTAGACGCATGTTTTATGCATATCTTTTAGAATATAATATTTATACAGAATTTTATTTTATTTTCACTGGAAATTTTAAACTCACTCACTAAGCTCCTTTAGTTCATCCGTTTTGTGTTTTATGCTTTCTAAACCCCCTCCAGATGTAGGCCTCGGTGCTCAAGTTGCTAATTCTCCTACAACTGATTAATAAGCCTAGTCTAACAATCATTTTATAAATGTAAATGTGCTAAGTAGTACCTTTTAATTTTTGTATAGTAGTCATAGACTTGTGTATTTTGTATATATGTTTGAATAAACAAGAAGAGGTTTCGATATTATAGTGATAGTTTCACTTTTTATTAGTATGTTAATTTTGTGATTTAAATAAAATTGTTGAGTTGAGTTTGAATTTGGATTTGGATTTGATTTTGAAAAGGATTGGACGTCCTATTTGGAAGTTGAGAAGTTGTTTGAAATAGAAGTGTGATTTTTTTTACAGGCTTTGTATTGAATTTTTAGAAAAACAGGGGAAACTCTGTTCGGTTTTTTAAAAAAATTTAATAAGTTATTTTTACGTATATTTCTGAATTTTCTCAATAATAGTAAGAATTAAAAAGGGGTTCACCTCGCGGAATTTCTCAGCTTAAATAGTTAAATTCTGAGGAACTTCCGTTGAGGTGCCCGGCAGGGCCACTAGAATCTACAGTAGAGGGTATCGGGGCGGGTCTTATCAGTTGTTGGGCCTTTTAATATCAAGGGCTAGACTTGGGCCTCTGATTTGACAGTATAAAAACTAGGACTGAGAAACCAAGCTGCAAACAAGCTATGAGCTGGGTGAATTGGACTGCAAGTTAAGCAAACTAAAGAGACCTGAGGAACACAGAAAGAATAAGGTCATTGACCAGAGATGGGCCTCCGACGCTCAAGTCAAGTGGTTGCTGAGTGGTGAATATTTCCCTAGGCTTTATTTCTCCTAGAGAGAGTGTAAAATTTCTTAAAGAGAGTTTTCTCTTATTAGAGTTGTGTTTTTTTTTTTAATCCTCATACTATTTTTTAAATTTAGAGATAAATTTGAGTTTGGAGGGTGCCGACCTAGAGATTTCCCCTCAAGGGTAACACGTGGAGAACTATAATTAGAGAATTGTCTCTATTATGAAGGGTATTTTGGAAAACTTGCTTAGAGCGGGCAAAAGAGTAATTCAACCTCCTCTAACATTTGAAGTACTAGGTATATTTGTGATTGATCACTTTTTAGAGCAGCTAGCTTGAGTTGGTAAAACTTAGGTGCTTTGAGGGGTTTTATGACTCTCTCCTCCTAAGCTCAGCTGGTCTTATATTGAGTTACCTCAACAACCTAGACAATCCTGTCTACTATGTCAGCAGGAGATAAATTTTTGGTGGATGCTGATGTGGAGTTGGTAATTAGCTCCTTGAAGATTCCTTTATCCAACCTTATCTTCGGGTCTGGTAGTTGAGTGATTTGGTGTCTAGGTAGTCTTCTGTCTATGTGGTCTTCTAGTAAGTCTTGCTAGTAACGTGGTGGGACCTGAGATATGTTGATGTGTATGCCTGCTAGTAGGCTTACAATAACATGACAAGTGTCCAAACTCCCATGACGTATTATTTGACACAAGCACTGAGTTGTGACATGTGTCCTGACTCGAGTCCCATTGGATGGGCCTTCTAGGCTGAGTTATGAAGGTCCAAACGTTTGGACCCAAGCTCCATCGTTGAAGTAGCTTGTTTTGGGCCAATTTGCTCATGTAGAGGTCTAGGCCCGAGTGCTAGATTAGACTCCTTTAATTAGGCTAAGTGTTATTAAACTTTACCCCTAACAAGTTGTGAAGCTGATTTCACTGTAAACTTATGATTCTATATAAGCTAGCTTAAAAAACTTTATTTAAGGAAAAAAATAATTAGGAGATAGAAATTTACTTATGATTCTAGATAAACTTATAAAGGATCTCTTTGTCATTCAAAATAATAGATGGAACTTGGAAGGAAAGAAACCAACTATCTATAAAATTTCACTGCACAAACACAATTATAAGATGTTAACATTTTATTTTCTTTATTTATTTTTTGGTAAATGATTAAGAGTTCTCCTTTTATAAGAATTAATATTCAATAGCTTTAAGATGTATATCCAAATTGTAGTATATTAGTATTTGCCAAACATATAGTGAAATAATGTTCATTTTTGTTATTAGTATTTTAAAAAAATCCAATATATTTATATTTTTCTTAGGAAGCAGGCCTAAAGTCATAGTCAAAGCTCAAATCCAGCCTAAACCCATTCATGGTGAACCATGATGGGCCATGGAGTGGGATGGAGACCTCTTACTTGTACTTAGCGGTGGGATAAGGACCTCCTTAGTACTAACTTTTGAAGACCCATTTGCTTGAACTAGAGGTGGGACAAGAGCTTTCCTCAGTACTGATGTTTAAACTCGAAGAGGTTGTCAAGGGCTTTGCCGAGCACAATGAACTCAAATATTCATATTAATAATAAGATCCTATAACTTAACCGATCTCCTGTCAATCACTGCTCAATAAAAAAAGCCTTGGGAATTCGAGATCAAGGTTAATCCCATAAACCCTAGTTCACTAACAAATATTCCTTGATTTTTAATATTGATACTTAAAAATATTTTTAAATTAGAAAAAAAAGAGTAGGATTATATACTTGGGTTGGGCTTAGGTTTTTCTAAGTCTACCCAAGCTCATTTTAGCTCTCATCAATATCTAAAAAGGCTTGAGCTAACCTGTACACAACCAATCAAGTCGAGTGCCTGACCTACATAGGCTCAATTGTAATCCTAAATATTTATAAGTTAAATATTAGGCAATATATTAAAAAAAATTAATATTACAATAATATTTTTTGTTACAACCTCATAATTTATATAAAAGGGATAGAATTAAAAATAAATAAATATCTATAATATTTTAAAATTGTATTTTATTATCAAATCTATTTTTTTGTAAAGTTTGATTTTGCAATCAAATTATGTTGTTACATTGTTTTATAAAATTTGTAATAACAATTAAATTAATAGAAAAATTATGAGAATTTCCATGGCAATAGATAAATGAATTTTAATTGATGTGTCAACCATTTATAAGATGGTTAATTATTATTATTTTTAAAAGTACTTATTGTATTATCTCACAATTAAATAGTTCTTTAACACATTTTTTAAGATGAAAAAATTAGAATCAAAATTGAATAGTGTAGCATTACTCGAGAAAAAAAGAATAATATAAAAATCATTGAGCAAGCATTCACCTATTTAAATAAAAGTTCAAAACTCAAACTTAAATTACAAAATAATAAACAACTTAAAACATTTAAATTTTAATAATAAACCAAATTCAAATTTGAGAAAAAAACAAACAACTAAAAACTAACTATTAAAATATAATATATTTGTTCCCCTTTGAGATTTTGGCTTAAATCCTATTTTTCCCAACGGCTCAACTCAGCTCATGAGCCCCGATTCAAATATCCAAAAGGTTTTTAGCTAATTATGACTAGGCCTTTCATATAGGATATCACAAGAAACTAAGCCCCTTTACCTTTGGAAGATTCAAAATTGTATAAGGAGATGACCTTAAGGTATGATTACAACCTTCAGTCCATAGAGGTTCTCGACAGTAGATTAGGTGACCTCGGTAACTACTATTGACCGAGTAAATTGTCTAAGCTCTCCCGATGAGGTTAACCACTCCTTCCTAAATGGACAAGATGACACTTATCTATTATTAACTGAGAACCAAAGTCAAGCTAGCCATTTTGAAGACTTGGGTTATCTTTATTCTCGAGATCTTTGGAATCCAATGATTCCTAGAGTAAATCCCCATATAATCTTGAAATGTGACTAGGATAAGAAAGTAACATATTTTTCTATTCCTATAAGGATTCAACCATTAATGCTCAACAACTCCTATAAATAAGGAGCTCAATAATAAAGAATAAGGCTTTTTTCCTTGGACCTTTTAGAGGGGCTTCTTTTATAATTTTTTCGGAGCTTTCATCCAAATTATTTCCAAGCAAAATACCCTGTGCCAAGGATCCAGTATAGCTTTTAAGGGCCCTTGCAATCCTTAAATCTATCATGGTTAAATAACAAAGTATTTGTGATATATTATTTGTAGAATTCAGGCCTCCTTATATTGTATTGTAAATCCTTTATTTCATAATGCATTATAAGTGAGCTAAAAATTGATAAAAGGTGTAGTAACCAGTATCCACGACTGGTAAGAATAAGTATTTATATATGTATAAATATACGTATTTTATTTGTATGTTGGTGATACTTGAATTATATATTGTTATTAGTAATATTTTTATAGGTTAAGGGTATACGATTAGTATTGGGTTTATTTGTATGACTTTAGATTTATTTTAGGGACCAAATTGTTATACTTTGAAAGTTTTGGGGGCAAATTCGTAAATACCAAAAATTAGCCTCTTAGTATAAAAATACACTTTTAAACCCTAATTTACCATTTTTAGGTCGAGCTACCCATTTTAAGAGAGAGAAGAGAGAAATAGAGGAGAGAGAAAGAGGAGAAGAAGAAGAAAAAGAAGAAGAAATTGGAAATTTGAATTTCAAGAGGTATATTATACGTATTTCCCAATTTATTGGTATTAATTAAGTTAATTCCTTTAAGTTTTGATTTCTGAAAATATGTATAATTGAGGATTTGTTGTGTATTTCGTAAGATCATATGAGAATTGATGATGATCTATAAGATAGTTTGATAAATCATGATGAATTATGGAATTTCTGCTGGATAACCTCTTGATCTAGGAATTTTATAAATTGTTGTGATTCGATTCTGGTTTGGAATTTTGAGTATATGAAATTAGACATGTTTAGGATCATCTGAGACTTTGAATCGACTGAAAATCTCGGAAATTGAATTTGTAGTGAATTTACCAAAATGACCCTGGAATTCTGGAAATTTCCTGTGTAAACAGTATGATACAGTGGAAAATAATTTTTAACCTGCTGAATGATCTTTAAAAATTACGAATTTGTGGAATATGATAATTTTATATGTCTAATATGATATACTCGGAATTGAGAATTTGGATCAATGTGGTTGAAGTGTTATGAATTTCTAAAGTGTATCAGCTCATTGTAGTATTTGATTAACAGATTTTTAAAGTTATGAAATAAAATAGTTTTAAAATACTTTTGGCAGTTATTTAGAAGCCAAATATTTATCATGGACTGAGATATGTGTCAAGAGTAATTATGTGGTAGTTTTATAATTTTTGAGTTAGTATATGATTTTATAAAATTGGGAGATTGAATACTGTTCAGTAAGTATCTTGATCCTGTCAGGTTTGTAGTTTGGATTCGATGGTGTGTATGGAATGGATTGTGTAGGAATTTTGATATAATATTCATATATAAGAAATATATATGAGTCAAGAATGATATATTCTGATTTCGGAGTAATTGGACATCATTTGATGTATTAGAAATTTTTGTTAAGTGTAAGTGGTCAGAATGACAGGTTTTGAGAAACCAAATATTTAGACCAATTTGATGTGATAAATGCATTGTGTATAATTTTATAAGCTATTTAAAGTATTTTGTGTGAATTGTGAGGCTTATGAAAGGATTAATCTCCATTGATAGGTTAAGGAGATTTAAGCCTTGTAGCTGAAAGTGTTAAGAGGTAAGTATACTAGACTTTTTACTGAAATCACAATAAACATAGTAATTGTTTTGTATGATTTTGCAAATGGGGTTAAGAATATGTTTATGTTATGTCAAAGTATATTTTGATATGAAATGTGAATATATGTTTCTGAATGTGAGCATTGACATTGAGCATGGACATACATGTATTTTTGTAAGTGAGCTTTCAAAATAAGATGTGTTTAATAAAGAAAGCTTTTGAAGTGTAATATGTCCATGAGAAATATGTTGTATTTTGAGGGTACTTGAACTCACTGTTAACTTAGTAGGCATTTTATGTGATTTGTGGAGCCTTTATGTGTGGCCTTTCCTTTGGGATTGGTATATGTTATATGTTCCGTATGTAGGGAGGATCCTATTGGTACCTAAAGGAAGAGTGAGTCATCACATTCGTGTGGTGGCGTATTGGTGCATGTGAGAGGACTCACCGATGATCAGGGTGAGGGTTTGGCTTTTACCTTCGGGCATAAGCGTTATATATGTGTGATTTAAGGACCTCACTTGTACTATTCCTCTCATACGGTATGTCACCTACGAGTGACATTTGGCTCATTATGTGATATGTGATATATAAGTCCTACTAAGTAGTAGTCGAGTAATGGTATTCCTATAATGTGTTTTGAAAGAATGTGTAAGCGCTTACATGATATGTGATTTGATAAGATTATGATTTTGATTGATCACAGCATATCATACATATGCATTGTGTACATATATGTATTTGTATTTGATATATGAAAAATTAGTATGCTTACTGAGTTTTATACTCATTATAGTTTATGGTGATTTCAGGTAAATAAGGTGCATGTGGGCTTAGCGGATTTGGCAAGGCTTCTGCTGTTCCTTGGGTTCCCTAAGTTGCTAGGTTGTTGTGTGTTTCATTTAGGGACACGTGGGATAGGATATTTGGTTTGTCCCTATTGAATAAATACTTATGTATTATTTCATTGTGTGTGGATTGGATTTGGTTTAAGTTTTATAAAGTGTGGTTATTGGATGATTTTAAGTAAGAATTTGCAATGGATATATTCTGGGCTCCCGGTAACAAAGTTGCTACTGGTGACGTAGTAGAGTGTTAATCTCTGAGAAAACTCTGCGTATCTCCGGTTTAATAATTGTCCCAGTCATAATTCAATTGCTATAATTCTGAAAGAAATTGAAATGAATGTTTAAATATTGTCAAGAGAAGTTTATATTTATATGTTAAGTTATGGTTGATTTTAGTGTTGAACTTACTAGCAACTTGCTAAGGATTTCTGTGTTGAATGAAAGTTGTAAATTTTGTGTAATATTATTTATGAGTGCACATGCAGTGAATGAATGTAAGTGATGTCGTGTGTCGGATCTTTTGGGTCTGGGGCGTGACAGCTTTTAGTGGTATCAGAGCTAAGATATGATTCTGTAGACTTTATGTGTCTAGTCAAGGGAACCCAGCCGATGCCAAATCCTTAAGATTGTATGTGTGCTTATTTATGTATATTGATTTATTTGATATCTTACTTACTTATCTTTGTGATTTTGAAAAGATGGGGCGTAATCCAAGAATTACTAGAAGTGCTGATACTGTGAATGAGAGTACTTCAGGAGAAAACCCTGCTACCATCCAAAATATTGTTCAAGCAGTGAATAATGTGCTTCAACAACAACGACCCAAAGCAGACCATAATGATAAATTCCATGTTATTGAGAAATTCAGAAAATTGCAACCACCATCATTTGAAGGCTCAAAAGACCCGCTGGTTGCTGAGGAGTGGATCCGTGAGTTGGAAAAGATATTCAGCCTCCTCGAATGTTCAGATTCACATAAAGTAAGTTGTGCCACTTACATGCTTAAGGAGGGAGCCAGTCATTGGTGGGAGATGACCATGCGGACACTGAATATTGATAAGAACAAGATAACATGGGAAAGATTCAAGGAAGTATTTAATGAAAAATACTTTCCCCAGTCCCTAAGAGATGAGAAAGAGGCAGAATTTATCCACCTTACTCAGGGCAAAATGTCAGTAACAGAATATGAGAGGAAGTTTGAGGAGTTGTCTAGGTTTGCTCCCCACTTAGTAGACACAGAAGCACGTAAGGCCAAGAGGTTTCAGATGGGTCTTAAACCAGAAGTGAGAAGGTTACTCTCTGTCCTTGATCTACAGACTTACAGTGCAGTATTACAGAGGGCTGAAATATTAGCAAGGGATGAAGAATTGGCAGCACCATCTGAGTCCAAACATATGGGTTATCATCGATCAGAAAAGAGACCTTGGGTTAAAAATAATCAGAAAAAGTTTGACAGGTGGAAAGGAAAGAAGAGGCATAGGAATGATGACATTGAAAAGAAGGATTTTCCATTATGTGATACATGTGGGAGACCACATGGAGGGGTGTGTTTCAGGAAAAGTGGAGCTTGTTTTAAGTGTAGAAAGATTGGTCATTTTATTCAGGATTGTCCAGAGATGAAGAATGATCAGGGAGGATTTAAGAAAGATCAGAAAGCTCAAGCAAGAGTCTATGCTCTTACCAGAAAAGAAGCAGATGATTCACCTTCTGTGGTGACAGGTACAATTTCCATATCTGGCCAGCATGGTTTAGCTCTTTTTGATTCGGGTTCTACCCATTCATTTGTGTCACATGCATTTGTTAGTAATATGGGGGTTGTGCCAGAACCTTTGGGTGTAGATTTATGTGTTGCAACTCCTTCAGGAGATTTGATGTGTGCTACAAATGTGGTAAAATCATGTAAAATTGAAATAGGAGATAAGGTGCTACAAGCAGATTTGATTATCTTGAATATGTATGATTTTGATGTTATATTTGGCATGGATTGGTTGTCTATGTACCATGCTAATGTTAAATGCTTTGAGAAAGAAGTTGTTTTCCAACCACCCGGGGAGCCTGAGTTTAGTTTTATTGGTTCTAAGTTATGCTCTTTGCCAAAAGTAATATCTGCTTTACAAGCTTGGAAAAGTCTTAAGAAGGGTTGTCAGTGTTTCTTAGCGACTGTAGTGGATACAAAGAAAGAAGAAATGAAAATCCAAGATGTTCCAGGCGTGAATGAGTTTATAGATGTATTCCCTGAAGATTTACCTGGAGTTCCACCAGATCGAGAGATTGAATTCATGATAGAACTTCTGCCAGGAACCAGTCCTATATCTAAAACACCTTATCGTATGGCACCAGTAGAGCTTAAAGAGTTGAAGGAACAGCTACATGAATTGCTTGAGAAGGGGTTTATTCGCCCGAGTGTTTCACCTTGGGGTGCTCCAGTTCTTTTTGTTAAGAAGAAAGATGGTTCAATGAGATTATGTATTGACTATCGAGAGTTGAACCGTGTGACTGTAAAGAATAAATATCCACTTCCAAGAATCGATGATTTATTCGATCAGTTGCAAGGAGCTTGTGTATTCTCAAAAATTGATCTTCGTTCTGGCTATCATCAATTGAAGATCAAGAAAGAAGACATTCCAAAGACTGCATTTCGTACCAGATATGGGCATTATGAGTTTATTGTTATGCCATTTGGGTTGACAAATGCATCTGCTGCCTTTATGGATCTAATGAATAGAGTATTCAAGGATTATTTGGATAGGTTTGTTATTGTGTTTATTGATGACATCCTAGTGTACTCTAAGAGTAAGGGAGAACATGAAGAACACTTAAGAAAAGTCCTACAAGTGTTAAGGGAGAAGCAGCTTTATGCAAAATTCAAGAAATGTGAATTCTGGCTAGATCGAATGGTATTTTTGGGACATGTTGTTTCCTCAAAGGGAATTTCAGTGGATCCAAGCAAAATTGAAGCAGTGGTGAATTGGTCCAGACCAACTAATGTGGGGGAAATTCGAAGTTTTCTTGGGCTGGCAGGATATTATAGACGGTTTGTTGAAGGATTCTCTAATATAGCTTCACCTTTAACTCAATTGACAAGAAAGAATGTCAAGTTTCAGTGGTCAGAAGAATGTGAGAAAAGTTTTCAAGAACTCAAGCATCGGTTAGTATCTGCTCCCATACTAACCATCCCTTCTGCTTCTGCTGGATTTGTGATTTATAGTGATGCTTCCAAGAAAGGGCTTGGGTGTGTATTAATGCAGGATGGAAAGGTAGTGGCATATGCCTCACGACAACTAAAGACTTATGAGCAGAATTACCCTACTCATGACTTGGAGTTGGCTGCAGTAGTTTTTGCTCTGAAAATTTGGAGGCATTATCTTTATGGAGAAAGGTGTGAAATTTACACAGATCATAAAAGTCTTAAATACTTCTTTACTCAAAAGGAGTTAAATATGAGGCAACGTCGATGGTTGGAACTAGTCAAAGATTATGACTGTGTGATTAACTACCATCCGGGAAAAGCTAATGTTGTAGCAGATGCTTTGAGTAGAAAATCTTCAGGACATATGGCAGCACTTTTGACTACTCAAAAGCAAATTTTGTTGGATTTAGAAAAGCTTGGCATTGAAGTGGTAAGATCTAATGATAGGGCTTATGTTGCAAGTATGTCCATTCAGCCTACCCTAATTAAGAGAATTAAGGAAGCACAAGGTAATGATGTGCATCTGAAGAAAATTATGGAAGAAATTTCATTGGGTAAAAGGCCTAACTTTGCTATTTTTGATGATGGAGCTCTACATTTTGAAGGTAGACTTTGTGTGCCTAATAATGATGAGTTGAAAAATGAGATCTTGGTTGAAGCTCATAGTTCACCATATACTGTCCATCCGGGAGGTACCAAGATGTATCGAGACCTACGAGCTATTTATTGGTGGGTTAATATGAAAAGAGAGATTGCAAAATTTATAGAGCAATGTTTGACATGTCAGCAAGTTAAGGCAGAACATCAGAGACCATCTGGGTTATTGAAACCTTTATTGGTACCGGAATGGAAATGGGAGCACATAGCCATGGATTTTGTAGTTGGGTTGCCAAGTACACAAAAGGGCTACAATGCCATATGGGTGATTATTGATAGGCTAACAAAATCAGCACATTTTATTCCAATATGCACCACTTATTCCATGGATAGGTATGCCCAATTATATGTTGATGAAATTGTGAGGCTTCATGGAGTACCTGTGTCAATTGTATCTGATAGAGATCCCCGATTTACTTCAATATTTTGGAAGAGCCTACATAATGCCATGGGCACGAAGTTGAACTTCAGTACTGCATTCCACCCACAGACTGATGGTCAATCTGAAAGGACCATTCAAATTCTAGAAGATATGTTGAGAGCATGTGTGTTAGACCTTAAAGGTAGTTGGGACAAACACCTTTCATTAGTGGAGTTTGCATACAACAATAGTTATCAATCAACTATTGGTATGGCCCCATATGAAGCTTTGTATGGAAGAAAATGTAGATCTCCTGTGCATTGGGATGAAGTTGGAGAAAGAAAAATTTTAGGGCCAGAGATTGTCCAGCAAACTTGTGAGGTTATAGAGAAGATAAGAAAAAGAATGAAAGTGGCTCAGAGTAGACAGAAAAGCTATGCAGACAATAGAAGAAAAGATCTAGAATTTAAGGTGGGTGAAAAAGTATTTCTTAAGGTTGCTCCAATGAAAGGAGTCATGAGATTTGGCAAGAAAGGAAAGTTGAGTCCAAGATTCATTGGTCCATTTGAAATCCTTGAAAGGATAGGTGATGTGGCTTATAGACTTGCCCTTCCTCCATCATTATCAGGAGTTCATAATGTGTTCCATGTGTCCATGTTGCGAAAATATGTTTCAAACTCCTCACATGTGTTAAGCTATGAGCCACTTCAACTTAGGGATGATCTCACTTATGAAGAAGTGCCCATTAGGATTTTGGACAATAAGGAGCAAATTCTTCGTACTAAGAAGATTGATTTGGTAAAGGTTTTATGGAGAAACCATGCAGTTGAAGAGGCAACCTGGGAACGAGAAGAGGAAATGAGATCTAAGTATCCTCATCTATTTGCTTAAGTTATGAATTTCGAGGACGAAATTCTTATAAGGAGGGGAGAATTGTAGTAACCAGTATCCACGACTGGTAAGAATAAGTATTTATATATGTATAAATATACGTATTTTATTTGTATGTTGGTGATACTTGAATTATATATTGTTATTAGTAATATTTTTATAGGTTAAGGGTATACGATTAGTATTGGGTTTATTTGTATGACTTTAGATTTATTTTAGGGACCAAATTGTTATACTTTGAAAGTTTTGGGGGCAAATTCGTAAATACCAAAAATTAGCCTCTTAGTATAAAAATACACTTTTAAACCCTAATTTACCATTTTTAGGTCGAGCTACCCATTTTAAGAGAGAGAAGAGAGAAATAGAGGAGAGAGAAAGAGGAGAAGAAGAAGAAAAAGAAGAAGAAATTGGAAATTTGAATTTCAAGAGGTATATTATACGTATTTCTCAATTTATTGGTATTAATTAAGTTAATTCCTTTAAGTTTTGATTTCTGAAAATATGTATAATTGAGGATTTGTTGTGTATTTCGTAAGATCATATGAGAATTGATGATGATCTATAAGATAGTTTGATAAATCATGATGAATTATGGAATTTCTGCTGGATAACCTCTTGATCTAGGAATTTTATAAATTGTTGTGATTCGATTCTGGTTTGGAATTTTGAGTATATGAAATTAGACATGTTTAGGATCATCTGAGACTTTGAATCGACTGAAAATCTCGGAAATTGAATTTGTAGTGAATTTACCAAAATGACCCTGGAATTCTGGAAATTTCCTGTGTAAACAGTATGATACAGTGGAAAATAATTTTTAACCTGCTGAATGATCTTTAAAAATTACGAATTTGTGGAATATGATAATTTTATATGTCTAATATGATATACTCGGAATTGAGAATTTGGATCAATGTGGTTGAAGTGTTATGAATTTCTAAAGTGTATCAGCTCATTGTAGTATTTGATTAACAGATTTTTAAAGTTATGAAATAAAATAGTTTTAAAATACTTTTGGCAGTTATTTAGAAGCCAAATATTTATCATGGACTGAGATATGTGTCAAGAGTAATTATGTGGTAGTTTTATAATTTTTGAGTTAGTATATGATTTTATAAAATTGGGAGATTGAATACTGTTCAGTAAGTATCTTGATCCTGTCAGGTTTGTAGTTTGGATTCGATGGTGTGTATGGAATGAATTGTGTAGGAATTTTGATATAATATTCATATATAAGAAATATATATGAGTCAAGAATGATATATTCTGATTTCGGAGTAATTGGACATCATTTGATGTATTAGAAATTTTTGTTAAGTGTAAGTGGTCAGAATGACAGGTTTTGAGAAACCAAATATTTAGACCAATTTGATGTGATAAATGCATTGTGTATAATTTTATAAGCTATTTAAAGTATTTTGTGTGAATTGTGAGGCTTATGAAAGGATTAATCTCCATTGATAGGTTAAGGAGATTTAAGCCTTGTAGCTGAAAGTGTTAAGAGGTAAGTATACTAGACTTTTTACTGAAATCACAATAAACATAGTAATTGTTTTGTATGATTTTGCAAATGGGGTTAAGAATATGTTTATGTTATGTCAAAGTATATTTTGATATGAAATGTGAATATATGTTTCTGAATGTGAGCATTGACATTGAGCATGGACATACATGTATTTTTGTAAGTGAGCTTTCAAAATAAGATGTGTTTAATAAAGAAAGCTTTTGAAGTGTAATATGTCCATGAGAAATATGTTGTATTTTGAGGGTACTTGAACTCACTGTTAACTTAGTAGGCATTTTATGTGATTTGTGGAGCCTTTATGTGTGGCCTTTCCTTTGGGATTGGTATATGTTATATGTTCCGTATGTAGGGAGGATCCTATTGGTACCTAAAGGAAGAGTGAGTCATCACATTCGTGTGGTGGCGTATTGGTGCATGTGAGAGGACTCACCGATGATCAGGGTGAGGGTTTGGCTTTTACCTTCGGGCATAAGCGTTATATATGTGTGATTTAAGGACCTCACTTGTACTATTCCTCTCATACGGTATGTCACCTACGAGTGACATTTGGCTCATTATGTGATATGTGATATATAAGTCCTACTAAGTAGTAGTCGAGTAATGGTATTCCTATAATGTGTTTTGAAAGAATGTGTAAGCGCTTACATGATATGTGATTTGATAAGATTATGATTTTGATTGATCACAGCATATCATACATATGCATTGTGTACATATATGTATTTGTATTTGATATATGAAAAATTAGTATGCTTACTGAGTTTTATACTCATTATAGTTTATGGTGATTTCAGGTAAATAAGGTGCATGTGGGCTTAGCGGATTTGGCAAGGCTTCTGCTGTTCCTTGGGTTCCCTAAGTTGCTAGGTTGTTGTGTGTTTCATTTAGGGACACGTGGGATAGGATATTTGGTTTGTCCCTATTGAATAAATACTTATGTATTATTTCATTGTGTGTGGATTGGATTTGGTTTAAGTTTTATAAAGTGTGGTTATTGGATGATTTTAAGTAAGAATTTGCAATGGATATATTCTGGGCTCCCGGTAACAAAGTTGCTACTGGTGACGTAGTAGAGTGTTAATCTCTGAGAAAACTCTGCGTATCTCCGGTTTAATAATTGTCCCAGTCATAATTCAATTGCTATAATTCTGAAAGAAATTGAAATGAATGTTTAAATATTGTCAAGAGAAGTTTATATTTATATGTTAAGTTATGGTTGATTTTAGTGTTGAACTTACTAGCAACTTGCTAAGGATTTCTGTGTTGAATGAAAGTTGTAAATTTTGTGTAATATTATTTATGAGTGCACATGCAGTGAATGAATGTAAGTGATGTCGTGTGTCGGATCTTTTGGGTCTGGGGCGTGACAAAAGGGATGTAAACTCTCATAGATTTGAATTACTATAATCTCCCACCTTATTTTATTTGTACTCGTGTGCACAATCTTTATTGCTTGATTTATTATTTAATTGAATATAAGACTCCAAAAGGCCAAAGCATATGCCACGAGTCTATTAAGCACTAATAAGTAGTTGTATTGGTTAAAACTCAATAACAAACCTCAAAGTTGTTTCTTTTAAAATATAAATTTAACATATTGGTTTAAGGTTGCCTAAAATCCAAGATCAACAATACCAATTAATTTTAACATTTATGAAAATTTCTAAATAAAAATTGTGTTTTTTTCCTTCTTTTTTTTTCAAAATGAGAATAACAACAATTGAGAAAATACAATTATTGTAGCATGAAACAGAAGCCAATAGTTTATAAAATGAAATGAGGGTGATAAAGGAATTGGTCCATGGTGATTAATGTAGGAATTCGAATTATAAATATAAGAAAAACTTTAGTACCATTCTTCAATCGCATTATAAGTTTATGACAACATTCAAAATCAATATAATACGTGGTCTTCTCTTACTTGGTTATTTTTATGTTAAAATTTATGGTAGTTTTTTTATTTAAATTATGAATAAAATTGAATTGAAATGAATTTAAATATTGATAAATGGATAAAATTGATTGATTTCTTTACTTATTTTTGTCTCCTTAGGTCTTGAGTGTAGGTCCAAGCCCTCTCTTCTCAAAAACAATCCAAAAGTTAGGTCTAAGTTAACCCAAATACAGGTGCATGCTTTTCCTTGGAAATCAGCCTAAGGAATGGGCCTGGGTCCTATCTTTTTGAAAGTTTCCCAATGAGAAAGCTCTTTGGCAATCCTGATGAGTATAATAAAATGCATATTTGTTAAGAGATTCGGTCATCATTTAATACACTAATTTTAGCATTTTTGTATTTTTAATATTGAAATAAAGTGTTGTCCTTAAATTGTGATTAATGAATGCTATTTGCACAAGTTTAATAAAATAGACATAACTCTCAATGTAGAATCAAAATGAAGAAATTCATGAACTTGGAGCAACATGACTCAATCTTATAGAAACTTAAAGAACAGTTAAAAAGACAAATCCAACATTTTATGGGCCAAAATTAGGAAACAACAGAACTAGATTACAACTTCTGCTCAGCTTGACCCACTTCATGTATTTGGATGGTATTTCACAAAATACGAACCTAATCAGTATGATTCTTGAGGCTGAAAAATAATGTACTATTATCTACAACTCTTATGTTGATAATAAAGTTCAAAGCAGTTGTTATCATTGACAAAATTATATTGCAAATTGGTAAAAGGGTTGTTGGCTAAAATATGATGTATCTTTGATGTTTTATCCATATCTTATTGGATACTCATCCATATTGCATGACCTTAGTTGCTATAAAAAAAAAGACAAAATGATACAACTTTTATGTCGACCAAAAGGCAACATCAATTATTTTCATTGTCAAAAAGGTGCAGCAATTAGGTGAATGAGTGGGTGGCTTAAATTATTGAAGATTGAAGTCATACTAAATATATTTTCATTCATTGCTTATATAAGGACACCCTTAGAAGGCTAATAGATGTTTTTTTATGTCTTATAATTCTCTCACATGCTTTCTTTTAATACTCATAAGAATGAATTGTAAGCTAGGCTAAAATTCTTGGTAAGGTTAGAGATGAACTTCTATGTGTAATAAATTTATTTCTAAACTTTGATTCTTTGTTAAGAGCTACAATGTTATAAGTTTGTTGTGTCTAAACTCTTATCTATTACTTTTATATAATCCAAAGGTTATAATTCTCATATTTCATATATTTTCAGTCATGTTTTCTTTATGTGATTCTTGTCGAATTATAATTATTACTGGTTATATCATTTTACAAGTTAATCTTTTACTGCAATATTGTCAAAATAATACGTTGTTGATCTTAAATAACTTGTATAAATGAACATAGTTTGTGATAATATTTACAAAGAATTTAGTCATGTCAAATACATTTATTATTAAATGTGCTATATTATACACATCTTCTAATTGACTGTTTGGGATGTGAAACTTTCAATTGAGTTATAAATATTAAATCAAAGTGTAGAATAGATTTATGAAGCATATTAGTGACTCTCGATGCCTTGCTCACATCATTATAATTTTCTTCCTTAATTCACATTTAATTCTACCATCTCTAATGAATTTCACATTTAATTTTCTCATTCGTTATTGTTTTAATATTTTATTTCGCTAACCTATTTCTTCGAAAGCTTTCTCGTAAGATCGACATCTTAATCTATACTGCAATAATTGCAATACATTTTGAGCATAAACAAAATTTGGCACCGTTGCCGAGGATGTACACTAGGCAAAAGTAGGTTGTGTCTATCAATACTATAGCAATAACTTTGTACATTTACTTTTCTTTGTAAAATTTATTTCATTTGTTGTAATTTATTTTATTATTCATGGTTAGTTTCACCATCTAACATATTTTGTTATCTTCTTGTATTTTTATTTAATTTTGTATGCTTGGTTCTACCACCTAACTTACTTTATTTTCTTTTATTCATTTATTGTATTTTATTTTATTTTTCATGGTTTATTCTACCACCTTGCTCTTTTTATTTCTTATTGTGTTTTATTTCACTTCTTGTATTTTATTATACAACCCTGTTCATTTTATTTTCTTCTTTTATTTATTATGGTTTGTTCTATCACCTAACTTAGTTTATTTTCTTTTATTTATTTGTTGTATTTTATTTAATTTTGCATGATTAGTTCTACCACCTAACTTAATTTATTTATTTTATATTTCATGGTTGGTCTTACCACCTAGCTCTTTTTACTTCTTATTATATTTTATTTCACTTCTTATATTTTATCTCATTTTTATAGTTGGTTTTACCATCTAACTCAATTTTATTTTTTGTTCACTTTTTAATTTTTCCTTGAGAATTTTCTTCAGTAAAAAAATAGTTTAAAAAGGTTTTTAAAAAATTGTTAGGATGTATGCATTGACTTAGAGACAAACGAAGAAGATTTGTAAAAAAAGTATAACTAGAACCACCACCACAATTTGTAAAGGAAGAGAATTCATTATTTAGTTCATATTGTAATCCTAACACAATGAGCCAACACGACGATAACACTATTAGGATTTTAAAAGATTACTTGCATCCCATTCGCACAACTACACCATCATGCTTTATATTTCCACCTAACACACCATATTTGGATTTTAAACTTAGAATGATACAACTTTTGCCCACTTTTCATAGTCTAGATAGTGAAAATAATTATATATATGCTAGGGAATTTGAAGAGGTAGTGTCCACCTTCTATAGGTAACCCGCAGCTATAGACATTGTTGGGCTTAAATTCTTCCCTTTTTCACTGAAAGACAAAGCAAAGAGTTGGCTATATTTTTTTAGGCCAAGGTCTATAGGAACTTGGGCATAAATGACCCAAGCATTTTTCAATAAGTACTTCCCACAACATAAAACTAATAGCCTAAAAAGATAAATTTCTTCATTCTTCCAAAAAGATAATGAAACCTTGTATCAAACTTGGGAAAGGTTTAAAGAGTTATTAAATCTATGCCCTCACCATGGGTATAAAAATTGGTACTTAGTTAGCTATTTTTATGAAGGACTCACAATTAGAGAGCATTAATTTGTTGAGATGATGTGTAATGGGGAGTTCTTTCATAAAGATTCTGAGGAAGCCATAGAATTCCTTAATGACTTAGCTAGAAAAAGTCCATACATATACTGGACCTAATGCTATTGAAAGCACAAATGGGTCACGACCTAGTGGAGTTTTTCGTCATAGGGAAGATGATAACCTTAAAGCCTAATTAGAGGTCTTAACTAGAGAATTAGAGGCCTTGAAAACTAAAGATAGAAGGGTCACCCATATGGTTGCTAGGGTTAAGTCACACGATATTATTTTATCTGTGGAGAGGTAGAACACTTAGTTCAGGATTATACCACTTATAGTGAGATAAGAAGGATATATGAGGAACAATGTAATACCCTATGAATGTACAAGAAGCCTTATTCACTTTACTCTGAAACTTATAATCCTAGTTGGAGAAATAACCCAAACTTCAGTTAGAAATCTAACTAACAAGCCAACAACCATTGGAAACAAGAACAACAAGCATGTAAGTCTTATAGTACACCTCAATATATTGCACGACCAACTAGGATCCTTTAAATGATACATTACAAGCATTTATGGAGGCACAAAGTAATACTAATAAAAATTTTGAAACAGTTCTTGCGTAGATGGTAAATGAAAATAAAGAAATCAATAGTCAAATCACTAAGCTAACAAGTGCCGTAACTGTATAAGAGCGAGGTAAGTTTTCATCTCAACCTCAATTCAATCCAAAAAGACAATTCACGGCATAAGTCTCTACTTTTGATGCATAAAATCTCAAAGAAGTCAATGCCATTACTACTTGAAGTAGTAAGATTGTGAGTGAGCCTACTTCTCCAACCAACACATCTACGAGTAGTAAAGATGTCCCCCTTGAAAAAGAGACCACAGTTGAAAAAGAGCCCGAAAATAAATTTCAATCCCAGTGCCTTTTCCCCAAACTCTTCAACTTGTTGGGAAAAATTCAAAAATTTAAGGTGAGATTTTAGAACATTTGAAATAAGTTAAAATTAATCTTCTCTTGTTATATTTGATTAAACAAGTTCCAACTTATGCCAAAGTCATCAAAGATCTGTGGTGTATAAAAAAATACCATGTAAAGAAAACTGTGTTTTTAGTAGAGCAAGTAAGTGTAGTGATTGAATAAAAAAACACCACCCAAGTATAAAGACCTAGGAATTCCCACAATCTCCTACCAAATTGGGACATATAAGTTTGATCAAGCTTTGTTGGACTTAGAAGCAAGTGTAAATAAATGGTGCCTTATTTTATTTACTTGTAATTGAGACTTGGTGAGATTAAACATACATCTGTAGTCCTATAATTAGCTGACTAATCAATGGAGAAACTATGGGGAATAGTATAAGATATTTTGTTACAAATTAATAAATTTTACTACCCTGTTGATTTTCTTGTTTTAGATACTCATTCTGTAGTTAACATGAAGTCTAAAATCCCTCTAATTTTAGAAAACCTTTTCTTGCCACCACTAATACTCTTATTAATTATAGAAATTATCTAATAAAATTATATTTTGGGAATATGACTCTTGAGGTGAACATTTTCTATATTAACAAGCAACCACGAGAGAAAGACGAATGCTATCATTTATATATGATAGACACACTTGTAGCGAATGAAGCTTATAAAAACTATGACTCTGATTCTTTAGAAAACCTTCTTAATTTTGATTTTGAAGAATTGTGTTACCCTGATGACACAATTGATGTATTTATTATTTTTTACATATAGGATAAAGGGACTCGATTTTAGCAGCCATACTTTAAGAGTTGCCACGAGAGAGAAAGAGAGACCGAAACCATCAAACCTCGAGACACCACAAGTTGAGCTTTCTCCACTGCCTAAAGGTTTGAAACAAACATTCTTTGGACCAAGTGATACCTTTTCTGTCATCATTTCTTCTGAAATTAGTGCTAAACAAGAGGAAAATTAATAAAATTGTCAAAAGAACATAAGTCTGCACTAGGTTGGACCGTAGCTCACATTAAAGGTATTTTTCCATTAATATGCTCCCATAGAATTCATTTAGAGAAAGGTACCCAATCCCGTAGAGACCCTCAAAGAAAACTTAACCCAACAATGAAAGAAGTAATGAAGAAAAAGGTCTTGAAACTATTAGATATAGGTATAATCTACCCAATTTCTGATAGTCAATTGGTAAGTCCAACTCAAGTAGTTACTAAGAATCTGAGGTTACTATTGTGAAAATTGAGAATGGAATATCTATTCCAACTAGGGTAGTAAGTGGTTAGCGAATGTCCATTGATTATAGAAAATTAAACACAACTACAAATAAAGACTATTTTTCATTGCCTATCAACCAAATTTTAGAATGTATAGCTGGACATCCCTTTTATTGCTTACTTGATGGGTATTCAGGATACTACCAGATTGATATAGCTATAGACGATCAAGAAAAAATCATTTTTATATGTCTTTTTAGTACTTATGCTTTTCGTAGAATGTCATTTGGATACACTAGCTACTTTTCAACATTGTATGCTGAGTATTTTCTCAAATATGATTAAAAAAAATACATGGAAGCTTTTATGGATGATTTGAATATTTTTGGTGATTCTTTTAATTCATGTCTGCTTAACTTAAAAGCTACTTTGAGTAAGTATGAAGAAAAAGGACTTGTGCTAAACTGGGAGAAATGTCACTTCATGGAATCTTTATGGATCGTTTTGGGTATATTGTATATGAAAAAGGGATAGAGGTTGACAAGGCCAAAATTGAATTAATCTCTAAATTACCTACGCCCAAAACGGTAAACGATGTCTGATTTTTTCTTGGACATGCTAGCTTTTACAAAAGGTTTATACAAAAAATTTCTATCATATCTAAACCATTGTGTAACCTTCTACTAAAAGATGCTGAATTCATATGGACACAAAAGTGTGATGAGGCATTCCAAACACTCATTGACAAACTCACAATCGCTCCTATAATTCAATCACCAGATTGAAACCTTTCATTCGAGATTATGTGTGACACAAGTAATTATGCTGTAGGAGCAGTTTTTAGGCACAAAGGGAGGGGAAACCCTTTGTTGTCTATTATGTTAGTAAGACTTTGAATGATGCTCAAATGAATTACTCTACTACTGAAAAAGAACTATTACCTATTTTTTTGCTTTAGAAAAATTTCGTTCTTATTTAATTGGTTTACCTATTATTGTTTTTACTGACCACGTGACCCTTAAGTACATTCTTTCTAAGAAGGATGTTAAAGACCATTTAATTAGGTGGATTCTTCTTTTGTAAGAATTTGGTCTAACCATTAAAGATAAGAAAGGTGTTGAAAATGTCATTACTGATCATTTATCTCACCTTGAGTTCAATGACTCTACTGATGTTTCACCTATTCGAGATGATTTCTCTGATGAACATCTTTTTATTGTAAGCTAAGTACCTTGGTACGCATATATCATAAATTATTTAGTTTATGGAGAAGTTCCATCTAATTGAAGTACACAAGATAAGCGTAAGTTTTTTGTTGAGGTATGTAATTTTTATTGGGATGATCCATATGTTTTCAAATACTGCCCTGACCAAATTATGAGACATTGCATTCCTGAAAGTGAAGTTTTTAGTATCTTAAATTTTTGCCATAGTATTATTTTTGGCAATCATTTCTCTATGAAAAGACAACCGCAAAAATGTTACAGTATGGTCTTCACTGGCCCACTTTGTTCAAAGACACTAATAATTTTTGTCGTTTCTGTGGAAAATGTCAAAAGTTAGGTGTTGTATCTTGAAGACATATGATGCCTCTTAATTTTATTCTTGTTATTGAGATATTTGATTATTGAGGTATCGATTTTATAAGCCCTTTTTCTTTATCTTTTAGCTACCTTTACATTGTTCTAGCTATTGACTATGTATCAAAATAGGTGGAGACTCTAGCTAATCGTGTTAATGATAACGTAACTGTGATAAATTTCTTAAAAGAAAAGGTGTTATCTAGGTATGGCACACCAAGTGTTATCATTAGTGACCAATGAACATATTTTTGTAACCATTCTTTTAAAGCTTTGATGCGTAAGTATGATGTTCTTCACAAAGTTTTCACTGTATAGCATCCACAGACAAATGGACAAGTTGAGCCAACAAATAGATAGGTTAAACTGATTTTAGAAAAGACGATTGACTCGAATTGTAAAGATTAGTCTCTGCGCCTTTCTAATGTATTATAGGCATATCGTATGACAGGACCCGCCCCAAGACCCTCTACTGTAGGTCCCAGTGGTCTTGCTGGACACCTCGACGGAAGTTCCTCAAAATTTAATTGGGTAAGTTGAGAAATTTTGCAAGGCGAACCTCTTTTTAGTTCTTACTATTATTGAGAAAATCTTAGCATATACATGAAAATGACATCTTAATTTTTAAAAAACATTGGGCAGAGTTTCCATTATTTTTCTGAAAATCAGTACAAAACCTGCAAAGAATTACACTTTTATTTTCAAACCACATCTCAATACTGCCAAATAAGACCTCCGGTCTTTTCCAAAATCAATCCAACTCAACTCAATAATTTCATTTAAATCACAAAATGAGCATACTCATAAAAAGTAAAAACGATCATCATAATATCAAAATCTCTTCTTATTGGTTCAAAATATACATACAAATACACATGCCTATAACGACTATACAGAAAGTAAAAATGGTGCTATTTAGCACTTTTACATTTACAAAAATGATCTTTAGATTTGGCCCACTAATCAGCAATAAGAGAATCAGCAGCTTGCGTACCAAGACCTGCATCTAGGAAAAGGGTTTAGAAAACATAAAACACAAAATGAATGAGCTAAAGGAGCTCAGTGAGTGCATTTAAGATTTCAAATAAAATAAAATTATACATAGATAGTAAATTCTAAAAGACATTCCTAAATCATGCTTCTAAAACTGATATAAAGTTGTAAAACGGTTTCTAACATCATATGCCGATGAAATCTTGTCGAACGGATTTTATTTACATCTTTGGAAAACAATATCCAAAATCTGTACAACATAATAACTACCATATGCATATAAATGCATAAAATGCTATTGGTAGATCAAAAACTAGTAAAGTTCTCGCTCGGTGATTTTCTTTCTAAATTATACCAATGGTAACCCTAAAGCTCTATACTCACGCAGCGACTCAACTAGCACCGCACATGTGAGTAGGTCACGAGGCACCTCAACTAGCAGCACCCACAGTGACATCTCAAAACATCTCACTGGCTATGCAGCGGAATCTTACATCGTATACATATAGCGAGACAATATCCTGTACACATAGAGCGACTCACAGGACTCAACATCCCGACTTTCCGGAGTTAGTTACACACCCCTCATAACCTGCCCATGTGTATGGGATATACCGGCCGGGTCTAATACAATTACCACAACTATAATCTGAGGGTACCAATGGCCTTTGAAACGGATGCAGTAATTTTAAAACTGTTTCTTAAACCGAACATGTAAAAGCATATCTATGGATATATATCAAGATCATAAATCATGTTTATGCATTAAAAGCACATAAAACATACATTTTCATTATGTGGAAACATAATAAACGAAAGATAAAAGAAATGACAGATTTTCACTCAAAACTACTCCGCGCTCAATTTCGCTCTGGAATTTTACTCCCGTTACCGCTCTCAGTTTTCTTCACCTACGCGCCATAAATGACATTTAGAACCAAATCAAATGCTAGAATCTAATTTAACTACTAAACGCCCTAATCGGCATACAAAGCTCGGATGGATACTACTTTTCAATTTTCATTTACGGAGCCATTCAATCTTATCTAATTCACCATCCGACACCCTGAAAATTTCTTAACACCCTATAACTTCGGTTGGACATAATTTCCCTTTACCTTTCTAAAATTGACAATTATGTCCCATTTTCTTTATTTGTTATTTTCCCATGAACCATATACATTCAATTTACATAAGGCACTATTTATACATCACAATTCAACCAAAACACATCTCAATCCCTAACTTCCCGAAAGTGGCAGAATTTCACCCTATGTTCCAACACATTTATTTTCTCAATTTCTTGTTCTAATTACATCAAAATCAAGCCAATTTCATTCTAGTGCCCTAATTACAACCAATTGAAGTCTATACATTCAAATCACCCAAAACATAATTCTTACCTTGCCAACTTCTTCAACTTGATGACTCCTTCAAGCTCCACACTGGAATTCAACTCAATCTAAACCAAGAATAAACACAAGAACATCAATTGAAGCAATCTTGAAAGTTCACTTATAAATCTCACAAAACAATGCTTTTCTTACCTCTTGTTTCTTGAATTTTCACTAATGGAGGCTTCAATTGAGCTTAGGAACTTATACTTGACTTTCTTATAGCTTGATTACACATGAAAAATCATTAAAAAAAACTTGAAATGTCACTGTAGCAGCCCATCCCTCACTTGCACGAATTTGCTATTTCTTTTGCTCTAAGTGTTTACTTTTACTCTCTTAAAAAATCTACACACTTCTACCATATATATAGTGCTCCCTCAATTAACCAATTTGCCCTTCAACTTACTCTAAATTTCTAATTTGCCATTGGTTGGAAACTAAGTATGTAATTGGTTCCTTTGTAACTATCTAGTTAAAATAGTCCAAAGAACTAACTAGAATTCCCAACTTGGCAATCCATGAAATTGTTTCTAATTGGTCCATTCTCTAATATATGGATTGTATTTCTCAACAAAGGCTTATTCCATACATAACCCTTAAATGGAAATTCATGTAGTAATTTAAAATTCCCTTTTCCAAGCCAATAGAGAAAAATTCTAAAAATATTCTAGGGTCGTCCGATGCTCCGATCGCGTGTGAAATTACCAAATTAGGTCTAATATCTCTCACACGCACCATAAATAAAATATTTCCAATAGGGTTAAAATCGAGCAACCCTATGGCATCTTCATTACTCTATACCGAGATCTAAGGGCTAATACTACTAATAAGGATTGGATATTACATCGCATGGCATACAAAACCATCTTAGGAATGTCTCCATACCGACTTATTTATGGAAAAGCTTCTCATTTACATGTTGAGCTAGTGCATAAAGCTTATAGAGCTGTCAAAGCCCTTAACTTTGATATAAGTGCTACAGAACTTTAGAGAAAGTTACAATCGTTAGAAATAAAAGAGCTGCAAAATGATACATATGGTAACTCCAAGATTTACAAAGCTAAGATAAAAGTGGCTCATGGAAAACAAATTACAAGGAAACACTTTGAGCCAAATCAATGGATTTATCTTTATGATTCTCGATTGCATTTACATCCTGAAAAGTTAAGATCTCGATGGACTTGTCCATTTGTGGTAAGGCACATTTTTTCCAATGGTGTTGTCGAAATCGAAGACTCTACTAATGGACGAATTTTCAAAGTGAATGGATAATGGTTGAAAAGCTATGTGAAAAGGTAGATCACTCTATGCACCTAGATGAGATATCTCTTGTGGATCCTATCTATCATGCTTGATCAAGTTTAATCTCTTTGTACCATATTTTACATTTTGTACATATTCTATATTCTGAATTTTTTATTTTATTTTTCTTGCTTTTATTATCTTTTGTAGTTTTTCATCTTTGTGTGATTTTATTTCTTGGTCAAGTGGTAGTTACGATACTCTGTGGCTATTAATGTCAGTTTCTCAATTCCCTTAATACTGTCCCCAAACCGTGTATTCATTCGTTCTCTTTTTCTTCTTCTTTCAAAATAGATATCATTCTTGCCAACCTTTAAAAGCATTTTCCTTCACTAGTGCTATACTTAAGATCTACAAAGCACGATGTGAAAGACTAAGGCTATTAATGTTGAGGAATATCCATACGAATATTCATTGGTTAATCAAAGCCAATGTTCAATTATTTGGTGAGTCTACAAATGATTTTATTTCTTTTATGCCTGATCTTAGAAGAATCTCTTATGCCAAAAGGCGAAGATAAAAAAGGTTACAAGTTTATCATAAATGTGCTCAATGGAATTGTAACCGGCGTTGTCGTTCTTTAGGAATTGTATCTAGAAATCGAGAAGATAAAATTCAGTTCATTAACGATGGACTAAGTAAGGAGTCTTTGGATGATATTCTAGTGACTCTTGAGACGTATCCTTATGGGCTCATGCAATGTGAACTTCTTAATTTATGAAAAAAAATTTAAAAATGAACATCAACAATATAGTCTTGGGAATCTGATTCTAAAAGACCTGTTTGCCAATTTATAAGAAAATTGGATGGGAAGCCTATCCCCGACCCACAGAGGACATTTAAGTCATTATTAGACGTAAAACTAAAGAAAGATGTAAGCCACAATCACAACTACCTATATATACGTATGTGTCTTAATTTCAAAATTTTTTTTAAAAAAAATACCAGGGCTACTCAAATAGATATCTTAAATTCAAATCTTTTGGTTAAATAATGTATGTGGATCATTATCTTTGAATTTTTGTGTTCTGTTTTCAAATCTCTTCTAATAAACTATCGGGTTACCAAAATCAATGTTATCATTTGGTACTCTACAAATACAGCACTAATTTTTTTTTTCATATATTGAGATAAATAGGAGTGTAGATATGAAGGAAACCCCAGTTCGATGATTATGAAATATATGTGTATTTTATGGATATAGTCATAGGAAAAATAATATGTTTGTAGAGGCAGCAAACAATCTAGGAAAATTATTAGCTACAAGAAAAATCCATTTGATATATGGAGGGGGTAGCCTTAGGTTGATGAAGTGTGTGTCAACAGCTGAACATTTAGGAGAAAATTAAGTTTTAAGTATTATTCCTACAGCTTTAGTGGTGGGAAACCTGACTAGAAAAACAATAGAGAAAAAATTACAAGTCTCATCCATGCATGAATGTATAGCTAAAGTGCTTTACTATGCAAATACCTTTATTGATTTACCATGTGGTTTTGGTACCTTAGAAGAAATTTTTTAAATTGCCTCTTGAACCCAACTGAATATCCATCGAAAACCTATAGGTTTGTTGAATGTCAATAACTATTTTGATTGCTTACTCTGTTTTCTTAATCAAGCTGTGAAATATAATTTTATTTCATATTCGACGTGACAGATCCTTATTTCTGCTACCAATGCAGATGAATTGATTGAAAAATTACAGCCAACCTATGAACCTAACTCGACAATAACTCAAATAGATTAGTCAGTGCGCCATAACAAGCAAAAATTGGATTTGATACCTTTTTTGTAAATTTTTATTTATTATTTATTAACATTATCATTTTAGTTTATATTTGCTTAAGTGTCTCTCAGATTTGTTTCTTTTGAATAGCTGACATTTTACGTAATGTCTTATATACTTTATCTTTTTTTATTCAAACATTAAGGGCAATGTTTTAATTTGATTTTGGGGGAGGATAGTAGACATAAGTTGTATTTTACAATCCAAAAAAAATAAAAAAGATGATGGGGTCCGACATACCTATTTAATTAAAATGGCAAAGTAAATAGTTCAGTTTTGAACTCTTGAGATGCATTCTAAGTCAAATTAGATTAAGAATGACAGAGTAAGGAGTTTTTTTCTAACTTTTGAAACGTATTTTAACTAACTTGTATTTTTTATTTTATATTTCATGCATTGTTGCTTATTGCATGCAGTCTTGGTAATTATTGTAGAAATGAATTTGCTTTTCTACCTAGGTATGATTTTAAAATTGTTTAGTTTAAGTCACTGTTTCTATTTAGGTTACTAAAGAACGACTTTCGAAATATTTTTAAGCACAATGCTAAGCTTTGTACTAAGATAAATGATTTGACATATATAACTAAGAGAATTTCCATGTTTAAGTATATATTTTTATAATCTCACATATTTTTTATGAGTAAGTAGAAAGGTTAAAAAAATAGCTTACAAACTTTCATTGAACTTTTGAATTGATTAATTTTTGTTTAGAATGATATTATTCGAATTAAGGAATAAGTTAGTTGCATAGCTGAAGAATGATTTAAAGTGAACTTTCAAATTGTGTGTATATTTTGGTGAGAAACTGTTTTTTTTTTTTTAATTTTGTAATGCTTCCTTGTATTCTTTAAATAATAATAATAATAATACAAAAAATGAAAATAAAAATTCAAAAAAAAAAGGAAAAAAGAGAATCAATTCAGTTTAATAAAGTCTTCATTCAATTTTAGAAAACAAATATTTTGTAAGGCAGTTTTCTCATCAAGCTATATTTGTATTATTCTCACAAGACATTGAAGTCCTAAAGCTAGTGCGTGTCAAGAATGATTGATTTTTCTATCTTTGGATCAATGTTAGTTTGTATGTGTATCCTTAAAATTGACTTTTTCTTGAGTGCTTAACTATTTTCTAACTTCGTGAGAGAAATCTAATGTTTTAAACAATCATACACTCGTGAGAATATAAAGTTGAGGCTTTTACTTAGAGAAATTCTCAAGCCTATATATGTTGTGGTTTGCAGTAAGAAGGTTACGGCTTAGTTCATACACAATTTTGGATGTTATGATTGAAAAAATCATATAGCAATAATAATCTTGAACTGGCATTTTGTTTGAAATGCTTAGGTAGTTTTGCATATTCTATTTACGCTTGAATTGTTAGGGACTAGCAATAAGCTGGTTAGGGGCTGTGATGAGCATAATAAAATGCATATTGTTAAGAGATTCAATCACCATTTAATGTCATTAATTTTAGAATTTTTGTACTTTTAAGCTTGAAATAAAGTATTGTCCTGAAATTGTGATTAATGAATACTATTTGTAAAAGTTTAGTACAATAGGCATATCTCTTAATGTAGAAATTGAAATGAAGAAATTCATGAATCGGGAGCAACATGACTCAATCTTACACAAACTTGAACAATAGTTAAAAAGCTAAATCTAACATTTTATGGGCTAAAATTAGGATAAAACAGTACTGGATTATAACTTCTGCTCTGCTTGACTCACCTCATGTATTTGAACCATATTTCAAAAAATATGAACCTAATCAGTATAATTCTTAAAGCTAAGAAATACTGACTCAATTATCTACAACTCTTATGTTAATAGTAATGTCTAAATCAGTCGTTATTATAGACCAAAATATATTACAAATTGGTAAAAGGGTTGGTAGCTGAAATCTGATGTATCTTTGATTTTTGTCATATCTCATTGGATACTCATCCAAATTGCATGAACTTGGTGGCTATGAAAAAAAGAGACAAAATGCTACAACTTTTATGTCGATGAAAAAGGCTACATCAATCATTTACATTGTTAAAAAGGTGCTGAACTTAGGTGAATGAGTGTGTGGCCTAAATTATTAAAGATTGAAGTCACACTAAATATGTTTTCATTCATTGCCTATATAAGGACACTCTTAGGAGGCTAATGGACATTTTTCATGTCTTTTAATTATCTCTTATACTTTCCTTTAATACTCATAAAAATGAATGGTAAGCTACGCTAAAGTTCTTGACAAGGCTAGAGATGAACTTCTATGTGTAATAAATCTACTTCTAGACTTTGATTCTTTGTTAAAAGCTACAATGTTGTAAGTTTCTTGTGTCTAACTCTTATCTATTACTTTTCTATAATCCAGAGATTATAATTCTCATGTTTCATATATTTTCAGTCATGCTTTCTTTATGTGATTTTGGTTGAATTATAATTATTACTGATTATATCATTTTATAAGTTAATATTTTATTGCAATATTGTCAAAATGATATGTTGTCGATCTTAGATAACTTGTATAGATGAACATGATTTGTGATAATGTTTACAAAGAATTTAGTTATTCAAATACATTTATTATTAAATGTTCCATATTATACATATCTTCCGATTAACTGTTTAGGATGTAAAACTTTCAATTGAGCTATAAATATTGAATCAAAGTATAGAATAGATTTATGAAGCATATTAGTGACTCTTTAAGCCTTGCTTACATTATTATAATTTTTTTTCCTTAATTCACATTGAATTTTACATTCTTTAATGAATCTCACATTTAATTTTCTCATTCGTTACTATTTCTCCAAAAGCTTCCTCATGGGATCGATACCTTAATCTATACTTTGATAACTGCATTCGTTTTAAGCATAAAAAAATCCCCGCAACCTAATCACCTTCCTTGAGCAGGGATTTCAACAAAACCATGATCGATTCTGTAATCCAAGCACTCCCATTCAATAAAATCCTAAGAATCATAGAATTAGATTAAAGCATCTCTTCTGTAAGGTAAGTGGTTCAAATTTTAGGATCATTAATCGCCCCAAACACACTGCTAATTGAGAGAAAAACCACCAAAACCTTCAAATAACTGAAATTCTAGATTAAATAATAGGGTCCAATAAGTAATCCTTCAGGAGAATGTAATGACACAGGCAAAAACCTTTCTACAGGGAGGAATCGAAGAAGAGTTACAAATGTTGAGAAATTGATTGAAATCCTAAAATAATGCAAGGGAGCAAATAGAGGGAAACAATGTCAAAGGCTGATCAATAGGAAGAACCCCCAAACCCTAAGGGCCTAAATGTACAAAATAGGCCTTGATAAAAAATACCCAAAGTGGGAGGTTGAAGGTCCTTCACAACCATTTAACGAGTGGGTCAAGACAATATTGTAAGAAAAAATCCCAACCATTCTTAGGTCAATGGCTCAGACCACGTGGCAAGACAAGAAAAAAGAAGGCACAAGGGGCTGGGAGAAATAAGAGAAAGGCAAGAAAAGATAATTCAATAAGGATCTCGGACAAAATTTCCCCTTAAGGAGAAAGTTTAGGGATTATAGGAGCAGCTGCGTAATCTGCTCAAGGAAAAAGAGAATAAAGATCAACCTCAACCATAAAAAATCAAGAGGGAAAGGAAGTCCATTTTGGTTGATGAATTAAGATATATGAAGCTCCAAAAGGATTCAGATTTCCTAACCTTCTTACGTGCCAGAAGGTGTTGAACTCCAATCACTATGTAGATCAAGTCACAGACCTATTATCCATGACAAGCCTAAAACAAGAACAGATGTGCTAGTTATTTCATATGAACTTGGAAAGGCTCACTCTCCTCTAGTACTTAGGGTTGAAACAAAAGAGCATCTCCTTCTACATGAGCTAGCAAAAACGTTTATACGAAATTTTTGTAGATACTGTGAAGTGACCAAAAACCCTCAACAGTTAAGGGGGATCAAACAGGGATTGATGAAAAGCCTAAATGAGTACATGAAAAGGTTTCAAAGAAAAGTGATCTAGCACAGGGTGTTTGATCAGCCTGTGGCTCAAGTAATTCTAGTACTACCTCTCTAAAACCACATCCTAAATTATGCAGCTACTTATAATGCGGCATCCAAATATATTACCCTCGAGGAAAAAGAGGAGGCTAAGAAGGTAGCATTGGCTGATGACGTCTGATGATATATGCGACCTTGGAAGACAAAAAGAACGAGATCCCCAGGAAAGAGATTCATAAGAGGAAGGGACAAAACCCCATTTAGGCAACTTAGAGTAAACATAATACTTCACAAATACAAGAGATGAAAGTGAAGAATTGAAGATCGAAGATTAAGATTTGTGTAATTAAGTCAAGATAAAGGAAGAAATAATCCATGGCATCTCTTTATGTTATTTCTCATCTTTTTTGTTATTATGATTTTACTCATGATGTCTTTGATTATTTACTTTGATACTCTTGGATTCATGATGAAGTAAACGTTTCTTTATCTAGAGTTAAACTTTTGAGCCTTATATGTAGTTGGATTTTATTAACTCTTAATTTATGAACTTAATAGATTAAATTTATTTATTCTATCTTATGTTTGATGCTTTTATTATATCTGACCAATATTTTGAATGATCAAGGAACCCTAATGAACTTAAAAGAGAAATTTATGCGTTTAGCCTAGGATAGTTTGATGCATGATCATAGAGTGACAGTTATGAGTTTCATGTAAAATAAAAATATACCTAGATAGCATATATGGCATTATTTAACTTGTTCTTAATTGATTTACATTATATTCGGATTACTATAGACATATAGGTAATTGTTATGGTGTAATATAGTCACTCAACCATTGACAGAGGCTTGTGATGAGATTAGAGTCTAGTCAATAATTTATTATTAAATGATTAACTAAGAGATTATAAATTTAATAAAATATTAAAGGATGAGTCAAAACCCTAGATTGCTTTTAATTGGTGAACTTAACCTTTACTTGCTTCTGAATAATATTAGGTTTGATTTGGTAGAATTAGATTACTTAGTTAAAATTCATCTTTTGATTTGTCTGGATAAAAGTAAATAGAATTAATTTTAGTACTTAATTAAAAGAAATAGGTTAAATAAGCCCTTTTGTTGAAATGAGATCTAGACTTCAATCCTATATTGCTTGATACGATAGCGTATACTTGTGCTTAACTATTATTATATACATCAGTGGCAATCTACTTGTTTTGACAAATTTCAAAGCATATACTTGATTCAATATTATGAAAATGAATAAAAGCGATTTTTTTGGCATTTAATCATCTTTGTTTTGAATGAATGGCTTATTTTATCTACTTGGAAAAACATGAGCTTCTCAAGCATTATAAGATCTTGTACGGAGGAGAACCCCATAGGATAATGAGAACCTATGTGGGAAATTCCCACTAGATGATCAATAAACTAGAAGAACCTGTGTGAACAAGAATCTTATAGGATGATGAGACCTTATGAGGGAATTTCCACATGATGATTAGCTAATCAGAAGAACTTGAGTGGACAAGAACCCATAGGAAGATAAGACCCTATATGGGAAATTCCCATAAGATGTTCAGTGAATCAGAAGATCCTATGTCGATGAAAACCCTATAGGATGGTGAGACCTTATAAAGGGAATTCCCACAGGATGTTCAACAAATCAGAAACCCATGCATGAACGAGAACCCTATAGGATTATGAGACCCTATACGGGGAATTCCCACAGGACATTCCACAAATTAGAAGACCCTATGCGGGGGATTCCTGATGCGATACAAATGTAGCACAAATATATATAAGTGTACATATTATACTAAGCAGTATAAGATTAAAATCAGATATCGTTCCTATAGAGACTACTAAACCTAATCGTCAATCAATTATTAAAAGTAATCTTACTTAACTTTTATTCAGACAAAACTAAAGTAAAGAATGAATGTTCCAATTTATCAAATCGTACTAAAATTAACCTAAAATTAAGTAAAATCAAACAATGATTTGAATTCACCATATAAAAAGAACTTAAAGTTTCAACTTATCCCCCAATACTTCATTAACCTTATTATTCTCTTATCTAATTCCTCAATAATGAATTGTTAGCTAGAACTCTAATGTCGTTATAAGCCTCAGTTGATGGTCAGATAATTATATTACATCCTAATAATTACCTATATGTTTATGGTAATCAAAATAAAATAAAATTCATTAAGAGCAGTCTATCAATGTCGTACATACCATATATGTATATTTCTATCCTACATATTACTACCCTATGAACATGTATCAAACTATCATAGGCTAAACATATAAATCCCTCTATTGAGTTCATTATAGTTTCTCAAACAATCAATACATTGACCAAATATAAGAAAGCATTAAACACAAGATAGAATGAACAATCTCTTTTATTGAGTTCATAAAATAAAGAAATAATAAAATTCAACTACATATTGAGTTCAAGAGTTAAACCTTAGATCAAGAAATTTTAGTTCATAAAAAATGTAAGAGTACCAAAGCAATATTGAAAGATATAAGAAAAAAGTCCATAAAACTAAGAGAAAATATAAGAAGTTAAACATGGTGGATGCCGGGAATCGCTTTTTTCTCTCTCTTACTTGATGCACAAGTCTTGATCTTTAATCCTCAACCTTGTTTTGATCTCTATTATTTTGTGCTTTTCTCTTGACTTCTCTATATTGCTCTCACTTTTGACTGTAAAAGTGGTTTTTTATAAGCCTTTGTAATCTTAGAGTCATATGGCTTAGAGTCCAAGTCGTATTAAGAGTTCATAAAACTTTCCCATTTAGTCGCACGGGCATCGCAGTGCTTAACACTTTGCCTCGGGTGGTGAAGTGTTGGGATTGGGCATTGTGACGCTCAGACCTAGGAAATAGCCCATCATTCTTCTGCTTAAACACTGCAGTAGTTGGTGTGGAGCATCGTGGCACTGTGGTTTCTGTCTACGGGACCATGGTGCTAGGCCATTTTCTTTTATTTCTTCATTTCATCATCTGATTTCCCAAAATCTTTATGTCATGGATTAAAAACCTATATTTTATCAATAAACTCAATAACCAAATTTTTTATGATTTAAAGCAAAACCTAAGTTCGAGATGATAGAAATACTCATCTTTATAAGCCATTATCAATTCGTTTTAAGATAACATAATAAAGAATTTCCATAAAGTTACTACAAAGCCCTAAGTAGGAGATTGAACTCTATAGGGTGATTAAAAACTCAAACAAATGATTGACCCTTGCAAAATAGAACATAGCCTTATATGACGAATCATAATAGGGAAACCTAAAATCCCAAACTGAGATCTGAAGTCCCTGCGAAAGATCTAGGCACCACTGTTAAAGGTTCCAATACAATATGACTTAACCAGATCGGGCCCATCAACATAAATGATCCACTTGAAACTAGCTAAAGGCATACATGAATATGCAAATCACATAAGAAGCATATGAAAATAAACAACTAGCAAATTTATTATGAAAGCAAAAAAAACATTATTGAGCACATTCGCCTAACAAGATTACCATAAACAAAATCAATAAATTGTTCAATAAGGTATGATTGGGCAGTATTCTGATCAGCAGTAGTATCGACCACTTCACTAATGAAAGGCAAGTTAGCACCAAGTTGGCCTTTCTTAGCAGTGATAAAAGAACCACCCTCATCGGGGAAAGAAATCTCATGAACCATAAAAGGAGCAGCTTTAGTAGTAATCATGACATCAAGAGTATGGGTGGCAGCAAAACAGTTGGTGAAAGGGTTTGCATTAGTAGCGACCAAAGATAGACCTGCTTCCTAAGAGGTTAAGAGAACCAAATGAAGCTTCGGGTCAGGATCAACAGTAGGAATGTCTTTTTGGACACTCAGGGGTTCAAAGGTAGAGACATCTTAAACACCCCAAAACCTCACCTCTAGCAACTTCAGGGCAATGAGTCACCAAACTCCTCAGCCAATGAAGTTCGAGGTCAAGGTAATTCTCCTAAAAAATGTTCACGCAACAATGAAAACCCTCGATAACCCTATAGTGCTAACCTTCCCCCTGCCCCTCAAACCAATTGCTATGTTTTACCTTTATTGAAGATTCATTAATTTATGGGCCATCTTCGATCTGGTCCACTCAAGAGATTCTAATTCCCCACGGGTTGCCATAAACTACTATTCCATTAATTTGTTTTGTCAAGTTAGCTCTAAGACTAAAATCTCTACAGTTGCGATAGATGCAGCCATCTCTTGCTCAAGCAAAGCCTTTTACCTCTCTAACTCGAAGACCCCGCTCTCTGCCTCAGTTCATCCCACCTCAGAAGCCTTGACTTGAGACTCTAGTTCCTTGGATTTTTCACAAGCCCTCACGCCTAGCCTACTATGATTTATGTTTGGCATTAGCAAGACTCTCTTTGAGTTGCCAAGTATTCAACAGCACTTGAATCATGTCAATCCAGCACCAGGAGCAAGTTTATGCCGCCTAAAAGAACTATACAAGAATAATAAGATGTGTGGTTCTAATGAAATTAAAAGACAGGGATATATAAATCTTACATTCATCATAGTCCCAACCAAAACATGAAACCCCATAATTAGGTCTATGTCAACCGCCTGATTAGCCTATAAAGGATTTGTATATCTCTCCACCTGAAGCATTAGAGGGATCATGAACTCAAGCTTATCATGCCTTTCAGGAACCAAATCTCTAAGCGTCACCGTGATGGAAAGCCTTGTCACTAATCGCCTAACCTCATCTAAGGACAACAACATTGAACTTGAATACTTTGCTAATTACGTAAGCCTACGAGGAAGTCAATAAGGCTCTAGAGATTGGACAATCCTCCCTACAAGCACCACCGGCACCTCACCTGACCTCACCTTTAGGGGGTTTAACTTTGGCTTATAACTTGAGATGACTCACAAATTATCCCCATCAAATTTGTACCACCCCACCACTCATTGGACTTTCACGACCCCAACCACCCCTTTGGGTTGTCATAACCCCAACCTCTTAAGGGACTGTCACAACCTTTAGCTTCTCTTGGGTCTTTGTGACCTCTACCATCCTTTGGGTCTCCTCGACCTCTGCCTTGACCCCAAGTGTTCTTGGGAAGAGCAAGTTAAAGACCTCATGCAGGTTTAGGTCCTCATTTCCTCCCTCTAAGCTAGGACCTGAGATATCAAGATGAGCCAATTTTTTACTTTGGTCACCCCTTGATCTGACATTCCTATAAAAAGAAAAAGGAAATGATAAACACCCAAGCTACCATAACTTAGAAAAATAACCATGTTAGAGCCTACTTCTCCGTCGAGGAACAGTGTAGGGTAGCTTAGAAATCAAACCAACCTCTCTCATGCTTTCTCTTGTGAAAAGATCTCTAACATTAGTAGCGTGCACCAAGGCCATTTCTATTCCAGCCCGATGCACTTCGGATAAATCTTAAGCAGTAGCCCAAGTTTCTAAAAGACATGAGCAATCAAACATAAGTAGATGAAAATAGATAAGCGAATAAGAAAATTAAACATAAGCAGTAATTTGCATTGAAGAAAAAAATAGTACGGACGACCTAATATCCTCTAGTAATCATGTTTTCTATTATGAAAAGATCTCTAACATTGGTAGCGTGCACCAAGGCCATTTCTATTCCAGCCCGATGCACTTCGGATAAATCTTAAGCAGTAGCCCGAGTTTCTAAAAGACACGAGCAATTAAACATAAGTAGACGAAAATAGATAAGCGAATAAAAAAATTAAACACAAGCAGTAATCTGCATTGAAGAAAAAAATAGTACGGATGACCTAATATCCTCTAGTAATGGTCGTGAGACTTCTTGACCCCATTCACCGCCTACAAAAAAAACATTTCTCTTTTCAACCTTTTTTGGTAGATAGGTGTCCCCAAATGGGATCACGGACTGGCTCAAAAAGTATTAAAAACCCGTAAGCTCTGTAGCACTGAGTTTGAAGTGGTATAAAAGCCAGAGCTCCTAAAAATGAGGCAAAGATAGTCCTACACTTACCCATAGCACAAAAAGACCAGCTAAGACTCACCAGGAATTTGATCGAGCTGGGATGGAACTACCTCTAGAAGTGTGAGCATTCTAGCAAAATAGGGCTGTATAGGAAGTCTTAGCCCTAACTTGATAAACTCTGTATGAATAGCCCTGTCTCTGGGCTAGGATAGCTTAGGAAATCATCGAGATAAGGAAGTCTTAGGGCTTTACCAACTTGATAATGTTGTAACTAACTTTAAGATTATCTAAGTCTTTCTAAGTCATGTAGGACCTCTAGTACCTAAAGTTTAACTAGAATTTAGGCTCCATGAGATTGAGGTCCTCGGGTAACTCATCCCCAACGTCCTCAGACAGCTCACCCCTAACCTTCTTAGGTAACTCATCCCCAACGTCCTTGGTCATTTCTAAGGAATACTTATCTAAATGATAGCTACCTCACCAGTCTCAACTGGCTTAACAATGGCCAGGCTCATCTCAGTCAACTCAAGAACCCCTGAGCCCCCTAAAGTGGAGGCTTCACTACTTAGAACTATGTGTCTTTACAAGTGGGACCTCTTTTACCTCTTTTCTTCTTCTATGTTTATATGATAAAGATCTATGTTCATATTGTCTCTATTTCCTAAATCCTTTTAAATAAAGTCTCTAAAAACTAAATACTCTATGGGGAAAAAATAGTAGGTCTTATCTACACACAAAATGGCAAGAAAAATCTTAACAAGGCGTACAAAGATAGAGTAATAAGATTCCAGAAGAAAAAAAAAGACAGAAATGAAGGAATAGACATAATAAAACAAAGGCAAGTAATACAATAACAAAACTAGAAAGAATGAGAAAAATTACTGACCTGATACAACACTAAATTAAAATCCACAAAGAGCATATCTTTTTTTCACTTATTTCTATGAAAATAATACAAATATGAACAAAGTATTGGGAGAACCCCTAAAGGGTGTTTTAACAGCCTCAAACTAACTCCAATATCAATTGATCGTTTAAAATAAATTGACCAAATCACCTCGTTCTCAAATATGTCTCCTTAGTTGAACTGATATAATGGCTTAGGTCATATGATGGTTAAGAGGTTTAACGTCCTCAGGGCAGTCCTAGCCCTGACCAATCATCTAAAATGAACGAAACAGATTATTCCACGTAAAAAAGGCATCCTTTTGGCTGAACCGATATGACAATTTTGGTTATGTGAGGATAATGACGTTTCGTAACCTTAGGGCAGTCATAGCCTTGACCATTTATCTTAAATAAATGGATCAGATCCCCCAGCACCCTAAAAATGTACCTTCAGCTGAGCAGATATGATGGCATAAGACACAAAAAAAAAGTATCACTTTAAACCCATTAGTATTAAGATAACAAAAAGACATTCAGGCAGCGCATAAAATTCTAAAAAGATATTTGCGATAAATGTCAAATCCTTAGGAACGAGAGTAATTAAAAAGATGAGCTACTGGGGTCATAAAAAAAGGGGAAAAAAGAAAAAAAAAGTGACGAATATATTTTCCCCAAATAGCCTTTACTTGACCCTTTAAAAAGCCTACCCTACCTTGAACGGATAAAGATAAAGAAATTAGTTTCCAGCCTTGAATGGTCAAGACTAAATTTGGTGGACCCTTTTTCCCCTTAAGAAATCAGCCTGAGTGTAAGCCCACGCCCTCCCCTCTAAAAAAAAATCTAAAGTTTGGGCACAAGCAAACCCAAATATTGCCCCATGCTTCTCTTTGGAAATTAGCCTTCCCTGATTTCTTAAGGCACTCTATGGTAGTCCCCATAACCTATTCCCCTTCCCTGAGCAGGGATTTCTCTAAAACCACAACAGACCCTGCAATCCAAGCATTCATATTCAATAAAATCCCAAGAACCATGAGATTAGGTCAAAGCATCTCCTCTGTAAGGTAAGTGCCTAGAATCTTAGGATCGCTAATTGCCCTAAGCATGATGCTAATTGATAGGAAAATAGCTTAATCCTTCGTTCATAATTTTGAAGGATTAAATAAAGACCAACTATAGAAGAAAATGTCAAACAAAGGTCCAAGGTAATGACATTCTTCTTACCAAAAAGCTCCCAAAAAATGCTCTCTTTTCGATCACTGATTTATGTATCGGAGAGTCCTTGCCAAAACCACCACCGATAAGACCATAAATAAGACATCTTTTCTTTTGAAGGAAAGTGAAAACAGCCATGTTCAGAATCCCTAATTAGCACAACCCAGTTCAACGGGCCCAATTTCAGTTCCCTAAAAAATAAATTCAAAGCTCTGATGCTCAGAGAACTTAGGTTTTTGGTAAACAATTTTGAATATTTAAAAATAAACATTAAATTATTTAAATATTATTCTATTTTTTTAAATTAAGTTAAACATTAAAAAATTGACAACATTTTTATTAAATCAAAAAAAACTTAAATAATTGAATAAACTAAATTAAATCAAATTTAATATTAAACTAAAACAACAAGCAATGTCTCTCACTTCCACCGAGCCGGTGGGAGCTTTAATCCACCATATGTATATGTATGGACACAATTTAGAATAGCTAAGGACATAAAGGAGACTGAGAAGATTAAAACAACTAAAATAATGAGTGGTGATATTATTAATATTATATTAATCCCCTCTAAATCCTAGTATTAATATACTCTTACTTTTGTACACATGCATCGTGGATCGGCCTTCTACTAACGAATTATGGCTCTTGGTAATTGGTATCATATTCATTTTCATATATAAATGACAACAACAAAAAACCCTAAATGCATGTCTTTTCTCATTTCTCTTTGTACTAGCTATAGAAAGAACAAAGTATAAGGAAAATAAAGTTGTTTAATTCACTCAATCTGAATGGAGATTTATTGTTACCAGGTGATCAAGTAATTACTAGTTGGTGGACTTATGAGGGTTGCTAAGAACATAACTAGCTAATTACAAAATAATTGACACTGAAAAATTAATTCAACTTTGTAGTTTGCTGACTATTTTAGAAGAAGAGGGTGAGATTATTGAGGTCTCAAGTGAGATCAAGGAGAAAAGGGAAATGATGAGTACAAAATGTTTGGTAGAGAAAGTATTGTTCAATCATGCAGTAAACAGAGAAGCGTTTAGGTCTACAATGAAGCAAATTTAGAAAATTATTGAAGTCTTATAGATAAAAGCTTGGTAAAGCAACATGTTTTGTGTTATTTTGTAGTAAAAGAACATAGAAAAAATATCATAGCAGGGGAACCATGGCATTTCAATAAATCTCTAATTGTGATGACAGAGGTTCATTGAATTAGTGAGGTTAATAAAATCCTATGTTAATTAACATCCTTCTGGGTCCAGATTCATAATAGCCTAATTATGTGTATGTAAAGGAACATGGCAGGTATATTGGTAGTAGAATTAGACAAGTAGAGGAAGTTGATTTGGATGGGCAAAAAGGCTGTATGGGGAAATTTTTTTGAGTTAAAGTTAGAATAGATATCTCATAACCACTCAAAAGATTTGTTAAAGTAGCAAAAAAAGAGAAAATGAGGAAGTAACAATGCCTATGCTCTACGAAAAGCTACCAAATTTCTTTTATCAATGTGGAAGGATAGGGCATACATATAGAGAATGAAAAAAAAAAACAGAATCAGCTCTGAAGGAAATATGGATACAAAAATTAGCCTATGGACTTTGGATGTGAGCAAGGACCATATGAGAAAGTCTAAGACAGGTGTGAGAGAATGGGAGTACTCAGAGAGTGGAGGAAAAAAAAAGATATGAGCCGAAGTGACATAAGGCAAGGGAATATGCCACAAAAATGAGAAGAAGCTAGTAGAATGTTTTAAAGTAGCAAATAGAAGAAACACCAGTTAATAGAATTGGGATAGAGGGAGAAGATGACCCAAACCCAAATCAAGACCGATACCTAAAGGAAAAAAGAAAACATACCGTTCAAATAGAGCTATTAAGATTGAGGGAGATCTATAAGCCTATTAATGAAGCATGGGATGAAACGGTGCTAATAGAGAACTAAGGGAAATGGATAAGGAGGAATGAAACAGGGGAAAAATTAAAAACATGTTTAAAGATTTTGGCACCAAAATAGAGATCAAGCCACCTTTGGGCTAAAAAGGGCTACCAAAATAGAAAGCTCGTCAATAGAAATCCCATCTAGAGGAATTCAATGAGGTTTGCTTAACTTATATAATGCAAGGAAAAAAGATATGGAAAGCTATAGCAAATGGGACAGGCTTGGAAAAAAATTAAACAAGACCTATAATTAAGAAAAGAAAAATAAAAATAAGGGAAAGTTGGAAGCCTAATAAGAAAATGAGGGAATTGTTTGAAGAAATGCAACGACCATGTACAATATAGGCAGAAAGGGAAGACGAACTAAAGAAGGTGGAAAGAAATGATTTGTCATTGGTAGCAGCTGGTCTCTAGCCTTGCCGAGAACAATAAAAATCTTAAGCTGGAATGTCCAAGGTTTAGAGAACCGTCGGACATTTTATGCCATGAATAAAATTCTTTAAATTAATAAGCCTGGCATCTTGTTCCTATGTGAAACCAAATTACAAGAAATTCATATGAGGAAAATTGGCAATATGTTATAGTGTGAGAACTATTTTGCAGTGAATAAAGAAGGTCTTAAGAGAGAAGTGACACTAATATGGAATGAGATATAAATTTCCAAATTCTATCCTATATAGCAAGTACCATATCGATGTTGTAATTCAAGAAAAAAAAGGACCAGAGCATGGAGATTCACTAGAGTATATGGCTTATCTAAGGCAAGCTAGAAAAAGCACACATAAAAAAGCTTCTTAAAATATTGGCAAAACTATTAAAACTTTCAAGGGTGTGTGATGCGATATTTCTATATCATAAAATTAAGTACAAGTATACACTATTGTATGCAAGTAATAAAGAGACTAAATAAGTCGGATGTCGAACCCACAAGGATAATTTCTTCTTTTTAACCAATTACTAAAATGATATCTTCCTAATAATTATTCAGATAAATAAAAATCTAAGAATGAATGTAGAAAATATAAAGGCAAAAACACAATGCAAGGAGATTTAAGTGATAGCAATATAGAGAAAACCTATGATTAATACTATTCCTCAATATGCTTTCTAATAATTAATCTTCTAATATTTAACTCCCTTAGTCTTTGTTATTGATCAAGACACTAATGTATTCACAAGCCTCTTCCAAGGTCATGCAAGTATATCTTAATTTACCAAATACCTATATTTCTATGGTACTTGTAATAAATTAAGATTCATTAAGATTAGGTCTTATTGATCATACATGCCAATTAAGTATATTATATCCTAAATTGAAACTTGCATATGCAAAATGAATGTTACTCTACAATCATGCATCAAATTACCTAGGTCTAAATATTATGATTCCTCTTCCAAGTTTATCAATAATATTACCAACTCATTGACCATATATTGGCCAGATATATTAAAGCATTAAGATCACGTAATTTGAATATCAAAGAACTAAGTTTATTAAATATTCAAAAGATATAGCAATTAAGCACACATATTGAGTTCAAGTATTAACCCTAGAAAATAAAGTTAGCTCATGGCTACAAGAGAACAGCAGTAAAAATAATAATAAATCATGATATAATCAATAGCAAACCGATATAGACGTCGAATTACTCTTAAATGCGCTGCCTAAGATCTCTTGATGCCGAAGAACGTCTTGAATCTCTCTCTAAAGTTGCTTCAATTAAACTCCTATTGTTCTCTAAGACTCGTGCTCTGTATTCTTGGTGTTCTTGAATGTGTCTTGGGTTTTTTCTTGAAGGCTGGGAATGAGTGGTTTTTTATAGGGATTGATATGAGCTTGAAAATCTCAATTCTCGTCGGATTAGGAATCGCGCTACCGCTGGGGCGCTATGCAGTTGTCGCTAGGGCGACGCGTGAAAACAGCTTCACTGCTGAAGCGGTGTGATGTGAGCGCTAAGGTGCTGGTTCATCGCTGGAGCGGTAAAGGTCTGGCACTGGGGCGCCAGATGCGACTTCAAAAGGTCATTTTTCTTATTTTGATCACTATTCCAGAGCTGGGGCGGTAATACTCATGGCGTTGGGGTGCTAGACACATATTTTGAAAAGTTTGCATTTTAGTCCCTGTTTTCTCTCCTTTTGCATTCTTACTTTAAATTTCGTTCAAGTCTCTATAAATAACAATAAAGCACATAAATAGCCATCTATTCTCATAAAATAATAAAATATCAATAATAAAAATATAAAAAAATATATGACAAATTTGCCCTCATCAGTGTGCAGTGGGGACTTTAATGAAATTCTAGAGATGGAAGAGAAAAATAGGGTCAACTAAGAAATGTAGTTACTGTTGAATATTTTAGGGAGGCTATTAGAATTAGCAAATTGAGTAATATAGGATTGAACGAATTTTCTTATATTTGGTCAAATACACTGATTGGGCAAAACTTGATAGAAGAAAGATTAGACAAATTCTTGTGCAATAAAGAATGGCATAAATACTATGGTAGATCAAAAGTTCAACACATAAAAACTATGAGTTTTGATCATTGCTCAATCATACTTGAGGCTTAGATAGGCAATTTTTTATAGATGGAAGAGACAAAAAGCTACCCCTAGATTCCCTTATAAGAACATATGGAAACTCCATAAAGGGTGTATAGAGATAGATAGAGAAGAGTATGGTACTCAGGATAAGCTAAAGGGTGAGCCAATTGGTTGCTTTATAAAAAGGACTCAAAGAATAAAAGCAGCATTGAAAGAATGAAGTAAAAAATAATTTGAGGGAAGGAGGAAAAAATTGAAGAGCTTGATGGAAGAGTTATGGCAAAGTAAAAATTTTAATCAACAGTGTGAAGCAAACAGTAGGGTCAAAGTGCTGGAAAAATATATTAATAGTCTACTCCATAAGGAGGAAATATATTGAAAACAAAGTTCTAGAGCAAATTGACTAAAAGAGTGAGATAAGAATACTAAACTCTTCCATGCAAGAGCAAGCAGTAGGAGAAAAGCCAATACAATTAAATGGCTCTTAAATGAGAATGGAGAATGAATAGAGGAAGAACAAAGGATGGAGCAGATTCTATATAGATATTTCACAAAGCTTCTCGATTCAATAAGTCCCTTTAGAGAGCAGAGAGATAGAGCCATTTAAGGCTTAAGCTCTATAATTACAAAGGATATTAAAGAAAAGCTAGAAAGACCTTTACTAAATAAGAAGTCATAAAAGCCCTGCCCTTCAAAAGCCCTTAGCCCAGATGGCATCTCAGCAAGCTTTTACCATAAACATTAGAAGCAAGTTTAGAATGATAATGTTATAGGCTTTTATCAATGTCTTAAACCGGGGAGGTAATGTTGCAGCCCTAGACCACGCACTCATTACTTTGATCCTGAAAACCCCTAACCCCTAAAAACCAATAGACTTTAAGCCAAATAGTTTATGCAATTCAATTTATTGATTCATTGCTAAAACTATATTTAATAGATTAAAGAAAGCTCTCAATCATATTACTTTTCCCAATCAAAATGCATTTATACCAAATCGCCTGATAAGTGATAACATTATAATAGGGTTTAAGTGTTTGCGTAAGATCATGAGAAAAAAGAAAGGAAGAGAATGCTATGTTGCCTTTAAAATAGATATTAGCAAAGCAAGATAGGGTAGAGAGGAAATTTTTAGAAGATGTTATGAGGAAACTAGGCTTTACTTTCTACAAAAAAGGCTTAGGCAACTTACCAACTCAATCACCATCGCCATCTTTAATTACTTTGATGGTTTTTGCGCGGTCACACAAAGATCCAGGTCAGGTCAAGACTCAGCTCATAGATCAGTTCCATGAAGGGAATTCAAGGAAAAAAAAGAAAGATATATAATTATAGGGGTTGGGCAAGAAGCTCGATGTAGGGAGTCCCTAATCTTTTATATCAATCGAGGCTTTGTTCCTTAACTTAAGCTTTCATGGTATTTGGCTATTAGCCATCTTTTTGTTCGAATAATTCATCTTTTTCAGTCTCCCGTAGGGGGTGCCTGCATTGAGAGGCTAGGACCATCCTTTTTGAACGAAAAAGTGTAAACCCATAGATCAAACCATAGAGAAACTATTTTTTATTTTTTTGTCTTGAACTTCGTGAAGAACTCCATTCTATCTCTCCCTCGTTACGAATAAAAAAGTTGGGTTGCTCCTTAATTTTACACTTCCTTCGTTCTACAAACCCTTGTTGAATAGAATCTTGGGTGGATCTGATCATGAGATGTATAACTATTACAACCTTTTTAATCTTGCTAAATGGAGCTATCAAAGAGAAATTCAAAGTCAATGAGGGATTAAAGCCAGGGATGCCTTCTCTCACCATACGTGTTCATCTTATGTGTTGAAGCACTATTATCACTCCTATATAAAGCATAAAAAGATGAGTAAATTAAAGGGATCAAATTTAGCCCTAACTTATCAATATTTCACCTTTTTTTGCAGATGATAGTTTGATCTGCATAAGAGCCACAACATAGGGATGCAGTCATCTTAAGCAAATATTTAAGAGTTGTGCTAAAGCCTTGAGGTAGATTTTCAACTATAATAAGTCATCCAATTTGTTTTAGTCCAAGTGTTTCTAGAAACCAAGCGCATTCTATTTAAGACATTTTTCAGTTTAATGAGGTATCAACACATAAAAAGTGCTTAGGATTGTCATTAATGGTTGGGAGAAATAAGAAGCAATGAAATTAAGAATGTCTAGAAAAGTAAATGGTTGGTAGGAAAAATGTTTTTCTAGTTAAGGCAATAAGGTTCTAATTAAAGTAGCAGCTTAGTCCATACCCACATATGCCATGAGCATTTTTAAACTTCCAGGGAGCTTGTGTGAGGATATGAAAAGGTTGATAACTGGGTTTTGGTAAGGCTTTAAAGATTTAAGAAAAATGAGAAGCTATTAGGCTAGTTGAAGGAATCCATATTAGCAAAAAAGTAAAGTGAATCTTAGGTTCAGAGAGTTTGTATGCTTTAATCAAGCCTTGATTGCAAAACAAGGTAGGAGACTTTACACTTTCCTGAATCTTTGACTACAAGAATCCTTAAGGCAAGATATTTTAAGAATAGAAACTTCTTGGATGCTAAAATGGGGAGTAACTTATCCTAGGTATGGAAGAGCATGCTAAAAATGAGCTAGATGGTTGACAGACAGAGGAGATAGGTCTAAAATATATAATATCAAATGGATTCCAAGAACACCTACCTTAAAACCAATCTTACCTTATATGCTACCCTATTACAACAAAATGTGAATGTTGATTGATAAGAGTAACAGATAGAGGGAAGAGTTTATCAAACAACACTTTTAGGAGAAAGATGTGGAGTAAATCCTAAGCATCTCTCTCCTATCAACAAAACTTGAAGATTTTATTTGTTGGCATTATAACAGAAGGGCATATATTCAGTGAAGTGGCTATTAGTGGCCTTAGAGGGAAAGTTTTCAATAGAGGCAAACCATCAGTATTTATGGAGAAATGGTGGAAATTGATCTAAAGGATAGCAATCCTCCATAAGGTAAAAATCTTTCCATAGAGAGCAATATCCAATATGCTCCCTACAATAGTTGGCTTATATAATAAAAAGGTCTATCAATCCTATCTGTTAGATTGATGCGATATTTCTATATCATAAAATTAAGTGCAAGTATACACTATCGTATGCAAGTAATAAAGAGACTAAATAAGTCGGATGTCGAACCCACAGGGATAATTCTTTCTTTTTAACCAATTACTAAAATTATATCTTCCTAATAATTATTCAGAAAAATAAAAATCTAAGAATGAATGTAAGAAATATAAAAGCAAAAACACAATGCAATGAGATTTAAAGATATAGCAACGTAGAGAGAACCTAGGATTAATATTATCCCTCAATATGTTTCTAATGATTAATCTTCTAATATTTAACTCACTTAGTCTTTATTATTGATCAAGACGCTAATGTATTCACAAGCCTCTTCCAAGGTCATGCAAGTATATCTTAGTTTACCAAATACCTATATTCCTATGGTATTTGTAATAAATTAAGATTCATTAAGATTAGGTCTTATTGATCATACATGCCAATTAGGTATATTCCTATCCTAAGTTGAAACTTGCATATGCAACATTGAATGTTACTCTACAATCATGCATCAAATTACCTAGGTCTAAATATATTGATTCCTCTTCCGAGTTTATCAAAATATTACCAATTCATTCACCATATATTGGCCAGATATATTGAAGCATTAAACACAAGTAATTTAAATAATAAATGACTAAGTTTATTAAATACTAAAAGGATATGGCAATTAAGCACACATATTGAGTTCAAATATTAACCCTAGAAAATAAGTTAGCTCATGGCTACAAGAGAACAGCAGTAAAAATAATTATAAAACATGATACAATCAATCGCAAACCGATATAGACGTCGAATTGCTCTTAATTGTGCTGCCTAGAAACTCTTGATGCCGAAGAACGTCTTGTATCTCTCTCTAAAGTTGCTTCAATTAAGCTCCTATTGCTCTCCAAGACTCGTGCTCTGTATTCTTAGTGCTCTTGGGTCGTCTTGGATTCCTCCTTGAAGGCTGGGAACGAGTGGCTTTATATAGGGATTGATTTGAGCTTGAAAATCTCAATTCTCGTCGGATTAGGACTCGCACTACCGCTGGCGCGCTATACATCTGTCGCTGGGGCGACGCGTGAAAAAGCCTTCACCGCTGGAGCGGTGGGATCTTGGCGCTGGGGCGCTGCATGAAAACGGCTTCACCGCTGGCGCGGTGAATTTATGGCGCTGGGGCGCTAGACGCGACTTAAGCAAGTCGTTTTTCTTATTTCGATCACTATTTCAGCGCTGGGGCTAAATTCCTTGTGGCGCGGGGGCGCTGGACTCATAATTTGAAATCTTTACATTTTAGTCCCTGTTTTTGCTCCTTTTGCGTTCTTTCTTTAAATTTCGTTCAAGTCCCTATAAATAACAATAATGCACATAAATAGCCATCTATTCTCATAAAATCATAAAATATCAATAATAAAAACATGAGAAAATATATGACAAATTTGCCCTTATCATAGATAGAGTAAGAAAGTTGTTTCTTTGCTTTAGTGAAATGTAAATAAGCTAAGAAATTGTGGAAATGTACCCATTATACAAATCTGATAAGTGGACTTTAGAAAAATGGAATTTTAGGGTTTTATTATGTATACCCTAACAACCACAACAAAAGATAAAATAGCTAAGTTAACTATGATCCTATGGGTGAATTGGCAAATGAGGAATAGTTGCATTACAACTAGGAAGCAGAAATCTCCAGTTAAATTAGTTGCAAGAGTTGAAGCCTATCTTGAGTCATACTAAGCTGGAGACTATATCAAGGCAAACTCAAAGTACTACTCATAATAAAAAATAAAAAATAAAAACCCAAAAAGGAACCTTATCCTTGCAGGATGGTACAAAATAAATACAGATGTTGTTGCAAATGTAATGGACAGGAAAAATAGGTCTGGGAGAGATTATTAGCAATAATGAAGGAGCTCCAAGTGTAATGGCCATTTTTACTTGTAATTATTTTTGGGGGATGTTGAGTTCGGTGAAGTATATGCTATTAGGTTTGCATTACAAATTACTGAACGCTTTGGATTCTATTCTATGGTTGTCAAGTCAGATGCTAAGAATGTAGTAGAAATGGTGAATGAGAACATAATTATATTGAAAGAGATCAAATGGATGATAAAGGACCTTCACGAAAAGCTTGAAACTAAGGATCAATTTAAAATGAGTTGTATCTCCAGATTATTTATTGTCTTAGCTCATAATCTTGCAAAAATAGCATTTTAGAATCTATGTACTCGGTTGGACAACTTTCCGGTTCATAACGAGTAATGAAATGTTTTTTTTTTCAATATATATGTATGACAACAGAAGTGTATATATTATAATTATAATTCAAATAATTTAAAATAGTTTTTACTTATAAGAGAGATTTGATGTTTCAACAAATGGAAATTTGAAAAACCCTTCTCTAGTTCTCTTAGTATTGATTTTGTAAAGCATGCAAGAAATAAGAAGATGGAGAAATATTTAATTTGTTCTGTTGACTCAAAAATTTCATTGACTTTTAAATTAATAAGTTGAATTTGTTTCTTTCAAAAACAATCGGCCTTTTAAGTAGAATTGAGATAGAATTGAGTGTGTGTATATATAATTGTGTAATCATTGCATGTTATATATATATATATATTGTGAAGTAAAATTAAAATTTAGTTTCTTATTTAATAATTGCATACTTAATTAAAGTCTATTACATTAGCAGAAATTTATTTTTGAAGACTTTTGGTGTAGAATCAATTTGTAAAGCCTCACCTTGAGGTGGATTTGCCAACAATTCTAATCCCTAACAATTTGTAGAATTAAGAAGTTAGAATGATAATATTTACAAATTTTCTAGCAAGATTATATTTACTGAAATGCTTAACCTTTAAGCAATTTGTTTCTTTTACTAAAGAGATAAAGAACTCATCTTCATTTTACTTCTCACTTGGCCAAAATAGTTTTGCTTTTGATGAAATATAATTCTTCTACTTTTAGTTCATCTCATAAACAAAGAACACGCATGGCTGAATACATGCAAGTCATGGATTTATTCTTCACCATTTTTGCCAAACCACAAGCTAAACAAAACTAATTTCATCTTATGAAAACACCAAATAGCTTCTTTTTAAAGTCAACATACAGAAAACCCTTTTTGCATGATAATTCTTAGCCATATGTCAAGTTAGTCAACACTTGTCAACTTACTTTGGCTAAATGTTGTCAAGTGTCCTATGACATGCTGTTGTCTTCCACTTTTTCAAATTAACAACACTTGTTAATTTAATTAATAAAAGCTTAACTCTTAAATTTTGACAATGTAATTTTTGAGAGATTTTTTTAAAAAAAATATTTTTTAAAATTTTTTTGAATTGAATTATCTGACTCAATCTGCTATCTCAGTGTTTAACGAGTACACTTTATATTGTAAGACTCTCTAAGTTCACATTTAATTTTTCTTACGGAACTCTCTATAAGTCCGAGAATGATGCCTACACACACACATTATAGATATTATAGAACGGTGCATTGAACCATACAAATTGAGGTCTATCATATACATATAATCCTTTCCTGATCTATATCCTAGAATAACGGAGATATAGATTATCACCGTCAAATCTTTATATGTTCAACTATGAACTTATTTTTAGATTTGTATTTTTGTAAACAATATTCGTAAACTCCTTTGCAATATTGTTTAATCTTATAGAATACTCTTTTCTATGGTTTATGCTTGTGGTTACAATACTTTCTGAAATATAATATTAGAGTATCAATATATACAACTCACTTATATGAGTTGATGAATCCCATATTTACATAAATTAAGCTCTATGAACATCGAACCATACCCAACGATACCCAGAGGTCAGATCATGAAAGGTTTCTGACATGCGTAGAATCAAAGTACAGTGAATCACTCATAAGACCACAATGGCGCTTAAGTCAAAAGACCACGAATACTATTGAATTCAAGAAGACTTCATTGATGTCTCTATGGGATGTCTCTTAAAGGTCTTTGTGAGTCTGTTCAGTACTCAATCCTCACTAAATGCCTACATGCCTATACGAGCTTTCACTAAACCCATAGTTTACTAAATCGTCTGGACAATCCAGATTTAGACATGCACTGATCTGGAAAGTATACCAAACGACCTGTATCGACAAACATAGATTAGGAATAATATTTTTTTAGAACATACTATATAATGATATTTCTTAGTACAATTTGCAACTCCTTGGAACTTTGTCATTATTAATATATTTCTAGGTCTTTTTCCCATTTTAGACAATGTTCTAACTTTTAGAATGCTAACTTTTAGCGTTGTCCTAAACTACTTTAGATCTACAATGTCTAAAAAGTAACAAGCTTAGTACCATATAATTATTTATTAACGATTTATTAAAAATGTTCATTGTATAAATATTAAATAAATAAATATTTATACAATAATTAGAATGACATGTAAGTACCATCTCTAACAAAAGGATGATGGATTTGTTTAAAATTTTGTAACCAAAGAAGAAAGTGAGACCATGCCAAAAATATTTCTGACATAGGCACTCTAGTGCTTAAGTTAGCAACAATCAAAAAAAAAAATTGAGAAAATAATAAGATGGCAAGAAGGAGTGATTAATAAACAAAGGGTTTTTGCTAAGCAATTGAAGGTAAAAAAGAGCTTTAAAGCTTGTAGACGTAATCTGTATATATAAACGTAGATGCCAATTTTAACATGTAGAAATTGATCTTAATGATGATCATCAACTTAGCAATTTGAACCCTTTTTATAAGGTTATGTTGTGAGCTTAATGCATAGTTATATAATCCTACTAGGCTTGGAAATCATTAAGACTTTTCTTTTTTAAATTCATATATTAGAGTTTTACCCAAATAAGATTAAACCTTTCTTGCTCGTATAGGACTCATGTTATGATTATTGGAGTTCTATTTATAAAAGGTATATCGAGTCCATAAATCTTGATGGCAAGTCTGTTTTAGGATGCTTGTGCATAACCAAGATGGTCAATTAACTTGAGAAGGGTACTTGATGACTAAAGATGATGCTAGCAAAGTGAGAACTACAAGCCGTCTCGAGGACATCCATGTACCCTTAAACTTTTGAGCTCGGACTCTTAGGCTCACGCTTTGTGAACTACAATAGTTGGGTTAGGTTTTGTAATCATTAAGCCTATAAGATGGAAATTAGAGGGAACAAGGGTCTCTCAACTTTCAGTGTTAATTTGTTGATACTAAAAACTTTATAAATATGATCCTTGGATTAGGTGGTCTTTGAAGTGCCTTTTGATATAATCAACCAAAGTCTTCGGTTTGTCAATTTTATGATGATGAATGCGTTTTTATATATCATAATTTGACTCACTTAACTTAATAATTACTCAACATAAGTAGGAATATATAACTTTTGTTGGAGCTGGTGCTCACGTGCCATTCCAATATTGTATGAATATTAAATGTTAATATCATATTAATATGGTATAATGCTTGTAACATTATAGACATTGTTTGATCTGAAAGAGTTCAGATCTGGTCTAAAGGAGTTTAGACCAGAACTAATAGTTAGCAAAGCTGAGAGTTATAAATGTTAAGAGTTAGCACTGTTAAGAGTTAGCATGTTATAAAAGTCAGCGAGGTCTAAGAGTTAGAACCTTGTCTATAATAGGACAATGACCTGAGAGTATACTTGTAATGATATAGTTGCAAAGAGTTGCAATAGGTATTAAGAAATATCATTATATAAGTGTGTCTCAAAGATAATGTTCCTGATCTATAATCACCAATGCTGGTCTCTCGGTGATTCACTTTTTATAAATTAGTGTATGTCTATATCTGACTGGTTCAGATGGTTGTTCTTAGCTGACCATGAGCTTAGAGCTTGTATAGGCATGCGGGTATCCAGTCAGGACTGGATACTGAACAGACTTATGAGGACCCCAATAGATATCCTATGACACCGTCAAAGGAAGGTCCTCTCGAGTTGAGTAGTATTCGTGGTCCTTTGACCTGAGCGCTACGGTGGTCTTGTGAGTGATCCATCATGCTTTGGTTCCACATATGTCAGAGACCTTTCATGGTCTGACCGCTATGTGTCGCTGGGTATGGTCTGATGCTCATGGAGTCCGGTGAGCATTGTTGTGTGATTTCTATAACACAAACTAACGCAAGTGCACGTATCGCAACAAGTAATATATGATAAGTAGAGTGTCGATCCCACGGGAAATTGTTATTACTTGCTAAGTACTAAAATTATGTTCTCTTATTCTTATTAAAGCTATTGGCAATTTAATGGTTTTAATATCTAAACTAACTAAACAAGAAATAATAATAATTACAAGAATTGAGCAAGGAGAACAATTGTGATAGCACAAATACTCAGATGCCTAGGATTACAATAATCCCTCAATACTTCACTTGAATCCAACTACTCCCCTTAGAACTATCAATATGAATGTCAACCAAGAACTCTAATATCCTCACAAGCCTCTTTTGCAGGTCAAGTGAGTATATCTCATTCAATTAACTATCTATATGTCTATGATAATCAAATTGAAATAAGATTCATTAAGTTTAAATTCTCTAAATGGTCATATATGCCTATGAGTATATGTCTATCTCATATGAAACTCATGCTTTTACACAATGATCATACATCAATTTATCCATGGCCAACACAAAATTTCCTTTGTCAAGTTCATTAAGGTTCCTAATCAATCTAATACATTTTCATGTAATTAGAAGCATTTAGCATAGAACAAATTGAACAATTCCATACCAATATGATAAATAAGGAAAAATAATCAATCCAAGCTACATATTGAGTTCACATTGTAATCCTAGCAATAAAACTTAGTTCATAATTGAAAATATAAGTTTAGAGCATCTAACAACATCATTATACATGTTGGAATCAACAACAAATACGAATTTGAAGAGAAGAAGAAATTTCCCTTGATGCAATGGTGATGTTCTTCCTCCAAAATGCAGAAATTCTTCTTCTTCCTCTTGATTTTTACCTCTTGTTGTTGATTCTTGCTTCCAAGACCCAAATGAAGTGTTTATTTTCGTGCTCTCTATTGCCCTCTTCCTCCTCCTTTTCTTTGGCTAAACAATGGGTGTTTATATAGGTAGGGTTGCAAAAAGAGGACAAAAATGCCCTTAAGGAGTGCCCAGAATTCAGCGCCGCGGCGCTGCGATTCAATGCCGCGGCGCTCACTTTCTGCAATTGGCGCCGCGGCGCTGAAATCCAGTGCTGCGGTGCTGCACTGTAGCAATTGGCGCCGCGGCGCTGAAATCCAGTGCTGCGGCGCTGCACTGTAGCAAACAGTGGTACCGTTGCTACAGTACCACTGTAGCAACAGTGCCTCGTTCGTATTTTTATCTCTAATGCTCCCATTTGCGTCCGTTTTCTGGTATTTTTGCTCCGATAATGCTTCAACCTATAAAACAACATTAATATGCATAAATAGCCCAATTATTGAGATAAATTGAACAAATATCAAGTTAGGAAGATAAAATAGTTTATACAATTACGCCTTATCAAGCGTAGATACGGGATCCATCAGCTTACGTAGGTAAGTAGTATATCCGATGCTCCGAGATTGTATTTCATAAAGTCTTGTGGCCACAAGCATAAACCCGGGAAAAGAGTTTCCCACAGGGTTAAACAATATAGCAAAAGTGTTTGCGTATATTGTTTATCGAGATACGAATCTGGAGATAAAATTATGGATGAGCAAATGGGGATTTGACGGTGCTGATCTATATCCCCGCACATCCAGGGTATAAATGATGGAAGGATTATACGTATACGTTATGACCTCAACTTGTATGGTCTGACACGCTGATTTGTAATATTCATAACGTGTGCGTAGGGCATCGATTACGGATTAATGAAACAGTTTCATTTGACAAATCGGGTGTGGACCTAGTGAGTCCCAATATGAAATGTACTCTTTGAGCACTTGGGAAGTGTACCGTATTGAATTGTTCAATACAGTATAATTCAGCAATTACTAATGTTACGTTAACTAAAGTATATAGTTAAATGGTGGGACCCACTTTAGGTTAACTTGGTAACCGAGTAAGAATATAATAGTAATTTCACTTTATGATTATTTAATTGTTAAATAATAAGAATAAATATTTATTTATTTAATTGTTAAATAAATGATTTAATTTAACTATGATTAAAGGTTAATCATATAGTTAATTTAGTTAACTTTACTTAATGGTTAAGTAAAGGTTAACTTAACCAAGGTTAAGTTAGTTAATTATGGTTAGAATAATTAAATATTTATTAACTTAAAGGTTAAGTTAAAATAATCTAACTAAGGTTAAATGTTAACTAAGGTTAGGTTAAACCAAATAAAATGCAAATGAAATTCAAATTAGTTTGGAATTTATGCATTAGTATATAAAGTGAAATGAAATTCAAAATTCATAAGTTTTTAGTTTTAGTTTTTGCATTTTGGGAGCCAATTCAATTTGAGAAATTGAAATTGTTTGTTTTGTGTTTTAAGTGTTAGAACAACAAAACAAATTAGATAAATGGTTACCAAATGTAATAACTAAAAACAAGATTTGTTTTATTTATTCAAGAGTTGAATAAAAGGAAAAACAAATTTAATTAAGTTAAATAGTTTAACTTTGAATCATGTTTAAGAGTTAAACATATATGCTGAATTAAGATGCTGCCATTCTAGACAATCAAACCCACCCTTATTGATTGCTAGGATTGATAAAAGATTCATTTCATGGTGGACTTTAAAGAAAATTAATCCAAAGGCTTCAATGGTGATATTTTCTCAATCCCGAATTTTCAGTTTAAGAAAATGTTATTTAAGTGTTCATTGTATTTAATATTTCGCTGTGTACATGTATGTATGAGATATGTATATTTTTTGTATGATGAACACAACCCACATGCAAGCACCCTAGTTAATTTGTACAACACACCCAACAGCTTTTTCATGCATGTCTTTGTAATTTTGTAGGTTTTAACAAAACAATGAAACAAAAAAAAGGCAAAAAATAAAGAAAAATGGCAGATTGATCATTTTTTAGACTCAAGCTATGGCCCCACAGTAAGAATTAGAAGATAAGTAAAAACTTACAAGCTACAATGCCCAAACATACTAGCTATGGAGCCAAAAATGCAAGCCTTTACGTCATGGCTCTGTTGAATCTTGATCTTTGGCTTAATCTGGGGTCTAGACTCCTGTTGATGACCTTTCCCCCAATATTTTCCTTTTGGTAGAGCGTAAATGACATTGACACATGCTATTAGGAATGGATCGGTCTCTATGATAAGGGTCTCCCTTAGAACCAAAAAAGAGTCGACCTTTGTCAATCAACCGCTATATCTTATTCTTGAACACAATGCAGTTGTGTTGTACTGTGTTGCTAGAAGTTATGCCACTTGTAGTAATCCTTCCTTGCGTGCTGGTTGACTAGAGCACATAATATATAATCAAAATAGGAAGACATACATTATTCTATCAATAAGGAGCACATAATGTATTGGCATAACTCTGCCTTAATGATTCTATAGGACTTAATATTTGATGGGCTCCTCACTATGTGCCTTGTGGCAAAATGCTTTGAAGGGATGGAAAACAAAATAGTAGGCTTGTAACTTTTCGAAATATTCAGGAGAGTGTGAACTCATTTTTCCTCATGTCATGATTGAGTTCCATCTTAGAGAATTATATATTGATAAATATCTTATTATGATTTGATAAATTTATATTGTTTGTTACTTGTAAGTCCACCATAACCATACATTGCCATCCATCTAAGTAGATGGCACTTAACTTTGTACGGTTAAAGGCAGATATTTCAATTTGAAATCCAAATTAAATTTCATAATAATTGAAAGTTTTCACTAGAAATAAAAACCAAAAACCAATACTTGAACTTAGGTAAAATTCTGATTGTTTTATTCCTTGGTTCCATGCCATAGCAAACAACTTATTTATAAAATTTATAAATACAATTTAAAAAATAAAATGGTTAAAATTAGTTAAATATAATATTTATACACAATAAGATATGAAAGTTTAATATAAAAAAAAATGAGTTGAATGAAATAAGAAAGAGAAATAAAAAAGAAGATAATATATTATTATTATGGTGGGGTTCGTTAATAATTAAATAACTTTTAAAAAATACAGTTACACATAAGTTTTAATTTTAATCATCGAATGAAAAATGATCTAATAATTAAAAATTATATTAAAAGTTGTATAAAAAAAAGGTGCCATAAATTCTGTCCTTAATTATTATATAAATAAGAAGTAAAAAGTTATTAATTACTTGATAAATAATAATCATTATTCTTTATACAAATTTTATATTTTAACTATCTATCTATTAAACTACTCAAAACTATAATATACCAAAGATTTGAATATAATATTCAAATAATCTTTGTTGATAATACGTTCATTACTTTGGAGTATATGCTAATTAATTTTCAACTTGATTCCTTTTAGAAGAAAAAAGGAACAGAAAGGGAAAAAAAATTGTTGCACACAACTTCAAAAGATTTAAGGGCTTTTTAGTCCTTTTCGCTTGAAGCTAGATAGGGTATTGGAGAGGCTAACAGTGCTACTATCACTAAAGTCACCCTTACAGTGCTAATTGTGCAAACCTCAGGGTTTACAGTGTTCATATCTCTTAATAATCAAGAACAAGGAAAATACAAGGCAACCGACAAAAGATAACCACGGGCCCCAGACGGGGTTCTTAAAAAGTTGTTAACAAATCCTTATTGTCTTTGAGCGCCCTCAGAATCTTGAATTGCATTTTGCATTCCCCCACTTGACGTTTGACATTTGATAGGGAATGATAACCCAACAGTTTCCTATTTCTTCTGTTACCCAAACAAATGTTGTTTTTATTCTTTCTATTCCACCATCTGCTTGTGTTTTCTTTCTTTTTTTTTTTTTTTTTTGAAAGAAATCTGCTTGTGTTTTCTGAAACTAGCGTATTACAAAAAATCGTTTCACCCAATACTAGTTTTGCCACGTGGAAAATTAGAGAGCACAAATACACAATCGATGGAAAAGACCCACTCAACTATGTATATAAATGTGTCTAATCATATAAAACAATTCCATGTGAATCCTAATAACAAAACAAAAGTATATAAACGGAGGTTTATTGAAAGTAACGTCCAGAATTTGAGCAGAACATTTAATATTAAAAAAAAATTACTTTGACCTTAAAAAATGACCATGCTTTAACATGTATAAAATAAGTTCCGTATTGGATTAGTAATTCCCCTCACACATTGAAAACTCTCTCAACACAAAAGATCACCATCTCGCTCCCTAGTCGCATTGTCAAAAAAATCCACCGGAGGTTGATAAAATAAGTTCTGTATTGAGTCAGTAATTTCTCTAATGCGTTGAAAACTTTCTCAACACAAAAAATTAATACCGTCACTTTCCAACCGTATAGTCAAAAAATCTATCGTAAAGGGATTGAAAGCCCCTCTTCGGTGGATACTCCCAATCTCTTTGATCTTTTTTTTCATCCCTGTTTTTGGACCTTTTTAAACTTTTCATTTTGTTATTCATCTTTTGTTTTTATTAGTTTTCTTTGCTATTTTTCAACTTATGTTGGCCGATTTGAAGTCCCACATAATGAGTGAGCACAGCTGGAGGCACTGCCGACTACTTGAAGCATTTCTTCAGTGCTCAACCGACCCCTGTCATCTGGTTTGAATCCTCGGGTGAGTTAAGCTCCCTTAGGCGCTGGAGCCATTGTTTTTTTTGCCAGATTTGCCGACTTGTGACCACCAAACCATCGTGTGTGTCGCCGCTCGTGGCAAGTTCTGAAGATCTAGCCACCGCCCCCCTTTCTTGAGGAGTGTGCAGCCTTCGCCAACTCGGGAACCAAACTTTCCAACATGCTATTTAGAAATATTTGGATGCTGGTCCTCAAGATTTGTTTGAATGTTTTCGTGCACTGTTATTTGATATATCTTATTTATTCATTGGGACAGTGTTTGTTTTTTCTCCTCCTAGGTGATGGTTTCTCTCTTTTTGCTCTCTATGATTAGGGTTATCTTCTCATTCTTAAGATGGATTTACTTTCCATAGGAATTAGTCTTCCCCCTTACAGTAATGAGAATTGGATAAAGTTGGACAATTATTAGTGTGAAAAATTTCTAAGTTCTGTAATTCCCCGATCGTGTTTGATCAAAAACCCTTAAGATTGTATCATTAATACTTTGTTTATAATGAATTCAATACTTTTTTAAAAACTACATGTATAAAATTATATATCATATTTAATTATTTGCAGTTAATATCTCATTCATATAAGCTTCCATGTTAATCTTATGAATAACAATGTACACCCAAAATATCACCGCTCATGACTATAATGTGCAAATAGTGTTATAAAATTATGAATTTGATTATTAAATAATACATCAAATATCACATTAATTAAAAAATATAAATTTTATACAAATTATTATACTTTTTAATTTATATCATAATTTTTTTTCTCGAGTAATGTAAAATATATCAATTCAATAATACAAAAAATTCATCCTTCAATTAATGTTTGATTATATTATTTAAAATAAAAATAAATTTTCGCTTGAGATGAGAATAAGTTAACTTCAATTTTTCTCATCTTTAAGTAACATAACATGCATCGATTAAATGGTAAAAAAAATATCGTAGTTATTTTAAAAATTACAAAAATTCATTGACACTTGACACATTACTTAAAATTGAATTAAGTTAGAATATTAATTGAGAAGTATAATATTTATTCAACTTGAATAGTACTAAACTTTCAAACTTACATCTCAACTTATTCTTATACCAATTGAGGTTACAACAAATAACTGAAGACAAATTATTATAATTTTTAAAATATCCATTACACATCTTCATCATCTAATTGGTGGTTATCATATCACTTGAGATTAAGAAGAAATCGAGTGGTTGTCACATCACTTGAATAAGAAGAAATTAAGTTAGAAGTGAAAAATTGTAGCATTAATCGAAAGGCAATTGGCATAAGATGTAGGGTTATTTTTATAGGTACTCCGAACGTTTGACTTAAATTAGAGGTGCTTTGACGTTTAAAAAATAGTCTCGCCTTTACCATTAAAAGATGTTATGAAATATTATAAATATTTTATAAAATAACAATTATACTCTTATTTATTATCCTTTTAATTTATTTTAAATTATTTTGTAACTTTTTTAACTATAGTACTAAAATAAAATATATATTATTTTTATTTTTATCATTTATTTTAAATATATTTTTCAATTTTGAAACTATTTTTTTTTTTTACTCGAGTACTAAAATAAAAAATTTAACAAATGTATAATTATAATTTATATTTTAAAATAAATACAATTAATTATATTGTGAAATGTAATTTTTATGCATAAATATATAAAATTATCATTTTAACAATTCAAATCAATAAATTTTATTATCTATTAAGCAAATATATAAAATTTTCTTTTATTTCTTTTTTTTACTTGATTACCTAAATTAATTATACATTTTCATGAGATAGATGATCAAATTATTTAATAATCTTAAATAACTAATGTTCTGAAATTAAAAAGGATGAGTTATTTTTATTTCTTTCTTTATTTAAAACAAAAAATATATATAATTTTACAAAAAAAAATTATTATTTATAATTTTTAAAACTTATTTAAAATTTTATTTTTATTGTAAATTTTAATTAAGATTAAAATATTTAAAAATTTAAACAAATATTAACAAATAGAAATAAAAAATATTTTGTTTAATATTTTTATTTTAGTACTCAAATAAAAAAAATTAGAGTACAAAAAATGAAAAACAATTATTTAAAATAAATGATAAAAATAAAAATAATATATATTTTATTTTAGTACTATAATTAAAAATAATCTAAAATAATCTAAAATAAATTAAAAAAATAATAAATAAGAGTATAATAGTTATTTTATAAAATATTTAAAATATTTTTCAACATTTTTTAATAATAAAGACATTAAAAGCTATTTTCTAAATGTAAGACACCCTATTTAAAGCCAAACGTCAGAGGCAACCATAAAAATAACCCTAAGATGTATATTTAGAAAACAAACAGACGATGGAATGAATGCCCGCTGGAAATACAAAGTTATCATATGGCTAAAAATCAGTCATAAACCACATCATCAATCAAAGATTTGGCGATATAACATAATATCACTAACTTAATTTGAATATATTAGTCAACAAAGTCATTTAAGAAGCGAATTTTGCAAGTTCAGGCAATGTATGATCACAGGCATGAAAGTTTTCGGTGACTCAAACAATTCAACAAAGTGATGTTTATAAGCTCTTGCAGCCCTCTTCATTTATAAAATTCAAAGTCGGTGTCAGGCTTCTTTACGTTGGCTCGATAACCCTTCTCAAAGTCCTTGGGGAGTATGACATACCTGTTCTTGCGTACGGCATGCATTCCTGCTTCTTGACAGATAGCTGCAATCTGTATCAAAGAATGGCAAAGAAAATTAGTCAAAAATGTCAAAATATATGCCAAAAAAAGGCTGATGACAGTAACCTTAGTTGAGGTATAAAGGCTCGAATTGTGCAGTAAATGACATTGAATAATAGGATGTAGTAGGTGGTAGCTTAGGTCCCATGTACCGGGGGGGTACAAAGCACCAAAAAAAGAACGCTAACAAAAAGCAATTTTCTAATAGAAAACAAAGAATGTTTATCCTTCCTAGGAGATGGGACTGAAACTATGGGTTGGGACCTACATGACTACATTCCAACAACCCTTCCCTCTCATCTATCTCCCCCATTAGAAGCGTGACAAATTAACCAGCCAGCCAAGCTTAAGCATAGAACATCTCTATATAAGCCTGTGGTTGGCATTAAGTACACCAGCTAATTTACAGAATTTGTCCAAATTCACATCTTCTACGCAATGCATTCTTTTTTATCATAATCTTCTCAAAATCTGTCGTGGTAACCCTCAACACTAAACACTTCATTAAGCACATTGTACATGATAAAAAAAGGACCTACAACTAAATAATTTTCAGGCAAGAAAGGGAAGCAAAGTGAAATGAGAGCTTTTCCTGCTAACTTAACATTGTGAAGCTGGATAAAGCATAACAAAAAGGCGTTTTGAGTAGTTAGAGCTGAAATCAGTGCTTTTAAAAAGACATTGTTCTACCGGCTTTCAGTAACCTATTCCCGCGCAAAGTCTTATTCTTACAACTTTTATTTTCAAGTGCCTCCATACACCTCTTGACCTAAGGGTTCCCATCCCATTTAGCTTCAAACGGTTCCTTTACATACAAAAAATGGCCAGGAGAAGAAACATGCAATCTTACAAACTTTCTTTGCCAATGCAACTGCTATTTATAGCTCAATTATTTTCAAACAAAAGCTACCATAAAGAAAGAAAGAATCAACTGACCTCAGCAGCACTAATTTTATCTGGACGGGAAACATAATCTTCCAAATCCACCTCATCACTTAAGTTCATCTTCGAAGTGCAAACCTGGGTCAAAACAGATAAGCATAAAATGGATTAGACCTACAAAAAGCCATTTGAGACCAAATAAGACTGTTACAAATGGGAATGAGCACATGACCTACCTGAAAAACAAGCCTTTTTTGGCGTCTATCAGGCAAGGGGAATTCAATTTTTCGGTCCAGCCTTCCAGGACGCAGAAGTGCAGGGTCCAAGGTGTCTGCCCTGTTTGTTGCCATGATGACCTTAACATTTACTGTCTGATCGAATCCATCCATCTAGAATAGCATTTAATTCAAAACTATAGTTAAAAAGGTAAATTACAAATAAACCTCTGGTAACTTTTTGATCAACCCAAAAAAATAGTTCATTGGATTGCATGGTGTTCTTCAATCATACCTGATTAAGCAGTTCCATGAGGATTCGCTGGACTTCTCTATCTGCTCCAGTTTGAGCATCAAACCTAGCAGTAGCAATAGCATCTACCTCATCGATGAAGATTATTGCCGGAGCATTCTCTTTAGCTAGACGAAAAACATCACGAACCATCCGTGGACCCTGACCAGAGAATTATTAGGCAATTAGTGCCATGGATCAACAAGATAAAACAGTTGCAGACTAATGAAATTTTACATTACCAAATATAGTCTAAGATTTATGTTAACTGAAAACAGAATTTTAATTTGTTTAATAATCCATAAGATTTTACATACCCAAATTCCGAAATATAAAAAAGTTGGATACAAGACAGAAGAAAACTGGAAAGACAAGAAGACATGCGAAAACATCCAAATCATGGGAGATGGCTGTGGGATAATTTGTTGCTTAATCTTCAATGTGCTTCATGAAAGCCCTTTTACTTCTAGAATCAAACCTTTTTTTAAAAAAAAAAAAAACTAGAAATCAAAGTTAAAACTTATGAAAACAACACAAAAGAGATTCATAATTGTAAGAAGGAAGATACAACAATCAAAAACTATTTCAGAATTACATTCACTCAAGGCTAGCCCCTAAGGAATTCTACCAAATGAAATTATCAGAAAATTTTAAGAAGACTGGGCAGAAAATACCCTGAAGTCCTGAATCTACAGAAAGCTTCAAATTCTCCCCAAAGTGACCAAATCATCAAATAAAACGAGGCTTTCAGTGCCAGATGATCTTGCCTTACACACTTCATAGATCCAATAATCAACTCAGACATATACAGGGATTATTACCCAGGGCATCTCGGCCTTCTCATAGATGTAAGCTCAACAGCCATAGAAAATGAAAAATGCAATGGCAGTTCAATCTTTACATAGATCAGAACAAATGAAAAAAAATAATACAAAGGCACAACTTCCAGAATCTCCTATATCCACAAACTAGCAATGCAAAGAAACTACAAAGGTTTCATTGAGTATGCTCACAAAAATGAAAGAGAAATAAGGCAGCATTGTGGTTAAATTCAGGTATGGTTGCAACAAGGTTCGATATTGAAAAAGAAATAAAAAAATTGAATATCATGAGCTTATGGCATCATTGGCAACCGTAGCCTGTGTGAAGCTCTGTAACATGAGTGTATTAGAAAATCATTGTACAAGGGATTCCAGTTAGAAATGCTATAAAGAATGTGAATGGTCTTTCAAAATTGTGAATTTGGAGTGTAAAACCAAAATTTAACAGAACCAGGGATAATTGAAAGCCAGTTGAAATTGATGGGTTCACCTACAGATTGTGACCACAAAATACTGTATTTCGGATAGAACACCAACTATATTTAAGGATGTAGAAAAGCATCAGCAACTTCTCTACCATCTTTATAAATATATTCATACTATAATTGTCAGCCCAAAAGTATAAAAATTAAAAAGAAAAACGAATCGCTATTAGGAAACCATTTCCAAGAGAGTCCCCCCAGAGTGATATACAACTCATTCATCAACCCATGTCAGTTTTGCCTTCATCCAAGGCATCCAGGTGTAGTGCAAAAATATGATTCTACTTGATGAAAAACTGCATATTTATGCATCTTTCAACACATACCTCACCCAAATACTTCTGAACAAATTCAGAGCCAACAACTCTAATGAATGCTGCAGTTGTATGATTTGCAACAGCCTTCGCAAGCATGGTTTTCCCAGTTCCAGGAGGACCATAAAGTAAAACACCACGAGGAGGATCTATACCAATTTGCTTGTATAATTCATGGTGAGTCAATGGTAACTCCACAGCCTCACGAATTTCCTGCTTCTGAATATCACATCCTCCAATATCCTGAAGCAACAAAATTTGATCCAAATATAAGACAGAACAATGGAATATACAAAAACAACAAAAAAAGCACCAAAATCTAATTTTGTTTCTTTTCAGTTTATTCTTTTCTGAACTTTTCCTTCAATTATCAGTAAACGTAGCAAGCTTACAATATCCTAGCAAAACAATAAAAAAAATTTAAATTTATAAAACACAATAAGTGTATTATTTATGGTAATGAACACAAGAAATTATAATTGACAATATTTTGGTCCAAACATGAACTATTATGCGTAAAAGCAACAGAGAAACAAAGAATTCCAATATTGTCATATAAAAAAATTCTGCCTAATTTTCTCCCTAGTTACTTCAACACCTATCTAACTTAGACAATTAGCCCAAATCCTAGCAAAAGAAGCAAATTACTTGTAATCATACTAAAACGTAAAACCATTACAAAAAATACTACACAAAATAAACTAAACTTACACAATTAGCTGAAATCCTAGCAAAAAAAAAAAAAAAAATTAAAAAAAACGAATAAATTGGACAGAAACCTCAAACTCACATTATAAGTAACGTCGGGCTTCTCAGACTGGCTGAGCAGAGAAATACTGGAATCAGCTTCCGGCGGAAGAACGTCGACAAGGGCGTTGGAATGACGGTGGAGAGCGACGGAGGCGGAGGGCTTCAACAACTCCCGATTGATTGTGCTTAGAATCCTCACATAGTAATTGGAGCCGGTGGTGGAGCCCACGATGCCGTTATTTTGGTCGACCATCTCCATGAATTGTCCGATTACTAACGGCACCGACTGGATCCGCTTCACCTCCTCCTGCGCGCGTAAGAGTTCACGTTTCAAGTTCTTTTGCTCATCTTTTACGTACTCTTCTTGAATATCGATGAACTCGAGCTGGCGTTGTAGGGATTTGAGTCGGCTGTAAAGGTCGTCTTCATCGGCGAATAGCTCCGTCAGATCGGATCTGGTTGACGGGACTGACGGTGGTAGCTCCAATGTAGGCTTTGGGTCTAGAACCATAGCTGAGGCTGCCATTGTTGCAGATAATTTGAAGAGTAAGCAGCAAGAAAGGAATTTATAGTAGTGGATTCGATGAATGCTTATGGAGAAGGTTTTTCAGTTTGATTGCCAATACGTCGTCGTTATATAGTCGAGTCAAAGAGAAACCGACTTGGCTCTTCCTATTCCTATTTCTAATTCAATTCGAAGTGGATTGTTCGTAAACACCAGTCCACCCATGGCATGGGCTAAATAAAAAGGGCCCAGTCGGTTTTAAATAAAAATTGTCCTAAGACACGTTACGTTAGATAAAACAGGAACAATATGTTAAGATAGATTTTGGAGTTGAATTTCTATATACTAATAAAGTTTTTCAATAAATTGATGTAATTAAATATGTTCTTTTTGTTGTGGGCAGAGAATGATTTGTGTCTATTGAGCTAATAATATTGCAGTAGACTGTGGAAATGCTATGAAAAGAGCTTGAATTTCTTTGCCAAGTGAGTCTGAGTTCAAGGAGTAAGACTCATAGAGTTCTTGAAGGTCTTGTGGAGTATAAGGAACTAGATAATCCAATTTTAATCGGTTGACAAGAATTTTAAGAGTACAAATTGTCAACAAATAATGAAGAAACATTGATTTAGGGTTTAAGGTGTTCTAGCCACTTTTGCCTATTTTCTCTAAACAAGGTTGTGATTTTTTTATAATGTAAGATGCATAGAATAAAAATAGTCAGGAAGATATATTTAAAGAGGCTATTGTCATGTTAAAGAATATTTTAATATGTATTTATATTAATTAGAGATTAAATTTGTATTAAGTAAGGGTGATTATAGTTTGATTCTGTTCAGTTTGATTTTTGTTAAAATTGAACCGAATTGAATCGATTATATTTAATCTTTTTAAAATTTGAAATTAAAAATACTGTTTGGAGTAGCAAAAATTGAATTTGGTCGAATTGATTTTTTTTAGTTCAATCCGATTTAAATTTTTACTATTTAGCTCATTTTTTTAAAAAAATCATCCAATATTAAGCATTAACTAATAAAAAAAAACTTACTGATGAAGTTTAAGAGTATTAAACCTAGGGCCTTAAAGAACAAGAACCTCTACTTTGCCAACTAAGTTGATGCCATTTTTTTGGCAATGAAAATATTGGGCATGGTTCGGTTTGATCCTTTTTTTACCATAATCAAATTGAATCGGTTATATTCAATTTTTTTTTCTAAATTTGAAACCGAAAATACGGTTTGGAGTAGCAAAAATTGAACTAAACTAATTTTTTTTAATTCGGTCCAATTCAATTTTTTACTATTTAACTCAATTTTTTTTTAAATAAGTTATTTAATATTAAGTATTAACTAATAAAAAACAACTTGTTAGTGAAATTTAAGAGTATTAAACTTGAGATCTTAAAGAACAAGAACCCCCGCTTCACTAACTAAGCTTAGGCATTTTTTTTAGCAATGAAAACACATTCAAAATTATATTATTTTAAGGCTTTTTTTGGCAATGAGAACACATTTAAAACTGTATTATTTAAATAGTAATATAATTTTTAAAAAAAGAAACAACTAAAGGGTATTTTTTTTTAATCAATGAAAACACATTAAATTTTATTATATTTAAAAGTCATTGAACCTAGACCTCAATGAATCATAACCTCAATTTGCCAACTAAGCTAAATTTTTTTTTTAATCAATGTTAATATAATACTTTTTTTTTTTAACTTTGCCAACTAAATTAAACTTTTTTTTTTAATCAATGTTAATATAATTAAATACTATGTTTATGTTAATGTTAATATAATTGAATATTATATTAACAGTTTTAAATATTAATAAAATTAAAAATCCTCACTTTACCAACTAAGCTAAAGCTTTTTTTTTTAATCAATGTTAATATAAATAAATATTATGTTAATGTTAATATAATTGAATATTATGTTAATAGTTTTAAATATTAAAAAAATTAAAAAAACATTATAATTGAATATTATGTTAATAATTTTAAATATTAATAAAATTAAAAAAGAAACTGCGAGCAGATGAATTCAAACTAAAGACATCATAAGTAAGTTAAAGCCTACATTACCATCCAAGTTAAAGCAACTTTTTAATATAAGATAAGTACATTTAATTTTTATATTCATATTTTAAAATATAAATAATTAAAAAATTAGTTTCTTCAGTTCAGTTTCGGTTTATAATAAACTCGAATCAAAATCGACAATTTTTTTTATTTTTGTGTAATTGTTCGATTTTTTTTAAATTACCAAATAAATTAACTAATTCAGTTTAATTTTTCAGTCTTCGATTTATTTTACCCACCTTTAATATTAAGTACTTCTCTTAACCCTTATTAAATATCTCTATTGATAGAGTGTAATTATCTAAACCTTTTTGATAAGATACAAATTTCAATTTGATAAAAAAAAAATACTTGTTTCAACCTAAGTATCTTAGAATAAGAGGAGAGGTCTAATTCACTTGAAGGCCAAGCTACTTAGCATTTTATTTGAGAATGGACTCTTAATGGGCTAAGAGGTTGGATTTTGTATTTTTAGCCCAATTACACGAGTCTTCCTTTTTAGAGTCAAGTTTCTTTCTAAGTAAGCTTAAAGTCAAATGTTTTTTTGTTTGTATTTTTAGTCCATGTCTTTTTGTGCGATGGGCAAATTAAGAGTAAACATATAACTTTCGTATCATAACCCACAAATTAAACTCTACTTGTGACTTGGATTCATATATTATATGATACTTTATACTTTTACTTTTGGCATGTGTAGACCGCCTTTTAAGTATATTGGTAATTTTTGTACATCAACATTTAATTAGAGATGGTAAATGGGTTAGGCCACCCACGGTATAGTCCAAAGGGTCGTATCATATTGAGTTACAATTTACAGTCAAACGTATTATGCTGACCAAGCCTGTGATTATCTGGCATGACTCACTTTAAGCACGAATAAACTTATGGGTTGTACCATTTATTTATATATATATATTTAGATATTTTAATTATTCATAATATTTATAATTATATTTCTTACAATATTTTAGTTATTCTACCAATCACTAGACTAGTACAACACTTTTATTTATATTTTTTAAATTTAAATAAATTAAGAGTTGGAATGATTTTCACTAGACTAGCACAACAATTTGAATAAATTTCTCAAACAATAATTTAAATAAATTAATGTTAAACATAAAACTAAAATAACATAATTTAATTATTAAACCTTAAAATAAAATTTTTTCGACTATCCAACACTTCGCAGCATGGCGATGGATGTGCGCTAAGTCAGAGTGATCAGTATAGGTTAAAATTTAATATTTATAACACAATATTTTAATATAATTATTAACTGTTTGTGTTGAACTTATGACTATATAATGATCTGAAATCATTTTTATCAAGTTATTATGTCGTGTAAGTTGTCCTTGCAATAAATTTTCATCATCATTATCTTAATAAGGTTGAGAATAAATGTTATCATTTTGGGGTGGTTGATAATTTATTTTATAATGATCTACAATTTGAAATTGGATGAATGAAAATTAAAAAAAAAAAACAATTGTGTTGAGAATTTCTAATTGGAAGAATGAAAACTGAAAAATAAATAAACAATTTGATAGATTTGAATTTTTAAAAAGAATTAAAATAATTTAAGAGAGATTTGAGAGAGACGATAGAGATTTAAGTTAAGAGTTGAGAAAATTAAAAAAGGTGAGAGTTGGGAGATGTATAAACCATGGGTGCTATTTTATAGGCACCTGCAATCATAAATTATTATGATCGTTGATCAATGACTAATTTTTTTTTTTTAAAAAAAAATTTCCTTTAAAACCTGCAAGTTTGCAAGTAGGTTTTAAATTATTTATTTATTTAAAGAATTTTAGTTTTTATTTTTTTTAAAAAAATACCTATTTATGGACATGACCAACTAAGCTTATTGTGTTAGCATGAAAAAGGGTCATGTTGGACCGGCATGACAAAGGGCCATGTTAGACCGGCACGACACATAACCTTTCGAGCCGTGCCAACCTAGGCATGATAGTTTATTTGAGCTGAAATTTAGTAGAACGTGTTGGCACGATATGATTTATTTGTCACCTCTACATGCAATTGAAATGAGCAAATAATCAAATTAATACAACAATATTTTCATGATTAGACCTACGACCTTATCTACTTTAATAATATGACTTGCTCATTTAAATTAGTTTGGATACTTTTTTTAAAATATTTTCAGAGTAATTGAGACTAAATTCTTCTCACGGTAATCATATTAGGTAACCGTTTCTACTATTTAAAAGGGGTGTATAATAACAAACTTTTACCTAATAATTTTTAAGGGTTAATTTTGATTTATCCCCATAAAAAATTAATAAACATTAATTTACCTCACTTTTTTTTTTCGTATGCGTCAACACACTCTTAATTTATTAGGTGGTTCTATTAAGGGTAACAGCAAATAATTAAAAAGGGAATTTAACTCATTAGATGTGAAATAAAATAAATAAGGGTATTTTAATCAACATTTATTAAGTCATATAACATTCAAATAGATTAAAGATTTATTTTTGATAATTTTATATTTTACAAAGTCTAAAGCACAGTGAAAATAGCATAAATGTAATTTTAATGGCCAAACTAGGTTTGTTGTTAACTTTTTTAACGTCAACACAAAAAAAGAAGAAGAAGTTGATTTGATGCTAGTCAATTCTTGAAAAGGGTGAATGAAAATTAACCATAGTTTTTAGTTATTGTTTTACATGATTGGTTTCTAATTTCCGGACTCTCAATTCTTCTCGACATTCTAAAAGCTTCTTCTCAAATCTTTTGCTTTCCTGTTTCTCTCCTTTTAGAACTTCTCTCTGTGTTCTATTGTTACGATCGTCTTCCCTGCAAGTTGAAAGTTTCTTCAGCTTTCTTCTTGAAGCAATTAGGTGTTGATAAGTTCTCTTTTGACTCTAATTTGTAGTCTGTTCGCCCCTCCAAGGGTCCACCCAAATGGGCCAGAGAACACTTCAGTCCAAATTGATTAAATATGGACTGAAAGGGGAGAGTTCGCTTTTGTACTTAACAAAACGAAGATTTGATTAGGATTTAGGATTAAATCCTAAGGAGACCGTTCAAATTGATCGAATATGAACCAGGGAAGAGTTTGCTTATGTGCCTAACCTACTTGGCATTTATGATTAGATCTTGAGTAAGCCTATCATATCTAAACATGTTAGACCTTGAAGAGTTTAAAAAATTATTAAAATTTTTAATTTCTCGACTCAAGTGTTATTATTGACCATCATTCAATAAGAAAAGCACCAAGGATCTTTGGATGGGGTCAATTACATTAACTCCGTATTTCATAATTATTTGCGATTGACCATCGTTCAAATAGGAAGGCTCTAGAGATCTTGGGATGATAATTAATTTCACTAACCTCGAACTCGCCACAAATCACAGTATGAATGAAGCCATGATTTCTTGAGATATAGCCTAACATACCAGTTATAAAAAGGTAGAGCCATAATGGTTAAAAGTAATGACAAAATTTTTTCAAAAAAAAAAAAAACTTTTGAGTTCTCCTACTCTTTCAATTGGTTGACTTAAGCATCAAATGGTCTTACTAGAATCATTGCTAGTGATACCCAACTTTATTTATTTTCTGTTATAGGGGCATAAAGTAGCCCAACTAAAGCCCATCCCAACATTATCAGAAGGCTAAGGTTTAATTATATTTTTTTTTCAACAAACAAATTTAAAACTTGTTAACCTAAGAGATTACTTTTTTTTTTGGGTAAATAATTTTTGGCGTCATTTGTGGGAAATGAGATGGAAACCATTGAGAGTAGTCATCGAAATCAAAATGATGGACGAAATACAGAGTAGTGTTGATCGTAATTTAAGCCTACAATTGACCAACCGCCTGGAGTCGAGCAACCAAATATGATAAATGGATCTTTTGCAAGAAACCCAGTTAATAGAGCTGAGCTTTGTTAAGGGAGGTAGAGGATGAGTTACAGATGATGAGGGAGGGAGGAAAGAGAGGAAATAAAAAAGCTGTTGATCAAAATATTAAAGGAGCGATAAGGATCAAGCGTAGGAAGCTTGAAGGTGCTAATAATAAAAATGGTCCTTCAAACCCAAAGAGGTCAAATGTGCATTGGGCTCCGGCTAAAAACCTCATAAAGTGAAAAGGTGAAGGAGATAACAGGTTGCACTTAAGGACCAGTTAGTAGATTGGTCAGACTCTAGCCATGTAGGAGGGAATGTGCCTAGTCACAAGTTAGGGATTTTGATTACATGGCCAAACAACATGAGCAAAGAATAAGGGAGCTTATGGAAGAAAAGAGAGAAGATCAGAGAGGATAGTGTTGAGGGAGGCATAGGAGATACCTTTAAAGGCAATGGTTCAGGGGTTAAAAGAAAGATTTAACAGGTTGCACTTAAGGACCAGTTAGTAGATTGGTCAGACTCTAGCCATGTAGGAGGGAATGTGCCTAGTCACAAGTTAGGGATTTTGATTACATGGCCAAACAACATGAGCAAAGAATAAGGGAGCTTATGGAAGAAAAGAGAGAAGATCAGAGAGGATAGTGTTGAGGGAGGCATAGGAGATACCTTTAAAGGCAATGGTTCAGGGGTTAAAAGAAAGATTGCACAATCAGCTCGAAGAGCGAGAAAAAAAGGATCTCCTTCCCTTGAAGAGAACTAAATGGGAGAGAAGCTATCCTTAGTGGACGAGATCAGAGATATGAAGTTGCTAGTGGGATTTAGGCTACATAACTTACCTACTTATAGAGGAATTACTGATCTTAAGCACTATATAGATCAAGTCACCGACTTGTTATCCATCGCAAGGTTGAGGCATAAGTAGATGTGTAGGTTGTTCCACATGAATTTAGAAGGACTCACCCTCTTTTGATGTCGGGGTTTGAAGCATAAGAGCGTTTCCTGTTATAGCAAGCTTACGACAAGTTCACCCAACACTTTAAGGGATCTTGCGAAGTAGCTAATAATCCTCGGCGGTTATGGGAACTCAAGTAGGGTGGACATAAAGCCTAAGAGATTATGTAAAAAGGTTTCATAGAGAGGTAATTTAGCTTGGGCTTTTGACCTTTTTATAACCTTGGAGGCCTTAAGAATTAGGTTGAAGCTAAATCGGTTATAGTATTATCTCCCTAAAGGCTCGATCTCGAACTATACAACTGTCAATGAACAAGCACCTAAATATATCACAATCAAAGAAGATGATAAAGCTAAAAGGGTAGCTATAACAGATGTCACTCGAGGATAAAGATGACCATGAAAAATAGGATGGAGGTCCCAAAAAAGGAGTGTTGGGTGCCGTGTTTTGTTTCTAAACCGTATTGGGTGCATGAATGCATGTGTGCGTGTCCATTGTTTATAAATTCATATACATGCATCTTATACATAATATACACAGCAGAAGCTGAAAATCTAATTTTCTAAAATAATAAACACAATAAATTTTATTCTATTACAGTAATGAACAAATTAAACTATGTTAATCACATTAACATTATAATTGAGAATAATCACCTCACAAGTCTTTGTAACAGTTTAAGTTGGAATGCCGTTTGAAATAGACCCGTTGGCAATTCTAGGACTCAACGGGGTAGGCTTGAGTCGCTAGAATGACAGCTTTAATTTCAGTACTAGTTTAACACTTAAACTCCGAGATTAACTCTTAATCTCCAGTTTAACACTTAAATGTAAGCTCATTACAAAACAATCAATGATTTTGTTCTAATTCAATATTTGAACAACAATATCATTTAATCAAATGCTTGTAATATGGCTAGCTAATTGAAGGAAATAAAGAAGATGACGTTCATTCTTTCAACACTTGAAGAATTCATATTTGTTACAAAATTGGAAAAATGAAAAACTTCATCTTTCTCTTTATATTGCCGAACACCTATTGGGTATTAAAACCAAATGAAAATGAATTCATTTCCTTTAAGACAACTCTTGCAATAAATAACTTGAAATGAATTCTTCTTCCTTCAATCATTTAAATGGCCGGCAACCCAATTTTGTTTCAATAACAAAAATTGTTTTCATTTCACTTTATATATAGCTTAGATTTTAACTTAACCACGAGTCAACGATTGACTTTGGTTAAGTTAACAATTTGCTTAACAATTAAGCAAAGTAAATATCTAAGTTAATATAATATAAAATATACATTTCACTTTTGCTTTAACCTTACCTTTTGGTTAACACTTAACTATGGTCAAGTTTGAAAAAATATCTTGATTTGTTAATAATTAAATAATCAATAAAGTAAAATTACCCTTAACCCTTTTTAGGTTACCAAGTTAATCTAAAATAGGTCCTATTTAACCACACACTTGAGTAAACTTAACCAAAGGCTTACTATGCACCACGTGTCAACATTTAATTGATCAACAACAACTGTTAACTAATTATGTACTTAACACTTAACTCTTGACACATGCGCATCCTAAGGGTTATTGAAATAAACATTCAGTTTTACTAAAAATTATTAGATTGAACAATTCAATCCAGTGCATAACTAGTACACTTCATATTACGGAACTTCCTAGATCCATGACCGATTCATCAAATGGAACTATTCTATTAGTTTGTAATCGATGCCCCACACTCACGTTACGGATATTACAAATTAACACGTTAAACCATACAAGCTGAGGTCAGAACGAGTACGTATAATCCTTCCGTCACCTATATCCTGGATGTGAGAGGATATAGATCAACACCATCAAATCCCCATATTCTTATCCATAAACTTATCTTCAAATTTGTATTTCTGTAAAACAATATCTGTAAACTCTTTGGCGATATTGTTTAACCCTATTAAAAACTCTTTTTTAGATTTATACTTTTGGCCAAAAGTCTTTCTGAAACACAATTCTTAGAGCATTGGGACTTACAACTCATTCATATGAGCTGACGGATCCTATATTTATATACATCAGACTTTATGAGTATCGGACTATACTTAACAACATCTAGCAGTCAGACCATGAAAGGTCTTTGACATCCGTGTTACCAAAGCATAAAAGATCACTCATAAGTTTACTGTAGCGCTTAGGTCAAAGGACCATGAATACTACTCAACTTGAGAAGACTCTCCATTGATGGATTTATCGGATGTCTATTAGAGGTCTTTGTGAGTTTGTTCAGTATCTAATTTTTACTGAATACTCGCATGCCTATATAAGCTCTAAGCTTATGGTCAACTAGAAGAACCATCTGTACCCTATAGATATAGACATACATTAACCTATATTAAAGGAATTCACCAACAGACCCGTATCGATGAAAATAGATTAGGAACATAGTGTTTAAGAACATACTTGCATAATGACATTTCTTAGCACTATTGTAACTCTTTGCAATTATGTCATTACTAGTATACTCTTAAGTCTTTGTTCCATTTCAGACAAGGCTTTAACTTATTAGATATGACTGACTCTTATAACCTACTAACTCTTATCATTTATAACTCTCAGCTATTCTAACTCATAGCACTGATCTAAACTACTTTAGACCAGATCTGAACTCCTTCAGATTATATAATGTCTGAAACGTTACAAACAATGGACCATATATGTTTTAATATTAATGATTTTATTCGAAATGTTTATTGTATAAATGTTAATAAATTAATATTCATATAATATTGGAATGGCACGCAAGCACCACTTCAACAAAGAGATTTTTCAAATTAAGAAGGGATAGAACGCCTCCATAATTCATTAAATAACCAAGGATAAATCGACAGATAGTCGGCCATGAAACATGAATCAATGAGAGAGAATGGCAAGAGCCTCTCCATAGGTGGCAAAGTTAGGGGGTTCATTCCTTTGGTTGCTTCTTTGGATCTCGTCTTCGAGGCCATTAAAGATCGAGGATTACTTACCAGACCCCCTGAAAGTGCCCCGAGATCAGCGTGACCTTATCAAGAGATGTGAATTTCACCAAGATGTTGATTATAAGACACAGAGATGCCACAATATAAAGAAATAGGTAGATCAGTTAGCCAGAAAATGACTACTTGAATGAATTATGGATCGATTACCAACGAAAGAGATATCTAGATAGCACACCAAATAGGGGTTCTACTCTGCTAGATATAACCATGATCATTTTAAGAAGACCTATATTAGCAGAGGAATCTAATCAACAAAGAAAAAATTACTCCAAGTATTCCATGGTAGGGCACAAGGTGATGTATAATGTCCTAGTCGCAAAAAAAAAAAAAAATTGAATATAGGAGGTGATAGGGGTATATATAGACCAATATCTCCATCATTCCAGACTAAGGTTTTGCTTCAAATTAAGAGTATTTGGCTATTTATTTGTAGTTTTTGATTATTTATAGGTTTACTAATCAAGGCGTGAAGATGCTGAAGGAATCAGATGCAAAATGACGAAAAATGATGAAAAGTAGATGACTTGGCCAATATTGGGCTAGTGTCGTAGCACCCATGAGCAACTGCTGTAGTGCCTAGAACAAAGATTTGAGCATTGAAATGCCCACCATTAGTGCCGACTGCTGTAGTGCCTAGAACAAAGATTTGAGCATTGAAATGCCCACCACTAGTGCCGCGGCACTCAGTCAGGATCTTAACCATTACCAATTTCAGGTCTTAGCACTGCGATGCTCGTACGATAAAAGAAATCCCTTTTTTTGAGTCCTATTTTTACTTGGATTTGAAGCCTCACGTCCTTAGGGTTACAAAGACATATAAAAGCGCTCTTTTTCAGAGCTAAAATAAATACAATATCAGAGGAAAACATAGGGCAAATAAAATACATCACAATTATAAGAGATCAAAGCAATAATTAAAAATTGAAGATAACAATTTATGCAATCAAGCTAAGGAAGAACAAGAAGTGATCTGGGGCGTCTCATTTGTTTAGTTTTTATTCTTCTCTTTTCATTATGATTTTATTCACAGTGTTTTGTTAGGATTTGTGCTCATGTGCCATCCCATTGTTGTATTAATATTTTATTTTATAATATTTATATAGTACATCTTTTGTTGAATCGCTAATTACAATCATTAAAATGGTTCAATGCTTGTGACGCTATAGACATTATATGGTTTGAAAGAGTTCAAATTTGGTCTAAAGAAGTTTAGATCAATGCTAAGAATTAGCAATGCTGAGAACTATAAATGCTAAAGAGTTAACATAATCAGTGAAGTCTAAAAGTTAAAAACTCGTTTGTAACGATACAAAGACCTAAGAGTACACTAGTAATAACATAATTGCAAGAGTTGCAATAGGTTCTAAGAAATATTATTAAGAAAGTCTATTCTAAAATTATATGTTCTTGGTCTTAATTTACCAATGCAGGCCTGTCGGTGGAACCTTTTATTATAGATCAATATATACTATACCTAGATGGTCTAGATGGTTGTTCTTAGCTGACCATGGGCTTACTAGAAGTTTGTATAGCATACAAGTATTCAGTAAGGACTGAATACTGAATAGACTCAAAGAGGACCTCAATAGACATCCCATGAAGCCGTCAATAGAAGGTCCTCTCGAGTTGAGTAGTATACGTGATCCTTTGACCTGAGTGCCACGGTGGACTTGTAAATAATCCACCCTACTTTGGTACTACGCATATCATAGATCTTTCATGGTGTGATCACTGGGTGTCACTTGGTATGGTCCTATACTTATGGAGTCTAGTGTGTATAGATATCGGATTTGTCAACTTATATGGATGAGTTATATATCCAGATGCTCCAAGACTGTATCTTAGAAAGTCTTATGGCCATAAGCAACTAACCCGGAAAAAGAGTTTTTCACATGATTAAACAATATTGTAAAGGTATTTGCATATATTATTTATTAAGATACGTGTCTGGAGATAAGTTAGGAGATGAGCATATAGGGATTTGATGGTGATGATCTATATCCTCATTTTTCTAGCTATGACCTTAACTTGTATGGTCTACTACGCTAATTTATAATATCCGTGACGTATGTGTGGGGCATCAATATTAGACTCATAGAATAGTTCTATTTGACAAATCGGGAGTGGACCTAGAGAGTCATGTAATATGAAGTGTACTCGTTGTGCACTTGGGCAACATATCGGATTGAATGGTTCGATCTAGTAAATTTCAGCAGACAAGACATTTACTTTAGTCTCCCTCCGATCGTGCATGTGTCAAGACTTAAGATTAAGTACATCAATTAGCTAATAATTAGTCATTGACCAATGAGATATTGACACATGGCACATTGTGGGCCAATTATTGTTTAATTTAAAAATTACCAAAATGACCTTATTTGTTGGACAAATAAGATCATTATTTTATTCATTAAAATGGTTATATAATAAAATAATAATATATGATATTATTATTTAAATATAAGTCAAACAATTTATTTTATAATCAAATTGGCATATGTTTCTACCATAATTTAATATAATTAAATTATTTATTTAATATTGATTAAATGATAAATTAAATACAAATGGATGGCATTTATAAATGTGGGCCGGACATATCTTTTACAAATGAGAAAGCGTTTTCATTTGGCCAAGTTCATCCAAATGATTTCCCATTTTGTTTAGTTTTCATTTTGTTTATTGTAAACAATAATAAACAAAACACTAATGGCAAACATTAATCATGAAAATAGAAGCTATTATGTTATTAAATGGGACAAGTGTTGTCCATTGAGAGGAAAAAGAAAAAAACAAATAAAAGAGCAAGTTGTTGCTCATTTTGGTAGAGTATCATTCAGCTAAGGCTTGGAGAGTGAGAGAGAAGTGAAATTTTGGCTAAGTGTTAAGAAACCTCTTAAGAGTTGAGAGCACAAAAATCACTTATTACATTTATCTCCATCTTGACTAATCAAACTACAAGGTAGAAACAAGGATTCAAGTGTTGAATCATTTGCTGAAAAAGCTATTATTCTAGCTTCCCCAAGCCCACCAAGTTGAGGAACTAGAATTGTGAATGAGTTGCTTTAAGGCGGGTACTCCGATTCAACGGAAAACCAAAGGATTGTCAAGGTAATAAATTCTCAATCTTTATGTAGTTTACATTTATGAGATACATGTAAAACTTATTGTGTTTATCATTAGAAAATTAGTATTCTACTCATCCGTTGCACTCATATATATGTGATATGTATGTGAATTTAAATGATAGATACAAACCCACATGCATGCACCCTAGATTTAAAATCACTCACATGTTTTCCATTCATTACTTTGATACTCTTGAATTCATGATGAACTAAATGTTTTTTATCTTGAACCTAATTTATTGACTCTTTTAGTTATAAACATAACAGATTATAATTCAGTCATTATATCTTATATTTAACGCTCCCATTATATCTAGCCAATATATTGAATGATTAAGGAACCATGATGAACTTGACAAAGAAATTTATGTATTTAGCTTAGGATAGTTTGATGCATGGTCATGGGGTAACAGTTATGAGTTTTATATGGGATAGAAATATACATAGATGGCATTTATGGCATGATTGGACTTGTTCTTAATGAATTGCACTCTATTCGAATTACCATAGATATATAAGTAATTGATAGGGTGTAATATAGTTATTTGACCATTGGCAGAGGCTTATAACAAGATTAGAGTCTAGCCAACAATTGTTATTAAGGAATTAACTAAGAGATTATTAAATCCAATGAAATATTAGGGAATAAGTCAAAACTTTAGAATCCTTTTGATTAGTGAATTCAAACCCTTGCTTGCTTTTGATTAAAATTAGGTTTAATTGGTAGAATTAGATAATTAGATAATATTTGCCTTTAGATTCATCTGGATAAATGTTAAGTAGAATTAATTTAAGTACTTGATCGAAAGAAGTAAATTAAAATAGTACCTGTGGGAACAATACTTGGACTTCAATCCTATATTACTTGATACAATAATATGCACTTGCGCTTAGCTATTATTGTACACATCAGGAGGTCCCTATCATTTTTACTAAGGAGGACACTGATGTATGCTTTAGTAGTTAATCGCATGCGCATGCTATCGTATAAAGTAATATAAGATTTTGAGTTAAGATATTGTTCTCACAGGGACTATGTGATCTAATTATTTCAATCAAGTACAAAAATTATATCTACTTAACTTTTATCCAGAAAAACCAAAATCTGAAATTTAGTTAACTAACTTAGTTCTATCATATAAACTAAATCTAACTATCAAATAAACAAAGAGTTGAATTTACCAACTGATAACAGTCTAGGGTTTTGACTTATTCCCTAGTATTTCACTGGCTTCATTAACTTATTAGTTAATTCCTTAATACAAATTGATTAGCTAGACTCTAATCTCATTACAAGCCTTGGTCGCTGGTCTAGTGACTATATTATGCATTCTAACAACTACCTATATGTCTATGGTAATCAGATGAGAATGTAATTCATTAGGACTAGATCTAAATCAAACCATAGATGCCATCTAGGTATATATATCTATCTTACATGAAACTTATAGTTGTTACCCTATGATCATGCATCAAATTATCCTAGGCTAAACACATGAATTTCTTTGTCAAGTTCATCATGGTTCCTTAATCATTCATAATATTGGCCACATATTATGAAAGCATTAAACTCAAGATAGAATGAATTAATTATATGTATTAAGTTTATAAACTAAGAATCAATGAAATCTAATTACATACTAGCTTCAAAAGTCTAACCCTAGATATAAAAACTTAGGTTATGGTGAAGTAAAGTGTTCTAGGGCTTACCAAGAATAATATAATGAGAATAATAAAAAACTAGAAAGATAAATAGTTGAAGAGATAAAACTAATTTTTCTGTAGTCTTTAATCTTTTAGTCTTTTAGATCCTCCAAAAATTATTTTTTCTCTCTCATCTTCTTTCTTTTCTTGATTCTTAAATTAGACTTTTTGGTCTTCTATTTATAGGTTTATGTCTTCAAATTAGGGTAAAACATCAAATACAAGTCAGATTAGGATTTTACTGTTCACGAGTTGCTATTCAAGTGCACTGTAAAAGAGATCCAGTAGCTTACAAGTAGAGTAGTAGCCTTTAATAAGTTCATCTCTGAGGTAACAGACAAATGTTGTGAGTTATTTCGGACCATTAAAAGAAGAGAAATAAATAGGTGGACCCTGCAATGTAAATAAGTATTCCAACAGCTAAAAAGTTACCTTGCACAACCTATTAATCTCAGTGTTCTAGTAGTCATAGAATAGGTCATAATATACCTTGGGGTATCAGCGCAGGCAATAAGTTTAGTTTTGGTTAAAAATGAGTTAGGAGTTCAAATGCCAACATATTTTGCTAGCAAATCCTTTACTAACCCCGAGAGTCAATACCCTCTAGCTAAAGTGTTAGCCTTAGCACTTATCATGTCGAGACGAAAATTATGACTATACTTTTTAAGCCTATATTATAGTAGTGCTCACCGACCAGCCATTGAGGCGGATCCTACATAAGCCCAATCTCTTAGACTGATTGGTTAAATGGGTGAACAAGTTTGGTGAATTTGATATACATTATAAGTTGAGGGCAAAAATTAAAGGCTAGGGCACTCGCAAACTTTATAACAGAGTGCACCACGGGTAAGTAGTGACCAAAATCTTTATAGTGGAACCTTCAGAGTAAACTATGGGAATCCCAACCTAGACACTTTACTTTGGTGGGGCATCTAACTCTTAGGGATGTGGAGCAGGAGTAGTACTTATCAGTCTAGAGGGAGATTAGGTTTGTTATGCAGTTTGATTTGATTTACCAACTACAAACAATAAAGCAGAGTATGAGGCTCTATTGGCAGGGTTAAGAATTGCGTAAGACCTCATGGCTAAGAGAATTATAGTAAAGAGTGATTCTAATCTTGTTGGAAACCAAGTGATCGGACTTCAAAGTTAAAGGGAAAAACATGGTTTCTTATCTCAAGAAGGTTTAAGAGGTAGCTAAGCAGTTTGAAGAAATAAAGGTCTAATTAATCCTAAGGGCTAAAAATCTCTGAACCAATATCCTAGCATGACTAGCCTCTACAGACGAGGCTCAAATACGTAGGTCAACCTTAGAACTTATCTAAAGACCCAACATACAAGAATTTGAACAAGTTATGTAGATCGATCTTCGACTCAGTTGGATGGATTCTATCAAGGAGTATATAATGAATAGGTCAATTTTATAAGATAAGTAGGAGGTGTGACAGCTTTTATATAAGGCTGCCCGATATATGTTGATAGATGGGGCTATATTGATGGGAATTCTCTCACATGCATATGAGGTGTTTGGGGCCCAAAGAAGCAAACTGAATACTTAGAGAAATTCATGAAGGAATTTATAAGAATCACTCGAGATAGATGTTTAGCCCATAAAAATTTTAAAACATGACACTACTAGCTTACTATGCTCTGAGATGCTAACGAATTACTTAGGCGATGTGACACTTGCTAGAGATTTGCTGATAATATTCAAGTACTTCTTAAGAAACTAAATACTATATCAGGACCTTGGCCATTCGTACAATGGGGGCTTGATTTGATTACGTTTTTACCTAAGAGAAATGGGTCTGCCAAGTATGCCATAGTGGTCATAGAGTATTTTATAAATGGGTGGACATAGAGGCCCTGTCTAGTATAACTAAGAAGAAAGCTCAATATTTTGTCTAGAAAATCTTTATCTACAAGTTTAAGGTGCCACGAGCAACTGTCATTAACTGTATGAAGCAATTTGGTAACAACAATTTCAAGAACCTTTGTGAGTAGCTAGGGATACAATTTCGATTTGCCTCCCCAGCTCTCTGGAAGATGAATAGACAGGTAGAGTTATCCAACAAAATCACCAAGAAATTGCTTAAAAAATAAATTGATGGAAATATAAATGAAGATGGGTTGGGGAGTTGCCCGAGGTCTGTTGGTTACTCAGAACAATGAGCAAGACCACTATAAGAAAAACCCTATTCTTCTTAGCCTTTGGATATGAAGCTGTGATCCTGGTAGAGATTATATTCCAACCCATCGAGTGCTCCATTTTGAGAAAGGAGAAAATAAAGACATGATCAGAGGAAACTTGGACTTGGTTGAGCAAAAGAGGGAGTTCGTAGGAGTCAAAGTTACTACCTATCGACAAAGGGTTGCTCGGTATAACAATAAGAAGGTTCAAGCATGGAAATTCATAAGAAAGATCTATTACTATGGAAAGTGCTTCTTAATATTAAGGATTTAGTGGATGGAGTCCTAGGTCCAACATGGGAAAGGCCTTATAAGGTTGTCAGAAGAGTTTGAGCACGGGATACGAGCTTCAACATATAGATGGTAGGATAATAAGAAAATCATGGAATGCTAAGTTGCTTATGAAGTATTAACCATGAACAACTCTTTTCAAATAACATATTTGTCTTAATCTTCTCTTATTGTAAAAGAATGCTATCATGAATTTCAATAAAGTCTCGGCACAGTTAATAAGTTAATTACTCTATAGTTGATGAATTGATTCCTATGTAGTTGAATTAGGTGCTCTAGCTTATAAGTCCTTAGCTTGCCTATGGTGAGGATAATTTTTCTACTATTCTACATGCATCCCAACGGGGACGATGGATCGACCAAGTGTTCAACTTGCCTAAAGAGAGGGCATCTTTTCTATAATTCTACATGCGTCCCAACTAGGACAGAGGATCGATTAAGTCTTCAGCTCTCCCAGGGTGAAGACAGTTTCTACAATTCTATATGCATCCCAACAAGGATGAAGGATCAACTAAATCACAGCTTGTCTAGGGTGAGACAACTACTCTATAATTTTACACGTGTCTCAATAGAGACGGTGGATCAACTTAGTCTTTAGCCTGCCTAGGGTGAGGACAGCTCTTCCAAAATTCTACTTATGCCAAAAAGGGATGAATGATTGACTAAATCCTCAACTTGCTTAGGGTGAGAACAACTTTTTTATAATTCCACAAGAGGTCTAACTGGGATAGAGGATCGTCTAAGTTCTCAGCCTGTCTACGGTGAGGAAATTTTTTCTATAATTCTATACGCGTTCCAATAGGGATGGAGGATCGATTAAGTCCTTAAATTGCCTAGGGTGAGGACAATTTGTTTTTATAATTCCACATGCATCCTAATAAGGTTGGAGGATTGACTAAGTCCTTATCCCGCCCAGGGTGAGGACAGTGTTATAATTTTACATGTACCCTACATAGAGACAATGAATTAACTAAGCCTTTAGCTTGACCAAGGTAAAAATAACTTTGCTATGATTATACATGCATCCCACCAATGACGGGAGAATCGACCAAGTCCTTTATATGCTTGAGATAAGGGTAGTTTTTCACAAAATCTATACATGTCCAAAGTAAAGACAACATTCCAAGCAAGTAGTTAAAAAATAGCTTAGGTAAAAACAAAAACTATAGTGCAAGAATTGCATAACATCTAGATATATAAAAGAAAAAGAAAGCAAAAATATAAAAAAATACTGTTCCAAGGGGGCCTGATCACTTAAAAATTTAAGTATCGTTCCAAATGGCATTCCCACCTATAAAAGATATAAAAGAGGGAATTAATCAAGTAGCTCAAGTTGTATGGTCCTCTTTATCCCTAACAACCACAACCTTAGAAGGCAACAAATTAGCAGTAGGGACTTTAGGAAATAAGGGAGAATTAGTAGCAAGAACAAATGCATTCAGAGTTGGAGGAATGGTCGGAACGCCATTATAGGAACCTTTTCATGAAGAGGAGTATGATATAGAGATGGGTCGGTAGTAAAACTAATAGGATTAGCAGTTCTCTTCACGGTCTGATCCCTAACAGCCTTGGGCAGTGGCCTATGACATTCCTCAACCATTAGAGGTTGAGGTTGGGATAATGCTCCTCGAAGATCTTCGTGCACCTTAGAAAGTCATATAGGACCCTAGAGCTCCACCCCTCATTTTGGTCTTTAGCATAATCTCTATCTGCCTCCTGATCAAGTTATCAATTTGGGTGGCCATTTCTCTCTTAACCCACTATAGGGGCTGCAGCTCACTTCGGGTCTCAATGAACTTGGCTTCCACTAAGCCATTTTGTCAATTCAGTTTGGAGACCTAGCTCATAGCAGTAGTAACTACTATAGTAGAATCCTACTCTAGTATAACCTACTACATTTCCAGCTTCGAGACCTTACTCTTGGCTTCCACTATCTTGGTCTTTGCTGCCTCAACCCAAGCCCCAAGCTCCTTAGATTTATCATGAGCTTGGTGATCTTCCTGCCTTACTTGCGTTAAATCCTCTTTGAGCTCTTGGACATTTAGAAACTCATAGAAAACATTTGCCAGATGACATCTAGTAAAGGCATAGGCAACTCGCAAGAAATAGAGAAAATCAGTACCTCAAGTGGAAAGTCCACAAAGAACTAAAGTTTACTTACATAAAAAAGGCTTTTCACATTGAGATGCACTATACAATTGGGTCCCAATCGGCGATCCTCTTTGCTAAACCTGAATCCATGTATCGCTCTTCTTAGTGTAGTAACTGGACCAGGTACTCTAGATCAATGCGCCAGCTGAGAACCAAATCGGCAGATGTAGTCGTAACTTGAAGCCCATACACTAATTACATCAACTGCTCCCAAGTAAGTGATCGAGATTTTGAGGCCCCTAAAACCCGAGGAGCGCTTGAGGAAGGGCCTTGGGTTATTTAGGTGATAGTCTACTTGATAGGGGCTTCACGCTTTTATCTTGCCTTAGCTTGGGGGTGTAGGGTGTGCTTGACCCCTTTGCACTCGAGGTGGCCCACAGGAACCATACCACCTCTTATTCCACGACAACCTCTATCTTGAACTTCTAAACCAGGGGGGTACTTAGAGTAAGAAGAGCTCCTGACTTTCTAGGGAATTTGAGCCAAACCAGGGCAGGTTATCAGCCCTTTTAATCTACTTCCTAGACCTTCCGCCCATCTCACACGATGAGCTTGCTTATGACTAAGATCACCTTTTTGACCTTACATTCTTGAAAATAATAAAGAGAGAGTCAAATAAAGAATAACAGAAGCAAAAAAGTCAAGCATAGAAGTTGAATGAAGCCTACTCCTCATTTTTCAAGAGACAATATGAGATAACTCACCTATGAGGTTTGCGTCCCTTAAGATAACTTTGGTTAGCAAACCACAATAGTTACATATGTGTGCTAAGGCTACCACAACTTGAGCTTCATGAGCATCCTAAATATCTGAGCCTCATAGTCCAGGTGGCTACAACAATAAATAAGAAGGGTTAAGGAACAAGTAATTAAGGTATGAGAAGAGGGATGGAAACAATAAAGAGAGAAATTACTTGCATTTAAGGAAAATTGAGTCAAGATAGACCACGACCCCCTCCTTAGGGTTGAAGGACTTCTTGACCCCATTCTCCCATATCAAAGAACCATAACTCATTCCATCTCTTGCTGGTAGAAGGCATGTTTCGAATCGGGGTAAGAGCATTTTAGCTCAAAAAATAGTAAAAGCTCTTAGCTGTACTATAACTAAATTTGTACAAGTATCACAGTTTCTGAAAGGTGGGTTTAGACTGCTTTGCCCTAGCTCATAAGAAACATTGCCTAACAATATTTGCCAAGAGTTAGGACCTAGTTGTGATGGGCCGGGCCTTAGGCAATCTAGCATCTTTACAAAATGTTGTTATATGGATAGCCTAAGTCCAAGCTTAAAAAAATTAAGTGTAGAGGGTTACTTCACCCTCATCAGGGTGACATGGTAAATCATCAAGGTTAGGGACACGTAGTGTCACTGAAGAAGGGATATTGCATTGGAACCTGAGAGGCTTCAAAATCTCTTTGGTCACGTGGGATCGTTGATTTCTAAGATCCATCTTGTATTCTAACTCCTTAGGTTAAGGGGGACAATGGCGGCGTTCGATACCTCTTCCTTTTCTCTTCCATCTTCCTCTACCACTTCCTTGGGGCCTAGATCCCCCATTATCTGCTAAGGCTACTTCATTACTTGTTTCTCTACAAGGGCAATGATTGCTAAGAAGTTCTTAGGGATCTCCACGTTCTTTAACATGGAAACCTTTCTTGGGTTTGAGACCCTTATAACTCTTCTTCTAATGAGGGAAACCTCAACAGCTTCTTTATAACCATCACCCCATTCTCTAATGTTCAAACCATCCTCATTTCTTAAGGCCATAGCAGAGGTTGAGCTAAAATTATCTTATGGGACAAAGGGTCAAATACTAATAGTTTAGTCAATAGATAAAACCCAAAAAGTTATAACATAAGCAATCCACAAATAAAGCCGAAAGTTAAATTAACAAACATCAGATTAAGCACAAAGCTAGGATAAACATAATCATCACAAAGATTTCTAACATGTAAGCAGTAATCTAAAAGTTTCCTAAAAAGATAAAATATGTTTGGTTCCTAACAATAGCATCTTAGAATAAACTATATAGCACCAACAATATATAAAACTACAAGACACCATGGATGACCCTGGAAGAAAGAAAGAAAGAAATGGTGTGAACCATGTTACAAGAGTAAAGAATGGTAAAAAGGCATCATTGATGAAGAGATAGAATACTAAAACAGTGCAAGCAATTGGCCAATAAATGATCATAGTTCTTTAGATAAGAGAAATATATTTAAGTAAGGGAGTTAAAATAGAGAAAAAAATGTTAAATAAATGAGGAAGGGGTGTATTTATAGGACAAAAGTAGAACATATTGCCACTATTCTAAAAATAAATGGACCAGATTGAAGCACGCCCAAACAGTCATTTCAACTAACCAATAGGAAAAATAAGCAATTTCAGAATACCTTATTTGAATTACACTATCAATATTAAGACACTTCACCCCCGAACAATCATATCAAACGTCATAGGAAATGAAAGGGCAAGATGGTTGGCATATGAGCCTTGAAGAGATGCTTGCATTTAATGAAAGATTCCCATGATGTCAAATTTGCTTAGGACCCGATTAGCTACCAACGACAACCCCCTGACCAGATCAAAACCACACACCAAGTAAGAACATAAGTAGTTTTCACTCTTGACAAGTTAGAATTAAAAACTAGGAGACCCGTTGTTCCTTGATTAGAGATCGATGACTGATTGGACCCGATCTCTGTACCCTAAAGAATTTTGATAATTGGGTCAAAACATCTGAATAGACTCATAGCACCAATTAGCTCCGACCAAGACCTAAAATAATTGAGTTTTTAGATTTGATAAGTCAAAACTGAAAATAGAGAAACTCTTGTTCTCTCCTTTAATGGTCCAACCTAAATGGGTTAAGGCTCAACACTTCAACCTATATTGATCAACATGGGCCGGAAGGGGAAAATTCGCTTACGTGCCAAATAAAATAAAGACTTGCTCAGGATTTAGGATTAAACCTTGAGGAGACAATATATCTTGAACTCCTTGACTCAAGAGTTCATCGTTGACCATCGTTTAACAAGGAAAGTACCGAGGACCTCAAGATTAGGCTTAATTACATTAACTATGTATCCCATGATTTAAGAAATCTTTGATTGACTCTCAGTCAAATAGGAAGGCTGTAGATATCTTGGGATGACAATTAATCTTGTCGACCTTAAACCTGCCATGAACCACGATATAAATGAAATCTTCATTTCTCATTCAAATTTCTCAGGATGTGGCAGAATAGACTGGTTATAAGAAGTCGAGCCATAATAGCCAATGGTAATGACAAAATTTCCCCCAAAAAAATATACTCTTGAGTCTCTTACTCTTTCAGTTGGCTGAGTTAAGCATCGAAGGGTATTTACTGGAACTAAGCTGGTAAAGTCCTACCTTGCCTATTTTCTGTTATAGAAGAGCACAAAAGTAGCCCAACCAAGCCCAAACGTTACCATAATGCCAAGAATTAGTTACCTTCCCTCAACAAACAAATCTAAAGTTTGTTGGCCTAAGAGGAAACGTTTTTGGGTCAATATAGTTAATTTCAGATACTTACTTGATTTGAGTTAGGGTGCTACATCTATGTAGGTTCTTAAGGCATCCATTTGATTTGATCATCATGCTTTTGTGCTTTTCTATGAATTTTCACTATAAGTGGGTTATACTATTCATGTTGGTTTTTTTTTTTTGCATTATTTTGATGAGTTTATCTTGTGCTTAAACTCGTTCATGTGACAAAATTAGTGAAATTAATTAAAATAAGGTATATATAGTGCCTTTGTTTTTAATTTCTCTTCTTCTAATTTTTTAGGATTCTTTTTTTCAAGGTCTTTTTTTCCTTCAATTAAAGATTTTATAACTTCTTTTAGGTTTAAATGGCTTCATCATAAAAAAAAACCAAGCCATCTCTTTCTTTAAGTGTGCCTTCTCCAATTCTGGATCGCAATTTAAATTAAAGGATAATTTGATCCTTCTGATGCAATCAAAAGCTAAGACAATTAATACTGAAGGTTTTGATTAATCTTGTGAACTGCATTTCAACTATACCTATTGAGTTAATTTCTCGATCAAGTTTGGCTCGAGGAGATTATCACCCTATTTCTATTCTATTATATCCGCTGGGTTGAGTAGATTGCCTATGAATTAGTAGGTGTTGAATTACGTGTTCAAATTTTTTATTGCCATATGCATGCCTATGTTTTTGCTTCTTCAAAGTCAAAGGTGATCAAGGATGGCATATCCTTTAGGCACAGGGTTAGAAGGTGGAGAACTTCCTCTTGTAGTTTCGTTATGGCTTAAGATGAGTTTGCTCAAACTCTTGAAGAAGTTATTGCTATCTTGTACCAATTCTAGCTAAGATGACCTTTTAGTAGTTTTACAACCTCTTCTACTAAGGAAAATTTGAAAGGGTTGGTTTAAGGCTAAAAGAAAATCAAGTCTTCCTCATTAGGCCACTTATACTAGTTGGATTCACTGCTTCTTTGGTTATATGAACAAGAGATTCTTGTGAAAGTTATTGAGCACAGCTCTAACTGCAGATTGAAGGACATGATTGTTATGTTATGAATTAATACATTTATGTTGATTAGGTTATTGATTTTGTTCACGAAAGGTTTTTTTTCTTTTAGCTCTCAGAATAATAAGTGGCACCAAATTTACTTTTGCTCCTTTATTTCTAGCAATGTTATACAAGAAGTTAAATGATATCCACAATAATGATGTCTTGGGTACTGGAAAGTGTGTCATTGCTTCTCTTACTTTTTGTTAATTTTCTCTAAGTGTTCTTACTAGAACATTTTGACGGATATACCAAGTCACCTCTCATTGTTTTGACTTGAAATTAATTAACAAGGTTCATTAAGCTAAATACTATTATAATTCTGATGAAATTTCCTCTATGTATGTGTTGGCTTTATTTTTATTTCCATACAAGGAACATGGTTATATTGTTTTGGATGATGAATCCAAATTTATTTTCAAGGTGCATGTTTTCTTGGTTAAGAAATATTATCTTCCACTTTTTTATTCTCTTGCTAAAAATGATGAGCGATTCTTTCTTGTGTTATTAATGATGATGGAAACCTTGTGTTACACCTCAAATATTCTCATGCATTTTATCTCTTGGTATACAACAAGGTCGCTAAGAGGATATTTGGTTTATGGTGAGTTACAGAGTTAGATTTTCTAGAAGGCCCAATTAACTTGGGTTAAGCCCACTTTTGTGTGGTAGGTGGGAGAGTATTTAAGAGATGACATATTCTATTGGATATTCTTATGGTAGATGACATTTTTAGAATATTCCTTTGTACATTTTTTACTTTCGATATGGACTGTTAGATTAAGTGAATTATAGCCGTCCATTGTACATAGCTTTAGCTATAAATAGATGGAGTTCTCATTTAAGCAAACCATCCTTCAAGAGTTGTAATTCTCTACATTTGTAGTTCTCTCATAGCTTTATAATTCTCTCTAGTATTAATATAATAGAGCATTCTCTCAAATACTTAGTGTGCTTCTTCTTCATCTATTTATTTGAGTAATTGGTCTTGTAGGTTGCTTAACACTTGAAAAGTGTTTAAGGCCACATGAGTTTGAGAAAAGTCTGTGACACTTGTCATTGATGAGTACTACCTGGCCATGTGGTTAGGCTACTTTCCATCTGTAAACGATGATATGAATATCAAGGCAATCAAGTATTGCCCTTTTTGAGTTTGAAGGCAATTTAGGCTTTGATTAACATTAGTACCCTATTAAGAAACCCGTTCAGAGAATTAGTTGTAGAAAATTGTTAGACCTGTTGACGTAGGTGTTGTGCTTGCTAAATATAATGTTTATTATAAAATACGCTAATATCTTTCGTTAGGTTTTCCAAGATCCGAGCGAAAGAATTGCCTAGTTTGCCCAAAGGTAAACAACGAAAAATTAAAACAAAGTAGCGCTGCTACTATCTTTGTTGTTGCAAGGCTTCCTTGAGCGGAACTCTAAATTAAGGAGTTACCTGAAATATTGTCAAGGTATCAATATCTTTGGTTAAATATTTAGGAGTATAATTGTTGGGATTTGTGCTTACGTTGACTCCTATTATGTATAAATATTTAATTATAGTATTTATACAATTATTATTTTTGATTAAATTGTTAATATTATTAATTATTAAATGGTAAGATGCTTGTTACATTTCAGATATTATATGATCTGAAGGAGTTCAGATCTAGTCTAAAGGAGTTCAAATCAGTGCTAAGAGTTAGCAACGCTAATGGTTATAAGTATTAAGAGTTAGTGGTGCTAAGAGTTAGCAGGTTATCAAAATTAGTGAAATCTAAGGAGTTAGCGCATTGTCAAAAATGGGACAAAGACCTAAGAATATATTAGTAATGACATAGCTAGAAAGAGTTGCAGATGGTGTTAGAAAATGTTATTATGCAAGTATGTTCTTAAACACTATGTTCCTAATTTCATCAATATGGGTCTATCGGTGGAACCTATAAATATATATTAGTGTATGTCTATATCTGGATGGTCCAGATGGTTAGTCTTAGCAAACCATGAGCTTAGTGAAAGCTTGTATAGAGATACAAGTATTTAGTAAGGATTGGATGCTGACCAGACTCACGAGGACCTCCAATAGACATCTCATAAAGTCGTTAATGAAAGGTCTTCCAAGTTGAGTAGTATTTGTAGTCATTTGACCTAAGCGCCATAGTGGACTTGTGAGTGATCCACCATGCTTTGGGTGCACACATGTCAGAAACCTTTCATGGTCTAACCACTGGGTGTCACTGGGTATAGTCCGATACTTATGGAGCTCGGTGTGTGTAGATATGGGATTCGTCAGCTCATATAAGTGAGTTATATATCTTGATACTCCGAGATTGTATTTCAGAAAGTCTTGTTTTCACAAGCATAAACCTCAAAAATTATATTCCGAAGGGATAAACAATATCATAAAGTGTTTGTGAATATTGTTTTTGGAAATGTAAATTTAGAGATAAGTTCATGGCTGAGCAAAAGGAGATTTGACGGTGATGATCTATATCTCAGCTCTTTCAGGATATTAATGATGGAAAGATTATACAAATATGCTATAACCTTAACTTGCATGGTTTAATGCATTGATTTATAATATTCGTAACGTGTGTATAGGGGATCATTCATGAACATATGAAGGAGCTTCATATAACAAACCGAGCATGGACTTAGAGAGTCTCATAATATGAAGTGTACTCGTTGCGCAATAGGGTAGCGGACTGGATTGAATTATTCGATCCAATAAATTTCAGCAAAATTGAATAATTGTTTCGGAATCCCTTGTGATATTCATTTGTTAAGACTTAATAGTTAAGTACATCACTTAATTAGTTAACAAGAGTTGTTAATCAATAAGATGTTGACAAGTGGCACAATTTGGTCTATGATTTATTTTTACCTTAAATTTACTATTTTACCTTGATAGTAAAAACAAGGTAAAAGTAATTATTCAAAATTATTTATATTATTAGATAATATTAAAATAAATTAATCATGGCAATTGTATTTGTTTATACAAAGAGGGGCTTAGAAGTTGGCGATTTATTTACCTAATATAATTAAAGTAATTATATTTATTAGGTAAAGATTAATTTAAGTGGTAATTATTCTAAAGCTTGATAAATTTAATTGAGTAGGAGAAAATTATGATGGTGGGGAGAGCACTTATTTTTACTTAGCAATTATTTGGGGGAAAAAATGAATTGAATTCATTCATTCATTTTGAGAGGAAAATTTGGCCAAGTGTGAGAGAGGTAAGTGAGAGAGTTTTGCTTTTGTTCTTTCAAGTGTTGAAAACATGAAAAACTTCTCTTCATTTTCTTCTCTCATGGATGTCTCAAAATGAATAAAAGAAAATAAAGAAATAGATGTGTATTTTTTACAAGAGTTGTTCAAAAAGAATTATCCTATGAAAATTGTTTCCAATAATCATACAAGAGTTGTATGAAAAAATATATCATCTCCATTTTAGAAATAAATATAGGCATTCAAAGAGTTTGAATATATGTTGCTGAAAATTCTAAATCAAGGCTACCATTCTAGCTTTATAATCCCACCAAAACCGTTATGGACTAGAATGGTTCAAGAATACACTTAAAGGTGAGCTCTTCACTTGGATAATTGGAGGATTTGAAGATTTTATAAAAATACCTTTATTAGGTAAGTGTTCTTTACATTTTATTTTAGCATAATTTTTCATCATGTATAAATTTTATATAATAGTTATACATGTGCATATATGTGATATATGTGTTTAATTTGTTAACGTGCTTCCGCTACGTATCGTAAAATTTTGAAATTATATGTACACTCGTATATCACATACTTAACATAACAATAATAAGTAATTTATAATTTCGAATACAGGTTTTGAATTCAACGCTTGGTTTAGTTTCTATTTGTGGTAACATATCTCTCTTTACAATTTATGAATCAAGAAGTTCTCACAAGAACAAGGTATGCTCGACATAAATTAAAAGTTATTGAAAATTCTTCATCACAAGAATCTTTTACAAGATTTTAGTAGGAGCGTGTGCACATGAGATGTGTAAGTAGTATTGTGCTACATCTTAAAAATTGTTCGATATATCTAAACCCATTGGACCTATAGCTTACGTGCCATTCCAATATTGTATGAATATTAATTATTTAATATTTATACAATAAATATTTCATATTAAATTATTAATACTAAAATATATGGTACTATGCTTGTAATGCTATAGACAATGTATGATCTAAATGAGTTTAGATCTGATCTAAATGAGTTTATATCAGTGTAAAGAGTTAGCATCACTGAGAATTATAAATGCTAAAAATTTAGCAGGTTATAATAATCAGCAAAATATAAACAGTTAGAACCTTATCTATAATTGGATAAAGACTTGAGAATATACCAGTAATGACATAGTTGCAAAGAGTCGCAATAGGTGCTAGAAAATGTCATTATACGAATATGTTCTCAAATGCTATATTTCTGATCTATTTTCACCGATGCGGGTCTATCGGTGAATCCCTTAATATAGATCAGTATATGCTATATCTGTATGGTACAGATGGCTATTCTTAGCTAACCACGAGCTTACTGAAAGTTCATATAGGATACAGATATTGAGTTAGGACTAGATGCTGAACAGACTCGTGAGGACCTCTAATAGGCATCCTATGAAGCCGTCAATGGAGGATCTTCTTAAGTTGAGTAGTATTTGTGGTCCTTTGACCTGAGCGCTACGATGGTCTTGTAAGTGATCCACCATACTTTGGTTCCATGAATGTTAGAGACCTTTCATAATCTGATCGTTTGGTGTCATTGGGTATGTTTCGATGATTATGGAGTTCGATGTGTGTAAATATAGAATTCGTTAGCTCACATTGGTGAGTTATATATCTTGATGCTCTAAAATTGTATTTTAAAAAATCTTGTGACAACAAGTATAAAAGGACAAGACCCGCCTTGAGACCTTCTACTGCAGATCCCAGCGGCCCTATCGGGCACCCCAATGGAAGTTTCTTAGAAAATCCTGGGATATACGTTAAAATAACTTATTAAATTTAAAAAATAATTAACAAAATTTCCCCTATTTTTCTGAAAATCTAATACAAAACCTGCAAAAAATATTTCACTTCTATTTCAAACAGCTTTTAAACTTCCAAATAGGACCTCCGGTCCTTTTCAAAACCAAATCTAAACTCAACTCAACAATTTTATTTCAATCACAAAACTGGCATACTAATAAAAAGTGAAATGATCACCATAATATCAAAATATCTTCTTGTTTGTTCAAAACATATTTACAAAATACACAAATCTATAACTACTATACAGTAAGCAAAATGTACTACTTAGCACATTTACATTTACAAATAATCATCAGACTAGGTCCACTAATCAGTTGTAAGAGAATCAGCAACTTGCGCACCGAGGCTTGCACCTGGAGGGGTTTAGAGAACAAAAAACAAAAAACGAGTGAGCTAAAGGAGCTCAGTGAGTGCATTTAAGATTTCCAATAAAAATAAAATTCTACATAGATATTAAATTCTAATAGATATGCATAAAACATGCTTATAAAACTTTAAAATGGTTTCTAACATTATATGGTAATGAAATCTTGCCGAGCGGGTTTTATTTACATCTTTAAAAAATAATATCCAAAATCTGTAATACATAATAACTAGCATGCACATATATAAATGCGTAATGTACGCTCGGTAACTCAAAAACTATTAAAGCCCTCGCTCGATCATTTTCTTTCTAAACTGTACAAATGGTAACCCTAAAGCTCTATACTCATGTGGTGACTCAAGTAGCACCGTACAATGTGAGTAGGTTACAGGGTGTCTAAACTAACAACACCCACTGTGACATCTCAAGACATCTCACTGGCTATGCAGCGGAATTCTACATCGCCTACATATAGCGAGACAATACCTCGTACACATAGAGTGACTCACATAACTAGACAACCTAACTTTCCGGAGTTAGTGACACGCCCCCCAATACTTGCCCATGCGTACGGGATATACCGGTCGTGCCTTAAACCATCACCACAACTATAAATCTGAGGATACCAATGGCCTTTAAAACTAATCTAGTAGTTTTAAAACTGTTTTTTAAACCAAACATATAAATGCATATCTATGGATATATACATCAAAATAGAAAATCATGTTTATACATTAAAATCATATAAAACATACAATTTCAATATGTGGAAACATATTAAACGAAAGATAACCATGGCAAATTTTTACTCACAAAACGTTCCGAGCTCAATTCTTCTCTGAATTTTAACTTCCTTTACCAGTCTCGATTTTCCTCACCTACACGTCATAAATGACATTTAGAACCTTTATAATCGCTAAAATTTCACTTAACTAATAAGCATCATAATTGGCTTATAAAGCTCGGATGGATACCACTTTTTAATTTTTATTTACAAAGTCATTCCATCTTATTTAATTCACCATTCGATGCCATAAAAATTGCTTAACACCCTATAAATTAGGTTGGACATAATTTCCCTTCACCTTACTACAATGGACAACTATATCATATTTTCTTCATTTTTGATTTTTTATTAACCATATGCATCCAATTGACACAAGAAATCATTCATATACAACAATTTAACCGAAACGCAACTCAACCTTAAAATCCCTAATTGGTCAAAAATACCATCTTTATCCAACACATTTCTTTTCTCAATTTCTTGTTCCAATAGCATCCAAATCAAGCCCATTTAATTCTAATGCCCTAATAACATCCAATTGAAGTTTCTACAGTAAATTCTCACCAAACTCTAATTCTTACCTTACCAATTACTTTACTTTAATGAGTCCGTTAAACTCCACACTTGAATTCAACTCAACCTATATCAATAATTCATAGCAAAACATAAATTGAATTGATCTTAAAAAATCATAAGCTACCATCACTAGATAAGGTTTTTCTTACCTCTTTTTCTTAGTTTTCACTAGTGGAAGCTTCAATAGACCTTAGGAACTTGTATTTAGCTTGATCATGCATGAAACATCATGAAAAAGCCTTGGGTTTTACTGTAGCACCATATCTTTCTCTTGGCCGAATTTCCTCTCCTTTAGCTCTCAATGTCTTTGCTTTTAACTTACCAAAATTTTACACACTTCTTCTTTATATAGTGCTCTCCTAAAAGTCCAAATTGCCCCTTAACTAATTCTAAAATTTTAAATTGCCATTGGTTCAAAATAGAAGGATTTAATTGGTTTTTTTCTAACTATTTAGTTAGAATAGTCAAAGGAACTAACTAGACCTCCAACTTAGCAATCTATAAACTTGTCACTAATTGGTCCATTTTCTAACATATGGATTGTGTTTCTTAACAAAGGCTTGTTCTATGCATAACCCTTAAATGGTAATTCATGTATTGACTTGAAATTTCCTTTTCTAAGCCAATAGAGAAAAATTCCAAAAATATTCCATGATTGTCCGACGCTTCAACCAAGTGTAAAATTACCAATTTATGTCTAATACCTCTCACATGCATCATAAAAATAATTTTACTAATAAGGTTAGAATTAGGTAATCCTACGGCGTCTTTATTGCTTTATACCGAAATTTAGGCACCTAAACTACTAATAGGGATCAGATATTACATAAAACCCTAAAAAAGAGTTTTTTGTAGGGTTAAACAATATCACAAAAGTGTTAACATGTATTGTTTATCGAATATGAATCTAGATATAAGTTCATGGATTAGCATGTGGAGATTTGACGGTGGTGATCTATGTCTCCATTCATCCAAGATATAGGTGATGGAAGGATTATACGAATATATTATGACCTCAACTTGTATGGTCTAATGCACTGATTTATGATATTTGTGATGTGGGGCATCAATCACGGATTCATGGAAGAGTTCCATTTGACAAATCGGGCATGGACTTAGGAAGTCCTATAATATAAAGTGTACTTATTGTGCATTAGGGCAGCGTATCGAATTGAATAATTCAATCTAGTAAATTCCAGCAATTGGCATGTTTGTTTCTGGTTACCTTAGGATATCACGTGCCAAGAATTAAGAGTTAAATATATTAACTGGTTAACAATAGTTGTTGACCAATGAGATGATGACATGTGACACATTGTAGGCCATTCATTGTTTGAATTTAAAATTACCAAAATACCCTTGCTTGTTGGACAAGCAATATATATTAAATAAACAATTTTTTTTTGTTTTATTTAATTTTTATTAAGTCAAACAAACATTATATTAATGAATGGCACATGTTTATTTGTTATTAAATAGATAAAAAAAAAACACAAATGCATGCATGGTAGGGGCATGGTGTCTTTGACTATTGAAGAGGAATTAGAAGCATATTTGATTGAAAATCAATTGGAACACCATTTGGTTACTTGGTCGGCCAAAGTAGAAATTGCAAAAGTGTTTACCTTTTTTTAAGATAAAAAGGAATGGTTCATGGACCCACAAATCGATAATTGTACAAAGTTGCCATATATAAATGAAAAATGTTTCATTTGTTCATGGGTGTGGTTCGACCATTTAATAAACAAAACAAATGGAAGAGTTCTCTTAGACAAAATAAATGAGAAGATGTTTCCATTTTGTTTGCTCGCTTATTTTGGACAAGTAAAGAAAATGAGTATGGCTTCTTGTACATGGTGGGGCTTATATGTTTATTAAACAAATGAAAAAAAAGTATTAAAAAGTGAAAAGTGTTTCAATTCAAGAGGCTTTTGTGAATGGTTCGACTAAGTGAGTGAGTGAGTGAGAGAGAGAGAGAGAAAGAAAGCTTTTGCAATGGTTGTGAAAGTTTCTTCATCTTCTTCATCATTATTTCCACATGGACGACCATTAACAATGAAATGGTGAATCGATTGTTGAGCTTTTTGCAAGAGTTACAAAGAATAAAACTTTAATTTTATTTTCATTGAAACAAATTTATTAATTAAAGAGTTTAACTAATAATCCCAAGCTGAAAGAGTATGTAATGGTTAAAGAGTTTACAATTTGGTGCTTAAGAATTAAACACCGCTGCTGGAAATTAGAGCTGCTATTTTAGTGACCCAAGCTCACACCAGTTGGGTCCTAGAATTGACAGTAAGTGCACTTCGTGGTGAACTTCAGTTCAATAATTTTCAAAGGCTTGACAGGTGATTCTCGATCCTTAATTTCAGTAAAGTAATGAAACTTAAATTTTAAATGTGTTTATTGCATTAGAAAATTAGATTTCCAATTTCGCTGCACTTGATTTATGTATATGATGCGTAATTATTGCAATGAACACACAACACATGCATACACTCTAGAAAATTAGTACACTTTCAATACCAAACATAAAAATTAGTCATAATCGAAAGTGTTTCCATTGTGGTAGGTTTGACATAGTAAATGTTACTATTTAAGATACATTACCTTAGTAAAGATAGATCCCTTAGATATTCGTTTACCATTAATATATATTTCATTAGCCATTTGATGCTAAAATAGCAAGCGTATGGGATACTGTTTGTCTTTCTCATATTTGTAAAGCGTTGCATGATTTGAGAAATACTTGGAAGCTAGAAAATGAGAAGTACAACTTAACATAGTAAATTGAGATTTTTTAGACAAGATAGCTGTTAGGACTTTTAAGTCACTACTCTATTCTAGCAGAAGCATTACGCTATATAATTGCTATTTTGTGCCATACATTATTAGGTGAATCATATCACTCCCTGTAATTGATAGAGAGGGTTATCATGGATACATAAGAATAGTTCCTCATGTAAATATGATATGATAATGTTTTGCTAATTGAATGTCAGTTAATGAAGGACCATTATATCTTAAATACAATAGAAAATCTCTAGATGAATAGAATAATTAGTAGTTCAAAAACTTTGAATAATAATGAATTGTAGGACATAAGAATAGGGCATGTAGATGTGAGATGATTATCCTGTCTGGTTAAGGATAGACAAATACTTTATTTGACTATAAAATCTTGGCCAATTTATGAATCTTGAATTGGATAAAAAATAACAAAATACTTATAAAGGTATTGGATATCAGTCCAATGAATCATACTGCTATTAGGGGATTTTGATACTTTATTATTTTTATTGTGATTTATCACGATACAGATATATGTTTATAGGAAACACAAGTTGAAAAGTTTTGAGGTGTTGAAAGAGTTCCGACTAAAAGTAGAAAAACAAACCCTTATTTAATGCCTTTGATCAGATCAAGGCAATTTATACGTGAGTAGTAAATTCACAGATTATTTAAAGGAGAATGAGATTCTTGCTCAATATACTCCTTCAGGTACTCCTCAACATATGTGTTTTGGAGATGAGGAATTAGACTTTATTAGATATGGTTCGATTAATGTTGCGCTTTACCAATCTTTTAGATTATCTTTTGGGATTGTGCTCTAGAAACTACTGTTCAGTTATTGAACAGATTTTCATCAAAAGCCATTCCTTCTATTTCATATAAGATATGGACTGGAAGGAATCTGAGTCTTAAGTAAGTTAAGATTTAGGACTATCCTGCTTAATAAAGGTTACACAATAGAACAAACTTGCACCTAACAAGTACAAGTAACGATTCATAGGGTATCCCATGCATTCTATGGGATACTAGTTCTATGATCAAGAGGAGTGAAATATGTTCATTCCTCGTTACACCATATTCCTTGAGAAATAATTTCTCATGGGTCATGGGGATTATAGAAGGAGTGAACTTGATAAATTCAATTAAGAAATATATGAGCCGACGGTGGAACTTTAAGCTTAATTGTGTAAGATACCTGTAACACACTCTCTTCATAAGTCAGAAATGACATCGAAGGTCATCTATTAGGTAAATTTGATAACTGAATGCACTCTTAGTGTTTTTTTAGTTGAAGAAAATGATCCTTTAACTTATAAAGAAGCGATGTTAGACATCGATTTAGAAAATTAGCAAGGTTTTATGAAATTTAAAATTGACTATATGCATGATAATTAGTCTAGGACTTGATTGTGCTTTCAGTAGGAATTATTCCTATTCATTGTAAATGAATTTACACTGCAGAAATGTGGTCCTAATATGAAGGTGAAGATCTTCAAAGCCCAATTGGTGATAAAAGGTTACACTTAAAGATATGGGATTAGTTATGAGGAAATCTCTTTCACCAGTAGTCATGCTTAAGTTAATTCAAATTTTGTTGGCTATTGTAGTATATTAAGATTTTAAGGTTTGTCAAATGGATGTAAAATATGGCATTTCGAAATGAATATTTTGACTAAGAGATATGCATGGAATAGCTTAAAGTTTTTGTATTTAGCCTGACTTCTAATATGATGTGCAAATTGAAGAAATCCATGAGGACTTAAGCAGTTTTCTCGAAGCTGAAATCTTCATTTTAAAGGAAATCAAAGAGTTTGTTTTCATTAAGACTGAAGAGAAAGCATATGTATTTAGAAAAGGCAGTGAAAGCATAATTGTCTTACTAGTTCTCTATATTAATAACATATTCAATATTTGAAATGACGTTGATATTTGCAAGTCAGTTGGATATGAGTTATTTGATTAAGAACTTCTCTATAAAAGATTTGGGAAAGGCTTCCTATATATTAAGTATAAAGCTTTATAGAGATAAAGTTAGGAAGCTGATAGTACTATCCCAATCTTCATACAAAGACTATATTTTAAAAAGTACAACTTCAATAACTATCAAACAGTTAATGTACTTTTTAGACATGACATTTATCTATCTAAGAGAAAGTGTCCTTGATAAGAAGATGAAAAAGTTAGAATGTCTAACATACCATGTGCATCTGCTAGAGGTAGCTTGATGTACGTCGTGTTATGTATGAAACTCAGATCCAGATGACTGTAAGTGTTACTAGCCATTATTGGTCTGATCCAGGTAACAATCATTCAATGGCCATAAAACATATCTGAAATATTTGAGAGGTATAAAAGATAATTTTTGCATCATGGAGAAAGTTATTTACATATCAGATGATACACAGACTTAGATTTTCAATTTGATCTAGATGTTTAAAAGTCTACATTTAGTTTTGTATTTTTTCTCATTAGTACCGTAGTTATTTAAGAGTGCATTATACATATCCATAGCTAATTCTACCTTAGAGATAGAATATGTTATGGCTTGAGAAGCCAGCAAAATAAGTTATATGGACATATAACTCAGTTGTAGAGCTTATAATCATTTCAAACTCAGTGGATCCTATCCTAGTAAATGCAATAGTAACGGGGCAATTGCTCAAGCCAATAAGCCATAAGGTGCCCAAGAATTCTGATCATATAGACTATGAATACCATATAATTAGAAAGTTTTTGACTATTGGAGATGTAATAGTATCTGAAATATATTCTATGAATAATGTAGCGGACCCACTCAGGCCTTAACTCCTAATGCATTTACAAAACACATAGAGACGATAGGTATTAGATATCATTGTGAATAGAACTAGAGAAAGTGAGAGTTGTTAGAAATTATGCTTACTTGCCATTCCAAAAGTGTATAAATTTTAATTGTTTAATATTTATTCAATAAATATTTCGAATAAAATAGTTAATGTTAGATTATATATGGTAAGATGCTTGTAATATTTTAAATATTATATGATCTGAAAGAGTTCAGATCTGGTCTAAAGGAGTTTAGATCAGTGCTAAGAGTTAACGATGTTGAGAGTTATAAATGTTAAAAGTTAGCACTACTAAGAGTTAGTAGGTTATAAAAGTCAGCAATATCTAAAGAGTTAGAGTTTTGTCTAAAATGGGACAAAGACCTGGGGGTATATTAGCAATGATGTAGTTGCAAGGAGTTACAAATAGTGCTAGAAAATATCATTGTGCAAGTATGTTCTCGAACTTTATGTTTTTGATCTATCTTCACTGACGCTGGTCTGTGGGTGAAGACCTTATCATATATAAATCGATGTATATCTATATCTAGATGGTTCAAATAATTAGTCTTAGTAGACCATGAGCATAGTAAAAGCTCGTATAGGTATATGGGTACTCAGTGAGGACTGGGTATTAAACATACTCAATGAAGATCTCTAATAAATATACCATAAATTCGTCAATGGAAGGTTTTCTCAAGTTAAGTAGTATTTGTGGTCCTTTGACTTGAGCACCACGGTGGGCTTCTGAGTGATCCACCATACTTAGGTTCCATACATGTCAGATACCTTCAATGGTCTGACCACTTGGTGTCATTGGGTATCGTTCGATGATCATGGAGTCCGGTGTATGTATATCCTAATGCTCCAAGATTGTATTTCAGAAAGTCTTATGACCATAAGCAATATACCTAAGAAAGAGTTTCTCGTAGGATAAACAGTATCACAACAGTATTTGCGGATATTATTTATTGAAATACAAATCTAGAGATAAGTTTAAGGTTGAGTATATAGAGACTTGATGGTGATAATCTATATCTCTGCTCTTCCAAGATATATATGGCAGAGGGATTATACAAATATGTATTAACCTCAACTTGTATGGTTCTACATGCTATTTTATAATTTCTATAATGTGTGTATGGGGCATCGTTTACAAACTTACAGAAGAGTTTTGTAAAACAAATGGGTGTGAACTTAGGGAGTCTCACAATATGAAGTGTACTCGTTGAGCATTGGTGTAGTGCATTGGGTCAAAAATTTCAGAAAGTAGGAATTGTTTTAGGATCTCACGGGAAACACCTAAGCTAAGTGTTAAGCTTAGGATGGGTGACAAGTTTCATTTGCTAATTGGGCTTGAGTGACCACGTGGCACAATGTGATTGGCTATAAGTGGGCCACTTGGCAAGCCTTGGCCAACTTTTGTTAATATAAAGGCATTTAATGCCTTAAGATAATGAAATGCATGCATTGTCATGCTTTTGATTAAAGTATGACGTGCCTTAATAAACACCATTTAAAAGAATGGCTAAATGCATGCAATGTCATGCCTTTGTTGAAAGCATGACACGCCTTTATATATTGACTTTGTAATTCAATTCAGCCACCAAGCTAAAATAATTTAGCCACCAAGTGAAATTGCAAGCATGCAGTGGCAAAATTAATTTGCAATGACAATTGCAAGACACTAATTATAATTTCATTTGCTTAATGGGCGGCAAAAATAGCTATATAAGGTTTGCTTCCTCATTTGTAAATTCAAGTGAAGTGAGTTAGCAAAGTAAGTTAGCTAAATTAAATAAACACTAATAGTTAGTGTATTGGCCGAATAATACAAAAAGCAAAGAGTTGCTTTAAAAATCCTTGCTGAGATAGAAAACTATCATTTTAGCTTCGCAATTTCACTAGAGTTGTAGACTAGAATTGTTTGCAGGAGCACTTCAAAGTGAACTCTGGAAATAGAAACTACCACAGATTGTCTTTAAGGGTAATGTTTAATCTCATTAGTGTAATAAGATGTATTGTTTATATTCCGCTGCATATATTATACATGTGTGATATGTAAATTAAAATTAAATGTACACTTTCACCCTACGTATTGCACACTTTCAATCAGGGCATCAACAGCCTGATCCAAAATAGGTAGGGGCGTTTGATGAAGTAGAAAAGCATGTGTCTGTTCAAAAGTTTTTTGTAAGGCCATGAGGAATTGAATCAGGTGCTAATGATCTCGGTAAGTAATAAATGCTTGGGCATCATCATCATTCTTCTAAATCGGTTATGAAAGAGCCAACTGATCATAAATAAATTGCATCTAAGAATTAAAATTTGTGATGGACCACCCTAGTTGTTGACGGAGTTAATGTAGATGATACAGTAGCTGATATTGATAAGCGAGGTCAGTGGCCGTGTAATAATGTGCAAGAAAGTCCTAAAATGATTTAGCAGTATGCAATCAGGTATAATGAAGACTGATGGATGGCATGAATTTATTCCAAAACCATGTAATAATATGGTGACTTTTCTTATCCCAATCTTCTAGTCTATTGAGAAAGCCCTTTAGAGTCTCATTATTGTGTTTCTTGGGTAAAGTGATATCACTAGTGATATAGGGCCAATTATGTCCATAAAGAATAATGTGAATAAGTTGAGATACATCAAATTTATCCATTTGAATAGAGAAATAAGTGCAATTGTGACCCCTATACTTTTATAAATTATAATTTGGCTCCTAAATTTTATAAAATTGCAAACTAGCTCTAAATTTTAGAAAATTATATTTGACCTCAAATTTGTTAGAAATTATAAAATAACATAAAACCTTTATAAATTACAAAAATAACCCCAAAGAATTTAATAATTAAAAAATAACCCTAATCTTTTATAAATATAGAATGACCCTACAAGAATTTAATAACTACATAATTCTCTAAAATTTATGTAAATTATAGAATAATCCCAAACGTATAGAAAAAAAAATACAATCTGACCTCAGAATTTTGAATTCTTTGCAAACACATCCTTATTGAAAATTAGAGAACCGATCTAGCAAAAGGACATTATGGATCACAAGTAGCAATTTGGTGTCGGCAGAGAGTACGGATGCGTCAAAAAATAGCTAGAATCTGGGGTGGCGGTGAACGGTGGCAGAAAGCTTAAGCTAAGTTTACAAATTGTTTCGGTCTCCGATCAGCGTGATTTCGGTAGCGTTCAGACAGTCTACAACTTCTGAGTGTCCTAGATTGGATGGTGTTGGTCACGGTAACTTTCGGTGAACTTTTGACAAACTCTGACGAACTTTTGATGAGTTTTCAAAATTTTTTTTAATCAAGTCTCTTACTAAATAGTAAGACAGTGAAAGCACAGTGGCTTTGATATCATGTGAGAAAGAAAAAAACTATATATATTTCATTGAAATGGTATAATATAGAGTGAGCCTTTATATAAATTTTAGGCTGACGCAAAACAAGGAAATGAAGTATATACAAGGGATATATTTTGAACCTTTATATAATGAATTAATTACAATGTAAAAGGCAACTGTATATACATATATATGGAAACTATATATTATATCATTAAAAACAACGATTTCTTTTTTTTAGACCATGGATATTATTTGATTCACCAAATACATTATTATTATTATTATATACTCTTTCATATTTATGGCGGAACCTAATCTTTATGTTCATAGAATTGTTGCCAGTTCGGTGCCCAAATCCTCAAAGTAGGTGGTAAAAAAGCTACAACTTCGGCCAATAAGTCAGCCCCCAAGAAGTCTTTGACACTCTTATTACTTATATTGCCTACCGTGTAGAAGGCTTTTTAGTCAATCTTAACCTCAAGCGAGTGCTCCGACTGTTGACCATCTGACTCAAAAGATGAGGCAGAAAAGGGTATAAAATTTGGTTAGGAGGAAGTTACCAATGAGGTTCTACTTTCTTTAGAAGGTGGAAATGATGGATCATATTTTGACTCTGATTTTAAGGTAATGACATAGCTTAGATTTCTCCTTTAATAATCTTTTCTTTTCATGTGAAAAAAATAATTTCCTTGTATTTATTTCAATAAATAAGATAACTAAGATAAAGGTAGTCATTATCTTATTTTATTCAAAATAAAATACCTAAATAAATATAGACAAACAATGTTAAATTACTATTTATTGCAACGGGATTTTTAAGTGCCCATAGATATTTTATGAGCTTGTGTTTTTTTTCATTAGTTTAGTCACATTTGTATTTCTAAACAATTGATATTTTGAAGGAAGCCATATTCATATGTCCAAATACTTTCACATAGACTAAGAGACTGCCTGTTATGCAGTAATAGGTAAAAGATCGACTTGCCTTACCTTTTATTGCTCTCGGTGATAAATGTGATGGTTATGCAGTTAAGGGTAGGAAAACAAATTGAAAATTGAAAAAATTGGGCAGGATCGAATTGCCCGATTCAGTTCAATTTCTACTAAGAAGCAAAATTGATCAGTTTAAAAAAAATATAAAATCGAAAAAATTGGTTGGTTTTGATTCGGTTTTGCTAAAAATTGAAACCGAACTAAAAAATTGATTTTTTTAATTTTTAATATTTTATAATTAAGTATAAAATAAAAAAAGTGTGTTCTGATGTTAAAATCAGCTATATCGTAGCAGGTAAAGTGTGTTTTTATCTTTTGTGCATCTATGGTTCAAATATAAATGTTGTTTTTTTAAAAATTATTAATATGTTAAATATTAAATATAATAAATTAAAATGTACCTTTATTCAAAAATGAGTTTCGCATCAATTGGTAAGATGTTGATAGTTACCCCTTAAGTGAATGCATTTTACATCAAAATCCATCTTTGGCTTAGTTGGTAAAGCAAATGTTGATTGCATTTAAGTCCAAATGCCATCTTTGGCTCAGCTGGTAAAGCAAAAATAGTGTTTATATTTATGACACGTTCAATTCCCACCTGTGGTTTTTCTTAATTTTTTAAAATTCGGTTTAGTTTTCATTAATCAATTCGTTTTTTTCTATCCTAATTTAAAAAAAATCAAACATAACTAGATGAATACCCCATTGTTCAAAGTTGTTAACACAGCAATAGGCGTTCAACAGGGATCAAGGTTCCAACAATCTAGATGAATGCTGGAATGTTACGAATGCCCTAACGTTGGAGAAGAGGAATGTTGTGGCGTTAGGGAAAAAATCGCATGAACTCCCCAGCGTTGAGACTTTTACTGTACATATAAAAGTTCACTTTTTGCACTCTTGGTGGTGGATTGGCCAACTCCAAACCTAATCCTAACCCATTTCTCTCAACCCTAATATGTCTGTAACCACAAATCATCCTATATTAGGTAAGAACAATATTTGAAGCTATTTTGTTTAGAGGAATTACATAAAATTAAGAGCACGTTGGCTAATCAATGGAGGATTCAACCAACACCAAGGATTGAGTAGAGATCACCTTGTCTATACAATATTCGGTTTGATTAGAGAGTATTATGATTATTATTGTATTTAGCCATAAAACTCTTATCATGTTGATTTAAATTTATTATTTAGAATTATAGTTCTTAACTCAATATGTATATTTGACTTAATTTATCCCATTATTACGAAGTCCGTTTATCATTAAATTTGTTTATTCTTAGTGCTTTCAATATACTGGATTAGTGATTGACTACTTAGGGAACACTAGGATAAACTTAAAAAAGGCATCTTAGTGTTGAGCCTAGGTTAAAATCATACGTGATTGTGGAGTGGCATTTATAAGTTTCAATATAGGATAGCAACTAATATGGCATGTATGGTTAATACAATCTTGTTTTAATGAATTTTGGTTTATTCGAATTACTATAAGAATATAGATAATTGGTAGATTAAGGTGTAGTTGCTTGACCATCGGAAGAAGGTTGCGATAAATTTTATGTTATGACCAATAATGTAATTGAGAGATTAATAATTGGGATACAAATTTTAGGGAGTCAAATTAAGGGATGGCTATAGTCCTAGATACTATTTATATAGTGATTGCACTTTATTGCTTGCACAATTAGGATTTATTAACATTTTTAGTGTAAACAATTTTAATTACCATTTATCTAGATAAAGGCAAGAGGAAATAATTTTAGTAATTAGCTAAGAATAATAACAATTTCTCGTGGGAATAATACTCTACTCAATTTGTATTATTTGGTCACGCTAGTGTGTATTTGTGCTCATACATCACATACAACAAGTTTTTGGTGCCTTTGTTAGGGAATTTGATTTATTTTTACTAATACCATTACTGATCTATCTAGCTTTTAATTCAGACATAACTCTATACAATTACTTTTCATTTTTTTTTTGTATAGTTATTTTTTATTTGTTTTGTTTTTTAGTTTGTTTGATTTATTCTTGATAGCTAAGCAAAACCAAACTAGAACACAAAGATTACTGCAAGATTTTCCAGTACCAGAAGTAAGTGACATATAGTCTAGAATTCGAAAACCTTCCATAGATATCAACTACTTTGAAATCCAGTCAGAAGTAATTCAATTGTTGAAAGCTTTAGTACAATTTAGTAGATTACCAAACGATAATCCAAATTAGCATATTGTAAACTTCTTGGAAATTTGTGATATATGCAAATGCAATAGACTCTCGGATAATGCAATACGATTTTAATTGTTTACTTTTTCACTTTGAGATAGAGTAAAGATTTGGTAGCAATAGTTACCATTTAGATTTATTACAACCTGGGATGATTTAGAATAGAAATTCTTAGATATATTCTTCCCACCAGCAAGAACAGAAAGGATAAGGAACGCCATCACAATGTTTGTGAACAAATCAAAATCTTTATATAAAGCATGAGAGAGATTCTAAGAGTCACTAAGAAATTGTCTACACCATAGGATTCCAAAATGGTTACTTGTGCAAACCTTCTATAATAGGTTAGTTGGACATTTGAGAATCATAATTGATGCTACAACATGGGGTATATTTATAAATAAGTTTGTTGATGATGTTTATAACTTGTTAGAAGAGATGGTCTTCAACAATTATCAATGGATAGCTGTAAGGGTTACTTTAAGGGAAATTATTGAGAAGAGAGAACAGATCATTTGTGATTTCTGTGGTGACAACCATCAAAATGGATAATACATAGAAATTGCACATTATATTGGAAGTTGTAACTAACAGTAGCACAATCTTAATTCTTATTTTTATTATCTTTAATAGAGGGATCACACAAATGTTTTTATTTTTTTATTTAGTAACAACCAAGAACAACTTCAAGGCAAGTGAGTCCTTCTGAACTTCCAACAGAAAATCAGCTGCAGCATAAGAAAAATCCCACCCTAAAAGATACATTCATACAAAACATGAGGAAGTCAAACATCCTCTTACAAAGCCAATTTGCTATTTTGTAGACTTTAGAGACTCAAATTGAATAATTGGTAGATATTGTCTATAATCATCCTCAAGGAACATTGACTAGCAATATAGAACTTCAATCGATTGAAATAATCGACCATTGTGAGGCAATCACTGTGGAAAGTGGGATAGAGCAACTTGAAACCAATGAGGAAGCCAAATAAAAAAAAATCATTAAATAGTTGAAGTATAAAATAAAGAAAAAGAAGCACTGCAATAAAAGTGAACCTTGATTTGTAGATTCCTAAAGATTTCTCCCATTGTTTCAAAATCAACATGATAATTTTGGATGAGGCATAACCACCTCCCAAACTGCAAGTAATTGAATCCATTACAGATCAACCATATGAAAAGGTGGTGCCATACAAAAGAAAGACCAAGAACCGACAAAACAACTTCATTAAAGGAAAATTAATAGATTTCGACCAACGAGGTTCACTCTTCCAGTCTAAGATTAAAATCTTTTTGGTAAGACCCAAAGTAAAGTAGTCTAAGCTTCCTCTTGAAGATTTTCTCATGGAGCTTTGGAAGTTAAAGAAAAGGAACACTAATACTCTTAGGCATTGACTGATGTTCCATAGGTGAGATGCATCAAATATTTAGTTTGATCCTCCATGAATCAAAAAGGAAGACGTCAAACTGATTACATTAAATCAAGCATTGCTTAAGAGGTAACCCAAGGTGATATTTATGTTGTTTTTAAAAATTTAGTTCTTAGTTAACCGTTTTTTGTTTTTGGTGTGTAAAAAGCATGAGCAAGGAAAAATCGAGCCAACACCTTAGTGTCCAACTTTAGAATGCCCCAACATCAAAACTAGAGATCTCAATGCTGAGACGTCACCATCCAACTCTTCCACGTTAAGTTCAAGGGCATCAATGTTGGGGCATCCCAAAATCAAATGCTCTTATGTCCACATAGTTAACATTAGGGCATCAAAAGTGCAACACTTCCGCATAAATTCTAGTGGAGTCAATGCTATAGCGTTGAAACTTAACGCTGTAAAATTCCAAGTTCATACTTAAAAAGACCTTGGTTTATCTGAGCAGGACTTGGAGGATTGAGCCAACACTCCATCGATCAGGGAAATGTTTCAGTTTCAATTATATTTATACTACTTAGGGCCATGCTATATTTTCAGTTGGGCGAGGAAACATTTCCTATATTTTTATTGGCTTGCATTTTATCCTTGTTTATGTTACTTTATGTTTATTTTATTATTTTCATTTATTATCTTTTTTCTTAGTCTTTTATAGTTGAAAAAGAAAAGCATTAATAATATAACTTGGCTTTTGTTCATTTTGAAAATTTTTGTGTTGTCTATTACATGCTTTTTCTTGTGTTTAGGTTGGGAAGTAACGATAATTACTAGTCCATGAAAAGAATTTGAAATATGACTACAAAAACTCATTTTTTAAGTTCTTAGAAAATGATAGGTACTCGAAATAATTCATACACCAATATCTATACAAAATTTGACATTGTTTGTGATCACTAATTTTTTAGCATTTATATAAAGCTTGCGTTAGTTGAAAATTTTCTTATAATTGCTCATGTTCAAAGTAGTACACCACAGTCTTGATGACCAGACACTCTAGAACTAGTTTATTACTGCTTGAGGCAAAATCTTAGGAAGCACGTGAATAAGAAAAATAAATTAGGTCGTTTTTGGACCGTTTGGACTTTTCTAACCTACTCAGAGTTGCATTGATCCCTAGTAACCTTATTTGAGCTTGAACCACCCTTTTTTATTGGGTAACCACATTATATGCCTAAGCCACAAGTTTAAGTATCCTAAACACCCTTAACACCTTGAATATTGAGTAAATTGGGAATGTATTGAGTTAAGTGATGGAAAAGTAGAATATAACAAAATTTCAGGAGTAAGCGCCACATTAAGTTTAGGGGGAATAAATCTAATTTTAGGGGAGTAATGCTTTCATTTTTTTTGTAAAAAATCTAGAATAATCATAAAAAAGGTTATGATAAAAATGTTTAAGCTTGGGGTGAAATTAAATTAAGGGTAGAAAATTCAAATGGTAGCCAAGAGGACTTAGTGTTCATGGTGTGAATGAAGTCGCATTTTTATCCAAATAATTCACGATGACCCTCGCCCTACATTACAAGCTAATAAAAGTCCTAATCAATCCTTATTTCTATGTATTTCTAGAGAGCTGTATGAAAAATCAGCATATGATAGTGTTCTGTAAATAAAAAGATGTCGAGAGAAAACTCTTCTGTGTAATCTTGAGTATTTGAGCCAATCTAAGTGAAATTTGATTAATTCTTGTTTATTTCATACATACGGTTGAAGATAAGTAAGGCAGTTTTTGAGACGAATGAGTGATCATCAAATCAAATCCAACAATGTCATAGTTTTCTTATGTTTTAAATTTTTCTGTCTTCTTTTAATTTTATTTTTTTTATAGTTAGTTACTATATTTTCTTGGGTGTGTGTTTCTCTCTATCTCTTATTGCTCGAGGATAAGCAATTATCTAAGTTTGGGGGGGTATTTGATGAGCTCAAATTAGATATGGATTTAGGCCTTAATTATCTTAGGAATTTTTTATTTTCGAGTAATTCAAAGTTATTGATGCGTTGAATGTTGTTTTTGTAGGGTTTTATCATGATAAGAAGGGAAAGGAAGGAACTAGAGCAAAAATAGCCACAATTAGAGTTCAAAAATGAAGATTCCAATTTGATGAAGAATAGAGATGAACACCCCATGTTCAAGCTATAACGCTCCAGTATTCATTCAAAGTTGTTAACACAGCAATAAGTATTCAAGAGGGATCAAGGATCCAATGATCCAAGAAAATGCTGGAATCTTGAAGAGGAACGTTGCCACATTAAGGCAAAATGAGAATGAATGCCCTTGTGAGATCCAATTTTTATGAACATCGTAGATACCTAGATTTTGAAGTATCGTGATAAAGATACTGTAGGAATAATTGATTTTGACCCTACTATAAATATTTTTGTGTGTGATACGTGTAAATAATATTTCAACGTGGTTATATTAACCATTAGTGTGGTAATGTGGGACCCGCATAGGTGATCGGTAGAACAAGTTAAATGGCAGTAGAGTAAAATCGCATATTTATTATTTTATTAATTTATTAACCTAACCATGGTTAAGAAATAACCAAGGTAGAGTTAAAAGTTAACTATGGTTAGTATAAATTAATTAACATTTTTCTAATTTTAATAATATAATAATAATATATATTATGAATATTTTATATTATTATTATTATTATATTATTTTAAATGAGATAAGTGTTATTAAAGTGGGATAAGTGGCTAATGGTGATTGGTTATGAAAAAGTAAAAATGGGGTAATTGCATTATGTTGATTGGTTAGAAAAGAAAAAAAAAAGAGAAGTGTTAAAAATAAAGGATGAGTGCACGTGAGAAATGAGAGAGGGAGATAAGTGTTAGCAAAGAAGGGAGAAAAGAAAAAAAAGAGAGGAAAAGAAGTGGCCGAAAGAAGGAAAGAAAGAAAGAAAAGGGAAGAAAGAGGAAAGAAAAGAATGAGAAAAAGGAAGAGGTAAGAAGAAATATTTATTTTGATATTTATTTCATATTTTTGGATGTATATATATGTATATACATCTCTATGTGTGTATACATGTATTTATGTATGTATAAGTGTAGATATACATATATATGTATTAATGAGTAGAAATACATGTGTATCTTTCTATGTATTTATGCATGTATACATATATATGTGTGAATATATGTATAGATTTATGTAAACATGCAAGTATGGTGCTATATATATATATTTAGGTATATATATATATATATATTTATATACCATATATGTATATATGAATATATTTATGTTGTGTATATGTATATTGTATAAGTAAATATATATGTGGGTGAATGTGTAGAATTAGGGTTTTGGGTGATTTGAATGTAAAGACTTCAATTGGTTGTAATTAGGGCATTACAATGAAATTGGCTTGATTTTGATGTAATTGGAATAAGAAATTGAGAAAAGAAATGTGTTGGAACATAGGGTAAAATTCTGCCACTTTAGGGAAGTTAGGGATTGAGTGGTGTTTTGATTAAGTTGTTGTGTGTAAATGGTGCCTTATGTATGTTGAATGTATATGGTTGGTGGAAAAACCAAAAATGAAGAAAATGAGACATAATTGTCCATTTTAAAAAGGTGAAGGGTAATTATATCCAACCAAGTTATAAGGTGTTTAATAATTTTCAGGGCATCGGGAGGTGAGTTAGATTAGATTAAATGACTCCGTAAATAAAAATCGGGAAGTAGTATGCATTCGAGTTTTGTATGACGATTATGGCGTTTAGTAGTTAAATGAGATTCTAGTATTCGATTTGGTTCTAAATGTCATTTATGGCGCGTACGTGAAGAAAACCGAGAGCGGTAACAGGAGCAGAAATTCGAAGCGAAATTGAGCGCGGAGCGGTTGTGATTAAAAATATGCTATTTCTTTTATCTTTCATTTATTATGTTTCCGCATAATGAAAATGTATGTTTTATAAGCTTTCAATATATAAACATGATTTATGATCTTGATATATATCCATAGATATGCATTTACATGTTCAGTTTAAGAAACAGTTTTAAAATTTTTGCATTCGTTTTAAAGGCCATTGGTACTATCAGATTATAGTGGTGGTGATTGTATTAGATCCAGCCAATATATCCAGTGCACATGGGCAGGTCATGGGGGTGTGTCACTAACTCCAAAAAGTCGGGGTATCGAGTCATATGAGTAGCTCTATGTGTACAAAGTATTGTCTCGCTATATGTATGAGATGTAGGATCCCGCTGCATAGCTAGTGAGATGTCTTGAGATGGCACTGTGGGTGCTGCTAGTTGAGGTGCCCCATGACCTACTCATGTGTGCGGTGCTAGTTGAGTCACTGCGTGAGTATAAAGCTTTAGGGTTACCATTGATACAGTTTAGAAAGAAAATGGCCGAGCGAAGACTTTACTAGTTTTTGATTTACCGATAAAATTTATGTATTTATATGCACACGGCAATTATTATGTTATATAGATTTTGGATATTATTTTCTAAAGATCTAGATAAAGCCCGCTCGGCAAGATTTCATTAGCATATGATATTAGAAACCGTTTTACAGCTTTACATCAGTTTTAGAAGCATGATTTATGCATGTACTTTAGAATTTACTATCTATGCATAATGTTATTTTATTTGAAATCTTAATTGCACTCACTGAGCTCCTTTAGCTCACTCGTTTTGTGTTTTATGTTTTCTAAACCCTTCCCAGGTGCAGGTCTCGATACGCAAGCTGCTGATTCTCATATTGCTGAGTAGTGGGCCAAATCTGAAGATCATTTTTATATATGTAAATGTGCTAAATAGCACCCTTTACTTTCTGCAAAGTAGTTGTTGGCATGTACATTTATATGTATGTTTTAAACCAACAAGAAGAGATTTTGATATTATGATGATCGTTTTTACTTTTTATAAGTATGCTCATTTTGTGATTTAAATGAAACTATTGAGTTGTGTTTGATTTGATTTGGAAATGACCGGAGGTCCGAATTGGTAGTATTGAGAAGTGTTTAAAATAGAAGTGAAATTTATTTGCAGATTTTATATGAATTTTCAGAAAAACAGGGGAAACTCTGCCCGTTTTTTTAAAAAGGGTTCGCCTCGCGAATATTTCTCAACTTACCTAGTTATATTATGAGGAACTTTCATTGAGATGCCTAGCAGGGCCGCTGGGACCTATAGTAGAGGGTCTCAGGGCAGGTCTTGTCAGCCCTAACGTTCATGCTATAATGTCACGGCGTTGAGATATTTATTACGCATATAAAAGCTCATTTTTTGCACTCTCGGTGGTGGCTTGGCCTGACAGGACCCGCTCTGAGACCCTCTACTGTAGATCCCAGCAACCCTGCTGAGCACCCCAACGGAAGTTCCTCAGAATCTAACTATTTAAGTTGAGAAATTCCACAAGGAGAACCTCTTTTTAATTCTTGCTATTATTGAGAAAATCCTGAAATATATGTGAAAATAACTTATTAAATTAAAAAAAAAAGACAGAGTTTCCCATGTTTTCCTCAAATTCCAATACAAAGCCTGCAAGAAACATCACACTTCTATTTCAAACAGCTTTTCAACTTCCAAATAAGACTTCTGGTTCTTTTCAAAACAAAATCCAAACTCAACTCAACAATTTTATTTAAACCACAAAATTAACATACTAATAAAAAGTGAAATTGTCACCATAATATCGAAATTTCTTCTTATTTGTTCAAACATATTTGCAAAATACACAAGTCTATGACTATTATGCAAAAATCAAAAGGTATTATTTAGCACATTTACATTTACAAAAATGATCGTCAAACTAGGCCGACTAATCAGTTGTAGGAGAATTAGCAACTTGCGCACCAAAGCTTGCACTTAGAGGGAGTTTAGAAAACATAAAACATGAAACGGGTGAGCTAAAGAAGCTCAATGAGTGAGTTAAAGATTTCTAGTGAAAATAAAATAATATTCTGCATAAAGATTAAATTCTAAAAGATATGCATAAAACATACATCTAAAATTATTATAAAACTGTAAAATGGTTTCTAACGTTATATGCTGATGAAATCTTGCCGAGTGGGTTTTATTTACATCTTCGAAAAATAATATCTAAAATTTGTAAAATATAATAACTAACATGTATATATATATAAATACGTAATATGCATTCGGTAGCTCAAAAAATATTAAACCCTTACTCGGACATTTTCTTTCTAAACTTCACCAATGGTAACCCTAAAACTCTATACTCACGTAGCGACTAAACTAACACTGCACAACGTGAGTAGGTCACAGGGCGTCTAAACTAGCAATACCCGTTATAACATCTCAAGACATCTCACTGGCTATGTAGCAGAATCCTATATTGCCTACATATAGAGAGACAATACCCTGTACACATAGAGCGACTCACATGACTCAACAACCTAACTTCTCGGAGTTAGTGATTCACCCCCTAATACTTGCCCATGCGTACAGGATATACCAACCGGGTCTTAAACCATCACTACACTGAAACTAAGGGTACCAATGACCTTTGAAACTAATTTAGTAATTTTAAAACTATTTCTTAAACCGAACATATAAATGCATATTTATAATTGTATAAAACAATCATAAATCATGTTTATACATTAAGCACATAAAACATATAATTTTAATATATGAAAATATATTAAACAAAAGATAAACCATGATAGATTTTCACTCACCAACCACTCCAAACTTAATTCTTCTCCGAAATGCTTACTTCCTTTACTGCTCTTGGTTTACTTCACCTACACACCATAAATGACGTTTAGAACCTTTATAAATGCTAAAATTTCACTTAAACTAATAAGTGCCCTAATTGGCTTATAAGGCTCAGATGGATTCCACTTTATGATTTTCATTTACGTAGTCATTCAATTTTTTGAATCTTGTTTAATTCACCATCCAAAGCTATAAAAGTTGCTTAACACCTTATAAATTTGGTTGGACATAATTGCCCTTCACCTTACCAAAATGGACAATTATGTCCTATTTTCTTCATTTTTGATTTTCCATCAACCATATACACCCAATTGATACAATGAATCATTTATACACAACAATTGAACCAAAACACAACTCAAACCCTAAAATCCCTAAAGTGGCCAAAATTTACCCTACTAACCCAATACATCTCTTTTCTCAATTTCTTGTTCCAATGACATCCAAATCAAGTCGATTTAATGCTCTAATAACAGCCAATTGAAGTTTGTACAATAAAATCACACCAAACCCTAATTCTTACCTTACTAATTCCTTTACTTTGATGACTCCTTTAAGCTCTACACTTTAATTCAATTCAATCTAAATCAAGAATTCCTACAAAAACATCAATTAAAGCAATCTTGAAAATTCACATATCATCATTAAACAATGCTTTTCTTACCTCTTTTCCTTGGATTTTCACTAATGGAAGCTTCAATTGGGTTTTACTGTAGCAACACTTCTCCTCTCATGGCCGAATTCCTCTCTTTTTGCTCTAAACATGTTATGCTTTTTACTTAGCCAAATTTTAGACACTTTACCCTTATATAGTGCTCTCCAAAAAGTTCAATTTGCCCTTTAACTAATTCTAAATTTCTAAATTGCCATTAGTTCAAAATAGAAGTATTTAATTGGTTTATTTCTAACTATTTAGTTAGAATAGTCAAAGGAACTAACTAGACCTCTAACTTGGCAATCCATGAACTTGTCTCTAATTGGTCTATTTTCTAACATATGGATTATATTTCTTAACAAAGGCTTGTTCTATGCATAACCCTTAAATGAAAATTCATGTATTAAATTAAAAATTCCTTTTCCAAGCCAATAGAGAAAAATTTTAAAAATATTCCATGACCGCTCGACGCTTAAACCGAGTGTCAAATTACCAATTTAGGTATAATACCTCTCACACACACCATAAAAAATATTTCTAGTAGGGTTGGAATCGGGTAACCCTACGGTGTGTTTATCTCTTTCTCTCAAACCTACCACATCCATAACCCAAAATTCATCATATATCAGGCTAGAACAACATTTGAAGCTATTTTAGAGAGGGATTATACAAGATTAAGAGCACATTGCTTAATCATTAGAGATTCAACCAACATCAAGGATTGAGTGGAGATCATATTGTCTTCATAATATTTAGTTTGATTAGGTTGTATCTGTTAATGTATTTTAGGGTGTATGCATGTAATTGTGTACATGTTGAAAAAACTAAATACATGTATCATATACATGAATTTTGCAGCGGAATTAAGCATGTAATGAACATATATACATGTAACTTAAATCATTAAAAACTTAAGATTATAGAAACATACCTTTGATGACCTTCAGTAAAGATTTCAATTCGGAATTCTTCCTAACTCCAACCTTGAGCTCACATTGAAGTGCACTATTGTTCAATTCTTGTTCACACCAATCTAGTGGGATTGTGAAGCTAGAATAGTAGCAATTGAATTTTCAACAACAAAGTTTTTGTTTCTTGAAAGAAAAATAAGATGAATTTATTTTTCTTTCTCTCTAGTTTTTCTTACAACCCTTTGTTTAAAGAAAAACTCTAAAAAAAAAAACTCTCTTCAAAGCCCTCTTTATTGCACGATTTTTGCTTCACACTTGTTAATCAAAATGAATTCCCACAATTTTTGGTGCTATAAGCACTTCATAAGTGCTTCACCAAAATTGATTAAGTGACCAAAAAACTAAAAAATAATATTTGGTGGCAATTATATCTAATTAGGTATATGTCTCCCACCTAAACCAAAATAAGAAACAAGTAAATAAATATTCTTATTTATTTAAATATTATTTATTCAATTTTTCAAAATTTATTTGAATAATTATTTTTTTACCTTATTTCATTTTACTAACATGGTTAATGGGTGAATTCACGGTGAAATAATTTATGAAACGAAATTGTGCCACTTGTTAATTTCTAATTAGTTAACAACTCTTGTCAACTAATTAAGTGATGTACTTAATATTTATGTCTAGACAAGTGCACAACCTGAGAAACCCTGAAATATATTTTTGGTTTGCTAGAATTTCTAGGATGGAACTGTTCAATTCATAATGCTACACTAGTTCACAACGGGTACACTTCATATTGTGAGACTCTCTACGTCCACACTCGAATTATCACATGGATCTCTTCTATACGTTCGTAAATGATGCCCCACTCATACGTTATGGATATTATAAAGTGGCGTGTTAGACCATACAAGTTGAGATTATAATATATTTGTATAATCTCTCAATCATTTATATTCGGGTAGAGCGGAGATATAGATCAACACCGTCAAATCTCCATATGTCCGACCGTAAGCTTATCTCTAGAATTATATTTTAATAAATAATATTCCCAAACATTTTTGTCATATTATTTATCCCTATAGTTAAATGCTTTTCTCGGTAATTACTGCTTATGGCCATAAGACTTTTTGAAATACAATCTAAGAGTATTATGATATATTACTCACCTAAATGAGTTGACGGATTCTATATCTGTGTACACCGAACTCCATAAGCATCGAACTATACCCAGTTACACCCAGCGGTCAGACCATGAAAGATTTCTAATATGTGTGAAACCAAACTATGGTTGATCACTCACAAGCCCACCATGGTACTCAGGTTAAAGGACCATGAATACTACTCAACTCAAAGACCCTCAATTGACGACTTTATGGGATGTCTATTGGAGGTCTTTGTGAGTCTGTTCAGTATTCAGTCCTTACTGAATACCTGTTGATAAGGCGTAATTGTATAAACTATTTTATCTTCCTAACTTGATATTTGTTCAATTTATCTCAATAATTGGGCGATTTATGCGTATTAATGTTGCTTTATAGGTTGAAGCATTATCGGAGCAAAAACACCGGAAAACGGACGCAAATCGGAGCATTAGAGATAAAAATACGAATGGGGCACTGTTTGCTACAGTAACACTGCAGCTACAGTACACTGCTACAGTGGTACTGTAGCAACAGTGCAGCGCCGCAGCGCTGGATTTCAGCGCCGCGGCGCCGATTGCAGAAACTGAGCGCCGCAGCGCCAAAACGCAGCGCCGCGGCGCCGGGACCTGGGCAACAAGTTTTGACAGGTTCCTGAAAATCAGGAAACCCAAAAGTAACTCAAAATGCGCCCTAATTCCGTGCTCTTACCTATTTAATTGCTCAAAACTTACATTTTGGAGGAAGACTCCAGCTGGGACAGCAGCTGGAAACACAAAGAAACACCTAACTTCTAAGTTTGAAGAAATCAAAGAGGAGGGAAGCAAGCTTCAACAACAAAGGCATTTGACAGGGATGTCTTCTTTTCTTTGATTCTTTACTTGTTGTAAGATGTTTAATTTACATGTATTTATGGAATTAGCTTCAAGATTGTGTAGTTTAATGATGAGCTAATTTCGTTCATCTAGGATTACATCCTTGAACTCATTTGTGATGGATTTTTAGCTCTCTCTTTTATGGTATTAATTCAGCTTTTGATATATTCATTGTGCTTGTGTGTAATGCTATTTGATTACTTGGCTAGTAGTTAAATTGATCTAGAAATGCTTAAATAAACTTGACAAAGGCATTTAGGTATTTAGTCTTAAGCATATTGATGCATGATCATAGTGTAGTACACTTGAGTTTCATATGAGATAGACATATACTCATAAGGCATGTATGGCTCATAAAACTTGTGCTTAATGAATTTTGTTCAATTTATTTATCATAGACATATAGATATTTGATTGGATGGAATAGATTCACTTGACCTGCAAAAGAGGCTTGTGATGTGTTGAGTGTTTTGGTCAATATATCAAGTTGAGAACCAATAAACATCAAAGAGATTCTGCTGAATTTATTTGCATAATGGGGGATAGTTTGTAATCCTAGGATTTCTCATATTGAATTTAACTTGTTGGTAATTTAGTTTGTCACTTAGCATAATTAAGTTGTTCTTTTACTTGAGTAGTTTAATATCATACATTAAATCATTTTCTGGATAATAGTAGAAAGACACCATTTCGGTACTTAAACTAGGAAAGATAAATCATTCTCTGTGGGATCGACACTCTACTTATCATATATTACTTGTTGCGACAACGTGCACTTGCGCTAATTTGTGTTATAGAAATCACACAACACCTGTATCTCTATACGAGCTTCCACTAAACTCATGGTCTACTAAGACTAACCATCTGGACCATCCAAATTAGACATACACTGATCTATATATTATAAGGTCTTCACTGACAGACCTGCATAAGTGACAATAGATTAGGAACATATTATTTGAGAACATATTTGCATAATGACATTTCCTAGCACTATCTACAACTCTTTGCAACTATATCATTACTAATATATTCTCAGGTCTTTATTCCATTTCAGATAAGGCTTTAACTGTTTAGATATCGCTGACTCTTATAAACTGATAATTATTATCAGTGCTAACTCTTAACATTTATAACTCTTAGTGTTGCTAATTTTAGCACTGATCTAAACTCATTTAGACTATATTTGAACTCTTTTAGATCATACATTGTTTGAAATATTACAAGCATTTTACCATATATAAAATATAATGAATAATTTAATGAAATGATAATACTAGTATAAATATTAAACAAATATTAATACATAAGGGGATGGCACATAAGCACAAATCCCAACAATATCATGATTTACTATTTTCTTTAGCCATAAAACTCATATGATGTTGATTTCATTTTATTATCAAGGATTATAATTGTGAACTTAATATGTGTACTTGACTTTTTGATCCCATTATTACGAACTCCGTTTATCAATCAATTTGTTTTTCCTAGTGCTTTCAATATGTTGGATTTGTGATTGACTGCTTAGGGAATACTAGGATAAACTTAGAAAATGCATCTTAGTGTTGAGCCTAGGATAAATTGATGCATGATCATGGAGTGGCATCCACAAATTTCAATATAAGATATGAACCTATATGACATGTATGGTTAATACAACCTAGTCTGAATGAATCTTGATTTATTCGAATTACTATAGTAATATAAGTAATTGGTAGATTAAGGTATAGTAATTGTGACCAATAATTGAATTGTGGGATTAATAATTATGATAAAATTATTGGGGATTTATATTGAGGGATGGCTATAGCCCTAGATTCTCTTCATTTTGTGGTAGCACTTTATTGCTTGCATAATTATGATTGACCAACATTATTAAAGTTTAGTTTTAGTGTAAACAAATCTAAGTACCATTTGTCTTAATAAAGGCAAGAGGAAATAATTTTAGTAATTGGTTAAGAATAATAACAATTCCTTGTAGAAATGATACTCTGTATTACTTGTTCATAATAGTGTACAATAGCACCCATACATCACATACAACAATAAACAAGAGTAGGTGTTCATATTTGTCATTCTTTGTGAAAGAGAGGTCAGAAGAATTTGAAGAATATAGTTCATGCCTCAACCAAGGCCTCAAATTAAAATCCCATTTTGGGGCTCTATAGCAACACCTCCCCTACTAGTTTGAGAAAGAGAAGGAGGAGGAGTGTTTACACTTGAAGGCGAGGAACCACCATGAGTAGAGGTTGAAGCATCGGTTGGCTCCTTCCCCTAAAAATATTTTAATACCTTATCCATCCTATTCTTAAAATGAGGAGCACCTGTCGAGGACTCCCTCACTGAACCTTGCTTCATACAGAGTAAATTAAAAATAAGCCTATGCTTTTTCTCCTCTATAGGGCTCGGGTTGACATCTATAAGAGACCTCTTCATCTCCTTCCTAATAGCTATAAACAAGAAAAAGATAACAACAATCATCCACAAAGATAATCAAAGAAAACATTCGAAAATAATAAAAAAGAAAAATTACCTTTGGTCCAACACCTAGAAGAATTTGAAAGCTTGGGAATGTATTTTATTAAACTAGTAAAAACAAGGTCATCCTAAAAGAGCAACTTCTCATATAAACCACTAAAAACATGAGCTACTTTAACTCAATCTTCTCTTCCTTAGAAAGCTTGGGTTCGAAGACCAAAAAGCAGTTGCAAAAGAAAAAAGAACACATTAGCAAGTGGAGTACAAAGAAATAAACCCATCTATTTAATAGATAAACAGAAGAGTAACCTCTCTTAGTAAAAGTATGAGGACATTACAGATGACATAAGGACCCTCATAGACTTTCCCCTATTCACCTCCAATAAAGAATCAGAAGTATTCCTCGAGGACAGCTCATCAGAGTGACCTCCTTCTCCTTGTCATAAATAGTTAAGTAGTAAAAACCCTTCTGTTAACTAAAATTTGCTATAATTAGATAAAGGCTTTATAGCTTAGGAAAATAAAGATCCTCAAGATTAGCTGTGCTCTACATCACATAGAGCCATGCCAGAACTCTTTAACCATTTAAGTTTAACTGGCACGGGGCCAAATTCAAGTGAGACAACATGTCCACGAAATATGATTGAAATGATAGTCTCAACCCAATTTTGAAAAATCTCAAATTCAAGACAATCTTCTCTTCCGATGGTGTACTTATATACTCATCCCCACAAAAGACCCTTAAGGTGATGAGTCAAAAATTTTCAATCTCTTCCTCAACTTTATAAGAACCTCCTCATTCACATTAAAAAGATGGATGAGAGGACAATCTAGTTCAAAAGGAGCATCTTCATTGCTTTGAACAATAAAATTGTCTTCTTCTTCTCCAGCCTACTAGACTGGTTGGTTACTCCCTCATACTCTTGAACAAGCACTAGCAATACCTTATTACTAAAGGTCTGGTCAGAATCATCAAGATTAGCCATTTTTGCAGCATCCTTTCTTGAGCAGGGCTCTCCATTTACAAAATGAGTTCTTGACCCTCTCAAGCACTCGCATTAACAACATCCTACTCTCAGTACCACAAACATCTCTAAAGTAATCTAAAATTTGACTAAATATGTTATGGGTTCATCCTTCAAAGATATGACCTTATACCTAGACAAGTTCAAAGATTCAACCTTTCAAGAACTTCTCAAGAGAACTCGCTAACAGACACTAAAGGGATAAAAACCCACAGCAAGTACTAGAACAGAGAGAATGTAAGAAAATAGCAAATAAAAAGACAAAAAAAAAAATAAAGTTAAAGAGAAAAGAAGACACTTACCAAAGAGGAAGTCTAGAAAGCAACATTATTGTGATATAAGAGAATGAAAGATTCCAAAATCACAAAGAAAAAGTTTTCTTTAGATAATGGAGTAGAAAAATAAGAACGTAAGGACTTGCAAAGGTCACAAGATTATATATACTACCAATGACAGAAAGATCTCAGCTATCGATTCAAAATTTGAAGAGATGAAAATGATGTTAAACATACGCCACTTCAGCCTATACGACACGTCATCTAATATTAAAAATGGGAGATGTCACCCACTAAAAGTCATCAGACAGTGATAAACTTCTCAAAAAATTCCTAATGTCTAAAGCAATAAAGGCGCCAACTTTAATAGAAGTCTAATCATCGCCATAAATTACCCACCTAAAACTCATTAGCCTAAAGAACATTTACTAAAGGAAAATCCACCAAGCAGATATAACTATAAGGACCTAAATAATCGAGGACATTGATCAAAGACAACCAAAAGGCACTCCAATGAGAACCTCAATTTAGGAGCACAACTTATAGAGTTTTTAGTGTCAATAAGTTAACACTAAAAATTGAGGGCTCTCTATTCTCCTCTGAATTTCTAATTAGAAGGCTTAAAGGTCTTCAACTTATAAGGCACAACGACCTCGACCCACTAAAGCCTAAAGAGGACCTCAACCCATTGGTTTAAAAAAGAAAGGTTTTGACCCATAAAAAGTCCTCGAACCAAAAGCATCCCCTCCAAGCAAGTCAGACAATGGTTGAAGCCCGCCTACCCTATTCGGTTAAACTCTAAATGAGAAAAATAAATCCACACCCTCCAAGCTGGTCTGAACAATGGTCGAAATATGGCTACCCTGTTCGGTTAGACTACTATGCTCTCATCAAGCTGTCAGGGTAGATCAAAACCCGATTACCCTAATTGGTTAGACTTACCACCCTCCAGGGCTGGTCAGAATGATGGTCAAATGTCGACCATCTTGTTTGATCAGGCTCAAAATAAGAAAAAATAACATCTGTTTATATTGAGCAGGAGAAGGTTAACATACGACCAACTCAAAAATTAAAAGAAGTTCTTAAAAAGAACTTAACTTACAAGAGGCATAGAGAGTTGTGTTTAAAGTCAAGTTATTAAGAAAAAAAATCTCTAAAATTAAGGGACATTTCTAAAACCATGATATAAAATCCTACTAAGACAAGTAAGATCAAGTGTAATTTTAAGAAAACTCTGATAGCACAATCCTAAAAGAGGTTCATGAGACTTTTATATTAAAAAGAATTTTAAAAATTACAGGAAAAATCTATATCCTCACCTATAAATAGAGGAGGAAAATAGCATAAGAAGGGATATATAGACACACTCACCTACATAGAAATATAGAGAGAATACATCAAAAAATATATTAAGAGCTCATTACAAAAGAGCCATTTGATTTCTTCTCTTATCTTGTCTTACTTTTCTTTTTGTTTAGATCCTTATTAACTTAACCTTTGGACTGCCTACGCGAAAACAAATTCTGATACGACCTCAAATCTTTCTTGGTTACAAGATTCTTACCAAACATTATTGAAAGTTTCAAATATGGAACCTTCCAGAAATTACCTTTTAGCCTTTTGAATGTGTAAAGTATCGCCGATGAAAAGCATCGTCCTTTTAGAAAAGAAAATACTTTGACGGTCAAGTTAGTGTTTGATCAATCATAAGCGTGTTGCGTGTATGGAAGTGTTTTAGGCAAAGGGTATTAATGCTTTATATGATTTTCTGAATTGGTTTCTGAATGAATCAAAGAATGTATAATGCATGCTTTATATAGTGTACATGATACAGTTTAACTCATATTCAGATACTTATAAGATGAAGTTGTTAGTGTGCTGTGTATGGGGTGCAAGTGTATATATTAAAATTTTTAATTTTAATTTATTTCCATGTCTTACATACAAATTAATATAGTGGAAAGGAAATCTAATTTTCTATTGCAATATAAACATACTGAATTTAAGTCTCATTACACTAATGAGATTAAAAATTACCCTCGAAGATAATTCAAGGTATTTACTATTGTCAGAGTTCATTCTGAAGTAATCCTGTGAGCAATTCTAGTATGTAACATCCAGTAGGATTGCAGAGCTAGAATGGTAGCTTTTAATTTCTTGTAGAACTATTTTTACTCAACACTTGAGCTCTCTTTTTCTTATGGCTAAAACTACTCAAGCTACAAAATGCAACTCTTACATTTTTGTTCTTCTCTAAGAGTCAAAGTGTATAAGTCCTAAAAGCCAAATGAAATACAACTCTTGTAGTTTTATTCTTTGGCCAAATCTAGTTTTATGAGATGAAGAAGTCTTTTTCTTCTTCTTCTCTTTACACAAAACATGACCAAATGAAAATAAGTGCATTTATCTTGGTTTGATAATTTAAAAAATGAAGACCTTTTCTTCATGTTTCTTGCATTTGGAAGAAGGCACCATTCATATAGTAAAAGAGAACATTTTCTCTCTTAGCTATTGAAAAAATGGGCGAATCAAGTGTTTTTCTCTCTCTCGGTCTAATGCATGCAAAGAAAAACTCTTTTTCTTGTCAAAAACAGGTGAATGCTCACTTCCTCAAAAGCTAAAAACTCAATTTGCAAATGTTATATAGTTTGACTATTGCAGGACATGTGTCATTCAACTAGCCATTTAAAAGTTTAAATTTGCTAGGTGTTAAATAAACAAGGCATTAAATGCCTTTAATTAACACTTATTGCCCTTAACGGCTATGGCTTGCCAAGTGGCCACTTATGGCCAATCATATTGTACAATGTGGCCACTTAAGGCCAATTGTCAAATGACACTTGTTACACTTAATGTTAATTAACAACAATTGTTAATTAAACATCCCTAAGCTTAACACTTAAGCTCATATGCTTCTTAAGAGATCCTAAAATAATTCTTACTTTTCAAAATTTTCTTGAATCGAACTATTCGACTCAGTGTGCTACCCTAATGCTCAACGAGTACACGTCATATTGTGAGATTCCCTAGGTTCACATTTGTTGATCTTATGGAACTCTTCCATATGTCCATAAATGTTTCCCCACACACATGTTATAGAAATTACAAAACGGTGTATTGAACAGTACAATTTGAGGTTAATACATATTTGTATAGTCCCTTCGTCATTTATATCTTAGAAGAGCGAAGGCATAGATCATCACTGTCAAGTCTTTATAGGCAACCATGAACTTATCTCTAGATACGTATTTTTATAAATAATATGCGCAACAGTTTTGCGATATTGTTTATCCCACAGGAAACTCTTTCTCGGGTTTTATGCTTGTGGCTACAAGACTTTTGAAATATAATCTCGGAGTATCAGGATATACAACTCACCCATATGAGCTAACGATCCCATATCTACATACACCACACTCTATTAGCATTAGACTATACCCAGCGATCAGATTATGAAAGGTCTCTGACATGTGTGAAACCTATATATAGTAAATCACTCACAAGTTGATCGTGGTGCTCAAGTCAAAGAACCATGAATATTACTCAACTCGAGAAGAACCTCCATTGACGGGTTTATGAGATGTCTATTAAAGATCCTCATTGGGTTTATTCAGTACCCAGTCTTCACTAAATACCCGTATATCTATATGAGCTTCCACTAAGCTTATGGTCTGTCAAGACTAACCATCTGGATCATCTAGATATAGATATATACTGATCTATATTTAATAAGGTTTTCACTGACAGACCCACATCAGTGAAGATAGATCAGGAACATAAAATTCAATAACATTCTTGCACAATGACTTTTTCTAGCACTATTTACAACTCCTTGTAACTATGTCATTGCTAATATATTTTCAGGTCTTTGTCCTATTTCAAATAAGGTTTTAACTTTTTAGATTTCGCTGACTCTTATAACCTGCTAATTCTTAGCAGTGCTAACTCTTAACATTTTTTATTCTCAGCGTTGCTAACTTTTAGCACTGATCTAAACTCTTTTAGATCAGATTTGAACTCCTTCAGATCATACAATATCTGAAATTTTACAATCATCTTACCGTATTTATATAATATTAACGATTTTATTTAAAATATTTATTGTATAAATATTAAATACCTAATATTCATATAATATTAAAATAGCACGTAAACACTATTTTCAACAGAAGTTTAATCATATTGTGATAGGGTTATTAGATAATATGATATGGTTATTAGATAATGTGATAGACTTATCACATTGTGATAGATTCTAATCCATTAACAACTGTAAAAGTCGTAGTCCAAGTAGTATTCTTGCTGCTTTTACCAATTTAACATTTTACCTCTTTTTGGGCTTAGGCTAGGCGAGTTGGTTGGACCATTTCAATAATGGGGCCAACAATTACCCTCTATAAGCAAACGGCACAGTACTGCTATAATACCCTATTGGTATGCCAACTACCAATTCTTCCCTACCAATGTTTAGGTTTACTTATAGCGTCTCGATAATATTATTAATACATTATATTCTTTTAAATTCATTCTAACACAAATTTATTATTATTAAACTAAATTATTATACAAATTCACATTTACTCAATTTTTCTATTATTCATATTTAAACACAAATTTTTTTCCATTATTACAAATAGGCCCAATTTTTTTAACTATTCACCTTTATGCCCAAATTTTTACAAAATTTTACACATGAGCCTAAATGTTTCAAAAAATTTCATATAGGTTTAGAATATTCAAAATACCCAAATAAGATCTTGATTTTTACAGATATAACAATTAAGCCCAAAATTTTCTAATTTTCTAAAATTTTACAATTAGGCCCCAATTTCTTCAAAAAATCATATATAAGTTCTAATTCCATAATAATTCACATAAAGACCTAAAAGTTTTAAATATGTACGTATTAGTTTAGATTTTTCCAAAATTATCATATAAGTCCTATTTTTTCCAAAATTTATATTTATGCCCAATTGTTTTTCAATTTTGACCACTATTTAATATTCAATGTTCAAAACATATCTAATTCATTTAGAAACAATATAATTATCAATTCAATGCCATAGTTCAACATACTCATCTATCATATTACTAAATCACATAAATATACACTAAATTTTGTGTACACCAACCTTATATGCTTAATTCCTCTACTTGTGACTCACTTCTTCTCCTTCTCCTTCCTTTGGGTATCATTGGCCAAGCTTTCACCTTAATTATTTTTTCCAAAATACACAAATAATGAATAAAATTCTAATTTACCAAATTAAATGCACAAATCCCTAATTCTACATGGCTATTTCATCTATTAACCCTTAAAACCCCAAATTCATATTCAATAGAATTTTTAGCATCACCTCACCTTGAATAACACCTTCTAACTTAAAAATTGATCTTTGAAACTTGATGAAGAGGAGTTTAATTAAGGGTTTGGGGGCTTAATTTGTGAAGGGAAATTGGAATTTGGCTAGATTTTAAAGGAGAACAATTGAAAATTTGATGAGAAAACCAAAAGAGAGAGGGGGAACGGCCAAGGTGTCTAAAATGTCTAATTTTTTTTATACTATTCCCCTTTTTATAGCCTTCATTTTTATTTCCAAAAATAGCCCCAACTAAACCCAAAATTATAAAAATGCTATTGGTTAGAAATAGTGGCATTTGATTGGTCCAAAAATTTCAAGAACCATTCAAAACTAAACTAAATAAAAAATCTAATTCAAATCTAACTAATTCTAGTAAATTCCAGTTAAATTGTTGGCAAAAGCTCATTGGTCCAAGTGTTGGAAAAGTCTTAATAGCATAGGTTTTAATTCCATGCAAAACACTTATACCATACTAACACTTGTTAAACCAATCAAATTCTTCAATTTCTTTGACTAATAAGTTTAATCAAAATAAATAAAATTTTGGTGTATTACATCTTCAAAATTTACCTGATCCAAACAAGTGAGGGTATTACTATCACATTATTTTCTCGCTTTCCCAAGTAGCCTTTTCAATCTTATGATTTCTCCATAATACCTTAACTAATGGAACCTTTTTATTCTATAACTCCTTGATTTATCGATCCAATATCTTCACCGATTCCTCTTTAAATGTTAAATCAGGTTGCACATCACTACTCTCAGCTACGATAAAGTGAGAAGGATCTGATCGATATCTCCTCCGCATAGATACATGAAACACATTATCTTCTCCAATCTAGGTGGTAAAGCTAATCTGTAGGCTACCGAACCTACACGCTCAATAATCTCATATGGGTTGATAAACCTAGGACTTAACTTACTCGTCTTCCTGAATCTCAATACTTTCTTCCATGAAGATACCTTCAGAAAGACCTTATCCCCAACTTTATACTCAATTCTTTCATTTTTAGGTCCGCATAAGCTTTCTGTTGTGAAGTTACAGCTTTCTAGTCTTTTCTTGATCATCTTCACCTTCTCTTCAGTTTATCTTATCAAATCTGGATCTACCAGCTTATTCTCGCTAAGTTCTGTCCAGTATAAAGGTGTCCTGCATCTCCTTCCATATAGTGCTTCATAAGGTGCCATGCCGATGCTTGATTGATAGCTGTTATTATAAGCAAATTCTATTAATGGAAGATGGTCAACCTAACTTCCTTCAAAGTCAATAACACAGCTTCTGATCATATTTTCTAATACCTGAATTACCCTATTTGATTGTCCATCTGTTTGTGGATGGAAGGGCGTATTAAAATTCAATCGATTACCCAAGGCTTCCTATAATTTCTTTCAAAATCTAGATGTAAACCTCGGATCTCTATCTGATATAATAGATGCAGGCACACCATGTAACTTGACTATCTCTTTAATATATAATTCTACCAGTTTATCCAATGAGTAGTCAGTCCTGACTGGTAGAAAATGTGCTGACTTAGTCAACCTGTCTACAATCACCTAAATGGCATCATGTCTGCTTCGAGTGAAAGGTAAACCATTAACAAAATCTATAGTAACACAATCCCACTTCTATTCCGGTACTGAGATAGGCTGTAGTAAACCCGATGGAACCTGATGTTCAGCTTTCACTTGTTGACATGCCATACACTTAGTCACATAATCTACTACATCCCTCTTTATACTAGGCCACCAGTAATGAGTCTTCACATCTTGGTACATCTTCGTGCTACCTGGGTGCATAGCATAAGAACTACTGTGTACTTCTTTTAGAATAATCTTCTTCAAATCATCATCTTGAGGCACGCATGGTCTTTCTCTAAAGTACAAACAATAATCCCATTTTATTACAAAATCGGCTTCCTTCCCCTCTTGGACTTGCCTACGGATGATTATTAACTTTTCATCTTGTTTCTGCTTTTCTCGTACCTGCTGGATCAAACTAGTCTGGACTTTCAATTCTGCTATTATTGCACCATCAGCTGCCATCTTCAGAGAAGCAGTCAAAGCCCTTAATGTTGTTGGGTGTTGTATCAAAAAATGTGTGACATTATACGAGTGTATAGGTAATTTCAAAAATTACAATATGCGCAGCGGAAGCATGTTACAAAATACATCAATTTTAACAATTTCAACATATATCACATATATGCATAAGTATAACAATTATACAATTTATAAACATGATGAACAATTGTATCACATATATGAACAAGTATAACAATTATACAAAATATATATGATGAACAATGTTGTACTAAAAACAAAATGTAAAGTACTCACCTAATAAAGGTAGCTTTAAAAATTATCAAGTCCTTCAATAATCCATGTGAAGAGCTCACCTTGAAGTATATGTTGAACAATTCTAGTCCATAACTTTTGGTGGGATTAAGGAGCTAGAATGGTAGCTTAGTATTTAGAATTTTCAGCACTTGTATTCAAACTCTTTTGAATACAATTTTTGTTTCTTAAATGGAGATGGAAAATATTTTCTATACAACTCTTGTATTAATTAAAAATATTTAACATACAACTCTTGTATATAAATCTTAGAAACAATTTCTACATAATAATTATTTTGAACAACTCTTTGTAAAATAATTATCTTTTTCTCCATTTTTATTTCATTCATTTTGGCCATCCATTAAAGAAAGAGATGAAGAGAAGTTTGTTTATTTTTTCAACACTTGAAAGAACAAAACCTAAAACTCTCTCTTACCTCTCTTCCTTGCCATTGCCGAATTCTTCAAAAGAAATGAATGAATAAATTCAATTGTTTTGCCAAAATTCATTTTGTTTATTCAACACTTTGATGAAACAAAAGGAAGTGCTCCACCAATTATATTGTCGGTCTCCCACTTAGGATTAATTAAACCAAGCACTAGAATAATGGCCACCTAAATTAATCTTTACCAAACAAATATAATTACTTTAATTATAATGGGTAATTAAATAGCCAACATCTAGGCCCCTCATTGTATTAAAATGCAATGCCATGATCTATATATATTATAATATTATTTAATAATATAATAAAAATATATAATTTAATTATTCAAAATAATTTTGAATAATTACTTTTTACCGTACTAAATTTTACTACCATGGTTAAATGGTAAAAAGGTAAAATTAAATCATGGAATAAATTTTGCCACTTGTTGATAAGGGCAAATTTGTCATATATTTTCTCATGTTTTTACTATTGATATTTTATGATTTTATGAGAATAGATGGCTATTTATGTGCTTTATTGTTATTTATAGGGACTTGGCTAAAATGCAAAGTTTTCAAAGTATGTGTCCATTGCCCCAGCGCCGAGAGGACTACCGCCCCAGCGCTGAAATAGTGATCAAAATTAGAAAAACGACCTGTTTAAGTCGCATCTGACGCCTCAGCGCATAAGAGTCATTGCGCCAGCGACGGTCCAGCGCCTCAACGCTATAATCCCACCGCTCCAGCGATGAAGCCGTTTTCATGCAGCGCCCCAACGACAGAAGCGTATTGCCCCAGCGGTAATGCGAATCCTAGTGCGACCAGAATTGAGTTTTTCAAGTTCAAATCAAACCCTATAAAAGGCCACTCGACCCCAGACGTAAAAAAAAGATCAGAGAAGAACCTAGATCAACCTAAAGAGAACTTAGAGCAGTTCAAGAGCACCAAGAATCTAGAGCAACATCAATCAAGAGCAATTCAACGTCTACATCGGTTTGCAATTGATTGTATCATGTTTTATTTTTATTTTTATTACTGTGATTCTCTAGTAGCTATGAACTAAACTTATTTTCTAGGGTTAATATTTGAACTCAATATGTGCGCTTAATTGCCATGTCTTTTTAATATTTAATAAACTTAGTCCTTCATTATTTAAATTACTTGTGTTTAATGCTTTAATATATCTGGCCAATATATGGTGAATGAATTAGTAATATTTTGATAAACTCGGAAGAGGAATCATTATATTTAGACCTAGGTAATTGGATGCATGATTGTAGAGTAACATTCAATGTTGCATATGCAAGTTTCAATTTAGGATAGGAATATACCTAATTGGCATGTATGATCAATAAGACCTAATCTTAATGAATCTTAGTTTGTTACAAGTACCATAAGAATATAGGTATTTGGTAAATTAAGGTATACTTGCATGACCTTGGAAGAGGCTTGTGAATACATTAGTGTCTTGATCAATAACAAAGACTAAAGGAGTTAAATATTAGAAGATTAATCATTAGAAAGCATATTGAGGGATAGTATTAATCCTAGGTTTTCTCTACGTTGCCATTACCCTATTCTCTTTGCATTGTGTTTTTACTTTTATATATTCTACATTCATTCTTAGATTTTTATTTTTCTGAATAATTATTAGGAAGACACAATTTTAGTAATTGGTTTAAGGGAAGAAATTATCCCTGTGGGTTCGACATCTGACTAATTAGTCCTTTTATTACTTGCATACGATAGTGTATACTGGCACTTAGTTATAAGATATAGAAATATCGCATCACTTGTCAATATTCTATTAATTAACAACCCTTGTTAATTAATTCAATGATGTACTTAACAATTAAGTCTTGACAAATGTACAATCCGAGGGATCCCGAAATAATTGTTCTATTTTGCTAAAATTTATTGGATAGAACTATTCAATCCAATCCGCTACCCCAGTGCGCAACGAGTACACTTCATATTGTGAGACTCTCTAGGTCCACACCTAATTTGTCATATGGAGCTCCTCCATACGTCCGTGAACAATGTCCCACATACACGTTACGGATATTACAAATTAGCGTGTTAGACCATGCAAGTTGAGGCTATTGCATATTCGTATAATCCTTCCATCATTTGTATCCTTGAAGAGCAGAGATATAGATCATCACCGTCAAATCTCTTATTTTCTCAATCATGAACTTATCTCCAGATTTATACTTCATTAAACAATATCCACAAACACTTTTGGATATTGTTTATTCCTTCGGAATATCTTTTCCAAGGTATATGCTTGCGGCCACAAGTCTTTCTGAAATACAATCTCAGAGCATTAGGATATACAACCCACTCATATGAGCTGACGGATCCCATATCTACGCACACCGGACTCCATGAGCATTGGACCATACCCACGACACCCAGCGGTCAGAACATGAAAGGTTTCTAACATGTGTGGAACCATAGCATAGTGGATCACTCACAAGCCCACCATGGCGCTTAGGTCAAAGGATTGGCATGTGTTTCTACCATGATTTAATATGATTAAATAATTTGTTTAATATTAATTAAATAATATAATAAGAATAAATGGGTGGCACTTATAAATGGTAGGCCTTAACATGTTTCTTACTAATGAGAAAGTGTTTCTCATTTGGCCTAAATTTAGACCAAGTTCATCTAAATGATTTTCTATTTTGTTTTATTTTCATTTGATTTATTGTAAATAATAATAAACAAAACACTAATGGAAAACATTGACCATGACAAATGGAGATCATTATACAATTAAAATGGACAAGTGTTGTCCATTAAGTGAAAAACAGATAAATGAGCAATATGTTGCCCATTTTGAAAGTGATATGGTTAAGGCATTTGGAGAGAGAAGTGTGAGATTTTGGCTAAATGTTGAGAGCACAAAATACACTTCTTCTATTTTCCTTCCATTTTTGGCCACCTATAATACAAGGTAGAAACAAGGATTCAAGGGTTGAATTCTTTGCGGGAAAAGCTTCTATTCTAGCTTCCTCAAGCTCACTGTGTTGAGGAACTAGAATTGTGAACGAGTTGCTTTATGTAATTTATATTTATAAGATAACATGTAAAACTTATTTATGTTTATCATTAGAAAATTAGTATTCCGCTCATCCACTACGCATATATGTATGTGATACATATGCATATATGAATGGTAGACACAAATCCACATGCATGTACCCTAGGTTTAAAATCACTTACCGAATGGGTCTACAAGATTATTTTCAAATGCTATCTGCATAACTGTCGCATCACCTCTATGTACGATTTTTCTGATCAAGTGATACTTTCTCTCTATATGCTTTGCTCTCTTGTGGCTCCTGGGCTCTTTTAAATTTTCCATTACCCCATTGTTGTCATAGTAAAGGGTCAATGGTTTATCCATATCTAGAACAACTTTCAGATCAGTGAATAACTTCCTAAGATATACTGCTTCTTTAGCTGCTTCACAAGCTGCTATGTATTCAGCCTCCATGGTTAAATCAGTAGTACTGGATTATTTTACACTTCTCCAGACTATAGCTCTGCCACCAAGAGTAAACACTAACCCATACGTTGACTTTCGACTATCGTTATCTGATTGAAAATCAGAATCAGTATAACTAGTGGGGTTCAGGTCTCCACCTGAATACATAAGCATATAGTTTCTCGTTTTCCAAAGATACTTGAGAATGTGCTTTACTACAATCTAGTGAGCCAATTTAGGGTTGGATTGATAACGACTGACTATTCTCACTGAATAGCAAATGTCAGGCCTCGTGCACAACATAGCGTACATGAGGCTGCCAACTGCTAAGGCATAGGGAACCCATCTCATATCTTCTTCCTCATGAGGTGTCTTAGGACACTGCTCTTTAGAAAGAACAATTACATGTTGAATTGGTAATTGACCCTTCTTAGAATTTTGCATAAAAAATTGCATAAGCACTTTATCAATATACGATGCCTGAGACAGTGCCAATAGTCTGTTCTTGCGATTCCAAATAATTTGGATCCCGATGACATAACTTGTCTCTCCCAAATCCTTCATTTAGAAGTGCTTAGGCAGCCACTTCTTTATGTTGGATAATGTTTCTACATCATTCCTAATGAGTAAAATGTCATCCATATAAAGTACCAAAAAAACCACATTTTTGTACTTGATGTACTTGTATACACAAGGTTCATCAATATTTTGCTCGAAACTATAAGATTTAATTGTCTCATCAAATCTTAAGTTCCAAGACCTTGAAGCTTGCTTAAGTCCATAAATGGACTTGAACAATTTACAGACTTTTTGCTCCTGGCCTTCTACCACGAACCCTTCTAGTTGCACTATATAGATGCTCTCTTCAAGATAGTCATTCAAAAAGACTGTCTTGACGTCCATTTGCCATATCTCATAATCGAGACATGCAACAATGGACAAGAGAATGTGAATGGATTTAAGCATGACTACTGGCGAGAAAATCTCCTCATAATCGACTCCCTCTTTCTGGGTATAACCCTTTGCCACTAGTGTTGCTTTGAAAGTCTCTACTTTCCCATCCACTCATCTTTTCTTCTTAAAGATCCATTTGCATCCAATGGGCCTAAATCTTCAGGTGGATCTATAAGTTTCCAGACTAAATTGGAGTATATAGACTCTATTTCTTGGTTCAAGCCTTTTTGCCATTTTCTTTATCAGTATCTTTCATTGTATGTCTATATGTCAATGGATCATCTTGGCTTGTGTCGGACATAACTACTTGTGTCTCTCCCTCCTCTCTGTAACAAGAAGGCAGTCCTACTATCCTCTCACTACGTTGAGGTACCAAGATGTTCTGATCATAATTAGTGGTTACCTGACTTTGTCATTCACTAACTGTCGGTGGTCAAGGTCTGATCTAATCAGAAAGCATTTTCTCCAGTACAATCTTACTGCAAAGTTTGTAGCTTAATATTGTTGTGTGATTTCTATAACACAAACTAACGCAAGTGCACGTATCGCAACAAGTAATAAAGTGATGTGTAGAGTATCGTTCCCACGAGGATTGTGTCCTAAATTAATGCTAAGTACTACGATGTTGGCAACCTAACTTTATTTAGGCTAATCTAAATGGCAGGGTGAGTTATTGAATTAAAAGCAACTAAAATCTAATTAGCTAGATAAATAAAGGAAAAGAGATATCTATGGCAATGGGGCTCTAGAGACTTGATTTCTCTATATTGTTCCTATGGTCTTTGTCATTAGTAATCAACAACCAATTTATGCATTCATTAATCCAGGGTGTATGATTAATCTCATTCCATCTTTCGAGTGCGAATGAGATACTATGCATATATATTCAAGTTGATATGTCTATCTAACTTGTTTACATAGACATGCATTACGCAACCCATAAATGACTACCCCAAGGATTAATTTCATTATCACTGTCACTTCATCAAATGAAATTCTAGACATAATGACACACCCTAAAGAGTTTGGCCTGTCACGCTTATCAAACACTTTAAAACGGAGAGCACCACATGTAACCCTAGGCATAATAGCACACCCCAAAGAGTTTGCGCCTGTCACGCATTTAATCAAACACTTGGAATGCACCTCATACAAATCCTAAGGAAGATCATGATGATTACCTAAGTTCATTAGTCTCTCAACTTAACAAACTCAAAGCTATGCTTTTTAAGATCGACATATGGATTAAACTTTGTCAAGCACATAACCCAAATGTTTAATTCATCCAATCCATTTTTCAATGCAATTAGAAGCATGAAGCGCATAAAAAGCATAAACGAATAACACAAGATAACTATTAATCACATAACAACTTCAACACATAAAGTTCAATAAAGTTCCATTAAGGCCTAGAACCTACAATCTACAACAAAATGATAATCTTGCGATATGGAAAATTCTATACAAATGGGATCCTAAACATTGATTTCATTCTATTCTTCCTATGTTCTTCTTCTTTAGCAAATTTGTTCAATTCATTAATCAAGGGCTTAAGACTAATCTCATTCCATCTTTCGAGTGCGAATGAGATACTATGCATACATAGTCAAGTTGATATGTCTATCTAACCTGTTATATATACACGCATTAAGCTACCCTTAAATGACTACCCCAAGGATTAATTTCATTATCACTGTCACTTCATCAAATGAAATTCTAGACATAATGATACACCCTAAAGAGTTTGGCCTGTCACGCTTATCAAACACTTTAAAACGGAGAGCACCACATGTAACCCTAGGCATAATAGCACACCCCAAAGAGTTTGCGCCTGTCACGCATTTAATCAAACACTTGGAGTGCACCTCATGCAAATCTTAAGGAAGATCATGAAGATTACCTAGGTGTTATTGGCCTTTCAACTCAATAGCAACCTAAAGCTATGTTTCTCCCAAATCCTATAAATGGATCAATCTCTTTCAAGCATAAATCCATACATTCACAACAACCAATTCATTTATCAATCAATTGGAAGCATTAAGCATAAAGAAACATAAATGAATTACACGAATTTATACTAAATCATCCAAACATAATATTAATAAAACTACATCAATCCTTGGAATCAAGTTTAATCACATGAAAATCCAACCATAACTATAATTATCCAACCATCCATAGATACATCTCATTAAAACTAATATTCATAATTGAAATGACAACAAAGGATAAAAACAAAGAAAAGGAAAGGGAAAACCGAATTTGAGATGTCTCCAAGGTTTCAATTCTTCAATTGTCTTCAATGATGCACATGAAACCTTGGAGACATCATTTCTTCTCCTTCAATTCGAGCTCAAGCCTTCTCCTCCTTTCAATTTCGTGCCTCTACTCCCCTCTCTTTTTCTTTGGCTAAACAATGGGTGTTTATATAGGTAGGGTTGCAAAAAGAGGACAAAAATGCCCTTAAGGAGTGCCCAGAATTCAGCGCCGCGGCGCTGAAATCCAGTGCCGCGGCGCTGCACTGTAGCAAACAGTGCCTCCATTCGTATTTTTATCTCTAATGCTCCCATTTGCGTCCGTTTTCCGGTATTTTTGCTCCGATAATACTTCAACCTATAAAACAACATTAATATGCATAAATAGCCCAATTATTGAGATAAATTGAACAAATATCAAGTTAGGAAGATAAAATAGTTTATACAATTACGCCTTATCAAATATATAATCATTCTCAAGAAAAATAGCATTTGTGATATAATCACTTTCTTTTCTTGACGACTATAAAACAAGCCTCATCTTGTGCCTTTAGGGTAACATATAAACATATAAACTTCTATTCGCGGTTCTAACCTTTCAGTATTTTCTTTCAGCATATGTGCTGGACACCCTCATATGCGAAAATGGCGTAAACTAAGTTTACTAGCATTCAACATCTCTAAGAGTGTACTTTGGATAGATTTAGAAGGTACTACATTCAAAATGTAGACTGCGGTCTGTAGTACATAACCCCAAAATGAGGGTGGCAATGAAGAGTAGCTCATCATAGACCTAACCATACCTAGCAAGGTTCTGTTTCTATTTTCTGCAACACTATTTTACTGTGGTATTGATAGGACCAGTCCCGAGACCCTCTACTGTAAATTTCCTCAAGACATTTCACTGGCTATACAGTGGAATCCTACATTGCATACATATAGCGAGACAATACCCCATACACATAGAGCGACTCAAATGACTGGACAACCCGACTTTTCGGAGTTAGTGACACGCCCCACAATACCTTCCATGTGTAGGGGATATACCGGCCGGGTCCAATACAATCACCACCGCTATAATCTGAGGGTACCATTGGCATTTGAAACTGATTTAGTAGTTTTAAAACTGTTTCTTAAACCGAACATGTAAATGCATATCAATGGCAATATTATCAAAATCGCAAATCATGTTTATGCATTAAAAACACATAAAACATACAATTTCAATATGGGAAACATGTTAAACGAAAGATAAATAAGGAAAGATTTTCACTCACAATTGCTCCGAGCTCAATTTTGCTCCTAATATTTGCTCCTGTTACCGGTCTCGATTTTCTTCACCTACACGCTATAAATGACATTTAGACCCAAATCAAATGCTAGAATCTCATTTAACTACTAAACGCCCTAATCAGTATATAAAGCCCGGATGGATACTACTTTTCAATTTTAATTTACGAAACCATTTAATCTTATCTAATTCACCATTCGACGCTCTAAAAATTACTTAACACTATAACTTCGGTTGGACATAATTTCCCTTCACCTTACCAAAATGGATAATTATGTCCCATTTTCTTCATTTTTTGATTTTTCATCAACCATGTACATTTCATTTGCACAAGGCACCATTTATACACCACAATTCAACCAAAACACAACTCAACCCTAACTTCCTTAAAGTGGCAGAATTTACATCCACCACCCAACACATTTCTTTTCTCAAATTTTTGATCCAATAGCATCAAAATTAAGCCAATTTCATTCGAATTCCCTAATTACAACCAATTGAAGTCTCTACATAAAAGTCACCCAAAACCCTAATTCTTACCTTGTCAATTTCTTCAATTTGATGACTCCTTCAAGCTCTACATTAGAATTTAACTCAATCTAAACCAAAAATACATACAAGAACATTAATTGAAGCAATCTTGAAAGTTCACATATCATCCTCACAAAACAATGCTTTTCTTACCTCTTTTGCTTGGATTTTCACTGATGGAAGCTTCAATTGATCTTAGGAACTTGTGGTTGACTTTATTTTGGCTTGATCAAGCATGAAAAATCATGAAATCACTTTGGGTTTTACTGTAGTAGTGTCACCCCTCACTTGACCGAAATTTTCACTCTTTTGAGCTCTAAGATGTTATGCTTTCCTCTCTAAAAAATTCTACACAATTCCACCTTTACATAGTGCTCTCTCAATTGTCCAATTTGCTCCTCAACTTACTCTAAATTTTTACTTTGCCATTGGTTGAAAAGTAAGTATATAATTGTTCCTTTGTAACTATTTAGTTATAATAGTCAAATGAACTAACTAGATTTCCCAACTTGAAAAATCCATGAAATTGTCTCTAATTGGTCCATTCTCTAACATATAGATTGTGTTTCTCAACAAGAGCATGTTCCCTGCATAACCCTTAAATGAAAATTCATGTAATAATTTAAAATTTCCTTTTCCAAGCCTATGATAATAATTTCAAAAAAATATTCTATGGCCATTTGACACTCCGACCAAGTGTGAAATTATTAAATTAGGTCTAATATCTCTCTCGGGCACCATAAAAAAAATATTTCTAATAGAGTTAGAATCGGGTAACTCTACGGTGTCTTATTGATTTATACCGTAATCTAGGAACCAATACTACTAATAGGGATTAGATATTACAAATTCACGCCTCCTTAAAAGAAAATTCGTCCTCGAAAATTAAATCATACCTGCCTCGAAAAGGTGGAGATGTTGTACTCGCATCTAATCTTCACATTTCCACGTGGCTTCTTCTACTCCATAGTTCATTCATAACACTTTCACCAAGGGAATATTTTTATTACGAAGCACTTGCTCTTTTCGGTTTAGAATTTGCACAGGCTTCTCTTCGTAGGTAAAATTTTCATTCAATTCTATTGATTGTTCCCTTAGGATGTGCGAAGGATCTGCTAAGTACTTGCGAAGCATGGAAATATGAAACACATCATGGATTCTAGCCAGATCTTCTGGTAATTGCAGACGATATGCCACCTCCCCAACTTTTTCATATGGCCCAATGTATCAGGGACTCAGCTTTCCTCGCTTCCCGAATCTTAGTACTCACTTCTACGGCGATATCTTCATAAATCCCTTATCACCAATCTAAAACTCCAAGTCTCTTCTGTTATTATCTGAATAATTCTTCTGTCTATCATTAGCTATTTTCAACCTCTGCCTAATAACTTGAATCTTTTCTAAAGTCATCTGGACAATATTTGGGCCGATCAACTTCCTTTCACCTACCTCATCCCAACAGATTGGAGTTCTGCACTTTCTTCCATGCAATGCTTCATATGGTGCCATCCCAATGCTAGTCTGGTAGCTATTATTGTAGGCGAACTCCATTAGTGGTAGGTGAGTATCTCAACTCCCTTTAAACTCCATAACATACGCTCTAAGCATATCCTCGAGTGTCTAAATTATCCGTTCAGACTGGCCATCCGTCTGTGGATGAAAGGTCATACTGAAATTCAATTTAGTGCCAAGAGCTTTCTGTAAGCTAGGCTAAAATTAGAAAGTGAACCGTGGATCCCTATCGACACAATGGATACTGGAACGCCATGGAGTCGTACCATCTCATCTACGTATAATTGGGCCAATTTATCTAAAGAATAATTGCTTCTAACAGGTAAGAAATAGGTAGATTTTGTCAATCTATCAATAATTACCCATATTGCATTGTTGTCTCTTTGGCTACGCAGAAGTCTTGCCACGAAATCCATCGTTATTCTCTCTAATTTCTACTCAGGAATCGAAAGAGGTTGTAAGAGCCCTGCAGGTTTCTGACGCTCAGCCTTTACTTACTGGCAAGTTAGGCATCTTGAGACAAATTCAGCTATGTCTTTCTTTATGCCCTTCTACCAATAGTGTTCTTTTAGGATACGGTACATCTTTATGCTCCCCGGATGCATAGCATATGCACAAGAATGAGCTTCTTCCATAATCTCTCTTTTTAACTCATTTACATCCGGTACATATAATCTTCGACCCAAGGTTACTACACCATCCTCGGTCACTGAAAGATCTTTCCGCTGCCTAGACTCGATTTCACCCTTCAATTTAACTACCTGTGGATCTTGAGTCTGTAGTTCTCTTATTCGATCAACCAGTATCGAACGGACCTGAAATATGGCTAATAGTGCTCCCGAATATCATAATTCTAATTTTACACCCAAAGACCTCAATTCTATCAATATTGATAGATATGCGACCTTTAAGTGAGCTATTGAACCGACAAGCTTTCTACTGAGAGCATCTACTACCACATTAGCTTTTTTCGGATGGTACTCCAAGGTGCACTCATAATCTTTAATAAGCTCCAACCACCTTCTCTGCCTCATATTTAGTTTTTTCTAGGTGAACAAGTACTACAGGTTCTTATGGTCCATAAAAATATTACAAGGAACCCCATACAACTAGTGCCTCTAAATTCTTAGAGCAAAAACTACTACAACTAGTTCTAGGTCATGTGTAAGATAATTCTATTCATACTTCTTTAATTGTCTAGAAGCATAAGCTATTACTTTCTCCTTCTACATCAGCATACAACCTAGACCCTGCCCCGAAGCATCACAATATATCGTAAATCCGTCCTTCCTTGAAGGAAGTGTAAGCACTGGAGTCGAAGTCAACCTTCGTTTTAGCTCTTTGAAACTCTGTTGCCACGCTTCCGACCATACAAACTTCTCTTCTTTTTAAGTTATTTTAGTTAGAGGAACGGCTATCTTTGAAAATCCCTCTACAACTTTCTATAATATCCAACCAAACCCAAGAAACTACGAACCTCCGTCACATTCTTAGGCTGTCTCCAATTCACTATGGCTTCAATCTTCTGAGGATCTACTGTTACCCCTTCTGCAGAGATTACATGTCCCAAAAATGCCACTCTATCTAGCCAAAACTGACATTTACTGAGTTTGGCGTACAATCGGTGCTCCCTTAAGGTTTGCAAAACAATCCTCAAATGTTCTATGTGCTCTTCCTCACTACTTGAATACACCAGTATATCATCAATAAATACTATCACAAATTGATCTAAATAGGATTGAAAAACTTGTTCATAAGATCCATAAAAGCAGTTGGGGCATTAGTCAGCCCAAAAGGCATAATCGAGAATTCATAATGCCCGTATTGGGTCCTAAAGGCTGTCTTGCGAACATCTTTCTCCCAAATTTTCAGTTGATGATAGCCTGACCTCAGATCTATCTTAGAAAATACTCTAGTCTCTTATAGCTGATCAAACAAATCATCAATTCTCGAAAGTGGATATTGATTACGCACTATTACTTTATTCAATTCCCTATAATTAATGCATAATCTCATACTTCCATCTTTCTTCTTTACAAACAAAATCGGTGCCCCCCAAGAAGAAGTACTCGGTCAGATGAAACCCTTATTCAACTATTCTTCTATTTGAACCTTCAATTCTTTCAATTCTGAAGGAGCCATTCTGTAGGGTGCTTTGGAAATTGGTTGCATTCCAGGGATTACTTATATTTGAAACTTTATCTCTCTATTTGGGGGTAAACCTAAAAGATCATCTAGGAATACATCCAGAAACTCTCTCACCACTGGAATATCCTCTAATTTTGTTCCACCATCTCTTACTTCTATGGTATAGACTAAGTACCTTTGACACAACTTCTGAAGCATCTTTCTTGCCTGCATTACCGACACCACACTAGTGGAAAGTGATTTTCGCATCCCACAGAAAATGACTTTCGTTCCCCCTGGGCTACATAGTCTAACTTCTTTTCGGAAACAATCCACCGAGGCCCGATATTTAGACAACCAATCCATCCCTAAAATCACATCAAAATCACTGATGGCCAGCAAAATCAAATCCGCTATGAATTCTTGGCCCCAATACTGATTTTACTACCCCTATACACCTTTTCTGCCATAATGGAGTCTCTTGTAGGAAGAGACACTACTACCATACAATCTAATAACTGGGCATTATACAAGCATTTGCAGTAAACTCTATAGAAATAAAAGAATGGGTCGTTCCAGAATCTATCAGTACATAAGCATCTCGATCAAAAATTGACATCGTACCTGTCACAACTTCTGGGGCCGCATCCGCCTCCTGTTGTGTCACTGTAAATACCTTAGCTTGGGTATGAGGTCTGTCTTGCGCTCATTTGAATGATCCTTCTGTAATGGCTCCCCTATTAGGCTGGCCTGAGCCACTCGGCCTTCTGAATTGGGAACCACCTCGAATCTATCCTCGGCCACCACTAGTTTGTCCCGACGCTGGTAATCTATCTTCTGACTTACTACTAGCTCCATCATTCGGGCAATCTCTCATATAATGGCCCTCTTGACCACACTTATAATAAATGGTAGTCCCCTTCCTACAATCTCCTAGATGAGCCTTGCCACATTTATTACATACCGAAAAATTCTTCCAATTCTCCTTAGTGCTTTGGAATCCAGCCGATGGTTGCCTAACAGAAGCTTGATTGGATTAAGCTCCTTGGCTTAGTTTCTGATTGTTGGACCATATAGATCTCTCCTCTATTCGTGTGAATTTACTAGGTCCTCCTCGAGAACCACCTGACCAACCTATTTTCTGGCCCTGGTGTTTCAGTTTAGGAATGGCCGTCATGCTTTTTTCAACTCGAGTTGCAGCTTCCACCAATGCTCCATACTGAGTGTGGGCTGCCGATACCACCTACGCCCTGATTCAATGATTAAGACCCGCTACAAACTGATTAGCTGTCTGCTCTTCATTATCAGTTATAAAGGGAATGACATGGAGGAGCTCTGAAAACTTCTTCTCATATTGTCACCGAGAGAGAACCTTGTTCTAGCTTGAAGAACTCTTCAATCTTCGCATCTTTATAACTTTTGGGGTAGAACTTATTGAGAAATTCCTCTTTGAAAAGAGCCCAAGACACCCCATTGACATTCCTCCTTTGCAAGACCTTCCACCAGTCTTTCGCTCCTTCCTTCAACAGAAATGAGGAGTATACCACCATCTGTTCTTTAGTACATCCCCTAACCTGGAAAATTTCTTCATTGTCCTCCAACCAGGATAGGGCTCTTTCAGGGTCTCCTGTACCATCATACGGCTTAGCGCCCAATTTCATGGCACGCTCGATGGACACTCCTATCTCTCTCAGCTGCTGGATTACTGCCGCTAGTATCTATACCATCTGAGCTACATTTATGTTTTCACCCTCTGGCTCGACAGGATGAGATGACTCAAGAGGGTTCTGAAGCATAAGAACATTTACCAACTCATTCCCCTGCTCCTCTTTAGATGCAAGAGCCTCCGCAGCTGCTCTCCCAGTACTTAGGCCCCCACGACGATGCATATTTTCTATGAATTTAGTGATGCAAATGATTATCAAATGCATAGAATTCAATTTAATAAACTTAGAAGAATATGCATACAATTTTAAGAATCTCATTCTAAAAATAAACCATTTAACTAAAAATTTCAAAAATCGGGCTCTAATACCACTCTAATAGGACCCGTCCTGAGACCTTCTACTGTAAATCTCAGTGGCTCTGCCGGACACCCCGACAGAAGTTCCTATAAGTTTAATTGTGCAAGTTGAGAAATTTCACGAGGCGAACCCCTTTTTAATTCTTGCTATTACTAAGAAAATCCCAAAATATATGTGAAATTGACTTCTTAAATTCAAAAAAAAAACCGACAGAGTTTTCTTGTTTTTCTAAAAATTCAATACCAATCCTGCAAAGAAATTGCACTTCTATTTCAAACCATTTCTCAATGCTACCAAATAGGACCTCCGGTCCTTTCCAAAACCAAATCCAACTCAACTCAATAATTTCATTATGATCATAAAACTGGATTAATAAATAAAAAGTGAAACGATCATAAAAATATCAAAACCTCTTCTTAATTGTCCAAAACATATGTACAATACACAAGCCTAGAATTACCATGCTGAAAGCAAAAAGAGTGCTATTTAGCACATTTACATTTACAAAAATGATATTCAGATTTGGCCTTTTAATCAGCAGTAGGAGAATCAGCAGCTTATGTACCGAGATCTGCACCTAGAAATGAGGTTTAGAAAATATAAAACACAAAACGAGTGAGCTAAAGGAGCTCAGTGAGTGCGTTTAAGATTCCAAATAAAATAAAATTCTGAATAGATATTAAATTCTAAAGAGCATGCTTAAATCATTCTTCTAAAACTTGTAAGAAGCTGTAAAATAGTTTCTAACATCATATGCCGATGAAATCTCGCCAATTGAATTTTATTTACATCTTCGAAAAATAATATCCAAAATCTGTTCAACATAATAACTAGCATGTACATATAAATGCATAATATGTGATTAGTAGATCGAAAACTATTAAAGCCCATGCTTGGCCACTTTCTTTCTAAACTGTACCAATGGTAACCCTAAAGCTCTATACTCATGCAGCAACTCAACTAACACCACACACGTGAGTAGGTTATGGGGCGTCTCAACTAGCAATACCCACTGTAACATTTCAAGACATCTCACTGGCTATGTAGCGAAATCCAACATCGCATACATATAGCGAGACAATACCTCGTTCACATAGAGCGACTCACATGACTCGACAACCCGACTTCTCAGAGTTAGTGACATGCCCCACAATACCTTTCCATGTGTACGGGATATACCGACCGGGTCTAATACAACCACCACCGCTATAATCTAAAGGTACCAATGGCCTTTGAAACTAATGTAGTAGTTTTAAAACTATTTCTTAATCAGAACATATAAATACATATCTATGGATATACGTCAAGATCGTAAATCATGTTTATGCATTAACAGCTCATAAAACATACAATTTTAATATGCAGAAACATAATAAACGAAAGATTAAAAAAATAACAGATTTTCACTCACAATCGCTCCGAGTTCAGTTTCGCTTCGAATTTTTGCTCCCGTTACCGGTCTCAATTTTCTTCACCTACATGCCATAAATGACAATTAGAACTAACTCAAATGCTAAAATCTCATTTAACTACTAAACGCCCTAATCGGCATACAAAGCCCGGATGGATACTACTTTCGAATTTTCATTTACGAAGATATTCAATCTTATCTAATTCACCATCCGACGCTCTGAAAATTGCTTAACACCCTATAACTTCGGTTGGACATAATTGCCCTTCACCTTACCAAAATGGACAATTATGTCCCATTTTCTTCATTTTTTAATTTTTCATTAACCATATACATTCAATTTGCACAAGGCACCATTTATACACCATAATTCAACCAAAACATAACTCAACCATAACTTCCCTAAAGTGGCAGAATTTACATCCACCACCCAACACATTTCTTTTCTCAATTTCTTGATCCAATAGCATCCAAATCAAGCCAATTTCATTTTAATTCCCTAATTACAACCAATTGAAGTCTCTACATAAAAGTCACCCAAAACCCTAATTCTTACCTTATCAATTTCTTCAATTTGATGACTCCTTCAAGCTCCACGTTAGAATTCAACTCAATCCAAACCAAGAATACATACAAGAACATTAATTGAAGCAATCTTGAAAGTTCACATATCATCATCACAAAACAATGCTTTTCTTACCTCTTTTTCTTGGATTTGCACTAATAGAAGCTTCAATTGATCTTAGGAACTTGTGGTGGACTTTATTTTGGCTTGATCAAGCATGAAAAATCATGAAATCACTTTGGGTTTTACTGTAGTAGTGTCACCCCTCACTTGGCCAAAATTTTCACTCTTTTGAGCTCTAAGATGCTATGCTTTCCTCTTTAAAAAATTCTACACAAGTCCACCTTTATATAGTGCTCTCTCAGTTGTCCAATTTACCCCTCAACTTACTCTAAATTTCTACTTTGCTATTGGTTGGAAAGTAAGTATGTAATTGGTTCCTTTGTAACTATTTAGTTAGAACAGTCAAAGGAACTAACTAGAATTCCTAACTTGGCAATCCATGAAATTGTCTCTAATTTATCCATTCTCTAACATATGGATTGTGTTTCTCAACAAGAGCTTGTTCCATGCTCTTAAATGAAAATTCATGTAGTAATTTAAATTTTCCTTTTCCATGCCCATAAGAAAATTTTCAAAAAAATATTCTATGGTCGTTCGACACTTTGACCAAGTGTGAAATTATCAAATTAGGTCTAATATCTCTCACATGCACCATAAAAAAATATATTTCTAATAGAGTTAGAATTAGGTAACCTTATAGTGTCTTATTGCTCTATACCGTAATCTAGGCACCAATACTACTAATAGGGATTGGATATTACAGGTGTTCCAAGTGATATGAGTTGGGATAAATTCCCATGCTCCAATAGGTGATCCTTGAACTCTGTGTCAAGATATTTACCACCTTGATCGGATCGAAAAGTCTTAAGTGTTTTACCTAATTACTTTTCAGCTTCTGCTAAGAATTCTTTGAACTTTCTAAAAGTCTCTGATTTTCTTTGCATTAGGTAAACATAATCGTATTTTAAATAGTAGTCAATAAATGAGACAAAGTATTCATAACCACCTCTTGCTTGTACATTTAATGGACCATAAACGTCAATATGTACAAGCTGAAGTGGTTCCTTGGCTCTTTCATCCTTAGCTGAAAAGGGTCCTTTAGTCATTTTACCCTCTAGACAGGACTCACATACAAGAAGAGTGCTAATATTTAGCTCTCTTAAAGGATCATCATTTACTAACCTGTTAATCCTATACAGATTACTATGACATAATCTAAGATGCCAAAGATACGTGTCATTATTAGGAGAAACCTTTTGCCTTTTAGTAGATTTAAGATATTATACTCTAAATAGTTCAGAATTATGCAATAAGGGCTCATTAGGCCTTAAAACATAAAACTCATTTTCTAATTTCGCATGACAAATATCTAAACCATTTCTACCAATAATAATCTCATTATTATAAAAGAAAATATTAAATAATTGTTTATACAACTTAGAACAAAAATTAAATTCCTTCTGAATCCAGGAATAAAATAAACATAATTTAAAATTAAAAAATTGTTCCTAAAATTCAATCGAGCCACTCCCACTGCTAAAGCCAAAACGACTGCCCCATTGCTAACCTGCATGGTAAAGTCCCCATCGGCGAGCTCCTTAGAAGAACTAAGCATCTGCAAGGAAGAACAAACATGATCAGTGGCTCCTAAATCAATTATCCAAAGAGAAAGTTCATCCCCCACTAAACAGGCTTCTAAAATCAGTAAATCATATTTATCTTTGTTCTTTTCCTTCAGCTCAGAGAGATACTTTTTACAGTTCCTCTTTAAATGCCCCTCGACTTCATAATGAAAACACTTTCCTTTCTTTGGTTTGGAGTCCTTCTTCTTGCTCTTACTGCAATTAAAGGCTTTCTTGGCCTTTTCTGCATAACCTGAACCACCACCAATATTCTTTCTCTTTTTATTTTGCTTAGAAGAAAACTGCTTAGCCTCAACAATATTTACCTCAGACTCTTTAGGCTTATTTGATATAGCCTTAAAAGTTTGCAGTTCATTAAGTAGCTGAGTCATACTGTATGAGAGCTTATTCATAACATAATTTGTTTTGAACTGAGAAAATGTTGGAGTAAGAGACTTCAGAATGATGCTAACTTAGGTCTTATCATCTATAGTGGCTCCATATATCTCTGCCTAATGCATTAAATTGATCATATTCAAAACACGCTCATGCACTAGAGCTCATTTCTTCATTTTAGCGTTCATGTAGCTACGAGTAGCTTCATAGTGGCTTTGTTCTAACTATCGGCCAAACATCTTGGAGAGAATCTCATATCTCATGTGCAGTATCCAAGTGCTCGTGCTTCATTCTAAGCACATCACTCATGCTAGTAAGCATATAGTAGCGAGCCTTATTATTGGCTTGTATCCACTTCTCATACTGCTTTCGTGCATTACGATGAGCATTAGCTGCAGGTTCTGAAGGACACTCCTCCATAAGGACAAACTTTTTCATTTTACAAAGTTATCACCGGTCAATTTTTTATTTACTAAGAGGGCTATGATAAGATTTGTTCCAGACGTGATGTTGAAATAAATAAAGCAATTTTAAGAATACTTGAACAAATATCATAGTGATTTTTAAAATAGTAAACATGATACATGAGTGCATTTATTTAAACACATAAATTAATACTAATCTACAATAGTTCAATTTAACAATTAATGTGTCGCCGTAGGGTAGGTCATATTAAATTAAAATTAAAATTGAGAGTATCTCAAATTAATAGAAAATTTTTAAAATATCTCATATTTTTATTTACCTATTAATTACCATTTATTTCGGTCAAAATATGATTAACCTCTTAATTATATCTTTGTGAGTGTAACCTATTATTTCATATCAAGACGACTTAACTCAAAAAATACCGTCATAGGGTCGGTCAATTATGAAATACATCACTTAATCATATCTCTAGGAAGTCAACCTTGTTATTGAAATAGGCAAACACCCTCCATAGGAATGACGAAATCAAAGCGTCACGAGACACCACCTATATCTCACGATGTTGTACTAATAATAGAGACCAGTGGATTCATTATCATATACCCTCTCCTACTCACTATTTTTAACTATGTGTTTTTATAATTTATAAAACATCTTATGTTTATATAGCCTCAGTAAATTATTATATCTCATATAATAAATTACTATGTATAATTAATTAATCCTAATAAAGTCCAATCTTATTGGGCCTAAGTTCATTAGTCTAACTTTTCCTATTAAATAGGCCTAACAATTTAGGTAAACCTAGTTTTTTAATTATTGGATTAATTATTTATTTTTATAAATAATAAAATCAATAATTTTATTAATAATTTTCTAAGTAATTCTAAATCAAACTATTTAATTTAGGCTACCTAGAATAATGTGAAATCACCAATTTAACTATTAAATCTAATTTTATATTATTTGATTAATTATACAAATTCTAAACATGCTAATCAATCCACTAATTTAATCTTATTAATTATAATATGTCATAATAAAATAAAACTATTTAAATTTTAATTATGGCATGTATGTATGTCATATTACAATAATATGAGTGGGTACAAATGCATGACATGTAATTATGCATGATCATGTTATAATTCATCACATAAATAAATAACATAAATTAATATTTAATATAACTTTGGCCGAGTCTCTTAGGATTTTAAATTACAACCCATAAAATAAAAGTAAATAAATTACATAAAAGGTACAGGCATGCAAACCCAGTTGCACGTGGTCTTCTTAAGTCTATAAAGAGACTAGTCTATTTTCTTTGTAATTTTATACGTATGGACTTAAAAACTTTTCTTAGACCTATTATATATTTTGTAAGGTAGTCCAACTCTTAGACATTTTTTTCAAAAATAAATTTATCCATTTAAAGCCCAAGTATTATAAGGGATCAAATCTAATTTTATTTATACTTTTCAAGTAAAAAAATAAGAGCCTTTTGTTGTCCTAATATACGTAAGGTAGCAACATAAAAACTCCTGCCCTTGGTAGCAGCCGCCACTGGCATTAGCCTTTAGCCATCACTGGGCACCACTAAAATGGTTCTACTACTCTTTTGGCCATTTGGCCAACCTGACGGAAGAAAAGGTCATTTGGCCAAAACTTTTTATGGTGGCAACGGATACTTTACCCACTGCCACTTTATCTTATGCCCTCTTTTTTTTTATTTGTCTTTGGCAAGGGATGCCAATATTTGGCTCCCTTTTCATGCACTTTGAATGGTGGCAGTAAGCCACCAAATTAACTTGCATGTCCGTGACTTATGGCTATTCGTCTTCTTCCTTTTTTTTTCATCTCTTTTTTTATTTCCGTCTTCTTTTGCTTCTTTCTTCCATAAGCATATGTTTTAATTTCTTCTTTTTCCAGTGTCCAAGAAACAACAAAATATATATATATTTATATATTACAAAACATCTTATACCCCTTTATGGGTTTATACAATTTTGATCTAATCAAATACACAAATAATTAAAATAAATCTTAGAGGACCATATAATCAACGACCAAATGATCCATACATAAAATAATCATTCATCACATGAATATTATAAAATGCAAATACCCACTCAAACACACACACGAGTAAATTATGATTTTAAAAAAATCATAACGCCAAAAACATATATTCAAGAAACTATCGCTCTGATACCAGTTGTTGGTTAGTTATTGTTATGAAATTTATAATGCAGCGGAATAAAAATAAAATTATTTAATCTTTGTTTTCATTAGATAAAAATATTTTTTATCTAACGATCTTATGAATACATAAATTTGATGTTAAAATAAATAAAAAAAATTAATAAAAACATACCTTGAATTCACGTTGAGTTTTCTTCCACCAAAAGATTCTAATCTAAGCCTCTTGTTCTACAGTGAGAAAAAGAATGAACTTTCAAATTATTTTTTCTTCTCTAAAGAAAAATATGTATCCTGCGTTTTTTTTTACGTATGTGCGTTGTGTCCTATTTAGACTAATTTTTTCATTTTAGTAAATCACATAAAGTCTTACTTTTTGTGCTTAACATATAATACCCAACATTTGAGCATTATTAGTCTTTTAATAAAAGGAAAATACTAAAATTAAAAATAAAATCTTTTTGATAATTTCAAAAATTATCCTTAAGATTTTATTTATTTAATTTCTTAAATTAAATATTTAATTATATTTGGATAAGATATTATCTATATTAATTCGTTCTTAATTAATTAATTTTATCCAAATATAAAATATACGTATATGAAAACTATTGTCTGGACACAAACAATTTGTATAATAATATAATCATTTTTAATTATTCACTGTAATAACGAAAGAGGTGGTATTTGGGACCTATGGACCTACAATTTTAAGCTCCAATAAATTTTGAATAATTAATTAAACTCTTTAATTAATTAATTTAATTTATTAATTTCAGTGTTATTCCACTAAAAACCTAGAATTGCACTCTTGAAATTGTAAATATAATTTACTCAGAAAATTTAGAGTAGTCCATTGATTTAATCACTACATGCAATTCAACCCTCTATAGATTGTTCATAATTAGAGGTACGTTAATTATCGTTTTACCCCTCTAATTATTTCTTTATCCTTAAATACCATTAATTCACTAGTGAACAGTCAATTTGTAACATTATTACAAATTGAGCGCTCTAACCGTTCAGTTCTAAAATTAACTCTTAAGAGAATATTCTTTCTAACTTCCATTAGAAATGAATAGATTCTATATCTGTAAATCATATTCTTAACAGTTTATCTCACTTTATTACCAAAATACAAGTTTTTAATTTGTTCTTAGAAAAACCATAACGAGTATTTTAAATGACATAATGACACAAACAGGAGTTTATGATTACTCAAGATTAAGGTTAATCTGCATATGATCATCAGTTGACGTTATTTAAATTCTTAATTAATAACTGTATTTTACATAAGAATTCAAACTACGTCTGATTCACTCCTATATAATCATATTATATATAGTGTCTCCACCATGTCGCTACATTAGTGATCCAGATAAGATCACTACATTTTAAATACCTGTGAACCGCACTAATAATATTTAATTAAGAATCTCAAACTTTAATTAATTTATTACGGACTTTTTTATTTATTATCCACAACTTTAATCCTCTTGTATATAACAATTATACACTAAAATTATGGTTAAGGGATTTTTTTTATATTTATATCATAAAATTATGAACACTAATCAAGTATAAAATTACAACTTTATTAATTTCATAAAAATAATACAAGTACATATTTTTAGGGCATTATCCCTAACACTACATACGGCCAGTAATCGCATGAAACAACTTGCGGATGAGAAACAAAGGGATGTCGAATTTCAACTAGGAGATTGGGTTTACCGCAAACTTCATCCATATCGGCAGCACACAGTGTTGAAAATAGCATCCCAAAAGCTAACCAATCATTTCTATGGCCCCTTTCAAATTGAGAAGAAAATAGGCAACGTGGCTTACCAGCTCAAGCTACCAGCAGAGTCCCGAATTCACCCAATCTTTCATGTATCTCTACTCAAACGGAAGTTAGGGGAAACTGGTACCACCAGAGCTGACTTACCACCCATTTCTGCAGATGACTAGTTGATGGTAGAACCGAAATCAGTTCTGGATACACGCTGGGTGAAGCAGGGAGGCCGTTTTATAGAAGAGAGCTTGGTCCAATGGAAATATTTGGCGAAGGAAGATGCCACATGGGAACCAACATAGGAGCTCAGAGACCGATTTCCCCAGCTAAACCTTGAGGACAAGGTCCCTAAAAATGGGGGCGCAATAATAGGCTATGCAGATCCCAACGTACACGTGGCAAAAATCCTAAGTATCTATAAAGCAGGAGACGTCCAAAAGGATGGGGACGTGATGGTGGAGACGTGAGAAATTAGGAGACTCTGAAATAGTGCATGAGCTAGTGGCGTGCATGGAACGGAGACTTGAAATAGTACATGAGCTTATTAACTTGCATGGCAGTGGATGAGAAGGAAGTAACTGGCAAGATACGTGTGTTATGTGGGCACAAAAATTGGGTTTCAATTCAAGTATTTTAGTTGCATGTAAATAGCAGTTATTTATGGTAGTTGTTATTTGAATTGTATTTTAACTTCACATGAATGAAAGAAAGGACAAGAAAAATTATCTACAACAAACTGTAGTCTAATTCTCACCCTAAGAGGATTCTACTTGTGTTACAACTCTGACAGGACCTATCACTCTTCAACTAGTTTTAAGTCCATCTCTTGATGCAAAGCAACACAATAGATACGGTTTCTTCCATAAACAAATTCTCAAAGTGTTTTGGGGCCGAAAGAGACCGAAACAATTTTAACCCGAAACACACCCACACACATATATATATATATATATATTAAAATGTAAAATAATGCCAAATTAAAGAAGTGCATGTGCATAGATCCTCTCAACTAGATAATAGTGCACATTTTAATTTAATCATGCATCTTATGAAAGCAGAAGCACACAATATTACAAAAACAACTTGGTTTCTATATGCACACAACATTATAAAAACACCTTCCTCGGTTTCTATTTGACCATTTTACCTTTTAGCTTCTCTCTCTCTCTCAACAAAAAGGAAATTGCATTAAACCTTGCGTTTATTTAATCAGACTACACTGACGGCTTGTTTCAGTCTCAGACATCCTTGAAATCATAGTTTTCCAACTAAAATCATAAACAACTCTGAAAATCACATCCTAACCCATTGCTTGGTGTGAATGTAAATGTTATAGGCCTCGATAAATCTACTCGCACATTTTAGTAGTATAGCAATTCTCACATTTGTACAATTCGTACTTAAAGAGGGTATAATTATAATTCAAAATATTTATTAATTTTTCTCCCCCTAGTTTTCTCCTTTCCAAGCTAATATTTGATTCAACTCTCTCCCCAGCATCCAGTTGACAATGAAATAACAGGAGCACGCAAATTCCATCATATCAATTTCATTCAACATATCAAGAATGCAAAACAATTTCACATCTAAGTGCCATTTGATAATAGGACATTCTTTCACATTCATATGATATTTACTCATCATTTCAGAACTTCTGGCAGCCTCAATGTACAGCCATTCTATCATCTTCCAAGGTGAAAGAAATATAGAAATAAAGCATAACTTTCAAGTGATTCAGGGAATAAATATATCCCTATTCCTCTCTCACACGCACAAAAAGCACTTTGCAAGTGAAAGAATTTTTATCATCTTACAAAACTGATAAAGATAAAGAAAATGATAATGCAAAGCTTAAATTTTGTCAAAAAAAAAAGAAAAAGGAAGATAGGCACCAAAGCGTTGATAGGTAGATATCTCTATTTCTGTTTTCAGTATTTTAAACTACAGTATATCACTCGAGTAGCCAATACCATCTGTAAATTAACCAAAGAAATCTAGCCCACTGTTTTCCTCTACATTCATCACTGGAGCTTAAACTTACAATCCAACCCATAGATAATTGCCAAAAGACATATGCAACCCAGAAGGCATTGCTTTTCCTCTAATAACTGTACATATGCAGCTTATCAAAATTTCACAAAAAGAAACTACTATCACTAGTTCCTTTCATTATCACGAAGAAAATCCCAGTAATAATTTAGCATGTGATCAGTGGGCCTCACCCGCTCCCACTTCCCCGTACAAAATATTGCATATGCATCAGCTGCATATCTGGCCAATTCAAATATGAAAGAAAAGTAAAGAGTTTTTGTGAGTGTGAGATCTTTAGTGCATTAATAGGATCAACAGAATTTTGACAAAGACAGAAGAATAGCCAACTTACTTCCCAATACCATGAAGTTGAGTTACATGTGTCCAGCTCTCCCCCAAATACTCCTGAGAGAAGCGCTGTATCATCATTGCCCTTTTCTTTTGAAGACCTAGAGTTTGTATAATTTTTTCAATCTCCTCTGTGGCAACCTCAGTAGCAGTCTTCGCATCAGGGCATAGTGTGAAGAGGTCAGATATGACTCTTCTAGCCTACAATAAGGTGGTAATTCTTTTTAAGCATATATTAACTATATCTATGCCTAAATGAGAAGTTCATGAATATCCCTACTTTAAGTAGAGACTTCAACTCAATATTTGATGTTTTCTTAAACCATTAAAGGTAGGATTTTCAGCAGCTCAGATAGGTTTTTTGTTAAACCAAAATTTCAAGAACTAATAGGGCAGATTTTCCAATCTAAAAAAAAATAAATAAATAAAAGACTAGGAACCCTGGAAGTTTTAAGCAATCCATGCTGAACTAACAATCAATTTGTCCCATTCCATCCTGTTTTACAAAGTAGCATATAAATATATTTGTAACATTAATACTAAACAGAAAAATAAAATAAAGCATTATTGCACTGAAAGTCAACATGAGACTTACAAAATATTGTACAAGGATGCAGGTATTAGCACATGTCAGATGGTTAATAAATGGCATCATATTCTTATAATTGGTGGACAAGTCCAACATAAGCAGCCATCAGCTATTTTAACTCTCAGCCAATGCAAATTTAATGTGAGAAGCAGCAAGAGAATATGAAATTCCTTTCCAATAGCTTATGTGGGTGAGCAACCACACTTCCTCATCCCTGTATAGAGCCACCCCGCCCTAGAGCATTTAGTGGGATATTATTTCACAGGCATTGTGGGCACCAAAATTTTACCGTAAAAAGCTAGAGAATCGAGTGTTCATACAAATTTCCAATTGGGATAAACCTTATCTCCTTGTTCCCATATTAGAAAAAATTGGTTCCTATATAATAAAACTTAGCTTCCTCTTGAGGGGACTACCATCAAAGCTTCTGTGTTAAAAAGAAAATTACTCCACCTAGAATATAAGTTTGGTCAGCCACACTTTCAAGGGAGCCTCTCCTTCATCCCCATATCCACAATTTACACCGAATAAAAGATAAAAAAGGATGCAGTTAATAATTATAATTATAATTATTTCTTTATAACCTCTTTTTTCCCATAAATTAATGTTTTTTTGCATTTCTTCAAATGAACAAATTAACTCCTTCATCCCCAGTGGCCCTATAAGCCGGAATGGAGGGAGCTAAGGCTCAACTTTGTGAAAATTGCTGAACTTAAATTTTTTTTTTCTCATAATTTTCGACCTAGTTCAGACACACTACAGTTTTTGTGATCACTCTCACCTCAGAAAAGTCACTCAAACCATTAAAATACATGATCTCTTCCATTCCCCTTGCAGTTCTAAAACAATCTAGTCCTTAGGTAACAAAAGGCCAAAACTCATCATTTATCAATTGAATTCAAAGATTTTTCAAAGGAACCCACTATTCTTTCTCCTCGGTCTCCAATCTCAATCTTGTTTATGCTATTTCTGATGTCATTCTATAAATCACACTCTTTATTTGATTGAAAGAAGCTATAATTTGATACTTGCTTTCAATTAAATTTGAAGTATTTTCAAGTATGAATATTTAAAAAAAATTGGATTACAGGCAATTTGATGGATGAATGCACATGAGACAAAGATGTAAGAAAATGAAACTACTAATAATATATATATATATATATATGAAGAAAATGTTTCAAAAATGAATGAAAAAAATACCCCAACTGAATGAAATTCCTAGTTCAGTCCCTGACAATATATAAGGTGATAATGATGCTAATTAATTAAAGAATACCAAATCAATTACATAGAGAGTGAGCCTTAGCATTCTCACAGTGAGTAGGTAATGAGATAGATAGGATACCTGCAAGCCAGTAGTTCTGTTGAGAAGCATACAAATAACCAAAACCCTCCAAGGATCGTGGGCGTGATCCTCTTGGAGAAGAGGAGCATTAGACCGCGGTGGCACCCATGTGTTTTCTGGACTTCTTCTTTTGTAGGCCTCATCTAGCTTCTCCGAAGCAGAAAGACCACTTTCCTTAACCGTCTTCTTCTTGTTATTGTTGGCAATTTGTTCTTCACCATTCGATGATGATGATGCCTTCTTTTGGAAGTAAGGGGAGAGCTTCAATGATTTTCTTGTTGTCGTTGTACAGGTACTAGTACATAGTGATTGTTGAAAGTAAGGGGAAACCTTTCTTTCTTGTACATCGGGTATTGGCATTGCTGCTGCATTTTTCTCATCCTTTACAATCTGTTGCTTAGCATTTTTCAAATTTCTTCTAAGAACAGCATATCTAGTCCTGTACCCAGCTTTAGAAAGCACTTTATCGATTATGGTAACAATTTTACTCTTCTTCTTTTCTTTGTCTTCCTCAGACGACTTCGATATGGAACCGTCATCTTCAGATTTTTTGGCAAAATACGGAGAGCATTTCACTTCTCCTTCGCTTTCTCTGTGTTTCTTTCTTTTCTTCTTCCGGGGCGCTTCCTCATTCACAGAAATCGAAGATTTTATCCCAAAATACGGAGAACATTTCACTTCTCCTCCTTGGCAGCTGCTACTTTTATTTCTCTTCCTCTTTTTCTTCTGCGCTTCCTCTTTATCAATTACTAATTCATCTTCCGCTGCTTCAACTTTCTTTTTTTTATTTGTCTTTTTCTTTTTTCGCAAATCTTGCGAGGCCTCTACTTCTACTTCTACTTCTATCTCTTCCTCTTCCTCTTTCATTTCCAGATTCTTTTAGAGAACAAGAAAAAATAATCAACGCCGATTACAAGACTAAACCCTTTTTGTTTTCTTAGAACCAAGAACGAACCTATTCTGCTGCATTTTATGGATACACGGCCTTTTTTCAATCGTTGGATCTCTTGTAACAGAATCCAATCGTTGAAAATATGACTTTTAAAAAAACAAGAGAAAGAAAAGGATATCTGCGCTCAGTGTTTTAAAAATGCTGTTAATTTTAATTAGAAAAAAAAAAGGGTATAAACTCAAATCTAAAATTAGAAAAGAAAATTAACGGGAAAAAGAATTAAAATAAAATAAAATAATTTGAATAAGAAAAAGAATAAAAATAAAAATTTAATCTAATCTCACTTTTGAATTTTAAAAAAATCATCATTGACAAATATTAAATACTGTCACTCACAAGTAAGAGAATTTGTTTTGTAATACAATACATTTTTATTAAAATAATATTAAAAAAAAACAAAAACATAAAATGATGAAATTCTAACCACTGTCTGTCGCCATTAATCATTGTTGGTCAATTATTTTTGAGCCGATCAATATTTTGATAATAATTGATATTAGTGGGCGATGACTAGCGTTGGATGGTAGTTAGAATTTTATTGTTTTGTATTTTTTATTTTGACATTATTTCTTCAAAATTTATTGTAGCACAATTATGAATGCTCTTATTTACCGTGTAGATGATGAAGGTTTAAACTGTCAATGGTGTTTTAAAAATTATTAACATATAATTTTAATAAAAATATATTAATAAATTTATAAATAAAAATAATGTTAAAATAGCTTAAACAATTATAGTGTGTGGCCTTTAACTATAAGGTCGGACGTTCATACCATCTTGTTAGTGTTTAATTAAATTTTAATTTTTTTAATTAAAATAAGAGTATAATCGTACTGTTATCATTTGTACTCCTTTTTTTTATTAAAATAAATATACATTATTACTTAACAAGAGTCTTGACAAAATTTTTAAAAGAAATTAAAATTTGTATGTCCCTTTACCAAAATTTTAGGATCCAAATATCATTTTTCCTTAAAAAGTAGTCTTAATTTATTTGTAATGCTTGAATTATTATTATTATTATTATTATTATTATTATTATTATTATTATTGCAATTTTTTTGTACTAATAATTATAAATCATTAAATAAACAAATGTTTAAAAAATCTTCTTAAAAAATAAATGCCGGGTTGTTGACTATGGTTAAAAAAATAATTAAAAAACTCTAAAATTTAGCCAAAAGAATATCTAAACATCTTGGTTTCAAAATTTTAAATATTTATTTTATTTCTTAAAAATTACTATTATACCTTTTCACTAGAGTCTAAAGTAAAAATTAAATTTATATTTTAAGTCAAGCATATCTATGACTCATGGAACAATAAAAATCACATGATATATACTATAATCAATCAAATATAAAATAAATATAATTCTATTTTTATATTTGATATAAATCTAATATATTTTATTTTAAAATAAATTAAAAGGTTATATTAAGATATATATATATATATATATATGGAATATTATTTTATTCATATATTACAATTTATTTGCACATTTATAAAATAGTATCAAAATAATTATTAATATTAAGGTAAAAGACTAACAAAAAGTCTATTGGATGATAGCCCACCTTATAATAAAATGGGACATGGACTACACCAATAGACCCCAAATGTTTAGATCTACTTAATGGTTTAGAATTGTCAGATCAGTAGAATAGTTGTATGCGCCCACAACAATAACAGAACTTCACTGCTAAAGAGTAAAGAGCGAAGAGTTAAGGTGTGGAGCTACCTTCATTAGAATCCTTGTTAATAGATCTATTGGACAAGTAGCACCACAATTTATTGTCATCGTTGTGGACGCTATATACATAATTGTTCTGTCTATCTATTGATAATTTTGAATTTAATATTGCATAGATCTAAATATTTTGAGTTCAATGATATAATCTATGAAAGTGGCGGCAACAATGTTGGTCACTCATCGACAATTGTGAATATGATCATTTATATATAATTTATTTAAATAAAAAATTTATATATTTTAACATGTGTTTTCACTAAGTCAATTTTACCATAATTATGTTTATCCAAATCAGTAAAAATTATTATCATTATTAGCCTATTATATAATAAGTTGACTAGTCCGTTCCACTTAGACCAGACTAGTAGATTAAAATTAAAAATTAGGTCCAAACCATATTTTAAAGTCTAAAGGTTTGTTGGACAATCTAAATAACAAGGGAGCCAATGTCAAGTAAAGATATGACTTAATCCGTTTCTTTATAGAGCCCAAAAACAAATAGAAAAAAGATTGATAAAGTTGAAATGATTAAAATTATTATTTTATTATAATTAAATTTTTTGTTATTACTGTTCTGCACATTCAAAGAGTATTTGCATGAAGAGAGAAAAACTCTACTAATTTGATTGCACATTATGATTAATAAAAATCAATTGAAATATAAATTGATCACATTATAATTGTTTTATTCAAAGTCTAAGTGTGATTTGGACTGTAGCACTATAAATAAGCATGATTAATAAGTCATTAATTCATTGAAATAGAATATTTAATTATAGAGTTCCAAATTATTGAATATTAGAGGGAAATCACATAAAAAACATAATCTTTTGTTTGAAGACTCTCACATACAACACTCATTTCTTGAGTAATTATTAATTTTAGTGTCAAAATATTTTTTTTTATGCAAGAGGATGGTGCTTTTCTAATATTGAAATACACTTCGAGGAGAGAAGTGTAATTTCTATGAAATTTTAAATATTGAAACTTTTAATGATGCCGACTGTGAAAAAATAAGACAAAAAGCACATTCTTTTACGTTTAAGATATTTATAAAACCATCATGCCAACACATCAATTCACAATTTATAGAGATGAAAACTAACCAAGGGGGAAATTTACCCCTTCCAACATAGACAAAATCAGAGAAAATGCCTTTTTTGACGTGTCAAGAATCCTGATAGATATCCTGAAGGAACTGAAAGAGTACAGGAAGAAGAATGTAGAGATAAGAAGCCATTTTGAGGCGTTAAAAGTGAACAAAAGCCTCAATGATGACCTCGAAGAGCTTCCACCTCAAGAAATAATAATGGGGAACCATCAACAACTACACGATAGCATAGGAATGAGAGAATTTGTAGAGCAACCTGAAAAGGCGGAAGTAGTAGCGTTGGAAATTTGATTAAGCAACAAACAAGAGTTTAAAGCTATGATCCTGAAAAAAGTAAGGGAACTTTATGAAAGGAGTACTAAAGTGGGAAGCATGGAAGACACAGTTTCTTTGGCAAGGAAAGTAAATCAAGATTGGTTTACGAAAGAAATTAGAAGAGTAAAGAGACAAAAAAAAGTTCACATTGCCTAGCTTTTCCCTTTATGACAAAATAGAAGACCTCGAGGAACACATCTTCTACTTTAACGCATAAATGATAATGCACTATAATGATGATGCCTTAGAATGCATAACTTTTCCTTCTAACTTAAAAGGTCTTGCCTAGAGCTAGTTCCATTGATTAAAGAGAACTATATCTCTTCATTGGAAGAACATACAGCAACATTTATTGCACAGTACATATATAATAGAAAGAAGAGAAAAACCACTTTAGATATATTTTTACTAAGACAAGCAAAAAACGAATTGATCAGGAGCTTCTTAAATCGATTCAAAAATGAATTAAGTGAAATATGGCACTATAATTCAGAATTAGTAGCCATATTGAAAGGTAGTGACAACATCCACTGCATTCAAAATAATTTTACATCTTTTGAATTGGTGAACTAGAAGTCTGAATAATGGATTCTCAAATAGCAAGACACAACCTTAGTAACAAGAGAAGTGCCTATAATAACCACCTAAAGGCAAGATCTGCCTTCCTATAAAGGATTCAGAAAAAAAAAATCCTCCAATATAGAGGAGCAACTAGAAGATAAGTAGTAAAGGTTTTTTGAACCCTGATCCCAATCAACATGCTGGTAGAAAACATCTGGCTGAAGTATAAAGATTCAGGGTTATTCAAAACAGTGAGACCATCTTTGGTTTTAGGGCATCTAAAATATATGAACAAATAATATCCCTTCCATAATAAAAATAGGCATAATACACCTATGTGCCGACAATTAAGAAGGCAGAAACATGCTCTGATGAGGAACATATTCTTTTAAGAGTATCAATTAGTAGTGGAACCAAGGAAAGCTACCATTAACAAACCACCAAAGAACCCTAAGGTTGTTACACGAGAAGTTACGGAAGCAGAAGACATAATTGCTAATGTGAGTGATTTTAAACCTATGGTGCAAGTATATGGATTTGTGTCTATCATTCAAATATAGCATACATATCACATATATACATGCACAATGGATGAGCGAAATACAAATTACTCAATGATAAATACAAATAAACATTACATGTTATCTCATAAATATAAAATACATTAAGATTGAGAAATAGTATCTTGTCAAGCCTTTGGTATTTGGTCAAATCAGAGTACCCGCCTTTGAAGTAACTCGTTTACAATTCTAGTTCCTTAACACGGTGAGCTTGGAGAAGTTAGAATAACAGCTTTTCCAACAAATGATTCAACTCTTGAATCCTTATTTCTACTTTGTAGTATGGGTGACCAAAAAAATAAAAGAGGAAAAATAGAAGAGTTGTGTTTTTGTGCTCTTAACACTTGAGAGAATTTTCTAACACTTAGCAAAATTCACTTTTCTCACATCCTTTAACCCCTTACACGAATTTTTAATAATTAATTGAGCAATTAATTGCTCTTTTATTTGTTTATTATTTTCTATCATTTTCTCACCTAATGGCATCCATTATGTTTACCATTAGTGTTTTACTTATTATTATTTTTCATTTTCTCACTTAATAGTATCCATTATGTTTGCCATTAGTTTTTATTTATTATTATTTACAATAAACCAAATGAAAACAAAACAAAATGAAAAATCATTTAAATGAACTTGGTCTTAATCTAGGCCAAATAAGAAAACATTTTTTCATTATTAAAAAATATCTTAAGACCTACTATTAACAAATGTCACACATTTAAATAAATCATTTAATCATATTAAATCATGGTAGAAACACATGCCAATTTAAATAAAAAAATTAATTGTTTGATTTTAATTTAAATAATAATATCATATATTATTATTATTATTTTATTCAATAAACATTTTAATGAATAAAATAATGATATTATTTGTAAAACAATTATGGTCATTTTGGTAATTTTTAAATCAAACAATAATTAGCCCACATGTGCCATGTGTCAAAATCTCATTGGTCAACAACTAATTGTTAACTAATTGATGTATTTAACTCTTAAGTCTTGATACGTGCACGACCGGAGGAAAACCGAAGTAAATATCCGATCTGTTGGAATTTTCTAGATCGAACTATTCAATCCGGTACGCTGTCTCAGTGCACAATGAGTACACTTCATATTGCGAGACTCTCTAGGTCCACTCCTGATTTTTCAAATAGAACTATTCTGTGATTCCGAGATTGATGCCCCACGCACACGTCACGATATTATAAATCAGTGCAGTAAACCATACAAGTTGAGGTCATAGCGCATACATATAATTCTTCCGCCAATCATATCCTGGAAGAGCAGGGATATAGATCATTACTGTCAAATTCCTATGTGCTCATCCGTGAACTTATCTCCAGACACGTATCTTAATAAACAATATATGCAAACATTTTACAATATTGTTTAACCCTGTAGGAAACTCTTTTCTTGGGTTTATTGCTTACGACCATAAGACTTTCTAAGATACAGTCTTTGAGTATCTAGATATATATAACTCATCCATATGAGCTGATGGATTTTATATCTGTATACACCGAACTCCATAAGCATCAGACCATACCCAGCGACACCCAGTGATCACACCGTGAAAGGTCTGTGACATGCGTGGAACCAAAGTATGATGGATTATTTACAAGCCCACTGTGGTACTCAGGTCAAAGGATCATGTATACTACTTAACTCGAAAGGACATTTTATTGATGGCTTCATAGGATGTCTATTGGAGTCCTCGTTGAGTCTGTTCAGTATTCAGTCCTCATTGAACACCTATACGTTATACGAACTTCTAGTGAGCCCATGGTCAGCTAAGAACAACCATTTAGACCATCTAAGTATAGTATACACTGGTCTATGTAAAAGAATTCCACCGTCAGACCTGTATCGGTGAATTAAGATCATGAACATATAATTTGATAATAGACTTGCATAATAACATTTCTTAGCACCTATTGCAACTCTTGCAACTATATTATTACTAATGTATTCTCAGGTCTTTGTACCGTCACAGACAAGATTCTAACACTTAGAGTTCACTGATTAATATAACACGCTAACCCTTTAACATTTATAGTTTTTAGTGATGTTAACTCTTAGCATTTATCTAAACTTCTTTAGACCAAATCTGAACCCTTTTAGATCATATAATGTCTGTAGCGTCACAAGCATTGAACCGTTTAATAATAATAATTAGCGATTTAACAAATAATGAATTGGATAAATATTATAAAATAAAATATTCATACAACAATAGAATGGCACGTGAGCACAAATCCCAATAGTTAAAGCACTAGACACCATCCATAGATCCTTATATGATTCCTTGTACACAGACAACGACACTAAAGCACTCCATGTCATAGTATTAGCAACCCAAGCAGCTGTTAACTAACACTTTATAGACGTTTTACACGGAAGGTCCACAGAGAAAGAGAGGAGAGATGAGTGTAGAAGAAACTTAACCTTCTATCATTATGTCTATTGAACACTGAGAGAAATCTCCTTCTTTAGACAAGATCTTACAGATATCATGTTACCACACCTAGCCCCGCTGGTCAATACCTTTAACATAACAAGGAATATTATTCAACGAGTTGATGGAGGGAGTAGCTTAAACATCTTATTTTGGAAATATTCAGAAGGATGCGACTCTAAAAAAAAGACATTGACATATACAAAATAGAACTAATTGTGTTTGAAGGATCCAAAGTAAAGTAAAAGGGTTCATAACCTTACTCATTATAGCGGTATAGAAGGTTTTATATATTGATTACTTGATAGTAGACACTACTTCCATATACAATGCAGTCCCTGAAAGATTTTGAATACATTACCTGAAAGTTGTACCTTTCACCATACACTAAGTGATAAGATGCATCTCAACTAATGGAAGAAAAATGGTGGACATTAAAGCGAAAAAATCAAAGCAAGGTAGTGTTATGCCAATTCACTAAAACCACTGGAAAAAAAAAGGAAGCTAATAAGCCCACCCTAAACAACTGAAGAGAAACTTCCTAAAAACACAAGGGAAGGAAACGTGAACAAAGTGGATACCCCGCTCTAAAAATTGAGGGTTTCACAGATCAAATAGCAATTATAAAATGCCTTGCCGAAGGCATTACATTGGAAAGAGGAAAGAATAGAAGAATACTCCCCTTCATACACAAAGAGATAGAATATGACACTTAACCCTTTGGCACCATATAAGAAAATACGAGTAAGTGCCATGTTGAACAATAAACAAAGAGAAACTATTGTCAAGCTCTTGCAGTAGAATCTAGATGTCTTTGCTTAGTCATATAAAGACATGCCTGGAATTACCCCTAAGATAATATTGCACAAGCTCAGCATCAAAGAAGATTTTCAACCCATCAAATAAAGACAGGGAAGATTTGTATCAGAAAGAAATAGAACCATTAGCAAGAAAGTTGATAGATTGATAGAAGTAGGTTTCTTTATGTACGTTAATTACCCTGAATGGCTAACAAATGTTGTGGTTGTACCAAAAAAGAATAAAAAATAGAGAGTCTATGTAAATAATAATGACCTAAATGAAGCCATTCCTAATGATTCGTTCCCTTTCTGAAAATTTACCAGATGGTAGACGCAACTATAGGATATGAAAGACTATTATTCCTGAATGCTTACAGCGGCTACAACCAAATAAAATAGGTGTGAAAGATGAAGAGAAAACTAACTTTGTTACTGAGAAATATAGCTTTTGCTATAAAGTGATGTCATTTAGATTAAAAAATGCTAGAACTTTCTTCCAACATTTAGTAGCTAAAGTCTTCAAAAAACTTATAGGAAAAACTATTGAAGCCTATATAGACAACATAGAGTCAAAAGTAAGAAGGCTTTAGACCAGACCTATAAAAAGTATTTAACGTGCTACAAAAGTATCAAATATGCCTAAACCAAGCAAAGTGTTTATTCTAGATATCATCAGGAACTTTCTTGGGATATGTAATAGGAGTAAGAGGAGTAGAGACTGATTCAATATAAGTCAAAGCACTCAAAAACACCACGATCCCTTGAACAATAAAAGAAGTTCAAATACTAACATGAAGAATCGTTGCACTCCGAATCATCTCCACAATGTTTGACAGATGCAGACTTTTTTCAGGTAATCAAGAAGAAGAATGGACACCTATAGGGATCAAAATAGACTGAGGCTTTACAAAATTTAAAGGAGTATTTGGCAAAGTCTCTCATCTTGCCTCCTCCAGCTTCATAAGGGATATCATACCTATACCTAGTAGTATCCAAAGTATCAATGAGCATTGTTCTATTTTGAAAAGAAAAAAGGTAACAACACCAAGTATTTTACACTTGTAAAATACTGTTTGATCCTGAAATTAGATACACGGTAGCAAAGAAGCTAGTCCAAGCTAAAAACAAGCTCAAACATTACTTTAAGGCTCATTCGATCATAGTTTTTACTTCATACTCCTTAAAATAAATATTAACAAGGCCAAATACAACTGGAAGAGCAACCAAAATGGTGCTAGAACTTATCCATCTAGACATATAGTACAAACCCAAGACTACCATCAAAGGCCAAGTACTAGCCGACTTCCTCATTAAGTGCAAACTATAAATAGAATATGAAACACTAGCTACGAAACCAACGAGAATCATGAAACCATGGCTCATTCATATAGATAAATCCTTAAACTAGAAAGGAGCACACATCAAAATTAAAATTATAAGTCCAAAAAGACTTATCCTAGAACACGCAGCTAAATTACCACAAGCAACATCTAATAATGAAGTAGAGTATGAAGCATTAATGGGAAAATTGACCATAATACATCAATTAATGATTAGAAGGCTACAAATATACACCAATTCAATGTTAGTCACTTCTTAGTGAAATAGTGACTACTCAGCAAAAGAAGATAAGATGAAGAGTTATATACAACAAGCAAAAGAAATAGCCCAAAACCAAAAGAAGTCACCATTAACCAAATACTTATGAGCCAGAATAAAGAAGTAGATCGATTAGCCAAAGAAGCAGTAGACACAAAAATAATCAAATTGGTCTTGCGCATAACTAAAGAAATAACCATAACAGAGGAAAGGACAACAACGAACCTTTTGGAAATAGGATGAAAAAAAAATCACTCCATAAAACTAGATAGCCTACATAAAGTATCGAAAGATGGAAAGCTTTCAAATGATAGTAAAGAAGGTTGGAAGCTAAAAAGTAAAGTAGGAATATTCGCCCTCTAATTGATGCTGTACTAGCTGAGCAAAAGCTCATGCTATCGTATCAAGTAATATATGATTTTAGATCCAAATATCGATCCACATGGACCATGCGATCCAATTCTATAAATCAAGTACTAAAATTGACCTACTTAACATCTATTCATAAAATAATAATCTAAAATTTAATCCACTAATCCAACTCTATTAATTAAACTAAACAAAGGTAAATGATAGAATTCACAAATAAAGATAATCTAGGGTTTTGACCCGTCCCCTAGTATTTCATTGAATTTATTAACTTCTTAATTAACCTCTTAATGCCAATTATTGTCTTAGACGCTAATCTCATCACAAGCCTTTGTCAATGGTCGAGTGACTATATTACGCATTCTAACAATCACCTATATGTTTATGGTAATCAAATCATAATGTAATTCATTAAGATCAAGTCTAAATTGTACCATACATGCCACCTAGGTATATGTCTATCCTGGATGGAACTCATAGTTGTTAGCCTATGATTATACATCAAATATCCTAGGCTAGCTAAACACATGAATCCATCTGTCGAGTTCATCATAGTTCTTTGATCATTTAGAATATTGATCTGGTATAATGAAAGCATTAAACTTAAGATAGAATAAATCAATCATTGTATTCAGATCATAAACTAAGAATTAATAAAATCCAAATTTATACTAGGTTTACATAATCTAACCCTAGATGAACAATTTAGCCTATCACAAAACCAAAAGTATCCAACTAATTCATAAAGATCAACAAGAACAAGAATATAATAATAAAGTAAGAGTAGAAAAACTAATCAAAGTGACTCCTTGATGTGCTTCTCTCTCTTCTTTGACTTGAAGTTTGAATCTTAATCTTAGTTCTTCAATCTTTGGCTTTAATCTTTGATTTTATGTTATGAAATCTTTTTCTAAGTTTTTGCCTCTCTAAAGTCTCCGATTTTGCTCTTAAAAGAATGCTTTTATAGCTATAAGAAACCCTAGGGGCGAGAGCCTTTGAATCTAAGTCAAAATATAAGAGTTGAGCGAGAATTTTATACGTCGCATTGGTGCTGCAACGCTAGAGGCTTGATGCCGCGGCACTAAGACCTAGAAACATGACTTTGGGGAGCATTATTGAGTATCGCGATGCTGGGTTATGGGTTCCCTAGTGCCCAACTACTGACCTAGGCCCTACGGTGCCCAACCCAGGTTCATTTGCTCTTATATTTTGAGCGTAACTTATTTATTTTATGTTCGATTCACCTCCCGTTTATTCCTATACATCATATATTCTATCGTACATCTATTTATAATAAAGAAAACACAATTAAATAGGCAAATATTCATGATTTGAATTAAAATATAAAAATTAGGTACAAATCATAGTAGTGCTTTTATGCCCCTATCATCCTCCATAAAGAGACACTATACAGATGAGCATTTTCGAGTGTATACCTCAGATGCATGCATAAAGAAGAATGATACAAGATTCTAAAAAAAGTACATGAAGGAAATTGTGAAAACCACTTCGGCAGATGGACACTTATGCATAAGATATTGAGACAGGGATATTACTAGCCTACTCTGAGAAACGAACCTCTACTATATATAAAGAAATGTAAAAGGTCATAGAAACATGCCCTACTTATGCACCTTCTTATTGATAGCTTGCACACAGTTTCTAGCCTTATGGCCTTTCATCCAATAAGGGATGGACATCATAGGACCATTACCTCCGGTAGTAGGAGGAAAAAGATTTATGTTTTAGCCACTAATTACTTCGCCAAATTAGTGAAAATAGAAGCTTACAACAACATTACTGGATCAAAGGTAAAGAAGTTCATTTGGGTTAATATCATAACAAAATTAGAAATGTCACAGGTACTAGTCTCCGATAATAGAAAGTAGTTCATTAGTCATATAGTAACTACTTTCTACAACATAGACAAAATAAGGCAAAAGTTTTCCTCCAAAAGCTACCCACCAGGGAATGGACAAGCAGAAATCACAAACAAAACCATCTTTACCTTCATGAAAAAGAGACTTGAACGCAAGAAAAAAATATGGCTAGAAGAACTACTAGGTGTCCTTTAGGCCTACAGAATGATAGAAAATAGATCAACGGGAAGCTCGCCCTATGCTTTAGTATATGGAATAGAGGTAGTCTTGCCAATGAAGGCATTTCTCTCGACACTTAGAACAAGGATAGTAGACCTTAGTTAAATGACAAATCTATGACTCTTGCAAAAGATTTAGCAGATGAAGCACGAGATATAGCAGTGATCCACACAACATTATACAAGAAAAGAATGAAAAAATAGAACGGATGCAAGATTAGAAAGTGAGCATTAATGAATGAGATTTAGTATTAAGAAAAGCACTAGACATAAAGAAAGAAAAAATGCAGGAAAAATTGGTGAAACTTGAGAATAACCATAAAACATTCTAAAGAAGCTAAACCGAGGAGCATATCTAGTGTAAACCATGGAAAAAGAGGACATACCTACCCCATGGAATATATCAAAACTGAAAAGGTTCTATGTGTAAGACATTGTCTAATTATTTTTTTCTTTTCAAGTAACTAAATTCATATATATTTTTTTTCAGTAAAGAGATTATTATTTGTAATTTTCTAATCATGATACTAACAATAGAAAACTAAAATTGAAAACTAAAAATTCAGAAGAATAAGAGGCATAATTCTTATATTCCTTTAAAATAGAAATATAAGGATAAGAGGATAGAAGTTCCTAGGAACCTTCCTCTCAAACCTCGGAAGAATAAGAGGCATAGTTCCTATCTTCCTTAAAAATAGGAAAAAAAGGATAAAAGGGTAAGGAGTTCCCAAGCACATTCCTTTCGAACCTTAGAATTGGTATTAAAATTAAAAGAAAATAGCCAAGAGGACAAAGGCTTCCACCACCTTCCTATTGTCCATTAGAAATAATAAATGTTAGTTAATTTAATATGTATATTTGTTATTTATTAATAATTATTTTAATTATATTTTTTGTATGCCTTTACAAGAAAAATAACATCTCCAAACGATATAAAATTACCAGAGAATGAATTCTTTCATATATCAATTACGTATTATTCAAATATGTGAGCCCTAAATGTTATAAGAGGAAAATAATGCCTAATCAAAATAAGTTGTTTAGGTAGACTTGTATGGAGTTTTTTTTTGGATATATTCAATATTTCTTTCTCTGGTATTTTAGTTCATGAAATATTATTATATGATCTATAGAAATCTAATTTATATAAAGAGATGTGGTTTCATATTGGCAAAAAGCACATCTGATTCACTCGAAAGAAGTTTGTATTGATTACTGAGATGAAGATAAGAGATTACCCCCTGCCCAAGAGCTAAAGAGAAAATTGGGTAATGACTTCTAGGAGAAGTTATTTTTGGGTTGAAAGAAGTTGACTTACAAGTTTGTTGATACTTGGTATGAATCTCTTAGACTTAGAGAAATTCGACGATGAAGACGCAGTGAAGTTGAGTTTATTCTATTTTGTTTATCATATTTTAATCTTGTGTGATGATCATATAGGAATTCAAAATTTTTTTTGAAGTATTGTGGATAACCTTGATGAGTTCAATAAGTATTCATAGGGCAACATTGCATGGAGCTTCATGACTCACTCAATATTCTTAAAGTTGACCAAAACAAGATTAGACCCTACGAAGAGTAGGATGGAGAAGTATAATGCTTATAAATTTATGTACGTGTTCCAGGTGCATAATAATTTTGTTGTATTCAATAATTTGATCTTAATTATTTATTTATTTATTTTATTTATAGTAAACTAATGTTTTAAAATTATTTTAGGAATAGATTTACGAGGCCATTGCAATCTAGAGTGAGGTTTTTAGTTTTCACTATGGTGACCATTTCCCTCGTATTTTGAATTGGAGGGGTAGAGGAACTATAACGTACATGGACATTAAGGAGATAATTTGAAGATGGGTTTGGTATATTTTTAATCATTTCACATTTAATTATTAATTCTAGTTCCATAATATATGTAACCTAATTTCAAATTTATAGGTTTTTTCAGTACATCATAAATTAGTACCAAAAGATCATGAGAATGAGGAGGAGACTATCTGATTAAATAGACATTTCAAATTCCAATCGAGAGCTATGTAGGGGATATACTACATATGTATAATTCTATATAGAGCAAGAGCCAGATGGGCTTTATCCATTAAGTGCTAGCATATTAATAGCCTAGTGAAGTTCATCTTTGCTAGCAAATAACTTCCCTACAAATACATCTATAATTTCACTACATGATATCTTATTAGATATGCCTAAGTTCGATGGTGGTATTAGAGGAATAAATGTAAAGGGGTTTTCAGCTTTACAATCATCTTCTCTTCTATCTTCAATATAAAGATAGATTGTTGAAACATAACAACGTCTGTCTTTAAGTAAATTATCCAAATTGACACATTCTTCCATATTATCGATATTTTTAATACCATCTACATCCCTATATGGTCCATTATTGTAGTGCGTATAAGTAGGATCTTTGTTGAGCCTTATAAGGAAAAAATAATGATGATGATCCATTGTGCTTATGGAAACCACAACCGTTTGTATTGTTGAGGTTATGTGGCTTACTTAATTGCTACTGCGTGCTGATATAAAATAAATATGATTGGGTTATGGGTTCTAAATGGGGGGCTATGCATCCTCTTCACACATGGGAACTCTAGGATCCATTGTTACACATAGAAGACAGAATGATCTTTTATTTACCCCCAAAAAGGTATCAAACATCGTTCTCATTTCTAATCTCATTCAATCTCAATTTATACCTTATTGTTTCAATTTTAATTTTTAGAGTTACCTTATGCTCCACATTATCAATTTCAATGGCACAACTTAAAAGATCTTCATATTTAACATCCTTTGGAATCTAAATAATGAAGTTACTATAGTCAATATAATTATCTTCTCTGTCACTAGATCTCTCCCACCTTTCCTTGAAATGAACAACAACCGATTCATACATCATGAGATCTAAAATAAAAAAATAATCATTCAAATTATTCAGAAAACATAATTCTGGAAAAGTGCGTGAAATTGTAAAGTGTAAGGTTGGACAAGAGATGTGAGAGGTGCCCAAATGGGTGCGTCATTTGTCCAATTTGCACTGTGTTGCATCAGATTGCTTTGCATGACACATGTATTGTACAAAGCATTTCATGCCCCATATTCATGCCACGTGAAAGTGTTGCCGCACGAATGTGCCGCTTAAAGCAACTCGCAGGAAATTTTCACAAATTTTTCTCTCTTATCACCTTATTTCTCTCCCATTCACCTCATTTTTCTCAAAAACTTCACCACAATGTACCCAAATTATATTTTGATGCATACATTTCAAAATAAGTATAACTTCAATCAAATCTATCATTTCAACTTATATATATATGATAAAATATAGAATATTCGATTATGAAAATATATCTTACCTTTGTAAATATTTTACAACTTCAAATCTTTATATTCTGAATGTTAAATATGTTTTTGAAGATGAATTTGCTCCAATCAAGTTCGGTTTTGTGTTTATGGCGTTCAAATATTTTTTCACTATTTTATATATACGAGTGTAAATATATCCATTTAACATTCGTTTGGCTAATAAAGATTAGACTCTTACTTTATGGTTAAAAAAATTGATTAAAATAATGGACTAATTCTTAAAAATTTCAAAAACATTAAAGCTTTATATAAAACTGAACTTAGAAGCTTGTTACATTACTTTCTATAAATAAAAAAAAAAGTGGGTGCAAATAAATGGGTTTCTAAATCAAGTAGAACAATATCGTGCCACATTAATGGTTAAAAAATATTTTTAGATGGAAGGCATTGATTTTAATGAAAGATTCTCACTAATTGTCAAATTAACCACCATTCAAGTAGTTTTGGCTATAAGGGCTCTATTCAACATGCATCTAGAATAATTAGATAGGAAAATTGCATTTTTTTCATGAAAAACTAGAAGAAGAATTGTAAATTAAAAAAAGAACTTGTTATGCAGGTTAATCAAATCTTTTTATAATTTAAAATAGACACCAAGTTGTTGGTACAAGAGATTCCATTTCTTCAAAGCTAGCCTTGGGTACAACAAACTCAAGTTCATACCACTATACATATTTTTAAAAGTTGGAAGATGACAACTTTAATTTATTAGTGTTGTATGTCAATAACATACTAATAATAAAGCCTAATAAAGATGTGATCAAAGAGCTAATAATTGGCTAGATACAAAGAATCTAGGACTAATAATAAGATTTTAGAGACGCAAACTCACTGAGACTGAAAAGATAAGAAAATTTGGCTATCTTAAAATAATTACTTGAAGGAAGTTTTGTAGCACTTCAATGCATGGCTATAAGATAATTTCAATCACACTTTCTGTCAACTATAAATTATCCTCAAAGAAAATGTTGCTAAGGATAGTACCCTAATGTACTTGTACTATTTTATAAAATAAATAAAGTTAAAATTTTATACTTGAAAAGTGTTCATAATGTTATGACGTAAATATCATAAAATCTCAGGTTTATTTATGTGACCATAATCTTAGTAAATAATTGTTATATACAAGAGGATTAAGTTTATGAATAATAACTAAAAAAGGTTCGTAATAAATTAATAATAGTTTGAGATCTTTAATTAAATATACTAGTGTGGTCCATAGACATTGATAATGTGGTGATTTTATCTAGATCACTAATTTAGTGATGGTTGAGGCACTTTATAAAATATGATAAAGTAAGACTAAGCTAGATGTAATTTGAATTTTCATGAAAAACACCATTGTTAATTAGAATTCAAATAACGATAACTGGTGATCATATACAAATCAACCTTAATTTGAGTGATCATAAACTTCTATTTATGTCACTGTATCATTTGAAATACTCGTAGTAGTTTATCTAAAGAACAGACTAAAAGCTTGTGTTTTGGTGGCACAATGAGATAAACAGCTAGAAATGTGACTTATAGATATAGAATCCGTTCCTTTCTAATAGAAGTTAGAAAGATGGTTCCCAAAAGTGTTGGTTTTAGAAATGAACAGTTAGAGTACTCAATTAATAAGTTTGAAAATTACCTATTCACTAGTAAATTAATGGTATTTAAGAATAAAGAAGTAATTAGAGGGGTAAAATAATAATTTAACCTAACTCTAATTATGAACCATCTATGAAAGGTTGAATTGCATGTAGTGATTAAATCAATGGATTGCTCTAAGTTTTCTAAGTAAATTATATTTATAATTTCAAGAGTGTAATTCCATATTTTTAGTAAAATAATGCTAGAAATAATAAATTATATTAATTAATTAAAGAGTTTAATTAATTGTCAAAATTTTATTAGAGCTTGAAATTATAGATTAGTAAGTCCTTAATACCACCTCTTAGTTTATTACAGTGAACAATTAAAAATATTTAATTTTATTACACAATTATTGTGTCCAGAAATAGTTTTTAAAATACGTATATTTTATATTTGGATATAATTAATTAATTGAGAAATTAAATAGATAAAAACTCAAGTATAATTTATAAAATAACCAAAGAGATTTTTTGGATAATTTTTGAAATTATCTAAAAAGATTTTTTCTCTCTTTGCAGCAAGGAAACACATCTAACACAGAGGAATTCCTTTGTGTTAAAAGTGTATCTCTCCTTAAAAGAGGAGAGATTTTTTCCTCTTAATTCTTTTTTATAAAAATTAATTTTTGAAAAGATTTTAAAAAGTCAAAATTAGAAGTTTTATAATACCCAAATATTGAGTGTTATATGTGAACTGAAGATAGTCTTATATTTTTATCTCTTTAATTAAGGGAGATTATGTTGAGATTTGTGCTCATGTGTCATTTCAACTTTATATGAATATTGTCATTTCATATTTATGTAATAAATAAATATTTTATTAAATTGCTAATTATTTTTTATTAAGGTAAGATGCTTGTAACATTTCGGACATTGTATTGATTTGAATGAGTTTAGATCAGGTCTAAAGAGTTAGAACCTTATCTAAAATAGGACAAAGACCTGAGAGTATACTTGTAATGACATAGTTGCAAGCGTTGTTAAGAAATATCATTATGTAAATATGTTCTCGAATTGTTTACTCCTTATCTATTTCTACTAATGCATGGTCTATCGAGTGGAACTGTTTTAAATAGATCAGTGTATATCTATATCTGCATCATCCAGATGATTAATCATAGCAAACTACGAGTTTAGTGGAAGCTCATATAAATATACATATATTCAGTGAAGATTGGATACTGAACATGACTCAATGAAGACTTTCAATAGATATCTCATAAAATTGTTAATGGAAGATCTTCTCGAGTTAAGTAGTATTCGTGATCCCTTGACCTGAGCACCACGGTGGGCTTGTGAGTGATCCATCATACTTAGATTTAACACATGTCAAAGACCTTTCATAGTCTGATCGCTGCGTGTCGCTGGGTATGGTCCGATGCTCATAGAGTCTGGTGAGTGTATATATGGGATCCTTCAACTCATATGGGTGAGTTAAATATCCAGATGCTCTAAGATTATATTCCAAGAAGTTTTATGGCTATAAGCATTAATTGTAGGAAATCGTTTCTCGTGATATAAATAATATTGCCAAGGAATTTGTGGATACTGTTTATCGGAATATTAATCAAGGAGATAAGTTTATAGTTGAGCAATAGAGGACTTAGAGGTGTTGATCTATGTCTTCGCTTTTTCTGGATATTAATAACGGAGGGATTATATAAATATGGATTAACCTTAAATTGTATGGTTTAACTCACCATTTTATATTATCCATAACATGTGTGTGTGGGGCATCAGTTATGGACTTATAGAAATGTTCCGTAAGATAAAATGGGTGTGAGTTTAAGGAGTCTCATTATATGAAGTGAACGTGTTGAACACATGGGTAGCGCACCAGATCAAATTATTTAACTGGAAAGTTTTTGAAAAATATGAATTTATTTCAAAGTCTCTCAGAGAGTAACTAAGATTTAAGTGTTAGACCTAAGATTGTGCCAATTGAGACTCGACACTTTTATCTCCCTAATGTATGCCTCATATTGTGTCAATAATTTGTATGGGTACTAAATTGGACATTGATAGATATAGCTACCATTTAAATAAAAAAATTGTTATTTTTTTTAAATTATATTAATTAGTTATTTATTTATTTCAAGGTCTCTTGGGAGTAGTTAAAGTTGAAGTCTTAAATTTAAAATTATACCAAGTGAATCTTGACTTTTTTATCTACCTAGTGTATGCCTCAAATTATGCCAATAATTTATATAACTACTAAATTAAGTATTAACGAATACATCTATAAAATAATTATTGTTTCATAATATATTTATACATTCGGCAATTATTATATATCTAAATAAAGTTGATTTATTATTAATGTTACAGATTTTTTTTATTGGCTTATTAAAAGGTTAATGGCTACTTTTTAATTTCTATTTGTCCGCAAAAATTGAATCAAAAGTAATACAATTACAAATGAAGAAGAACGCGGCAATTTTTTCATTTGTTATTTTTTAATTGGCTAAAGCAATTGAAAATGAATCAAATTGAATTTGATTCAATTGCTGCTGAGTGGTGGTGTAATCAATTTGCAAAAGCAAGAGGTGGCATATGCATACATAAATTGATAAAGTGTAGCGCCATCAATTATGCTCTCATTCTGACAGCCCCTTTAATTTTGCCACCATTAAGCATATGCAAAATGTGAAGTGTAAAAAAATAAATCTTATTATGCTTGTTCAATTGGACACTAACTTATTTTTTATTGGAAGTTTGCAATTGTTGAAGGATGTAGGATGGATGCTTATGATATATTATAGAGAAGAGATTGATGTTTTTCTTCATGGAAGATTTTTATTTTAATTGAAGTATTATAAAAAGAAAAGATAGAAAAAGAAAAGATGACACGCCAAACACACTTTTAGAATATGTATTTTTTTTTTTAAAAAGTTTCGAAGTTAACTCTTCCACTCATTGTGATATGAAAAGTTTAGTTTGAAATCCTTTGATAAAAAGAAAACTAAGCGTAGATTCAAGGTTTCTTAATTATTATTTTTAATTCTGTACTTAAATCATATATTCATAAAGATCCAATGAAAGATAAAAATAAAAATTTTATCTGAAATTTATTTTATATTAAATTATGCTACAAATCCTTTATAAAAACAACGTGTCTTAACAATGTAAAATAGAGGATTAAAATATCTTGAGTATTGTATACATTAACAATAAAAAGTTTAATTATCGATCGCTATGACATGTATGAGACCAAACACTACGTAAAAGTTGTTAGGTGCAGTAAGTAGATACATGCATAGAAAAGCCTAGTCAAGAGCTATTTAGAATGCAATCAAAAGGATCTTAAAATATACCAAAATAACCTTAGATGCTATAGAGGATCATAATTGTTATTTGATAACCTTAGATGTTATGGAGGATTAGAATCATTATTTATTGTAAAAAGATATGTAAATTCAAATTTTGCAAGAGTCAATAATAAAAAAAATCTACTATAGGTTATCTATTTACAATTACAAAAGAAGTTGTGAGTTGTGTATCTAAGCTATAAACAGTTATGGCTTTATCTTCTGCTAAAGTAGAATATATGGTGGAAACACAAGCTTAAGAAGAAGTGATTTGATTTAAAGGTTATTAGAGGAACTTGGACACACAAAAAAGAGAAAAAATTCTGTTGTATTATGATAATTGAAGTGCTTTGTAATTTGCAAGAAACCCAACATTTTATATTAGAATAAAACACATAGGAATCTTAATATCATTTATTTGTGAAGTAGTGGAAGACGAAAGTGTTGACGTGCAAATACATCTGAAAAGAGATATAAATGATGAAAGATGGCTTCAAAAGGGATTGGTAAATCAAGTGACACATTTTCACGTGTAACAATTTAACATTGTCAAAAATTATAATTAATAATAAAAAGCAAGTTGAAAATTTGTTATGAGTGGCCAAGTTGCATAACTTGGCATGAGTTGTCATTAGTTGCATAAATTGATATTAGTTATCATCAATGGTATGAATAGTCATCAAGTGGCATGAGCTGTTACCAAGTTGGCACAAGTGGCATGAATTGTCATTAAACAAGAATAAGTTGTCATGTGATGCCTACAAATAACAAGAGTCATATATGCCTCCACTAACATCATAAACATCATAAACACAAGTCTTCATTGTGAGAGAAAAAGAACTAGGTAGTCTTTTGAGTGTTTTTCCACTAAATTTGCTTTCCCCAAATTTGCGTGAGATAGGGTGTTCTTTTCTACTAGTTAGAGAAAGATTATAACATTTAATGGTTTAATAAATTTCCTTTCTATTTTTTACCCATGAATATTTTTCTAAAGTTAAAGGTTTTACCACATAAATCTCATCTTGATAATTCTCTTATTTTCTCAAATTTATATTTTCATTGTAAGATTCACCTGTCAGCTTCCTAAATAGATACATCTCTCATGTTTTAAATTTAATGAAAAAAATCAATTGTTATAGTTGAAAATTATCTTTTCTACCCTTAATTAAAATCGATAATTATACAAGTGTCAAAAACAAAATTAAAACATTTAATTAATCGATAAAATAATAATTAAAAGATAATTAGACTGTTTTAGTTCTACTTAATGTGTACTAGCTAATAAGATCCGACCTGAGCCCCCTCAAAATTTGAGGTGGATCATGTGACAACATAGAACTAACAAACTTTATACTTATTATAACTTATAAAATAAGGCTACGTGACTCAATAAAAAATGTACATGTGTACACAAGTATACATAAAAATATACAAAATGTGACAACACATGTAACTATAGGTGTGATGGCCAGACCTCCAAATGTGAAATACAAATCATATTGCACCATGTCCTTGTGACTATTCAAAAAATAAGAAGAATAGAAAAAAATGGTGAGCTTGTGACTTAGTGAATAGATATAGTTCTAAAAATATAATATACTTTATAAAAATATATATATATTAACAATATTAAAATTCAAAACCATCAGAATGGGGCATGAGCCCCTGCAGCTTTTTAGATTTTGTATTGAACGCATGGCGCAGCTAGGACCTGTCTTCAAAACCCGAATAATCCGGGGGTTCGAAGAGTGCGTTATGACCCGTGGCCGCCTGCCTGGTGGTGGCAGCTCCTCCGTGACCAAAAGCCCATCTCGAATACAATGCGGTAGGGTACTCGTGACTCTGCTGCCGATTTCTAGGGCTTGCTTTGCTCGGATGTTATTGCCTTTGCCCCCACACCAGCTGGCTCTCCCATCCAATAGTGAAGGAAGGTTCTTCGGATGATTGCTTCTATTGACTGTCCTTCTCTATGTTGATTGGGAAACAAAAGCCTAACCCACCAGTTGCCAAATCCATTATAATTGCCCATTTGTCCATTGATTGATCCTATGTTCGAAACCTACCTGGGGAGATTTGATTGATTCTACTTCTAGTTAGAACCCCTACTTATGGGATATTTGAAGAAGCCTGTTGAAAAACAGAAGCGCGCTAGCGCGCAACGGTTAGTTCCTTGTGGCATTCTAATTCTAGATTGTCTCGGTTGGTATGGAAAAGCAGAATTGGAAACCCTCTCTATGATGGGGACAATGAAGAGTCCACTGGCTCTACTGGACAACTAACCAATTCTGTCTCGCATTTGACTCTAGGACGAATCTTTCTTCTAAACGATAAAAAATGAATAATCTCAGACTGCGTCTGCCTGCTGGCCTTCTTTTTTGGATATGACCAGCAGCAGCGCAGCCGAAGCCGAGAAACAAGTATTAATATAATAAGAATGTACTGAAGAATAATATTTACATACAAGTATTAAATTATAAAAATATCATAAAAATATATTTTGGGTTACATGAAATATGTACTTATATAACAAACTGTCATAAAATCTATTTTAAAATTGAATATTTGTAACTAGCTTTGAGAACATGTACTATATACATAGAAAAAATTACACCAAATTTGTACTCGGAGAAAACATGGTCTTACTTAGTAGAGTAACTCATTTACAAGCAGAGCAGGAAAGTTTGGTCTCACCTAGCGAAATACTGTATTTCTCGGACAGAGCAAATAAATTAATCTAACGTATGCACATAGCAAACTAAACTAAAGGGATGGTACATATATAGTGGTTCAAAAACTATTACCATATAATATTATGGAAGCATAATATTTTTGAAATAAATATTTTTATATTGAACGTAATCACAAGTTATACTATAATAAATTTAAAAAATATTTCGAAATATAATAATTAGCATACATATTTTTTTATCTAATAATAATCATAGATAAAGTAATCTAATAACGAGTAATCAAATTATAAATTATTGTATTAAAAATATTATATAGAATTATTCACTCACAAAAATACATTAATCTTGAGTTAAGTCTAGATTCCAAAATCTACTTGCCATCGATATTTCTCTTATATTATAAAATATAAAAAATATATTATTAATATTGATATATATCTCAAAAATTGAATCATTAATATTCTAATTTTATAACACTATTATTTACTGAATTACTGAATATAAATCTAATTATTCATATATATTTCTTATAAACTTTTCTTTTTTCTTTTCTATTTTCTTTCTCTCAATTTTTCTTTCCTTTTCTTTTTCTATTCTCATTTCAAATCTGTTTCATTTCTTCTTCTAGGCTCAAAAGGACAAAATGAAGAAAGTTCCCTTTATTTCGAAATTATTAGAAACTTACACCACTTGCAATCTTGCATGCTCAACTTTTATTTATTTATTTTTTGCTCGCAATGCCATCGTGCCCCACGTAAGTCTCACGTATTAAAACACTGTCTCTTCACCTCACTATTTTATTATTAATTTAATTTTCATCTTGCCAACTAAAAAGCTAAACCATGCAAAGTGATTTTAATCGAAATTATGTTTTAGCGGCACGTGTACTACATTAGGAGGGTTAAGAATCCAATCCAATCCCATCTAATCCAATCAATTTGCCCATTCAAATCCTATCAACTAGTTTTAATAAATTGATGGATTGTATTAAATTGAAAATTTTAAAATTCACCTTCAATTGATCGACTTACTTCAAAGCAAATTCCATACACTTCAGTCCAATTGAAAATAATGATATTATATTTATAAATAAAAAACTATTTTATCAATCAATTTAGCTAACAAAATTAAAATTTAGGACAAAATTAATTTTGTTTATAAATTAAAAATTCTTAAACCCTAAAATAAATCCGTGATCTTAATATTTTTGCAATTGCAATGTCTTCCCTAAACTCCCATCTCAGTTCCATTGCCACTTAAAATCTTATCAAACAAAAGTTTCGCTGACTCATAATATATATATATATATATCATACACTCATAATTGTGTCCATCTTCTTTTCGTTGGAATAGAAATTTACGATGATATTGCATGATGGCTTTCGAGTTTCAACCTTTTCTAATTAATTGATTTGCTTCGTCATTTTCAATTTATTGCGTGAATTGAACTTACAATATTTTTTTTTTTGTGTAAGTATTAAAGTTCTTAATTTGTAAAACTTTAAAAATTATCTTATTATTATATAAGTGTTTGAGAGTTTTATTGTTATAACATTCATAATTAGTGGAATAAAAAATAAATTTTTTTATAATTTTTGTTTTCATTAGATAAAAAGAAATTTTTATTTAAAGATTTTATGAATATATGAATTTGATGTTAAAATAAATAAAATTTAATAAGAACACACCTTAAATTCACGCAGAGTTTTCTTCCACTAAAAGATTTCAAATTAAACCTCTTATTCTACAATGAGAGGAAGAGTTGGCTTCTTTCTTTGTTTTTCTTCTCAAAAATAAAATACATATCCTATATTTTTCACATGTGTCTTGTGTTTTATTTAAACTAATCTTTTTATTTAAAAATAATAATTTAATTAATAACATTTACTAATTAAATTATTATCTCTTAAAAGGAGACCTAATTCATATAAATCACATAGAGTCCTACTCTTTGTGGTTAACATATAATACTCAACATTTGAGCATTATTAGTCTTTTAATAAAAGAAAATTACTAAATTAAAATTAAAATCTTTTTGATAATTTTAAAAAATTATCCTTAAGATTTTATTTATTTAATTTCTTAAATTAAATATTTAATTATATTTGGATAATATCTTATCTATTTTAATTAATTCTTAATTAATTAATTTTATCCAAAATTATAAAATATACGTATTTGAAAACTATTTTCTGGACACAAATAATTTGTGTAATAACAAAATCCTTTTATTTGTTCACTGTAATAACGAAAGAGGTGGTATTGGGGACCTATAGACCTACAATTTAAAGCTCCAATAAATTTTAAATAATTAATTAAACTCTTTAATTAATTAATTTAATTTATTAATTCAAGTATTATTCCACTAAAAACCTGGAATTGCACTCTTGAAATTATAGATATAATTTACTCAGAAAACTTAGAGCAGTCCATTGATTTAATCACTACATGCAATTTAACCCTCTATAGATGGTTCATAATTAGAGCTAAGTTAATTACCGTTTTACCCTTCTAATTATTTATTTATCCTTAAGTACCATTAATTCACCAGTGAACAGTTAATTTGTAGCATTATTACAAATTGAGCACTCTAACCGTTCAGTTCTAGAATTAACCCTTAAGAGAACCTTCTTTTTAACTTCTATTAAGAATGAATGGATTCTATATCTGTAAATCATATTCCCAACCATTTATCTCACAATACCATAAAAATACAAGTTTTTAGTCTGTTCTTTAAACAAACCGTAACGAGTATTTCAAATGACATAATAATACAAACAGGAGTTTATGATTACTCAGGATTAAGGTTAATCAGCATATGATCATCGGTTGACGTTATTTGAATTCTTAATTAACAACGATATTTTACATAAGAATTCAAACTACGTCTTGTCCAGTCCTATATAATCATATTATATATAGTGTCTCCACCATAATGTCACTACATTAGTGATCTGGATAAGATTACTATATTTTAAATGTTTGTGGACCGCACTAGTAATATTTAATTAAAGATCCCAAACTCTAATTAATTTATTACCGACTTTTTCTGTTTATTATCCATAACTTTAATCCTCTTGTATATAACAATTATATACTAAAGTTATGATTACATAAATAAAAAGGGATTTTTTGATATTTTATGTCATAAAATTATGAACACTCATCAAGTATAAAATTGCAACTTTATTAATTTCATAAAAACAGTACAAGTACATGCTTTTAGGGCATTATCCCTAACAATCTCCCACTTGCCTTAAAGCAGGTGAGACGTGTCTCTTAAACCCATGCCCTCCATATGACTCTCAAATAACCTAGTCGGTAATGTCTTGGTGAACGGGTCTGTGAGATTATTTATAGACGCTATCTTCATAACTGTCACATCACCTCTATGTACTATTTCCTTGATCAAGTGATACTTTCTCTCTATATGCTTTGCTTTCTTATGGCTCCTGGGTTCCTTTGAATTTGCCACTGCCCCACTATTGTCACAGTAAAGGGTCAACGATTTATCCATGTCTGGAACAACTTCCAGATCAATGAAAAACTTCCTAAGCCATACTGCTTCTTTAGCTGCTTCGCTAGCTGCTATGTATTCAGCCTCTATGGTTGAATCAACAGTACTGGATTGTTTTACACTTCTCCAGACTATGGCTTCACCACCAAGAGTAAACACTGACCCAGATGTCGACTTTCAACTATCTTTATCTGATTGAAAATTAGAATCAGTATAACCAGTGGGGTTCAGGTCTCCACCCGAATACACAAGCATATAGTTTCTCGTTCTCCGAAGATACTTGAGAATGTGCTTTATCGCAATCCAGTGAGCTAATCTAGGGTTGGATTGATAACGACTAACTATTCCTACTGCATAGCAAATGTCAGGCCTCGTGCACAACATAGCGTACATGACGCTGCCAAATGCTGAGGCATAGGGAACCCGTCTCATATCTTCTTCCTCCTGAGGTGGCTTAGGACACTGCTCTTTAGAAAGAACAATTCCATGTCGAGTCGGTAATTGACCTTTCTTGGAATTTTGCATCGAAAATCGCGTAAGCACTTTATCAATATACGATGCCTGAGACAGTGCCAATAGTCTGTTCTTGCGATCCCAAATAATTTGGATCCCAAGGACATAACTTGCCTTTTCCAAATCCTTCATTTGGAAGTTCTTGGCCAGCCACTTCTTTATGTTGGATAATGCTTCTACATAATTCCCAATGAGTAAAATGTCATCCACATAAAGTACTAGAAAAATCACTTTTTTGTTCTTGATGTACTTGTATACACAAGGTTCATCAACATTTTGCTCGAAACCATAAGATTTAATTGTCTCATCAAATCTTAAGTTCCAAGACCTTGAAGCTTGCTTAAGTCCATAAATGGACTTGAACAATTTACAGACTTTCTGCTCCTGGCCTTCTGCCACGAACCCCTCTGGTTGCACTATGTAGATGCTCTCTTCAAAATAGCCATTCAAAAAGGCTGTCTTGACATCCATTTGCCATATCTCATAATCAAGACATCCAGCAATGGATAAGAGAATGCGAATGGATTTGAGCATGGCTACTGGCAAGAAAGTCTCCTCATAGCGACTCCCTCTTTTTGGGTATAACCCTTTGCCACTAGTCTTGCTTTGAAAGTCTCTACTTTCCCATCCACGCCTCTTTTCTTCTTGAAGATCCATTTACATTCAATGGGCTTGACATCTTCAAGTGGATCTACAAGTTCCCAGACTGAATTGGAGTATATAGACTCCATTTCTTGGTTCATGGCTTCTTGCCATTTTTCTTTATCAGAATCTTTCATTGCATGTCTATATGTCAATGGATCATCTTCTCTTGTGTCAGACACAACTACTTGTGCCTCTCCCTCCTTTCTGTAACGAGAAGGTAGTCTCATTATCCTCCCACTACATCGAGGTTCCAAGTTGTTCTGATCATAATTGGTGGTTACCTGACTTTGTCATTCACTAACTGTCAGTGGTAAAGGTCTGATCTGATCAGAAAGCATTTCTTCCAGTACAATCTTACTGCAAGGTTTGTAGTTTAATATATAATCATTTTCAAGAAAAGTGCCATTTATCGATACAATCACTTTCTTTTCTTGAAGACTATAAAACAAACCTCCTCTTGTGCCTTTAGGATAGCCTACAAACAGACAAACTTTTGTTCACCGTTCTAACTTTCCAGTCTTTCCTTTCAGCACATGTGCCGGACACTTCTATATGCAAAAATGGCGTAAACTAGGTTTACTACCATTCCACATCTCTAAGGGTATACTTTGGATAGATTTAGAAGGTACTATATTCAAAATGTAGACCGCAGTCTGTAGTGCATAACCCCAAAATGAGGGCGGTAGTGAAGAGTAGCTCATCATAGACCTAACCATATCTAGCAAGGTTCTGTTTTTCCTTTTTGCAACACCATTTTGTTGTGGTGTTTCAGGTGCTATGAGTTGGGATAAAATCCCATGCTCTAATAGGTGATCCTTGAACTCTGTGTCAAGGTATTCACCACCTCGATCGGATCGAAGGATTTTAAGAGTTTTGCCTAATTGCTTTTCACCTTCTGCTAAGAATTCTTTGAACTTTATAAAAGTCTCATATTTTCTTTGCTTAAGGTAAACATAATTGTATCTTGAATAGTCATCAATAAATAAGACGAAATATTCATAACCGCCTCTTGCTTGTACATTTAATGGACCGCAAACGTCAGTATGTACAAGCTGAAGTGGTTCCTTAGCTCTTTCACCCTTAGCTGAAAAATGTCTTTTAGTCATTTTACCCTCTAGACAAGACTCACATACAGAAAGATTGCCAACGTTTAGCTCTCTTAAAGGACCATCCTTTACTAACCTGTTTATCCTATCCATATTAATATGACCTAACCTAAGATGCCAAAAATACGTGTCATCATTAGGAGAAACCTTTTGCCTTTTAGTAGATTTAAGATATTCTACTCTAAATAGTTCAGAATTATGCAGTGAGGGCTCATCGGGCCTTAAAATATAAAGCCCATTTTTTAATTTCACATGACAAATATCTAACTATTTTTACCAATAATAATCTCATTATTATAAAAAGAAATATTAAACAATTGTTCATGCAACTTAGAAACAAAAATTAAATTCCTTCTGAATCCAAGAATAAAATAAACAGTATTTAAAATTAAAACATTGTTCCTAAAATTCAATCTAGCCACTCCCACTGCTAAAGCTGAAACGACTGCCCCATTGCCAACCCGCATAGTAAAGTCCCCATCAGCGAGCTCTTTAGAAGAGTTAAGCATCTGCAAGGAAAAACAAACATGATTAGTGGCTCCTGAATCAATTATCCAAAGAGAAAGTTCATCCTCCACTAAACAGACTTCTAAAACCAATAAATCATATTTACCTTTGTTCTTTTCTTTCAGCTCGGAGAGATACTTTTTACAGTTCCTCTTTCAATGCCCCTCGACTCCGCAATGAAAACACTTTCCTTTCTTTACTTTGGAGTCTTTCTTTTTACTCTTACTGTGGTTAAAGGCTTTCTTGGCCTTTCCTCCATAACCTGAACCACTACCAATGTTCTTCCTCTTTTTATTTTGCTTAGAGGAAGACTTTTTAGCTTCAGCAACATTTGCCTCAGACTCTTTAGGCTTATCTGATATAGCCTCAAAAGTTTGTAGTTTATTAAGTAGCTGAGTCATACTATATGAGAGCTTGTTCATGATATAATTTGTTTTGAAATGCGAAAATGCTGGAGTAAGAGATTGTTGGGAGTTGTACATTCATGGGTGTTTGCATGTGGGTTTTGTGTTTAATCACAATTTATACATATCTCATATATATAATGAAGCAGCGGAAGCTTAAAGTATTGCAGTAAACACAATCACAATATATTAATCAGAAACGAGATTGAGAAATAACCCTTGAAGCCTTTGGTTGGAGATTGTTGAAGTCCACCAAAATGTTGTCTTTGATCAATTCTAGTAATCAACAATGGTGGGTTTGATTATCTAGAATGACAGCTTTTGATCCAGCACTTGTTTAACTACTTAAACTTGTGTTCTTGATTTTTTCTTTTGATTAACACTTAATCAAAAACCTATTTTGCTAAATTAGTTTTAAGCCTTAAAAGAAAATAATGAATTCAACTCTTGAATCCATTAATTAGAAGACAATTTCTCTTTTTTCTCTTTGTAAAATGGCTGAGCTAATTTTGCAAAATCAATTTAACAAAAACCTTTTTTTAATTTAATTTACATTTGTTTTATTTATACAAATGAATTTAATTTCATTTCATAACACTTAATTTCACTTAATTTCAATTTGAATTTAATCTAACCTAATCATAGTTAACTCTTAACTTTAGTTAGGTTAAACTAACATTAAAATATTCTAACTATAGTTAACTCTTAACTCTAGTTAATTAAAAGAATATTTAATTATTTTAATCATAGTTAACTAATTTAACCATGGTTAGGTTAACTTTTACTTAACCATTAAGTATAGTTAATCTAACTTAACTAAATGGTTAACTCTTAACCTTAGTTAAACTTAATTCATTTATTCAACAATTAAATAAATAAATATTTATTTGAATTATTTAACGATTAAATAATTATCAAGTGAAATTACAATTATGTCCTTACTCGGTTACCAAGTTAACCTAAAGTGGATCCCACCATCTGACCATATACTTTAGTTAACGTAACCTTAGTAAATTGCTGGATTTTACTGTATTAAACTATTTAATACGGTACGCTGCCCAAGTGCTCAAAGAGTACATTTCATATTGGGACTCCCTAGGTCCACGCCCGATTCGTCAAATGAAACTATTTCACAAGTCCGTGAACGATGCCCCACGCACACGTTACGGATATTACAAATCAGCGCGTCAGACCATACATGTTGAGGTTACTCCATATTCGTATAATCCTTCCGTCATTATATCCAGGATGAACGGGATATAGATTATTACCGTCAAATCCCGATAATTTCATCCATCACTTTATTATCTTCAGATTCGTATCTTTATGAACAATTTACGCAAACACTTTTGCTATAATGTTCGAACCTGGAGGAAACTCCTTTCCCAGGTTAATTGCTTACGGCCATAAGACTTTACAAGATACAATCTCGAAGTTCGGATATACAACCCATCTATGTGAGCTGGCGGATCCCATATCTACGCACACCGAACTCCATGAGCATCGGACCATACCCAGCGACACGTAGCGGTCAGACCATGAAAGGTCTCTGACATACGTGGAACCAAAGTATGATGGATCTCCCACAAGTTCACCGTGGCGCTCAGGTCGAAGGACCACAAATACTACTCAACTCGAGAGGACCTTCCTTTGACGGTTGCATAGGATATCTATTGGGGTCCTCTTGAGTCTATTCAGTATCCAGTCCTAACTGAATACCTGTATGTCTATATGAACTTCAACCAAGCTCATGGTTAACTAAGAATAACCATTTGTACAATACAGCTATAGACATACACTAATCTATGTGTTTCACCGATAGACCCTCATTGGTAAACGTAGATCAGGAACTCTTTATTTGAGAAGATACTTCCATAATGACATTTCTTAGTCTCTATTGCAACTCTTTGCAATTTTGTCATTACTAGTAGATTCTCAGGTCTTTGTTACATTATAGATTAGGTTCTAACTTTTAGATCCCGCTGGGTATTATAACTTGCTAACACTTAGCATTTATAACTATCAGCTTTGCTAACTCTTAGCCATGGTTTAAACTTCTTTAAACCAGATATGAACTCATTCAGATCATATCATTTTTATAATGTTACAAGCTTAATTACCATTTTATAAAAGTTATCAGCGATTTAATAAAATATACATTTGTATAAATATTACAAACTAAATATTCATACAAACTGGGATGGCGCGTAAGCACATACCCTAACAGAGATTACATAATGATGCTGACTTGAGTCTTATCATCTATAGTGGCTCCATGGATCTCTATCTGATGCATTAAATTGATCATGTTCAAAACATGCTCACACACCGAAACTCCTTTTTTTCATTTTAGCATTCATGTAGCTACGAGTAGCTTTATGGCGGCTGTGTTCCGACTGCTGGCCAAACATCGCTTGGAGAGAGTCCCATATCTCATGTGCAGTCTCCAAGTACTCGTGCTTCATTCTAAGCACATCGCTCATACTGGCAAGCATATAGCAGCGAACCTTATTATTGGCTTGTATCCACTTCTCATATTGCTCTCGTACATTACGATAAGCATTAGCTGCAGGTTCTGGAGGACACTCCTCCATAAGGACGAACTTTTGGTCCTCACAGATCATCACAATATTCATATTGCTTTTCCATTTTACAAAGTTATCACCGGTCAATTTTTCATTTGCTAAGAGGGCTATGATTGGGTTTGTTTCAGACATGATGCTGAAATAAATAAATAAAGCAATTTTAAAAATACTTGAATAAATATCATAACGATTTTTGAAATAGTAAACATGATGCATGACTGCATTTATTTAAACACATAAATATATACTAATCCACGGTAGTTCAATTTAACAATTAATATGCCGCCGTAGGGTAGGTCACATTAAATTTAAATTAAAAATAAGACTATCTCAAATTAATAGGAAAATTTCAAAACATCTCATATTTTCATTTACCTATTAACTACCGTTTATTTCAGTCAAGACATAATTAACCTCTTAATTATATCTTTGTGAGTGTAACCAAGTATTTCAGATTAAGATGACTTAACTCAAAAAATGACGCCGTAATGACAGTCAATTATGAAATACATCACTTAATCTTATCTCTAAGAAGTCAACCTTGTTATTGAAATGGACACCCTTCGTAGGGAGGATAAAATCAAAGCGTCGCGAGACACCACCTATATCTCACGATGTTGTACTAATAATGGAGACTGGTGGGTTCATTGTCATGTACCCTCTCCTACTCACTATTTTTAGCTATGTATTTTTTTTTATATAATTTATAAAACATCTTCATGTTTTATAATTTCAGCAAATTATTATATCTCATATAATAAATTACTAAGTATAGTTAATTAATTCTAATAAAATCCAATCTTATTGGGCCTAGGTTTATTAGTCTAACTATTCCTATTAAATAGGCTTAACAATTTAGGTGAACCTAATTTTTTAATTATTGGAGTAATTATTTATTTTTATAAATAATAAAATCAATAATTTTATTAATAATTTTCTAAATAATCTTAAATCAAACTGTTTAATTTAGGTTATATAGAATAATGTAAAATTACCAATTTAACTATTAAATCTAATTTCACATTATTTGATTAATTATACAAGTTCTAAACATGTTAATCAATCCACTAATTTAATCTTATTAATTATAATATGTCATAATAAAATAAAACTATTTAAATATTAATTATGGCATGTATGCATGTCATATTATAATAATATGAGTAGGTATAAATGCATGACATATAATTATGTATGATCATGTTATAATTCATCACATAAATAAATAACATAAATAAATATTTAATATAACTTTGACCGGGTCCCCTAAGATTTTAAATTATAACCTATAAAATTAAATTAAATTAGTTACATAAAAAGTACAAACACGTAGGCCCAATTGCACGTGATCTTCTTAAGTCTATAATAAACCCAATCCACTTTCTTTATAATTTTATACATTTAAATTTTAAATTTTTTTTTAAACCCATTGTATATTTTGCTAAATAATCTAACTCTTAAACATCTTTATATATATATATATATATATATATTTCGCCCTTAGGATGAGCAACAGACGCTATAGGCAATGGTCTTAGACCATTCCAGATGCGATAACTTACACTTGCCGCACTTCTAAAATTCAAGAACTGAATTAACAAACTTTTAAAATTTAAGAACTGAATTAACAAAGCAATGCATTAACAATTAATGCTTTCTGGGCATTTAAAGAAAATAACTTTATGATGGCAGTGAGCTTTTCATGTTTTCAAATTGATAGCTTTTTTTTTTTGTTTCTTCTCTTTTTTTGTTTTTGTTTCACGCCTTAAAGCCACCAAAATGAATGGCAACTTTGCCAAGGCCCACTCCACTCACAACTGTTTCGATTTTTCTTTTATTGATTTTGTCTTTTCTTCTTCTTACGGTAAAAGGAACAAAATATACGTGTTCATCGTCTTGATCGTCCAGCATACACGAAAATAAAATAAAAATTACAAAAAAAAAAATTTTCTTGTTCCAGCAGTCACAAATAATAAAAATTAAATATTACAAAAAATAATCGTATACCCCTTTATAGGTTTACAAAATTTTGATCTAATAAAAAAAAAAATATTACAATCAATTTTAGAGGACCATATAATTAACGATCAAAAGATCCATACATAAAACAATCATTCATCACATAAATAATATAAAAATACAAGTACCCACTAAAACATACATATCCAACAAAATATAAAATAAATCATAACATCAAAAATCATATATTTAAGAAACCTTCGCTCTGATACCAATTGTTGAAGGGTTTTATTGTTATGACATTCATAACGTAGCGGAATAGAAAACAAAAAATTCTATAATCTTTGTTTTCATCAGATAAAAATAATTTTTATCTAAGGACCTTATGAATATATGAATTTGATGTTAAAGTAAATAAAATTTAACAAGAACATATCTTGAATCCACGCAGAGTTTTCTTCCACCAAAGAATTCTAAATTAAGCCTCTTGTTCTATAGTGAGAGGAAGCTTCTTTCTTTGTTTTTCTTCTAAAAACAAAAAATACGTATCTTGCATTTTTCACATGTGTCTTGTGTTTTATTTAGACTAGTCTTTTTATTTAAAAATAATAATTTAATTAATAATATTTATTAATTAAATTATTATCTCTTAAAAGGAGACCTAATTCATGTAAATCACATAGAGTCCTAGTCTTTGTGGTTAACGTATAATACTCAACATTTGAGTATTATTAGTCTTTTAATAAAAGAAAAACACTAAATTAAAATTAAATTTTTTTGATAATTTCAAAAAATTATCCTTAAGATTTTATTTAATTTCTTAAATTAAATATTTAATTTCTTAAATTAAATATTTAATTATATTTGGATAAGATCTTATCTATTTTAATTAATTCTTAATTAATTAATTTATCCAAAATTATAAAATATACGTATTTGAAAACTATTTTATGGACATAAACAATTTGTGTAATAACAAAATCCTTTTATTTGTTCACTGTAATAACGAAAGAGGTGGTATTAGGGACCTATGAACCTACAATTTAAAGCTCCAATAAATTTTAAATAATTAATTAAACTCTTTAATTAATTAATTTCATTTATTAATTCCAGTATTATTCCACTAAAAACCTGGAATTGTACTCTTGAAATTGAAGGTATAATTTACTCAAAAAACTTAGAGCAGACTATTAATTTAATCACTACATGCAATTTAACCATCTATAGATGGTTCATAATTAGAGTTAGGTTAATTATTGTTTTACCCCTCTAATTATTTCTTTATCCTTAAGTACCATTAATTCACCAGTAAACAGTTAATTTGTAACATTATTACAAATTAAACGCTCTAACATTATTACAAATAGAGCTATAATTATTTTTCTCACAAAAATGCATAACTCTTATATATTTGTTTTTGTTTATTTGACTTTTATAAATGGACAAGTGTGCATTACTTGTCGCTTAATTAAGCAAACCTTAACAATTAAGCTTTATGTAAATAATACAACAAGGCGAATTGTCCATTAATTAAGTTCCACCATGACAAATATCTCATACTTGTTAAAGTATTAACCAAACTTAACTATTAAGTTTTTCTTATAATAATACTTAAGTGAGAATTTAATTGTTATAACTTAATAATGTATCAAATTCTAATAATTAGAATTTGACATACATCTTTTTTTATAGGTGTTAAAATCAAATCCTTCTTATTAAAAATATTTTCAGATCAAACTCTTTGACCTTGTCTGTTACCCTAATACTCAATTAATACACTTCATATTTTAAAATTTTGTAAGTTTACACCCGTTTGTCTTATGGAATATTTTCATAAGTTCGTGAACACTACTCTACTCACATGTCATAGATACAACAAAATATCGGGTTAAACCATATAAGTTGAGGTTAACCATATTCATATAATCTCTCCGTGACCTATATCACAAAAGAGCAGAGAAAAATATTTTTACCGTCAAATCTCTATTTGCTCGACTATGAACTTATCTTTCTAATTTGTGATTTGGTAAACTAAACAATATTGTGCAAACTCTTTTGTGATATTGTTTTACCTTATAAAAACTCTTTTAGGGAAAGGCTTATGTTCATAAGACTTTTTAAAATACAATCTCGAAGCATAAGGATATATAGCCTACTCATATAAGCTAACAGATTCCATATCTACGCACACCGAGCTCTATGAGTATTAGACTATACCCAAAGACACCCAGAGGTCAGACCATAAAAGGTCTTTGACATATGTGTTGATGGATCATTTACAAGCCCACCATAGCACTCAAATCAAAGGACTATAAATATTACTAAACTTAAGAAGATCATCCATTGACGGCTTTATGGGATATCTATTAAAGGCCCTCCTCAATTAGTTTTCAGTTCCAAGTTCTAATTGAGTACCTACATGCCTATATAAGTTTCCATTAAACTCACAATCTGTTAAGACTAATTATATACATAATCTAGATATAGACATACATTGATCTGTAAAGTCCCAGACTTGATTGTCATGCATAGAATTAATCTTGGATTTCATAACGTCTTGCTATTTTTTATAATCAATGTCCAACATTGCCTCTTTATAAGTTAAAGAATTATTTCCTTCTACTAAGAAAAAATCAAACACACTTCAAGCATCATATCATACCTAACAGGTAACCTTGAGATTCTTTTTTATTTACGAGGAGGGTATGTCAAAGGTACATCACTCAGTTGAACCTGAGGTTCCATCATCGGTTCATTAATATCTTAATTGACTTCATCAACTTCAATCTTTCTACAATCTCCATGATTCATCAGAAACTAACTTCCTAGGAAGGTGGCATTACGAGCAACGAACACATTTCATTCCTTAGGATTATAGAACTAATATCTTATAGAGTGTTTGAGATATCTAATGAACTAATACTTGTACAGTTTAGATGCAAGTTTATCATGTTGTGTAACCTTTACATAAGCAAGACAACATAAAATCTTAACATACTTAAGACTTGGTTTCCTGCCAGTTCATATCTTATAAGCACCCTGCATGTAGGGGGCTAAACCCTATTTATTTATGTCCTCCTAAGCTATTTTTAACATATTGTGCAGTTCAGTATATGTGGGAATAAATCATTGCATGTTGAAATTCATAATGAACTATACAAATGATCCTGGTAAAGACTAAAGAATCAAACTATTGCTCAAATTATTGTTCAAAGATATATTCATGGTCTGTAATTTCTCAATGCAAGATATCATCTTATGCACATAGGGACTAATTGGACTGCCATTTGATAGTCTAAACTAAAATAGTGTTTTGGTGACCCAGTAAATCTTAACCCATGGTCTATTGCCAAATAACTCTTTCAGATAAAGCATAATCTACATACATTGTCCATGTGCACATGCTCCCTTCAAAGATTAGTAGACATCTAGGCTAAGATATATGATTTGACCTTTAAATGATCATTTATCCATTTTTGATAAGTCTCAAGCTCATTTGAAAAACCTTTATTAGAAACACATTTGAGCGTTTTCTGATCAATAATATATCCAAGCTTTTCTAAAATTAGAACTATTCTTAGATTCATAAGCCAGTCAAAATAATTCTCGGTTCCTTTCAGTTGGTGTGGATCTAGTATGTGAACTAATGGGTTGTTCATAGTCATTTTATCCTCAAACGATAAAAGAAGAGATGTTAGCAAAATATTTTAAATCGTTAAAACGCTTTAAATCATAGAAAAACAACTTCTATATTTTCAATCTAAAGATGCCCTCTTACTATACAATTAACCTATATAAGTTAACGAATCTCATATCTATGCACACCTTGAGCATTGAATTATACCCAAAGACACCTAGAGGTTAAACTTGTTGGAGGGGATCTAATACACGTGAGTGTATGCATGTGCAATTGTGTCTATTGCCTAAATACATATCAAATACATATTTAAGTCTGACGAAAGGGTAAAACTTGTAATAAACACAATAAATAAAAATATATTAATCACATTAATATATTTATAGGGTAAAGAACTCACCTCAACGTGTAACGTTATACACGTAATTTTTCGGAGTCCGCATAGAGACCAACTCGCGGGCAATTCTAGTCACCAACACTGTGGGCTTGGTGAGCTAGAACAACAGTCTTATATGCAACACTGAGTTTAACTCTTAAACCCTAAAATGGCCAGTGTGTATTTTTATCATTTTTTCTAAAAGGATAAGAAATTGAGAAGTTGAAACAATTGCTCCAATTAGAAGCATAGAGAAAATGAAACGATTTTATTTTTTCTTTTTTTTCTCTTCTTATCTTCTTCTTCTTCTTTCTTCTTTTTTTTCCTCCATTTCTTTCTCTCGGCCAAATTTAGCCAAAACACCTAAAAACACACCAAATTCGTTTCTTTCTCTCTTCTCTTTATAGATATATATATATATATAAAATATAATAATAATATAATATATATTATATAATAATAATAAAAAAAATAATACTAATGGGTGCCAACTATTTTGCACCCAAAATATAATATTATTATATATATAATATCATATAATATAATATAAAAATATATTATATAATATAATAAGAGAGATATTTTAATTATTTAATAATTAAATAATTAAAGTGTGAAATAATCATTTTGCCCCTCATAAATAGTTACCAAGTCTACCCCTAATGGGTTCCATCAAACTCACACTTGGGTAAACTCAACCGAGGGTCCATAATGCGCCACGTGTCATTATAGAATTAGTAAATAACAATTATTAACTAATTGTTGTATTTAACACTTAAATACAGACACGCACGCATTCTCGTGGTAGTGCTGAATATTATTGGATTAAACAATTTAATCATGCATGCTACCCCAGTGCATAATGAGTACACTCTATATCGCGAGACTCTCTAGGTCCTACGCCCAATTTGTCAAATGAAACTATTTTATGAGTCCGTGAGCAATGCCGCACTTACACGTCACAGATATATAAATTAGCGCATTGAACCATACAAGCTAAGGTTACAACGCATACGTATAGTCCTTCCGTCATAATATCCTGAATGTGCGGGGATATATATTATCACCGTCAAATTCCCTTATGCTCATCTATATCTTATCTTCAGACTCGTATCTCACTAAACAATATGCGCAAACTCTTTTTCCATATTGTTCCACCCTGGCAGAACTCTTTCCCAGGATGATTGCTTATGGCCACAAGACTTTCTGAGATACAGTCTCAAAACATCTGGATATCTAACTCCTTATACGAGTTGACGGATCCCATATATGTACACACCGGACTCCATAAGCATCGAACCATACCTAGTGACACCCAACGGTCACACCATGAAAGGTCCGTGACATGCGTGGAACCAAAGTATGGTAGATCACTTACAAGCCCACCGTGGCACTCAGGTAAAAGGACCACGTGTACTACTCAACTCAAGAGGACCCTTCGTTGACGGCTTACATAAGATGTCTATCGAAGGCCTTCATGAGTCTATCCCATATCCAATCTTAACTGGATATCCATATGTCAATACGAGCTCTAAGCTCACGGTCAGATAGGAACAACCATCTATACCCTATAGGTACGACATATGCTGATCTATATATAAAGGTATCCACCGACAGACCCGCATCGGAAGAAATAGATCATGAACAATTATTCGAGAACAATTATTCGAGAACATACTTGCGTAACTAGCATTTCTTGGCACCCGATTGCAACTCTTGCAACTATGCAATTACTAGTATATTCCCGAGTTTATGTTCCATTACAGACAAGGCTCAAACTCTTAGATTTGTTGAGTATTATAACCACCAAACACTTAGTTGTGCTAACATTTAGCATTTATATCTCTCAGCTTGGCTAACTATGATCTCTTATATAAACTCCTTTAGATCTGATCTGAACTGCTTCAAATCGTACAATGTCTGTAACGTTACATGCATAGTACCATATAAATTGGTATTAGCGATTTAATGAGAATGTACACTTGTATAAATACACAAGTATATATACATTCAGGGATGACACGTAAGCACCGACCCTAACAAAACTATGAAAGATCTCTAACATATATAGAATCAAAATATAGTAGATCACTCATACGCTTACCGTGTCACTCAGGTTAAAGGATCGTACATACTACTCAACTCGAGAAGACTTTCTATTAACGGCTTTATGTGGTGTTTATTAGAGGTCTATGTAAGTCTGTTCCGTACCCAATCCTAACTTAATTCTTATATGCCTATACGAGCTTCCACTAAACTCACGGTCTGTTAAAACTAATCATCTGGGCAATCAGATATAGACATACACTAACCAAGAAGGTTTATTAATCGACCCATATTGGTAACATGAATCAGGAATGATGTTTTTGAGAACATATTGCATAATGACATTTCTTAGCACTATTTGTAACTCCTTACAACTATATCATTATTATAAATATTCTCGAGTGTTTGTCTCATTCTAGACAAGGTCTAACTCTTAGAAATACTAGCTCTTAGTATTGATCTGAACTCCTTTAGATCTACAATGTCTGAAAAGTAACAAGATTAATACTATAAATTAAGTTAATGATTTATTGAAATATACATTATATAAATATCAAATAAATATTTATACAAAAATAGAATCGCATGTAAGCACCATCTCTAACGGATATCATTAGGAAAAGATTAAACGTCATTTTCTTGTCCTAGCAGAGATATATACTCAAAATTCTTGAGAGATTTGGTATGTCTAATGAAAAAGTTGTCTAAACTCTTTTGGTTATGCATTTTAAGTTTTCTATAGCACAGTCGTTAGAGATAGAAAAAGATAAACTGTAAATGTTTAAAGTACATACTGTATGGAGCATTATGTATGCAATAGTTTACACAACACCAGACATAGCTCAACCTGTGAGCATGGTGAGTACATATATGAAAATTCCTAGAAATAAACACTGGCTTGCAGTAAATTGGGTAATGAGATATTTGAAAGGAACGTCAGAGTATGGTTTACTCTATAAAAGGCAGAGAAGGATGATGAGATGATTAAATAATATGTTAACTCAAATTATTTAGGTGATCTAGATAAAAAGAGGTCGTTAACTATATATATATATATAGTGTTTAGATGTAGTGTATACTAGAGGTTGGTTTTTTTATAGCATATGGTGGCACTATCAACTACAGAGGTAGAGTATATAGTTGTATGAGAAATTATTAAGAAGGTCGTATAGTTAAAATGGATCTGTCAGAGATATTGGCTATGAAAGACATAAACATCGATGTGTATTATGATAGATAAAATGTCATACATCTAAGCAAGCATCAAGTATTTTATGAAAGGTCAAAACACATTGATGTAAGGTTTCATTTCATTAGAGATATTGTACAGAGTGACGAGATTTAGTATAACAAAGATATTATCGTCTGAAAATCTTGTGGATATGTTGATTAAACTACTGCTTTCAGTTAAGTTCATTCTATATAAGGACTTAATTAGAATCATCGCTATATGAGAAGAATGGATGATACAGAAACGATGGATCCATAGATGCTTCTTAGGAGATTTTGAATCAATAAAGGTATTGTGAAAAATGATTATTAAAATCTTGTGGAGATAATTTTGAGTCGAGCCATTATGATAGTTTTGAGTCAAGTCATTGAGAAGAAGATGATATAAGGTCGAAAATAAGGCAAAAGAACTAAAGTTGAAGGCTCAAACTAGTTATGTTTCCAAGTTAAAGTGTCGTAACGCTTAAGTTAGAACTTTTAATGCCGCAACGCTAACACCTGAACAACTCAATGTCGTGGCCAATGCGAGTCCTTCTCATATTAGAGTTTCTTAAAATATTTTAAATTTCTCTTTTTTGATGTAACTCAGAGGGCAATGTTTTAGCTTGTTTAAACATCACTACCAACTCCAAATTGGAGTATACAATTATAATTGAGAGATCTTTGTGATGCTTTAATTTAAAAGAAAATCCTCCATAAACTAAGTAATTGCTAAACTACACAAATCTTTATGTGTGTTTTCTTATTCTTATTTCTTTTTACTTCTCTTATTCTCTAATTATATAATAATCATCCTTGTAAAACTTTTTCTGAACACAAATAAATGATATTTGATCAAAACTACGGGATTTTGATGTTTTTTTTGCGGCTTGCATCAAGAGACCCAATAAAACACATTCTCGTAAACAATATAATATTTAATTATACAAATTCATCAATCCCAAAATCAAAATAGAATCAAAAGAAAAAAACCAAATCACAATACAAGCATAAAAAAATTTAGTAGATACTCCTCCCCGAAAGTCTTGAGACTCGAAGAGTAGTATATGCAATTATACAAATAAATTATTCGTTATTGACATAATTAGGAGATGGAGAATCTTCTCCTTCTAGGCTTGGTAATATCCACAGCAGCAACACAATCATCAATGTTTGAAGTGTCCTTAGATCCATGCTTAAAAGGATTCAACTTACCTAAAGTCTTGGACATTGACGATAAGAATGTGTGCTTTTTATGCCCACTACTCTTAATATTATTGCTAGATGTTGTGCCTTCATTCTTCTGCAAATCAGAGATGTAAAGCTTCATCTTCATCAGCTCTGATCGCAATTCCTCATTTTCTTTAATAAGTGAGACGTCAGCCTGCAATTGATTCCTTGTTGTCGCGGCATCCGGCATGGTACGATCGTCTATTCCACTTCTTAGCTTTAACTGATCGTAGTACAGAGCGTGCAACACAATCTGGACCGGCAACCGCTTGTTTTGTGAAGCATGAACTCGAGCTTCGTAAGACAGTCTTAATGGGTCCATCGAACTGCAAACTTTCTCTCGCTCAATTTCGTCTAGATTTGGATGAGCCTGCATCCACAAACAATAAAACATAACATCAACCATCAAACTTTCTAAAGATATTTTCAACAAAAATGTTATTTGGATAGGAAATTGTCTGAAAATTAGGCGTTTAAGGAAGAGCAAAATATGATGTTAATTATTATAAGAATCATGTTAATAGTTTTTGAACTTGGATCAGAACATCTTGTAATTCAGCAAAATGACCAAAATTTTAACTTGAGCAGAAAGGCAAAGGTTAATTATATTACCTTGAGATAGATATCAATGGCACGGTAGAGATCATCGTCAACTTTACGTGAACCTTTGGGGACAAGATTTGCAATCCCATTGAATTTCGAGATGCTAAGTTCACCATAAGTTGCAATCTCTCCAAGATAAGCATCGACTGTTTTTGCAACTCTGTGCATGGCAGGGGAACAAGCTTCTCTAAAATCACCACCGCTAAAAACAGCCATGCTTTTCTCCTTCTCCACGAACCCATTAATGATTCTTCTCACGCTCTCTAAATCGAGCAGCCTCTCGCCATCGTAAGTGAAAGACAGCACTAAAATATCATCAACGGTAACGTGCTCTAATATGGACGAGATCCTTTTTTCTAGCTCGTTTTTGCAAGCATTTGAAGCTTTAAGAAAAATGGCCGATCGGAGAAGGCAACAGAGGAAGTTGATTGGAAAAGCTGCTTTTTCAGAGGGCATGAGAGAGACAATTGATTCAAGGAGCTCCCGTTGTTGGCTTCTGAGTTCAGATTTGTTAGAATCCGAGGACTTGGTACCGTTGCCAGAGTGGTCTCTAACAAGATCTCGAAGTGATCTCTCTGTGTAAGCTATCAAAGCACTGGCAAGGGTCAGGGATTTTGCACCTCGTTGTTTCATGGCAGCAATGATTCTGCCGAAGAATTCTATGTCCAAGATTGCAAGCTCCTCTGTCCACCAGTTTGGCGGCGATCGACAAGGAAAGTTGGCTTCGTAACAAGCCTTGGAAAACCCAAAACCAAACAAAAATTATGATCAGATTTGGGATTGGAATTGGAATTGGAATAGAAAAGGATATGGATGTAGTGTAGAAAAGTAGGTACCTTAGCAGCAGCAACATCTATACATCTCTGTACAATTAAGAGATGTTCAGCCAAGGGAAGGAGATGCTCGCATGATTTGAGAACAACAATGGCACCGGAGAGACTTGACAAAGCGACCTGAGAGAGGAAGTCTTCGGCGCGACCAGCGAGGTTGTTGTCGCAATACTTGTCAGTCATTTGAAGATACTCTGCCGCACATCGGAGAGCCGCAACGTTGTGAACTGTTATTTCGAAGTTGACTCCGTAGCAGAATTTCACTGCTTTCTCGAAGATCTCAGGGCCTCCAGGTATGTCAGACAGATTGATTCTTGTCAAGTCAGCTTCATTAGATTCCATTATCAGCTTTCTTATGTAGTTGCTCTTCGCCACTAGCATGAACTGTTAACAAATATATATTTTCTTTTAGTAAGTGCTACTAGCCTACTATTCTAATGCTCTATATATGTTGCAATCTATTATAAAATATTATTCAGTTATTTTATATATTCTACTAGCATTTTATGACCTTGACAACACAACATTTGCACTGAAATATGACATACTCTATTTGTACAAAATTAACACTTTTGTTTTAATATACCTTGTGAAGAGGGAAATTTGCTTCCCCAACTCCAATCACAACATCAGTTGGAATTTCCTGGGAGAAGACCCTGCAAGAAAATTAAACATCTTACTATTATAAGAACAAACTTAAAAAGCATAGACGATGGCTGAAAAATAAAAGATTAATTACCATTGGCCAGTTCTATCCATGGCAATGGAGAGCCTACTGTCTAGAAGAGTAGCCATGGCTTTGGGAGAAAGTGATCTTCGGATAAGATTGGGATCTGATCTGGATCTGATCTCTAGACTAATGGGTTTACATTATATAGAATATAGATAGAGATGTTGCCTTTTAATCTTTTTCCTATCTAGTAACTAAAAACATTTTTCCAATATAGTTTTTTCACTTTGGACCATATAGTTTTTTCACTTTGGACCATTCTACCCCCAGTCTCAATTCCCGACAAAACAGAACATTCACTATCAATTGTTAATAATTCATCGTCATCTCTGCCCCGTTCGTATTGGCTCACTAAGCTGAACCATAGACCTTATCTATTGTTTTATCTTAAAACTGTTTCTCAAAAATAACGAATGGCTGTTTAAATATGATTTTATTCTAAAGTTTGGCACAGTCCGATTTGGCCGGAATAGGTTAAATTTAATTTTTATCATTAAGAAAAATTAAATATAATAGTTTTTTTAAAAATAAACCTCGATCAATTTTTTCAGTTCAATTTTAATTTTTAGGTTAAATTAAAAAAAAAATGCCACAATTGAACTCTTAGAAGTTTAAACCTCTTACTATGGAGTCTCTTACTAACTAAGTAGTGTTAATGATATTCCAACTAATTGTGTTGAATGTCATTATCATATTAATATTTTATTTATTTTATAATTAAGATACATAATTTTAAAAAATAGATGGTAGGATTCGAACTTAAGTCATGAGCAGGTTATTATCTTCAATTTACAAACTAGGTTAAAGCAAGATATAACTTTATCATGCATATTTATTTTATATTTACATTTCAAATACTAATAATTAAAGAAAGTGAAGCTTAGTATAATCAAACCTGAGACATACAATGTGCTATTACACCCAGTTAATTATGGGAGTTAAAGCTCATTTTTTTATTACATTATTTTTTTATTTATGATATGTATGTTAAAAAATGTTAATAATTTAATAATACAACAAGATTGTGACCTACAAGAAAAAAATAATTTGCACTAACCAACAAAACTATGGCTATCTTTGGTGTTAAAATTATATTCCAAATTTTATTTATTTATATTATATAATATTAAAAATTATAAAACTGATTTTTTCAATTTGGTCTAATTTTATGTAAAACCAGACTAGAACCAACTGGTTTTTTTTTTCCGATTATTGTAATAAATAAAATCGAATATTTTTTTAAAAATAAAAAACTAAATCGAACCAACCAATTCGATTTATGATTTTTTTTATCCACCCTTATTTTATTCTATCAACATCCATTTTGTTAATCCAATAATGTTTCACTTTTTAACTTTAATTTTAATATTTTTTATTCAAATAATATGTTAACTAATTATTAAATTAATATAATAAATAATTTTAAACTATAAAAATTAATCATTTAATCATTACTTAATACATCACTTAATATAAAAATATTAAATTTAAAATTGTGAAAAGTGGCATTACTTATTTTATTTTTTTTGAAATTCTGAAACTTAGTTAGAGGTCTATTAATATTTGAGTGAAGAGTTAAGTAGGATATTATGTGAATCAAAAGAGTAATGCTACACTTTTTAAATTATATTATAAGTTTTGAATTTTAAATAAGGTGTCAAGTTATCACTAGGTGACAAATTGATGTAATTATTAATTTTAAAAATTAATTATCTAATAGTTAGTTGACGTATTATTTGAGTCCAAATTTTAAGATCCAAATTTAGAATGTATAACATTATTGGTGAATCAAATTTTTAATTGGTCCAACTTTGTATGAGGATAAAGGTAGGCAAAAGTAATCCAAATGGAATAAATTGAATTGGTTGATATTCAGTTAAATGCATTATTCAGTTTTATTTAAATATTTATTTTTTTAAACCGATTAATTCAATCTAAATTTTAGCTCACTCAAAAATAAAATCTACTTGAAAAATACAGTTAAAATAGATCAAAATTTTGACCAAAACTAATAACTTGTTAAGAAATTTAATTTTGTTTTTGGTTGATTCTGAGCAATATTATACAATAAAAATTGATTGATTTTTTCAATTTAAGTAAGTTTTAATCCGAATTAATTTGGAAATGACAATGTGCAATCTACTTAAAGGTAGGAGTCAAAATTTGATAAAAGAGGAAAAAAAAAGAATTCAATCCTTATGATTAAGGGTAGACAAACCCGGTTCAGTTCTTTTTTTGGTGCGAACTGAAAATTAAATTGAGCCGATCGATTTTTGAAAAATAAAATTAAAAATTGAATTGAGCTCATATCAAATAAAATCAAACCAAATCAGTTCGGTTCAATTTTTAATTTTTCGATTTGGTTTTTAATTTTTTGATTCAGTTTAATTTAAATAGACTTAATTTAGATTTATTTTTGGTTCGATTCTAAATTGAGAACTGAACTAAAATTTTGATTTTTTAAATTAAAAAATTAAAAACTAAATTGATCAAGAAAAAAAATTGAATCAAACCGATTATTTCTATTTAATTTTTCAAATTCAATTTAATTTTTTAATTTTTTTATCCACTCTTACTTATGAATTTATCATTAGGGAAAGAAGAAACCTTCTAAAGGAGGATGGGAAAGGCGATAAAATATCATCCACCTGTGAAGTGCTTTTGTAATATGAAAATTTTCTCTTAACATGTGATTTTAAGTAGTGGATAACAATTTTAATGAAAAAAAAGGAAAGAAAAAGAAAAGAAAGACATTAGAGAGTCTCATTTTTAAGGATAAAGTAGGCAATTCGGAAAGCATGGAAGGAAAGGGCGTGGATAGGAGCGGTGTCGACTGTTGAGTGATGTATCTACCACACAAAGGAATAAGTGGTCAGGAGTTGTCCAGCTTTTACATCATCATTATTCATATCATTTCTAGGCTGCCATGTCACCACGCAGTCAACATTCGTACAAGGCCGCCTAATTACAAATTCCTAATTTTGCACGCCAGCATCTGCATCGACAGACAGGACCGGGCTAGATAGAACCCTATCGCCATCTAACTCTCCACCAATTACATTCTTACACGTAGCCATCTCACATCACTATTGTCCACTCCCCTTGAAGATACAGATACCCACGACTATCTCGTTTCCATCACATTCACACCGAAAAGAAAAGAATTGAAAATTGGTTCTTGAGTCTTGAATACTAACAAATAGTTTCCATCCCTTTACTATAAATTACAATACAAACACTATAACTATACTCTTCAGTTTCTTGTATCGACTACGCCAATGAGAATTATTCATGAATGTGATCTTGTTCATAGCCACGGCCCCCCGACCTTGACCATACTGTTGGATGGTTCATATTTCGTACTATTTACATACATTTTATATATAAAAAATCAACGTTACAATTGCATGGTTTGCTTTTTGTGTAATTTTATTTCAAATTTTTAGAAGTATTTTTTTTAATAAATTTCTCTAAAATTTTAAGAATAGTTATCTTCGACTCAGACATTCAAATCTCTTTCTTTCAACATATTGTGTACTATAATTCAACTAATTCAAATGAAGTCACATTCTTTTTATGTATAAATATTTGAGCAAACTTTGTTATAATTAAAATAATTTAAATATGACTTTTTATAGAGTTAGATAGGATGGAAGTGAGGGAGGTTGAATGGTAGATAAGTGAAGTTAGCTAGGTTTTGTCAATTCTAATAGAATTTGGGAACATGCAACTTGCAAATGAAACGAGGTAGAGAGTTTGTTTGGCCCCTTCTCGCATTGCCCATTCCTATACCCCTAAAACTAATTTGTGGACGAAATTCATAATCACGTGTAGCTTTCTTAACTTAATTAATAATCTCACCTCAATGGCATTAGGCAATGCCAATAACATAGGGTAGGGTCTTCGCCCATTAATTTATCTAGAGTGATTAAATTTTTGCAATATATATATACTTGAATTTTTTTTTAAAAATAACCCTTTAAATTTATAAATATTCTTTTTTAACCTAATTTTAATTTGCTACTCTCTATTAGTTAAATAGAACAAACTCAAACATTTATACTCCTTCAATAAAAAAACACACTCTCTTTGCCCCGAAGTACTCTCTCTAAATTCAAAGCTATCTTAACAAAATTTTATTGGATAGAAGATTTAAAACTGACATTGTGTAAATTAGACCTTGCATAACATATTTACTAACTAAAACTTTGAAAACAGACCATTCTTAATAAGTTTTTTTTTTAATTTTAGAAAACAAATGTTGATATGTATTAGTAATGGCTTAGAAATAGCATTTTTAGTTAAAAATAAATGAATTATACATAAAAAAGGTTGAAATAATGAAAAATACATGAAAATTTGAAAAAAATTAGATTTTTTTTGGGAGAATCTCAAACGCATATGGTGGTTGGAGTAGTGACCGGCCACCATATGCATTCAACTATATCTTCAGGACTTTCGCAGCCTTGAGATAGGCACCTAAGATACTCGAGCACAAGATCCGCATCGGAGATACACCACTAGGTATACGAGGTGTAGCATCGCGGATACGCAGTCCATGAGGTGGCATTGTATGCACCACGTAGTGCGTTTGTAAGGTGCCATGTGGTGCATACTATAAAAAGTTTTGCAAAATTTGAGAAAAATTAAATTAAAAAATTATTTGATTTTAGATTTAAAAAGTAAATTTTTATTAATTAATTATAATAAATTAATCAATAATTTAAATTAATTAATAAGTTGATTAATATTGTATGTTAGTTAACTTAATATAATATGTATGTTTACTATTTATTATTGTATTTTTATAAAAAAAATAACATCTCCAAAGAATATAGTGTTAACGTGTATTGAGGGTATATCCATATGACTGTGTACATATTGATTAATTTAAAATGCATGTCCATCAAGCATTAGCACAATAGAATTATAATCAATTAATCAACAAACACACTTTAAAACCGAATCAAAATAATATGAGAATCCAGAAACTCACTATTAAAGAACTTCGGTGAAGAATTCGATTCAGAGCTCACTTTGAAGTGATTCGTCGATCAATTCTAGTCCGTGACAATCTGAAGGGATTACGGAGTTAAATGATAACATCAATTCCAGCATGATCAAATTCGAATCACTTAACACTTGAGTTTTCTCTCATATTGGCAAATATGAAAAAATGGACTATTTTGAAACATTTTCAAAGTTTTCTTTATATATGGTTAAAAATGGGGATCTCTTCGAAAATTTACAAAGTTTATAATACTTGACTAATGAATGCTTGGCACTTATCTTTCATCATGCATCCCATGCATGAAGACAGGTGTCCCACTTCACTTGTCACTTATTACCCATTAATTCCATGCATATGATATGTGTTGCTCATACATTATATCCATTTTCCATATGTCATTAATGCAATAGTTAACTACTTTAATTAATAAAATATAGGTTTACCACTTAAATTTTGACACATGTGTTTTTCGAGAGATCCTTAAATAAAAATTTTACTTTTTGAAACTTTTTTCGAATCGAACTGTTCGACCGGGCACGCTACCCCAGTGTTTAACGAGTACACTTCATATTGTGAGACTCTCTAGGTTCACACTCATTTGGCTTACGAAACTCTTTCACAAGTCCATGAATGATACACTACATATACGTGACAGATATTACAAAATGGTGCGTTGAACCATACAAATTGAGGTCAACAATATTTGTATAATCGTTTCAGCACCTATATCCTAGAAGAGCAGAGATATAGACCATCATAGTCAAATCTCTATACACTCGATCGTGAACTTATCGCCACATTTATATTTTTGTAAATAATATCCGTAATTTTTTTTATGATATTATTTAATCTTACAAAAAAACTCTTTTTCAAGGTTTATGCTTGTTACCATAAGACTTTTCGAAATATAATTCTCAAAGCATTAGAATATACATCTCACCCATATGAGCTGATAGATCTCATATCTATGCATACCGGACTCTATGAGTATCGATCCATACTAAACAACACCCAAAGGTTTTATGAAAAGTTTCTGACATACGTGGAATCAAAGCATGATGACTCACAAGCCTACCATAGTGCTCAGGTTAAATGACCACAAATACTACTCAACTCAAAAGGACCCTACATTGATGTTTTATGGGATGTCTAGTGGAGGTCCTCGTGAGTCTACTTAGTACCTAGTTGTTACTGAATATCTGCATGCCTATATGAACTTTTGCTACACTCACGGTCTACTAAGACTAATTGTCTGGACAATTTAGATATAGACATACACTAATCCAGAAGGAATACCGATCAACCTATGTCGGCAACCAAAGATTAAGAACGATGTTTTCAAGAATATATTGCACAATGACATTTTTTAGAACCATTTACAACTCTTTGCAACTATGTCGTTACTATAATATTCTCAAGTCTTTGTCCTATTTCAGACAAGGTTCTAACTCTTAAAATATTAATATCTTAGCGCTGGCCTAAACTCCTTTAAATCTACAATGTTTGAAAATGTAACAAGTTTAGTACCATATAATGGAGTATTAAGGATTATATTGAAATGTTTATTGTACAAATATCAAAATATTTATACAAACTAGAATGACACGTAAGTACCAACTCCAATAACTCTCACTTGCTTTAGTGCTATTTTCGATGATATCTAATACTCATCGACTTCACGTGTTTCTCAAATACCTTAAAAGTTAAGATTTTAATGAGTGGGTCCACTACACTATTTATAGAATCTGCTTTAGATACTATTATATCTTTTATAGCTAAGATTTCTTTAATTATGTATTATTTTATTTTCACATGTTTAGACTTCTGGTGTGCCATTGGCTGTTACTCTTGAGCAATTACCTCGTTATTGTAGCAATATAGTGGGATAGGATCTATTGAACTTAGAACTATTCTAAGTTTTGCGACGTATCTATACTGCTTCTTTTTTAGCTTTTAAAGCCATAAAGTATTCTTCCTCCAAGGTAAAATCAGTTGTAGATGCCTTATATTTGCACTCTTCTAATTGATCGTGGCACTTTTGAGAAGAAACACATAGATCTTTTATCATCGATCATACTGAAAGTTTGAATCAATGTATCTCCTTACTTATAAGTCACTATTTCTCTCTATAAATAAAAAACTTACCCTTTGTACCCATAAGTTATTTCAGAATATGTTTCATGACCACTCAATGGTCTCTATTTAGATCAGATTGATACCGGCTCATAATAGTTACAACCATACTAATGGTGGGTCTTGTACATAACATGACGTACATCAAACCACCTAGAGCTAATACATATGGTATACTAGACATTGTAACCTTTTCATCTTCCTCCTAAAAAGACACTCTCCTAGAAAGACTAATGCCATGTTTGATAGGTATATAAACTATCTTACAATTATTAAAGTTATACCTTTCAAGAACATTTTTTATGTATGAGGATTAAGAGAGTCTTATTAAGCTCCTAACTCTATCTCTATAAAGCTTTATTATCAGTATACCTGAAGTCTCTTTTAAATCCTTTAAGAAAAAGTTTTTACTCAAATAACTCTTCACTGATTGTAACATATCATTATCATTTTTGATAATGAGTATGTCATTCACTTAGAGAACAAACAAGACAATTATGCTCCCACTACCATTTCTGAATACACATGCTTCATCTTCGTTCTTAATGAAACCAAGCCCTCTGATTACTTTATTAAAATAAATATTTTAACTTTGAAAAACCTACTTAAGTCTATAAATGGACTTCTTCATTATGCACACTATATTACAAGTTAAGCTGGATGTAAAACCTTAAGGCTACTCTATGAAAATCTCTTTCTCAAGATTTTTACTCAGGAAAGCCTTATTTACATCCACTTACTAGATCTTAAAATCACAATATGTTGCTGATGTGAATCAGAATACCAAAGCTTCACAAGATTTATTATAAGATCCGTTGAGCATCCATGGGGTTCGATGACAAGGGCAAGAACCAAGAAATTGAAGGAAACATTAAATGAGCTAATTATGCACATTTCAGACTCATGCTTTGTTTAAGATACTTATTTGCCTAAATTAAATATTTAAAATGATCAATGCTTTGTAAATGTTATTCAAGATCCTTTAAGAACAAACAAAGCATAATCATAAGAGTTCAATCAAAATTTGGTCATTGAAGAGAGACACTAAGTGCAACCCAACCTATCAGTACCAGCCCATGTGATTTGAAACCTAAAATAAGAAATTCATGGAGAAGTCAGCACCTCCACTGTAGATCTTTGATTTCCTGCAAATTCATATAGCTAGCAGTGGGATTTAACATACTTGTAGAAATTAAAGACTTCTTTCAATTCAAGAATATACTTATTGAATTAGTAGAAGTTATGTTTAAATTTTACAATTATATTTATTGTATTAGCCATATTTGTTGACTTTTAGAACTGAGGGTAGCCGTAAGTTTATTGTATTTATTTTTTTAGCTGTACTTTTAGACTTTTGGTGTGAGGGTAGCTGTAAGTTTAAAATTTAAGCTTCAAAGTTGTAACCTGACATCCCATGTGGTCTCTATAAATACCATGGTGATTGAATTGTTTCAAAACACAGAATTTATGAAATAATATTTGTGAGAGTTTTTCTCTTAAGTTCTTTGGAGAACTTTTATTAGAACTTATTAATATTTCATCTTATGGCGTTCTACTAGACCTATCACTCACCACTTCTAATCCATCTTGAGTGTGGCATCTAAAATTTCTTATATCTCTGATTCTTATCTTTTATAGATAACGAGTCAAGGTCTTAATTTTGGTTAATCTAAAAATTTGAATTAAAATGATCCTTAGGCAAAGAACCTCATAAAGCGTCGGGTTTCACTTTTTTTTTTGTGAGGTTCACATCATTTGGTATTAGAGCTTAGGCTCTAATCAGGTTTGAACTATCCTTTTTGATTTCTATTGTTTTTTCTTTCTTTTAAATCTGGAACTTTGTTTTAGTCCCTAGAATTTGTAGCCTATATTAATTTTCTTGTTTCTTCTTGTCAATTGTTTTATCTATTTCTTCAAGTTTTGTTACTACATATCAGTAAACAAAAAGAGAGAAAAAAAATAAAAAAAATAGATTCCATTGATTCTAGGTTTACTACTCTTAATTCAAAAAAGAAAACGTTCTGAATTAGTTGAATTCAAGTTTTGTTTCATCAAGTGTATTCTATCTATTAAAATTCATCCTAAGATAAAACACAACCCTAATTGTCTTTATTTTCTTATATCATTGTTCCATTATAGAATTGTTCTTTTTGTTGCTTAAATTCTACTTATTCTTTACCCTTTACAATTAAATCATTCTCAGTGAGACTAATTTTTTGAGTTTTGGATTGTTATAAGTTAATTTTGATTAAGTTCATTTTAGTTCAATAAAGAACTAAAGAGGAGACTAAAGAGTGGAAAAAGGCAAGAGCATGTGAACTCATAAGAGAGTAAAAGCCAAATTTAAGTAAACACGAGTGTGAGTGCTATCAATCCAGAGAGAAACACATAAAGGAGTATTGTGAGGTTGTCTAACTGTAATATCCAATCCTTATTAATAGTATAGATACATAGATTTCGATTTATAGCGATAAAGACACCGTCAGGTTACCCGATTTTAACCCTATTTAAAATATTATTTTTATGGTGCATGTGAGAGGTATTAGACCTAATTTAGTAATTTCACACTTGGTTGGAGCATTGGACTGTCATGGAATATTTTTGAAATTTTTTTGCTATTGGCTTGGAAAATAAAATTTTAATTTAATACATGAATTTTCATATCAGTGTTATGCATGGAACAAGTCTTTATTAAAAAACACAATTCTATGTCTTATAAAATGGACCAATTAGAGACAAGTTTATGGATTGTCAAGTTAGAAGTCTAGTTAGTTCATTTGACTATTCTAACTAAATAGTTACAAAGGAACTAATTAAATGCTTATATTTCTAACCAATGGCAAATTAGAAATTTAGAGTAAGTTGAGGGGAAAATTGGACACTTGAAAGGGGACTATATAAAGGTGGAAGTGTGTAGAATTTTGGAGAGATTAAAAGCAAAACATCTTAGAGCAAAAGAGAGGAATTTTCGGCCATGGTGAGGAAGACACTGCTACAGTAAAACCAAGCTATTTCATGATTTTTTCATGCTTGATCAAGCTAAAATAAAGCCAAATACAAGTTCTTAAGATCAATTGAAGCTTTCAATAGCGAGATTTCAAGGAAAAGAGATAAGAAAAGCATTATTTGATAATGGTGAAGGATAAATTTTCCATGATAGCTTTAATTAATGTTCTTGTGTGAATTCTTGATTTAGATTGAGTTGAATTAAAGTGTGGAGCTTAAAGAAGTCATCAAATTGAAGAAATTAGTAAGGTAAGAATTAGGGTTTTAGGTGACTTTGATGTAGAAACTTCAATTGGATGTAATTAGGGCATTAGAATTAAATTGGCTTGATTTGGATGCCATTGAAATAAGAAATTGAGAAAAGAAGTGTGTTTGGTGGAGAAGGTGAATTCGGCGACTTAGGGGATTATAGGGCTTGAGTTGTATTTTGGTTGAATTGTTAAGTATAAATGGTGTCTTATGTAAATTGAATGTGTATGGTTGATGAAAAATCAAAAATGAAAAAAATGGGAGATAATTTTCCATTTTGGTAAGGTGAAGGGCAATTATGTCCAACCTAATTTATAAGGTGTTAAGCAATTTTTATGGTTTCAGATGGTGAATTAAACTTGATTAAACAAGATTGAATGGCTTTGTAATGAAAATTGGAAAGCAGAATCATCCGAGCTTTGAAAGCTAATTAGGGCGCTTATTAGTTTAAGTAGAATTTTAGCATTTATAAAGGTTTTAAATGTCATTTTTGGCATATAGGTGAAGAAAACTGAGAGTAGTAAAAGCAAAAGAAATTTCGGAGAAATATTGAGCTCGAAGCATTCGATGAGTGAAAATCGGTTTTATGTACCTTTGGTTTAATATATTTTTTTAACATTTTTGAATTTTATGTTTTATATGATCTTAAATGCATAAATATGATTTACAGTTTTTATCTATTGTTATAATAATGAATTTCTATGTTCAGTTTGAAAAACTGTTTTAAAGTTATTAAATTTATTTTCAAAGGCCATTGGTACCCTCAGATTTACAGTGGTGGTGATGGTTTAAGACCCGGCCGGTATATCCCGTACGCATGGGCAAGTATTGAAGGATGTGTCACTAACTCTAGGAAGTCGGGATGTCGAGACATGTGAGTCACTTTATGCATACGGGGTATTGTCTGGCTATATGTAGACAATGTAGGATTCTGCTGCATAGCCAGTGAGATGTCTTTAGAATGTCACAGAGGATGTTGCTAGTTGAGACGTTCTATGACCTACTCATATCTTCATATGTCATAGTGGGTGTTGTTAGTTGAGATGCCCTGTGACCTATTCACGTGTGCGATGCTAGTCGAGTCGCTGTGTAAGCATTGAGCTTTAGGGTTACTATGTGGTGTAGATTAAAAAAAAAATGGTCGAACGAGAGTTTTAGCAGCTTTTGAGTTATAGAGTACATATCAGTGTTTTATATATTATATATGCATGTTAGCTACCATATTTTACAGATTCTTGCAATTGTTTACAAAAAATATTGATAAAAACTGTTCGGCAGGATTTTATCAGCATATGATGTTTAAAAGCAGATTTATAGTTTTATAATAGCTTGTAAAACATGTTTTATGCAAAATTTTATTTTTATCAAAAATTTTAAATGCACTCACTGACCTTCTTTAGCTCACTCGTTTTATGTTTTATATTTTCTAAACCCTCTTTCCAGGTGCAGGCCTCGGTACGCAAGCTGCCGATTCTCTTACAGCTGATTAGTAGGCTAAATCTGAAGAATATTTTATAAATGTAAATGCGTTAAGTAACACCTTTTGGTTTTCTACATAGTAGATATAATATCTGTGCATATTATAAATATGTTTGAACAATTAAGAAGTGGTTTAAGTATTTTGATGATAGTTTCACTTTTCATTAATATATTAATTTATGTAATTAGAATAAAACTATTTTAAGTTGAGTTGGTTTGGACTTGGAAAGGATTAGAGGTCCTATTTGGAAGTTGAGAAAGCTGTTTGAATTAGAAGTGTGATTTTTCTTACAGGTTTTGTATTTGGATTTTCAGAAAAATAGAGGAAACTCTGTACTTTTTTTTTAAAAAAATTTTGATAAATTATTTTCATAAATAATTCGGGATTTTATCAGTAATAGCAAGACTTAATTAGGGGTTCGCCTCATGAAATTCCTCAGCGTTGATAGTTAGACTCTGAGGAACTTCTATTGGGGTGTCTGGTAGGGCCGTTGGGATCTACAGTAGAGGGTCTCAAGGTGGGTTCTGTCAGAGTGGTATCAGAGCCAGGTTTTTAAGGTTTTCAGTTACAAAAGGGTTTATTTCCAGAATGAGATTCTCGAAAGTGCATGCATTTTCTAATTTTGTTAAATTAAATTTTATGCATTAGATAACCATTTTTATCATTAAAATCTACAGAAAATATGTATCGTCAAAGGGTCTCACGTACTAGGAGAGTAGCTGCAGAGGCTATTGCATCTGAAGAGGAACATGTGATCGAGTCGGTAAATGTTCCTACCCATTAGACCCCTCTTGAGTCATCTCAGCCTGTGGAGCCATAGGGTGGAAACATAAATGTAGCTTAGATGGAGCAAATGCTAGCTGCAGCGATTCAGCAGCCAAGAAAGGCAGGAGTATCCATTGAACGCACCAAGAAATTAGGCGTTAAGCCATATGATGGTACCGGAGACCCTGAGAGAGCCTTATCTTGGTTAGAGAATAATGAAGAAAATTTTCAGGTTATGGGATGTACTGAAGAACAAATGGTTTCATACTCAACATTTTTATTAAAGGGAAGGGCGAAAGATTAGTGGAGGCCTTGCAGAGGAGGAATCCAGATGGGGTGTCTTAGGCGCTGTTCAGAAGAGACTTCCTGGATAAGTTCTACCCGAAGAGTTATAAAGATACGAAGATAAAAGAGTTTTTTAAGTTAGAACAGGGTTCTCTCTCCATGGTAGAGTATAAAAAGAAGTTTTCAGAGCTCATCCGTGCTGTTCCATTTATAGCTGATAATGAGGAGCAAAAGGCTAATCAGTTTGCAGTAGGCCTTAATCCTTGAATTAGGGCCTACGTAGTGTCAACAGCTTACACTCAGTATAGAGCTTCGTGTTGGGTTTGTGTTGAATTTACTTAGGGTTCTTGCATGTGGGTTTTTGTTCATCATACTAACAATATACATATCTCATACATACATGTGCACAGCGGAAGATTGAATACAATGAACACAGAAAATAACATTTGATTAAACTGAAATTCGAGATTGAGAAATATCACCAATGAAGCCTTTGGATTAATTTTCTTTGAAGTCCACCATGAAATGAATCTTTGATCAATTCTAGCAATCAACAAGGGTGGGTTTGATTGTCTAGAATGGCAGCATCTTAATCCAGCTTTTGTGTTTAACACTTAAACATTTTTCAAAGTTAAACCATTTAACTTAATTAAATTTGTTTTTCCTTTTATTCAACTCTTGAATAAATAAAACAAATCTTGTTTTTAGTTATTACATTTAGTAACCATTAATTCAATTTGTTTTGTTGTTCTAACACTTAAAACACAAAACAAACAATTTCAATTTCTCAAATTGAATTGGCTCCCAAAATGCAAAACCTAAAAAACTAAATCAATTTTGAATTTCAATTTCATTTCACTTTATATACAAATGAATTAATTCCAAACTAATTTGAATTTCATTTGCATTTCATTTGGCTTAACCTAACCTTAGTTAACATTTAACCTTAGTTAGATTATTTTAACTTAACCTTTAAGTTAATAAATATTTAATTAATTTAACCATAGTTAACTAACTTAACCATGGTTAGGTTAACCTTTACTTAACCTTTAAGTAAGGTTAACTTAACTTAACCACTTGGTTAACTTTTAACCTTAGTTATGTTAAATTAATTTATTTAACAATTAAATAAATAAATATTTATTTTAATTATTTAACAATTAAATAATCATAAAGTGAAATTACTATTATATCCTTACTCGGTTACCAAGTTAACCTAAAGTGGGTCCCACCAATTTAACCACATACTTTAGTTAACGTAACCTTAGTAATTGCTGAATTATACTGTATTGAACAATTCAATACGGTACACTGCCCAAGTGCTCAAAGAGTACATTTCATATTGGGACTCACTAGGTCTACACCCGATTTGTCAAATGGAACTGTTCCATTAATCCGTAATCGATGCCCCACGCACACGTTACGAATATTACAAATCAGCGTGTCAGACCATACAAGTTGAGGTCATAACGTATACGTATAATCCTTCCATCATTTATATCCTAGATGTGCGGGGATATAGATCAGCACCGTCAAATCCCCATTTGCTCATCCATAATCTTATCTACGTAAGCTGACGGATCCCGTATCTACGCACACCGGACTCCATGAGCATCGGACCATACCCAGCGACACATAGCGGTCAGACCATGAAAGGTCTCTAACATATGTGGAACCAAAGCATGATGGATCACTCACAAGACCACCGTGGCGCTCAGGTCAAAGGACCACGAATACTACTCAACTCGAGAGGACCTTCCTTTGACGGTGTCATAGGGTATCTATTGGGGTCCTCATAAGTCTGTTCAGTATCCAGTCTTGACTGGATACCCGTATGCCTATACAAGCTCTAAGCTCATGGTCAGCTAAGAACAACCATCTGAACCAGTCAGATATAAACATACACTAATCTATATAAAGTGAATCACCGATAGACCCGCATTAGTGATTATAGATCAGGAACATTATCTTTGAGACATACTTACATAATGATATTTCATAACACCTATTGCAACTCTTTGCAACTATATCATTACAAGTATACTCTCAGGTCTTTGTCCCATTATAGACAAGGTTCTAACTCTTTAGACCTCGCTGACTCTTATAACCTGCTAACTCTTAACAGTGCTAACTTTTAGCATTTATAACTCTCAGCTTTGCTAACTATTAGTTCTGATCTAAACTCTTTTAGACCAGATCTGAACTCTTTCAGATCAAACAATGTCTGTAATGTTACAAGCATTATACCATATTAATATGATATTAACAATCTTTATTCGAAATGTTTATTGTATAAATATTAATCAATTAATATTTATACAATATTGGAATGGCACGTGAGCACCAGCTCCAACAAACTCCCACTTGCTTCAGTGCCATTCGTACTGGTATCTCATATCAATACACTCCACGTGTTTCTCAAACACTATAGGAGTTTAGGCTTAGGGGGGTTCGCTACATCCAAGGATTATTCCCTAGATTTTTATTACAACTCTTGTTGCCAAGAACTTTCTAATTATGTGATTTTCAGAGTTCACATGATTAGAATACTGGTGTGCCTTATGGCTTCTCGGCTCGAGCAATTACCGTTATTTTGCAATATAGTGGGATAGGATCCACTGAGCTTGGAACTATTCAAAGCTCTGCAATTAATTTTGAATATCCATTGTACTTTCTTTGCTGACTTCTCAAGCCGCAACATATTCTACCTCCAAGGCAGAATTACCTGTGGACATTTACTAACACACATTTAACTAGCTCCGGTACTGATAAAGAGAAACACATAACTAGATGTAGACTTTCTACCATTCAGTTCAGACGTAAGTCTGAATGTGTATCCCTTCTTTTGTAAGAAACTTTCTTCATATTTTATAAACTTATCCTATATACTTCTCAAGTATATATTGATATGTTTCACAACCATTTAATGGTCATGATCTAGATTTAACAGATACCAGCTTGTAACACTTACAACCATCTAAATCCAGATTTCGTACATTAGACGGTATGCATTAATCTATTTCTAGCTAATGCATCTGAGATGTTAGACACTCTAACTCTCTCATCTTCTTCCCGAGGACACTTCCTCTAAGAAAGATGAATGCCACTTCTAAAAGGGACTTTAACTGTATTACAGTCAATGAAGTTGTACCTTTTCGTGGACTTATTCTATATACGAAGTTTGAGAGAGTCTTATTAGCTTCCTTGCTATATCTCCATAAAGCTTTATACCTAGTATATAGGAAGTCTCTCTCAAATCTTTTATGAAGAAGTTCTTTACACAGATAACACTTATCTGATTTACTTGCTATACTCCAATCATCGTTTCCAATATTGAGTATATACTTTCCACTTTAGAGAACTAAAAAGATAATTATACTCCCACTGCCCTTTCTGAACACACGCTTCCTCTTTATTCTTGATAAAACCAGACTTTCTAATTTGATCATATAAACAAAGATTCCAGCTTCGGGAAAAACTACTTAAGTCCATAAATGGACTTCCTTAATTTGCACATTATATTAGAAGTTAGGCTTGGATGCAAAAACATCAAGTTGTTCTCTGCATATCTCTTGTTGGAGATATACTTCCCAGAACAACTTATTTACATCCATTAGCCAGTCCCATAATCATAATATACAACAATAACCAACAAAATCCAAATTGACTTTGGTATGTTTACTGATGAAAAAGGTTTCCTCATTATTGATCCTAGATCTCTGAGTGTAACCTTTCAACATCAGTCAGGCCATGAAGGACCATTCCTTCAGATAGGGCCCACACTGCTTCCGCTGCGTAAACTGATTTACTGCTGATAGAAACAGTTTCTACAGGAAGCACAACTAAGTCCTAGACTTAATTGTCATACTTAGAGTCAAATTCGAATTTTATGTTATCTTGTCATCAACAAAATCTAAATTGACTTTAGCATGGTTACTGATGAAAAAGGTTTCCTCATTATAGATCCTAGATCTGTGAGTGTAACCTTTCAACATTAGTCAGGCCATGAAGGACCATTCCTTCAGATAGGGCCCACACTGCTTCCGCTGCGTAAACTGATTTACTGTTGATAGAAACAATTTCTACAGGAAGCTCAACTAAGTCTTAGACTTAATTGTCATGCGTTGAGTCAATTTCAAATTTTATGATATCTTTTTATTTTTCCGAATCGATGTCAAACATCGTCTCTCCATAAGTTAAAGGATCCATTTCTTCAACTAAGAAAATATCAAGGGTACATTCAAGTATCAAACATACCTAAATGATGGCCTTGATATCCTTTTGGACTTATGAACTTAGTGTGTTAAAGGTATTTCACTCATTGAAATTAAAACTCCATCGTTGGTTCATCTAATTTTTGGATTGACTTCATCAAGTTCAATCTTTCTATAATCTCCACAATCCATGAGAAACTCTTTCTCTAGGAATGTGACATTATGAGAAACGAACATATTTCGTTCATCTGTATTATAGAAGTGGTATCCCATTATACACTTGAGATACTAAATGAACCGATACTTGTACCGTTGGATACAAGTTTATTCTGTTGCATAACTCTTATGAAAACAGAATAACACTAATTCTTAACATACTTAAGACTCATTTCCTATTTAGTCTATATCTCATATAAAGTAGTAGGAACGATTATGGAATTATTTAATAAGTGAGTAGCAGATGCTAAAGTATAACCTCATAGATATTTTAGAAGATCAGCGATTCTCAATATCAATCAGACTGTATCTAATATAGTCCGATTCCTCATTTCCTAAGCATCTTTATGTTGAGGAGTATTTGGAGGACTATGCTGAGAGAGAATCATATTCTCTTTAAATAATTTATGAATTTACTGATTATGTATAAACTACTTCGATCTAATCGCAAGTACTCAATATACATAAGGGTTTGTTTCTTTACTTTCATTGTCAGAACATTTTGAACACTTCGAAATTATTCTGACCTACGTTTCCTAGAAACACATGTCCATATAGTGACAATCACTATAAAGACAATGAAGTATCGAAATCATTTATAACAGTAAGATTTATTGGACTAAATACATCTATATGTACCAGATCTAATAAACCAGTGGCTTGGCGTCTTACACCTACATAAAGATTCGGTCATATTCTTTTGAATTCATAATTCATAAACTAGTCAATGTACTATATGTTAGGGTATGTGCTTACGCGCCATCCCAGTTTGTATGAATATTAAGTTTGTAATATTTATACAATGCATATTTTATTAAATTGCTGATAACTTTTATTAAATGGTAATTAAGCTTGTAACATTATAAAAATGATATGATCTGAATGAGTTCATATCTGGTTTAAAGAAGTTTAAACCATGGCTAAGAGTTAGCAAAGCTGATAGTTATAAATGCTAAGTGTTAGCAGGTTATAATACCCAGCGGGATCTAAAAAGTTAGAACCTAATCTATAATGTAACAAAGACCTGAGAATCTACTAGTAATGACAAAATTGCAAAGAGTTGCAATAGAGACTAAGAAATGTCGTTATGGAAGTATCTTCTCAAATAAAGAGTTCCTGATCTACGTTTACCAATGAGGGTCTATCGGTGAAACACATAGATTAGTGTATGTCTATAGCTGTATTGTACAAATGGTTATTCTTAGTTAACCATGAGCTTGGTTGAAGTTCATATAGACATACAGGTATTCAGTTAGGACTGGATACTGAACAGACTCATGAGGACCCCAATAGATATCCTATGAAACCGTCAAAGGAAGGTCCTCTCGAGTTGAGTAGTATTTGTGGTCCTTCGACCTGAGCGCCACGGTGAACTTGTGGGAGATGCATCATACTTTGGTTCCACGTATGTCAGAGACCTTTCATGGTCTGACCGCTACGTGTCGCTGGGTATGGTCCGATGCTCATGGAGTTCGGTGTGCGTAGATATGGGATCCGCCAGCTCACATAGATGGGTAGTATATCCGAACTTCGAGATTGTATCTTGTAAAGTCTTATGGCCGTAAGCAATTAACCTGGGAAAGGAGTTTCCTCCAGGTTCGAACATTATAGCAAAAGTGTTTGCGTAAATTGTTCATAAAGATACGAATCTGAAGATAATATAGTGATGGATGAAATTATCGGGATTTGACGGTAATGATCTATATCCCGTTCATCCTGGATATAATGACGGAAGGATTATACGAATATGGAGTAACCTCAACATGTATGGTCTGACGCGCTGATTTGTAATATCCGTAACGTGTGCGTGGGGCATCGTTAACGGACTTGTGAAATAGTTTCATTTGACGAATCGGGCGTGGACCTAGGGAGTCCCAATATGAAATGTACTCTTTGAGCACTTGGGCAGCGTACCGTATTAAATAGTTTAATACAGTAAAATCCAGCAATTTACTAAGGTTACGTTAACTAAAGTATATGGTCAGATGGTGGGACCCACTTTAGGTTAACATGGTAACCGAGTAAGGACATAATTGTAATTTCACTTGATAATTATTTAATCGTTAAATAATTCAAATAAATAATTATTTATTTAATTGTTGAATAAATAATTTAAGTTTAACTAAGGTTAAGAGTTAACCATTTAGTTAAGTTAGATTAACTATACTTAATGGTTAAGTAAAAGTTAACCTAACCATGGTTAAGTTAGTTAACCATGGTTAAAATAATTAAATATTCTTTTAATTAACTAGAGTTAAGAGTTAACTATAGTTAGAATATTTTAATGTTAGTTTAACCTAACTAAAGTTAAGAGTTAACTATGATTAGGTTAGATTAAATTCAAATTGAAATTAAGTGAAATTAAGTGTTATGAAATGAAATTAAATTCATTTGTATAAATAAAACAAATGTAAATTAAATTGAAAAGTGTTTTTGTTAAATTGATTTTGAAAAATTAGCTCAGCCATTTTAACAAAGAGAGAAAAGAGAAATTGTCTTCTAATTAATGGATTCAAGAGTTGAATTCATTATTTTCTTTTAAGGCTTAAAACTAATTTAGCAAAATAAGTTTTTTGATTAATTGATTAAGTGTTAATCAAAAGAAAAAATCAAGAACACAAGTTTAAGTAGTTAAACAAGTGCTGGATCAAAAGCTGTCATTCTAGATAATCAAACCCACCATTGTTGATTACTAGAATTGATCAAAGACAACATTTTGGTGGACTTCAACAATCTCCAACCAAAGGCTTCAAGGGTTATTTCTCAATCTCGTTTCTGATTAATAAATTGTGATTGTGTTTACTGCAATACTTTAAGCTTCCGCTGCTTCATTATATATATGAGATATGTATAAATTGTGATTAAACACAAAACCCACATGCAAACACCCATGAATGAACAACTCCCAACACTATAGTCAGATCAAATATCTGACCATCCTTAACCAGTTATTATAGTCGTCTCACGGCTACATGATCTAATCTTATATATACCACTATTCATTATTATTTAAGTTGCTGAAATACTATATATTCTGTTCACCTCTACACTTATAACATTTGCTATTGTATATAAGATATAACGGCCATTCATTAACTGACATTCAGTTAGTAAATCATTATCATTATCACAAGGAACTATTTCCGTATTTTTATGATAACCCTCTCTGTCAACTACAGGGAGTGATATGATTTACCTAATAATATTTGGCACGTAATAGTAATTATACAACATTAATGTTGTTACTAGAAATAAGAAGTAACTGTGAAGTCTTAACGGCTACCACGTTCAGGAAATCTCTATTACCTACGTGAAGCTGAACTTCTCATTTTTTAGTAATCATTAATTCAATTTGTTTTGTTGTTCTAACACTTAAAACACAAAACAAACAATTTCAATTTCTCAAATTTTGCAACATCTTGCAGATATGATAATAACAAGCAGTATCTCATACCCTTGCAGAGTTAACATCAAATGCTAATGAAATGTTAATGTTTGGTCAAACAGATATCTAATGAGTCAATCTTTCTTAAGTCAAGGTACGATGAATAGTAACATTTACTATTTCAAACCTTATAACAGTGGAAACACTTTCCATTATGACTTTTCTCTTTCTGTGGTTTAGTAATATCATATATTACTGAATCTAGAACTATTCTTAGATTCATAAGCAAGCCTTACATATTTTATTCAGTACCCTATAGTTATTGGTATTTGTTCAAGATTAGTAACGGATTGCTCGTACTCATCTTATCTCTATAAGACAATCTTATCTCTATAAGACAAGTATCTTATCTCTATAAGATAATCATCTTATCTCTATAAGACAAAATAGGAGATGCGTAGCAGAACATTTCTTTATCGTTAATAAATTACGTTTTAGATCATGGGTATAACTGTTATACATTTTTTAATCTAAAAAACGCCCTCCCACTGCTTTACTTAATCCCTTTAATCTCTCAAACGGGATAAGATAGTATAATATTTTAAACTATACAGCGGGAAGTGGATCCCATTGGGGTTTTACTCCAGCCTCACGCTAAAGCAATATTGGCCTTTATAAATCCAACAGGTAGACAACTCTTGTCAATTGTATCTCATACAACTCTTACTACTGATCCTAAATACACATTACCCTCACGCTAAAGCAATATTGGGTAACTGTATTTCAGATTAACTCATCAATGCTCAAATATATGTTACTGACACTATCCTCACGCTAAAGCAATATTGGATAATATGTTCGCATATATTTGATTCATCTTATGTTTTACCGGCATTAGACCAAGTCACACCGACCAAATCCCTCACGCTAAAGCAATATTGGGAAAGACCATAGTGACCCATCTCACACCGTATTGACAAGACGGACCATTTAAAATATTATCACATAATATAATAAATTTCAATCTAATTAAGAGAGATTTTAATTACAGGCTTTCATATTATATGCGCTCATCACATGAGAGGTTATTCTCAATCAATTATTCATTTCTGTACAAGCACAACTAACCCCCACCAGTGGGGCCCCCATTGTGGTTACAAAAATAAATAAAAATATTATTTTCTTGGTTTATCATGTAAACTAATAACCCTTATCATTACATCTCATAAACCCCCACATGCGGAAAAAAAAAAAGATTTTTTTTTTTTTTTTTTTTTTTAGTGTAAGAACGCCGCGGCGCTGGTCTTATAGCGCTGCCGCGCTAGGGCTTCACAAGCCTCAGCGCTGCGGCGACGACTTACCAGCGCTGGGGCGCTGGAACCAGTGCTTCCCGCGCTGGGGCGCCAGAAAACCAGCGCCCTCGCCCTTGTCCAGCGCTGGGGCGCCAAACGCTTAGCGCTCCCGCGTTCATATGAACGCTGCCGCGCTGGACCTTAGCGCTGCAGCGTTCCAGGTGCTGTTTTTCACTGGTTTGCATTTTTAACACTTAAAATGCACCCCAACAGCCCTGGAACTTGTCCTACAATTTAGCCAACACTTAGCTAACACTAAAAAATCACCCATAACAACACAAATTGCTCTGATACCAATTGTTGGGTTTGTGTTGAATTTACTTAGGGTTCTTGCATGTGGGTTTTTGTTCATCATACTAACAATATACATATCTCATACATACATGTGCACAGCGGAAGATTGAATACAATGAACACAGAAAATAACATTTGATTAAACTGAAATTCGAGATTGAGAAATATCACCAATGAAGCCTTTGGATTAATTTTCTTTGAAGTCCACCATGAAATGAATCTTTGATCAATTCTAGCAATCAACAAGGGTGGGTTTGATTGTCTAGAATGGCAGCATCTTAATCCAGCTTTTGTGTTTAACACTTAAACATTTTTCAAAGTTAAACCATTTAACTTAATTAAATTTGTTTTTCCTTTTATTCAACTCTTGAATAAATAAAACAAATCTTGTTTTTAGTTATTACATTTAGTAACCATTAATTCAATTTGTTTTGTTGTTCTAACACTTAAAACACAAAACAAACAATTTCAATTTCTCAAATTGAATTGGCTCCCAAAATGCAAAACCTAAAAAACTAAATCAATTTTGAATTTCAATTTCATTTCACTTTATATACAAATGAATTAATTCCAAACTAATTTGAATTTCATTTGCATTTCATTTGGCTTAACCTAACCTTAGTTAACATTTAACCTTAGTTAGATTATTTTAACTTAACCTTTAAGTTAATAAATATTTAATTAATTTAACCATAGTTAACTAACTTAACCATGGTTAGGTTAACCTTTACTTAACCTTTAAGTAAGGTTAACTTAACTTAACCACTTGGTTAACTTTTAACCTTAGTTATGTTAAATTAATTTATTTAACAATTAAATAAATAAATATTTATTTTAATTATTTAACAATTAAATAATCATAAAGTGAAATTACTATTATATCCTTACTCGGTTACCAAGTTAACCTAAAGTGGGTCCCACCAATTTAACCACATACTTTAGTTAACGTAACCTTAGTAATTGCTGAATTATACTGTATTGAACAATTCAATACGGTACACTGCCCAAGTGCTCAAAGAGTACATTTCATATTGGGACTCACTAGGTGTACACCCGATTTGTCAAATGGAACTGTTCCATTAATCCGTAATCGATGCCCCACGCACACGTTACGAATATTACAAATCAGCGTGTCAGACCATACAAGTTGAGGTCATAACGTATACGTATAATCCTTCCATCATTTATATCCTAGATGTGCGGGGATATAGATCAGCACCGTCAAATCCCCATTTGCTCATCCATAATCTTATCTACGTAAGCTGACGGATCCCGTATCTACGCACACCGGACTCCATGAGCATCGGACCATACCCAGCGACACATAGCGGTCAGACCATGAAAGGTCTCTGACATATGTGGAACCAAAGCATGATGGATCACTCACAAGACCACCGTGGCGCTCAGGTCAAAGGACCACGAATACTACTCAACTCGAGAGGACCTTCCTTTGACGGTGTCATAGGGTATCTATTGGGGTCCTCATAAGTCTGTTCAGTATCCAGTCTTGACTGGATACCCGTATGCCTATACAAGCTCTAAGCTCATGGTCAGCTAAGAACAACCATCTGAACCAGTCAGATATAAACATACACTAATCTATATAAAGTGAATCACCGATAGACCCGCATTAGTGATTATAGATCAGGAACATTATCTTTGAGACATACTTACATAATGATATTTCATAACACCTATTGCAACTCTTTGCAACTATATCATTACAAGTATACTCTCAGGTCTTTGTCCCATTATAGACAAGGTTCTAACTCTTTAGACCTCGCTGACTCTTATAACCTGCTAACTCTTAACAGTGCTAACTTTTAGCATTTATAACTCTCAGCTTTGCTAACTATTAGTTCTGATCTAAACTCTTTTAGACCAGATCTGAACTCTTTCAGATCAAACAATGTCTGTAATGTTACAAGCATTATACCATATTAATATGATATTAACAATCTTTATTCGAAATGTTTATTGTATAAATATTAATCAATTAATATTTATACAATATTGGAATGGCACGTGAGCACCAGCTCCAACACTTCGGTGGAAGCCGCAACTCGAGTTAAAAGAAGTATGGCAGCCATTCCTAAGCTGAAACAACAGGGCCAGAAAAGAGGTTGGTTAGGTGGTTCTCGAGGAGGACCTAGTAAATTCACACGAACAGAGGAGAGATCTATATGGTTCAGCAGTCAGAAACCAAGCCAGGGAGCTCAATCAAGTCAAGCTTTCGTCAGACAACCATCAGTCGAATTCTAAAGCACTAAAGAGAGTTTGAAGGGTTTTCCAGTATGTAACAAATGTGGCAAGTTTCATCCGAGAGATTATAGGAAGGGGACTACAGGTCGTTATAAGTGTGGTTAAGAGGGCCACTATATGAGAGATTTCCTGAATGTTGGAGCTAGTAGTAAGCCAGAAAATAGACCACCAGCTCCGGGACAGCCCAGTGGTGGCCCAAGACAAAATAGTGATGGTTCCAAATTTAGAGGGCCTAGCGGTTCAGGCCAGCCTAGTGGGGGAGTCAGCCGAGGTAGAGCATCTGGAGGGCAGTAAGGCAGGCCATGTACCCAGGCCAGGGTATTTACAGTGACCCAGCAGGAGGCAGATGCGACCCATGAAGTTGTCACAGGTACGATATCAGTTTTTGATCTAGATGCTTATATACTAATAGATCCTAGAGCGACCCATTCTTTTATTTCTATAGAGTTTGATGCAAAGGCTAGGATAGTGCCATAGTTATTAGATTGCAGCATGGTAGTGTCTCTTCCTACGGGAGACTTTATTTAGCAAAAAGGGTGTATAGAGGAAGTAAAATCAATTTAGAGGGCAAAGAATTTGTAGCGTATTTGATTTTGTTGGCTATCAGTGATTTTGATGTGATTTTGGGTATGGATTGGTTGTCTAAATATCGGGCCTTAGTGGATTGTTTATGGAAAAAAGTTAGATTATGTAGCCCAGGAGAAACGGAAGTCATTTTCTGTGGGGTGAAAAAATTACTTCCCGCTAGTATGGTGTCTGTAATGAGGGCAAGAAAAATACTTCGAAAGTTATGTTAGGGGTATCTAGTTTATGCAATAGAAGTAAGAGATGGTGGAATGAAATTGGAGGATATTCCAATGGTTAGAGAGTTTCCGGATGTGTTCCTAGATGATCTTTTGGGGTTATGTCCAAATAGAGAAATAAAGTTTAAATAGAATTAACCCCTAGAACGAAACTAATTTCTAAAACACCCTACAGAATCACTTCTTCAGAATTGAAGGAACAGAAGGTTCAGATAGAAGAATTGTTGAATAAGGGTTTCATCAGGCTGAGTGCTTCTCCTTAGGGGGCACCGATTTTGTTTGTAAAGAAGAAAGACGGAAGTATGAGATTATGCATTGATTGCAGGGAACTGAATAAAGTAACAGTACGTAATCAATATCCACTTTCGAGAATTGATGATTTTTTTAATCAGCTACAGGGGGCCAAAGTATTTTCCAAGATAGATCTGAGCTCAGGATATCAACAACTGAAAATTCGGGAGGAAGATGTTCCCAGGACAGCCTTTAGGACACGAGACATGCATTGTGAATTCTTGATCATACCTTTTGGGCTGACTAATGCCCTAGCAGCTTTTATAGATCTTATGAACAGAGTTTTTCGATCCTATTTAGATAGGTTTGTGATAGTATTTCTTGATGATATACTGGTTTATTCAAGCAGTGAGGAAGAGCACGCAGAGCACTTGAGAATTATTTTACAATCTCTAAGAGGGCACTGGCTATACGCCAAACTCAATAAATGTCAGTTCTGACTAGATAGAGTTACATTTTTGGAACATGTAATCTATGTAGAAAGGGGTAACAGTAGATTCTCAAAAGATTGAAACCATAGTGAATTAGAGACACCCCACGAATGTAATGGAGGTCCTTAGTTTCTTGGGTTTGGCTGGGTATTATAGGAAGTTTGTAAGGGGATTTTCAAATATAGCCGCTCCTCTAACTAAACTAACTCGAAAAGAAGAGATGTTTGTATGGTCGGAAGAATGCCAGCAGAGTTTTGATGAGTGAAGAAAAGGTTGACCTCAGCCCAAGTGCTTGCACTTCCGTCAGGGAATGATGAATTTACTATATATTGTGATGCTTCCAGGCAGGGTCTAGGTTGTGTGCTAATGCAGAAGGAGAAAGTAATAGGTTATGCTTCCAGACAATTAAAGAAGCATGAACAAAATTATCCTACACATGACTTAAAATTGGCAGCAGTAGTTTTTGCTCTAAGAATTTGGAGGCATTATTTGTACGGGGTTCCCTGAAAAATTTTTACAGACCGCAAGAGCCTGTAATACTTGTTCACCTAGAAAGAACTAAATACGAGGCAGAGAAGGTGGCTAGAGCTTATCAAGGATTATGAGTGCACACTTAAGTACCATCCAGAAAAAGCTAATGTGGTAGCAGATGCTCTTAGCAGGAAGCCTGTCAGTTCAGTAGCTCACTTGAAGGTTGCATATTTATCGATGCTGGTAGAATTAAGGTCTCTGGGTATGAAATTGGAGTTATTAGATTCAGGAGCACTATTAACCACATTTTAGGTCCGTCCGATACTGGTTGATCAGATCAGAGAATTACAGACTCAAGATCCACAGGTAGTTAAATTGAAGGGTAAAATCGAATCTGGATAGCACAAAGGCTTTTCAGTGACTAGGGATGGTACAGTAACCTTGGGTTTGAGGTTATGTGTATCAGATGTGAATGGGTTAAGAAGAGAGATTATGGAAGAAGCTTATTCTTCTGCATATGCTATGCATCCAGGGAGCACAAAAATGTACCATACCCTAAAAGAGCATTACTAGTGGAAGGGCATGAAAAAAGATATAACCGAATTTGTCTACAGATTTTTGACTTGCCAACAAGTAAAGGCCGAGCATCAGAAACCTGCAAGGCTCTTATAGCCCTTATTATTGTTGAGTGGAAATGAGAGAGAATAACAATGGATTTCGTGGTAGGACTTCCGTGAAGAAAGAAGAAATGATACGATATGGTAATTATTGATAGACTGATAAAATCTGCCCATTTCTTACCCATCAGAAGCAATTATTCTTTAGATAAATTGGCCCAGTTGTACGTAGATGAGGTAGTATGACTTCATGGCATTCCAGTATCCATAGTGTCAGATAGAGATCTAATGTTCACTTCCCGATTTTGGCCAAGCTACAGAAAGATCTAGGCACTAAATTGACTTTCAGTATGGCCTTTCATCCACAGAAAGATGGCCAGTCTGAGCAGATAATTCAAATACTTGAAGATATGCTTAGAGCGTGTGTCATGGAGTTTAAGGGGGAGCTAAGATACTCATCTGCCATTGATGGAGTTCGCTTACAATAATAGCTACCAGACTAGCATCAGTATGGCACCATATGAAGCATTTTATGGAAGAAAGTGCAGAAATCCAGTTTGTTGGGATGAGGTAGGTAAAAGGAAGCTGGTTGGCCTAGAAATTATCCAGATTACTTCAGAAAAGATTTAAGTGATCAGGCAGAGATTGAAAATACTGATGATAGATAGAAGAGTTACGCAGATAATCGAAGAAGAGACTTAGAGTTCTAGGTTGGTGATAAAGTTTTCCTAAAAAGAGTCCTCAATACATTGGGCTATATGAGATAGTTAAAAGAGTTGGGGATGTGACATATCATCTTCGGTTGCTAAAGGAATTAGCCAGAGTCCATGATGTGTTTCACATTTCCATACTTCGGAAGTACTTAGCAGATCATTCGCACATCCTATTGGAATAGTTAGTAGAGTTGAATAGATAAGGTTGAATCTAGTTCACAAAAGGAGTAACCACCTAGAGCTCCTAATATGCAATGAAGAGAAAGGAATCAACTTAGGTATGATTATGAAGATGATTGTGGGGATGACCTAAATGATGATGATCATACCAATAATGTTAATTTTGACAGATTTGGGAATGAAAATAGAGATAGATGAGGTAGATATGAAGATAGGATTGATAATGACTTGGGAAGCATTAAGATGAAGATTCTATTTTTCTAAGGTAAAAATGATCTTGAATCTTATTTAGAGTGGGAGAAGAAGATGGAATTGGTGTTTGATTGTCACAACTACTCTAAGTTGAAAAAGGTAAAATTGGCTACTATTGAATTCACTAATTATGCAATTGTTTGGTGGGATCAGTTAGTTTCAAATAGGCGAAGAAACTGTGAGAGGCCTATTGATACATGACAAGATATGAAAGCTATTATGAAGAAGCAATTTGTCCTTAATCATTATTATAGGGAATTGTACCAATGGCTACAAAGCCTTACTTAGGGTTCCAAAAGTGTTGAAGACTACTACAAAGAAATGGAGATAGTTATGATTCGAGCCAATGTTGAGGAAGATTGAGAGGTAACAATAGCCAGATTCTTGCAAGGTTTGAATCATGATATTGCTAATATGGTTGAATTATATCATTATGTAGAGTTGAAAGACATGATGCATATGGCAATGAAGGTGGAAAGATAACTCAAGAATAAGAGTTCCACAAGATATAGCTAGAATTCAGGATTTTCATCCTCGTGGAGATTGAATTGGAATAAGAAAGATGAGCAAACTAATTCCAAATCTAAGACAGAAGGACCTAAAGGCCAAAGTATGAGAGGCGCAACAATCAAAGGTAAATTTGATTCCCAACCTTCTTGAAATAAAGATATAAAATGCTTTAAGTGTTTGAAAATAAGTCATATTGCATCACAATGCCCAAATAAAAGAGTGGTGATTTTGAAAGATGATGGTGATATTGAGATCAAAGGGGAATCTCATGATGAGTTTATGCCACTTTTGGAGGATGCAAGTGACATTGAGTATCCAGTTGATGGAGAGCTTTTAGTTATAAGGAGAGCTATAAATATGCAAATAAAAAAGATGAGAAGTTACAATGTTACAACATCTTTCATACTAAATGACTTGTCAATGATAAGGTATGTAGCATGATTATTGATAAAGGGAGTTGTACTAATGTGGCTAGCACTAGTTTGGTAGAAAATTTCAATTTGACAACTTTGAAACATTCTAGGCTATATAAGCTACAATGGCTGAATGATTATGGAGAATTTAAAATAAATAAACAAGTGCTTGTTTTATTCTCAATTGAAAGGTATAAAGATGAGATTTTGTGTGATGTGGTTCCAATGCATGCTGGACATATTCTTTTGGGGCGACTATAATAGTATGATAGACGTGTTATCTATGATGGATACACTAATAGATACTTTTTTGTAATTAGTGGAAAAGAAATTACTCTTGTACCTTTAACTCCAAAATAAATGTATGAAGATCAAGTAAGGTTAAAAACAGAGAGTGATATAAAAAAAAAGAGTGAGAGTTCAAAAGAAAGAGAGGCCGAAACTAAAAGGAGTGAAAAAGAGAATGAAAAAGAAAGAGAGGCCGAAACTAAAAGGAGTGAAAAAGAGAATGAAAAAGAAAAGGAAGTTTCGGTTAGCAAAGAAAGAAAAGAGAGAAAACAAGTGAATTTCTATGCAAAAGAGAGAGAGATCAAAAAGTCTTTATTTTTAAACCAGCCTATGATTATACTTTTGTACAAAGAGGCTTGTTTTAGTACTAACGAACTTAACTTCGCTTTGTTTAGTGCTGTTGTTTCTCTTTTACAAGAATTTGATGATGTATTTCCTGAAGAGATACTTAATAGTTTACTACCAATAAGGGGAATCGAACATCAAATTGAATTTATACCTGGAGCATTAATTCCAAATAGACTAGCCTATAGAAGTAATCAATAAAAAATAAAGGAACTTCAAAGGCAGGTTAGTGAGCTCATGAACTAGGGGTATGTGCGTGTGAGCATGAGTCATTGTGTGGTTCTAATATTACTTGTGCCTAAGAAGGATGGGTTATGGAGGATGTGTGTTAATTGTTATGCCATCAACAATATCACTGTAAAGTATAGATATCCCATTCCTATATTAGATGATATGCTTGATGAATTGCATAGTTCTTGTATTTTTGCCAAAATTGATTTGAAGAGCGGATATCATTAGATTAGGATGAGAAAAGGCGATGAATGAAAAACTACCTTAAAAAAAAAATATGGTTTATATGAATGGTTAGTTTTGCCATTTGAATTAACTAATGCACCAAGTACTTTCATGAGACTAATGAATCATGTTTTACATCCTTTTTATTGGCAAATTTGTGATTGTATACTTTGATGATCTTTTGATTTATAGCAAAAACTTGGACGAGCATATTGAACATTTAAAACTTGTTTTATATATTTTAAGAAAAGAAAAGTTATTTTCCAACCTCAAAAAGTGTAACTTTTGCATGGATAAGCTTGTATTTCTTGGTTTTGTAGTTAGTGTAAAAGGAATTGAGGTAGATGAAGAAAAGGTTAAGGCAATCCAAGATTGGCTGAAACCTAAAAGTGTGGGTCACGGTCAAAGTTTTCATGGCTTGGCTTGCTTTTGTAGAAGGTTTGGGAAAGATTTTAGTAGCCTTACTGCACCTTTGACTGAAATGATAAAAAAAAATGTAGGTTTTAAGTGGGGCGATGAACAAGAAAAAACCTTTAATTTGATTAAAGAAAAATTAATTGATGCACTTTTGCTTGCTTTACCTAATTTCACAAAAACTTTTAAAATTGAGAGTGATGCTTTAAAAATAAGTATTAGAGCTATTCTAATCCCAAAAGGACGTCTCAATGTATATTTTAGCGAAAAACTTAGTGGGGCAGCCTTGAATTACCTTACATATGATAAAGAGATGTATGCATTATTTAGGGCATTAGAAAATTGGCACTATTATGTTTGGCCAAAGGAATTTGTGATTCATATGGATCAGAATCGTTAAAACATTTAAAGGGACAACACAAGCCGAACAAGCAGCATGCTAAGTGGGTAGAGTTCATTGAAACGTTTCCTTATGTGATCAAGTACAAGCAAGGTAAGGAAAATATTGTGGCCGATGCACTATCTAGAAGGTACACCTTACTATCTACTCTAGATGAAAAATTATTAGGTTTTAAATACATTAAAGACTTATATGTTAATGATTTTGATTTTGGTAATGTATTCAATGCATGTGAGAAAATGACGTTTGGCAAGTTCTTTAGGCACAATGAATTTTTGTTTAGAGAAAATAAGTTATGTGTGCCTAATTCTTCATTACATGAATTACTTGTTAGAGAAGCTCATAGAGGTGGCTTGATTGGGCATTTTCGTATATCTAAGACTTTAGATATTTTGCATGAACAGTTTTTTTTGCCTTTTATAAAACATGAAGTCTAAAAAGTTTATGAAAAGTGTGTTACTTGTAGACAAGCTAAGTTTAAGATTAAGCCTTATGATATGTATACTCCTTTTCCAATACCTAGTGAACATTGGATTGATATATCAATAGATTTTGTGTTAGGTTTACCAAGGTCAAAAGGGGGTAGGGATTCTATATATGTAGTTCTTGATAGGTTTTCTAAAATAGCGTATTTTTTCTATATCATAAAACCGATGATGCATCACATATTGTTGATTTATTTTTCAAAGAGACTGTAAGATTGCATGGCATATCTAAAAGTATTGTTTCAAATAGGGATGCAAAGTTCTTAAGCTACTTTTGGAAGAATTTGTGGGGGTAAGTTAGGAACTAAACTTATATTTTCTACAACTTGTCATCCACAAATTGATGGATAAATTGAAGTAGCTAATAGAACTTTATCTACTTTGTTGTGTGCTATAATACCAAAAAACTTGAAAACATAGGAGGAGTGTTTTCCACATGTAGAATTTGCATATAATAAGAGTGTTCATTCAACAACTAAGTTTTTACCTTTCGAAATTATATATGGTTTTAATCCATCAACTTCTTTTGATTTAACTTCTTTACCTATAGATGAGCATATAAATTTAGATGGAAAAAAGAAAGTTGATTTTGTTCGGCATATTCATGAAAAGGCACGGCAAAACATTGAAAGAAGAACTGGACAATATACTAACCAAACTAATAAGGGGTGCAAGAAAGTTGTATTTGAATTAGATGATTGGGTTTGGTTGCATAAGAGGAAGGAATGGTTTCCAGTTCAAAGGAATTCTAAACTACTTCCAATGGGAGACAAACCATTTCAAGTGATTGAAAGAATCAATAATAATACCTATAAGTTAGATCTTCCAGGTAGTACAATGTAAGTGCAAGCTTTAATATGACTGATTTAAGCCTTTATGGTGTAGGCAAAGATTTGAGAACAAATCATTTTCAAGAGAGAGAGTAATGCGAATTAGACTGCTAAAGCTTTAAAAGATTTGTTACAAGATCTGTTGAGCATCTATGGGGTCCGATGACAAGGGCAAAAACAAAAAAATTGAAGAAAGTATTAAATAGGCTAATTAAGCACATTTCAAACACATGCTTTTCTGCAAACACAGTGTAGAGTTTAAGGTGATCAACTAATCTTTGAGACACTAGGTTTTCACCACTACAACTATCAATAATTAGTTTACACACCTTATTAGCAATTGAACACTTTTCTACAAAGATCTTCTTTTGTCAGGTCTCCTCAATTTTTGTATCATCTCAATCTAGTTTATCTTCTTCTCTTAAATCATCCACTATAAGGGTAAAATGGTTAGACCTTCTTCATACAATATCGATTGCTCTTATTGCTTACGACCTAGCTGTAACTTTTTCTTTGACTTTTTCCTCCAAGTTGAAATTGAAAGGTGTAAAATGTGGTTGTTTGTGTGGTAATCTCCCTACCACCATTGGTTCTTGTGGTAGCAGGTTATGAGTTATCAAACCCATAAGATGTTTAGTCATTGTTTCTATATTTTTCTTAATTTTTGTTATACGAATTTCTATTTTTTGCTTGAATGTATATTTTTATTTTTGCATGTGCTTTAGTCAAACAAAATTGAAAGCACAAAATATTCTCTTGGTGGCATTGACTTGAGACAACACTTATCTCGTATTGCCACCTTATTCTTTATTTCATAAAAAGGCATATGCATATATGAATATAAAAGAAATAATAAAAAGAGATTTTGGGTCTTAGTTTTTATTTTTTGAAACTTTTTTGATTAAAAAGTGAGAGAGAAGAATATTGGTCTTCTTAACTCTTATGTGTTAGAAAGGTTCCAACAAGCTAAGTTCAAGACAAAAACAAGAGTGAAAGAAAAAAAGTAAAACAATTAAGCTTGTATTGCATAACTATTTTGCTACTATTCTAGAATCAAAATCCATATATTTGATTTATGCCTTGAATTATTCTTGAGTTGCATTTCTAACTAGCTCTTTACTTAAGCATAGGAACACAAAGAAATTTGAAAACTACCTTCATTGGGTTAAGTATTCTTCATTTATAATTTAATGTATAATTGTTGTATATGATTATGTATGAGATACATGTATTAAATTGACTTATATGAGATATATATAATTCAATGAAGACAATAATTGTAACATGCAAAATCTTTTGCTGTGCATTATAACTTTTAAAATTGTACTACACTCTCATATATCATCATACTCACACACTCTCTCTCCAACAATAGTATCAGAGCATGCTGCATATTGAGTGTGGGATACAAGAGTTGGGTCTAGTTGGACATAGAGTGAATTTTTTATGTTTGACATCAAGGCCTAAAACAATGGGCATAACTTCAAGAGCTAATGATACGGTGCCAAGTCTTTGTTTGGTGCAGCATTACAGTATTAATTGTGCAATACTGTAGTGCTTAATGTATTGACCTTAGTGCTACGACGGTGGCATCCCAGCATCGCCAGTGTTCATGATTTTTACTCTCTTTCAATTTTATATGCATGTGATGCTTATATTATACAATTATATAATTATTATATAAATTGTGATTATTTGTTAACATTGTTAACTACAATAAGAGTCCTACTGGTGGAGGTTAGTTGTGCTTGTATAAAACAAATGTGTATTTAAGAATGATATCCTTATGAGACGTAGATAGTTACAATATCTCTCTTAATAAGATTACAAATGTAGTTCATTTTGAGATAATGTTATACAAATTGGCTTGGTCTTTATCACTAAAGTGTGAGGGATTGGTCGGAGTAATTTGGACTATATTGGTTAAACATAAGATAAGGCAAATATAAGCAAACGTATTGCCCAAAATTGGTAAAGTGTGAGGATAGTATCAGTAACCTATGTTTGATAATTGACAAGTAGATATGGAATACACTTACCTACTATCACTAAAGTGTGAAGATAAGGTGTATTTAAGACCAATGATAAGATTTACATGAGATGCAATTGACAAGAGTTATTTACTTTTAGGGCTTGCAAAAACTTATATCATTAAAGTGTGAGGTTGGAGTAAATGCTGATTGGATATACTTTCCACTATAAAGTTTAAAGAGTTAAACTTTCATTTTTCTATTTGCGATATTAAAGGGAAAATATAAAGCAATGAGAGGGCATTTTTAGATTGAAAATATATAAATTATTATATTCATGATCTAAAGCATTTTAACTATTTGAAATGTTCCACTAACATCTCTTCTTTTATCTTGTAAAGATAAGATGGCTTCGAGCAATCCGTTGGCACGCATACTAGATGCACACAAACTGAAAGGTACCGAGAATTATACTAACTGGTGTATAAATCTCAGAATTGTTTTAGATTAAAAAAAGCTTAGATATATCATTGATCAAAGAACAACTAGAGGTGTTTTTTATCATGCCCCTTTAAAAGAGGTTGAAACTTATTAGAAATGGATAAGGGATGATTCAAGAGAAATTATATATCTTGGCCTCGATGTCTATTGATCTCTGAATGAAGCATGTGCACATGGATAATGCAAGTAGTATTATACTTCATATGAAAGAGAGTTTTGATACATCCAACCCACAGAAAGAGTGTAAAGGCAATGAAGTGTTTCCATTATGGTGAGGTTAGACGTTGTAAGCGTTACTATCCAAAGTACCTTACTATCGAAAAGATAAACCCCTTAGGTGTATACTTACCTATCATTGACATTTCATTAGCTTTTTATACACCAACACAAGTTGGGTATTAAATACCATATGTTCTTTGCACATTTGCAAAATGTTACAAGGTGAGAGGTGCTAAGAAGCTACGAAGAGGAGAAGTATAGCTTCGCATAGGAAATAGGGATTTTCTAAAGGTTGAAGCTGTTGGAATTTTTAAGTTGCCTTTTCCGTCCAGTAGAACTATTTTGTTATATAATTGTTATTTTATGATAAATATTGTAAGGCAAATGATAACACTTTCTGTACTTGACAATGAGGGTTATCATATAGTTTATTATATTTATATGATAAAGATAATACTTTGCTACCTGATTGTCAGTTGATGAATGACCATTAAATTTTAGATATAAGAGGACATACCTTGAATGTAAAGGTAAATAAGAAAAGAAAAAGTTTAGAAACTTTAAATAATATTGAATTGTGGCATATACGATTATGTCATATAGGCGTAAGATGCCTAACCTATCTGGTTAAGGATGGTCAGTATTTGATCTTACCATAAAGCCTTATCCAGTTTGTAAATCTCGTATTCAAGGGAAGATGACCAAATCTCTTTTTGTTGGTGTTGGACACCGGTCCACTGATTTATTGAAACTAGGACATTATGATGTATGTGGTCAAATTTATCATACTACCATGGGTAGGTTTTGATACATCATGATCTTTATTGATGATTTATCATAATACAGATATGTGTTTCTTATGAAATACAACTTAGAAACCTTTGAAATGTTCAAAGAGTTTCAACTAAAGGTAGAGAAATAAACCGATAAGTTTATTAAATGCCTTTGATCAGATCGAGGCGATGAATTATGAGTAGTGAATTCACTAATTATTTGAAGGAGAATGAGATTCTCGCTCAATATAATTTTTAGGTACTCCTCAATACAATGGTGTTTCGGAGAGGAAGAATCAAACTTTATTAAATATGGTTCGATTAATGATGAGCTTTACTGATCTTTTTGAATATCTTTGGGGCTATGCTCTACAGACTGCTGCTCACTTATTAAATAAAGTTTCATCAAAGGTTGTTCCTACTACTCTATATGAGATATGGACTAAGAAGAAATCAAGTCTTAAGTATGTTAAGATTTGAGGTTATCTTACTTATGTAAAAGTTATACAGTAAGATAAACTTGCATCTAAGGGGTACAAGTATTGGTTCGTTGGATATCCCAAAAAATTTATGGGATATCAGTTCTATGATCCTAAGGAACAAAATGTGTTCGTTGCTCGTAATGCCACTATCCTAAAAGTTAATTTCTAATGGATCATAGGGATTGTAGAAATAGTGAACTTAATGAAGTTAATCAAGATATTGATGAACCGATTATGGAACCTTAGGTTCAACCGAGTGATATACCTTTGACACACTCTCTCTGTAGGTCAGAAAGAATCTTGAAGCTATCTTTAAGGTATGGTAAGATGCCTGAAGGTGCCTCTGATATTTTCTTAGTTAAAGAAAATATCATTTGACTTATAGAGAGGCGATATTAGACATTGATTCGAAAAAATGGCAAGACAACATGAAATCCGAGATTGACTTTATGCATGACAATAAAATTTGGGACTCGGTTGAACTTCGAGAATGAATTATTCTTATAAGTTGTAAATGAGTTTATAAACGGAAGCATGGGCCCGATGGGAAGATAGAGAACTTCAAAACCTGACTGGAGACAAAATGTTATACTCAGAATATGGGATAAATTATGAGGAGATCTTTTCATCAGTAGCTATGCTAAAGTTAATTTGAATTTTGTTAACTATTGCTAGACATCATGATTATGAAATCTGGCAGATGAATGTAAATCTGAATGGATATCTTGAGGAAGAAGTATTAACAACCTGAAGGTTTTGCATCCAGCCTGAGTTCTAATATTGTATGCAAACTAAAGAAGTTAATTTATAGACTCAAACAGACTTCCTGAAGCTGGAATCTTTATTTTGATAAGATAATCAAAAGGTCTAGTTTTATCAAAAATAAAGAGGAAATGAGTGTGTATAAAAAGGTCAGTGGTAGCATGATTGTTATTTTGGTACTCTATGTAAATGACGAACTTATTATAAAAAATGTTATTGGTGTGTTACAGTCAGTCCAGAGTTATATGAGTAAGAACTTCTCTATAAAGGATTTGAGAGAGGCTTTTTTTATACTTCCTATCAGTTTTTTTATCTCTATGTTTACGAAGCTTTAAACCCAATATAAAGCTTCATAGACATAGAGCTAGAAAGCTGATAGGACTCTCCCAGTCCTCGTATATAGATAGTATTTTAAAAAGGTATAACTTTAGTAACTATAAGATAGTTAATGTACCTTTCAAACATGTAATTCATTTTTCTAAAAGAATGTGTCAACAAAAAGAAATGAAAGAGTTAAAATGTCTACCATGCCTTATGTATCAACTGTTTGTAGCATAATATATGTTATATTATATATAAGATCTAACATCAGTGTGGTTATAAGTGGTATAAGCTAGTATTAATCTAATCCAGGTAACGACTATTGGATGGGAATGAAACATATTCTAAAACACCTTAAGGGTATAAAGGATAAGTTTTTTATTTATGAAGATTGTGACTTACAAGTGAGATGTACACTGATTCAGAATTTTAGACAGATTCGAATAACAAAGTCTACATTTGGATATGTATTTCTTCTCAATGGTGTCCCTATTAGTTGGAAGAGTGAAAAAAAGGGGATCCATAACTGATTCTACCATAGAGACAAAATATATTGTGGCGTTAGAAGCTGTAAAGGAAGTGGTGTGGATACATAAGTTTGTTGCAGAACTAGGAGTTATCCCAAGTGTAGTAGATCATATCCCAATATTTTATGACAACAATGAGGCAATTGCTCAAGCCAAAGAGCCAAGAGCGCACTAGAAGTCTAAGTATGTGGAGAGAAAATACCATATATTATAGAGATCTTGCTAGAAGAGATGTAATAGTATCTAGAGTAGATTTTATAAATAATGTAGTAGACCCATTCACTAAGGCCTTAACTCCTAAGGTGTTTGAGAAATACGTGGAGTTGATGGGTATTAGATATCATCGTAAATGGCATTAGAGCAAATGTAAGTTGTTGAAGATGGTGCTTATGTGTCATTCCATTGTTTGTATGAATATTTATTTGATATTTTATTCATGTCCTTCTGAGCTGTCTTCAACTTATTGTGCAGCTCAACATACATAGGAGTTAACCCTTGCATATTAAAGTTTATAATGAATTGTGCAAATGACCATGACAGAGACTGGAGAATCAAACTATTCCCTAAGTTATTATTTAGAGATATATCTATAGTCTTCAACTTCTTGATGTATGAAATCATCTTAAGTATGTAGGGACTGATTGGATTACCCTTGGCCAACTTAAATTGAAAAAGGGTTTTGAAGATTCTGTATAGATCAACCTATGATCTATCTCTAAATAAATGCTTCAGATGGAGGATGATACTACTTGTGCTATCTATATGTGCATGCTCATTCTGCAGTTCAGTTGACATCGAGGCGAGGATATATAATTTGGCTTCAAATCATCATGGACCCATTTTTGATAAGTCTACAACTCTTTCTGTAATATCCAATCCCTATTAGTAGTATTGGCGCCTAGATTTCGGTATAGAGTAAATAAGACACCGTAGGGTTACTCGATTTTAACCCTATTAGAAATATTCCCTTTATAGTGTACGTGAGAGATATTAGACCTAATTTGGTAATTTCACACTCGATCGGTCTGCCGGACAACCCTAGAATATTTTTGGAATTTTTTCTCTATTGGCTTAGAAAAGGAAATCCTAATTTACTACATGAATTTCCATTTAAGGGTTATGAATGGAACAAGACTTTGTTGAGAAATACAATCCATATATTAATGAATAGACCAATTAGAAACAATCTCATGGATTGCCAAGTTGGAAACTCTAGTTAGTTATTTTGACTATTCTAACTAGATAGTTATAAAGAAACCAATTAAATCTTTTCATTTGAACTAATGGCAAATTAGAAGTTTTAAGTAAGTTGAAGGGCAAAATGGTCAATTGAGGGAGCACTATATATATGTTAGAAGTGTGTAGAAATTTGAAGAGAGATCAAAACCAACACTTAGACAAAAAAGAGAGAAATTCGAGCTTCAAAGGGGGGTGCTGCTAAGTGACTATTTAAGTTTTTATTCATGATTTTTCATGCTTAATCAAGCCAAAATAAGGTTACATACCAATTCCTAAGCTCAATTGAAGACTCAATTAGTGAAAATTCAAGAAAAAGAGGTAAGAAAAGCATTGTTTTATGAGTTTGATAAGTGAGCTTTCAAGAATGCTTAAATTGATGTTCTTATGTGTATTCTTGGCTTAGATTGAGTTGAATTCTAGTTTGGAGCTTAAAGTAGTCGTCAATTTGAAGAAATTGGCAAGGTAAGAAGAATTAGGGTTTTGGTGATGTTGTTGTAGAGATTTCAATTGGTTGTAATTAGGGCTTTAGAATGAAATTGGCATGATTTTGTTGTAATTGGAACAAGAAATTAAGAAAAGGAATGTGTTGGAACCTAGGGGTAGAATTCTGCCACTTTAGGAAAGTTAGGGATTGAGTGGTGTTTTGAATGAATTGTTGTGTGTAAATGGTGCATATTGTAAATTGAATATATATGTTGATGGAAAAATAAAAAATGAAGATAATGGGACATAATTGTCCATTTTAGAAAGGTGAAGGGAAATTATATCCAACCAAGAATATAAGGCGTTCAATAAGTTTTAGGGCACCGGATGGTGAGATATGTTAGATTTAATGGCTCCATAAATAAAAATTGGGAAGTAGTTTACATTCAGGCTTTGAATGCTGATTAGGGCATTTAACAGTTAAATGAGATTCTAGCATTCGATTTGGTTCTAAATGTCATTTATGGCGCGTAGGTGAAGATAACTGAGAGCGATAACGGGAGCAGAAATCAGGAGCGAAATTGAGCATGGAGCGGTCGTGAGTGAAAATCTGCCATTTCTTTTACTTTTTGTTTATTATGTTTTTGCATAATGAATATGCATGTTTTATGAGCTTTCGATGCATAACCATGATTTATGATCTTGATATATATTCATAGACATGCCTTTACATGTCCGAATTGAGAAACAGTTTTAAAATTTTTGCATTCGTTTTTAAGGCCATTGGTACCCTCAGATTATAGTGGTGATGATTGTATTAGACCCGGCCGGTATATCCCGTGCACATGGGCAGGTCTTGGGGGTGTGTCACTAACTCCGAGAAGTTGGGATGTTGAGTCATATGAGATGTCTTGAGATGTCACTGTGGGTGCTGCTAGTTGAGGTGCCCCGTGACTTACTTACTTGTGCGGTGCTAGTTGAGTCGCTGTGTGGGTATAGAGCTTTAGGGTTACCATTGGTACAGTTTAGAAAGAAAATGGCAGAGCAAGAATTTTACTAGTTTTCGATTTACCGATAGCATTTATGTATTTATATGCATACAACAGTTATTATGTTATACAGATTCTGAATATAGTTTTTCAAAGATGTAGATAAAACCCGCTCGGCAAGATTTCAATAGCATATGATGTTAGAAACCATTTTACAGTTTTACATCAGTTTTAGAAGCATGATTTCTGCATGAACTTTAGAATTTGCTATCTATACATGATGTTATTTTATTAAAATTTTATTTGTACTCACTGAGCTCCTTTAGCTCACCCATTTTGTGTTTTATATTTTTTGAACCCCTTTTCCAGGTGCAGGTCTCGATACGCAAGCTATTGATTCTCCTATTGCCGAGTAGTGGGCCGAATCCGAAGATCATTTTTTTGTACATGTAAATGTGCTAAATAGCACCCTTTACTTTATGCATAATAGTTATAGTTATATACAAATAAGCGTAATATTTAGATGTATGTTTTGAACCGAGAAGAAGAGATTTCAATTTTATGATGATCGTTCTTTTTACTTTTATGATTACGCTTATTTGTGATTCAAATGAATAATTGAGTTGTGTTGGATTTGATTTGGAAAGGACCGGAGGTTCGAATTGGTAGAATTAAGATGTATTGGAAATAGAAGTAAAATTTCTTTATAGGTTTTATATGGATTTTCTGAAAAATAGGGGAAACTCTGTCCGTTTATTTTTAAAATTAAGATGTTGTTTTCATGTATATTACTAGACCTTTTTAGTAGTAACAAGAATTAAAAAGGGGTTCGCCTCGCAGAATTTCTCAACTTACCCAGTTAGGTTCGGAGAAACTTCAGTCGGGGTGCCCGACAGGACCGCTGGGATCTATAGTAGAGGGTCTCGGGTTGGGTTCTGTCACTTTCAGACTTGCATTATCAAAAACATCTCTGGGCATCTCCTTATCAATTATATACCCAAGCATTTCTGAATCCAGAACTATTTTGAGATTCATCAGCCAATAAAAATAATTATCGGCACCCTTCAGTTAGTGTGCATCATGTATACGAACCAACGGGTTATTCGAAGCCATCTTATCTTCATAAGACAAAAATTAGGAGATGTTAACAGAATATAAGAACATTTAGAATCATTAAAAATTAACACTGTAGATTATGGATATACATAGTATATATTTTTTAATCTAAAGACGTCATTATACTATTTTATATATTTCCTTTAAACTCTTAAACGAGAAAATAAAAATTCAGACATTTTAAATCTTACAATGAGAAGTAGATTCAATCAACATTCTACTCAGGGCTCACACTTTAACAATACTGGCATTTGTAAAACTTAAAAGGTAGAAACTCATATTAATTGCATCTCATGTAACTCTTACTTCTGATCTTAAATATACATTATCCTTACACTTTAACGATATTAGGTAGGTGTATTCTAAATCTACTTGTTAATAATGAAATATAAGTTATTGAGAGTACCTTCACGCTTTAGCAATATTGAGTAATACTTTCGCTTATATTTGCCTCATCTCATGTTTAACCGGCATAGTCCAAATCATACAGACCAATCCCTCACATTTTAGCAATATTGGAAAAGACCAAAGTGACCTGTCTAATACCGTAGTGACAAAAAGGACCATATACAACATTTTTTTCAAAATAAAATGAATTTCAATCTGATTAAGAGAGATTTTACAATTATAACAACCTTTTTTGGCATCCCATAAAGATCTGATTCATAATCAGAATTATTTATTCTTTACAAGCACAACTAACCCCACTAATAAGGCTCATATTGTCGTTACCGGTACAAAACAAATGTTTTACAGTTTATAAGACAATTATATATCACATGAATAAAATGAAAATTTAATGGAGTGAAAATGGGTTTCCACTAATACGCCAGACCTCTACTGCTGCAGCGAAATGCTATGCCTTCACCACTTTAGTGAAAATCATTAAACGTCACAACACTTACATTCCCATTGTCGCAGTATTGAGGATAGATCCTCTATCACCAATGCATGAAAGCTCTAGTGAAAGGCCATGCACCGCTGCAGTGAAACACCAAAGGGTATGAACATTGTAGCAAACACCAATTCCCCCCTCCCTCCGCACTTATGTGAATAGTGATCTGATTTTGAAATTTCAACACTTGAAAATGCAAAATCACCATTCTAAAACATCCTAAGTCACTCATAAACACTCCATTAACCTAGAAACACATAAAATATGCTCTGATACCACTGTTAGAGTGCATTAAATGGTGTATGCATGTGATTGTATGCACGTTGACGATTTATCAAAATGCATGTCTTACATACATAATTGCAGTGGAATTAAACATAACAATCAATATATATACATTATAATTAAATCATAATAGCTTATGATTATAGAAACTCACCCTTGAAGAACTTCGGTGAAGATTGAAGCATAGAGCTCACCTTAAAGTGATTCTTTGAAAAATGATAGCTTGATTCTTGATTTTTGACAAGATTAAAATTCAAAATACTATCAATTTAGTGAAAATTGTAGGGAATCTACTGTGTTTAGGTGTATGCATGTGGTAGTGTGTTAATTCAAAAATTCGCATCTAATACATATTTTAATGCAGCGGAATATAAAGACATAAAATTAACACACTAATCATATATTAATCAAATTAATACATAAATGATAAAATTGAGAAATTACCAATATGTGTAACGTTTTACACGTATACTTTCGAAGTCCGCTTGAAGTTGTACTGGTTGTCAGTTCTAGTTATTAATTTGGTGGGCTTGATAATCTAGAACAGTAGCTCCTTAATCCAATGTAAGATTAACCCTTAATCCAAATGGCCGGTTCTTAAAATTGCTTTTGTCTCTCTCACGGTGAAAAAAGAGTAAAACAAGAAGCAACAATTGCTTCTCCTTTGTTGAGCAAGAAACGAAAAATAGAAAGGAAAATGGCACCCTTGTTTTTTCTTTCTTTTGTTTTTCCTTTTTGTTTCAATTGAATTCAACAATTCAATTGCTCTTGTTCTATTCCATTTCACACATATATATATCTCATAACATCAAAATATTATTATCACAATATAATAATAATAAAGCATGCATAAGTGGTCAAAAATAATAATATTATATATATAATGCATGACAACTATCATGCATTATATATATATATATATATTATATTATTATAAATAAAATAAAATATTTTATTGAAGATATTTAATATTTAAATAATCAATGTGTGAAATAATTATTTTACCCCTCATAAATAGTTACTAAGTATACCTTTTAGTGGGTTTCACCAAACCCCACACTTGGGTAAACTCAATCGAGAGCCCACAATGCATCACGTGTCACTTTACAATTAGTGAATAATAATTATTAACAAATTATTATATTTAACACTTAAATACACACATGCACGTATTTCTGTGGTTACGTTGGATATTACTGGATTAAACAATTTAATCCAGTACTTTGTCCTAGTACACAATGAGTACACTCCATATTACGGGACTCCTTAGGTCCATACCCGATTCGTCAAATGAAACTATTCCATAAGTCCGTAAGTCATGCCCCACGCACACGTCACGAATATATAAATCGACGCGTTGAACCATACAAGTTAAGGTTACAACGCATACATATAGTCCTTTCAACATATATATCTTAGAGGTACGGGGACATAGATTCACACCGTCAAATCCCCATATGCTCATTCATAAACTTATCTCCAGAATGGTATCTCAATTGAACAATATGAGCAAAACTCTTTGCCATATTGTTTAACCCATGGAAATACCTTTCCGGGTTAACTACTTACAGCCATAAGACTTTCCTGAGATACTATCTTGGAGCATCTAGATATATCACTCCCTATGAGAGCTGATAGATCTTATATCTGCACACACCGGACTCCATGAGCATCGGACTATACCCAACGACACCTAGCGGTCAGACCATTAAAAGTCTCTAACATGCGTAGAACCAAAGTATGGTGGATCACTCACAAGCCCACCGTGGTGCTCAGGTAAAAGGACTACGTATACTACTCAACTCGAGAGGACCTTCCATTGACGGCAACATAGGATGTCTATTGGGGTCCTCATGAGTCTGTTCAGTACTCAGTCCTAACTGAATACCTATATGCCTATACAATCTTTAAGATCCTGGTCAGCTAAGAACAACCACCTGTACCTGACAGATATAGACATACACTGATCTATATAAATTAATAGGATCTACTAACAAACCTGCGTTAGTAGAAATAGGTCAGGAACTATGTATTTGAGAACATGCTTGCATAATGACATATCCTAGCAACCTATTGCAAATCTTACAACTATATCATTATTAGCATATTCTGAGGTCTTTGTCCCATTACAGACGATGCTCAAACTCTTGGAATATTTACTAACTCTTAGCACCGATCTAAACTCTTTTAGACCGTATCCAAACTCCTTTAGATAAAACAACGTTTGTAGTATAACAAGCATTAAACCATATAATTAAAAGATAATTAGCAATATAACAAAATATACTATGTATAGATATCAAATATTCATACAAAACTGGGATGGCACGTAGGCACAACCCTAACAAAAATGAACCAAGTATGTAAAAGGTTTTTTTATATTGTTTTTAAAATAACATTTTCAAAAATTATTTATATACTTAGTAAAATTAGGGTGGCTAATTTCAACACTTGCAAACTATTAGCCACCTCATCACATGTATGGTTGACACTTGTCACTTATGCATCTATGTATGCTGTCAAGTGTCAATCATACAAATCCATGCATGTGTCACTTGTCACACAAATAGCCATGTAACTTTCCATGTGTCAAGATTCCATTTTCTTGCAAAAAGAGATTAATTTGCAACATTTGCAAATTATGTTTTGCACTTTTCATAGAGGTCTTAAAATGGATATTGCCTTTCGAAAAACTTTTAGATAAAACCATTTGATCTATCCCGCTACTATAGTGCTCAACGAGTACACTTCATATTATGAGACTCCTTAGGTTCACACCCGTTTATTTTACAAAACTCTTTTGCAAGTCCATGAGCAATGCCATACATGCACACTACAGATATTACAGAACGTCAACCATATTCGTATGAACCATACAAGTTATGGTTATCCATATTCATATAATTACTCTATCATCTATATCCTTTGAATAGCAAAGATATAGATCTTTACTGTCAAATCTCTATATTCTCTAACATGAACTTATCTTCAGATTCGTATTTTTATAAACAATATTGTAAAGGTATTTACAGATAAGACTTCCTAAAAATACAATCTGGAAGTATTAGGATATACAACTCACCTATATGAGCTAACGGATCCCATATCTACGCACATCGGGCTCTATGAGTATCGAACCTACCCAACGACACCTAAAGGTCAAATAATAAAATGTTTCACATGCATGAAATCAAAGTATGATAGATCACTCATAAACCCACTGTAGTGCTCATATCAAAGGATTACAAATACTACTTAAGTCAAGAAGACTCTCCATTGAAAGCTCTATGAGATGTTTGTTGGAAGTCATCATGAGTTTGTTAAGTACCTATTCCTTACTAAATACTTGTATGCTGTTTACGCTCAAAATATAACGCGGCTATCGCAGTATAGATTGAGGTGTCGATCCCACGAGGAAGCTCTTGGAAAAATAGGTTGGTGAAGTAAAATATTAAAGCAGTAGCAAAGGGTTAATTGATTTAAACGGATGAGATAGAATTGTCTATGAATTGAGAAAAATGTCTTATGATGATTTAAGCAAGGCTTTGAGAATCACAATTATGCTTTATAAATCTACTCTATACTTTGATTCGATATTTATAACTCAACTGAAAGTTTCACATCCCAAACAATCAATCAAAAGGTATGTAATATATAGCACATTTGATAACACATGTATTTGATTTAGTTAAACTCTTTGCAAGCATTAACACACATCATGTTATTTATACAAGTTATCTAAGATCGACAATATATCATTTTGACAATATTGCAATAAAAGATTAACTTGAATATCAAACATTTATTGCCCTTACATGTTATCCAAGATCGACAATATATCAAATTGACAATACTGCAGTAAAAGATTAACATATAAAACAATGTAACCAGTAACAATTATAAATCAACATGAATCACATAAGAAAAACATGACTGAACATATATGAGACATGAGAATTATAACCTCTGGATTATAGAAAATAAAATAGATAAGAGTTTAATCAAAACCAAACTTACAACATTTGTAGCTTTTGACACCGAATCAAAGCATGGAAGTAGATTTATTACACATAAAAGTTCATCTCTTAGCCTTGCCAAGAACTCTAGCCTAAATTACAATACATGTTAATGAGAAGAAAATAAAAGAGAATTATCTCCTAAAAACGTCCTAAGGGTCTCCTTATATAGGCAATGAATGGACATATGTCATGGATGACATCAATCTTCAATAATTATAAGCCAATAACTCGTGTATCCACTTACAGCACATTTTTGATAATGTAAATGATCAATTCAGCTTCTGCAGCCGACATAAAAGTTGTATAATTTTGACTCTTCTTTCCATTGGCACTGATTTCATGCAAATTGGATGAGTATCCAATGAGATATGAGCAAAATTCCAAAGATACATCAGAATTCGGCCAACAACCATTTTACCCACTTGCAATGCGATTTGGTCCGTGATAACGGCTGATTTGGACTTTACCATAAACATACGAGTTGTTGATAGTTAAGTCAGTAATTCACAGCTTCAAGAAATATACCAATTGAGTACGTATTTTGTGAGATACGGTCCAAATACGTGAGTTGGGTCAAGCTGGGTAGGAGTTGTAGTCCGATTCTATTGTATCTCAATTTTTGGCCTATAACATGTTGGATTTGGCTTTTCCATTATTCTTAAAATTTGTGTAAGATTGAGTCATGTTGCACCAGGTTCAAGAATTTCTTCATTTTTATTTCTACATTGAGAGTTATGTCCATTTTACCTAAACCTGTCCAAATAACATTCATTAATCACAATTTAAGGAGAACACTTTATTTCAAGCTAAAAATACAAAAAATACTAAAATTAGTGACATTAAATGGTGATTGAATCTCTTAACAACATGCATTTTCATATGTTCATCACAGCCCCCAACCAGCTTATTGCTAGTCTCTAGCAATTCAAGCGTAAATAGAGTATGCAAAACTACCTAAGCATTTCAAACAAAACATCAGTTCGAGATCACTGTTGCTATCATGGTTTTTTCAATTACAACTTCCATAATTTATGTGTGTGTGAACTAAGCCATAACTATCTAACCACAAACCACAATAGATATAGCCTTGAGAATTTTTCCAAGTAAAAGCCTCAACTCCATATCCTCACAGGTGTATGACTGTTTAAAAGGTTAGGACTTCTCTTATGGAGTTGGAAAACAGTTAAGCACTCAAGAAAAAGTCAATTTTAAGGACAGACTTATAAACTAACATTGATCCAAAATAGGAAAATTATTTGTTTAAAAATCAATTATTCATATCATACGCCAGCTTTAGAACTTTAATTGGCTTGTGAGAATAATACAATTATAACTTGGTGAGAAAACTGTTTTACAAGATATTTGTCTTCTAAAATTGAATGAAGACTTTATTAAACTGAATTGCTTTTTTTTTTTTTTCTTGTTTTTGGTATTTTTGTGTGTTTTTTTTTTTTTAGTATTTTGCTTTTTTTTTTGGTTGTATTTTTGAAGAATACAAGGAAGCATTACAAAGGTTTCTCACCAAATTATATTATGCACAAATGCAACCAACTTATCCCTTAATTCAAATAGTATCATTCTAAACAAAAATTAACCAATTCAAAGGATCAATGAAGGTTCATAAGCTGTTTTCTCAACCTTTCCACTTATTCACAAAAGATATGTGAGATTAGAAAAATATATACTTAAACATGAGAATTCTCTTGGCTATATAAATTGAATCATTCGTCTTACCACAAGGCTTAACATTGTACTAAAAAATATTTAAGAAGTCATTCTTTAGTAACCTAAATAGAAACAGTGACTCAACCTAAACAATTTTGAAATCATACTTAGGCAGAAAAGCAAATTCCTTTGTACAAGAATTACAAAGACTACAAGCAATAAACGACAATGCATAAAATATAAAACAAAACAACAAAAAGTTAGTTAAAATGCATTTCAAAAGTTAGTACTAAAACTCCTTACTCTGCCATTCTAATTTGACCTAGAATGCGTCTCAAGAGTTCAAGAATGAACTCTTTACTCTGCCATTTTAATCAAATGTCGGACCACAATTTTTTTTTTTTTGCAAAATGCAACGTATGTCTACTATCTTCCCCCCAAACCAGATGAAACATTGTCCTCAATGTTTAAATAGAAAGAGATAAAGTATAGGAGACATTACCTGAAACGCCAGTTACTTGAAAGAAACAAACCTGAGAGACACTTAAGCAAATATAAACTAAAATGATGGTACTGATAAATAAATAAATAAAAAGAAAAATTTACAAACGAAGTGTCAGATCCAATTTTCGCTTGTTAAGGCCCACTGACCAATCGATCTGAGTTATTGATGGGTCAGGTTCATAGGTAACTGCATGTAATTTGTTAATCAATTCATCCACCTCAGTAGCAGAAACCAGGATCTGTCGCGCTGAATGTGAAATAAAATTCTGTTCCACAGCTTGATCAAGAAAACAAAGTAAGCAATCAAAATAGTTATTAACATTCAACAAACCTATGGGTTTTTGGTAGATATTCAGTTGGGCCCAAAAGACAATTTGAAAAATTTCTTCCAAGGTACCAAAACCACCTGGTAAAGCAATAAAAGCGTCTGCATTGCAAAGCATTCTAGCTATACGTTCATGCATGGATGAGACTTGTAATTCTTCCCCTATTATTTTCCCGGTCAGGTTTCCCACGACCAAAGCTGTAGGAATAATACCTAAAACTTGACTTCCTCCTAAATGTGCAGCTGTTGACACACACCCTATTAGCCCAAGGCTACCTCCTCCATAAATCAAATGAATTTTTCTTGCAGCTAATGCTTTTCCTAGATTGTTTGCTGCTTCTACGAACACTTTACTCTCCCCAGGACTAGATCCACAAAATACACATATATTTCAAAATTGTCGAACTTGGGTTTCCTCCATATCTACACTCACTTTTATCTCAATATATGAAAATAAAGAAAATGAGGTGCTGTATTTATAGAGTACCAAATGATAACAATGATTATGGTAACCCGACAGTTTGTCAAAAGAGAGTTAAAAATAAAACACAAAAATTTAAACATAATGACCCACATGCATTATTGAACAAAAAGATTTGAATTTAAGACATCTACATGAGTAGCCCTATTATTCATAAAATAAAGTTTGCAATTAAAACACATGTATTTACAAGTAGTTGTGATTGTGGCTCACATCTTCCTCTGGTTTTACGTCCAGTAATGGCTTAAACGCCCTCTATAGGTCGAGGATAGGCTTCCCATCCAATTTTCTTATAAATTGGCAAACAGGGTCTTTTAGAGTCAGATTCCCGAGACTATACCGTTGATGTTCATTTTTGAATTTGTTCCACAAACCGAAAAGTTCACGTTGCACGAGCCCACAGGGATGCGTCTCAAGAGTCAATAGGATATCATCCAAAGACTCCTTACTCAGTCCATTCTCAATGAACTGAATTTTGTCTTCTCGATTTCTAGATACGAATCCTAAAGAACGACAACTTCGGTTACAATTCCATCGAGCACATTTATGACAGACTTGTAACCTCTTTGCTCGTCGCCTTTTGGCATAAGAGCTTCTTCCAAGACCAGGCATATGAGAAACAAAATCATTTTCAAACTCACCAGACAACCGAACCTTGGCTTCAATTAACCAACGAAGGTCCACAGGGATATTACCCAACATCAATAACCTTAGTCTTTCACACCGTGCTTTGTAAATCTTAAGTAGAGCATTTTGAGGCAATGAAGGAAAACGCTTTTTAAGGTTGGTAAGAATGCGATCCATTTTGAAAGAAAGAAAAGAGATGAATGTACAGTTTGAGGGACAGTTTTTAGGGAACTGAGAAACCAACTTTAATAGTCACGTAGTACCGTATCCGCCACTTGACCGGAAAATAAAATCACACTGAAGAAAAAATAAAAAGAAGAAAATAAAGTAAAATAAAATGTGCAAGAAAACAAAAGCAAAAATAAAAAGTCAAAAGATAAAATATAGACAAAATATAAAATATGGTACAGATAAATTGAACCTGATCAATCACAATAGACAGGATCCACAAGAGGGATCTCGCCTAGGTACATAGAGTCGTCTACCTTTTTCACGTAACTTTTTAGCCGCTGTCCATTCACTTTGAAAGTCCGTCCATCAGTGGGGTCTTCTATTTCAACAGCACCATTAGGAAAAACATGTCTTACCATAAGTGGACCAGTCCATCGAGATCTCAACTTTCCAGGGTGTAAATGCAATCGAGAATCATAAAGATAGACCCCTTGATTTGGCTCAAAGTGTTTTCTTGAGATCTGTTTATCATGAGCTACTTTCATTTTAGCTTTGTAAATTCTGGAGTTGTCATATGCGTCATTTCGTAGCTCTTCTATTTCTGACAATTGTAACTTTCTCTGAAGACCTGTAGCATTCAAATCAAAGTTAAGGGCTTTGACAGCCCAATAAGCTTTATGTTCTAGCTCAATAGGTAAATGGCAAGCTTTCCCATAAATAAGCCGGTATGGGGACATTCCTAAGATGATTTTGTATGCAGTACGATATGCCCATAATGCATCAGAAAGGCATAGAGACCAATCTTTGCGATTCGGGTTAACCGTCTTTTCCAAAATCTATTTAACCTCTCTATTTGCTAGCTCGGCTTGTCCATTTGTCTGTGGATGGTATGCAGTGGAAACTTTGTGAAGAACACCATACCTACGCATCAAAGCTTTAAAAGAACGATTACAAAAATGTGTTCCTTGGTCACTAATGATGACACATGGCGTACCGTACCTAGATAATACATTTTCTTTTAAGAATTTTACCACAGTTGTATTATCATTAGTACGACAAGCTACAGCCTCTACCCATTTTGATACATAGTCAACAGCTAAAAGGATGTAAAGATAGCCAAAAGATGAAGGAAAATGACCCATAAAATCGATACCCTAACAGTCAAATATCTCGATAACAAGAATAGGGTTAAGAGGCATCATATTTCTTCGAGATAAAGCACCTAACTTTTGACATCTTTCACAGGAACGACAAAAATTATTAGTGTCTTTGAACAAAGTGGGCCAATAAAGACCACATTGTAAAATTTTCACAGCTGTTTTCTTCATAGAAAAATGGCCACCGCAAGCAGCACTATGGCAAAAATTTAAGACACTAGAAACTTCACTTTCAGGAATGCAACGTCTCATGATTTGGTCAGGACAGTATTTGAAAAGATATGGATCATCCCAATAAACGTTACGTACCTCAACCAAGAACTTACGCTTATCTTGTGCACTCCAGTCAGATGAAAGTTCACCACAAACCAAATAATTTACGATATGTGCATACCAAGGTATTTGGCTTATATCAAAAAGATGTTCATCTGGAAAATCGTCTCGAATGGGTGGCAAATCAGTGGAGTCAGTGAACTCAAGGCGGGATAGATGATCAGCAACAACATTTTCAATGCCTTTCTTATCTTTGATAGTTATATTAAATTCCTGCAAAAGAAGAATCCACCTAATTAAACGGGCTTTAGCATCCTTATTAGAAAGAAGGTACTTAAGGGCTGCGTGGTCAGTAAAAATAACAATAGGTGAACCAATCAAATAAGAACGAAATTTATCTAAGGCAAAAACAACAGCTAATAGTTCTTTTTCAGTAGTAGTGTATTTCATTTGAGCATCATTCAAAGTCCTACTAGCATAATAAACAACAAAGGGTTTTCCCTCCCTCCGTTGCCCAAGAACTGCTCCTACAGCATAATTACTTGCATCACACATAATTTCAAATGGGAGGTTCCAATCCGGTGATTGCATGATAGGAGCGGTGGTGAGTTTGGCAATGAGTGTTCGGAATGCCTTCTCACACTCTTGTGTCCATGTAAATTCTGCATCTTTTAGCAAAAGGTTACACAATGGTCTAGATATGGCAGAAAAATTTTGTATAAACCTTCTGTAAAAGCCAACGTCTCCAAGAAAGGATCGAACATCTTTGACCATTTTGGGTGTAGATAATTTAAAGATTAATTCAATTTTTTCCTTGTCAACCTCTATCCCTCTTTCAGATACAACATGCCCCAAAATGATTCCTGAAGATACCATGAAATGACATTTCTTCCAATTTAGCACAAGTCATTTTTCTTCACACTTACTCAAAACAGATTTCAAGTTAAGTAGGCATAAATTAAAAGAATTACCAAAAACAGTCAAATCATCCATAAAGACTTCCATGCATTTTTCAACCATATCAGAGAAAATACTCAACATGCAATGCTGGAAAGTAGCTGGTGCATTACATAATCCAAATGGCATTCTACGAAAAGCATAAGTACCAAAAGGGCATGTAAAAGTAGTTTTTTCTTGATCTTCTATAGCTATCTCAATCTGGTAATACCCCGAATACCCATCAAGAAAGCAATAAAAAGGATGTCCAGCTACATGTTCTAAAATTTGGTCGATAAAAGGCAATGAAAAATAGTCTTTCCTCGTGGCTGTGTTTAACTTTCTATAATCAATACACATTCTCCAACCACTTACTACCCTAGTTGGAACAGGTATCCCATTCTCATTTTCAACAACAGTAACCCTAGATTTCTTAGGAACTACTTGAGTTGGACTTACCCATTGACTATCAGAAATTGGGTAGATTATACCCGTATCTAATAGTTTCAAAACCTCTTTCTTCACTACTTCTTTCATTGTTGGGTTAAGTCTTCTTTGTGGGTCTCTACGAGGTTGGGAACCTTTCTCTAAATGAATTCTATTGGAGCATATCAATGGAGAAATATCTTTAATATCAGCTATGGTCCAACCTAGTGCAGACTTATGTTCTTTTAACAATTTTATCAATTTTTCCTCTTGTTCAACACTAAGTTCAGAAGAAATGATGATAGGAAAGGTATCACCTGGTCCCAAGAATGCGTGTTTCAAACCTTTGGGCAGTGGAGAAAGCTTAACTTGTGGTGTCTCAAGGTTTGATGGTTTCGGTCTCTCCCTCTCTCGTGGCAACTCTTCAAAGCGTGGCTGCCAAAATCGAGTCCCTTTTTCCTGTGAGTCAAAAATACTAAACACATCAGTTGTTACATCAGGATAATACAATTCTTCAAAATCAAAATTGAGAAGGTTTTTCGAAGAATCATAGCCATGATTTTTATAAGCTTCCTCTGCTACAAGTGTGTCTATCATATATGAATGATAGCACTCGTCTTCTTCTCGTGGTTGTTTGCCAATGTTGAAAATGTTCACCTCAAGAATCATATTCCCAAAAGATAATTTCATTAGACTATTTCTACAATTAATAAGAGCGTTAGCAGTGGCTAGAAAAGGTCTCCCCAAAATAAGAGGGATTTTTGACTCCATGTTAACAACAGAATGAGTATCTAAAACAAGAAAATCAACAGGGTAGTAAAATTTATCAATTTGCAACAAAACATCTTCTACTATTCCCCATGGTTTCTTGATTGATCGGTCAGCTAATTATAGAACTACAGATGTTGGTTTAATCTCACCAAGTCCCAACTGCAAGTAAATAGAATAAGGCATTAAATTTACACTTGCTCCTAAGTCCAATAAAGCTTGACCAAACTGATGTGTCCCAATTTGGTAGGAGATTGTGGGACATCCTGGGTCTTTATACTTGGGTGGTGTCTTTTGTTCAATCACTGCACTTACCTGTTCTGCCAAAAATGCAGTTTTCTTCACATGGTGTTTTCTTTTGATAGTGCATAAATCCTTGATGACTTTGGCATAAGTTGGAACCTGCTTAATCAAATGTAACAAGAGAAGATTAATTTTAACTTGTTTCAAATGTTCTAAAATCTCACCTTGAATTTCTGAATTTTTCCCAACCGGTCGAAGAGCTTGAGGAAAAGGCACTGGGATTGAAAACTTATTTTCAGGCTCTTTTTCCACTGTGGCCTCTTTTTCAAGGGGGGCGTCTTTACTACTCGTAGATGTGTTAATTTCAGGAGATGGCTCACTTACAATCTTACCACTTCGAGTAGTAATGGCATTGACTTCTTTGAGATTTTGAACATCAGAAGTAGAAGCTTGTGCCATGAATTGTCCTTTCGGATTGGATTGAGGTTGAGATGGAAACTTACCTCGCTCTCGTACAGTTAAGGCACTGGTCAACTTTGTGATTTGACTCTTGATTTCTTTGTTTTCGTCCACCACCTGTGCAAGAATTATTTTAAATTTTTGATTAGTCTTACTTTGTACCTCCATAAATGCTTGTAATGTATCCTCTAAAGAACTCCTAGTTGGTCGTGCATTATATTGAGGTGCAGCATAAGACTTGGGTGCTTGTTGTTCTTGTTTCCATTGGTTGTTGGCTTGTTGGTCAGATTTCCAACTGAAATTTGGGTGGTTTCTCCAGCTAGGATTATATGTTTCAGAGTATGGTGAATAAGGCTTCTTGTACATCCCTAGGGCATTACATTGTTCCTCATATATCCCTCTCATCTCACTATACGTAGGGCAATCCTGAGCTAAGTGTTCCGCTCCTCCACAGACAAAACAAACATCGTGTGACTCAACTCTAGCAACCGTGTGGGTGACCCTTCTATCTTTGGTTTTCAAGGCCTCTAACTCCCTAGTTAAGACCTCTAATTGGGCTTTGAGGTTATCCTCTTCCCTAAGATGGAAAACTCCATTGGGTCGTGACCTATTTGTGCTTTCAGTAATGCTAGGTCCAGTCCATGTATGGGCTTTTTCAGCTAAGTCATTAAGGAATTCTATGACTTCCTCAGGATCTTTGTGAAGGAACTCCCCATTACACATCATCTCAACAAATTGACGCTCTCTAATTGTGAGTCCCTCATAGAAATAACTAACCAAGCGCCAATTTTCATACCCATGGTGGGGGCACAGATTTAACAACTCTTTAAACCTTTCCCATGCTTGATATAAGGTTTCACTGTCTTTTTGGGAGAAGGAAGAAATTTGTCTTTTAAGGCCATTAGTTTTGTGTTGTGGGAAGTATTTATTGAAAAATTCTTGGGTCATTTCTACCCAAGTTCCTATAGACCTCGGCCTCAAAGAGTATAGCCAACTCTTTGCTTTGTCTTTCAAAGAAAAGGGAAAAAATTTAAGTCTAACAGTGTCTATGGCTTCAGGTTGGCTGTGGAAGGTGGCAATTACCTCTTCAAATTTCCTAACATGTACATAAGGATTTTCACTATCTAGACTATGAAAAGTGGGAAGAAGTTGTATCATTCCAGGTTTAAAATCCGAATGTGGTGTGTTAGGTGGAAATATAATGCATGATGGTGTGGCTGTGCGAGTAGGATGCAAGTAATCTTTTAGAGTTCTAACGGGGTTTTCTTCGTGTTGGCTCATTGTGTTAGAATTACAAGATGAACTAGAAGGTGAATTCTCTTCACTTACAAATTGTGGGGGTGGTTCTAGTTCTAGTTCTCTCACAAATCTTCCTCGTTTGTCTCTAAGTCGATGCATACATCCTAACTTTTTTTTTTTTAGGAAAGAAATGCTTAAGGAAAATTAAGAAGTGGAATAAACACAAGAAGAAATAGAAATGAGTTAGGTGGTAAGATCAACCATGAAATATAAATACAATAACTAAACAAAAGACTATAAAGTACGAAAAAAAGTACAATAAATAAATAATAAAAAGAAAATACAATAAGTAAATAAATAAAAGGTTAGGCGGTAGAACCGGCCATAAAAAGAAAATACAACATGTTAACTAAAGTAAATAAAGTGCAATAAATACGTAAAAGAAAATGAAAATAAAGTGCAATAAAAAAAAGTGTAATAAATAAATAAAGTACAATAAAAAATAAATAAACTAAGTTAGGCGGTAGAACCAGCCACAAAATAAAAAGAAAATATAACAAATTAACTAAAGAAATAAAGTACAATGAATAAATAAAAGAAAGTGAACGAAGTTAGGCGGTAAAACCAGCCATTAAGATAATATAAAATATAACAAATTAACTAAAGAAAACAAAATAAATTAGGTGGTAGAACCAACCATGAATAATAAATAAATTACAACAAAGAAAATAAAACTAAGATTTTACAAAGAAAAGAAAATATACAAAGTCACCACTTTAGTATTTATAATCGCAACCGACTTTCGCTTAGTGTGCCTCCCCGGCAACGGCGCCAAATTTTGTTTACGCTCAAAATATAACGCGGCTATCGCAGTATAGATTGAGGTGTCGATCCCACGAGGAAGCTCTTGGAAAAATAGGTTGGTGAAGTAAAATATTAAAGCAGTAGCAAAGGGTTAATTGATTTAAACGGATGAGATAGAATTGTCTATGAATTGAGGAAAATGTCTTATGATGATTTAAGCAAGGCTTTGAAAATCACAACTATGCTTTATAAATCTACTCTATACTTTGATTCGATATTTATAACTCAACTGAAAGTTTCACATCCCAAACAATCAATCGGAAGGTATGTAATATATAGCACATTTGATAACACATGTACTTGATTTAGTTAAACTCTTTGCAAGCATTAACACACATCATGTTATTTATACAAGTTATCTAAGATCGACAATATATCATTTTGACAATATTGCAGTAAAATATTAACTTGAATATCAAACATTTATTGCCCTTACATGTTATCCAAGATCGACAATATATCAAATTGACAATACTGCAGTAAAAGATTAACATATAAAACAATGTAACCAGTAACAATTATAAATCAACATGAATCACATAAGAAAAGCATGACTGAACATATATGAGACATGAGAATTATAACCTCTGGATTATAGAAAATAAAATAGATAAAAGTTTAATCAAAACCAAACTTACAACATTTGTAGCTCTTGACACCGAATCAAAGCATGAAAGTAGATTTTTTACACATAAAAGTTCATCTCTTAGCCTTGCCAAGAACTCTAGCCTAAATTGCAATACATGTTAATGAGAAGAAAATAAAAGAGAATTATCTCCTAAAAACGTCCTAAGGGTCTCCTTATATAGGCAATGAATGGACATATGTCATGGATGACATCAATCTTCAATAATTATAAGCCAATAACTCGTGTATCCACTTGCAGCACATTTTTGATAATGTAAATGATTAATTCAGCTTCTGTAGCCAACATGTAAGTTGTAGAATTTTGACTCTTCTTTCCATAGGCACTGATTTCATGCAAATTAGATGAGTATCCAATGAGATATGAGCAATATTCCAAAGATACATCAGAATTCGGCCAACAACCATTTTACCCACTTGCAATGCGATTTGGTCCATGATAACGGCTGATTTGGACTTTACCATAAACATACGAGTTGTTGATAGTTAAGTCAGTAATTCATAGCTTCAAGAAATATACCAATTGAGTACGTATTTTGTGAGATACGGCCCAAATACGTGAGTTGGGTCAAGCTGGGTAGGAGTTATAGTCCGATTCTATTGTATCTCAATTTTTGGCCCATAACATGTTGGATTTGGCTTTTCCATTATTCTTAAAATTTGTGTAAGATTGAGTCATGTTGCACCAGATTCAAGAATTTTTTCATTTTGATTTCTACATTGAGAGTTATGTCTATTTTACCTAAACCTGTCCAAATAACATTCATTAATCACAATTTATGGAGAACACTTTATTTCAAGCTAAAAATACAGAAAATACTAAAATTAGTGACATTAAATGGTGATTGAATCTCTTAACAACATGCATTTTCATATGTTCATCATATGCCTATACAGGATTTCGTTAAGCCTGCGATTTATTAAGACTAACCATCTGGACAATCTAGAGATACACACATAATGATCTGGAAGAAATAGCTATCGACCCATATTGATATTATATATCAGGAACGATGTTTTTGCGAACATACTGTATAATGATATTTCTTAGCACTATTTGTAACTATGTCATCACTAATATATTCTTAAGACTTTGTCCCTATTTCAGACAAGGTTCTAACTCTTAGAATGCTAATCACTTAGCAGTGACCCAAACTCCTTTGGATAAGATCTAACTCCTTTAAATCTATAGTGTCTGAAAAGTTATAAGCTTCATCCCATATAATTAATAACTAATGACTTTAATAGAAATGTTCATTACGTAAATATTAAATAAAAATTTATACATGATTTGAAATGGCATTTAAGCACAATCTCTAACAAAAAGTAGATGTATTGACTTTTCCATGTGAAGCTAGATGGTCAAGCTTTATTATGGTACAAAAGCCAGAGGCAAATAAGTATATTCTCTTTCAGTTAGCTGATCGAGAAATTCTTTTAGCATTTTTTAGCAGCATGTGAAAAGGCAAAAGATCCTCAATAGCTCTGACGACTTAAACAAGGTCATAGTAAGAGGCTTAGATATTTCATACAAAGGTACCATAAGGAGGTGATCCAACTCGGAGTGTTTGACTTGGATGTTATACATAAGGCAATAAAGAAAGAGTTCAAGATCAGTTGGTTCTTGTATTCTCTATTAAAGAACTCATCTACCACCTATGTAATTGTTTACAAATAGGCTCTTTGCTATATAAAAATTATAGAAGAAAAAATAGCAAAGATAGTGGCTAAAGCAAATACATGAGGAAAACCAAAACAAAGAGAATCTAAAAAGTCCCCGAATATAATGGTAGCACGAGAGCAAAGATATAGTACTTCTCCAAAGAACATGAAAATATCTACAGAGAGATCTACCTTAAAAAGTAACAAAAACAGAACAAGCAAAACCCATTTAAAAGTGATCAAAGTCTAGGAAGCGAAATACATCCCCATAATAGTTCCATTAGTCGTGATATTTGAAGTTGACAAAGACAAAGGCCTCATCGAGAGCCTAAACCTCTCTTCACACTATCTAAATGACAAAACATGAAAAAAGGTGTGAATTCCACCAAGACCATAGCCACACCACTAACAAATGCATAAACCTATGAATCTAAATAGATCAGCATATAAGGAACAGATATTTTAACGAGTTCAGAGCTAATATTGGCCTAAAAAAGCCTTAAACTAGAGTGAACCTAGAGCTCGGAGACTCTTTAATAGGAGATACAACCATAATCATCTCTGGGGCTATGAGTTTAGTAGGTGATTTGAAATAGCAGAGAAAGAGTTATTCTCGATATTTTCTAGTGGGATACAAAGTAATATGTAATACTCTGACCACTAAGAAACTACGAGTACATTTAGTGTCGATCATGCTCACCGAAGAAGATGTCAAAGACATTAGTTATCCCATGATGATTTATTAGTCATGACTATTCAAATAGCAGGGATAGAGGTAAACAGAGTGTTTGTCGACATAGGGAGCTCAATCAACCTAATCTTCAAAGAAATACTCACAGAGCTTGGCATCAAAGATCTCAAGATTATACGCATACAAACTCCTCTCCACGAGCTTAGAGATAACTATATGACGTTCTTAGGAGTTAAAGCCTACTAGTATCAATAAGGGATACTCTATAGCAAAACAATGATGATGAAATTTATAATGGTCGACCAACCTTTGCCCTATAAAGCAATGCTGGGAAGGCCCTTCTTGATAAACTAAAATACCACTTTATCCATCCACTAACTAAACCATAAATCCTATCGAAGATGACGTTGGAGAAGAAATAAATCCCTATAAAAGTTTTACTAGTTGTTATATTTGAAGCCATCAAAGACAAAGTCTTATTTAAGGAGCCTAAACCTCTTTTCACACTACCCAAATGACAAAACATAAACAAAAGGTGTGAATTCCACAGACTACAATAACACCACCAATGAATACAAAAACTTGTGAATCTAGATAGATAAGCTCATGAAAAAACATTTATCTAAATGTTTTTAGAGCTAATATAGGCCTAAAAAAATCTCAAACTAAAGATAACCTAGAGCTTGAAACTCTTCAATAGGAGAAATGACCATGATCATCTCTAGGGGTTAAATGCTGACAGGTGATTCGAATAAGAGGAAGAATTATTCCTGATACTTGCTACTAGAATTCAAAGTAAACTGTAATACTCTAACTACTAAGAAACCGCGAGTACATTTAATGTCGATCATGTTCATCGAAAAAGATGCCAAAGACATTAGTTATCCCTGTGATGATTTATTGGTTGTGACCATTCAGATAGCAAGGATGAAGGGAAACAGAGTGTTCGTTAACATAGAGAGTTTAATCAACCTAATCTTCAAAGAAACACTCACAGAGCTTAGTATCAAGGATCTCAAGATGAACACATACAAACTCTTCTCTATGATCTTAGAGATAACTATGTGATGTCCTTGGGAGTTATAAGCCTACTAGTATCAATAGAGGAGAAACCCTATAACAAAACAATGATGATTAAATTTATAGTGATCGACCAACACATATCTTACTAAGCAATGGTGAAAAGGCCTTTCTTGGTAAATCCAAATCAGCTTTATCCATCCATTAACTAAAGCTTAAATTTCCTGTCGAAGATGAAGTCAAAATCTTTTGAGGTGATCAAAAGACAGCTAGAAGTTGCCATATAACCACATCAAAGAGAACATTCTGCATCACAATTATAAATCCAAGAGTAAAAAGCAAAAAAAAAAAATCTCTAGTACCAGTAGGATATCTACTCCCAATACTTGTCCATCCAAAGTTCTAAAAAATGACTATAAAGATTGGTTCGCAGCTAAAGCTGAAGATGAGGGAGAATTTGACCACTCTGATAATAAAATTTTCAGATATTCGTGCTTGGTAGCACGAAGGCATGCTAGGGATAGACCCCACCCTTATCTCACATGTACTGGTTGTTAAATTCATCCTTTAAGCCAGTCAAACAGAAGAGAAGATCTCCAATTAAGAAAGAAATGAGGTTATTGCAGCAGAAGTTGAGAAGCTCTTAATAGCAGAATTCATTTAAGAAGTCTACTATTACAAATGGTTAGCTAATTTTGTTATGATTAAGAAAGCCAGTGGGAAATGGACAATGTGTGCAGACTTCACAGACCTGAACGAAGTTTGTTTAAAAGATAATTTTTCTTTACTAAAGATTAATCAATTAGTAGATGCCACATCCAGACACACTCTCCTCAACTTCATGGACACCTTCTCAAAATATAATCAGATCTAAATGTTCCTGCTTGATCAAGAGAAACTTCTTTCATCACTCATCACAGAACCTATTGTTACAAGGTTATGACATTCGAAATCAAGAACATAGGTGCTTATTCGTGAAACTAACACACTCGAATATTAATCACAAGTGCATAGGCTGTGAGCAAGTAATAAAGTAATGAGAAGTATCATTACCATTAGGATTAGTCTTTTAAATTGATGCTAACTACTATGGTGTTAACAACCTAACTTTATCTAGGCTAGTTTTTAATTCTATGATGATTAATGAAAGTAATGATGCTTAAACTAACAATTTAACAATTTAATAATTTAAAGAGGTAAGAAATCTACGGTAAAAGATCTTAGGGTCTTGATTTCATTCTATCGTCCCTATGTTCTTCATGTTTTAGTGATTCAACTACTCTTGTGAATTCATTAATCAAGGGATTCAATATTAATCTCATTTCCTCTCCTAAGCACCAAATGAGATTCTATGTTTACATATTTAAGTTGATATCCCTATCTAACTTGTCTATCTATACATGCATTACACAACCCTTTAATTGATTGCCTAAGTTTTATTAGTCTCCCAACTCAATAAAAGTTAAGGTTATGCTTTTGAAGTCTAACAAATAGATTAATTTTTTATAAGCATACAACCCATAAGTCTAGATCATCTAGTCAATTTCCCAATCAAACTATAAGCATTATATCTAGAGAAGCACAAATGAATAACATAAGAAATAGTCATTAATCAACTAATAATATCCGAACATAATATATGGTAGAGCTACATCAAGCCCTTAGAATAAGAAATTTAGCCAACCATAGTCAAGCACAAAATCACAATAATTCAAAAGTATAGAAGAGTAACCAGGTTTAAAGCAAAACAAACTACAAATATAAACTTTAAATTAAGGTAAATAAGAAAGCAAAAAGAGAAAATTAGTTGGAGATGTCTCTTTGGTCCTTCAATCTTTAAGAGTGTTTAAGAATCTAAGCTTCAAAGTACTTTCTCTTACTAAAATCCTTTTGTTTGTCTATTTAATTTCATGCTCTCCCTTCTTTTAAAAATGAGGCTTTTAATCTTCTTTATATAGGTTCCAAGAATAGGCTTAAAAATTATGGCACAAACTTCAAAATGACTTCTAGGTGTTGGTAGTACCTAGGCGCTAAGTATTCTATCCATGAGCCTTGATTTGGTACCTAAGTGCCAAATGCTGAATTTTGTTGTGCCTAGGCACTAGATCCTAGACTTGGTTCCTCTTGAAAGGTGCTGTAAATTGTTATTTTGCCCTTATTTTTGCACCATTTGGTTGAAACCCTGCAAAATAATAATCAATTCATGAAAAGCTACATTTTTAAATTCAAAATCATCGTACGTAAAATGCGCTTATTAGTGCTTCTTAACAAGCTATTCAAGTTCTTAATAGAGAAAAGCATGAAAGTGTATGTAGATGACATGATCAACAAGTTCAAACAAGTAGAAAGCCATGTCAATAACCTTAAAGAAACATTCAAGATCCTAAGGTAATATAACATAAAGCTGAACTCCCAAAAATGTGCATTTGATATTGAATCAGTAAAATGCTTAGGCTTTTTAGTAAGCCAAATAGGATTTGAAGATAATTCGAATAAAGTTTAAGTAGTCCTCAAAATGAGGTCTTCAAGCACAGTCAAAGAAATACAGAAACTCATAGGCTGAATAGTTGCTCTTACCCAAGTTATTTCTAAAGCAACAAATAAATGCTTCAACTTTTTCTAAGAAATCAATAGCAAAGACAAGAGAAGATGGACCCTATAATACAAGAAAGCTTTTTGAAATCTAAAAGAGTACTTAGCTCAACCGCTTTAGCTCATTATACCAAGAATAAAGTACCAACTAAGAAAATGTTTAGAAATCAATCTATTTTAATTGCAAGGCATTCATAGACACTGAGACTCAATATTCATCAGTAGAAAAGCTAGCCTTTAAGATAAATTCTTTAGAATCCAGATACATAATTGTCATCCTCACAAATCAACCTTTGAGATAAATTCTTTAGAATCCAAACCTTTCTAGATGCCTAGTCAAATAGGCAATCAAACATAGCGAGTTTGATAAACAGTACAAGATAAGAGTGGCCTTTAAGGCACAAGCCCTAGTTGTTTCATTACCGAATGTACACATGATTTCTAGGTCGAAAAAGATATTCAATTTAAAGAATCTCCAAGCACCCAAGAGAAAGAAGCCGCCCACAATTATACCTGGACACTCTTCATCGATGGGGCCTCAAACTAAAAAAGGTATAGTGCTAGTATAATATTCATCTGTCTGAAAAGAGACAAACTCAACTATATAGTCAGATTTGGCTTCATAGTTACAAACAATAAAGCTAAATATATAGCCCTCCTCATAGGACTTAGAGTTGAATGAGCACTTCTAGCTAAAAGAGTCCTTATCAAAAGTGACTCATAACTTATCATCAACCAAGTCAATAAATGATAAGAGGCTCGAAGAGAACACTTGGAAAAATACCTTAAAGTAGTTGAATCAGCAAAGAAATCATTTGAGGTGATAATTTGCAAATAGATACCCAGAGAACAGAATCACAATGTGAAAATCCTAGCATGCATAGCTTTGACAGAGGAGGCTTGGATACTGCTATCTATCCCCTTCAAATTAATTCCTAAACTAAGCATAGAAATGGAAGAGCCTGAAGATGCCATGTAAGTTGATCCAAGACCTAGCTAGATGGATTAGATTCGAGCTATATAGAGAAAGGGGTTCTGCCACAGAACAAGAAAAAATCACAATAGTTAAGGTATTGAGCAGCACGTTACACTATCATTAACAACATCCTTTATCAACGAGCGTACTCCCCCCTCTACCTAAGATGTCTAACACTTAATGAAGCTGAATACATGCTTTATGCAATACATGAAAGAATATGTGAAAATTACTCCAAAGCAAATGCCTTAGCTCATAAAGCTTTCAAATGGTATTACAATAAGTGGATTCGAGCTCGAGAATTCGAAGAAAGGTACCTAGTCTTGAGAAAAGTCTTGCCAAACATAAAAGTCCCAACAAATCTTGAACTCAATTGGAAAAGCCCTTAAACATACTCAAAAGAATGCAACCAATGACATATGAGCTCAAGCATGCTAATGGATGAATAGTCAGAAAACCATAGAATGTTGAGTTATTAAAAATGTATTATCCATAGACTTATCCTTGTTTTATTAGAGTAGATCATTAATAAAAGATCCCATTATTTTCTTTATATAATATTTAATGTTAGAATAGGTCCATAGTCTTAAAACAGTTGGTGTTCTTAGAAAATAAAGAGTCAAGGCAAAAATAAACGTATAAGACATATTGTTTCTCATTCAATTATACAAAATTATTACAATTGTCCAATGAGAAATACATTTAAACAATCCAAGAATGAGGGGCTTAGTCATCAATAGCATTGTCATTCTTGAAATTGTCCATATCTTTATTTGAGACATACAGGGCATCATTTGGCTACTGGTTATTGATGCCAAGATAGCTCTCCTTGAAAAGATTGACATTATTATTAAAGCTCCTAACAACTTCGTTGTGATGGACCCTGCTTAGCCTCTCAAGCTCAGAGGTACGACTCTCAGCAGTGGTCGCCTTAGTGAACATCTTCTCGAGTTTCTCCTCCAAGGACTTCACCATCCTATCTTTTAGCTGACGTTGTTTTTTGGAGTCACCCAACTCCTTTTCGTGGTGAGGAAACTTAATACTGTCATAAATGCCCTCGAAGATAAATCTTATAGTAGAGCGATAGACTATATGCCACCTAAAAACAAAATAGTTATAAGAATGTAGAAAGGCTAATATAAAAATAGATGAGATAGGGAGACAAGGGAAATAGCTCTATCGCACTCACTTCACCATATGAAAAGTAGTAAAAGGATCACAATCCCATATCTAATGAGCACAAAAAGGGCCAACAACACGTTCTACTTCCCTAAAAAGTGGAACCAAGTGCTCATAAAAGCAAAAAAGCAACCAATGGTAAGGATTGGAGCATTCTCAATTATTAAATCATAGACAGCCTCCTAATCACTAGGCTCATCCCTCATAAGAGTAGGACTAATTTTTGAAGGGTTAAAAACCATTGGTCATTTTCATTCCACTAACAATGAGAGGTCTTCAGCTAGTAGGCCTCTGATCACCTAAACCCCCTTACCATGGGCACTGGTTTGATCCCCTTGACCACGACCAAGAGCACTCCCAAAAGTCTCTTAATCAAGGGGATGTGGAGTAGTCTTCTCCAGCCAAGCATGTTTCCTGCTGCCATCACCACCATTCATACCTACAAAATACAAAATGAAATATTAATCCAAAAGGCTGTAAAAACAAAATATAGTTTGTGTTTTCTCCCTAAAAGGCAACTCACCCTAAAGAAGAACACCTTATTGTTCTTCTTCGTTAATAGGACTATATACTAGGTTCAATAGTCTAACCCTAGAAAAACACTGTGTAGCTTATCACAAAAGCAAGAGTGTTAAAGAAATAATACAAAGATATCATAATCAAGAGCATAATGATAAGAATAGAGAAGAAAAATTAAGCAAGGCGATTCCTTGAGCTGCTTCTCTCTCTCAAACTCGACTTAAAGCTTGAATATTGATTTCTTGGATTTGATCTTTGATTTTGTGTTGTGAATTCTTTCTCTAAGTTTTTTCTTTCAAAAATTCTAATTTTTAGCTTTTAAATGAGTGTTTTTATAGCTATAAGAAACCCTAGGTGCGAGGGGTTTCAAATATAAGTCGAATTAAGAGTAAAAATGGGTTATTTATTTATATGTTAAGTTGGCGCCACGACACCAAGACCTGGCACACGTTCGTGGTGGTTTTTCAGCTGAGTACCATGGTGCCCAAGGTTTTAGTCTGGGCACTGCGGCGCCGAGCCCTAAGTTTCCGTGGTGACATAAATTAAGTGCATCTCACTCATTTCTCTTCCGATTAGCCTCTCATTTATTCCTATTCATCATATTTTCCGTAGTGCACCTATTTATGATAAAAACAAACATAATTAGATAGCCAAATATCCATAAATTTGATCAAAATATGAAATTTGGGGACTAAATATAATATTGCATGTATGCCCATATCAAATACCATTACACTTAAGACTTTGCTCGTCCTCAAGCAAAACAAAGACAAATAATCACAAATTGTTTACTCTAAATAAAAACAAACTAAAAACAAGTGTCGATTGATTAATCATCCTCATTATCTTAAAGGCTGTGAAAATAGCATAAGTCTTGTTAGAACGCAATAAACAACCTTCAATAAATCATCATACTCTTCATCCAGTCCTTCATTATCCCCTATAAATGATCACTTATGTGTGTGTAATTAGTAAGTAAATAGTTAAATAAAACTTAAATTTACTCAATACTCAAGATAATACAAAAAGATGATGTCTCGGCATATTTCAAATTGTGATAACACTACTATAAGCTTTCTGTTCATACTACTCTCTACTAATGTAGAAATACACATGTACATGGATCTATTTAGGACTTTAATTAGCTTATAACATAAGGCTAAGGTCTAAGTGGGATATAAGGATATATATAATGCACAAATCATACATTGAACACTTAACTTTACTTAGAAACCTTTTGATCACTTTCTCTCATTGATTTATCAACTCCCTCAAACTTATGTTATTCCCAACTTTCTTTTAATCACTCTTGCAAGAATTTCTTCTTTTTCTTAAGTTGGGAGTATTTATGCATTTAAAGCTCTTTTTTGTATATAAGTGTACCCCTAAATTTGGACTGATAAATACTTTCAAGATTTATTACTTTTTATTATAGTATCTTTTTTCATATATAAAATCTTTTTCCTTTTAAGAATATTTTTAAGTAAACTTAAGATTTATGGTGCTGCTGGTAGAATTTAGGATAAATAAGTAAAATGTCTTGTGGCTTGTAATGTGTTTAAACAGAAAAAATAGGTAATTAGGTTCAAATAGGGTAACTAGGGATAAATATACTCTAAGGTATGCTAGAAAAGGCATAGTCAATCCATAGATGGCCTAATATCATTTTCCTATTCATGTGTTTCCTACTCTTATAGTGGATCAAAGTTAATAGTAAAAATGGTGCTTACATGCCATTCAAATTGTTGTATAAATGTCTTTTATTCATCAATTATTATTATTTATATGGTAAGAAGCTGTAACTTTTTGGCCACTATAGATTTAAAAGAGTTTAGAACTGCTCTAAAAGATTTTAGGTCAATGCAAAGAGTTAGTAATTCTAAAGAGTTAGAACCTTATCTAAAATAGGGACAAAGACCCGAGAATACTATAGTAATGACGTAGTTGTAAAGAGTTGCAAATGGTGTTAAGAAATGTCATTGCGCAATATGTTCTCAAAAATATCATTCCTAATTTATGGTAACCGATAAGAGTCGATCGATATTCCTTTTGGATTAGCCTATGTCCATATCTATATTGTATAGAGGGTTAGTCTTAGCAGACTACGGGCTTTGTAGAAGTCCATATGGTATGCACGTATTCCGTAAGGACTAGATATTGAATAGACTCACAAGGACCTCTAATAGACATCCCATGAAACTGTTAATTGAGGGTCTTCTCAAGTTGAGTAGTATTAATGATTCTTTGACCTGAGTGTCATAGTAGGCTTGTGAGTGATCTACTATACTTTAGTTTCACCTATGTAAAAAAACTTTCATGGTCTGACCGCTGGGTGTCATGAGTATGAGATGCTCATAGAGTCTTGTGTGCGTAGATATGAGACCTGTCAGCTCATATGGGTGAGTTGTATATCCTAATACTCTGATATTGTATTTCAAGAAGTCTTATGGCCATTAGTAGAAACCCCAAAAAAGAGTTTCTGTAGGGTTAAACAATATCACAAAATAGTTTGCGGATATTATTTACAGAAATATGAATCTAGAGATAAGTTCATAGTCGAGCATATAGAGATTTGATGGTCAAAATCTATATCTCTACTCTCCAGGATATAGATGATGGAGGCATTATATGAATATGTTTAACCTCAGTTTGTTTTGTTTAACACGTCATTCTGTAATATTCGTAATGTGTATATAGGCATCATTCATGGACTTACAGAAGTGTTCGTAAACATAGAGAGTCTCACAATATTATGTGTACTCATTGAGTACTGAGGTAGCGGGACAGATTATACGGATCGATTCGGAAGGTTTCAAAAATCATGATACATTTGAAGACCTATTTAGAAAGTGGGAAACATATTTTACAAATGTTACAAACAAGTTTCTATGCATAGAAAAATAAACTGCACACATAGCATCCATGCATAGCCATTTGTGTGACAAATGGTAGCATGTATAGAATTATATGTGACAAATGTTACATATGCAAAGTGCTTGTATAGCCACTGTTAAGTAACATTTGTCACTCATTCATGATCTTGCATGGTTAAGCACGACTTTATGATAGACATGTGTCCACATATGAAGTCTTTGCAACATTAAACAAATGAAATAGTTTCATTTGTTACAGAATTTAAATGAGAAGTGACAAATTTGTGCAAGAGAGTTGAGAGAAAATGAAACTTTAAGAAAGTTGCATTTGATGCTTAAACCAATTCAAGAGTTGAGTTGTTTGTTCATTACTATACAAAATTAACATCAAAGGCTACCATTCTAGCTACTCTAATCTTACTAAATGTTGGAGTTTAGAATTGTTCAATGAAGGACTTCATTGTGAACTCAAAGGCTTGAAAGTTCAATAATCTTCATTGAATTATCTATAAGGGTATGTTTACAATTCTTATACTATTGTTGTCCAATATTAGTGTGTATATGTTGTATGATTACAAGTTATTCCACTGTGTAATGTATATTGGACATGTATTTTGAAAATTTTCAACATATATATAATCGCATGCATGCACTATAAAACATGTTTAACACTTTGGTAGCAACTTTTGCCTCATTCTCCTCATGCTTCTCCAGAAAGACTTGAATCTTAAACCGATGAAGTATTTCTCTTGTGCCTTTCTCTTAGATCCTCTTTTCAATGTGCTACTTCTTCTTCTTCTTTCTTCTCTTTCTATAGCTTAATACCTTCTTTTTTATGTGAGTGTTCAACACCTCTATGTTTTTGAGCCGCTTAGCATTTGGGTGTACCATATCAATGCTACCACAGTCTTCACTCTCAGATAGTAACTTAATCTCCTTGAAGACTTTGAATGTTGCAGTGTTATCTTATACCCTTATGGTCATCTCTCCCTTTTGAACATCAATGATCGTATGTCCCTTGGCTAGGAAGGGACTTTCAAGGATGATGAAGATCTTCTTATATTCTTCTATTTCTAGAACAATGAAATCTGCAGAGAAGATGAACTTATCCACATTTACTACCACATCCCTTATAATTTCTTACGGGTAGGCGATAGAGAAATCAATAAGTTAAAGTATGATAATGATTAGTTTCACTTCTCTCAAACCTAACTTATTATAGACGTAAAGGGGCATGAGGTTGATATTCGCTCCTAGATAGCTTAAAGCTTTACCAAGATTATGATTACCATTGGAGCACGGTATGGTAAATTATCTCGGGATCTTAGAGCTTAAGAGGTAGCTTCTTTTAAAAAATAGTGTTACACTCCTCTATTAATGCTACGGTCTTATAATCCTCTAGCCTTGTTTTCTTTGAAAGGATATTTTCCATGAATTTGACATAGTTAGGCATCTTTTTAAGCGCATCTGCAAAAAGAATGTTGATATGTAATTTCTTAAAAATTTCTAGAAATTTTGAAAATTGCTTATCTAATTTCTTATTTTGCAATCTTTGTGGGAATGATGAAGAAGATGTGAATGACTGTAAAGGCTGTTTCTACACACTTTTATGCTGCCATATTTATTTTCTGCACTTTTAGGATTGCCTTGCTGTAATTTTTCAATTTTTGCACTTGTTAAACACCTCGGGAGCCTTTGAGAAAAAGGAATAGATGGTTTATATGGCTGCACATCCTTCTCATTTATATTTGATAATGGTTGTGTGGATGTGTCAACATGTAAGCTTTTACTACTCCTCAAGTTAATGGCTTGGCATTGCTTTACATTTGCTCTTGAATTTGTCTCAGTATCGCTTGGTAGAGTTTCTTGAGGTCTCCTATAAATGGTAGTAGCAAGCTATCCAATTTATACCTCTAAGTTCTTCAATGATGCTAAATGATTCTATAAGATGGCATCATTAGACTTTATATATTGTATCAACATATCTTCAAATGCAAACTTCTTTCTTGCAGTGGTTGGAATCCTGAGGGATTCAATGGTCAAGATGACTCCCTTTAGTTATTACACCAAGAGAATTTTGGATGATCTCGCCACCCAAGATTATAGAAGTTGGATTATGGGTTAGGTTGTTATCTATTGAAATTGCACACATAATTTGCTGACTCTATGCATCGCCCATTCATGTTGTTATCACCACAAAAGTCAAAAGTTACTTACTAAGGTTTGACAACATTTAATGCATCAATCTTCTTAGATAATATACTGATTTATGCTGCCAATGCATTGAATGTATCAATCTCATGCATACCTGCAACCTTCCTTGGTATAACCCTTTTTACTGGCCATTGGTAACTTTTGATGTTATTTCTTCCAATACATTTTAAGCCTCATCCATAGATTTATTCATTATCGATCCTCTAGCAGGGGCATCTACAATGGTCCTCAAATGGCTTACTAATCCGTTATAGAACGTTTGGACTAATATCCATTTAGGGACACCGTGTTCTTAAAGCGCTGTCATGCCTCATACCATGACTCACCATCAATCTAACTGAATGAGATGATGTCATTTCTCATCTTTGCTGGTGGGAAGAACTTGGCTAAAAACTTCTGCACTAGATCATCATATGTCGATACAGATCTAGACGATAATGATATTAATCAACTATTGGCTCTGTCCTTTAAGGAGAAATGGAACAATCTTAGTTGGATGGCATCGTTTGAGACTCTATTGTACTTAAAAGTACTACAAATCTTCAAGAAATTTATGATATGTATGTTCGGATCGTCATTGAGGGCTCCACTAAACTATACAGTCTCTTTCAATATCTGAATAATATTTGACTTGATCTCAAAGTGATTAGCATTAATAGTTGACCATTGAATACTAGACTGAACATCTTTTGTAGTTAGGATAGCATACTTTTTCAAAACTCTCTGTGGTATCATAAGCTGAAACACTAGATTATTAAAGTGATTGTTGTTTTCCTTCATGTTTAAAGATTGCTGGCGTTGTTGTTCACATCGAAGTTTATGTAATGTTATTTTGATCACAGGATCAAAAGAAGTCAAGCCAGCACTTTTTGCCCTTCATATAAACTATTAAAGCAAAATAAAAAGAAAATCAAAGTAAAAAGAAGAAATAAAATGAAACAAAACTAAAATAAAATCTGAATTAAAAGCAAGTAGCTTAGTATTAGTATTGATATAAAGAATAGATAAAAGCAGTCCCTAACAACGATGCCAAAAACTTAACATGTGCTATAAAAGCCTAACGTAAGCGTACACTATCATATCAAGTAATATAGAATTTTAAGTCTAGATATAGTTCCCAAGGGGATTAATCGATCTAATTCTTTCAATAAATTACTAAAATTATACCTACTCAACTTTTACCTAAAAAATCAAAACTAAAATTTAATTAATTAACCGAGTTCTATCAATTAAACTAAACTTAAACAATAAGTAAACAAAGAGTTGAATTCACGAAAGAATAACAATTTAGGGTATAGACTCATACCCTGAAATTTCATTGAACTTATTTATAGCTTAGTTAATCACTTAATACGAATTGATTGGCTAGACTCTAATCTCATCACAAGCCTCTATGGATGGTCGAGTGACTATATTATGCATTCTAACAATCACCTATATGTCTTGATAATTAGAATAAAATGTAATTCATTAAGACTAATTCTAAATCATAATATACATGCTATATAGGTATATGTCTATCCTACATGGTATTGGGATTTGTGCTTACGTGCCATCCCATTATTGTATAAATATTTTATTTTATAATATTTATCCAGTTTCTTATTTGTTAAATCACTAATTACTATTATTAAATAGTTCAATGCTTATGACGCTACAAATATTATATGATCTGAAGGAGTTTAGATTTGGTCTAAAGAGGTTTAGATCAATGATAAGAGTTAGCATCACTGAAAATTATAAATGCTAAAGGGTTAGCATGTTATATTAATCAGTGAAGTTGAAGTGTTAGAATCTTGTCTGTGACGATATAAAGACCTGAAAATACATTAGTAATAACATGGTTACAAGAGTTGCAATAGGTGCTAAAAAATGTTATTATGCAAGTCTATTCTCAAATTATATATTCCTGGTCTTAATTCACTGATGTAGGTTTGACGGTGGAATCCTTTTTCATAGACCAGTGTATACTATACCTAGATGGTTATTCTTAGTTGACTATGGGCTTACTAGAAGTTAGTATTGCATACAGGTATTCAGTGAGGACTGAATACTAAACAAACTCAACGAGGACCCCAATAGACATCCCATGAAGCCGTCAATGGAATGTTCTCTCGAGTTGAGTAGTATATGTGGTCCTTGACCTAAGTACCACGGTAGACTTGTAAGTTATCCATCATACTTTGGTTCCAGGCATGTCACGGACCTTTCATGGTGTAACCATTAGGTGTTGCTGGGTATGATCCGATGCTTATAGAGTATAGTGTGTACATATATGAAATCCATCAGCTCACATGGATGAGTTATATATCCAGATGCTCAGAGACTATATCTTAGAAAGTCTTATGGCTATAAGCAACGAACCTAGGAAAAGAGTTTCCTACAGGGTTAAACAATATTGTAAAAGTATTTGTATATATTATTTATTAAGATACGTGTCTGGATATAAGTTCACGGATGAGCACATAGGAATTTGACGGTAGTGATCTATATCCCTGCTCTTCCAGGATATGATTAGCGGAAGGATTATACGTAGCGCTATGACCTTAACTTGTATGGTCTACTGCACTGATTTGTAATATCTGTGACATATGCGTGGGGCATCGATCTCAGACTCACATAATAATTTTGTTGACAAATTGAGAGTGGACTTAGAAAGTCTCGCAATATGAAGCGTACTCGTTGTGCACTGAGGCAGCGTACCAGATTGAATAGGTCGATCCAGAATATTTCAACAGACCGGACATTTACTTCAATTTCCCTCCGGTCATGCATGTATCAAGGCTTAAGAGTTAAGTACATCAATTAGTTAACAATTAGTTGTTGACCAAGAGGATGTTGATACATGGCATATGTGGGCCAATTATTGTTTGATTTAGAAATTATCAAAATGACCTTATTTGTTGGACAAATAATATCATTATTTTATTCTTTAAAATGATTATTGAATAAATTGATAATAATAATATATGATATTATTATTTAAATTAAAATTAGGCAATTAAATATTTATTTAAATTGGCATGTGTTTTTACCATGATTTAATATGATTAAATTATTTGTTTAATATTTATTAAATGAAATGATAAGTATAAATGGGTGGCATTTGTTAATGGTAGGTCTTAAGATATTTCTTAATAATGAGAAAGTGTTTTCTCATTTGACTTAGATTAAGGCCAAGTTCATTTAAATGATTTTTTATTTTGTTTTGTTTTCATTTGGTTTATTGTAAAATATAATAAACAAAAATTAATGGCAAACATAATGGATGTCATTATGTGAAAAAATGATAGAAAATAATAAACAAATAAAAGAGTAATTAATTGCTCAATTAATTATCAAAATTCGTGCAAGGGGTTAAAGGGAAGAGAGAGAAGTGAATTTTGCTAAATGTTAGAAAATTCTCTCAATTGTTGAGAGCACAAAAACACAACTCTTCCATTTTTCCTCTTCTATTTTTCCTTCCATTTTGTCACTCATACTACAAGGTAAAAACGAGGATTCAAGAGTTGAATCCTTTGTTGGAAACAACTGCTATTCTAGCTTTTTCAAGCCCACCATGTTGAGGAACTAGAATTGTGAATGGGTTGCTTCAAAGACAGGTACTCCTGTTCGACCAAATACCAAAGGCTTGAGAAGGTACTATTTCTCAATCTTGATATATTTAACATTTATAAGATAACATGTAAAGTTTATTTGTGTTTATCATTATCAAAATTTGTATTTCGCTCATTTTCTGTGCATGTATGTATGTGACATGTATGCTATATTTGAATGATAGAAACAAATCCACATGCATACACCATAGTTTTAAAATCACTCACAAAATGGTATCAGAGCTATTTTGAGTGTAAAATTGTTATTGGTGATGTTTCGGTGCTCAAAATGTGAATTTCAATTTATTGAAATGGGTATACCGAAGGTGGGAGCACCGGAGCGCTGCGGCCATAAGTGTTCAGCACTGGGTAGCTGGTGCTAGGGCTTCCAGGCCCTAGCGCTAGGTGCTGGGCGTCCCAGCTCTAAGAAAATCAGCGCTTAAGCACCAATTCTAGAATTCGCGCTGCAGTGCTGAAGGACCTCCAGGCCAAACACATAGCACTGTAGCGCTGGGTGTTGAGTGCCAGAAACTGGGTGCCGCAATGCCAGAATCTGGGCACCGGGGGCTATGCCCCCCAAGTGTTGCCTTATGGTGGGCCAAGCACTGTGGCATCGACGACACTCACTTTAATTATGTTTTAAATGGTTTAAAATATTATTTTAATCATGTAGGGGCTTATGAGATACAATGATAAGAGTTATTAGGTTGTATTATAAACCGGGATCATTTTTTCTGTGATGGTAAACACAATGGGAGCTTTACTGGTGGGGGTTAGTTATGCTTACACAGAATTAATATATGATTGAGCATTACCTCCTCATGAGATGGGGATTAAGTCTTTGTGATACTAAAAAAAAAGTAAAAAATCTCTCTTAATCAGATTGAACAATAATACATTATGAGATAGTGTTTAATAATTAATGATCCGTCTTGTCAATACAGTGTTAGCTGGATCATATCGGTCTTTTCTAATATCGCTATAGTATGACGGAATCGGTCAATGTGATTTAGAATATGCCGGTTAAACATGAGATGAGGTAAATATATGCGAAAGTGTTGCCTTATTTGCTACAATGTGCGAGTAATACACTTACCCTAGATAGCTCCAGTGTGCGGATAAAGTGTATTTAGGATCAAGAGTAGGAGTTGCATGAGATATAATTGATAATAGTTGTCACGCTCCAGATCCAAAAGATCCGACACACGACATAACTTACATTCATTCAATAATGTGCACTCATAAATAATATTACATAAAATTTTAAACTTTAATTCAAAATAGGAATCCTTAACACACATACAATCTTAATGTTGCTAGTATATTCCTAAATTCTTGTTTACGGGTTGGTCTCATGTTTAAAATATAAACACAAATATTTATTGACAATATTTAAACATTCATTTCAACTTTTTCAGAATTATAACAATTGAATTATGACTAGGGAAATTTGTAAATCAGAGATACACAGAGTTTTATCAGATATTAACACTTTACCACGTCACCAGTAGCAACTTTGTTACTGGAAGCCCAGAATATATTCATTGCAAATTCTTACTTAAAATAAACCCATAACCATACTTGGTGAAACATAAACCAAATACAACTACACCTAATAAAATAACACATAAGTATATATTCAATAGGGACAAATCAAATATCTTAAACTATGTGTCTACAAATGAAACACTTAGCAACCTAGCAACTTAGGGAACCCAAAGGATAACAAAAGTTTTGCCAAATCCGCTAAGCACATAAGTGCCTTATTTACCTGCAATCACCATAAACTATAATGAGTATGAAACTCAGTAAGTATACTAGTATTTTATATATCAAAATACAAATACATATATATACACAATGCATATGTATGATATGCTATGATAAATCAAAATTATAATCTTATCAAATCACATGTCAGGTAAGTGCTTACACATTCTTTCAAAATATATAATAGGAATATCATCACTGAACTACTACGTAGTAGAACTTTCATATCCATATCACATAATGAGCCAAATGTCACTCGTAGGTGACATACCGTATGAGAGGAATAGTATAAGTGAGGTTTTAAATTATATATATAATGCTCATGCACGAAGGTAAAAGTCAAACCCTCACCCTGATCATCGGTGAGTCCTCTCACATGCACCAATACGCCACCACACGAATGTAATGACTCACTCTTTCTTTAGATACCAATAGGATCCTTCCTACATACGGAACACATAACATATACCAATCCCGAAGGAAAGGCCACACATAAAGGCTCCAAAAATCACATAAAATGTTTACTACGTCAACAGTGAGTTCAAGCATCCTCAAAACACAAAATGTTTCTCATGGACATATTACACTTCAAAAGCTCTCTTTGTTAAACACATTTTATTTTGAAAGCTCACTTTCAAAAACACATATATGTCATGTATGTCCATGCTCACATTCATAAACCCATGTCTTCACATTTTATATCAAAATATACTTTGACATAACATAAACATATTCCTAACCACATTTACAAAATCATACATAACAATTACTATATTTATTGTGATTTCAGTAAATAGTCTAGTATACTTACCTCTTAACACTTTCAGCTACAAGGCTTAAATCTCCTTAACCTATCAATGGAGATTAATCCTTTCATGAGCCTCAACATTCATAGAAAAATACTTTAAATAGCTTACAAAAGTACACATATTGCACTTATCACATCGAATTGGTCTAATTACTTGGTTTCTCAAAACCTGCCATTCTGACCACTTACACTTAACAAAATTTTCTTATACATCAAATGATGTCCCATTACTCCAAAATCAGAATATATCATTCTTGACTCATATATCCTTCTTATGTAGGAATATTATATGATAATTCTTACACAATCCATTCCATAAACACTATCAAATCCAAACTATTATCCTGACAGGATCAAGATATTTACTGAATAGTATTCAATCTCCCAATTTTATAAAATCATATACTAACTCAAAAATTATAAATCTACCATAGAATTACTCTTGACACATATCTCAATCCATGATAAATATTTCACTTCAAAATCACTACCAAAAGTATTTTACAACTATTTTATTCCATAGCTTTAAAAATCTGTTAATCAAATACTACAATGAGCTGATACACTTTAGAATATTATAACAATTTAACCACATTGATCTAAATTCTCAATTCTGAGTATATCATATTAGACATATACAATTATCATATTCCATAAATTTGTAATTTTTAAAGATCATTCAGCAGATCAAAAATTATTTGTCACTGTATCATACTGTTAACATAGAAAATTTCTAGAATTTTAGGGTCATTTTGGTAAATTCACTACAAATTCAATTTTTGGAATTTTCAATCAATTCAAAGTCTCAAATGATTATAACATGTCTAATTTTATATACTCAAAATCCAAAACCAGAATCAAAGTACAAGAATTTATAAAATCCTTGGATCAAGAGACTATCAAGTAGAAATTCTGCAATTCATCATGATTTATCACGCTATCTGCATAGATCATCATCAATTCTCACAATATCTTACGAAATCCACATCAAATCCTCAATTGTACATATTTCAGAAATCAAAACTTAAAGGAATTAACTAAATTAACACCAAGAAACTAAGAAATAGTTATAATATACCTCTTAAAACTTAAATTTCAAATTTCTTCTTCTTTTTCTTCTTCTTCTTCTCTTTCTCTCCCATAAGTGAATTAGGGTTTCAAATATGTATTTTTATACTAAAAGGCTAGTTTTTAGTATTTATGAATTAGCCCCCAAAACTTTTAAAGTATTACAATTTGGTCTTTAAAATAAATCTAAAGTCTTGCAAATAAACCAAATACTAATAATATGTCATTAACCTATATAAACACTACTAATAACAATACATAAATCAAGTATCACCCACATACAAAAAAATATGTATATTTATATATATATATATATATATAAATACTTATTCTTACCGGTTATGGATACTGGTTACTACAATAGTTGTCTACCTATTGAGTTTACAAAGGCCTAGATCACTACAGTGTGCGGCCCGAGTAAAATGCCAATGGGGTCCACTTTCTGCTGTATAGTTTAAAATAGTTTAAACTATCATTATCCCGTTTTGAGAGATTAGAGGGATTATGTAAAACAGTGGGAGGGCATTTTAAACTAAAAAATATATAAATGTTATACCCATGATTTAAAATGTATTATTAGCGATTTAATAATAATTTTCGGTAACATCTCATAATATTATTTTATTTGACTTGTGTAAGCTAGGATGACATCTTCAAATCCTTTGGTGCGTATACTAGATGTACACCAACTCAAAGGTGCCGAGAATTTCTCTGACTGGTATATGAATCTCAGAATTGTTGTGGATTTAGAAAGACTTGGATATGTTATTGACCAAAAGATGCCCAGAGGTATTTTTGAGAATGCCATCGAAGAAGAAAAAGTGACATATCAGAAATGGTTGGATGATGATTTAAAAATTAAATCGTACATCCTCCCCTCAATATCCACTGAGCAACAGAGGAAGCATATCCACATGGTTAATGCCAGCAGCATTATGCTCAATCTCAGGGAACTCTTTGGTGACCAACCCCAAATTGAGAATTATAGGGTCGCCAAAGCATTGTTTCAGGCAAAGCTTCCCGAGGGCAATCTAGTGAGTCCTCAAGTTCTCAAGATGATAAGATTAAAGAAGAGGTTTGAGTCCATAAATATCTCTTTGAGCAATAACTTGAGAATAGTTTAATTCTCCAATCGCTGCTTGGGTCATATGCATAGTTCATCATGAACTTCAGTATGCAATGTATGACCCCTTACTTATGCTGATCTTCACAATATGCTAAAGATAGCGGATGAGGAAATGATAAAAGAGACTCAGCCCTCCTTATTCATGGTGCTTTGTCTTCGACCCCGAGGGCTTCTGGGAAGTCCAAATGGAAGAAGAAAACAAAGGTAAAACACACACCTAAGATAGGTCCTCAACGGTAATAGATATCCAAACCATTAGAGAAACGGAAAGTGAAAGGCAAATGCTTTCATTGCGGTGATAATGGGCACTAGAAACGGAACTGCCCCATTTACCTTACTATTGTAAAGAAGACTCCCTCAAGTATTATCTTTCATATTATTGACATTTCTTTAACATTTGATGCTAGTATTGGTTGGGTATTAGATACCGCAAGTTCTTCTCATATCTACAATATGTTGCAAGGTTTGAAGGAAGTTAGATTTCTATAGCTAGGAAAGGTACAACTTCGAGCATGAAATGGTGATCTCCTACAGGTCGAGGCTGTAGGACATTATGATTTAATTCTCCCTTGTAATAAAACTGTTGTACTTCATAACTATTATTTTGTGCCTGCTATGATCAGACAGATTTAATTCTTCCTATACTTGACAGTGAAAAGTATCATATGTATATTAAGAACTGCTCTTTTATATTTATGTGATATGTTTAATGTTTTATTAGCTGAGTGTCAGTTAATTAATGGGTATTATATTTTGAATACAATGAGAAATGTCATAAATGTACAGGGTAGCACTAGTAATAGTTCACAAGCTTTAAATGATACTGAATTATGGTACATGAGATTAGGTCATATAGGTGTGAGACACCTAACTGTTGGGATTTGTGCTTACGTGCTATCCCTTTTATGTATAAATATTTGCTTTATGTTTATACATTTATGATTTCAATATATCACTAATTATTTTATTTATAAATATGGTAAGATGCATGTAACGTTTTAGACATTGTATGATCTGAAAGATTTCAGATCTGATCTAAAAGAGTTTAGATCAGAACTAAGAGTTAGTAAAATCTAAAGAGTTAGAGCCATGTCTGAAATGGGATAAAGACCTAAGAATATATTAGTAATGACATAGTTGCAATGAGTTGCAAATGGTGCTAAGAAATGTTGTTATGCAAATATGTTCTTAAATTTAATGTTCCTGATCTATCTTCACTAATGCGGGTCTGTTAGTGAAGACCTTAATATATATATAGATCAGTGTATATCTATATCTGGATAGTCCAGATGGTTAGTTTTAGCAGACCATGAGTTTAGTGGAAACTCGTATAGAGATACAAGTATTCAGTAAGGACTAAATATTGAACAGACTCACAAAGATCTCCAATAGACATCCCATAAAACCGTCAATGGAGGATCTTTCGAGTTGAGTAGTATTCGTGGTTCTTAGACCTGAGTGCCACGGTAGACTTGTGAGTGATCCATCATACTTTGGTTCCACACATGTCAGATACCTTTCATGGTCTGACCGCTGGGTGTCACTGGGTATGGTCCGATGCTCATAGAGTCCGATGTGTACAGATATAGTATCCATCAACTCAATTGGGTGAGTAAAATATCCTGCAACTCCAAGATTGTATTTCAGAAAGTCTTATGGCCATAAACAGATATATCCGAGAATTAATTTTATCCTCGGGAAAATAATATCGTAAAAGTGTTTACGGATATTATTTATTGAAATACAAATCTAGAGATAAGTTTATGGTTGAGCACATGGAGACTTGACGGTGTTGATCTATATCTCCGCTCTTCTAGGATATTTATGATGGAAGGATTATACGAATATGTTATAACTTCAACTTGTATGGTCTAATGCGCCATTTTGTAATATCTGTAACATGTGTGTGGGACATTGTTCACAGACGTGTGAAATAGTTTCATATGATAAATCGAGCATGGACCTAGAGAGTCTCACAATATGAAGTGTACTCGTTGTGCACTGGGGCAGCGAATTGAATTGAACAATTGATCCAACAATTTCCAGCAAAACAAAATGAAAAATGTTTCAAGGTTCCTTTTATTATTCACTTGTCAATAATTGAAGGTAAAACACATTATTGGTTTACAAGAGTTGTTAACCAATAAGAAATTGACAAGTGACATAATCTTGCTCCATAAATAATTTACCATGTATTTACCTATTTACCTTGCTTGGTAAATACATATATGGTAAATGTAAATATTCAAAATAGTTTTTGAATTATTAATATTTTATATATTAATCAAATTATTATTATTAATTGGAATAAGTGGCAAACACCATTTACTAATGGAGAATGCACTTGTTATTAATAATAAAGAATGTTGACCACTTAGTAATTCTTAAATGATACACTAAGGAAGTGGTAAAATCACTTAACATTGATTAAATGCCATTTACTCTCTAGAAATTGATTCAAATGGTTGAATCAAATTGGTGAGTGAAAAATATGATAAATTAATATTTGTAATGGAAAACATAGTTAAGTGGTGGTGGAGCACTAAGAGAAATCATTCTTTGCACTTAAGGAAGAATTGAAAGAGTTCAATTTGGGTAAGAGAGAGTGGATTTTGTTCAAAGAGAAAGAATAGAGAATTGAGAGCATTTCCTAAGTGTTTTTCTCAAAGTGTTGAGAGAAAACACAAAGGCTTACCAAGGTTCAACATAAAGAGTTGTAAAGAACTAAAGAAAACACTTAATTCTTCTCATCTCTTGGTAGTAATCATTCATAAGGACAAGTTGTTTTAAGTGTTAAAACAATCCTTTGCTGGAAATTCAAGGCTGCCATTCTAGCTTCACAATCCCACCGGATTTAGTTGTGAACTAGAATTGTGCAATGGAACACTTCAAGGTGAGCTCAACTAATTGAAGCTTGGAGTTCTTGAAGAATTGTAAAGCTACCTTCATAACCGGGTAGGTTATTTACTTACAAGTTATTTTATATCATGCATGAAAATATATATGAGATATATATGTACTTGATTGATCATACATGTGATTACATGCTTGAATTTGTTATATTGTGTATAACATGTATGAATACTTTCGTTGCGTATTTAATTTTTAAAATTATATGTATCTATACACATCTCACACCATATCACAACACTAACCTGTCTGGTTAAGGATGGTCGGATACCTGATTTGATCATAGAACTTTACCCAATTTGTGAATCTTGTATTCAAGAGAAAATGACTAAATCTCTATTGACTGATGTTGGACATCGTGCCATTGATTTATTGGAACTAATACATAGTGATGTATGCAGTCCAATGAATCACACTGCAATGGGTGAATTTTGATACTTCGTTACCTTTATCGATGATTTATCATGATACGGGTATATGTTTCTTATGAAACACAAGTCAGAAACCTTTAAAAAGTTCAAAGAGTTCAGACATGAGGTAGAGAAACAAACCGGGATGTATGTCAAATACTATCGATCAGATCAAGGCGGTAAGTACATGAGCAATGAATTCTTTGATTATCTAAAGGAGAATGGGATTCTAGCTCAGTATAGTCCTCCAGGTACTCTGTAACACAATGGTGTATTAGAGAGGAGGAATCGAACTTTATTAGATATGATCTGATCGATGATGAGCTTCACCAATCTACCTGAATATCTTTAGGGTTATACTCTGAAAACTGATGCTCATATATTGAACAAAATTTCATCTAAATCTGTTCCAACCATTCCACATGAGATGTTGAATGGAAATAAACCAAGTCTTAAATACTTTAAGATTTAGGGTTGTCCTACTTACGTAAAAGTTATGCAATGGGATAAACTTGTACCTAGTGGTTACAAGTATTAGTTCGTTGGGTATCTCAAGAATTCAATGGGATACCAATTCTATGATCTCGAAGAGTGAAATATGTTTGTTTCTCGATATGCCACTTTTCTTGAGAAAGCGTTTCTCATGGATCGTGGAGGTTGTAGAAAGATTGTGCTTGATGAAGCCAATCATAACGAACATGAAACTGAGATGGAACCTCAAAATTAATCGAACGGTATACCTTTAACACATCCTCTACGTAGTTCTGGAAAGATGTCCAGGTCACCTACTAGGTATGGTGAGATGCCTGAAGGTGCACTGAGAGTTTTCTTAGTGGAAGAAAATGATCCTTTAACCTATAAGGATGCAATGTTAGACATCGACTCAAGAAAATGGCAAGAAGTCATGAAATCCGAAATTGACTCAATTCATCACAATTGGGACTTGGTTGAGCTTCCTGAAGGAATAGTTCCTATTGGTTGTAAATGGATTTATAAGTAGAAGCGTGGGCCCAATGGGATGATAGAGACCTTCAAAGCCGAATTGGTTGCAAAAGGTTATTCTCAATGATTTGGGATCGATTATGAGAAAACCTTTGCACCAGTAGCGATGTTGAAGTCAATACGAATTTTATTGGCTATTTCTGTATATTATGAATATGAGATTTGGTAGATGGATGTAAAGACGGCATTCCTGAATGGATATCTCGAGGAAGAGATATACATGGAATAGCCTAAATATTTTGCATCCAGCCAATCCACAAGTCTAGGGTACAAACTGAAGAAGTCCATTTATGGGCTTAAGCATGCTTTCAGGAGTTGGAACCTTCATTTTGAAGAGGTAATCAAAGGATTTGGTTTCATAAAAAATGATGAGGAACCATGTCTGTAAACAACGGTCAGTGGGAACATGGTTATCTTTTTAATTCTCTACGTGAATGACATACTGATCATTGAGAATGATATTGGTATGTTACAATCAGTCAAGAGTTATTTAAACAAAAACTTCTCTAAGAAGGACTTGGGAGAGGCTTCTTATATACTGGTATAAAGTTTTGTAGAGATAGAGCTAGGAAGCTGATAGGACTCTCCTAATCATCATACATCGATAATGTCCTTGAAAGGTACAATTTTACTAACTGTAAGACAACTACTGTACCTTTCAGACATGTCATTCATCTTTCAAGGAGAATGTCTCCTCAAACGAAAGATGAAAGAGTTAGAATGTTTAAGATACCATATGCATCAGCTGTAGGCAGCCTGATGTATGCTATTATGTGCACGAGACCTGACATCAGTATAGTTGTAAGTGTTACTAGCCGATATCAATCTGATCTAGGTGACAGCCATTGGATGACAGTCAAACATGTCCTTAAATACCTTAAGGGTACAAAGGACAAGTTTTTCATTTATGGAGAAAGTGATTTACAGGTTAGGGAATACACAGATTCAGACTTTCAATCTGATCTAAATCATAGAAAGTCTACATCTGGATATATATTTATCCTCAACGGTGCTGCAGTGAGTTAGAAGAGCACCAAACAAGGATCCACAGCCGATTCAACAACTGAAACGGAATACATTGCTGCCTCTGAGGTAGTAAATGAAGTAGTATATGGATCTTATCCCTTTATTCTATGACAACAACGGAGCTATTGCACAAGTAAAAGAGCCAAGAGCGCATCAGAGATCAAACATGTGGAGAGAAAATACCACATAATTAGAGAAATCTTGGCTATGGGAAATGTAATAATAATTTGTAGAGTTGACTCTATAAATAATGTAGCGGACCCACTAACTAAGGCATTAACTCCAAAGGTGTTTGAGAAACACGTGGAGTCTATGGGTATAAGATACCACTTTGAATGGCACTAGAGCAAGTGGGAGTTTGTTGGGATTTGTGCTCACGTTCCATCCCATTATTGTATGAATATTTTATTTTATAATATTTATCCAGTTCATTATTTGTTAAATCGCTAATTACTATTATTAAATGGTTCAATGCTTGTGACGTTACAGACATTATATGATCTGAAGGAGTTCAGATTTGGTCTAAAGAAGTTTAGATCAATATTAAGAGTTAACATCACTAAAACCTATAAATACTAAGGGTTAGCATGTTATATTAATCAGTGAAATCTAAGTGTGAGAATCTTGTCTGTAACGGTACAAAGACCTGAGAATACATTAGTAATAACATGGTTGCAAGAGTTGCAATAGGTGCTAAGAAATATTATTATGTAAGTCTATTATCAAATTATATGTTCCTGGTCTTAATTCACCGATGCAGATCTGACGGTGGAATATTTTTTTATAGACCAGTGTATACTATACTTAAATGGTCTAGATGGTTGTTCTTAGCTGACCATGGGCTTACTGGAAGTTCATATAGCATACAGGTGTTCAGTGAGGACTGAATACTAAACAAACTCAACGAGGACCCCAATAGACATCCCATGAAGCCGTCAATGGAAGGTTCTCTCGATTTGAGTAGTATACGTGGTCCTTGACCTCAGTACCACGGTGGACTTGTAAGTCATCCATCATACTTTAGTTCCACGCATGTCACAGACATTTCATAGTGTGATCGCTAGGTGTCGCTAGGTATGATCTGATACTTATAGAGTCTGGTGTATACAGATATGGAATCCGTCAGCTCACATAGATGAGTTATATATCCGCATGCTCAGAGATTGTATCTTAAAAAATCTTATGGCCATAAGCAATGGACCCAGGAAAAGAGTTTTCTATAGGGTTAAACAATATTATAAAAGTGTTTGCATATATTGTTTATTAAGATACGTGTATGGAGATAAGTTCACGGATGAGCACATATGAATTTGACGGTAGTGATCTATATCCCTGCTCTTCTAGGATATGATTGGCAGAAGGATTATACGTATGCGTTATAACCCCAACTTGTATGGTCTACTGCACTGATTTGTAATATCCGTGACGTGTGCATAGGGCATTGACCTCGGACTCACAGAATAGTTTTGTTTGACAAATTGAGAGTGGACCTATAGAGTCCCACAATAAGAACATACTCGTTATGCACTAGGGTAGCATACTGGATTGACTAGGTCAATTCAAAAAAATCCAGCAGATTAGACATTTACTTCAGTTTTCCTCCAGTCGTGCACGTGTTAAGACTTAAGAGTTAAGTACATTAATTAGTTAACAATTAGTTGTTAACCAATGGGATGTTGACACATGGCACATGTGGGCCAATTATTGTTTAATTTAAAAATTACCAAAATGACCTTATTTGTTGGACAAATAATATCATCATTTTATTCATTAAAATATTTATTGAATAAAATAATAATAATAATATATGATATTATTATTTAAATTATAATCAAATAATTAATTTTTTATTTAAATTGGCTTGTGTTTCTATAATGATTTAATATAATTAAATTATTTGTTTAATATTTATTATATGAAATAATAAGTATAAATAGGTGTATTTGTTAATGGTAGGTCTTAAAATAATTTTTAATAATGAGGAAGTGTTTTCTCATTTGGCCTAGATTAAGGCTAAGTTCATTTAAATGGATTTTTATTTTGTTTTGTTTTCATTTGGTTTATTGTAAATAATAATAAATAAAAACTAATGGCAAATATAATGGATGCCTTTAAGTGAGAAAATGATAGAAAATAATAAACAAATAAAAGAGCAATTAATTATTAAAAATTCATGCAAGGGGTTAAAGGGAAGAGAGAGAAGTGAATTTTGCTAAATGTTAGAAAATTTTCTCAAGTGTTGAGAGCGCAAAAACGCAACTCTTCCATTTTTCCTCTTCTATTTTTCCTTCCATTTTGTCACCCATACTACAAGGTAGAAACAATGATTCAAGAGTTGAATCATTTGATAGAAAAGCTGCTTTTCTAGCTTTCCCAAGCCCACTGTGCTGAGGAACTAGAATTGTGAACGGGTTACTTCAAAGGTGGGTACTCCAATTCGACCAAATACCAAAAGTTTGACAAGGTACTATTTCTGAATCTTGATGTATTTTACATTTATGAGATAACATGTAAAGTTTATTTGTGTTTATCATTATGAAATTTGTATTTTGCTCATCCGCTGCGCATGTAGATATATGATATGTATGCTATATTTGAATGATAGACACAAACACATATGCATGCACCCTAGGTTTAAAATCACTCACACATAGAACTCATAGTTGTTACCTTATGATCATGCAGTAAACCATCCTAGGCTAAACGCATGAATCCCTTTGTCAAGTTCATCATGGTTCCTTAATCATTCATAATATTAGCCATATATAATGAAAGCATTAAACTCAGATACAATGAATCAATTGTATATTAAGTTCAATAATCTAACCCTAGAAAAATAATATTTAGCTCATCACAAAACCAAGACTATCAAAGCAATAATACAAAGATATCATAATGAAGAGCATAATGATAAGAATAGAGAAGAAAAACTAAGTAAGGCGAGTCATTGGGCAACTTCTCTTAAACTTGACTTTAAAGCTTGAATCTTGATCTTGAATTCTTGGCTTTGATCTTTAATTTCGTGTTGTGAATTATTTCTCTAAATTTTATCTCTAAAAAAGTTTGTGTTTTGGCTTTTAAAAGATTACTTTTATAGCACTGAGAAACCTTCGGCGTGAGGGGTTTCGAATCCAAGATGAAATAAGAGTCAAAAAGGGTTGTTTATTCATATGTCGCGTTGGCACCATGATGTTAGGGGCTTGGTACTACAGCACCAAGAGCTGGAACACGTTCATGGTGAATTGCCAGTCGGGCGCTGCGGTGCCTAAGGTTCTAGTCTGGGTGCTGCAGCGTCCAGCCTTGAGTTCCTACGATTGTGTAAATTAAGCGTATTTCGCTCATTTCTCATCTGATTCATCTCTCGTTTGTCTCATTCATCATATTTTCTCTCTTGCATCTATTTATGATTTTAAAAAGGGAAAATTTCATAAATAATCCTCCTATTTTTTCATTATTCTTTTTTAACCAAATATAAATTGATTATACTTTATTAACCAAAATTTTTATTTTTGGACACATTTGCCATAATATCAAAATTCAACTTATTTTCACATTCTCCACCGAAAATCACCAAAAATATTTGAACTTTCAGATCGGAAATTTTGAAGTTATCATTGCATAGATCGGGACTTATACAACATATTTTTCACTTCAAACAAAAGAAATGGGCGATTTTTGGTAAGTTTTGTTGAACTTTTAGAAAAATTTAAATGCGTTTAGAAAATTATTAGAAATTTATTAGAATTTGTATTTGAAGTTAGAAATAGGTGAAATTATTGAATTATGTGTGAAAAATAGGTTAAAATGGTGTAGGAAACGTTAAAAATGGGCAAAAAATGAGAGTTTTTTTTGTGTAATATAGTGATACAGATGGCGGGCGGCCACCGTTGCCAATCTCGGGGCCATCTCGGGCCCGGACGTAATGTCCGCGATGTCGCACTGTTGCGCCATGTGGTGCCTGTATATGCTGCCACGTGGCGCAAAATAATTTATTAATTTTTTTAAATTTTATTTTATTTTATTTAAATGAAATAAATTAAATTTAACGTTATTTAAATTAAATATATTAAATTAAATTCTTTTTTTAAAAATTTAAAATTAAATGTAATTTTATTTAAATTAAATAAAATCTAATTTAGAAGAAATAGATCTATTAAGTAATTAATTAACATTAATTAATAAGTTGCTTAAATAACTCATTAATTTTAGTTTGTAACATTATTTATTATTTAATGAGTACCTTTTGTAATTACAATTTATATATGATTATTTTTATTTTAATATATAATTAATTATTATAATATTTTGATTAATATGTTAGTAATTAATTATTATAATATGTTGATTTTATGTCTGTTAAATTAATTATTTGTGCATTTTATTTGGTAAATCATATTGTATGTTATTTAAAATATATGTATGCTTGTTATTATTTTCCCTAATATTAATTTCATAATTTTATTTATTTTCTTAATTGTTACAAGAAAGAGAACGTATCGAAAAAATATAGAATTTCAGAGCATATATTTTTTTGTGCATCAGTGACGACTTATGCGAAGATGTGGGGTCTAAATTGTATAAAAAATAAACTGATAGAAAATCAAAAAATATTATTTTGGCAAACGTGTATGGGGCATTTCTTAGATATATCAGATTTGACATTCTCTGGTATTTTGGTGCAGGAGTTATTGTTGCGAAAGGTGCATACCTCTAATTTAGAAGATGAGATGTGATTTTACATAGGGAGAAAACGCATCCGATTTAGTCGACAGGAGTTTGTACTAATCACGAGACTACAAATGCGAGATTATCCTTCCGTCTAGCAACTGAATAGGAAATTGGGCACTTGATTATGGGATACAGATTTTTCAGGGGTAAAACAATTATCGTACATATTTCTTAATAAATGGTACGGACGTCTAGATTTGAAGGATATAGACAATGTAGATGCAGTAAAGTTGAGTTTATTTTATTTTGTGCATCGTGTTTTGATCCCACGTGACGAGCGTAGTGGGATTCAAAATTTTGTTATATGTTTAGTGGACGACCTTGATGAGTTTAATACGTATCCATAGGGCAATATTACATGGACCGTACTTCATTACTCACTTAAGAATGCTGCATTCCAAAAACTTGAGAAAATAAACAGGAAAGGGTTTGCACATAGTAAGTTTGAGAGTTACAACGTGTATGGATTTTTGCACGCATTTTTGGTACATCATAATTTTCTTGTACTTAACTTTTTGATCTTAATTATTTATTTATTTTGTATACGCCAAACTTATATTTTAAAAATATTTATATTAGGTATGGATTTTCGAGGCAATTCTAGTGTGCGAAGAGGTTTTTGGTTTTCATTATGGTGATCGCTTCCCTCGTATTTTGAATTGGACGACTCGATGGACTCTACAGTTCGATGATGCTCAGAATACAATATTAGGAAAGGATTTGGTATGTGTTGATATTAATGAAAAATATATTATTTATAACTTTTATTTTGTTTTAAGCGTAACTTAATTTTATATTTATAGGTTCTTTCGGTACATCGTAAATTAGTACCAAAAGACCATGAGAAGAAAGAGGCAATTGTGCAACTGGTTAGACGTATAGGCATTCCAAGCGGAAGTTATACTGGGGACTTACCAAATATGTCTGATTACAGCGAGAGCAAGAGCAAGCGCCCCACAGCCTATGCCTATTTCAACGACTCTAACGATGATGTTATGGATGTGGAAGGGGATGGATATGAATGGACAAACCCATAAATGTCAGCACCAGTGCCAGAAGCAACGGTATATTACTTATTTACGTGATTAACTAAAGTGAAATTTTCATATATTTCTAAATATGTCATTAACTATGGTTATGTTTCTTGTAGTCTGAACACAGTGCATCTGCAGACCATAGCATAACACATTAGATTGAGCAACTGTGGGAGGAGATGATTAAGAAATTTGAGCGTATTGAAGCTGCACTTCTGCAGAGAATGGACAAGGATAGAAATGAAATTTTTACAAGGGTTGATAAACTCCGAACCGATCTTACACAGCAGATGATGATGTGCTTTAGGCAGTCATGCTCATTCCAACAGAACGAAAGCCATAATATGGTAAGCAAAATAAATTTAAAATTGCAATAATTTTCCCTTACCTTAATTGTAGTTTGATTTATTTTAATATATACATATATTTAAGTTTAGAGAGAAGACACCGGCAGACTGTCAATATGGTTTTCAAATCCCAGCTATTGGTCATGATATACTGCCCTAGCCACTGATTGACAATCCTACAAGTGTTGAGATCTTGCCTGCCTCGCATAAGGGAGTGAGTCAATTTGGGAGACCGTATAGGCCTGCATGGTATTTTCACACCCCATATATAAAACCATTTCCACAAAGGATACATGAGAAGAAGAAAATTGAAATTGAAGTACAACCTCAAGCAGACATGAATCCATTGCAGCAGATAGACTTGGCCATCTTAGTTGAGTTTCAGGCTTGGATGGACAAGGATGAGTGTGTAGTCATCTTACCTGGGCTTGACGCTAACCCGGCATGGTTTCAGGAATTGCTACACAGCTGGCTGAATGACTTTGTAAGTAAAATATATATTCAATAATTTTATCTCATTTTAATTTTATGTATTTAAATTAAATTTACACATTGACTTGACAGTAATCATATGTGTTGAAATATCTCATGTAATTATTTGTTAATGCAGCATATTAATGAGTATTTGAATGTGATTAGGCTCATGCAAAACTATTACACTAATGTATTGCCTCAATTGTCCACTTCTGTGGATTCGTACTTCTTTGTGAGTATTGAATTAAATTAATTATATTTTCTTATTTCATCTTTATTGATTATTCAATGGCCCTGCATTTTTAGGAGACTTTTAGACTCCTTTATGAGGAACACAAAAATGACATTTCTAGCATTGTATGGAGTGATGAAGTGATGGCATATGCCCAAGGCGCTAAATAAGATTTACTCGGTGCACGTATGTGGATTGAGGTTAATAAGGTAAAATATAATATTTTATGTGCATGTTGTTATTTTTGTTTATAACTTATAGTACTATTTGTGAGACTTATTTGAATTTTATGTAGGTTTATATTCCTGTCAACTATAATCAACAGCATTGGGTGACGGCTGAGGTAGACATCTTGCATCGGTAAATAATGATCTACGATTCTAGCATCAATGGATTTGCCGATGGCGTGATTGAGAATCATGTCGTGCCATTATCTACGTTGTTACCCCATTATCTAAATGCTTGTAGATTTAATGAGCAACGACAAATTACACCTGACTTAACCCCTTTTTTCATGTAATTAGATTAAAGAATGGAGTGCCACACTAGACAGTAAATAGTGGGGGTTGTGGGGTTTATGTTTGTATGTTTATAGAGTTTTTGATGTTGTGTCATCCCCTAGATTTTGGTTCTGAGCATAGGTCATTTTTTAGGACTAAAATGGCAATTGACTTATGGAAATGTGCAAAAAAATAGTAAAAGAAAATTAAATATTTGTATGTTTATAATATTTTTTTAATGTATTTTATACATTTCATTGTAAATGTATAATTAGTCAAAGCATGCATTATTAACAACAATGGAAAAAAAAGAAACATAACAAACTTATCAATTAAACACAATCGTAACAAAGTATAAATTAACTAGTTAAATAAGGCCCATAACTACATGACTTAAAAATAAAAATATAACTCATCAAGAACACATTAACTACCATGTAATGGAATTGGGTTTTGACAAGTTTATCGATTATGTCCATGCTGCTTACAGCGGCTGCATACATTCTTCGTGGGAGTCTTACCTTGCGATAGAATTCAATTCTTCCAACGTCTTTCTGATTGCCGGCGTACTATAAGAGGCTGGATGTCAGCAGCTCTCAGCTCCTCTGGAACAATCCAATCTAATGGATGACCAACCAGATTTACTAATTCACTATATGCAGCAACAAATACTCAGTCGTGTAATATCGTGAACAAAGAGTTTGGTACTGGAATCTGACTTGCTTGCATACTGCAAGTGCATGAGGACACGATAGCTGCCGCAGATCAAACTTTCGACAACTACATGACTTCCCTGGGATGTCCACTATTCCATTTCTTTTTCCGTCTTTAACGACAAAATAAGATTGATCTATTGCATGCACTGTCATACAAGCAGAATCATAATTGTGCTTTTAAATCTTGTCATGGGCCCAAGTAGTCAAAAAGTTTGACATATTTTCTTCAGCCTCACGTCTCTCAACAAACCATATTTGCATTAACTCTCTAATCCACTCAATTAAGGCAGTCACTGTCATGCCACGTGCTTCCTTTGCAACAGCGTTAATGCTCTCTGCAATGTTAGTGGTCATGATGTCATATCTTCTGAATGCTCCAATTGATCGAGTCCATTTTGAAAAACTAACCTCCTCCTCCAAGTATCTTATTGCCTCCGGTTTCATTTCTCGTATCTTATTAATTTTCCTTTGAAATTCAGCTACGCGATACGCCTTGGCAGCAACAAAATAGGAAGCCAAATATTCCCCTCCTTTTGTTATCTGCGACGATATCTTATATCGTGCTACGAAATTATACTTCAAGTGATGGATGCATAAACTATGATATACATTAAGAAATACCTCTCTAATGGCCTTCTCAATACTAGCATGTTGATCAGATATAAATACAAGGTTCTCAAGATCGTCGATGACTCCTCGAAGTTTTGCCATAAACCACTTCTATGAAGCATCATTTTCACAGTTAGCAATACCCCATGCAAGTGAAAAAATTTGGTTGTTTCCATCCTTGCAAACAGGCACAAAAATTGTTCCCAAGTATGCAGTTTTTAAAAATGTACCATCAACTACAATAACTGGTCGGATGAAAGACTGAAACCCTCTAATACATGGTCTAAGAGCCATGAAGAAATATTTGAAGTGCTTGTAATCGTCAATCTCTAAATGCGTGACTGTACCTGGGTTTTGTTGTTCTAATATATGACAGTATATAGGAAGTAATTTATATGAACCCTCTGGGGTACCACGTATCAACACCAATGCATGCTCTTTAGATCGTCAAGCAGTATGGTAAGTTATGTTCACACCAAACTCCTCATGTATGTCTGCTTGGATTGTTTTTGATCTATAAAGTCGACTCGCAGATGCAAACTTATTTTTTATGAATTTACCAATAATCCGAGACTTTGCTTGTTAATGACCATCGCGTAATCGATCTAATTGGCACACGTGACTTGAATCAATTCTGCGCACAATGAAATGTTTTCTTACATCTATCAACACTGCACGTAATCGCCATCGGCATCTATCATCGTCACATTTTATCTCAAAATGATCTTTTATCGCCCTTGACACTTTAAAGCTCTAATTACTTTTAAGTGTTAGCATACTAATAGCTTGGTGAAGTTCGTCTTTGCTATCAAACAATTTTTCTAAAAACACATCGCCAATTCCACTACTCAATATCTTATCTAATATGCCCAAGTCTGATGGTGGTATTAGAGGCATAAACGCAAAGGGATTTTCCGCTTCACAAAAATCTATTCTTCTAGCTTCAACATTTAGGGAGCTTGTTGAAATATAACAACGTCTGCCTTCTGCTAAATTATCCCCTTCTAAATTATCAACATTTCTAACATCATCACAGTCCCTTTCCACATCCCCAACATTTCCAGTTTCATCACAAGCGTAATGTGTATAGGCTGGGTCTTCATTGAACAGTATAGGAGAAACATTATGATACTCATTCGTTGTGTTTGAAGGAACCACTGCTCGAATTGATGGAGATGTATGGCTTACTTGGTTGCTACCACTAGCTGACATAAAATGAGTATGAATCGATGGTGGGTTTTGATTGAGGGGCTGTACATCATCTTCATAAATGGGAACTCTAGGATCCACTGTTACACATAAAGGACAGTACGATCTTCTATTGACGCTAAAAGAAAATCAAACATCACTGTCGTTTCTAATCTTAATAAGTCTTAACTTATACCTCGTTGCATCAATTTTGATTTTCAAAGTCAGCTTACAGTTCACATTGTCGACTCCCAAGGTATAACATACTTCATTTAAAAGATCTTCAAAATTAATATCTTTCGGAACCGAAATCCCAAAATTACTATAATCAACATAACTTTCTTCACCATCACTAGAACTCTCCCACTTTTCTTCAAAACAAATAACAATTGCATTATACTCCATAGGACTTGAAAAAAAAAATGACAACTATTAAAATTATTTAAAAATAAATCAAAATAATTATTTAAAAATGAAAAAAAATGAAAATTATGATCGATTACGCGCATCGCGGGGACATCTCGGGCCCGAGACGGCCCCGCGATGGGCTCGAGATGGGCCCGTAATGGGCCCGAGATGCCTAAATTGACGGCTGCCGTCTAGTTTTCGCCAAACACACTAAAAATCTTATTTTTAGCCCGATTTCAACGTCTTTTACACCATTCTAACTCATTTTTTACATTTAATTCATCAATAACACCTATTTTTAACTTTAAATGTAAGTTTTATCTAATTTCTAACTAAAATTAAATTTCTTAAAAAAGTTTAGAAAACTTACAAGATTTGGCTATGTCCTTGATTTGAAGTGATAAATACACTCAGCAACACTCGATTTTCGTAAGAACTTCAAAAATATTTGGCCATCAATATGATTCTTGGTTCGGTAGAAAGAAAATAGATGAAGCTTATGATTTTGATATTAGGGCAAATGTGTCCAAAATTGAAAGTTTTGGTTAATAAAGTATAATCAATTTAAATATGGTTAAAAAAGAATAATGAAAAATTAATAGGTTATTTATGAAATTTTTCCTTTTAAAAAATACAATTAAATAGGCAAATATCTATAAATTGAAGCAAAATACAAAAGTTAGGACTAAATATACTATTGCATGTATGCCTCTATCAATATAATTCCTAAAAGGAAACGAAACTCAAAACCACAATTTTTTCCACAAGAACATCAAAAGACATTACTACTCGATAAAAAATTTAATAAGTCACTCTCCAAAAAAAAATACAGAAAGACTCCCCTAAAAGAAAAGAAAGAACATAAAAGATCTCGGAAAAAAAATATTACCTACATTAAAGGTTATGATTGATAAGAGTTCATTAAGTCTAATATTTTCATCTTCCAAACTTAATATTTGTTCGTAAAAATTAAGATTATTTGGCTTTTGATGTATTTTATTATTATTTTTGTAGATTTGGAGTCAATTGAGTAAAAACATCAACTTGCTACAGTACTTGCTACAATGATGTGTGACAGTAACGAGCTACAATGATACGATATAGTATGCAGAGCCCAAAACAGTCTCTCAGCGCCGCAGTATTTTTGCTATAATAACTCATGAACAGTAATCCTACTTTAACTTGTATTTGATATTTAAACCTAATTTGAAGACATAAACCTATAAATAGAAGGCCAAAAACCTTAATTAGGGAGGAGAGGAGAACAAAAGAGGCAAAAACTTAGAGAAAGAATTCACAACACAAAATCAAAGATCAAAACCAAATATTAAAGAACGAAGATCTAGATTCAAGCTTCAAGTCAAGATTGAGCGGAAAACACATCAAGAAGTCACTTTGATTAGTTTTTTTTTTTCTCTTTCTTTATTATTATATTCTTGTTCTTATTGATTTTTATGAATTGGTTAAATACTTTTGGTTTTGTGATGGGCAAAATTGTTCATCTAGGGTTAGACTATGTGAACCTAGTATAGATTCGGATTGTGTTAGTTTTAGTTTATGAACTTAATACATTCAATTGATTCATTATGCCTTGTGTTTTAATGCTTTCATTGTACCTGATCAATATTTTGAATGATTAAGGAACCAGGATGAACTCGACGGAGGGACTCATGTGTTTAGCCTAGATAGTTTGATACATAATCATAGGGTAACAACTATAAGTTCCATCTGGGATAGACATATACCTAGGTGGCATGTATGGTATAATTTGAACTTGATTTTAATGAATTACATTTTGATTTGATTACCATAGATTTATAGAGTTAGATCACATAGTCTCTGTGGGATCAATACTTGGACATAAAATCCTATATTACTTGATACGATAGCATGGGTTTGGACTTAGCTAGTATAACATCAATTAATGACCAGATAAAGAAAGCTTCAGAGAAAACATGAAAGAAATACCACTTTCACCGAAGCAAAGGAATAGGGTAGATATGAAAAAGGCCTAAAAAAATGGAGACCTACCGTATCAATAAGGTCTCCTTCAAAAGAAATAATTGGTAAAAGAAGGCCTAAAACACAGTGGATGACGTATTAATTGCAAAGTGAACTAATGACCCGGTCTAAGGGACCTACCACAAGAAATAAGCCTTTTAGCATAAGCAAAGGCCTTTCAAAAGACAAAAACCTAAAAAAGAATAAAAGTATAAAAGACAACAGAAGCCATCAACCACACCATTAACGTACACCCTTTTTTGAAAAAAAAACAACTCATAAATTACAAGCACTCTATTTGAAAAGAGTTCGTGGTCAACCTCAAGACTAGTTCCTAAAACTTTCCAAAGCTAAGGCATAATAAAAAATGCTCAAGCAACATATCAAGAAATAAATCCATTGAGAGTATTCGATAAGCAAGAAAAAAAAAAGCTCATTGTAAAAAGTACAAAAGAAGTATAACCAATAGAGGTAGGCACCTTAGAAGCTTGAAAAGAATCATCCTCACTTGCTAGGGGAGTAGCGATCTCATCTCGAGGAACTTCAACCTCCTCATCAGCATTCCCTAGGTTATTAAAAAGCTCATCTACCCAGGAGAGGTCAAGATCTGGATAACACTTCTTGAAGACCTCCACTAATTGAGACATCTTAGACCTCTTCGACCACTTGTGCCTCATAAGCCCGAGCTCATACTTCAACTCTTCCTTGGCCCTCTAAAGGGAAGCATTTTTCTTACGCTAAATCTTTATCTATTATTCAGACTTCTTGGCCTCAAATTCCAGTATGTAAACGCTGCTCTCAACCATCAAGCCTTAGCTTTGAACGTTTCCACTTTGGCCGCTGCTTTCTCTTCATCGTGCTAGAGCTTGAAAAATAGAAATTGAGCTTACGTTTAAAGTACTCCATTTTCTTAGAGACCTCTTTTAAGGCCTTATTACTACTTGCAGCATCAGCCACAACACTTACTGCTTTCTAAAATGTCAATCAATATCTGATAGAGAACATTACAATGACTGGCAAGGGTAACCAACCTCAGAAAGAAAAAAATCAAAGAAATTAATAATGCATCAATAGGCTGAAAAAGAAGACAAAAAAAGCCTGAGAATATAAGATTGCCTTGAAGAAGCACCCAAACTCATAAGTGAGAGATTGAGACACGTTGTAAGACAGTAATGATGTAGTACGCTCCTTAAGTACTACCGGCTCTAACCTCTCTCTCTTTGTAAAAGAAATGTTAGAAGCATAAAGAGACTTTAGTCCATGCCTCAACTAGGGCCTTAAGACCAAAGACCTACTAGGGGCATCAATAACAATGTCTCCCCTATTAATCTGATGGGGAAGAGAAATAGGAGAATGTTTATTCCAAAAAGGGGAGGAGGAGTGTTCAATCGTAAAGGCAAGGGATCATCAATAGTATGGATCAAAGCCTCAGTTGACTCCTTCTATTTAGAAGATTTCGAGGCCATATGCAGCCTCCGTTGAGGACTTCCCCATTGCACCAATGCCCAAAAGTTTCATATAAAGAAGTTTAAAAAGAAGATTATGCTTCTCTTTCTCCACCAGACTTGGGTCAACATCAAAAAGACACCTCTTCTTCCCCTTCCCTATATCTATAAACAAGATAAAGATCATAAAAGGTTATCCATCAAGATAATCAATGTAACTACCCACAAACTGCGAAAAGAAGAATTACCTTTGATCCAAGATGAAAAAGAGCTTAATGGGCTATGAATGTCCTTAATTAGCCTAGAGAAAACTCATTTGTTGCAAGAGAGCAACTCCTCACAAAGACCACTAAAGGCATGAGCCACCTTAGTTTAGTTCTTCTCTTCCTTAGTAAGGCTAGGCTTCGGAGACAAAGAAACAGTTGAAAAAGAGAAAAAAAAAAGATATCAGCATGTGAAATAAAGAAATGTGACAACAACAAAAAAAGAGAATAAACAAGCAAAACAACTTCACTTAGAAAACACTGAAAACATTACCTAGAACCATAAGGTCCCTCATAAACTTGCCCCCACTCTCCTCCACTAAAAAATCAAAGGTGTTCCCTCTCATACGTTCTTAAAAGGCATGTTTCTTTTTCCTAGGGTAGCCTCTTTTTCCCTGTCATAAATAGACAAGTAGTAAAAACCCTTATGCTAACTTAAATAGCCTTAATCTAATAAAGTTTCTAGAGGTCATAAAAATAAGGGCCTTTAAGATTACCCTTACTTCAAATGACATATAATTATACTAAGACTCTCTAACCGTTCAGGTTAGTGTAAACGAGGTTAGGTTGAAATAGGACAACATATCAATAAAATACAATTGCATAGGTCATAAACCCACTACAAAAATCTCAAATTGAGAGCCACCTTCTGCATAGTGGTGAACTAGCTTATTCATCCTCATGGAGAACCTCAAGGTAATAAAGTGTGGGATCTCCAACCTCTTTCTCAGCTTAACGAGGACCTCCTCACTCCCATTGAATGGATGACAATGAGGATAGTCTAATTTAAAGCTCAGTGCTCTGAGTAGCTATTTTCTTTTTCTTTTTCTTCTTCGTCGACCTATTAGACTAACCAAACACTCCCTTATGCACTTGAGGAACTTCTAGAAATCTCATATTGCTAGATCTATGCTTGAGATCTTCGAGATCAGCTACCTCTCCTCAAACAGAGTTCCCTACTTGCATAATGGGTCCTCGATTCCCTCGAGCATTCACATTTTCCATATCTTGTACTGAGATACTACAACACCAAAAGTGTCTTTAAGATAAACTAAATCTTGACCAGATATATTTTAAGAATTGTCCATTGAAGATATAACTTTATACCTAAACAAGATTCAAAGCTCAAACCTATCAAGAACTTTCTAGAGAAAGCTCACTAATAGATACTAAAGGGGCAAATACTCATATCAAGCACCAAGATAGAAATAATATAAGAACAATAGCAAAACGAAGGATAAAAAAATCCCAAGAAAAAAGACACTTACAAAACAAAGAAGGCTAAAAAGTAGAATCATTGATTTGCAATAAATTTTGAGTCACGGGAATAATCTCTCCACAGAAAATGGCAATAAGAAATGGAAATTAGAGAATTAAAAGATCCATTAAACATTATATATAGTCATGGAAAAAAGGATCTTAATTGTTGATTTAAAATGTAGAAATTAAAAGCATCATTAAAGGCATATCTCTTCAGCCAATCCATGCAATCGATGATTAATTCCCATAATGATGATATGTCACCTACAAGGGAATATATATACTAACTAAAACTATCAGGTTGTGGCAAATTTCTCAAGAATTTACAAATATATAATGTAAGAAAGGGCGATGACTAAAAATAAAAGTCCAATCACTGCCATAAATTGCATGTCCAATTAAATATGGACCTAATAAGTATCTACTTAAAAAGAAGCCCATTAGACAAAAAAATAAGTTATAAAGACCCAAAGATAGATTAAGGACATTGGTCGTACATGTCTAAAGGCACTTCAATGAGCATTTTAATCCATGAGCATTACTTATAAAGTTTTCAATGTTAACACTGAAAACTAAGGGACTCATGTTTCTCTTTAGATTTTGGCTTATAAGGTCTAAAAGCTTTGGCCTATCAGTTCCCAAAAAGATGACAACTTAAACAGCCTATAAGGTCTTAGTCCATAAAGGCTTAAAAGAAAAGATCGACCTAAACTTGTACTCGACCTATGGGCATCCTCTTCGAGCTAGTCCAAACATCGGTCAAAACCTGATTACCCTATTTGCCCAAACTCTAAAAGGAGAGCAGATAATCTACAAGCTCTAAGCTAGTCAAAACATTAGCCTAACCCAGTTACCCTATTAAGTTAGACTCCAAGTTAAAGACCTAGACTCTCATCAAGCTGGTCAAAGTATTGGTCAAAGCTTGGCTACCCTGTTTGGTCAGAATCACCATTATAAAGTTGGTTAGAATACTAGTTATAAATTGATTTGATCAGACTCCAAAAATAAGAGGAATATGAAATTTCAACCACTCCGAAAAGTCAAAGGAAATTTTTTGAAGGGACTTAACTTACTAAGTCATAAGGAGTTATAAATAAAGTCTAGCTTATCTAGAAAAGATCCCTCAATTCAAGGGACATCTCAAAAATTATTGTACAAATCTTACCAAAGCAAGAAAGGATCTAACTTAATTCAGGTAAAACATAAATAACAAAATCCTAAAACAAAATGTCTACAAGGCTCATGAGTTAAACCTACATTCCATCCCTATAAATAGAGGAAGAAAAACACTTGGGATAAAGAAAAATAGATAGACATTAAGGATCATATATATATATATATAGAGAGAGAGAGAGAGAGAGATATAGAGAAATAGAGATTCACATATTATGCGTTCTCAAAAGAACTTCATAACACCTTAGGAAGGTCTAAATTATTAGAATTTTCATCCTCAATGCCACGAGAGTATTTATATTGAGCTTATACACTGTAATCTCTTTATATTCTTGCCCTTTTTTTTTAAATTTCTTCAGATAATTATTAACTTAAGCATCGGAGTACCTACGTTAAAAACATATCCAGTATGGCTTCACTTTTGTCTTTGATTGCAGAATTCTCATCAAATAAAGTATTCATGGGAAAAGAGGCGATCAAATCAGTTTATGTCATCTTATCCTTAGAGTTATAACTCAACTTCCCAACAATCAGACAAATTTAACTCGAGTTACCAAATTTTAGAATCAATACTTTACTATTTATTATTGGCATGAATGGGATTAATAAAAATGCCATTAACATTTTGTTTCTTGTTTCAATAAAAAGAAAAGAAAAAAAAAAGATATGCAAATATAATGAATAATGGTCTTATTTATCATAAGAAAATTATAATAGAATTTTTTATGTAAGTTTAGGTAATATTATTTATAATGCGATGCGAATACCCAAATGTTGCATAATTTAATCTATTGGTAGCCTCTGTGTTCAATTTCTACTCCTCCAAAATAACTATTAAGTTATTTGAAGTCAAAAACTAAAATGGTTAGATTTGGTTTCGGTTTGATTTCATTAGAAAGTGGATCTGTTAACGCTAGCCCAACAAATGTCTAATGAGCTTTTTCATTTTGAGATTTCGGACTCAATTGTATGTTTTAACCTATTTAGGAATCTGTATATAATAAAAAATTGTATTATATTAGAACTCTTTTTCTTATAAAAATAGATTTTGTATAGAGTTTTATAGCTTATAAATAGGGTTGTTTTCTCATTATAATAAGGCATTAACTATTCAATACACATATTGACACATGCTTTTCAATTTTTTTTCTTTTTATTCTTGTTTTTATTTTTCAATCCATGACTCTGTATTCATACTTGTTAAAACTTCTGTAGTTCTATTGATAGAGCTTCACATGTCCTTCTCCACGAAAGACCCAAGCTTTACAGCACGCTTGCTGCATCATAGCTCAGGTCTAGAAATAAATATCGCTTGCTGTTTCTCAGCTTAGGTTTAGTGATAAATCTTACTTGCTGGCAAAAACCCTTAAGTCTCGACAAGACCAAATCGAAAAAATTGGATTTTTAATTATATTTAAAAAAGATTAAAAATCCTAGTACATAATTAAGCAATATTAAATGTTACTATGAGAACATCTGCACTTGATTCCCCATATATATATATATATGTGTGTGTGTGTGTGTGTGTGTATAAACCAAAAAAAAAAGTCCTAATTCCCTATTTTCACTCTCGTCTCTCTCGGTCTCACTCTCTCCAAACCCTTAAAGGCTAAAACCAAAACACAGTGATGACGTCTCTCTCACTCACTGAACTGCTCGTTAGCCAAAATATGTGACTTGCACACTGCTGCTAAATGCCTAGATGACTCGTTGCTGGCGCTCTACCTTTCACAGCAGGCAACAAGTTGAAACTTTCAAATTTTTGTTATTTTATCTTAAAATAGATTTTATTTTTCATTTAATAATTTTTTCTTGATTTGTTCTAATTTTCGACCACCATCCAAGTAGCAGCTCCACCATGAAAATTTGTATTGATGCTGCATTATAATTATTGCTTACGCATTCAATTAATAAAAAAAAAAGGAAGAAAAATAGAATTGAATGCATGATGGTTATATATCCTACATGCAATGAATTGAATTTAATGGATATGCATACTACATGCAATGATTAAACGTTTTTATGTTGATGCATTTATTATTATTATTATTTGTAAATTCAATTCATGTTATCTATAAATTGATTTCACTTTTGCATAACGAATTGAATGCTAGAATTGTTTTTTTTTAGTATTCAATTAAAAAAAAGGAAAAAGGTAAAAGTTGAAATTTGTTCAAAGTTGAATTGATAATATCAAATTTGATAGGATTTCTTCTTAATTGTTGTGCATGTCAGGTAGTTAATGTCCACAAATTTTGAGAATTTATCAAGTTAATTTCACAAGACTCATAAAGATTTTATCGGGCTCAAAGTTTTTATACTCAACATATGGACCAAATCAAATTAGGATGGACCTAAGCCTATTTTTTAGATTTAGGCTATTAGATAAAGATTAGAGTTTGAGTAATTAGAAAATGTTAAACTTGACCTGACCCAATCACTTCGATCCCTACCTATTCCGGTCCCGTCCTAATTTTGACATGATTTGACTTTGATTGTTGACTTTGACTTTGATTGTTGACTTTGACCATGTTATCTTTTCTCTATTTTCCTGCAAACTAATATTCAGTATTTTAAATAAATTAAATTGAATTAAAATACCACCAAAGTGACCTATTTTATGTAGATTTATTTATTTTGAAATATGTGAGTATTGTTAAAGAAATTAAATAATTGTATTAAATTTATGCGAAAAATAATCGGCCTAAAGGAATATTATTTTTTGGCCAGATAATAGACACATGTGATAGTAAATATATGATAAACTTTGGCATTTTCTATGCATATAATATGTTGGTGCAAAGAAATACATATTATTGGCATTATCTATTATCAATATTTATTGTCCAAGTTTTTGGAGTACCATTTACAAATTGTTATTTTTGTCCAAAGACTAAATAACAATGTTGTGCTTGATATCTTACAATGGCCCAATTTATTATATTTTATGCTATGTGTGTATATGAATGCATGATTAAATGACATGGTTATTGATTGTGAGTTTTTTGTTTGTTCTATACATTAAATGCTTTTTCTATATCTGCCAACTTGAATATCATTTTAGTGCTTAACGGCATTAACTTCAGGAAATGGAAGGAGCACATTATCATTGTGCTTGAGTGTATGGATTTAGACTATGCAATCCAGATGGAAGAACCTCTCGCTCTTACTGATAGCAGTACTACTGACCAAATGGCACTTTATGAAAAATAGGAGCTTTCTAACCACATGAGTCTGATGATCATGAAGCACTCTATTCTAGATACCATTAGGGGGCCAGTGCCTGAGAAAGAAAATGCTAAAACGTTTATGAGCCAAATAGCAAACCGATTCACTGGTAATGAAAATGTTGAAATAAGCACTATTTTATCTAAGCTTGTTTCAATGCGGTATAAAGGCAAAGGAAACATAAGGGAGTACATTATAAAAATGTCTAATCTTATTACAAGATTAAGGGCACTAAAGTTAGATTTGTCTGATGAGATTTTTGTGCACTTGGTCTTGATCTCTCTTCCTGCACAATACAGTCTTTTAAGATCAGTTATAACACTCAAAATGAGAAATGGACTCTTAATAAACTTATTGCTCAATGTGTGCAAGAAGAAGAGAGATTGAAACAAGAAAAGATAGAGAGTGCTCATTTAGCAACTTCTTCCAATGACAATGTTGCCAACAAGAAAAAAAATAGAATAATAAAGGAAAAAGAGCTACAGAGATTGGAACTTCACAGCTTAAGGTGCAAAAGAAACATAATGCTGAAATCACTTGTTACTTTTGTAAGAAAGTTAGGCATGTGAAGAAGGATTGTTTCAAGTATGCAAAATGGTTTGACAAAAAAGGTCAACTTCTCAACTTTGTTTGTTCAGAAGTTAATTTGGCTTTAGTACCAAGTCACACTTGGTGGATAGATATGAGTGCAACTACTCACATAAGTGTGACTATGCAAGGTTGTCTAAAGAGCAGACTACCAATTGATGCTGAAAGATTCATCTATGTGAGTGATGGAAATAAGGCTTCTGTTGAGGCAATTGGATTATTTAGATTACAATTAGAATCTGATTTTTATTTGGATTTGCATGAGACTTTTTATGTACTATCATTTAGACGGAATGTAGTTTATATTTCTTGTTTGAATAAATTCAGTTATTCTTGTTCTTTTGGAAATGGAAAGTTTAGTCTCTTTTAGAATTCAAATACTATTGGTACCAGTTCTTTAATTGATAATTTATATCAATTGGATCTTCATGCCTCACAAATTAATGAAACCTTGCATGTAAGCAATTATGGTATAAAACGCAAATTAATTAATGAGAATTCTTATATGTTATGGCATAAGCGTTTAGAACACATTTCTAAACAAAAGAATTCAAAGGCTTGTGTTAGAAGGAATTCTCAATTCCCTTGATTTTTTAGATTTTGAAATATGTATTGAATGTATTAAGGGAAAACAAACAAATGTTAGAAAAGTTGGTGCCAACAGGAGTTCAAACGTCTTGAAATTAATTCGTACTAATATTTGTGGTCCATTCCCTACGGCTTCTTGGAATGGTCAATAATATTTTATTAATTTTATCGATGATTGTTCTCATTATGGGTATTTATACTTTATTCATGATAAGTATCAATCATTGGATGTTTTCAAGGCCTATAAAGTTGAAGTTGAAAATCAACTCGGCAAAAAAGTTAAAGCTATTAAATCTGACCGTGTTGGTGAGTTTTATGGCAGTTATGATGGATCAGGTGAACAACGTCCAGGCCTTTTTGCGAGATATTTGCAAGAATATGGCATCGTTCCTCAATACACCATATCGGGGACTCCAAGTCAAAATGGTATAGCTGAGAGACGAAATTAAACCCTAAAGGATATGGTTAGAAGTATGATAAATCATTCTTCTTTACCAGAATCTCTTTGGGGTAAAGCTTAAAAGACTGTAGTATATATCCTTAATCGAATTCCAAGTAAAGCAGTAGCTAAGACCCCATATGAGCTATGGATTGAAAAGAAGCCTAGTATTAGGCATTTGCATGTCTGGGGTTGTCCAGCTGAGGCTAGGACATACAGGCCTAATGAAAGGAAGTTGGACTCAAGAACAATAAGCTACTACTTTGTTGGATACTTAGAGAGATTGGGTTTTAAGTTTTATAATCCCTCAAGAAAATCCTTTTTTGAGACAGGGAATGCTAAATTCATTGAGTATATTGAATATAGTGGGAGTGCTAAACTCAAGAATATTGTCTTTGAAGAGAAATATGTAACTATTCCTAATATTGTAATTGATAATGACTAGGTAATTGCACCCACCCATCATTATGCATGATGAAAATATAGATAATCAAGATGTTCCTAAGATGCCTCCTACTAATATTGAAGAACTTGCTCTTACTCATATAGAGGAGGAACAACAACAACCTCAATTGGAAGTGCCATTAAGAAGATCTATCAAGGAGAGGAGATCAGCGATTTTTGATGATTATGTCGTGTATCTTCAAGAACATGAGTTTGATATAGAACTGAAAGATGATCCAATAACTTTCAGTTAAATCAAACAAAGTGTGAACTCTAAAAAATGGATCGAAGACAATGCCGAAAGATATAAGGCACGTCTAGTCGCAAAAGGTTTCACTTAAAAGGAAGGCATTGATTATAAAGAGACTTGCTCTTTGATTTCATCGAAAGACTCTTTTAGAATTATTGTGGCACTTGTAGCTCATTATGATTTAGAGTTACATCAAATGGACGTAAAGACTGCGTTTCTCAATAGCGACATTGAAGAAACAATATACATGTTGCAACCAGAGAACTTTGAATCCAAAGATTCAAAATATTTTATGTACAAATTAAGAAGTTCATCTATGGTTTAAAGCAAGCATCCCGTCAATGGTACTAAAAATTCGATCAAGTGTTAACCTTTTTTAATTTTAAGAAAAATACTATTGTTCAATGCATTTATCACAAGATCGGTGGGAACAAATTTATTCTTCTTGTCTTATTTATGGATGACATTCTACTAGCAAGCAATGATATATGATTGTTGTATGAAACCAAGAAATTTCTTTCAAATAAATTTAAAATAAAAGACCTTGGGAATGCCTCTTTTGTGTCGGGCATACAGATTCACCGAGATCATTCTCATGATATACTTGGCTTATCACAAAAGGTATATATCGATAAGGTGCTTAGTAGATTTGATATGAAGAATTGTGCATCAAGAGACACACTCATTGCTAAAGGTGATAAAGTTAGTCTGTTTCAATGCCCAAGAAATGAGATTGAGAAGAAAAAGATGGAGAATATCCCTTATGCGTCGGTAGTAGGGAGTCTCATGTATGCTTAAGTTTGTACACGTCCGGATATTGCGTATGTAGTTAGAATGTTTGACAAATATCTAAGTAACCCAAGAATAGATCACTGGAGAGCTGTTAAAAATGTTATGTGGTATCTACAGAGAACAAAAGATTACATGCTCACATATCGAAGATCAGATCATTTAGAGATCATTGGGTATTCAGACTCTGATTTTACGGGTTGTCTCAATAGCAGAAGATCCACTTTAGATTATGTCTTTCTATTGGCTGGGGGAGCTGAAGCTGTGTCATGGAAAAGTATCAACCAATCACTCGTAGCTTTATCCACCATTGAAGCAGAGTTGATAGCTTGCTATGAGGCATCAAATCAAACTATATGGCTGCGAAATTTTATCACTAGGCTACAAATTATCGATGGCATTAAGGGACCATTGAGAATAAATTGTGATAATAAAGCCGCTGAGTTATATTCTAAGAACAACATAATCTCGTCAAAATCGAAGCACATTGACATCAAGTTTTTTATTGTTAAAAAGAGAGTTCAGAGTTTTCAAGTGTCTATTGAACATATCAGTACAAACTTAATGATTGGGGATCCGCTTACCAAGGGTGTACCACCTAAGGTGTTTCATGAGCATGTGGCTCGTATGGGTGCAGTTCATTCTGATGATATGCTTCTATAATGGGAGTTTGTTTCTTAATGTTCAATTACAGTTGACATATTTTTTTATCAAAGTAAAGTATTACTCTTTGTTTATTTATTGAAAACTCTGAAATAAAGTTATGTTATTTCAAATGCAGTTTTGCATAAATTTTTGAAAGTATATTATTGAACTCTTATGAGTTATAAAGTAGGACCAGTTGGAAATAGGCATGTTAAGGGATCAAGTTGCATGAAATTTCCATACCACACATCCATGCTTGATCTATGTCATTGATTATATTGATGTATGTGACAATTGATAGGTCTAGTTACAAGAAAGATAACGAAGATCGCTTTGATCATATATTAGTATAATTGATAGATCAGATTGTTTAGAGATGTCTTTTTATTAAGATAGCAAATATTGAGCTTATAAAATTATTTGATAATGTACAATTGTAAAGTGACAGATATGACCTAAGTGAGAGATTGTTGAGTATTATATATTAAAGTGAGCCTACATATATTAATTAAATGTACATTATTGGCTATCTATTTTGTTGCCCATTAAAAGTGATCAAATAAAGTTTATTTATTATTAGACTTTTAGGGCATCATGTATTGCATGGGCTTTAATGTGTAGAGACCTAGTTATTTTATTTTATTTTTATGATGGATTAAAATAATACTATAAATAATAGATTAAGGTCCCCAGTCTAAACCCTACGTATTATTCATTCACATCCCATCAGTGAGTGACGACCATTTCTCTTTCATAAAGAAAATGTTTAAACGTGGAAGGTATCAACCTCAATTTTTTTACATCTCCATAGATTTAGGTACGCTTTTGATTTTATTTTTCTTAATGATTTAATATAAGATTGTGGCTATGGTGATTCTTTCACCAATTAAAGTTTTTATCCTACATATTCTACAATTGGCTTTTTGCATTAGAGTTGACCATTAATGATTATGGAGTTGGCCATTTTGAACTTTAGATTTTAAAAGTTAAATGTGAATTGTGAAATTGAAAATTGAACTATTGTAGAGTTGTTGGCTTTGTAGTATATTTTTATCTTTTGATGGACAATTTGATATTGATGAGTGATGATTTGTAATTTTATGATGGATATTGATGGACAATTTAATTTTGGATTATTGATTATTGATGAATAATAAATAATATATGTAATTTTATGTTTGTGTTAATTGTTGAATGATATATCATATGTATATATATTTGGGTTATTCTTATGGGTGACCTTGATGTTTGGCTTAAAATTAGGGGTGCCCCTGACATTTAGAAAATAGTTTCTAATACCTTTACTATTGAAAGATGTCATAGAATATTCCAAATTTTTTATAAAATGACTATTATATCCTTATATTCATTTATCTTTTTAATTTATTTTGGATTATTTTGAGATTTTTTTTAATTATAGTACTAAATAAAATATATATTATTTTTATTATTTATTTTAAATAATTTTTTTCAATTTTGGTACTCTATTTTTTTCTTTTTTATTTGAGTACTAAATAAAATATTAAACAATATAGTTTTTATTTCTATTTTTAATATTTGTTTAAATTCTTAAATATTTTAATCTTAATTGAAATTTACAATAAAAATAAAGTTTTAAAAATTATAAATAATAAATATTTTATAAAAATATATATATTTTGTTTTAGTAGTCAAATAAAAAAAATAAAAATAACCTATCCTCTTCAATTTCAGGACATTAGTTATATAAGATCATCCAATGATTTGATCATCTATCTCATGAAAATGTATAATTAATTTGGGTAATCAAGTAAAATAAATAAATAAATAAAAGAGAATTTTATATATTTGCTTAATAAATAATGAAATCAGATTTGGATTGTTAAAATAATAATTTTATATATTTATTCATAAAAATCACATCCCACGACATAATTAATTGTACTTATTTCAAAATATAAATTATAATTATACATTTGTTAAATTTTTTATTTTAGTACTCAAATAAAAAAGGAAAAAAATAGAGTACCAAAATTGAAAAAAATTATTTAAAATAAATAATAAAAATAAAAATAATATATATTTTATTTAGTACTATAGTTAAAAAAATCTCAAAATAATCCAAAATAAATTAAAAAGATAATGAATATAAGGGTATAATAATCATTTTATAAAACTTTTAGAATATTCTATGGCATCTTTCAATAATAGGGGCATTGGAAGCTATTTTTTAAATGTCAGGGGCACCCCTGATTTTAAGCCAAACGTCAGGGGCACCCATAAAAATAACCCTATATATTTATATAAAGTTATAAATTATATGTTTTTCAATTTTGAAATAATTAACATTGAATACTTTTATAAGATAAATTTGTAAATAAATTTGTTAGGATATTATTAATAATTTAAAATTCTGGATTTAGCTTAAATTAAACAAATGGTAATTATGTAAATAAGTAATAGGTCTAAAGTTTAGGTTCAAAATGGCCTAATAAATTTTTGAAATAAAAAATAAAATAAAAGCTCCCATAAATTTAAATTCAAACTGGTGCACAACACCTAAAAAAGAAATAATAAAGCCTATAATTTTAAGGTGGCCCAATTGGTTCAAAAACCTAACCATACCGAATCGAAAAAATTAGTTCAGTCCAGTTCGACTAATCTTTTTAGATTTCATTTTTTTTCGCTTGTCCCTTATAAAAAAACCAAAAAACTCCAGGCCAATTTAATTTCGACTAAAATCAAATCTAATCAGCCCATGCCTACCCTTATAATTTTTATGTTGGTGGAGATATATATTAAAAATTATTCAAGCAAATATAAATTAGTCTACCATGGAGACCAAATGAATAGCCTTTGAATAGGTATATCTTAATCACCTTGTAAAGATATGTTATAGGCTAAATGGTCAATAACTTGTGGCATATCTTCCCATTAACTCAAATTATCCTATATTTATTTATATGTTATCATTGAAAATTATAACAGAAAAAATATACATTTCATCTAAAATATGTTATTTTGATGCAACTACTTATATATGGATTTGTGAGCTAAAAGTTTTATGAAGCCAAAGTTAAATTTGCCCAACTTTTTGACAAAAATTATTAAATAGGATTTAGTGAATCAATATTTGGGAAAAAGGCTATGCCTAGAATATAAGGTTAGAGTGATAGTAAAGCCACCTATGTGCTTGGAGATTCTGTTGGTAGGGATCTAATACACGTGGGTGTATGCATATACTATTGTGCCTATTGCCTAAATACATATTATATACGAATTTAAACGCAGCAGAAACGTAAATTATGTAATAAACACAATAAATAAATATATTAATCGCATTAATATATAAATAGGGGTTGAGAACTCACCTCAACGTATAATGTTATATATGTATTTCCTCGAAGTTCGCATGAAGACCAATTAGTGGGCAGTTCTAGTCACCAATACGGTGGGCTTGGTAAGTTAAAACAGCAGCCCTATACGCAGCATTGGGTTTAACTCTTAAACCCCAAAATGGCCGGTGTATATTTTTATTCTTTTCTCCAAAAGGATAAAAAATGGAGAATTTGAAGCAATTCATAATTGCTCCAAATGGAAGCATAAAGAAAATAAAACAATTTTATTTTTCCTCTCCATTTTTTTTTCTTTTTCTTCTTCTTCCATTTCTCGCTCTCGAGCATAATGCCCAAAAAACACACCCTCTCTCCACCTCTCTCTCTCTTTCTTTATATATATATATATATATATAATAAAATAATATATAATATAATATAAATAATAATATAATAATAATAACAATATAATATATTATATAATATAATAAGTGAGATATTTTGATTATTTAATCATTAAATAATCTAAGTGAGATATTTTGATTATTTAATTATTAAATAATCTAAGTGAGATATTTTGATTATTTAATCATTAAATAATCAAAGTGAGAAATGACCATTTTACCCTTCATGAATAGTTATCAAGTTTACCCTCTAGTAGGTCTTACTAAATCTCACACTTAGGTAAACTCAATTGAGGGTCCACAATACGCCATGTGTCATTATAATATTAGTAAATAATAATTATTAACTAATTGTTGTATTTAATACTTAAATACGATATGCACGTATTCCCGTGGTATTGCTGAATATTGCTGGATTAAATAATTTAATCTGGCACGCTGCCCCAGTACACAATGAGTATACTCCATATTACGGGACTCCCTAGGTCCTACGCCTGATTCGTCAAATGAAATTATTCTATGAGTTCGTAAGCAATGCCTAACGCACACGTTATGAATATACAAATCAGCGCATTGAACCATACAAGTTGAGGTTACAACGCATACGTATAGTCCTTTCGTCATGATATCCAAGAAGTGCGGGGATATAGATTATCATCGTCAAATCTCCTAGTGCTCATCCATGTCTTATATCCAGACTTGTATCTCACTGAACAATATGTACAAACTCTTTTTTCATATTGTTCTACCCTGGTGGAACTCTTTCCCGGGATTGATACTTGTGGCCACAAGATTTTTCGAGATACAGTCTCGAAGCATTTAGATATCGAACTCCCTATACGAGCTGACGGATCCCATATCTGTACACACTGGACTCCATAAGTATCGGATCATACCCAGCGACACCCAGCAGTTACACCATGAAAGGTCTGTGACATGCGTGTAACCAAAGCATGGTGGATCACTTACAAGCCTACCGTGGCACTCAGGTCAAAGGACCACGTATACTACTCAACTCGAGAGGATCATCCGTTGACGGCTTATATAGGATACTATCGGAGGCCCTCATGAGTTTGTCCCATATCCAGTCCTAACTGGATACCCATATGTCAATATGAGCTCCAAGCTCACAGTCGGCTAGGAACGACCATCTATACCCTATAGGTATGACATATGCTGATCTATATTAAAAGTATCCACTGACAAACCCGCATCGACAGAAATAGATCAAGGACATTTATTCGAGAACATACTTACGTAAATAGCATTTTCTAGCACCCTATTGTAACTATACAGTTACTAGTATATTCCTATGTCTATGTCCCATTACAGATAAGGCTCTAATTCTTGGATGTGCTGAGTATTATAACCAGTTAACCCTTAGTTGTGATAACATTTAGCATTTATATTTCTCAGCGTGGCTAACTATGAGCCCTTATCTAAACTCCTTTAGATCTGATCCAAACTCCTTTAGATCTACAATGTATGTAATGTTACATTGTATAGTATCATATTAATGAGTATTAGCGATGTAATGGGAATATACACTTGTATAAATACATAAGTATATGTACATTCAGGGATAGCACGTAAGCACCGACCCTAACAGATTCCATAAAATAAGCTCATTGTGATAATAACAAGTCACTTGTTGTCTTATGATACAATCAATTAGTTTTTTTCTGCAATTGAGTCACCCCCTATGATAAGACAATGTTAACTATAGTGAGTAAAGGTTAAGCTTTTATGTTTTCAGTGAACTATGTAACATTATTATTATTTGGTAGTGTGTTTAAACTATGAGACACATTTGACGGATGTTCACCTAGATAAATGTGAAAATAGATTGGTTCTTATGAAAATTTAGACAAACATCTTTAAAACACTTATAAATTACAGGAAGACACAAGACTATTAAAGTATCAAATTGCAGTACAACTTAATTGTGAAAAATTCAATATAGAAAGTTAATCCTCTAACTTGTATAAAGAGGCTTTGGTTCATATAAACTTTGTATTTTACCGAGTCCTTGTGAAACACTATTAATTGTTCAAATCGAAAGGCACCAATACATGTGTAATGAATTGTAAAGAGAAAAAAAAAAGGTATTTGTTTGTATATTTTAAAATAGATGAGGATTGTTGGATATTTTATTGTTGTATTTCAAAATACACTATTAAATAAAAACTAATTAATATTTAGTCATATTAAATTTATAATAGTCTAGAATTAAATTTTATGGGAGTTATAAAAATTAATAATTTATTTATTTATTTGACATTATTTTTACTACCATTTTGGTTTAAAAATTTTAATTGTCAAATTTAATTGGTATATTATTTGACTGATTTTTTTATTATAATTTTGATTTAATAAAAAATAATGGTAAATTTTAATTGATGTATTATTGGTGACTATATATATTTATATTATATAAAGGAAAGACCACATACACTAGAAAAAGGGAAATAGAATTCATTTTACTATTCTCTTTACATTATCACTATTATAGAAAATTATATCATAGTTGTTCTAAAGTTCTATATTTATAGGTGCACTTTTATAGAATCAAAATCATTTCATGGTAGAAACTAAATTGCTATGTGACATGTATTACACCAGAACATATCCCAGAGGAACAGAATCTATCCTTAAGGATAATTTTTACGATTTGATTTATTAACTTGAGTGTATATTTTTATTCATTAAAATTTAAATTTTATAACGATATTAACAATTTATCAATTTTTACTCATGTAAATAATTTTGAAAATTGTGAATTTAACGATATTATTTATGTGAAATGGGAATAACCTAGTGATTTTTTTTAATTTTGTTATTGTTGTTGTGGTGGTGTTTAGAATGGAATTGTAACAAATTTTGGTTAAGGTTTAATGATGTAATTTCTGAAAGTTTAGAGCATATTGGCCACTAATGCAAATTAGGTGTGACCAAAACTGATTTGGTTTGGTTTTTAGGTTGAATCGAAAATTAAATTGAACAGTTGATTTTTAAAAAATAAAATCAAGAACCGAACGGAAACAGTTAGATGTATGTGAAATGATGATAACCTAGTGATTTTCTTTATTTTATTATTGTGGTTGTTGTTGTTATTGCTGTTGTTATTGTTGTAGTTGTTGTTGTTGTTTTTAGAATGTAAATGTGACAAATTTTGGTTAAGGCTTACTAATGTAATGTCTAAACTTTCAGAGTATATTGGCCACCAATGCAAATTAGAGCTGAGCAAAACTGGTTTGGTATGATTTTAAGGTTGAATCGAATATCAAATTGGATCCGTTGGTTTCTAAAAAATAAAATCAAGAACCAAACCGAAGATGTGTAGAATCAAACCGAACTAGTTAGGTTCCGTTTGACTTAATTTGATTCTTGGTTTGAGTTTTTTAGTAATTGATGAGCTCAAATTAGACTGACTTTTGGTATTGGATGGTTCGATTTAATTCGATTCTTAGTTTCAATTCCATTCATTAACTACCACATGTATGTTTTTTATAAAAAAAAATTCAATTTTGGTTCAATTTTTAATTCGAAAGTCTAAAATCGAAAACTAAAATCAAATTTTTTACCCACTCTTAATGCAAATTAAAAACTATATTGGCTAAGACAAAATTGAACCGAATGAATCCAATTCAATTCAGTTTGCTCGGTCTAATTCGGTTGGTCAGTTTTTTACCCACTCTTAATGCAAATTTCACTATTCTCACAGCATCAAAGGGAACACAACTGTATATGATTTGGAGAAATAACACAGTAAAATAATTAATGACATTAAATAATTAAATTAATAATAGAAAAAAAATATATATGAACTCTCACATTTTATGAAAGGGAAATATAGATTTTAATAATTTTAAATTTTTTGTTGATATGTTTATTAGTCTATTTTAATGATAAAAAAAGTTATGCATGTCTTTTTTTTTTTAAATTTTAAGGGTTTGAATGTTCATTTTTTTATTAAAATAGACAAAAAAAATATATTATTTAATAAATATACTGATAAAAGTTTTTAAATCATTAAAATTTATAAATTCTTTTCCTAAAATATTAAGATCTATATATCATTTTCCCTTAGTAATAATATTGTTTATTTATATCCTTTTTCCCTCGATAATAATATTGTTGACTGGAAGAATCTCGACTCCTTGACCAATGCAATGACGCATTGCCATACAAGACAAAGATTTGGCAGCAGATTCATTTAAGAAAGTTTGAATACGAATATTATAATAAATATATAATATAATAATATATAGACCTCTTATATGCTAATGCAATCAGAATCGATCCGGAAGCAGAAATCCAATAATATTAATTACGTAAAAAGGGCAAATTACGAAATCTCCCTGAGTGAAGTCCAACCCAAACCCAATAATATTAATGCCTGAGTTGCTTAACCATCAATATTATTTTAGATTTACTACAATATATAATTTTTTTTTTCTATCTTCCAATATTTGTAATTGTCCTGGTGCTGGTGCTGGTCACCTAACGTAATTATCTTATCTAAATTTCAATAATTCGTATTTCCGTTGTATTTATTTTTCTTGTCTATCTCCATAATCCATATACATATGCTAGGTCATTTGATAAGTATTACATTTCAACTTTTACATTGAATTTTTTAAACTGACGTTTCTGTCAATAAATTAATGTATATTTAATGTTATCACATAATCTGTATCTAAAGATTAATAGCTAATTTTAAAATATATATATTTAATGTTAAAATTTATTTTTAATATTAATATTAAAATCTTATTTAAAAATAATTTTTCTGTCACTAATATCTTTATAGAGTTAGGTTTTATATTGTAACCTTTATGTCTATATTTTCAAATTTTTTTTAACAATTTACGATTCTCTTTTTTATTATTTATTTAATTTTATTTTTAAATAATTTTAAATTTTTATTAAATTAAAGTATAAGATTTATTTTTAATATTAATATTATTTATAAAAAAAAAACTAAAGTTTATAGTCTAATAGTCTTTTGGTTTCTCTCTCTCCCCTTCTCTCTAACACTCAGTTTAAACGATAATAATAATTAATAATAATATTAATAAATCTGCAACTGCAAATTCGTATATTTTATTTGACTATTTGGTTGATGCCAGTAGGAGGCCAAACACTGTAATTTTATTAAACGGCGCCATCTGCTAACTGGTCAACGTTGAACAGGTAAAATGTAATTTATGTCATGTCATCAAAGTGCAACTATATCAAACCCCCATTTCCCATTTCCATTACAAAATTAATGAATAGGTAAATTCTTTTTGAAAAGAGCTACGTTAATTGAACCTAAACTCAGTAATATTAATAATGTTTTTTATTCTCTGAACGTGATTTTAATTTTTAATCTGCAACAGTAATTCTGTTTCAAAAGAAAAAATGCAACAATGTTAATAATTGTGAGAAAAGATAAAACGATAAGATAAAAAAGTGTAGAGATTTAAAGACTATATTTTCGTTATATTGTGTTATATTATAAATGATAAAGAATAAATTTTTATATAGACTTTAAGTTAATATAAATAAAAAAATATAAATACATATAAAAAAATTAAATATAACATATTAATTATAAAATATATATGATAAAAATTAATTATCTTGATTTTATTATATCATTAACATTCATACTCAAACTCAAGATGGTAGAAACTTAAATTTGAAAAAAAAAAAATTTCTTAATTGTAGTAATATAGAATATTAAGATAAACTGCTATCAGTGAATAACAACTCTTATCGAAGATAGACAATCATTATGGAGGAAGGTAATGTTGTCGAAGAGTGATAATGTTATCGACAAGTGACAATGTTATCGGAGTGACAAGCACATTGAGAAAGTCAATTACTTGTGAGTACAAACGTGTTAAGAGAAATTTGAAAATAATTATTGCGAGTGTAAGTACGTTGTCAACCACTACAAGTACAAACGCGTTGATAAGAGAAACAGAAAATTAATTGTTGCAAGTGTAAGTGTATTGTCAACTACTACCAGTGCAAACGCATTAATAGAGAAACAAAAAATTAACCGTAATAAGTGCAAGTGCGTTGAGAGATTTACCCATCAATTTATTTGAAAATTGCAAAAAGACTAAAACAATAATTTTAAATTGACTCAAAACTTATGTAGATTATGAAATAACTCTAAACTTCTATAAATTACACATTGTGTATAGAACTTTGAAAAGTTTGCAAAGAGACCCCTATTAAAATCGGAAAAAAAAAATTGGGCAAACGGGCATCATGGGTTGACCGATCTAACGACGAGGAATTTAATGGTGCCAGCGGTGATGTTTAACTTGTCGAAAATGGTGCAGATCAGAGATAAATTGGAGAATGATGATAGTGGCATTTGGAGGAGTATATTCGCTTGTGAGATTGTGATTGGCCAGATTCTAGTAGGCTAGAGATGGTCAGCATCCTCTGAACGTCTAGGCGTAGGTAGTGTACGGCCACTCGCAGGAAGTTAGCCAGGATCTGAAAGCGATAGATGGTAATGAAGTGTTTGGAAGGCGCTTGAGTACTATTCTAATGTCCAATTGATGCCATTCCAATGGCGTTTAGATTGTCGACATGTTCTGAGTGGCTATAGGTAGGTGGTGTATGATAAATTGCTAAAAGACAATGCGAATATTACTAGAACAATACCAAACAATGAGTGAATAGTGACCAAAAAAACTGTTCAGCGAAATTCTAAAAAACAGAGAAAAGAAACTAGCCTTCAAAAAAGGAAAAGAGGCTCAAAGAATCTAAATAGGCTTTTGAAAAAAAATAAGCCAAGGATCGTATAGCCCTAATATCATGTGAGAAAAAATAGAAAAGATAAAAGAGCAACATAAAAAATGTAAAGACTAGATCTTTACTATATTGTGTTATATTACAAATTATATGAAATAAACTTTTATATAGGCTTTAGGTTAACATAAACAAGAAAATATAAATATATATATATAAATTAAATATAACCTATTAATTATAAAATATATATAGTAGGGATTAGTTGCCTTGATTTTATTATATCCTTAACAATAATGATGTTTTATTTCATTTTTGTGAAGGAAATTTCAAATCAATTAAAAAAAATAGTAATTGAATCAACTAACACCTCTAAATTAGAGACCAATGTATGTGTATTATATATATATATATAATGTTCATTTCATCAAAGATATTATTATTAGTTGGTTAGATTGTTGGGATTTGTACTTATATTTTATCCTATTTTATATGTTTATTTTAATATTATGCAATAAATATTTCATTAAATCGCTAATTATATTTATTATATGGTAAAATGCTTGTAACGTTTCAGACATTGTATGATCTGAAGAAATTTAGATATGGTCTAAAGGAGTTTAAATCAGTGCTAGAAGTTAGCAACGCTGAGAGTTATAAATACTAAGAGTTAGCACTGTAAAGAGTTAGTAAGTTATAAGAGTTAGAAAATCTAATGAATAGAGTCTTGTCTAAAATTAGACAAAGACTTAGGAATATATTAACAATAACATAGTTATAAGGAGTTATAAATAGTGTTAGGAAATGTCATTTTACAAGTATGTTCTCATACTTTATATTCTTGATCTATCTTCACTAATGCGTATTTGTTAGTGAATACCTTATCATATATAGATCAATATATGTTTATATCTATATGATCCAGATGGTTAGTCTTAGTAAGCCATGAGTTTAATGGAAGCTTGTATAGGTATACGGGTATTCAGTGAGAACTAGGTAGTAAACAGACTCAATGAGATCCCCTAATAGATATCTCATAAAGTCGTTAATGAAGGGTCTTCTTGAGTTGAGTAATATTCATTGTCCTTTAACCTGAGCACTATGGTGGTCTTGTGAGTGATCCACTATACTTAGGTTCCATACATGTCAAAGGCCTTTTATGGTCTGACCGCTGGATGTCATTAGGTATTGTCGAATGCTCATAGAGTCTAGTATGTGTAAATATGGGATCCGTTAGCTCATATAGGTGAGTTGTATATTTTGATTCTCCAAGATTGTATTTCAGAAAGTCTTATGACCATAAGCAATAAACATAGGAAATAGTTTTCCGTGGAATAAACAATATCACAAAAATATTTGTAAATATTATTTATGGAAATACAAATCTGGAGATAAGTTTATGGTTGAGCATATGGAGACTTAATAGTGATGATCTATGTCTTCACTCTTTCAGGATATAAGTGATGGATGGATTATATGAATATGTATTAACTTTAACTTATATGGTTGAACGTGCTGTTTTGTAATTTTCATAACATGTATGTGGAGCAATGTTTACGAACTTACAGAAGAGTTCTGTAAGACAAACGAGTGTGAGCTTAAGGAGTCTCAAAATATGAAGTGTACTCGTTGAGCAATGGAGTAGCACACCGGGTCGAATGGTTCAATCTGGGAAGATATTTGAAAGTAGGAATTGTTTCAAAGTTTCTCGAGAAGTTGATAGGGTTTAAGTGTTAAGCCAGGAGGTTAACAAGTGGCAAGTAATGATTTGCCAACACTTGCCACCTCATACCCTTTCAAGCCGCCACATATTAAGCTAAGGCATAATGATGCCTTATTAAGGCTTGACATGTGACAAGAAAAAATGATACTCTTATTATATTAAGGACACATGTGTCTTTGTAGCATGATACGTGTATCATTAATTGCAAATTATTTGCAATTGATGAATTACACTTATCAAATGTATTAAAGTAATAAGTGTTATTATTTTAGAGTGATGGCAATTTAAAAGGCTAAGTAAATAGTATCCGACCACCATTTAAAGAAAAAATGCCATATTTAATACTTTCAGGACAAGTGTTATGTTTTTGTTAAGTATAAGGTGTAAAGAAATCGAAGTGGTTTTGCAAATTAAAATACCTAATGCTTAAGTATTCGACAAGTAGGTGAGTGTCAATTGTAAAAGTTATAATTGCAATTGGATGAATTAGGTGGCAATCGGCAATAAAAAAGAAGGCTTTATGAATTAACATTTGGCAAGTTGTATGCATTTAATTGTAAAAGTTACAATTAATGAAAAATTTGTTAGGGTTGATGCTTACGTGTCATCCTTCAATGTACATATACATGTGTACATTCCTATTAAATCGTTAATACCTATTTATATGGTACTATGTAATGTAATATTATAGATATTATATCATCTGAAGGAGTTTAAATTTAATTTAAAGGAGTTTAGATAAAGGCTCACAGTTGGCCACGCTGAGAGATAAAAATGTTAAATGTTAACACAACTAATTATTAGTTGATTATAATATTCAGTGAAGATCCAAGAGTTGGAGCCTTGTCTGTAATAGGACATAGACCTTAGAATATACTAATAACTATATAGTTGCAAGAGTTGCTATTAGGTGCTAGGAAATGTCAGTTGCGCAAGTATATTCTCGAATATTGTCCCTGATCTATTTCTGTCGATACGGGTCTGTCGGCGGATATCTTTATATAGATCAGTATATGTCATACCTATAGAGTATAGATAGTCGTTCTTAACCGACTGTGAGCTTGGAGCTCGTATTGACATATGGGTATCCAGTTAAGACTGGATATAGGACAGACTCATGAGGGCCTTTGATAGACACCCTATATAAGCCATCAACGGAGGGTCTTCTCGAGTTAAGTAGTATACGTGGTCCTTTGACCTGAGTGCTACAGTGGGCTTATAAGTGATCCACCATACTTTGGTTCTAAGCATGCACAAACTTTTCATGGTGTGACCGCTAGGTGTCACTAGGTATAGTCTGATGCTTATGCAGTTTGATGTGTATAGATATGAGATCCATCAGTTTACATAGGGAGTTAGATATCCAGATGCTTCGAGACTGTATCTCAGACAGTCTTGTGGTTACAAGCATTAATCTTGGAAAAGAGTTTCCTCCAGGGCAGAACAATATAGTAAAGGAGTTTACATATATATAGTTCAATGAGATATAAGTATGTGGATATGACATGAATAAGCACATGGGATTTGACAGTGATAATCTATATCCCCGCACATCTAGGATATCATGATGGAAGAACTATACGTAGCGTTGTAACCTCAGCTTGGATAGTTCAACGCATTGATTTGTAATATCCGTGACGTATGCGTATGGCATTGTTCACGAATTCATGGAATAGTTTCATTTGATGAATCGGGCGTGGAGCTAGGGAGTCTCGCGATATGGAGTGTACTCGTTGTGTATTGGGGCAGTATACCGGATTAAATTGTTTAATCCAGTAATATCCAGCACTACCACAGAAATACGTGCGTGTTTGTATTTAAGTGTGAAATATAATAATTAGTCAATAATTGTTATTTACTAATTGTATAATAACAAGTGGCGTATTATGGTCCCTCGGTTGAGTTTATCCAAATGTAGAATTTAGTGGAACCCACTAAAGAGTAGACTTGGTAACTATTTATGAGGGGCAAAATAGTTATTTTACACAATAATTATTTAATTATTAAATAATCACAATATCTCATTATTATATATTATAATATATTATTATATTATATAATATTATTTTTTTTATATAATGTATAATAGTTTTCTTCCATTATTCTTTTTTTATATTATTATTTATATAATATTATATTATTATTTTAATATATATATATATTTGAGATGTGTGTGTGTGAGGTGTGAGATTAGGAGAAGCAAAAATGAAATGGTTTCATTTTTTTCATTCTTTTAGTGTTGTTGATGAAATTGTTTTAAGAAGTCGTGGCCAAAATTAATTAAGCAAAGTAATGTCGGATTTGATCCAAAATTTGAGTTAATTTCAAAGTAATGTTGTGATTAAATCTTATGCTAGAATTTATTAGCCACTAATTACAACAACACAGAAATTTATTTTATTGATCAAGAGAAAAATAAATTCAAAGGATTTAAGTGTTAAACTCAGTACTGGTATGGAGTTGCTGTTCTAGCTTACCAAGCGCACCGAGTTGGTGACTAGAACTGCCAACGAGTTGGTCTCCAAGTGGACTCCCAGGATACACGTGTATAAAGTTATACGTTATGGTAATTTCTCAACCTTTTTAATATATTAATATGATTAATATATTATTTATTGTGTTTATTATATGATTTAATTATTTCATAGCGTTAAATATGTATGAGATACGTATTTTATGCAATAATCACTATTATACATGCATACACCTGTTAGGGTCGGTGCTTACGTGTCATCTTTAATAATCACTATTAAATAAGTGGACTCCCAGGATACACGTGTATAAAGTTATACGTTATGGTAATTTCTCAACCTTTTTAATATATTAATATGATTAATATATTATTTATTGTGTTTATTATATGATTTAATTATTTCATAGCGTTAAATATGTATGAGATACGTATTTTATGCAATAATCACTATTATACATGCATACACCTGTTAGGGTCGGTGCTTACGTGTCATCTCTGAATGTATATATACTTGTGTATTTATACAAGTATACATTTTCATTAAATCGCTAATACCAATTTATATGGTACTATGCAATGTAACGTTACAGACATTGTAGATTTAAAAGAGTTTAGATCAGATCTAAAGGAGTTTACATAAGGGCTCATAATTAGCCACGCTGAGAGATATAAATGCTAAATATTAGAATAGTTAAGTGTTAGCTGGTTATAATACTTAGTAGATCCAAGAGTTGGAGCCTTATCTGTAATGGGACATAGATTTGAGAATATACCAGTAACTGCATAGTTGCAAGACTTGCAATTGGGTACCACGAAATGCTAGTTGCGTAAGTATGTTCTCGAATAATTATCCTTGATCTATTTCTGCCGATGCGGGTCTGTCGGTGGATACCGTTATATATAGATCCACATATGTCGTACCTATAGGGCATAGATGGTCGTTCCTAGCCGACCGTGAGCTTGAAGCTCGTATTGACATATGGATATCCAGTTAGGACTGGATATGAGACAGACTCACGAGGGCCTCTGATAGACACCCTATGTAAGCCGTCAACGGAGGGTCCTCTCGAGTTGAGTAGTATACGTGATCCTTTGACTTGAGTGCCATGGTAGGCTTGTAAGTGATTCACCATACTTTGGTTCCACGCATGTCATAGACCTTTCATGGTGTGATCGCTGGGTATGGTCTGATGCTTATGGAGTCCGGTGTGTACAAATATAGGATCCATCAGCTCGTATAGGGAGTTCGATATCCAGATGCTTCGAAATTGTATCTCGGAAAGTCTTGTGGCCATAAGCATTAATCCCGGAAAAGAGTTCCGCCAGGTTGCAACAATATAGTAAAAGAGTTTGCACATATTATTCTGTGAGATACAAGTCTGAAGATAAGATATAGATGAGCATAAGGGAATTTGACGGTGATAATCTATATCCTCGCATATTAGGATATCATGACGGAAGGACTATACATATGCGTTGTAACCTCAGCTTGTATGGTTCAACGCGCTGATTTGTATATCCGTGACGTGTGCGTAGAGCATTGCTCATTGACTCATGAAATAGTTCCATTTGACAAATCAGGCATAGGACCTAGGGAGTCCCGTGATATAGAATATACTCGTTGTGCATTGGGGCAGCGTGCTGGATTAAAGTGTTTAATCCAGCAATATTTAGCACTACCATAGGAATGCATGCGTGTTTGTATTTAAGTGTTAAATCCAATAATTGTTATTTACTAATTGTATAATGACACGTGGCGCATTGTGGACCATCGGTTGAGTTTACCCAAGTGCGGGTTTGGTAGAACCTACTAAAGGATAAACTTGGTAACTATTTATGAGGGGCAAAATAATCATTTTATACTTTAATTATTTAATGATTAAATAATCAAAATATCTCTCTTATTATATTATATAATATATTTTTATATTATATTATAATATTATATATATTAACATTTTATTATATGGCACCCATGATGTTTTTTATATTATTATTTTTATAATATAATATATTATTTTATTAATATTAATATAATATTATTATTAATATATATAGTTAGCACCCATTATATTTTTTATATTATTATTTTTATAATATAATATTTTATTTTATTAATATTATATTATTATTAATATATATAAATAAAGGGAGAGAGAGATTAAAATTGTGAAAGTGTGTGTTGTGTGTTTTTGCCGAGAAGAATGAGAAGCAAAATGAAATGGAGGAAAAGAGAGAAAGAAGAGGAATCGAGGAGAAAAAAAAAGTAAAAAAATAAAATTGTTTTATTTTTTTTTATGCTTTCAATTGAAATAATGGTGGATTATTTTAAATTCTCAATTTCTTATCATTTTGGAGAAAATGATAAAAACACACACTGATTATTTGGAGGTTTAAGAGTTAAATATAGTGCTGCATAGAAGGCTGCTGTTCTAGCTCACCAAGCCCACCGTGTTGGTGATTAGAACTGTCCGTGAGTTAGTCTCTATGCGGACTTCGAAAAATTACGTGTATAATGTTACGCGTTGAGGTGAGTTCTTTATACTGCTAATATATTAATGTGATTAATATATTTTATTTATTGTAATTTACACGCTTCTGCCATGTAGAATATGTATAAGATACGTATTTTAGGCAATAGATACAATAGTATATGTATACACCCACATGTACATTAGATTCCCGATAACAATACCCACGTATATTATATCTCCGAAAAAATTGACTAAGTGTTAATTTGAAAGTATACTTGGTTAAAAGACTTCAATAGAAGTAAAGTGTTACTTCAACAAAAATCCACCCAAATTGAAATCTATTATTCTAACTCTAATAATTCCATTGTATTTTTAGATTAGAATTGATTAGAGTAACATTTCAGGGTGAGCTTTCTTATCTTATTAGTGGAATGAGATGTATTTATGATTTTATTTTACTGTGTTAATTTTGCATGTTAGATCTGCAAACTAAAAATTAAATTATACACACCCACCTTATGCACAACACACTTGTATAAATCAATGCAGTAACCTAGGCTAATTGTTAATATACAATATTTGTCTTGAAATTGTATTAAAGTAAGTTTGGTATCATGCTAATAACATTATGAAAAGGCTCTTAAGTAATAACAAAAAAAAAATCATACATAAGAGATAAGTAACATTATATTTTTTTTATTTAACTTAATGTCATCCTGAAGGCTGAACAATAAAATATATAAATTAAATAAGCACGTCCTACGGTCTCTAAATTATATAATTTGTATTTGTTAACCCTTACCTTTTCTTTTCTTTTTCTTTTTTTGTTCTTCCCACTCCTGTAATGAAATCTTTAACAGTTCCAGCTTCACAAGCCACCTCTCCATTCTATCTTTTATTAACCTTATTTAAGCAATCTTCATGGAGATCCTATACATTTTCATAGTGGAATCTCGGTCTTCTGCTTCTTCTAATTTGCCATTGGTTTATTTCCGAAGCTTTCATTACAATTGAACTATGGTCAGAGCTTATAGTAATCAAATGAGACACTTGGAATTTTCCAAATTGTTCTTTCCATTTATCACTACTAAAAAATCTATCTGACCTCTCTTTTACTAACTTTGGACCTTATCTCTTATTTGACCATGTATAAGGGAATTCATCCCAACCCAAATCTGTGAGTTCACAAAAATCTGCAGCCTCTTTGAAGTCCTGAATTACCTTTATATCTCTTAGCTAATCTTTATTTTCCTCATCTATCCCAATGACTTCGTTGAATTCACCATAGTATAGCCATGGCATTATAGTAAGCTAGGACAACCTTCTTAAGAAATCTTATGTGTTTTTTTGGCTCATTTTTGGCATTCCAAAATGCCCATAAACCTCCATCTCTACCCTCATTCCCCACATTCTTTTCTAATAATAGCATCTATGTGGCTTTTCCTATATGATATCACATCTAGATTTACTTCATTCCTCCATAACATTGCAATTCCTCTTACCATCCCTTCTCTACTTACTGATAAATAATTTTCAAAATCTAACTTTTTCTCAACCCTCTTCATCTTATCTTTATGCAGCTTTATTTCACACAAAATAAGATATTTAGCCTAGTCTTTTAGAGATCTCTATTTAAATCTCCAAAATGTTTGAGTATTTTCCAATCCTCGAATATTCTAGCTGATGATTTTTATAGCTCTCGAGGGGGCTGATTGTCAGCTACTGCTAATTGCTTTTGAAACTCTCCATACCTCTTCCCTCTTCTTTTCTACTTGACCATTGTAAGCATTTAAACTTACCTTTTTTTTTCTTCTTTATTCTTTACAACAACTTTCTTTTTGCCTACTTCAGCATGCTGCTCTATTTGGGCCTCTAAGCCTGGTCCCCTAGCTAACCTTTTCCACCCCCTTCTCCCTAGTTTTCCCCTTTCTTTGCCAAGCCTTATTTCTTTCTCACACCATTCTCGGCCCTCATTTGCACTTATTAAACTCTGGCTCATTACATAACAACTACACCTTTGAATTGCTTTGGTGTCATTTTTCCCGCACACTTTGCTTTCCTTTTTCTTTTCAACCTCTTCTACTTATTTCCCATTTCTATTAGAGTTTGTACTTCTATCCTGCTAGCCCTCATTTTCCATCTCATCTTTGTCACTTGCATCAAGATCCATCATTATCCCGTCATTTCCATAATTAATGCATTCTCGGATACTGTTATGAATAATCCACTCTATTTTTCGTGATTTACATTCCCCACATTTTGCTGCCGTCGGTTTCTTGGGTCTAGTTGTCATGCTACCTTTACTCTATTTCCCATTTTAATTTTTTTTATAGCTCCTTGTTCTTCTATGATTCCTTCTTTATTTTTTCGTCCTCTTCCACATTGTTTTACTGCTTGTTGATGTTCCTCTTTCAATTTTTATTTTATTTTATTTTATTTCCTTTATTAGTTGTTTTGATTTTTCCTTTTTCACTTTTGGTGATTTTGCCCTCAAGATATTTCCTGTGTTTCCTGCCTTTTTCATGCCCCATAAGCATATTTCCCATCATTTACTTTTTTTCCCCTATTTGTGTTTCTCTTTACCCTTTGGCCTTGTTCTTCTTTATTAGCCTCTTTTTTCACTCTTTAAAAGAATTGTTAGGATATGTGCTTACATGTCATTTCTATTTATAAGAATACTTATTTGATAATATTTATACAATATATTTTTATTAAACCATTAATACTCTTTAATAAATGGTAATGATGCTTATCACATTACGAATACTATATAATTTGAAAAGGCTCAGATCTGGTCTAAATAAGTTTAAACTGATGTTAAGGGTTAGTAAACCTGAGGGTTATGAATGCTAACAGTTAACACTGTTAAGAGTTAGCAGGTTATAAGAGTCAATGAGATCTAAGGAGTTAGAACTTTGTCTATAATAGGACAAAGATCTGAGAGTACACTAGTAATGACGTAGTTACAATGAGTTACAATAAGTGTTAGGAAATGTCATCATGCAAGTATGTTCTCAAACACTGTGTTCCTGATCTATTTTTACTAATAAAGGTCTATTAGTGAATTCTTTTTATATAGATCAGTATATGTCTATATCTGTAGGATACAAATGGTTGTTCTTAGCTAACTATGAACTTAGAGCTCGTATAGGCATATGAGTATTCAGTTAGTACTGAATACTAGATAGACTCATGAAGACTCCGATATATATCCTATGAAACCGTCAATGGTAGGTCCTTTTGAGTTAAGTAGTATATATAATCCTTTGAACTGAGCACCACGGTAGACTTGTGGATGATCCACCATACTTTGGTTCCACGGATGTCAAAGACCTTTCATGGTCTGACCACTATGTGTCATTGGGCGTGGTCCGATGCTTACGGAGTTTGGTGTGCGTAGATTGGGGATCCGTCAACTTACATATGTGGGTTTTATATTTGATACTTTGAGATTGTATCTTAGAAAGTATTAAGGTTGAGCAATAAACTAGGAAAAAGAGTTTCCCACAGAGTTGAACAATATAACAAAAGTGTTTATTTATATTGTTCATTAAGATATGAATTTTCAGATAAGATTGAATGAGCAAATGGGGATTTAATGATGCTAATCTATATCCCTTCTCATATAAGGTGTAAGTGACTGAAAGATTATACGTATGCGTTCTAAACTCAGCTTGTATAGTCTAACATGCTGATTTGTAATATTCATGACGTCTGCGTAGGGCATCGATCGTGGACTGATTAAATAGTTCTATTTGACGAATCGGGCATGGACCTAAGGAGTCCCATAATATAAAGTGTACTCGTTGTGCATTGGAGCAGCATACAGAATTAAATAGTGTTAGGGTATATGCTTACATGCCATCCTTATTTGTATGAATACTTATTTGATAATATTTATACAATGTATTTTTGTTAAATTGCTAATACAATTTATTAAATGGTAATGATGCTTGTCACATTATATACACTGTATGATCTGAAAGAGTTTAAATCCAATCTAAAGGAGTTTAGACTGGTGCTAAGGGTTATAAATGCTAACAGTTAGCATCATTAAGAGTTAGCAGGTCATAAGAGTCACCGAGATCTAAGGAGTTAGAATTTTGTCTATAATGGGACAAAGACCCGAGGGTACACTAGTAATGACATAGTTGCAATAGGTAGGAAATGTCATTATGCAAGTGTGTGTTCTCAAACACTGTGTTCCTAATTTATTTTCACCAATGCAAGTCTATCAGTGAATTTCTTTTATAAAGATCAGTGTATGTCTATATCTGTAAGGTACAAATAATTATTTTTAGTTGACCATGAGCTTAGAGCTCATATGGCATATGAGTATTTAGTTAGGACTAAATACTGAACAAACTCATAAGTACCCTAATAGATATCCTATGAAACCATCAATGGTGGGTCCTCTCGAGTTGAGTATTATATGTGGTCTTTTAACCTGAGCACCGTGATGAACTTATGGGTAATCCACCATACTTTGGTTCCACGGATGTCAGAGATATTTCATGATCTAACCACTACGTGTTGTTAGGTGTGGTCCAATGCTCTTAGAGTCTAGTGTGTAGATAAAGGATCCATCAGCTCAAATAGATAGGTTTGTATATCTAATGCTTCAAGATTGTATCTTAAAAAGTCTTACGGCCATGAGTAATAAACCCAAGAAAAGAGTTTCTCATAGGGTTGGAGAATATAACAAAAGTATTTGTTTATATTGTTCATCGAGATACGAATCTAGAGACAAGATTGGATGAGCACATGAGGATTTGACGATGCAGATCTATATCCCTGGTTATTTAGGGTATAAGTGATGGAAGGTCAAATAGATGGGTTTGTATATCTAATGCTTCAAGATTGTATCTTAGAAAGTCTTACGGCCATGAGCAATAAACTCAAGAAATGAGTTTCTCATAGGGTTGGACAATATAACAAAAGTGTTTGTTTATATTGTTCATCGAGATACGAATCTAGAGACAAGATTGGATGAGCACATGAGGATTTGACGATGCTGATCTATATCCCTGGTTAGTTTGGTATAAGTGATGGAAAGATTATACGTATACGTTCTGACCTCAACTTATATGGTCTAACACATAGATTTGTAATATTCATGACGTGTGCGTGTGGCATCGATCATGAACTTATAGAATAGTTCTATTTGACGAATCGAGCGTAGGAATAGAGAGTTTTCGTAATATGAAGTGTTCTCGTTGTACACTAGGGTAGCATACCATATTGAATAGTTCAATCCAGTAAAATCCAATAAAATTGAAGAGCTAACGTCGCAGTATTGGGGTAACCCCCTTCAACGCTGCAACGCTAGAAGGCCAGGGTTGCGGTGCTGACACTGTTCTCTCATAATTTTTAAAAAAAAATTAAAATAAATAAGCATGTGAGGAGTTTATGAGATATAATGATAAGAGTTATTAGTCTATATTATAAACTTGGCTTATTTTTCTCTATGTTGGTAACCACAATAAAAGTCCTATTGGTAGAGATTAGTTGTGTTTACACAAAAATAAATGATTAATTGATATATCACCTTCCCATGTGATGAGAGCCAGTGAATAAAAAATCTCTATTAATCAAATTGAATTTTATTACATTATGAGATAGTGTTTTAAATGGTCCGTCTTGTTAATACGGTGTTAAACTAATTACATCAGTCTTTTTCTAAGATTGCTATAGTGTGAAAAACTTGGTCGGTGTGATTTAGTCTATATTGGTTAAATATGTGATAAGGCAAATATATGTGCAAATGTGTGTGTAGTATCGATGATATGTATTTGTTAATTGACAAATTAATATGTAATACACTTACCATAGATCGCTACAATATACAGATAAGATGTATTTAGGATCAAAGCAAAGAGTTGCATGAGATGTAATTGACAAGAGTTGTCTACCTTTTAAATTTACAAAGGCCTAAATCGCTACAGTATATAGCTTCAGAAAAAATGCCAATGGGGTATACTTCCCAGTGTATAGTTTAAAAGAGTTTAAGCTATCGTTATCTCATTCGAAAGATTAAAGAGATTACGTAAAGCAGTAGGAGGGCTTTTTAAATTAAAATTTGTATAATTATTATATCCATAATTTAAAACATTTTATTAGTGATTTAATAATTTTATGTCTACTGATATCTTCTATTTTGCTTTGTTTTGTGAAGTTATATGGCATCCACCAACCCTTTTGTGCGCATACTTGATGCACACCAACTTAAGGGTGCAAAAAGTTATTCAAATTGGCTTATGAATCTATAAATTATTCTATATTTAGAGAAGCTCAAATACATTATTGATCAGAAACTACCTACTGCTATTCTCGATACAGCACCTCAGAGGAAAAGGTGATGTATCAGAAATGGTTTGATAATGATTTAAAGGTTAAATCATACATCTTTACCTCGATGTCCACTAACCTTTAGTGGGATTATGTCTGCACAAATAGTGCTAGCAGCATTATGTTTCATTTAAAGGAGCTATTTGGTGACCGACCCTAGGTCGAGATTTATACAGTAGCCAAAGTGATTTTTCATGCTAGGCTCTCTGAAGGCAATCCAGTGAGTCTTTATGTGTTCAAGATGATTGGATTCATTGTGAGACTAGAGACAATGGATATTTCTTTGAACAATAACCTGTGGAATAGCTTAATTCTCCAGTCGCTGCCGAGGTTATATGCATAGTTTATTATGAACTTCAATATATAGGGATTGCTACCTACTTATACTGATCTTCACAATATGTTGAAGACGACATATAAGGACATAAGCAAGAGGGCTCGACTCTCTGGGTTTAGGATGCTTCATCTTTTGCTCCAAAGGCTTTTAGGAAGTCCAAGGGGAAGAAGAAAATAAAAAGGAAGCGATACCCCGAATGGGTCATGAGAGGCGACATGTATCCAAGCCTTAAGAGAAGAAGACAAGGCAAAAGTGTCAAAGATCTAATCTATGTGGTGTATGCATGTGCAATTATATCTATTGCCTAAAATACATATCACATACATATTATATACAACAGAAGCATTAAATTATACAATAAACACAATAATTAAATACATTAATCACATTAATATATAGTACGGTAGAGAACTCACCTCAAAGTGTAACATTATACACGTATTTCCTCGGAGTCTGCATTGAAACCAACTCGTGGGCAGTTCTAGTCACAACTCGGTGGGCTTGGTGAGCTAGAACAGTAGCCCTATATCCAGCACGGGATTAACTCTTAATTTCCAAAATGGTCGGATGTGTGTTTATATCATTTTCTTCAAAAGGATAAGAAATAGAGAATTTGAAGCAATTCACCATTGCTTCAATTGGAAACATAGAGAAAAAATGAAACAATTCCATTTTTTTCTAATTTTTTTTCATCTTTTTTTTTTTCTTTAAGCCATTTTCTTCTCTTCTTATTTTCTTCCTTCTTTCCAATCTCCATTTCTTTCTCTCATCAAAAACAAAACACATACACACACACAAAACTTGCACAAATATCTCTTATATATATTTATATAATAAAACAATAATATAATTATTATATAATATTAAATAATAATAAAATAATGCAAATAGTTGGCACCTAAAATAAAATATTATTATATATAATATAATAGTATATTATAATAAGATATTTTGATTATTTAATAATTAAATAATCAAAGTGTAAAATAACCATTTTGCCCCTCATGAATAGTTATCAAATCTACCTCTTAGTGGGTCCCATCAAATTTCACTCTTGGATAAACTCAATCGATGGTCCACAATACGCCACGTGTCCTTATACAATTAGCAAATAATAATTATTGACTAATTGCTATATTTAACACTTAAATACAGACACGCACGCATTCTCATGGTAGTGCTGAATATTGCTGGATTAAACACTTTAATCCGGCACACTGCCCCAGTGCACAACGAGTACACTCCATATCGCGGGACTCTCTATGTCTATGCTCGATTCGTCAAATGGAACTATTCTATGAGTCCGTGAGTAATGCCCCCCACACACACGTCACAGATATTACTAATCAGCGCGTTGAATCATGCAAGTTGAGGTTACAATGCATATGTATAGTCCTTCCATTATGATATCTTAGATATGCGGGGATATAGATCATGACCATCAAATCTCCTAGTACTCATCCATGTCTTATCTCCAGATTTGTATCTCACTGAACAATATGCGCAAACTCCTTTGCCATATTTTTCCACCCTGGCGAAACTTTTTCCAGGGATTAATGCTTGTGGCCACAAAACTTTCTGAAATACAATCTCGAAGCATCTGGAAATCAAACTCCCTATGCGAGCTGACGGATCCCATATTTGTACACACCAGACTCCATAAGCATCAAACCATACCCAGTAACACCCAGCCATTACACTATGAAAGGTCTGTGACATGCGTGGAACCAAAGTATGGTGGATCACTTATAAGCCCACCGTGGCACTCAGGTCAAAGGACCACGTATACTACTCAACTCGAGAGGACCCTCCGTTGACGACTTACATAGGTGTCTATCGGAGGCCCTCGTGAGTCTGTCTCATATCCAGTCCTAACTGGATACCCATATGTCAATACGAGCTCCAAGCTCATGGTCGGCTAAGAACGACCATTTATGCCTATAGGTACGACATATGTTGATATATATATATATATATATAAAGGTATCCACCGATAGACCCGTATCAGCAGAAATAGATTAGGGATAATTATTTGAGAACATACTTGCACAACTAATATTTCCTGGCACCCGATTGCAACTCTTGCAACTATGCAGTTACTAGTATATTCCCAGGTCTATGTCCCATTACAGACAACGCTCCAACTTTTGGATTTGCTGAGTATATAACTAGCTAACACTTAACTGTGCTAACATTTAACATTTATATCTCTCAGCTTAGCTTATTATAAGCCCTTATCTAAACTCTTTTAGATCTAATCTAAACTCATTCAGATCATACAATGTCTGTAACGTTATATTGCATAGTACCATATTAATGAGTATTAGCAATTTAATGGCAATGTACACTTGTATAAATACATAAGTATATGTACATTCAGGGATGGCACGTAAGCACCGACCCCAACAATCTCCCACTTGCTCTAATGCCATTCTTGATGGTATCTCATACACATCAAGTCCACGTGTTTCATAAACACTTTTAGAGTCATGGTCTTAGAAACTGGGTCCGCTAAATTATTTATAGAAATTTTTACAAATAATCACATCTCTTTAAGCTAAGATCCCTATAGTCATGTGAGACTCCTCTTAACAAGAATAGAGCACTCGTGTCTTCTTGGCACCTTGGTCTGTACAATGGCCTTGTTTTGTCCCAAACTTATGGGATAGGATCCATTTGTATTGGAACTCTTTCAAAACCAGTGATAAACCTATGAATCTTCACTGGTGCTTCTACTGCATCACTTATAAATTGGCAGTGAATCCCAGTTTAGTGCAATTTCAACTCGCTTAGTACTATTGAGAATGAGCACATTCTCAGATGTAGACTTTCTATCATCTAGGTCAAACTTGAAGTCCGACTTCGTGTATTTTCTTATTTGTAAGCCATTTTCTCCATATTTGAGGAACTTATCATTTGTACCCTCAAGGTACCTCAGGATATGTTTAACTACCATCAAATGGTTGTCACCTAAATCAGACTGAAACCTGCTCGTAACTCTTACAGTCAAACTGATCTCATGTCTCAAACATATCAAAGTATACATCAAGCTCTGAAGAGCTGATGTATCTGGTGTGTTAGACACTTTAACTTTCTCATCTTCCATCTGAAAAGACACTCTCCTTGAAAGATGAACACCAGGTCCAAAAGATATGTTAACTAACTCACAGTTAACATACTGTACCTTTTTACGACACTATTGATGTGAAATGATTTGGGAGAGTCCTATCAGCTTCCAAGCTCTATCTCTATAAAGCTTTATACACGGTATAAAGGAAGCCTCTCCTAAATCCTTCATGGAGAAATACTTACAAGTTACTTTTGACCGACAACATACTGACATCATTCCCAATGACCAATTTGTCATCAACAAAGAGCATCAAAAAGAGTATCATGCTCTCACTGACCTTTCATGCACATTAGACCAAAAGTCTGGCTGGACGTAAAACATTTAGGTTGTTCCATGAATATTTTTTTACTTGAATTATTCATTCCGGAATGTAGTCCTTACATTCATCTGCCAAACTTTAAAGTCATAATATATTGCAAGAGCCAATAAAATTCTAATAGACTTTAGCATCAATATTGGTCCAAAGGTTTCCTCTTAGTTGGTCCTAGATCACTGAGGATTACCATTCATGATCTAATATAGAGCCTAAAAGGTCTCTACCTTTCATCTGACTCCCACTACCTCTTTGTAAACCCTTTACAACCAATGAGAATAGTTCTCCGGGTAGCTTAACCAAGTCCGGGACTTGATTCTAATGCATATAGTCAATTTTTTTTCTACTTGGCTTCTTGCTGCTTCCCGAATCGATGTCTAACATCATCTTCTTATAGGTCAATGATGATTTTCTTTTACCAAGAAAATTCCAAGTTCACCTTCAGGCATCAAATATATCTAATAAGTGACCTAGACATCCTTTTCGACCCACTGGGAGGTGTGCTAAAAGGTCTCTACTTAATTGAGCTTGAGTTCCCATCCTTGGTTCATTGATTACTAGATTGACTTCACAAAGTTCAATCTTTCTATGATTCCCACAATTCATGAAAAACTCTTTCTCAAGGATAGCGGTATACCAAGAAACGAACACACTTTGCTTATCTAAATCATAGAACTAGTATTCTATTGGGTTAACAGGATTTACAATAAACTTATACTTGTACCTCTTGGGTGTTGTCTATCTTGCTAAGTAACTCTTACAAAACAAGATACCCCGCTGCGTAACTCTTACGTAAGCAGGACAGTCCTAAAGTCTTAACATATTTAATATACGGCTTCCTTCTTTTCTGTATTGTATACGAAATTGAATGAACAGCTTCTGATGGAACTCTACTTAATAAGCAGCTGTATTTGGAGCAGATACTCACAGATGTAGATCGGTAACACTCATTATCAATCGGACCATATTTAATAAAGTCCAATTCCTCATCTCATAAACATCATTATATTGTAGATTACCCGAAGGACTATAATGAGTGAGAATCTCATTCTTCCTTAAATAAACGGGGAAATTTACTATTGATGTATTCACTTCCTCGATCTAATCGAAAGGATGTGACGTACATCCTGGTATGTTTGATCATCTCCGTGAATACATTATTCATAAACTGGTTAAGTCTTTATGGTCAGATTGGGAATCCAACTATCCTTAACCAGACGGATAAGCGTCTTACGCCTATATGACATAAACTCATATACCACAGCTTCGTATCATTTAAGGATTCCGATCTACAGACATTTCTAATTGTATATAATGTCTATTTATTAACTGACATTCAGCTAATAAAACATTATACTTATTATGCAATATAATTATTGTATTGCATACAAGAAGTAAGTCAAGTTACCTAACAACTTGGACTTGCAAGAAATTACTATTTCTTACACTCAACTTTACTTCTACAAGCTGTTACATTGAAGTCTCTCTCAATCTCTGCAATATATTGCAGACATGAGAGGGACATAGAGTATCTCATACTTAGCTTAAACAGGCGTCATATGTCCTAGAAATGTCTATGTTTGTCAAACACAAACCTGTGAGAGTTTTCCTGACAATGATAAGGTTTTTAGGGTAGAGGGATTTCCAATACCCAACCTTACTGTATTGTAAACACTTTCTATCTATATGCTCTCTTGTTGATGTTTGGATAAATGTTGCATCTGAGAATTGATGCTGGGTATTTACCTCATCTTCTTCTCCTCACACATCTGGTTTCACCAGATATACTTAAAGTAGAAGATGACACACCTTGAATAAAGAGAGTTACACCTCCTATATTCATCATTTAGAGAAGTGTTATCAGAAATACCTTATAGCAAACTCTGATCAACAATAAATAATTTTTGTTTTTGAATCTAGAGCATTTCTGAGATTCATCCACTGGTCAGAGTAATTCCTAGTACCCTAGAGTTGGACTACATTAACTATACATACCAACTGGTTTGTAGTGGCTGTTAGACTTAACAGGCCAAAATAACGGAAGATGTAAGTAGAATGGTTATTAAATCGCTAATAGAACATTTTAAATCATGGGTATACTAATTATACATTTTTGATTTAAAACGCCCTCCCACTACTTTATATAATTCTAGTAATCTCTGGAACGAAAAGATGATAGTTTAAACTCTTTTAAACTATACAATGGGAAGTAGATCTCATTGAAATTTACTCGGGCCTCATGCTGTAGCAATATTGGCCTTTGTAAACACAACAGGTAGATGACACTTGTCAATTGCATCTCTTGTAACTCTTACCACTTGATCCTGAATACACCTTATCCTCACGCTGTAGCACTATTAGGTAAGTGTATTCCAGATTAACTTGTCAATGATTAAATATATGCTACTGATACTACCCTCACGTTGTAGCAATATTGGGCAATACTTTTGCATATATTTGTCTCATCTCATGTTTAACCGGTATAGTTCAAGCCCAATCGACCAAGTCCCTCACGCTGTAACAATATTGAAAAAAGGCCGACATGACTTATCTAACACCGTATTGACAAGACGGATCAAAATAAAATATTATCTCATAACGTAATATTCTTTAATTTGATTAAGAGGAATTTTTGTGTATCCTTGGTCTCCATTCTCCTAAGAAGGGTGATTCTCAATTAATTAAGTTTTCTATATAAGCACAACTAACCCTCACTAGTAGGGCTCCCATTGTGGTTACTAACACAAAAATTAATTCTGATTTTTAATGTAAACTGATAACTCTTATCACTGCATCTCATAAACCTCAGTTTATAATGTAGACTGATAACTTTTATTCATACATCTCATAAACTTACACATACAAAATTAATTTTTGAAACACTGTTAAAAAATATTGTAGTTGTGAACAGAAAAAATTACAGTTCATGTGCTACTGTTCAAGTGAACAGTACACCGCCGTGGCACCAAATGTCATCGTTGCAGCACTGAAAGGTCAAACACTCAGTGCCGTAACCCTAACTCACCTCGCTGCAGTGCTGGAAGGTTGAACCTCTAGCGCTGCGACACTCGTGCTTCACCGTTGGGGTGAGAATTACAGAATCTCAGCGCTACAGCGCGGGCTCACCAGCACCCCAGCGCTGGGAGAAAGAACTCCCAGCGCCACGGCAACAGACCATCAATGCTACAGCGATAGGAGGTTGAACCCCCAACGCTATGGCGCTAGCCCCTTGGCGCTGCAGCGCCCAGTGAATCCCTTTTTGGTATACCCATTTCAACACTTGAAATGCGACATTTACACTGGGCCTTTTGCATCCACTTACTCAAACAATACCCAAATATATCATAAATGACTCTGATACCATTGTTGTCGGGGATTTAATATATGTGCAATTGTGTCTATTACCTACAATACGTATCATATACATATTATACGCGACAGAAGCGTTAAATTAAATAATAAACACAATAAATAGATATATTAATCACGTTAATATATTAGTAGGGTAGAGAACTCACCTCAACGTATAATATTATACACGTATTTTCTCGGAGTCTACATAGAGACCAACTTGTGGGCAATTCTAGTCACCAACTCGGTGGGCTTGGTGAGCTAGAATAACAGCCATATATCCAGCATGAGATTAACTCTTAATCCCCAAAATGGTCGGATATGTGTTTATATCCTTTTCTTTAAAATGATAAGAAATGGAGAATTTGAAGCAATCCACCATTACTTCAATTAGAACCATAGAGAAAAAAATGAAACAATTCCATTTTTTCCTAAATTTTGTTTCTTTTCTTTCGGCCATTTTCTTCTCTTCTTCTTTTCTTCCTTCTTTCCCATCTCTATTTCTTTCTCTCGTCAAAAACAAAACACACACACAAAACTTGCACACATATCTCTTATATATATTTATATAATATAATAATAATATAATATATTATATAATATTAAATAATAATAAAATAATGCAAATGGTTGGCACTCAAAATAAAATATTATTATATATAATATAGTAATATATTATAATGAGATGTTTTGATTATTTAACAATTAAATAATCATAGTGTGAAATAACCATTTTGCCCATTATGAATAGTTACCAAGTCTATTCCTTAGTGGGTCCCATTAAATACCATACTTGGGTAAATTCAACCGATGGTCCACAATATGCCACGTGTCCTTATACAATTAGAATATAATAATTATTGACTAATTATTATATTTAACACTTAAATACAGACACGCACACATTCTCGTAGTAGTGCTGAATATTGATGGATTAAACATTTTAATCTGGTACGTTGCCCCAGTGCACAACGAGTACACTCCATATCGCGGGATTCCCTAGGTCCTACGCCCAATTTTTCAAATGGATCTATTTCATAAGTTCGCGAGAAATGCCCCACACACACGTCATGGATATACAATTAGCGCGTTGAACCATACAAGCTGAGGTTACAATGCATACGTATAGTCCTTCCGTTATGATATCTTGGATGTGCAGGGATATAGATTCTCATCGTCAAATTCCCTTATTCTAATCCATATCTTATCTCTAGACTTATATCTCACTCAACAATATGCGCAAACTCCTTTGCCATATTGTTCCACCCTGGCGGAACTCTTTCTCGGGATGATTGCTTGTGGCCACAAGACTTTCTGAGATACAGTCTCGAAGCATCTGGATATCAAACTCCCTATGCGAGATGACGGATCCTATATCTGTACGCACCGGACTCCATAAGTATCGAACCATACCCAACGACACCAGTGGTCACACCATGAAAGGTCTGTGACATGCGTGGACCAAAGTATGGTAGATCACTTACAAGCCCACCATGGCACTCAGGTCAAAGGACCACGTATACTACTTAACTCGAGAAGGCCCTTCATTGATGGCTTACATAGGGTATCTATCAGAGGCCCTCGTGAGTCTGTCCCATATCCAATCTTAACTAGATAGCCATATGTCAATACGAGCTCTAAGCTCACGGTCAGCTAAGAACGACCATCTATGCCCTATAGGTACGACATATGTTGATCTATATATAAAGTTATCCACTGATAGACCCGTATCGACAGAATTAGATCAGGGACAATTATGTGAGAACATACTTGTGCAACTAGCATTTCCTGGCACCCGATTGCAACTCTTGGAACTATGCAGTTACTAGTATATTCCAGGTCTATGTTCCATTATAGACATGGCTCGAACTCTTGGATCTGCTGATTATTATAACCAACTAACACTTAACTGTGCTAACATTTAATATTTATATCTCTCAGCGTAACTTACTATGAGCCCTTATCTAAACTCCTTTAGATTTGATCTAAACTCTTTCAGATCATACAATGTTTGTAACGTTATATTCTGATCTAAAGTCTTTCAGATCGTACAATGTCTGTAACGTTATATTGCATAGTATTATATTAATGGGTATTAACGATTTAATAGGAATATACACTTGTATAAATACATAAGTATATGTACGTTCAGGGATGGCACGTAAGCATCAACCTCAACAAAAAGAAAAGTGTTTCTTTTACGGTAAGGATTGGCATTGGAAATGAAATTGTTCTAAATACCCTTGCCTCTTTGAAGAACACTACCTCAGGTATTTGCTTTCCTATCATTGACATTTCTATTGCATCTGATACTAGTTTAGGTTAGGTATTAGATATCACATCTCTTTTTAACATCTACAATGTGTTGCAGGGTCTGAGGGAAGTTAGATCACTTTGGCCAAGAGAAGTATTGCTTCAAGTCAAAAATAGAGATTACCTGCACGTCGAGGCAATTGGACTTTTTGATTTACTTCTTCTATGTAATAGAACTATTGTATTAAATAATTGTTATTTTGTACCTAACATCATTAGGTAGATTATTTCCCTTCATATACTTGACAGTGAAGGGTACCATGTGTATATTTAGAACTGTTCTCTATATTTACGTGATGCAAATGATGTAATATTAGTTGAATGTCAGTTAATGAATCGTCATTATACATTGAATACAACTGAAAATGTAATGAATGTACTATAGCTAGTACTAGTAGTAGTTCATAAACTTAAATAAAATAGAATTGTGACATATGAAATTAGGACATATAGGTGTGAGACGTCTATCCCATCTAGTTAAGGATAGTCAGATACCTGATTTGGCCATGGAACCTTATCTAATTTTTTAATCTTGCATTCAAGGACAAATGACCTAATCTCCATTTTTGGGTGTTTGGCACCATACCTCTAATTTATTGGAACTGGTACATAATAATGTATGAAGTCCAATGAATCACCTTGTAACGGGTGGTTTTTGATACTTTGTACTCTTCATCGATGATTTATCTGTTGGCAGATCTTAATATACGTATGAGTGTATGTATGTGCTATTGTGTCTATTATCTAAATACATATCAAATACATATTTAAGTCTGACGGAAGCGTAAAACTTGCAATAAATATAATAAATAAAATATATTAATCACATTAATATATTTATAGGATAGAGAACTCACCTCAACGTGTAACGTTATACATGTATTTTCTCAGAGTCCGCATGGAGACCAACTCGCGGGTAATTCTAGTCACCAATACGGTGGGTTTAGTGAGCTAAAACAGCGACCTTTTATGCAGTACTGGGTTTAACTCTTAAACTCCAAAATGGTCAGTGTGTGTTTTTATCATTTTCTCTAAAAAGATAAGAAATAAAGAATTTAAAGCAATCTACCATCACTTCAATTGAAAGCATAGAAAAAAAATGAAATAATTTCAATTTGTTTTTTCTTCTTCTTCTTCCCCGACCATTTTCTTCTTCTTTCTCTTTTCTCCATTTGCTTTCTCTCGATATGCAAAACATACACTTTCACCAAATCTAACTTTCTTTCTCTCTTTCTCTTTATATATATATATATATATGTATGTATATATATATGTGTATATATATATGTATGTATATATATGTGTATATATATACATATATATATACATGTGTATATATACACATATATATATACATGTGTATATATACACATATATATATACATGTGTATATATACACATATATATATACATACATATATATATATACACATATATTCATATAATAATAAAATACTAACATATTATATATTATATAAAATTAATAATAATATAATAATATAAATGGGTGCCATATAGTTGGCACCCAAAATAAAATATTAATATATATATAATATCATATAATCAAATATTATATAATATAATAATATATTATATAATATAATAATATATTATATAATATAATAAGAGAGATATTTTGATTATTTAACAATTAAATAATCAAAGTGTGATATGACCATTTTGCCCCTCATAAATAGTTATCAAGTCTACCCTTAGTAGGTCCTACCAAATCCCACACTTGGGTAAACTCAACTAAGGGTCCATAATGCGCCACGTGTTATTATAAAATTAGTAAATAACTATTATTGACTAATTATTGTATTTAACACTTAAATACAGACACACATGCATTCCCGTGGTAGTGCTGAATATTGCTAGATTAAACACTTTAATCCGGCACGCTGCCCCAGTGCACAATGAGTACACTCTATATCGCGGGACTCTTTAGGTCCTACGCCCGATTTATCAAATGGATATATTTCATAAGTCTGCGAGTAATGCCCCACGCATACGTCACGGATATATAAATCAGCGTGTTGAACCATACAAGTTGAGGTTACAATGTATACGTATAGTCCTTTCGTTATGATATCCTGAATGTGCGGGGATATAGATTATCACCGTCAAATCCCCTTATGCTCATCCATATCTTATCTCTAGACTTGTATCTCACTCAAATATGCGCAAACTCCTTTGCCATATTGTTCCACCCTGGCAGAACTCTTTCCCAGGATGATTGCTTGTGGCCACAAGACTTTCTAAGATATAGTCTCGAAGCATCTAGATATCAAACTCCCCATGTGAGCTGACGGATCCCATATCTGTACACACCGGACTACATAAGCATCATACCATACCCAACGACACCCGGTGGTTACACAATGAAAGGTTTGTGACATGCGTGGAACTAAAGTATAGTGGATCACTTACAAGCCCACCGTGGCACTTAGGTCTAAGAACCACATATACTATTCAACTCGAGAGGACTCTCCGTTGACGGCTTATATTTTATGTCTATCGAAAGCTCTCGTGAGTCTATCCCATATTTAGTCCTAACTGGATACCCATATGTCAATACGAGCTCCAAGCTCACAGTTGGTTAGGAACGACCATCTATACCCTATAGGTACGATATATGCTGATCTATATATAAAGGTATCCATCGACACACCCGCATAGGTAGAAATAGTGTGTTGGGACGCCGGTGGCTCTGAGGTGTTATCTAGTCGGTGGACCAAGGTGTTGGTGGGTCCCATACACTATAACAAAAAGGCTAGTGGCTCTGAGGTTTCATTCGGCCGGTGGACCAAGGAGTTGATGGGTCCTACATACTCTTACAAAAAGGCCAACCTTTTTGTTAGAGTGTGTGAGACCCACCAATACTTTGGTCCACCAGCTAGATGACACCTTAGAGCCACTGGCATCCCAACACACAATTACTCAGCCTTTTTCTAAGAGTATGTGAGACCCACCAATACTTTGGTCCACCAGCTAGATGACACCTCAGAGCCACTGGCGTCCCAACACACAATTACTCAGGTTACCTGCGCCCCCAAGGAATCGAACTCCTGCCCTCATCTCTATGGAGTCCTTATAGGCCTTTAGAGGTTCGTCTTTGTACCCATTAGGTTGGCCATTCCGATGGGTACAAGGACGAATCTCTAAAAGCCTATAAGGCCTTCATGAAGATAGGGGCGGGGGTTTGATTCCTTGGGGGCGCAGGTAATCTGAGTAATTGTGTATTGGGACGCTAATGGCTTTGAGGTGTCATCCAGTTGGTGGACCAAGATGTTGGTAGGTCCCACACACTCTAACATTATCATGACATGGGTATGTATTTTTTATGAGACACAAGTAAAAAACTTTTAAAAAGTTTAAATAGTATCAACTTGAAGTAGAGAAACAAACCGCCATGTACATTAAGTGCCTTCGATCAAATCAAGGCAGTGAGTACATGAGTAGTGAATTCACAGATTATTTAAAGGAGAATGAGATTCTTGTTCAACATAGTCCTCCAAGCACTCTACAATATAACAGTGTCTTAGAAAGGAGAAATAGAACTTTATTAGATATGGTTTGATCGGTTATGAGTTTTACTAATCTCTCAGAATACCTATAGGGTTATGCTCTAGAAACTGCTGCTCACATATTGAACAGAGTTCCATGTAAAGTTATTTTAACCATTCTATCATAAGATGTGGAAAGGGAGAAAACCTAATCTTAAGTACTTTAAGATTTAGGGTTATCCTGCTTACGTAAGAGTTGCACAATAGGATAAACTTGCACCCATGTATAAGTATTGGTTCACTGCGTATCCTAAAAATTCCATGAGATACCAATTCTATAATTCAGAGGAGCAAATCGTGTTCGTTTTTTGTTAGACCACTTTTCTAGAGAAAGTGTTCCTCACAGATTGTGGTAATTGTAGAAAGGTTGAACTTAATGAAGCTAATCATAACTAAAATGAACTAGAGATAGAATATCAAGCTCAATCGAGCAAAATACATTTGACACACCTTTCACGTAGATCGAAAAAGATGTTCAAGCTACCTACCAGGTATGTTCAGATACTTGAAGATGCCCTGGGAGTTTTCTTACTTGAAGAAAATGATTCTTTGACCTATAGAGGTGATGTTAAACATTAACTTAAGAAAATAGCAAGATCTTATAAAATCTAAAATTGATTTAGTAGCTCACAATAAAGTCTGGGACTTGGTTGAGCTTCCCGAGGGAATAGTTTCTATCGGTTGTAAATGGATTTACAAAATTAAGCATGGGTAAGATAGGGAAGTGGAGACCTTTAAAGCTCGATTGGTTGCTAAATGTTATGCTCAATAGTCTGGGATCGATTATGAGGAAACCTTTACACTAGTAGCGATGTTAAAGTCAATTAGGATTTTACTAGCTATCACTATATATTATGACTTTGAAATATGTCATATGGATATAATGATGGTGTTCCTAAATAGATATCTTGAGGAAGAGATATACATAGAACAACTTAAAGGTTTTGAATCTAGCCAAATAGCTGGTCTAGTGTGCAGACTGAAGAAGTCTACTTATTGACTTAAGTAGGCCTTTTGAAGCTGAAATCTTCATTTTGATAAGGTTATCAGAGGGTTTGGTTTCATAAAAAATGAAGAGAAAGCTTGTGTGTATAAAAAGGTCAGTGTGGGCATAATAGTCTTCTTAGTTCTCTATGTTGATGATATACATATCATTGGAAATGATTTTGGTATGTTATAATTAGTGGAGAGTTATCTTAGTAAGAACTTCTCTATGAAGGATTTGGGAGAGACTTCCTATATACTGGGTATAAAAATTTATAGAGATAGAGTTAAGAAGCTGATAAAACTCTCTCAATCATCATACATTGATAGTGTCTTAGAAAGGTACAATTTTACTAACTGTAAGATAGTTAGTGTACTTTTCAAATATGGTGTTCATCTTTCAAGGAGAATATCTCCTCAGACAGATAATGAAGAGTTAGAATGTCTAACATATCATATACATCAATTGTTGAAAGCTTGATGTATGCTATGATGTGTACGAGACCTAACATTAGCATAGCTATATGTGTTACTAGTTAGTACCAATCTGATTTAGGTGATAGTCATTGGATGACAGTCAAACATGTCTTGAAATACCTTAAAGGTATAAAGGATAAGTTTTTCATTTATGGAGATAGTGACTTACAAGTTAGAGGATACACAGACTCAGACTTCAAGTTTGATCTGGATGATAGAAAGTTTACATCAAGGTATGTGTTTATTCTCAACGGTCATGCGGTGAGTTAGAAGAGCACCAAGCAGGGATCCACAACTAATTTTACAACAGAAGCAGAATACATTGCCGCCCTAGAGGCAGTGAAAGAAGTAATGTGGTTATGCAAATTTGTCGTTGAACTTAGAATAGTCCCAAGTTCAATGGATCTTATCCCCTTATTCTGTGACAATAATAGAGCCACAACACAAGCAAAAGAGCCATGAGCACACCAGAGATCGAAACACGTGGAGAGGAAATACCACATAATTAGAGAAATCTTGGCTATGAGAGATGTAATAATTTATAAAGTAGATTCTATAAATAATATAGCAGACCCACTGACTAAGGCCTTAACTCAAAAGCTATTTAAGAAACACATGGATCTTATAGGTATTAGATACTAGTATGAATGACACTAGAGCAAATGGAATTTGTTATGGTATGTGCTTACGTACCATCATTGTTTGTATGAATAACTATTTGATAATATTTATGCAATGTATTTTTATTAAATTGCTAATACTCTTTAATAAATAATAATGATGCCTGTCATATTATAGAAACTATATGATTTGAAAGGGTTCATTTCCAGTCTAAAAGAGTTTAGACCGATACTAAAGGTTAGCAAAGCTGAGAGTTATAAATGCTAATAGTTAGCACTTTGAAGAGTTAGCAGGTTATAAGAGTTAGCGAAATCTAAGGAGTTAGAACCTTGTCTATAAAAGGACAAAGATATGAGGGTAAACTAGTAATGATATAGTTGTAAAGAGTTACTACTAGAAAATGTCATCATGCAAGTGTGTTCTCAAACACTGTATTCTTGATCTATTTTCACCAATGAAAGTCTATCGGTGAATCCCTTTTATATAGATCAATGTATGTCTATATCTGTAGGGTATAGATAGTTGTTCTTAGCTGACCATGAGTTTAAAGCTCGTATGAGAAAACAAGTATTCAGTTAGGACTAAATACTAGACAGACTTATAAAGACCCCAATAAATATCCTATAAAACCGTTAATGGTAGGTACTATCGAGTTGAGTAGTATATGTAATCCTTTGACCTGAGCACCATGGTAGACTTGGGCGATCCACCATACTTTGATTTCACAGATGTTAGAGACCTTTTATGGTTTGATCGCTACATGTCGTTGGGTCCGATGCTCATGGAGTCCAACGTGCATAGATAGTGGATCCGTTAGCTCACATAGGTAGGTTGTATATTTAATGCTTCGAGATTATATCTCAGAAAGTCTTACGGCTGTGAGCAATAAAATCAGAAAAGAAGTTTTCCATAGGGTTGAACAATATAACAAAAGTGTTTGTTTATATTGTTCATCGAGCTACGAATTTGGAGATAAGATTGTATGAGCACATGAGAATTTGACAATGCTAAGCTTGTTTGATCTAATGCGCTGATTTGTAATATCCATGACATATGCGCGGGGCATCGATCATAGACTGATGGAATAGTTTCATTTGATGAATCAAACGTGCACCTAAGGAGTTCCACAATCGGAAGTATACTCATTGTGCATTGGAGCATCGTACTGGATTGAATAGTTTAATTAAGTAAAATCCAATAAAATTGAATATTTATTTTAGAAACCCTTAGGATGCGTGCGTGTCAATACTTAAGTATTAAATATAATTAATTGGATAATAATCGTTGTTGACCAATTAAGAGGTGACACGTGACGCATAATGAGTCTTCGATTAAGTTAACTCAAGTGTGGGTTTGGTAGGATCCATGTTAGGTTAAATGATGATTTAAGGGTAATCTTATTTAATAATTATTTAATTGTTAAATAATTAAAATATCTATTTCTTTAATTATTAAATGACTAGTTAATTAAATTATGGTTAATAATTAATTTAACTTTAGTTAAAAGTTAACCAAAGGATTAAATTAAATTAAGATATTTAGTTAACTAAATTAAAGTAATTCAGTTAACTATAATTGAGTTAAAGACTTAAATATCTAACTAATCTTAAAGGTTAAGTTTATCTAATTAAACTTAAGTTAAATGTTACCTTAGTTTGGTTAAATTAATCGTGGTTAATTGAAATAAATATTATAATAATCAAAAAGCAAAATATTACATATATATATATATATATATATGTATATGTGTGGCCGGCCATTTGCAATTTTTGATAGAGAGAAACATTTGCTTTATTTTGCTCTAAGTGTTAAAGCAAAAGAAGAAGCGACAAAGGGTATTTTTCATTTCAAATGGCTAAGTATATCATAAATAATTGTAGGAATATTTTGTTATTCAATTGTTAAGAGAGAACAAAATATGAATTAGTTTGAAGTAAACTAAAATTGTTCAAAGGGTTGAACATTAGATTAAAAGTTAATTTAGGATTTAAGTGTTAAACTCAATTGTTAGATTAAACTGTTGTCTAGTTGATCAATCTCACCCTGTTGATCACTAGAACTGCCTATGGGTTACATTTCGAGCGAATTCTTATTTAATTAATTCAAAAGTTTCAAAAGTGATTGATTCTCAATCTTAGTTTTAATATGATTAAAAATATGTTTAAATGTGTTTATTATTATTTTAACACTTTCGATGCGTATATTGGTGCGTACATATATATATATGATGTATATGTATATTTGTATGAACACAAAATCACATGTATACACCGTATTTTATTGGCCTTTCCAAGAATACCCTAAACATGCACACTGATAGAAAATTTGAGCAATCTCTCGTATTGTAAAGGCATAATTAATAATTATTTTAAAATATGCTTCTTATCAAATTGACCTTTAATAGTTCGTATAATGATAAGAATAATGTTAAACATCTTAAATTATATTTTAAAAATAATGTATTAAGTAAATATTAAGTGTAATAAAAATTTTAAAATTTATATTATTTTATTATTTAATATATTATTTAAAAAAAATATAATTTAAGATGCTTTACTATAATAGTAAAAGTGTTGTTTTTGTGGAGTTTTTTTAATAACAAGTCGCGTAAAAATAAGTTTCATTTTCAGGAGCGTTTCACTTATTAGTCATAATAATAAATTAATAATTGCTTCTGCTTTTCGAAATCTCCCTCGGAGTCATGGGGGTTGTTGGTCCTGTCGTTATTAAAATAAAAACTCTTACCATTTGCCAAGAAAAGTCAATACCGCCAAACCCATTGAGAATAAGACCTCCTTCTTTGTTATATTTTTATTAATATTATTTGCCCATTTTCCTTTAATTTGCATATGCATGATAGTAAATGAAAAAGGTGGCCATCATCTGACCTGATCAATTGTGGTTAATGAATATGACGGTGACCAATATCTACTCCTACAGCAATCGTCATGGCGACTTGGTCATTGAAGTACTTAACAATAACAAAAGCTATGTTTTTTTTTTTTTCTATATTGTTATTGTCTTTTGATGCTCAAGCTTACCATTTACTGTTGGCATCTTTTCTAAAACTCTCTCCATAATTCACTTTATCTCTTGTTCAGTATATTCTTATCATTCCCAATTCTTTTTTTTTTCTTCTATATACAGCTTGTTTCTGTTATTTCTAATTACTGTATATTTTCATCTTGGGAAGTGGAAGAATTGCTCTATTGTCTTTATTCATTTTGTCTGAAAGTGCTTGGAGGTATTTGTTTAGTTTCTTCAGTAATAAATTCAAAATATGTGTTTTGTCTTTGAATTTAATATGTCAATGTGTCTCTGTGTTACTTGTTTCCTGTTTTCAGGTCGAGAATTGGGATACTCAAACATAACTGGTTTTTGGGTGATAAAAGAAACATGTTTCATAAATCTAGCGATAGTGAATTATTCTGCTCTCTTAACATTTCTTCATCAAGACCTTGGACCTACGCAGCTGTTTTTCTCACGTGCTTATGTTGGTCTTCATTACTTGTTAATGGAGCAGATGATCTCATAACCGACCCCGTTGAAGGTGATTTTGCTTCCATTCAGTTTTAGTTTTTAATAATTTATAGAGGAGTAGGACTTACTGATTCTTTTTAGGACAAAAGGTAAAGGTTTTGCTTACATTTGAGTTAGATAGCATATATGCTTACATTTGGATTGTATGATTAAGCTGCCAGGAAGTTGATGTATTGAATGATTTTACTTGGAAATAGTTTTCCTTTGATTACATGTGGACACTCCGATACAAGAGTCATAACAACCCAAGCACTACTGAAACTTTATGATTTTTTTAATTTGTCATGCTGTTACCATTTGTATCAATCTGCAGTGAAGGCTTTGCGAAACATCAAGAAAAGTTTGGTTGATATCAATAAGAACTTAAGCAATTGGAATCGAGGTGACCCATGTACATCAAATTGGACTGGGGTTTTGTGCTTCAATACAACAATGGATGATGGCTATCTACATGTTAGAGAACTGTATGACTTCAGCCTTTCCTCCAATTTTTTCCGTTTTAACCTAGTAGCGAGATAACATCACTATTCTTGATGTAGTCCTTGTTCCTTCTGCACTTTTTAGGGTATGATGTAGTTCATACTTGGTGTCACGAAAAATAATTCTGGTTGGCTGCTTATTTAACATTAAGGCAGAAATGGTTTAGTTATTCTATTAGGATAGCAGATAAAAATCATCAGTTGCTTAATTTTCTCAGTTAATCTTCACCAATATATGTTGCTTAACGGTAGAAGTTACCAATATGATCTTTTTGTTATTTCTGAGCTTAATTCATTATTTTTTCAATGCTTTGTGAATCATCTGCTTCAAGTGGAGTTACCTACTTATTCCTATGGAGCATTTCAATTTTATGATAGTGCTTCATTATTGTTGTGTTCTATGCAGGCAACTTCTTAACATGAATCTGTCGGGAAGATTATCACCAGATCTTGGTTTCTTATCTTATTTGAAAATATTGTGAGGCTCAACACATAACAAAAGCTATGTTCATGCTAAAAAGAATCTCTATATATTTTGAATTCTTAAATTTCTCATTGGCTCAATATTGTCGAAGATCTGTTAGTTTCCATCCATTGGAGGTGTATTATTTAGTTTCCTTTCTGATATGGTTTTGTTCTATGTATGTCTCTAAAGGGATTTTATGTGGAATGACATAAGTGGAAGTATACCGGCAGAAATAGGAAACATCAAATCTCTGGAACTCTTGTAAGTTGGGCTGCTTTTTGCTGGCCAGGCTGATTGCACAATATATGTTTAATTTTGTTTTATTAAGTCTATGGTGAGACTGTTAATATATATGTATCTGTATTCTATTCTTTTCGTAACTTGCTCATATTTTGACATTGCAGACACTTTATTGCTTGGTCCTAAACTAACATATGATATTCTTTGCTTCCAGGCTCCTCAATGGAAACCAATTAACAGGTTTCTTGCCTGAAGAACTTGGTAATCTTCCAAACTTGGACAGAATCCAAATTGACCAGAATCAAATATCTGGACCAATTCCTAAATCGTTTGCAAACTTGAACAAAACAAAGCATTTGTGAGAATTTCTGATCCTATTTATCTGAAAATACTGCTAGTTTGTCTAACCTCTTTTACCAGTCTTTATTATTTTTTTCTTTCCCCCCCTTTTGAGCAGCCACATGAACAACAATTCACTTAGCGGGGAAATCCCACCTGAACTCTCCAGATTACCAAATCTTGTTCACTTGTAAGTTGATTGTTTCATCACTTTCTTGAAATTTTAAGATGGCATTTATTTGTATGTTAAACTAGATTGTCAAGAACCTTTTTAACTTTTCTTTCACAATTGTTCTATGCCATTCCATCTTAGCAAAGTGAATTTTTGCAGGCTTCTTGACAATAACAACTTAACAGGGTATCTTCCACTGCAGCTCTCTGAAATGCCAAGCTTGCTGATCCTGTATGGTTTCTTACTTGGAATTACTAACATTTTTTATGGTACCAAATTTAGAAATTATATTAATTTGGTTTTTCAAATTTATGGATTTTTATTGTCTATTTGTTTTTTCTTCTAGTATTACAATGATTAGGAACAAACTTTTCTTAGAATTTTCAGATTCCTTGATTTTTGCTTTTAATGCGCACCATATGAATTCTCTTGCTTGAATATCTTCACTTGTTGAATTTCCTGATTTTGGTTAATGTCATCACTGTTTTACCAATCATATTGCAGCCTGTTCCAATAATAATGGTACTTTTGCTTCAGTAGTTGTTTTTCCTGTACCCTAAAACAGATAACTGTTGTTAATTTATAGAGTTAGAAGTGCTGAATGGAAATAATGAACCTATCATTTTTCAAGGAACCAAAACAAGGAAAATAACCTAATTTTTCCTTTTTGAATATACCATATAATTTTCTGGAAGTCTGGGCAACTGGTCATGGGGTGTGCATAATTCTATTATTTACTTGGTCACATGAGGAATTGCATGGGACAAAATTAGCAAAAACCAAATAGATAAATATGTTGTTGTTGCAGAAACTTGCTGAGGTTCTTGATTGAGAAGGTAGTCACTTGACAAAAACATCTGATATTCTCAAAGGAAAGAAACAAAATGTTTTAGCTTAACCACCAATGAGATTATGGACAATAAGTCATGTTTGATATTGCTGTTAGTATTTGGTGTGAGTTCATGTCTCTGGAGTTTTTGATAGTTTATTTTTCTGTTTGTTCCCACACCCAACAGAAAAAGATAACTGAAAAAAATTATTTTGTTCATGTAGTCATTATAAATCTTACAAATGCAACAATTAGTAGTATAGGTATTTGCCTGCAAACTAATATTTGCCAAGGCTGGTACAGATTTTCTTTTTAGGGATCCAAAGGAGAATAAAGTATAAAAATTTAAATAGCACATAGCTGAGATAAAGAGTTTAGAAGAAAAGACTATTTCATGTATCTATAATATGTTATTACCAGAACATATAGATGTATGATTGTGAGTAATTATCTTCATTCCTTTGTCATACACACTATTATAATATTTCCTAGGTTTGTGATGGTTCCTTCCTCTACATAACATAATTGCATAAGCAATCTTTAGCTTGTGCTTGACCTATTTTATTGGTTGGGTTAGGGGAGTGGGGGTAGGTTTTCCAAGGTTTGTGATGGTTCCGTCCTCTACATAATGTAATTGCATAAGTAATCTTTAGCTTGTGCTTGACTTATTTTATTGGTTGGGGTAGGGGAGTGGGGGTAGGTTTAGATAGAAATCTAAGCTTCTAATTCCGATGCTCTCCAAGGTTCTTATTTTCTTTTCTTTTTATGTTTTGAATTTGGACAAAGTTTTGACAGGTTGCTTAAAAGTATATTTTCTTTCTTTTGCAGACAACTTGACAACAACAACTTTGAAGGGAACACCATTCCAGATTCTTACAGCAACATGTCTAAATTGTTGAAAATGTAAATGATAAATCTTTTCTGTTGTTTGTTAGCCAAGAACGTGAAGCATGTGAGCAACATGCAGACCTCTCTGTTTCAACTGTTTGTAAGATCCAAGTGTTGAGGTGTGAAGCTGAAAGCATGAAATCATGACCCCACATTTTTAGATGCCAAAGGAAAATTATAGTAGGTCGAAAATAAATATAATGAAAAATGGAGGCAATGTGTATTCTTTGAAGTTCCTGATGCTTCGTTCATTTAGTGGAGTAGAGTAAATTTAGGAATGTTCTTATAACATTCAGTCTCAGATATTCAGTTGCTTAATCCAGATAGTGGCATTCCTACATTATTTTGAAAGTCTGAAACATGGAATCCACTCTACAAGAATTGCATTCTCTATTGTTGGTTCATTGTCATCTGAGTATTTTCATTTACAGTAAGAATCAACCTGAACAGAGTTGTATTTCTTTCAAGATAATTAAAAAGTATGCTTTCGATTGTATTTCTGAAATTTTCTTTTCATAATTGGTTATTTTGGTTGGATTTATCAGGAGCCTCAGGAATTGCAATTTGAAAGGACCGATCCCTGAGCTGAGCCGGATACCTAATCTTGGTTATCTGTAAGTTCAAATAATGGGTGTTCTTTCCTACATAATTCTTCTTCACTGTGAAGCACGGGCTTTCAAATTTTATAATCTGCAGCTCTGTTGCTGATTTATTTTCTCTATATACTTGATGAATGTCAGAGACTTAAGTTCAAACCAGCTAAATGGATCTATACCTCAGAACCAGCTCTCTTTGAATATCACGACTATGTAAGATTCCCATCTTGCAAAATTGTTCTATATAAGTATATCCTTTTTAAGTTGTCAGAATGCTGTAGACTATAATAGTGATAATTTCGTGAATTTTGATTCTTATCATCTGAACAATATATGCAGCAATTTATCCAACAACAATCTCACGGGAACAGTTCCTAGCAACTTTTCGGGTCTTCCTCTTCTTCAAAAATTGTGAGAATTTTCCTGCAGGCACTTTATAATTCTCATTTAGTTGTATGGTTTCCGAAATATAATTCTAAATTAGCTCATTAAGAATCCTTGTTTTCTTCTGTACTATAAGTATCTGAAATTGCTTGCAACAATAAAAACAAAGTGAAACAATTAAACTTGTAACAAAATAAATAGCTCTTTCTGATTTTGGTCTTCGCATGGCAGGTCAATAGCAAATAATTCATTAAGTGGCTCCATTCCATCCACCATTTGGCAGGGCAGGATTTTAAATGCAACTGAGAGATTTTTCTTGTAAGGCCTAATGTTATGAGACTACCAGTTTCTCTAGCTAAAGATGTGTTTATGTTTGTCTATGCTTTGTGGATGTCTAATTGCTCGTGTTTTTGTGTATTTGTATTAGCAAGCATCTTGTACTTGTTAAGGAAAAAAATGTCGATTTCCTTTGCTCATCTCAACATGCTCTGAGCCCAGAGCATAAAATTTCTTTGCACTGAGTACTTCAGCATCCTGTACTTGTTTTTGCTAAATTCTGTTGTGTTGTGTTTTGCTATTGCAGGGATTTTCGGAACAATAATCTTTCAAATATTTCAGGCAATTTTGACCTACCTCCCAATGTCACTGTCTGGTTTGCCTTCACCTTTGCTTCTTATTTTATAATCAAACAGAGTGCAATATGGATCTCGTTTGATCCACAATTTCTTTATGTGCAGATAAATGCACTTCACATTTGTGTGTCTACTTAATGAAGATGAAACTAGATAAAAACAGTAGCCAATAATGATTATTGTCATAATAAGAAGAAATTTTATGTTCAGTTTTACAACTTGATCTAAAAGACTACAGCTTTTAATAATCTACAGGCTTGGAGGAAACCCTTTATGTTCAATTACCAACTTGGTCCAGTTTTGTGGATCTCAAAGTGATGATGAGAATGACAATCAGAGAGCAACAAATTCCACTCTTGATTGTCCCCCTCAATCATGCCCAACTGATTATGAATATTCACGAACATCCCCTGTTCGTTGTTTCTGTGCTGCTCCTCTGCTTGTTGGATATCGGCTGAAAAGTCCTGGATTCTCATATTTTCTTCAATATAAGGATATGTTTGAGGAGTATCTGACCTTTGGTCTCAACTTGCATCTTTATCAGCTCGAAATTGGTTCATTTCAATGGCAAAAAGGGCCTCGACTGGGAATGTACTTGAAGATTTTTCCTGTATATGTGAATAACAGCAACAATTCGAATATTTTCAATGCGAGTGAGGTTCGACGGATCAGAAGCATGTTCACTGGATGGAATATTCCTGATAGTGAAATATTTGGCCCTTATGAACTTATCAACTTTACTCTATTGGATCCTTACAAGGATGGTTTGTCTCAGAAACCTTATCTAATATGCTTGGATCTGAGACTTGTTGAATTATTAATTAATTTTACCCCATATATTTAACTGATGATAGTTAAACTATCATATATGGTTTACATGCTGGAAAATTTGGAAAACCTGTTCAATGCTTCATCCTTTCTTGGCTGAAGTGACATGATTATTTGGCCGTATGTTTCTGGAGGTATTAGTTTTTATATGGACTGGCCACTGTAACAAAATTAAATATTGCAAACATGACAAAACATGTCTACGGTTTTCACCATTCAGTAACATGGTTGCTTCTCACATTGAAGGCCTCTGGTACCAGCCACTTTCGTGCTCTTGTTTTGCAGTGCCATATTGCATACCTACTGGCACACTAATTTCTGTGCATAGTTTGAGATGATTTGTAATTTTTTGACATATCTTGTTGTGAGCTTTTGTATCTAGAAAGGTAGCTCCATATTCATATTATTGTTGATAACTACGTATAGATGAACTGTGGAGCGGGCATGTAATTTTCTTTTTTTCCTTTCATAAATTAATGCATGTGATAAAATTATTATTGCATGACAACTTTTGTGCTTATTGTTCTAATTTCTTTGACAGTGTTTCCTCCTCCTTCGAAGTCTCCAATAAGTAAGGGGGCACTGGCTGGCATAATTCTTGGCACCATTGCAGGTGCAGTCGCCTTATCTGCAATTGTTTCACTTCTTATTGTCAGGTCACATTTAAGGGATTACCGTACAGTTTCCAAAAGACGACATTGTAAGTATCTAACACGTCTCCTGATAGGATGCCCCGACTCTTTGATTGTTAGTTGTCAGTCCAAAGTCTGATGCAATTTTATATATTCATTGTTGATTTCAATGATTGGTCTGTAATTTTATTATTCTGCTGGAATTGCTTTTGGCAATCACTATGCGGCGGCCTTCCTAAAATTTTCATTTAATTTATTTTACAGAACTGAGGTCAGAACTAAATTTTATATGTGCTTCAAACTTGACATTTGACTTGTGCTGGCACTTGGATGCCCATGCCAGGAGATCATTTTGGAACTTCCCAAGTTTCACCTTTCATGGTCCAATTAGAATTTGACGTGGAAACTTATATAAATTTCTTAATATTAGTCATATATCTGCATGCAGCATCTCAGACCTCCATAAAAATTGATGGTGTGAGAAGTTTCACTTATGGAGAGATGGCCTTGGCTACAAACAATTTTAACAGCTCCACTCAAGTTGGCCAAGGTGGATATGGAAAGGTTTATAAAGGAATTCTTGCTGATGGCATGGTTGTTGCCATAAAACGTGCCCAGGAAGGATCACTGCAGGGTGAGAAGGAATTCTTGACGGAAATACAATTTTTGTCCAGGTTACATCACCGAAACTTGGTATCTCTGGTTGGATATTGTGACGAAGAAGGTGAACAGGTACTTCCTATCATCTTGCACAAACTTTTTATTTGTTTCATTTTTCTGTCATACTGATTTGTCTCACCTCCATGCTTGACAAATAATTTGCTAAGTAGATGAATGTAAGAAATAATCCATGTCCACTTGGGAACTTGATGCCACTACAAAAAATTTTAGAAATGCTTTCAGATTTAAAAACCACATAATGTTTGCTTGCACTGATGGAGCTTTCGAAGAAATTGAACTGAGTTTAGAAAGAAATATTTAGGAGGCATAAGTTTCCTTTATTACTGATGTAGAAGTTATTAGAGATGAAGAATTAGGTTGATTTCGTATGTGCAACAACAACCTTTAGTATCTATCTTTTCATGATGAACTTTGGTGACTATGATCCCCATTTTCCTTCTTTAGTAGCAGCATATACTCCTCCAAGTTACTTGGCATGATATGACAAAGAATAGTTCTTTGTGCTCCCTATTACTGAACTTGCACTTGAATATATCTCACAGAACTTCTTTTGTTTTGGTGTTATGCACACAGATGTTGGTGTATGAGTTTATGTCCAATGGCACTCTGAGAGATCACCTTTCTGGTATACTTCAATACGCTTCAATTTGAATTTACTTTTTATTACTTTTACTTTGAGATGTATTAATGGAAGTTATATTGTCATGTAAAAGTTGCAACTACATGTATGATTTTTCTTATCACTTTCTTGCTGCATTTTTGAAGCTGAAGGATATACAGTCATTTTTTTCTAAGTCAATATGCCAGTAAATTCTAATTAATGGTTGATCATATGGCATAACAGCTAAGTCTAAAGAACCTTTGGGATTTGCAATGAGATTGTCAATCGCACTGGGTTCAGCCAGGGGCATCCTCTATCTACATACAGAAGCCGATCCTCCAGTATTCCACCGAGATATTAAGGCCAGCAACATATTATTAGACCATAAGTTCACAGCCAAGGTTGCCGATTTTGGACTTTCACGACTTGCCCCAGTTCCAGATATTGAAGGGATTGTACCAGCTCATGTATCCACAGTTGTCAAGGGAACTCCGGTAAGATTCCTTTTTTTGGTTACCACACCCCATACCTAAACACGCATTAGATTATTCCCCTTCTAAGGTTGGTGTGAGGCGGATTCATTGCCTTAACCTCTTGCTTCCATTGCAAGAGACTAAATCAACTGGGCTATCCCTTTGAGGACAACTTATTGTTAATAATTCTATAAATTCATATAAATATAGCTTAATGAGGGAGTACAATTTGATTTTCTTAGGTGGCATTTGGTACCTTTATATTACAGTTTTAATATGCTGTCAAATATGTTTTTACATCTAAAACATTAACTTTTATTTTCTAAACAAGTTCAAAACAATGTTTGGAAAATAAACCGGACATGCCCTTAATATCATTGCTTTCATCAACAATGACAGAATTCATTGGTTGTACTAAACTCTTGAATGAAGTGGATTTTCTACTGAAATTCTTATAATTTTTCCAGAATGTTTTATAAAGTAATTAGGCATTTCTATTAGATTTTCTGGAATTTATCATCTAAAGGTTGAATGTCTCACAATAGGCCTTATTGTGCTATACTCCTGAATGAACTGAAATGAGTGGATATATGTGGTGATGACACACAGCACAAACATAGAGCTTTGACATTAATGGGAATCCATTAGTTGGATTTTGTAGGAAATGGTAGGTGATAATGGGATACACTTATCTTGATGGAATAGATAGCCAACATGATGACAGAGTTATAACGGATTAGAAATATGGTGAAATAAATAAATAGGAAAACATAATGAATGATTGATCACGCATCGAATGAGCCTTTGAAGGAGTCAATAAATGAAATCGCAGATTATGTGAACACCAAAGAATTCTTTTAGCTAACTGATCGCTATCTGTTAAACTTGTGTCTGCTCTTCTAGGGTTACCTTGATCCGGAGTACTTCTTAACTCATAAATTGACCGATAAGAGTGATGTTTATAGCCTTGGCGTGGTATTTCTGGAACTCTTGACTGGTATGCAGCCAATCTCTCATGGCAAAAACATTGTTCGCGAGGTATTACCTTACTACTTTTAGTTGAAAGTCTACTAATGTATTGTTGTGTAATCAATGAAAATATTGTTCTTCTTCCACTTCCAAATCTCGTAGGAGCTTTAGAATCTCATAAGTTCATATGCATGTAAGTAGAAATCATCTACACTACACTACATGCAGCCCATTTAAGTTTTCTTTAGAGGAAACTCTTCACATATAATCTAACATGGAGGAGTTCAATTCCTATGGGTTGATCATTTTGTTTGTTATCAAAATAGTGGCTTAAACAATTCTCATTAAGAAAGTGTCTTATGATTGTTGTCCAAATCAGGTTAATGTTGCATATCATACTGGCATGATCTTCTCAGTCATTGATGGGAGAATGGGTTCTTATCCTTCTGAATGCGTGGAGAAGTTCGTTAAATTGGCCCTCAAATGTTGCAAAGATGAGACAGATGCAAGACCTTCAATGGCAGAGGTAGCAAGAGAACTTGAAAACATATGGTATATGATGCCCGAGTCAGATACTAAATCTGCAGAACTCGTAACTAGTGAACCCAAAAAAGAAGTAACACCACCATCTTCATCCTCTATGCTGAAGCATGAGCATCCGTATGTTTCCTCAGATGTCTCCGGTAGTAACCTTGTTAGTGGAGTCATCCCTACCATTGCACCAAGATAAAATCCCAACTGAAAATTTGGTTATGCCTGGTTTTAGGCATGCTTTTATCCCAGAAATTTATAGGACTTAAACTGACTTTTATGGTTTCAGATTTCTGTACAGCGCCCACTGCGCACACACCACACCACACACCTCCATCTTTATTTTATTTTATTTTGATTTGTTTTGTAAAATTAGGTAAGAATAGTTGGCGACCTTATGATGAATTGTTTATACTGATACAATTTATAAATGGGAATCATACTCATCATATTTACTGGAAGATCACACTGCAGTGTAATTGTTTCTAAAGTTGCATTAAGATTGGACACCGTTTAATTGAATCCGTGTAGTTTTGACTTTTGATTTGAGATAACAGGACTGAAATAGTCAAATAAGAATATGAGTTTGATTGGATTGGAGTCCATGATAAAGAGACTATCTCATGAATTTTACTCGCCACGCATTATTTGTTTTTTGAAAATCACTGCCACTGCCCCTGCATGCAGAAAATATTAGAATTGCTAGAAAAGCAAACAACCACCTCAAACACACACGAAGATAGGAATACGATTAAAATGAAATTAGCGTAAAATTTTCTCACGTAATCAGTTACGTTGGATTAAGGTGGACGTTCAAGTTTATGCGGCTACCCGTTAAATTATAGATCTTTAATGTAAGAAACAAAATTAGTTACACGCTCTTAATTTGGTAAGGACAAATAAGTCCTTACATTTTAATAAGAACCTAAAATTACCCATCAATTTTTGATAAAATAGTTATTACTAACATACAATTTATAATAGAATTATTGACTTCGGATTTTAGGAGTTCTAGCTCCATGAGCTAAATTTATTTATTCTTGGAACAATGAAAAAATCTCTCGAAAAGTTGGGATAAAATGATCTCTCATTGATACGTATTGAAATTTGAGAGCTTCAAATTTATTTAAGATCAATCAAAATGAGATAAACATATACAGAGGCAAAATTGTAGTGGTTTGATTCATTATGAATTTATATTCACTTTATTGAACTTGATGAGTTTACTCGAATTTACTATTAAATAATATTTTTACATCAAGAGCAAAGAATTGAAGTAACTACAAATATGACTTCTAATAATGGAGCCTTATGGGTCTTAATAGAGCTTTAAGGGTTTTAATAAAGTTTTAGGGGCTTTAATGGAACCTTGTTTGCGCAGAGGTGGTTTTTGTCATCTACTTAGAGAAAGTTAATCTAGAAAAAGGTCCTTATTTTTAGGGTAAAAAGTCGTTCTTTTTATTTTTTATATTTTAGTATTCTTTTATAGTCATAAGTTGTAAAGTTCTAGTATAATTGAATTTAGAATATATAGATTTCTTCTAGAACTAGGATTAGAGAGTTCTTTTAAAACTAAGTCATATCTTTATCACTCTGGGGTCCTCAGAAATAAGGACAACATGAGTTCTCAATCAATAGTGGGTAGCCACATTCTCATCTGTTTGTGAAGGTTTAAAAGGTTGGCTTTTTGAAGGACTTATGTAGTTGGCCTCTTAAAAGGCTTATGTGGTCGGCCTCTTAGTGGATTTATGTGGTCGACCTCTTAGAGAAATTATGTAGTTAGTCTCTATGAGGGCTTATTACGACCAAGGCTAAAATCTTTAGGTGCGCATATGATAAGTCTTCTTTGTAGGCTACAGTGAGCTTTCTAGGGGATAAGGCTTGGGCTAGAATCTTAGAGGGGAATAAGGGTCTCTCAATTTTCAGTGTTGATTTATCGACAATAGAAGTTAATAGTAGTTCTTCAGTTTGTAAACCTTACGGATTTCTTAGGTCTCATGCTAAGTCCTCTATAGGAACAAAGTGTCCATCAACTGCATGTTATTTATTAAAGTGTCCTAACTATTGTGAGGGGTGTCGGTTTATCCCGGTTCGTAACTTATTGGGTGTGTGCATGTAGTAAATGTGTCCATTTTAAAATTTATATATACGCATCATATACACTATATATACACTATTTATATATCTCATACATAAATATTTGCAACGGAAGTTAGAAATCTAATTTTTTAAAAATGAACACGATAAATTTTATTCATTATGCTAATGAACAAAAATATAAAACTTATTAATCAAATTACTACTAATAATTGAGAATCGAGAGATATCACTTGTCAAACCTTTGGAACAGATTTATTTTGAAGTACCACCTAAAGTAGACCCATTGACAGTTTTAGTACCCAATGTGGTGGGTTTGGGTCGTTAGAACAACAGCCTTAATTTTTTAGCATCCAGTTTAACTCTTAAACCGTGGGATTAGCTCTTAACTCCTATAGTCTAACACTTAAACTAATTGTTCTATTTGTTTTACCCTTGATCAACTTTTTTATCAATAAAATAAAAGCTTGAATGCTTTGATGGACTAATCCTAATGGAGAAGAAGATAAATAATAAACTCAACATTTGAATTCAAAATTAAGAAAACAAATTTTATTTCTCTTCTTTCTCACTCTAGGCCAGCCACTCCATAAGCATTCTAAGACTTCTCTCATTTTATTTTGTTTCAATTACATGGCTATTTATAGATTTAGGATAGCTTAACAATTAAGCAACCTTTGGATAATTTCATTCAAGCCCTTATGAAAGTCCTTATTTCATTGCTTAACCATTAAGCAATAGAAAAATATCATTCATAACACTTAACTTAGCAATTAAGTTTCCTCATAACTCAATCTTAGTTAACCTTTAACTTTAGTTAAGTTAGCTTTTACTTAACCATTAAGTTTTTTTTAATTAATTCAATGATAGTTAACTATTAACTTAGGTTAGGTTTTAAGTTAACTTAATACTTAAGCTAACTCATTTAATATTTGTTTCATTAAATTAACTTTAACTTATGGTTAACTCTTAACCACGGTTAAGTTAATTTCTACTTAACTCTTAAGTAAAATAAATATTTTGATTATTTAATAATTAAATAATCAACTAAAAGAAACTACCCTTATGGTTTTATACAATTCCCCTTTAGCAACATTTGCTTTAATTATAATTAATTGCATAATAAAATCTCATTTTATTTAGCAATTAAGTCTTCAATTAAATATCTGCTTTATTTATTTAATCATGAGTTAACAATTAACTCTAATCAAATTAACTAAACACTTAACTCTTAAGTGATAACAAATATTTAGATTATTTAGCACTTAAATAATCAATTTAGAAAAATAACCCTTAAGCCTTTAATTAATCTAATGTGAGTCCCACCATACCCATTGTTTGAGTCAATTTAATCGAAGGCACACTATGTGCTACGTCACTATTTAATTAGTCAATAATAATTATTAATTAATTACTGTACTTAATACTTAAGTACTAACACATCCGCATCCCAAGGATACTTGAAACAATTATTCAGTTCTATTGAAAATTACTAGATTGAACAATTTAATCCAGTACACTGCCCTAGTGCATAACGAGTATACTTCATATTACAGAACTCCTTAGGTCCACGCCCAATGAGTCAAATGGAATTATTCCATGAGTCTGTGATCGATGCCCCACGCACATATCACAGATGTTACTAATCAACGCGTTAGACTATACAAGCTAAGGTCACAACGCATATGTATAATCCTTCCGTCATCTATATCTTAGATGTGCGGGGATATAGATCAGTACCGTCAAATTCCCGTATACTCATCCACGAACTCAACTCCAAATTTGTATTTCTCAATAACAATATACACAAACACATTTACTATAATATTCAACCCGTTTGGAAAACACCTTTCTCGGGTTAGGACTCATGGCCATGAGTTTTCTGAAACATGATCTCAGAGCATCTGGATATACTACTCCTCTATGAGAGCTGATGGATCTTATATCTGTACACACTAGACTCCATAAGCATCGGACCATACCCAGCGACACACAACGGTCACACCCTAAAAGGTCTGTGACATGTGTGAAACCAAAGTATGATGGATCACTTACAAGTCCACTATGACACTCAGGTCAAAGGACCACGTATACTACTCAACTCGAGAGGACTCACTATTGACAACTTAATATGGTGTCTATTGGCGTCCTCGTGAGTCTGTTCAATATTTAGTCCTGATTGAATACCCGTATGCATATGCGAGCTTTCGGTAAGCCCATGGTCGGTTAAGAATAACCATCTATACCATATAGATATAGCATACACTGATCTATATAAAATGGATCCACCGACAGACCCGCATCGGTTAAGTAGATTAGGAACATAGTATTTTAGGACATACTTGCATAATGACATCTCTTAGTACCTATTGCAACTCCTCGCAACCATGTCATTACTAGTATACTCTCAGGTCTTTATCCCATTACAAACAAGGATCTAACCTTTTAGATCTGGTTGACTTTTATAATTTACTAACTCTTAGCAGTGCTAACTGTTAACATATCTATAACACTTAGCTATGCTAATTTTTAACACTGGTCTGAACTCCTTTAGACCAGATTTAAACTCCTTCAGATCATACAATGACTGTAATATAACAAATATTGCACCATGTATTTATATCGTATTAATGATTATACAAAATTTTTACTGTATAAATATTAAATAATTTAATATTCGTACAGTATTAGAATGACACGTAAACACCAACTCCAATAAACTCTCACTTGCTTTAGTACCATTCGTATCGATATCTCATATCTATACACTCCAAATGTTTCTCGAACATAGTAGAAGCTTAGGCCTGAATGTGTCCGCTACGTCATCATAGGAATGTATCCTCGATACTATTACATATCCAGTAGTAAAAAAATTTCCAATTATATGGTATTCAGTGTAATATCTAAATCCTATTAGTAGTATTGGCACCTAGATTTCGGTAAAGAGCAATAAAGACACGTAAGGTTACCCAATTTTAACCCTATTAGAAATACTTTTTTCTATGGTTCGCATGAGAGATATTAGACCTAATTTGATAATTTCACACTCGGTCGGAGTGTCGGACGACCCAAGAATATTTTTGGAATTTTTCTCTATTGGCTTGGAAAAGGAAATTTAATTTACTACATGAATTTCCATTTAAGGGTTGTGCATATAATAAGCTCTTGTTGAGAAACACAATCCATATGTTAGAGAATGGACCAATTAGAGGAAATTTCATAGATTGCCAAGTTGGGAATTCTAGTTAGTTCCTTTGACTATTCTAACTAAATAGTTACAAAGGAACCAATTACATACTTAGTTTCCAACCAATGACAAATTAAAAATTTAGAATAAGTTGAGGGGCAAATTGGACAATTGAGGGAGCACTATATATAAATTAGAAGTGTGTAGAAATTTCATGAGATTAAAAGCATAACAAGTTAAAGCATTAGAGGTGAAATTCGTCCAAGAGAAAGGAGGGGCTGCTACAGTGAAATTTCAAGGCTTTTTCATGATTTTTCATGCTCGATCAAGCTAAAATAAGGTCAAGTATAAGTTCCTAAAATCAATTGAAGCCTCAATTAGTGAAAATTCAAGGAAAAGAGGTAAGAAAAGCATTGTTCTGTGAGGATGATATGTGAACTTTCAAGATTGCTTCAATTGATGTTTTTGTGTGTATTCTTGGTTTTGATTGAGTTGAATTCTAGTAAAGAGTTTGAAGGAGTTATCAAATTGAAGAAATTGGCAAGGTAAGAATTAGGGTTTTGGGTGACTTTGATGTAGAGACTTAAATTGGTTATAATTAGGGCATTAGAATGAAATTGGCTTGATTTTAATGCTATTGGAATAAGAAATTGAGAAAAGAAATGTGTTGGGTGGTGGATGTAAATTCTGCCACTTTAGGGAAGCTAGGGTTGAGTTGTGTTTTGGTTGAATTATTGTGTATAAATGGTGCCTTATGTAAATTAAATGTATATAGATGATGAAAAATCAAAAATGAAGAAAATGGGACATAATTGTCCATTTTGGTAAGGTGAAAGCCAATTATGTCCAACCGAAGTTATAGGGTGTTAAGCAATTTTCTGGGCGTAGGATGGTGAATTAGATAAGATTGAATGGATTCGTAAATGAAAATCAAAAAGTAGTATTCATCTAGGCTTTGTATGCCGATTAGGGCGTTTAGTAGTTAAATGAGATTTTAGCATTTGAATTAGTTCTAATTGTCATTTATGATGTACGTGAAGAAAATTGAGACTGGTAACGGGAGCAGAAATTCGAAGCAAAACTGAGCTCGGAGCGGTTGTGAGTGAAAATTTGTCATTATTTTTTATCTTTCATTTATTATATTTCCGCATATTAAAATTGTATGTTTTATGAGCTTTTAATGCATAAACATGATTTACGATCTTGACATATATCCATAGATATGCATTTACATGTTCTGATTAAGAAACAGTTTTAAAACTACTACATTAGTTTCAAAGGCCATTGGTACCCTCAGATTATAGTGGTGGTGATGGTTTAAGACCCGGTTGATATATCCCGTGCACATGGGCAGGATTTGGGGGGGTGTGTCACTAACTCTGGGATGTCGGGTTGTCGAGTCATATGAGTCGTTCTATGTGTACGAGATATTGCCTTGCTATATGTATGCAATATAGGATTCTGCTGCATAGCCAGTGAGATATCTTGAGATGTTACAGTAGGTGTTGCTAGTTGAGATGCCTCATGATCTACTCATGTTTACGGTACTAGTTGAGTCGCTGCGTGAGTATAGAGCTTTAGAGTTACCATTGGTACAGTTTAGAAAGAAAATAGTCGAGCGAGGGCTTTAATAGTTTTTGATCTACCGATCGCATATTATGCATTTATATGTACATGTTAGTTATTGTCTTACAGATTTTAGATAGTGATTTCTAAAGATGTAAATAAACCTCACTTGCAAGATTTCATCGGCTTATGATGTTAGAAACTATTTTACTATTTTATACAAGTTTTAGAAGCATGATTTATGTTTGTCCTTAGAATTTAATATCTATGCAGAATGTTATTTTATTTGAAATCTTAAATGTACTCACTGAGCTCCTTTAGCTCACTCGTTTTGTATTTTATGTTTTCTAAATCCCTTTTCCAGGTGCAGGTCTCGGTACGCAAGCTGCTGATTCTCCTACTGTCGATTAGTGGGTCAAATCTGAAGATTATTTTTGTAAATGTAAATGTGCTAAGCAACACTCTTTTTGCTTTCTGCATAGTAATATAGGCTTTTGTATTGTACATATATTTTGAACAAACAATAAAAGATTTTGATATTGTGATGATCGTTTCACGTTTTACTAGTATGCCAATTTTTTGATCAAAAATAGAATTATTGAGTTAAGATGGATTTGGTTTTGAAAAGGACCGAAGGTCCTATTTGGAGATATTGAGAAGCTGTATTGAAATATAAGTGTAATTCTTTGTAGGTTTTGTATTGAATTTTCAAAAAAATAAGGGAAACTCTGCTCGTTTGTTTTTGTAAAATTTAATAAGCTGTTTTCACGTATATTTCAGGATTTTTTCAATAATAGCAAGAATTAAAAAGGGGTTCGCCTCGCGGAATTTCTCCACTTACACAGTTAAATTCTGAGAAACTTCTGTCAGGGTGCTCGGCAGGGCTGCTAGGATCTATAGTAGAGGGTCTTGGGGTTGGTCCTATCATTCAGAGTCCACATAATAGGAATACTGGTGTGCCATATTACTTCTTGGCTCAAGCAATCACTCCGTTATTATTTACAATGTAGTCGGATTGGATCCACTGAGCTTAGAACTATTTTAAGCTCTGCATCTAACTTAAATATCCATAGTGCTTCCTTTGCAGGCTTCTCAAGTTGCAATTAATTCTTCCTCTAAGGCAGAATTAGTTATGGACATTTAAATAGCACGTTTTCAACTAGCTTCGATACCGATGAGGAAGAACATATAACCAGATGTAGCCTTTCTACGATCTGAGTCAGACGAGAAATCTGGATATGTGTATTCCTTTACTTGTAAGAAATTGTCTTTATATTTGAAACGTATTCTCTATATCCCTAAGGTATATTAGATGTGTTGCACAACCATCTGACGGTCAGGCTTGGATTCAACCGATACCAGCTCACAACTCTTAAAACCATCCAGATCTAGGTTTCGTACATAACATGGCATACTTCAAGCTACTTCTAGTTGATGCATATTATGAGTTGGACACTCTAACTCTTTTATCTTCTACCCGAGGCACTTCCTCTTAGAAAGATAAATATTATGTTTGAAATGTACATTAACTGTCTCACAGTTAATTAGTTGTACTTTTCCAGACCTTTGTCTATATACAACGATTGAGCAAGTCTCATAAGCCTCCTACTTTTATCTCTATAAAGTCTTATAACAGGTCTCTCCCAAATCTTTCATGGAAGAGTTCTTACTCAGATAACACTTATCTAATTTGACTTGTAATATACCAATGTCATTTTTGACATTGAGTGTGTCTTCCATGTAGAGAAGTTAGATAGATAATCATGCTTCCACTGCCCTTCCTGAACACACACGCTTTCTCTTTGTTATTGATGAAACCAGACTTTCTAATTTCGTCATTTAAACGAAGATACTAGCTTCAGAAAACTGCTTAAGTCCAGAAAAGGACTTTCTGTCTGCACACTAGATTAAAAGTAAGGCTGGATGCAAAAGCTTCAGATAGCTCTATGCATATCTCAAACTCAAGACATACATTCTGGAACACCATGTTTAAGTCCATCGCCTAAACCTCAAAATCTTAATATGCAGTAATAGCCAACAAAATCCAAATTAACTTTAGCATGGTCACTACTGAATAAGGTTTTCTCATTACCGATTCTCGATCTATAAGTATAACCTTTCCTCACCAGTTGGGCCTTAAAGGGCTCCACCTTCAAGTGCCTATGCTTCCGTTGCATAAAAGTTTTTACAACAATTAGGAACAATTCCTACAAGAAGTACAATCAAGTCTCAGACTTGACTGCCATGCTTAGAGTCAATTTCAGATTCTATGACTTCTTGCTATTTTTCCAAAACGATGTCAAACATCGCCCCCTCTATAAGTCAAATGACTTTTTTCTTTAATCAAGAAAATACTAAGGGTACCTTCAGGCATCAATTATACCTAAATTGTGACCTTGATATCCTATTTAACCTATAAAGAGAGTGCGTACAAGTTATGCCACTTATTTGAACTTAAGATTCCACCATTGGTTCATACAGTTTCTGATTAAAATCAACAAGTACAATCATTCTATAATCTCCACGATCTAAGAGAAACTATTTCTCATGGGAAGTGGTATTATGAGCAACAAACATGTTTTGTTACTCTAGATTATAGAACTTGTATCCAATGAATCAATACCCTTAGGCGCAAGTATATTCTGTTGTATAACTCTTATGTGAATAACTCAACCCCCAAGCCTTAACTACTTAAGACTCGACTCCCTTTAATCTATATTTTATACAAATTAAATGAACGGGTTTTGGTAGAACTGTGTTCAATAAGTGAGTAGCAGATTTTTATAACATAATCCTATAGATATTAGAAGATCAGTGAAGCTCAACATCAATCAGACCGTATCATATAAAGTTTGATTTCTCAATTCCTTAAACACTTTTATGTTGAGGAATATCTAGAAGACCATGCTGAGTGAGAATTATATTCTCTTTTAATTATTTTATGAATATACTGTTTATGTGTCACGCCGCAGACCCAAAAGATCTGATACATGACATAACTTACACTCATTCATATAATATTTAAACATTCATTTTCTCATTATTTCAGAATTATATCAATTGAATTATGACTGGGACAATTAGTAAACCGGAGATACGCAGAGTTTTCTCAGAGATTAACACTCTACTACGTCACCAGTAACAACTTTGTTACTGGAAGCCCAGAATATATTCATTGTAAATTCTTACTTAAAATCAATCCATAACCACACACAATAAAATAATACATAAGTATTTATTCAATAGGGACAGATCAAATATCTTATCCCACGTGTCCCCAAATAAAACACTCAGCAACCTAGCAACTTAGGGAACCTAAGGAACAGCAAAAGCCTTGCCAAATACGCTAAGCACACATGTACCTTATTTACCTGAAATCACCATAAACTATAATGAGTATAAAACTCAGTAAACATACTAGTTTTTCATATATCAAATACAAATACAATACTAATGTACACAATGCATATGTATGATATGCTGTGATCAATCAAAATTATAATCTTATCAAATCACATGTCATGTAAGCGCTTACACATTCTTTCAAAATATATTACAGGAATACCATCACTCAACTACTACTTAGTAGGACTTACAGATTACATATCACATAATGTGCCAAATGTCACTCGTAAGTGACATACTGTATGAGAGAAATAGTACAAGTGAGGTTTAAATTACACATATATAATGATCAAGCCCAAAGGTAAGAGTCAAACCCTCACCCTGATCATCGGTGAATCCTCTCACATGTACCAATACGCCACCACACGAATGTGATAACTCAATCTTTCTTAGGTACCAATATGATCCTCCCTATACATGGAACACATAATATATACCAATCCCGAAGGAAAGGCCACACATAAAGGCTCCACAAATCACATAAGATGCCTATTAAGTCAACAGTGAGTTCAAGCATCCTCAAAACACAAAATATTTCTCATGGACATATTACACTTCAAAGCTTTCTTTGTTAAACACATTTCATTTTGAAAACTCACTTTCAAAAATACATGTATGTCCATGCTCAATGTCAATGCTCATATTCATAAACATATGTCTTTCACATTTCATATCAAATACACTTTGGCATAACATAAAAATATTTCTAAGCACATTTACAAAATTATACATAGACAATTACTATACTTATTGTGATTACAGTAAAAAGTCTAATATACTTACCTCTTAGCACTTTCAGCTATAAGGCTTAAATCTTCTTAACCTATCAATAGAGATTAATCCTTTCATAAGCCTCACAATTCACACAAAATACTTTAAATAGCTTACAAAATTGTACACAATGCATTTATCACATCAAATTGGTCTAAATACTTAGTTTCTCAAAACCTGTCATTCTGACCACTTACACTTAACAAAATTTTCTAATACCTCAAATGATGTCCAATTACTCTAAAATAAGAATATATCATTCTTGACTCATATATCCTTCGTATATATGAATATTATATCAAAATTTCTACACAATCCATTCCATACACAACATCGAATCCAAACTACTAACATGACAGGATCAAGATATTTACTGAATAGTATTCAATCTCCCAATATTATAAAATCATATACTAACTTAAAAATTATAAAACTACCACATAATTACTCTTAACACATATCTCAATCCATGATAAATATTTCGCTTCCAAATCACTGCTAAAAGTATTTTAAAACTATTTTATTCCATAGCTTTAAAAATCTGTTAATCAAATACTGCAATGAACTAACACTTTTTAGAAAATCATAACAATTTAACCACATTGATCTAAATTCTCCATTTTGAGTATATCATATTAGACATATAAACGTATCATATTACATAAATTTGTAATTTTTGAAGATCATTAAGCAGATCAAAAATTGTTTGTCACTCTATCATACTGTTAACACAGGAAATGTCTAGAATTTTAGGGTCATTTTGGTAAATTCACTACAAATACAATTTCTAGAATTTTCAATCGATTCAAAGTCTCAAATGATCCTAAACATGTCTAATTTCATATAATCAAAATTCAACGCCAGAATCGAATCACAAAAATTTATAAAATTTATGGATCAAGAGACTATCAAATAGAAATTCTGCAATTCATCATGATTTATCAAGCTATCTACATAGATCATCATGAATTCTCACAATATCTTACGAAATAAACATCAAATCCTCAATTATACATATTTTCAGAAATAAAAAATTAAAGGAATTAACTTAATTAACATCAATAAATTGAGAAATAGCTGTGATATACCTTTTAAAATCCAAAATTCTAATTTCTTTTTCTTTTTCTTCTTCTTCTTCTCTTTCTCTTCCCTTTCTTTCTCTCTTTTCTCACTCTAAAAGGGATAGATCGACCCAAAAGAGTGAATTAGAGTTTCAAAATTGTATTTTTATACTAAGAGGCTAATTTTTGGTATTTACGAATTTGCCCCTAAAACTTTCAAAGTATTACAATTTGGTCCCTAAAATAAATCTAAAGTCTTGCAAATAAACCCAATGCTAATAGTATATCCTTAACCTATACAAACACTACTAATAACAATACATAAATCAAGTATCACCCACATACAAATAAAATACGTATATTTATATATATATAAATACTTATTCTTACCGGTTGTGGATACTGGTTACTACATTATGTATAAACTGCTTTGATTTAATCAAAGGTATACATAAAGGTTTATTTCTTTACTTCATAGTCAGAAGCTTTTGAATACTTCAAAATTTTTCAACCTATGTTTTCCAAAAAGACACATGTCTGTATAGTGACAAATCACTATCTAGACTATGAAGTATTGAAATTCACCTATAGCAGTATGATTTATTGGATTAAACACATTATATGTACCAGTTTTAATAAACCAGTGGCTCAGTGTACAACACCGACACTGGGATTTGGTTATCTTCCCTTAAATTTAAAATTCATAAACTGGCTAAGGTTATATAGTCAAATTAAGTATCTAACCATGCTTAACCAGACATGATAGTCGTCTCACAACTATATGACCTAATCTTACGTGCCACTTATTCATCATTATTCAAAGTTCCTGAACTGCTACGCATTCTGTTCACCTAGACATTTCTTATTGTATCTAAGATATATTAGCTATTCATTACCTGATACTCAATAAGCAAAAAATTATCTTTATCATATATACACAACGAACTATTCCCAATATTTTTATGATAACCTTCTCTATCAACTACAGGGAGTGATATGGGAATTATACAATATCACGCTACTGGCAGAATGAGAAAGTGACCAAAAGCTCTTAATAACTACCATGTGTAGGAAATCTTTATTTCCATGTGAAACCGTACTTCATATTTCGCAATTCTATAGCATTTCTTAAATCATGCAACAACTTGTAAATATAAGAAGGGCAGACGGTATCTCATACCTCTGCCCTTACAGCATCATATGCTATTGAAACGTCTATATTCTGTAAAACAGTTATCTAAGGGATATATCATTTCTCAGTTAAGGTATCTTGAACAGTAACACTTACTATCTAAACTTTATCACAGAGAAATACTTTTCATTGTAACTATTCTCTAACTGTGGATAAGATATATTAAATATATTCAAGCAATTATGAATCTAGAACTATTCTCAGACTCACAAGCAAGTCCTTAATATTTCTTGGTACCCTATAGTTAATGTGCATTGCCAAGTAAACTAACGGATTGCTTGTACTTATCTTATCTCTATAAGACAAACATCTTATCTCTATAAGATGATAATGGGAGATGTGTAGCAGAACATTTCTAATCCTTAATTATAACCATTTAGATTATGGGTATATGAAATATATATTTTTTAATCTAAAAAAGTCCTCCCATTGTTTTACATAATCCCGATAATCTCTCCAACGGGATAATGACAGTTTAAACTACTTCAAATTGTACAGCAGGAAGTGGACCTTATTGGTATTTTTCTCCAGCCACACACCGTAGTGATCTTGGCCTTTGTAAACTCAATAAGTAGACAACTCTTATCAATTGCATCTCATGCAACTCTTACTCCTGATCTTGAATTCTCCTTATCCGTACACTGTAATGATCTAGGGTAAGTATATTCTAGATTAACTTGTCAATGATTAAATATATGCTACTGATACTACCCGCACATTGAGCGATCTAGGGAAATACTTTCGCATATATTTGTCTCATCACAAATTTAATCGGCATAGTCCAAGTTCAACAGACCAAGTCCCTCACATTGTAGTGATCTTGGAAAAAGACCGATGTGACTTGTCTAACTTCGTATTGACAAGACGGATCATATATAACATTATCTTATAATAAAATATAATCCAATCTAATTAAGAGAGATTTTTGAAACTGGGTATTACTTCACAAGGTGGTGATTCTTAATCAGTCATTTATTTCTGTGCAACCACAATCATCCCCCACTAGTAAGGATCCCATTATGGTTACCAGTATAGAAAAATAATTCTAATTTATAATGCAGAGTGATAACTCTTATCGCTGCATCTTATAAACCCTGGTTTATAATGCAGTCCGATAACTCTTATCATTGCATCTTATAAACTCCACATGCATATTTAATTTTGAAACACTGTTTAAAAGTACTATAAAACACTATTCCAAATTTACTATACAAAGTATTGTTCGAGTGAATAGTATCAACACTGCGGCGCAGGACTACCAGCGCTGCAACGCTAGGGCAGTGCCCCAGCGCCATGGCGCTGGCCCTTTGGCGCTACAGCACTAGAGGAAGAACGTCCAGCACGGCAGCCCCATATCCTTGGCGCTGTAGCATTGGGGCACCCAGCGCCCTCAACGCCATAGCGCCATCATCCAGCAATGTGGCTCCCAGTAGTTCATCAATTTCGTTCACGTATTGCAACACTTGAAACACTCAAACTAAGCCCCAAAACACTTTCAAACACTAATTCACTCTCAAATTCACCCAATTGGCACCATAAATCGTTTTGATACCATTGTTGTGATGGGGGTCGGTTTATCCCGGTTTGCAACCTAAACCTATTGGATGTGTGCATGTGGTACACGTGTCCATTTAAAAATTTATATATGTACACATCATATACAATATATATATATACACCATTTATGTATCTCACACATAAATATTCGCAACGAAAGTTATAAATTTAATTTCCTAAAAATGAACACGATAAATTTTATTCATTACGCTAATGTACAAAATATAAAACATATTAATCAAATTAATACCTGTTAAGCCTTTGGAATGGATTTATTCTGGAGTATCACCTGAAGTAGATCCGTTGACAGTTCTAAGACCCAGCGTGGTGAGCTTAGGTTACTAGAACAACAACCTTAATTTTTCAGCATTCGATTTAACTCTTAAACTGTAGAATTAACTCTTAATCCCTATAGTCTAATACTTAAACTAATTTTTCTATTTGTTTTACTCTTGATCAACACTTTGATCAATAAAATAAAAACTTGAATGCTTTGATGGACTAAGCCTAATGGAGAAGAAGATGAACAGTGAACTCAACATTTTAATTCACAATTAAGAAAATAAATTTTATCTCTCTTCTTTCTCTCTCTCTAGGCTGGCCACTCTTTAAGCATTCTAGGACTTCTCTCATTTTATTTTGTTTCAATTGCATGGCTATTTATAAATTTAGGATAGCATAATAATTAAGCAACTTTTGGACAATTTCATTCAAGCCCTTATAAAAGTGTTTATTTCATTACTTAACCATTAAGCAATTGAGAAATATCATTCATAACCTTTAACTTAGCCATTACGTTTCCTCTTAACTCAACCTAAGTTCACCTTTAACTTTAGTTAAGTTAGTTTTACTTAACCATTAAGTTTTTTTCATTTAATTCAATCATAGTTAACTATTAACTTAGGTTAGGTTTTAAGTTAACTTAATACTTAAGCTAACTCATTTAATATTTGTTTCATTAAATTAACTTTAACTTAGGGTTAACTCTTAACCACGATTAAGTTAATTTCTACTTAACTCTTTAAGTAAAATAAATATTTTGATTATTTAACAATTAAATAATCAATTAATGAAACTACCCTTATGGTTTTACACAATTCCCCTTTAGCAACATTTGCTTTAATTATAATTAATTGCATAATAAAATCTCATTTTATTTAGCAATTAAGTCCTCAATTAAATATTTATTTTATTAATTTAATCATGAGTTAACAATTAACTCTAGTCAAATTAACTAATCACTTAAATCTTAAGTGATAACAAATATTTAAATTATTTAACACTTAAATAATCAGTTTAGGAAAATAATCCTTAAGCCTTTAATTAACTCTATGTGGGTCCCACCATATCCATTGTTTGAGTTAATTTAACCGAAAGCTCAGTTTGTGATACGTGTCACTATTTAATTAATAAATAATAATTATTAACTATTTACTGTACTTAACACTAAAGTACTGACAAGCACGCATCCCGAGAATACCTGAAACAATTTAATCAAGTACGCTGCCACAATGCACAGCGAGTACACTTTATATTGCAGGACTTTTTAGGTCCACGCCCAATTTGTAAAATGGAACTATTCCATGAGTCTGTGATCGATGTCCCACGCGCATGTCACAGATATTACTAATCAGCGCGTTAGACCATATAAGCTGCGGTCACAATGCATACGTATAATCCTTCTGTCATCTATATCTTGGATGTGCGTGGATATAGATCAATACTGTCAAATCCCCTATGCTCATCCATGAACTCATCTCCAGATTTGTATTTCTCAAGAACAATATGCGCAAACACCTTTACTATATTGTTCAACCCTTTTGAGAAACACCTTTCCTGGGTTAGAACCCGTGGCCACAAGATTTTCTGAAACATAATCTTGGAGCATCTAGATCTATTACTCCCCTATGAGAGTTGACGGATCCCATATCTGTACACACCAAACTTCATAAGCATCAGACCATACCTAGTGACATACAACGGTCACACCATGAAAGGTCTCTAACATGTGTGAAACCAAAGTATAGTGGATTACTTATAAGCCTATCGTGGCACTCAGGTCAAAAGATCACGTATACTACTCAACTCGAGAGGACTCATAATTAACGGCTTCATAGGGTGTCTATTGGTGTCCTCGTGAGTTTGTTCAGTCTTCAGTCCTGACTGAATACCCGTATGCATATACAAGCTTCTAGTAAGCCCATAGTCCACTAAAAACAACCATTTATATCACATAGATATAGCATACATTGATATATATATATATAAAATGGATCCACTGACAGACCCGCGTCAGTTAAGTAATCAGGAACATAGTATTTGAGAACATACTTGCATAATGACATCTCCTAGCACCTATTGTAACTCCTTGCAGCCATGTCATTATTGGTATACCCTCAGGTCTTCATCCTATTACAGACAAGGATCTAACCTTTTAGATTTGGCTGACTCTTACGATTTATTAACTCTTAGCAGTGCTAACTGTTAGCATATCTATAACACTCAGCTATACTAATTCTTAGCACTGGTCTAAAGGAGTTTAGACTAGATCTGAACTCCTTCAGATCATACAATGACTGTAATGTACAAGTATTATACTACATATTTATCTAGTATTAACAATTATACGAAATATTTACTGTATAAATATTAAATAATTTAATATTCGTACAGTGTTGGAATGGCACGTAAGCACCAACTCTAACACTAACATCATATGAGGTGATCATTCTATCATGATGGTGGTGATGACTGGTATTTAAAATTGGTACCAAAATTATATTTAATGCTTGATGACCCTTTTAGAAACATGCATTGATAGGCAGCTATACAAATAGCTATGTTTTGATTGCAATCTTCCCCTCATCACCCAAACATAATTTGATTTAGTGGTAGGTACTCTTCAAGTCTATTTTGGAGAACACCTTGGCACCACTCAATTTTTCAAGCAAATCACTAAGGCGAGCAATCAAAAAATGATACCTCACGATAATCTTATTGATGGCATGATTGTCCACACACATCCATAAACTTCTATCCTTCTTTGGGGTAAGTAGGGCAGGAATAACATAAGGGTTAATACTTTCCCTTATGTGTCTTTTTTAGCAACTTTTTCACATTTTCTTTCAAGATCTTGTACTCTTTTTAACTTATTCGATAAATATGGCAGATTTGACAAGTTGGCTTTAGGAATGAAGTCATTACTGTGTTGAATATCTCAAATAGGAGGCAAGCTGGTTGGTTTAGCCGTAAGGTCTTTAAACTTAACAATCAATCCTTGTAATTTAAGTAGGCAAAGGTTGTTCTGGTTGCTTTTCACCTTTCACCCCCAAAAAAATATAGGTGTTTGTGCTCTTCAATTCCTTTATAAACTCATTTTTCTCAAAAGCCATTGAAAATAAAGCTTTCTCCTCCACTTTAAGGGCTGTCTTCACTTGTTGATTAGGTACCACCACTACCAGCTTTCAACTCCAAGTAAAACAATAAGTATTATCCTTTTCATTATGTATAGCATCTACATCGTATTGCTAAGGCCTACCTAACAATACATGATAAGCATCTATTTCGACTACATCACATAAAACATTAGATTTGCAGCTCTTACTAAAATGGCATCAACATTGCCTTGTAATCAACACATGGCCATTTCTTAATCCACCTTATGCTGTATAGTGATGGATATGGGTTTGTTTGGAGTTTAGGATGATCAACCAAGCTTTGAGACACTAAGTTCTCATAGCTACAACTGTCAATAATAATCTTGCACATATTGTTGGCAACCAAGGACTTTCCTTAAAAAATCTTCTTTCGTTGAGTCTCTTTTAGTTGTGTAGGTATAAACATAAATCTTTTTACAACACACACAACTTTTTAACCCTCATTTTCAGTTATCTTAACGTTAAAACCAAAATCATCCTCTAAGGGTTCATCATCATCCACATCTCTTTCCTCCTCCCTTCGATGTATGACATTTAACAAATTTTTACCTAGGGCAATCATTAGACTTATGCCCTAAATCGTTGCCCCTTAAAACATCGAATTCCTTTTAAACCCTCTAGTTTTTCCTTCCTTTTTGCTTCTAGATTCTTCGAGCCAGCTTTCTTTCCTTTGAATTTTGAAGGTTTACCATCATGTTTGGTAGAAGAAAACTTAGAACTAGGCTCAACATATGAATAGGCTTGTCTTTTCAGAAACCTCATAGTTTTCATAATCTGTTTAACCCTTAATGCGAAGTCCTAAGTTTGATCAATTGACCATATTTGTTGTATGTCCAATCTATCTTGGATCCCATCATTTAACCTATTTACATACCTAATCACTTGTTGGTCCTCTATTTCTATCAAGTTGTCCCTAACTTGCAACCTCAGGAACTCTTTTGTATTAGTTAAATAGAATGGTTTCTTTAAATGCAATTTCGGAACTATTGAAAGAGATTTTGTTCATAATTCAAAGATAGAAAATGCCTATTTAAGAGTGCCTTCATTTGGTGCTAATGACAAATAAGTGGTTATCCTCTTGATCTCAGACCATTTTAATGGTGTTACCACCAAGTAACAGCAACCCTATGCAGTTTGCAAGTCATTAAACCTACTTTACTTTCTGGTTCACAATTTCAAAGAAACTCTCTACTTCGTACTCATAATCTAGTAATTATTCTATATTAACAACACCATTAAAGGTAGCTAAATAGTTTTTACCTTGTAAGTTTCATCATGCAAGTGTTGTTGTCTCTCTCTTAGTAGGAACTCACTATCAATTTCTATTTCCTCCTCTCCTAAATCATCTACTGAAGGGCAAACATGGTCTAGTTTTCTTTATGCACCTATGGCTACTCCTCTTGCTCCTGACCTAATCTCAACCTCATCTTTAAATCTCCTCTAAATTGACATTAATGAGTGTAAAATGTAGTTGCTCGTGCTACCTTCTTCTTGTCATTATTGATTCTTGTTGCAGTAGATCATTAGCTCTCAAAGTCATAACCAGTTTGGTCAATGCTTCCATACGTTCCTACATATCTCTTAAAAACTTTGTTATACGTTCATCCATTCTTTGCTCAAAAGCATTCAAATGATCTCCATTCAAGTCACTAGGGCCTGCCATCTCAAGACAAAGCTATAATACAATCTGACTTAGGATAAGCATTAATGGGCTCGTGGTGTCGTTCGTGAAGATGCAAATATATTGATATCGTTCAACATAACCTAAATTAGGATTGGTTAAAGGACTAATTCAAGACAAGGTTTTCTGAATAATATATATTATTATTTCCCCTCTCATCCCTCATGGTATTTATAGAGACCACTTAGATGCCTAACATTCATTACAACTTTTCAAAGTATAACAATTAATGTAAAGTATGACTTTCAAATTTCTAACTGCTACTAAGATGAAATGAATTCAATAGTAAATACAACTATTTTGATAAATATGGCTACAAGCTTCCAAAATAAACTTCTTATTTTCTTTTTGGGTTTCGCATCACATGAGCTAGTTCAAGTAAATTAGGCTGCTCTTAATTTCTTTTAACAATGCAATGGCCTGATTATGATGTCTCTCATCAGCTAAGAAGAAGAGGAATGCCCTTATATAAGACATGCCCTCAAATAATCGTAAGTGAAGCACTTGTTGTTTTTTTCTAGTGAGGAGTGGGGCTGAGAGCATTTTGGGTTGCTTAAGCACATGTCATATGCACGTGTTTTTTCTAGATTAGGTCCATGCCTGTTATTCTTTTATGTTCCATTAAAAAATTTCTCAGTTAGTAGAATTTAAAGAGTAGAGGCCTTGTTGATCACCTTGTTAAATTACTGGAGAAGAGAAAATGAGGTAAAAGAAGGGGTAATCCTCAATTATTTCTTGATGGTGCTCGATCTTAATATTAATTTATCCTTTATTTTGATTTTTTTCTCTAGTCTCTTATAACAATGGAATAAAGAGACAATAGCAGTGATCCTTGGGTTATGCTAACACTACTAGACCTTAACAGAAGTAGTTCGACCAGGGGCACTCGTCAGCGAGCTTGTCGTAGGAGCTTCTTGTCTGATATTAGGAAGAGGCTGGTCTAGGCTTTTGTTGATTCTATGAGTCTGATACCTATTCCATGCAACTAGGTAAGGAGAGTAGTTTGATTGAGGGATAATGATATCAAACTCTTCAAGTAACTCTCCTAGTTAGGCTACTCCTAGTCCGAGTGGGCTATAGGTGCAAATAAGGCATTCATCCTTTAAGTTGTCAACAATTCGACTAGAAACAAGACCATTATGGGCACATGATGCCTTTGATAAGAGAGGTTGAGTGTGTAGTTAAGGCTACTTATGCTAACACTACGTTGAAGTATGATGCCTCTAAGTCTTTATGCATAATATATGATATGTGCTCAAGGTAAAATCTATGAACTTTTATTTTTCAATAGTTCTTACTCAGATAACTCTTAATTGACTAACTTGCAACATATTAATATCAATTTCAACAATGAGTATATTATTCATAAAGAGAACAAGAAGGACATTTTATGCTCCCACTTCCTTTTCTGAACACATACTTCCTCTTTGTTCTTAATGAAATCAGACTATCTGATTACCTCATCAAAATAAAGACTTTAGCATTCTACAACATTCAACAAATTTTAATTAACTTTAGCATGTGTATTGGTAAATTTGTTTTCTCATAATTGATCCTAGACCGCTGAGTGTAACATTTTACTCTAATTAGGCTTTTGAAGGTTTTTACCTCTTTTGGGCCCACATTTCTGATGCACAAACTCATTTGCTATTATTATGAACAATTCTTAAGGGAAGTATAACTAAGTCCTAAGCTTGATTGTCATGCTTAGAGTTAATTTTGAATTTTATGGCATCTTTTTATTTTCCCTAAATGATGTCTAACATCGTCTTTCTATAAGTCATAGGATTATTTTCTTCAACTAAGAAAATACCAAGAGCACATTTAAGGTATCAAACATACCTAACATATAGCCTTGATATCCTTATTGACCTATGGGAAAATGTGTTCAAGATATTTCACTCAATTGACTTTCAGGTTCTATTATTAGTTCATTATCATCTTGATCGACTTTATAAAGTTCAATCCTTTTATAATCCCCACAATCCATGAGAAATTATTTCTATAGGAAAGTGGTATAATTAACAACAAACAAGTTTTGTTTATTTAGATTATAAAATTGCTATCATATAGAATATTTGGGATATCTAATGAACCTACATTTATATCACTTGGGTGCAAATTTATCTTGTTGTATAACTATTATACAAATAGGATAACTCAAATCTTAACATACTTAAGACTCGGTTTTCTTCTAGTCCATATCTCATATGTAGTAGAAGGAATAACTTACGATGGAACTTTCTTCAATAAGTGAATTGGCAATTTCTAGAGCATAACCTTCATTGATATTTCAGAAGATCGGTGGAGCTTAATATCAATCAAACCATATATAATAAAGTTTGATTTCTCTATTTCTAAACACATTTGTATTGAATACTATATGGAGAACTATATTGAGCTAGAATCTTATTCTACTTTAAATAATTTGTGAATTTACTGCTCATGTATAAACATCCTTGATCTGGTCGAAAGTGTTCAGTGTACATAGTAGTGTGTTTCTTTACTTCTAGTCTAAATTTTTGAACACTTTAAAAATTTTTATCCGTATTTTTTTAGAAACACATGTCTATATTGCGATAAATCATGATAAAGACAATAAAGTATTGAAACCCACAACTGGCTGTATGATTCATTAGATCATATACATCATTGTATACTAGTTCAAATGAATCAGTGGCCTTAGTGTCCAACATCTACATAAAGAATTTGGTCATCTTTCTTTGAATATAGAATTCATAAACTGGACAAGATTCTATGGTCAGATAAGATATTTGATCATCCTTAACCAGTTTGGATAGTTGTCTCACACCTATATGATCGAATCATTTATGCCATAATTGGTTATTATTCAAAGTTCTCGAAGTACTATTTGTTATGTTCACATATTCATTTTAAGACGTTTTCTATTGTATCTAGATATAATAACCATTCATTAATTAACTCTCAGTTAGCAAAATATTATTATTATTATATAAACATAAGGAACCATTCCTAATGTGTTTATGATAACCCTCTCTGTCTAACATAGTGAGTGATATGTTTTTCCTAATAAAGTTTGACACAAAATAGCAATGATACAATATTATGCTTCAACCAGAATAGAGAAGTGACTTAAAAGTGTTAACAACTTCTACGACTAGTTAATCTTCATTCCTTACGTGAAGCTGTACTTCTCTTTTCATAACTTTCTAGCATTACTTAAATCATGTAACACTTTGCAGATGTGATAGGGATAGGCGTATCTCATACCCCTACACCTCTTAGCATCATATGTATATAAAATGTCATTGATTTATAAAAAGATATCTAAGAAGTCTATCTTTTTTTTTAATTAAGGTTCCTATAACAGTAATGCTTACTATTTTAAACCTTACTATAATGAAAATACTTTCCATTGTAATTATTCTCTATCCGTGTTTTAGTTATATTAAATAAATTTTAGATGGAACATAATACTACTTGTGCATCATATGTGTATATGCTTCCATTGAAGATCATTCGACAGGTCAGGATATATGATTTGATTTTCAAATTATTCTTAATCCTATTCTAATAAGCTTCCATATCTTCTCAAGAGACATCATTAAAAATACCTCTTATATTATCTTTTGAGCAATGATATATCTTAATATTTTTATTAATTTAGAACAATTCTTAGATTTATAAGTAAGTCTAAATATTTATTGGTACTCTATAGTTTGTGTGCCTAAATCAAGTATATTAACGGGTTGCTCATAGTCATCTTATCTCTATAAGATACTAACTTCATCACTATAAATAAAATTGGATATGTTTAGCAGAACATTTTTAATCATTAATAAATAACGTTTTAGATCATAGGTATAACTTTTATACATTTTTTAATCTAAAGACTCCCATCCACTGCTTTATATAATCCCTTTAATCTCTCAAACAAAAAAAATGAATGTTTAAACATTTTATACTTTACAGTGAGAAGTGGACCTCATTGGCATTTTACTCTAACCTCATGTTGTAGCAATATTGACTTTTGTAAACCTAAAAGGTAGATAACTCTTGTCAATTGCATATCTTGCAACTCTTACCATTGATCCTAAATATACCTTATCCTCATGCTGTAACAATATTGGATAAGTGTATTTTAGATTAACTTGTTAATCATCAAATATATATTATTAGTATTACCCTCATGCTATAGCAATATTAGGTAATACATTCGTATATATTTGCCTCATCTTATGTTTAACCTACATAGCCCGATTCACCCCAATCAATCTATCACACTGTAGCAATATTAAAAAAGACCGAAGTGACCTGTCTAACACTGTATTGACAAGACGGATCATTGTATAATATTATCTCATAATATAATACTATCCAATCTAATTAAGAGAGATTTTTAATAATAATATTTTTTTATAATTATTATAAAAAATATAATTAATATAATAATTATAATAAATTTTTGCATCTCATATGGATCTAATTCATAATTAGAATATTTATTTACGCAAGCATAACTAACCCCCACCAACAGGGCTCCCATTGTGGTTAACAGCATAAAAAATATTTACAATTTATAATACAAATATATAAAATTGTAATTGCATTAAATAATAAAAAAATTTCACATGCAAAATATAATTTAGAGTGTATAGTTTGGAACGATCAACGCGAAAGGTTGAACAACCTTCCATTATATAATATCATGCTCGGGAAAATTATTTTTCTTTTTTTTTAAACCTTCAACCCAAAACGCCCCAACAATATGCATCTTAATGCTCATGCGTTAACAGACTTAATGCCCCAGCATTATGCATGTTAATGCTATGGTGTTTTTCATAAGAACACTCTAGCATTCATTACTTTAACGCTGCAACGTTCAACCTAAAGAATGCCCCAACGTTTAAAACGTGAATGCCCTAGTGTTATTACAAGCTGAACCCAAGATGAACGCCCACATGTTCTATATGAAACGCTTTAGCGTTTAATGTTGAACGCCCCAACGTTCTACACTTGAATGCCTCAGTGTTTTATCAAGCTGAATCTAAGATGAATGCCCTTGTATTTCGCATCGAACGCCCTAGTGTTTATGTGGGCCCCCACCCCTCTACTAGCAGGGTGGGGTCCACCCCTCTCAGTAGGCCCACTCAAAAGATATCGGAGTCCCCCCTCCTTTCTTTCGCCTTTCCAAGGCTCGAACCCAGGACCATATGGGGTTCTAAGACCACTTTAATAGGACTCGACCCGAGACCCTCTACAATAGATCCCAGCGGCCCTGCCGGGCACCCCGACGGAAGTTCCTCAAAACCTAACTGGGTAAGTTGAGAAATTCCACTAGGCGAATCCCTTTTTAGTTCTTGCTACTACTGAGAAAGTCTTGTAATATACATGAAAATGACATTTTAGTTTTTAAAAAAAACGGACAGAGTTTCCCCTGTTTTTCGAAAAATCCATATAAAACCTACAAAGAAGTTTCACTTCTATTTCAAACACTTCTCAATACTACCAATTCGGACTTCCGGTCCTATCCAAATCAAATCCAACACAACTCAATAGTTTCATTTAAATCACAAAATGAGCATACTCATAAAAAGGTTAAGAAACGATCATCATAATATCGAAATCTCTTCTGGTTGATTCAAAGTATACACACAAATATACATGCCTACAACTACTATGCAGAAAGCAAAGGGTGCTATTTTGCACATTTACATATAAAAATATGATCTTCGGATTTGGCCCACTACTCGGTAATAGGAGAATCAGCAGCTTGTGTACCGAGACTTGCACCTGGGAAGGGTGCTACAGACCTTTTTAGTTCTTACTACTACTTAGAAATTCTTGTAATATACATGAAAATGACATTTTAATTTTTTAAAAAAACGGACAGAGTTTTCCCTATTTTTCAAAAAATCCATATAAAACCTGCAAAGAAGTTTCACTTCTATTTCAAACACTTCTCAATACTACCAATTCGGACCTCCGGTCCTTTCCAAATCAAATCCAACACAACTCAATAGTTTTATTTAAATCACAAAATGAGCATACTCATAAAAAGGTTAAAAAATGAGCATCATAATATCGAAATCTCTTCTGATTGGTTCAAAGTATACACATAAATATACATGCCTACAACTACTATGCAGAAAGCAAAGGGTGCTATTTAGCACATTTACATATAAAAATATGATCTTCGAATTTGGCCCACTATTCGGCAATAGGAGAATCAGCAGCTTGCGTACCGAGACCTGCACCTGGGAAGGGTGCTACAGACCTTTTTAGTTCTTACTACTACTGAGAAAGTCTTGTAATATACATGAAAATGACATTTTAATTTAAAAAAAAAACGGACAGAGTTTCCCCTGTTTTTCAAAAAATCCATATAAAACCTGCAAAGAAGTTTTACTTCTATTTCTAACACTTCTCAATACTACCAATTCGGACCTCCGGTCCTTTCCAAATCAAATCCAACACAACTCAATAGTTTCATTTAAATCACAAAATGAGCATACTCATAAAAAGGTTAAAAAATAATCATCATAATATCGAAATCTCTTCTGGTTGGTTCAAAGCATACACATAAATATACATGCCTACAACTACTATGCAGAAAGCAAAGGGTGCTACTTAGCACATTTACATATACAAATATGATCTTCGGATTTGGCTCACTACTCGGCAATAGGAGAATCAGCAGCTTGCGTACCGAGACCTGCACCTGGGAAGGGGTTTAGAAAACATAAAACACAAAACAAGTGAGCTAAAGGAGCTCAGTCAGTGCAATTATGATTTCAAATAAAATAACATTATGCATAGATAGTAAATTCTAAGTACATGCATAAATCATGCTTCTAAAACTGATGTAAAGGTATAAAACGGTTTCTAACATCATGTGCTGATGAAATCTTACCGAGCGGGTTTTATCCACATCTTTGGAAAATAATATCCAAAATCTATGTAACACAATAACTACCATGTGCATATAAATGCATAAAATGCTATCGGTAGATCAAAAACTAGTAAAGTCCTCGCTCAGCCATTTTCTTTCTAAATTGTATCAATGTAACCCTAAAGCTCTATATTCATGCAGAGACTCAACTAGCACCGTACACGTGAGTAGGCCACGGGGCACCTCAACTAGCAGCACCTACAGTGAGCATACTCATAAAAAGGTTAAAAAATAATCATCATAATATCGAAATCTCTTCTGGTTGGTTCAAAGCATACACATAAATATACATGCCTACAACTACTATGCAGAAAGCAAAGGGTGCTACTTAGCACATTTACATATACAAATATGATCTTCGGATTTGGCTCACTACTCGGCAATAGGAGAATCAGCAGCTTGCGTACCGAGACCTGCACCTGGGAAGGGGTTTAGAAAACATAAAACACAAAACAAGTGAGCTAAAGGAGCTCAGTCAGTGCAATTATGATTTCAAATAAAATAACATTATGCATAGATAGTAAATTCTAAGTACATGCATAAATCATGCTTCTAAAACTGATGTAAAGGTATAAAACGGTTTCTAACATCATGTGCTGATGAAATCTTACCGAGCGGGTTTTATCCACATCTTTGGAAAATAATATCCAAAATCTATGTAACACAATAACTACCATGTGCATATAAATGCATAAAATGCTATCGGTAGATCAAAAACTAGTAAAGTCCTCGCTCAGCCATTTTCTTTCTAAATTGTATCAATGTAACCCTAAAGCTCTATATTCATGCAGAGACTCAACTAGCACCGTACACGTGAGTAGGCCACGGGGCACCTCAACTAGCAGCACCTACAGTGACATCTCAAGACATCTCACTGGCTATGAAGCAAAATCCTACATCGCATACATATAGCGAGACAATACCCCGTACACATAAAGCGACTCACATGACTCGACACCCCAACTTTTCGGAGTTAGTGACATGCCCCCTATGACCTGCCCATGTGTACGGGATATACCGGCCGGATCTAATACATTTACCATCACTATAATCTGAGGGTACCAATGGCCTTTAAAATGGATGCAAAAATTTTAAAACTGTTTCTCAACCCGAACATGTAAAAGCATGTCTATGGATATATATCAAGATCATAAATCATGTTTATGCATCGAAAGCTCATAAAACATACATATTCATTATGCAAAAACATAATAAACGAAAAGTAAAAAAAATGACAGATTTCCACTCACAACTGCTCCGCGCTCAATTTCATCCCCGATTTCTGCTCCCATTACCGCTCTCGGTTATCTTCACCTACGCATCATAAATGACATTTAGAACCAAATCGAATGCTAGAATCTCATTTAACTACTAAACGCCCTAATCGGCACACAAAGCCCGGATGGATACTACTTTTCAATTTTTATTTACGGAGCCATTTAATCTAATCTACCTCACCATCCGGCACCCTGAAAATTATTGAACGCCTTATATATTGGTTGGACATAATTGCCCTTCACCTTTCCAAAATGGACAATTATATCCCATTTTCTTCATTTTTGGTTTTTCCATCAACCATATACATTCAATTTACAATATGCACCATTTACACACAACAACTCAATCAAAACACCAATCAATCCCTAACTTCCCTAAAGTGGCAGAATTTCACCATAGGTTCCAACACATTCCTTTTCTCAATTTCTTGTTCCAATTACAACAAAATCAAGCCAATTTCATTCTAAAGCCCTAATTACAACCAATTGAAATCTCTACATCAAAATCACCAAAAATCCTAATTCTTACCTTGCCAATTTCTTCAAATTGATGACTCCTTCAAGCTCCACACTAGAATTCAACTCAATCTAAGACAAGAATACACATAAGAATATCAATTAAAGCATTCTTGAAAGCTCACTTATCAAACTCATAAAATAATGCTTTTCTTACCTCTTTTTCTTGAATTTTCACTAATGGAGACTTCAATTCAGCTTAGGGATTCATATGTAACCTTATTTTAGCTTGATTACACATGAAAAAAAAATTGAAATTTCACTGTAGCAGCACATTCAACCTTTGCACGAATTTCCTCTCTTTTTGCTCTAAGTGTTGGCTTTTGATCTCTTGAAAACTCTACACACTTCCAACATATATATAGTGCTCCCTTAATTGACCATTTTGCCCTTCAACTTACTCAAAACTTTTAATTTACCATTAGTTCAAATGGAAGGATTTAATTGGTTCCTTTGTAACTATCTAGTTAGAATAGTCAAAGGAACTAACTAAAATTTTCAACTTGGTAATCCATGAGATTGCTTCTAATTGGTCCATTCCTTAATATATGGATTGTATTTCTCAACAAAGGCTTGTTCCATACATAACCCTTAAATGGAAATTGATGTAGTAAATTACAATTTTCTTTTTCCAAGCCAATAGAGAAAAATTTTAAAAATATTATAGGGTCGTCCGACGATCCAACCGCGTGTGAAATTACCAAATTGGGTATAATATCTCTCACGTGCACCATAACAAAAATATGTCTAATAGGGTTAAAATCGGGTAACCCTACGGTGCCTTCATTACTCTATATCGAAATCTAGGTGCCAATACTACTAATAGGGATTGGATATTACAATTTTACCCCTCCTTAAAAAATTTCGTCCTCGAAATTTAAATCATACCTATCTCGAAGAGGTATGGATGTTGTACTCGCATCTGATCTTCACGTTCCCACATGGCTTCTTCTACTCTATAGTGCACTTATAATCTTTAATAAGCTCCAACCACCTTCTCTGCCTCATATTCAATTCTTTGTAGGTGAACAAGTACTGCAGGCTCTTATGATCAGTAAAGATCTTACAAGGAACCCCATACAAATAATGCCTTCAAATTCTTAGGGCAAAAACTACTGTAGCTAGTTCTAGATCATGTGTAGGATAATGCTATCATCAACTGAAGATCCGAGAGGAAAATTGAATCCCTGATATATTGGGCCATACGAGATAGTTGAAAGAGTTGGAGAGGTGGCGTATCGTCTACGGTTACCCGAAGATTTGGCTAGAATCCATGACGTGTTTCACGTTTCCATGCTACGTAAGTATTTAGCAGATCCTTCACACGTTCTAAGGGAACAGTCAGTAGAATTGGATAAGAAATTAACCTACGAAGAGTATTAGCTCAACTGGTACCAGAGGTGCTCCCAGTGGTCTTAGAACCCCATATGGTACTGGGTTCGAGCCTCAGAAAGGCGAAAGAAAGGAGAGGGGACTCCGATATTCCTTTGAGTAGGTGGCCTGCCCTGAAAGATGCGTGGCGTAATGGGGTGGGGCCCCACAGTTTATGTACAAAGATGAACGCCCTAGCCTTCCAAACATAGAGTCGTGGTGTTCACTCGACAGTAGCTATTTTTTTGCATTTCAAAAACTTCAAAATCTAGTTCCTACTATTTTTAGGCACTCTAAACACTTCATATAACACTCCAACAATCGAGAAACACATGCTCTGATACCATTTGTTAACATATTTTTGGGTGTATGCATATGATTGTTTATATGTTGAAAAACTTAAATATATGTCTCACATATATGATTTGCAACGAAATTAAACATACAATCAACATGTACATATGTAAACTGAATTATAAACAAGTTAAGATTGTAGAAAAATATCTTTGATTAACTTGGGTGAAGATTCATATTTTGGAGTCCTTGAAGTCTACTCTTGAATAATTCTAATCCACAACAATCCGATGGGATTGTGGAGCTAGAATGGTAGCTTTGATTAATTTCCAGTAGCATGTGTTCAAACTCTTTTAACACATATATATTTGTTTTCAAGAAAATAGATTGTTTATACAACTCTTACACAACACCTTTGAAACTATTTTTCATTGAAGTATAATTTTATCCAACTCTTGTCTAAAAATTATTTTTGCTTCTGAATTTTGTTGCTTTTCTTCGGTATGGCCAGATGATGGTGGATCGAACTCCATGAGCATCGGACCATACCTAGCGACATCCAACGATTAGACCATAAAAGGTTTCTGACATGTGTGGAACCAAAGTATGGTGGATCACTTACAAGCCCACCATAGTGCTTAAGTCAAAGGACCACGAATACTACTCAACTTGGAAGACCTTCCATTGATGGCTTTATGAGATATCTATTAGAGGTCATCATGAGTCTGTTTAGTACCTAATCCTCACTGAATACCTGTATCTCTATACAAGCTTTCGTTAAGCTCATGGTTTGCTAAGACTAACCATCTAGACCATACAGATATAGACATAAACTAATATATATTATTGGGTTTCATTGATAGACCTACATCGATGAAATTAGATCGGGAACATAGTGTTTGAGAACATAAATGCATAATGACGTTTCCTAGCACCATTGTAACTCTTTGTAGCTACGTCATTACTAATATATTCTCAAGTCTTTGTCCTGTTTCAAACAAGGTTCTAACTCCTTAGATTTCGCTAACTCTTATAACCTGCTAACTGTTAGCACTGCTAATTCTTAACACTTATAACTTTTAGCGTTGCTAATTCTTAGCACTGATCTAAACTCTTTTAGACCAGATCTGAACTTCTTAAGATCATATAATGTCTGAAACGTTACAAATATCTTACCATTTAATAATTAATAATATTAACAATTTTGTTAGAAATGATAATTGTATAAATATTATAATTAATTATATATAATGGGATGGCACATAAGCACAAATCCTAACAAGTGCTAATCAACCTGGGTGGTGACTATTAGGGTCGGTGCTTACGTGCCATCCCTGAATGTACATATACTTCTATATTTATACAAGTATACATTCCCATAAAATCACTAATACCCAATTATATGGTATTATGCATGTAACGTTACAGACATTGTAGATCTGAAGGAGTTCGGATCAGATCTAAAGAGTTTAGATAAGAGCTCTTAGTTAGCCACGCTAAGAGATATAATTGCTAAATGTTAGCATAGTTAAGTGTTAGTTGGTTATAATACTCAACAGATCCAAGAGTTGGAGCCTTGTCTGTAATGGGACAGAGACCTGGGAATATACTAGTAACTGCATAATTGCAAGAGTTGCAATCGCGTTCCAGGAAATGTAAGTTGCGCAAGTATGTTCTCGAATAATAGTCCATGATCTATTTTTGCTGATGCGGGTCTGTCGGCAGATACTTGATATATATCAGTATATGTCATACCCATCGGGTATAGACGGTCGTTCCTGACCGACTGTGAGCTTGGAGCTCGTATTGATATATGGGTATCTAGTTAGGATTGGATATGGGACAGACTCACGAGGGCCTCCGATGGACATTCAATGTAAGCTGTCAACGGAGGGTCCTCTCGAGTTGAGTAGTACACGTGGTCCTTTGACCTGAGTGCCACGATGGGCTTGTAAGTGATCCACCATACTTTGATTCCATACATGTCACAGACCTTTCATGGTGTGATCGCTGGGTGTCGCTGGGTATGATCCGATGCTTATGGAGTTCGGTGCGTACAGATATGGGATCTGTCAGCTCCTATATGAAGTTAGATATCCAGATGCTTCGAGACTGTATCTCAGAAAGTCTTGTGGCCACAAGCAATCATCCCGGGAAAGAGTTTCGCCAAGGTCGAACAATATGGCAAGTAAGTTTGCGTATATTGTTCATTGAGATACAAGTCTGGAGATAGGACATGGGAATTTGACGGTGATAATCTATATCCCCGCATATCTTGGATATCATGATGGAAGGACTATACGTATGCGTTGTAACCTTAGCTTGTATAGTTCAACGCGCTGATTTCTATATCCGTGATGTATGCATGGGGCATTGCTCACGGGCTCATGGAATAGTTTCATTTGATGAGTCAGGCGTAGGACCTAGGGAGTCCCGCGATATGGAGTGTACTCGTTGTACACTGGGGTAGCGTGCCGGATTAAATTATTTAATCCAACACTTCCACGGGAATGCGTGCGTGTTTGTATTTAAGTGTTAAATACAATAATTAGTTAATAATTGTTATTTACTAATTAGATTATGACACGTAGCGTATTGTAAACCCTTAGGTGAGTTTATCCAAATGTGGGATTTGGTAGGACCCATTAGGGGGTGAACTTGGTAACTATTCATGAGGGGCAAAATGGTCATTTCTTAGTTTGATTATTTAATAGTTAAATAAGCAAAATATCTTTCCTTATATATTATATAATATATATTATTATATTATATTATATATTATATATATATATAAAGAAAGAAAAAGAAAGAGATGAGAAGCAAGATTTAGCCATTCGGCCGAGAGGGAGAAGAGAGAAATAGAGAAGAAAGAAAAGAGAAAGAAGAGAAAAGAAAGAAAGGAAAGAAAAAAGGAAAAGGGGAGGGAAAATGAAATTGTTTTATTTTCCCTACGCTTCCAATTGGAGCAATTATGAATTGCTTCAAATCTCCATTTCTTATCTTTTTGGAGAAAAGGATATAAATTAACTCTCGACCATTTTAGGGATTAAAAGTTAATCCCAGGCTAAATACAGAGCTACTGTTCTAGCTCACCAAGCCCACCGTGTTGGTGACTAGAACTGCATACGCGTTGGTCTCCATGCGGACTCCAGAAAAAATACGTGTATAACATTACACGTTTGGTGAGTTCTCTAACCTTATTAATATATTAATGTGAGTAATATATTTATTTATTGTGTTTATTGTAAAATTTATATTTTCGCTGCATTAGGCAATAGACACAATTGCACATGCATACACCCACGTGCCTAAGATTCGACTGCACCGACAGTGACCCCACCTTGATTTAAGGCCGTGCCGCATTCCCAATAAGCTTAGGCTAAGACTCTACCAACAAATCTGTTAAGTTAAATTTTTGTGCCTTAATTTCAAGTCCCAACTTGAAACCTATATAAAGAAGACCAAAGCCCTCATTTAAGATGAAATGAGAAAAGCACGCACGTGCGTCCATAAGAGAGAGAGAGAGATTTGGAAGCTTGAAATCTTGAAATTTTTGTGCAGATTGAAGCCCTAGAAGACATCTTCAACGTAGTTTCCTTTGTTATCTTTTTCTTATTCTCTCTGAGTAAGAGTTTTACATTTATGAATATTATTTTTTTAAACATGTTTGCACTTATAAATTTTTAGATAATGTTGGATTTGTGTTTACCTATAGTTGGCTAAACTATTTGTTTGGGGCATTGATGTAGTTTCATATTACTATGTTTGGATGTTTTAGTTGATTCTTAACAAAGTCTTGTTTAATTCATTTATTCTTTTCTATATTTAATGCCTATAATTTGATTGGAAAATAAATTAGATGATCTAAATTTTTGGGTTTTAATGCTTCAAAAATATTGACCCATTTATTGGACTTGGAAAGTATAACCCTAATTTTTATTAAGTTAGGAGACTAGTAATACTTGACTAATCATTTTAGCAGTTGCTAAATGGTTGAATGGATGGACAAGTTAGAAAAGAATATCAACTTGAAACTGTGTGCTTAAGATTTCATTTATACTTGGGAAAATGAAATTGATGTTGACCCTTTTGATTAATGAAACAAGATTAGTTGATAATCACTAAATATGAAGAACATAAGAAAAGTAGAGTGAAATCAAGACCATATGGCCATTTTAATATAAATTTATCATCTCTTAAGATTGTCAATTTGTTAGTGTATTTAGTTTAATTTTCATTAATTTGCACAATTGATTTAGAATTATAGTAGCTTAGATAAAATTGAGTTTTGAAGACCCATAGTGTTCAGCGTTAATTTAAAAGATCAATCCTTGTGGGACGATACTCACTTATCACTTTAATACTTATTCATGTTCAATGCACTTGTAGTTTTGTATATGCATAATTGTGCAAACAAGTTTTTAATGTTGTTATCAGGGACTGTAGTTTTGAGTTTTTGCTAATATTGCGGTTAAGCGACTTGATCTTAACTTAGGCATTTATTTTTTTTTAATTTTTGTTGAGTTTGGATTGATTTAGTTATTTTGAAGGTGTATGTGAAGAGCTTGTTATTTGGACTTATTTCATATTGATCTAGAAGTAATGCATACATTACAGAGGATTAGAAGGGAACAAGAATCCAAGCTGAAGCTATAGCTAATGAAAGCAACAACAAACAATTAGGGGCATTGTTGGATTATTTCAAGCTTGTAGTTAATGACAATTATTCAGAAATTTGGTGTCAATAAGTCAACGCTAACAACTTTTAGTTAAAGCTGGCCCACATTTGCATGATGCAACAAAATTAATATGAGGACCACAATTTTCATCTTGCCATGTTTTTGGAGATTTGTGACATTATCAAGATAAATGGAGTATTGGAGGATACCTTTCGACTACACTTGTTCCCTTTCTTTCTTGGGGATAAGGCGATGGGATAGCTCAAATCCTTACAACTAGGCAACATTACAACATGGCAACATGGGAGGAGTTATAGCAGAAATTTCTTACCAAGTTCTTTGCTCCTTTAAAGACTTCTCAACTTAGGGGAGAAAAATTGCATAATTTCGACAAATAGATTTCGAGCCTCGTTATAAAGCTTGGGAGCAGTTTAAAGATCTTATTTGGAAGTGCCCTCAACATGATACCAGGATTATTTCCAATTCCAACTCTTATACAATGGGTTGAATGGCCAAACTAGAATGACTGTAGATAAGGCTGAAAGTGTGCATCTAAGTGTGCATACATATTAATGGTGTTCGTTGTATAATCAATGCATGTCAAATATACATATACACAACGAAATGGAAATCTAATTTCTTATTTAACAAACATATTGATTGTAAGTCAATTACATTAACAATATTAGAAAAAATTATCCTTGAAGACTTTCGGTGAAGAATCAAATTTAGAGTCTCACATCGAAGTGGATTTGCAAGCAATTCAAGACTTTAACGCCAGTAAGATTGAACTACTAGAATGGTATACTTTGTTTTAAATTCCAACAATTGGATTTTTGTTTCTCTCTCAATTGGTTTGGCCAAATTAGCTTAAAGGAGTAAAATGGCAACTTTTGCCTTAATATATTTTTGAACCAAAAATGGATTAATTTGTAACATCTGCAAAGTTAGTCTTTTTTGGCCAATACGTTGTTGCCACCTAGCCCATTTAAAAGCTATGCATGTTAAATTTAACAATACTTGTGAAGCTCTTTTCCATGCAACCATACCATATGTCATGCAACTTTTCTATGCATTTGCCAAATGTCATACACATTAAAGCCATGCATGCCACTAGTCAACATTTTATTGGTTAACTATTTTAACTAATAAAATATAGGCTTAACACTTAAACCTTGACACATGTGTTTCTTCAGAGATCTTGAAACAAATTCTACTTATTGAAATATTTTCAAATCAAACTATTTGACCCGGTTGACTACCCTAGTGCTCAACGAGTACACTTCATATTGTGAGACTCTATAGGTTTACACCCATTTTCCATCTATTTTCTCCAGTATCTTCATGTTATGGGTTACAAACCTATATGTGATTAAAGACCTCAATTAAATAGTAAAATATTCATGATTTAGGGCAAAATCTAAGTCCAAGGGGATATAAATATTAGTGTATATCAAAACCCTATCAATTTATAAACTCATTTGTAATATTATTTAATCTAATGAAAAACTCTTTTTTGGGGTTTATGCTTGTGGCCATAAGACTTCTTAAAATATAATCTTGGAGTATCAGGATATACAACATACCAATTGAGCTAACGGATCCCATTTCTATGCACACCAAACTACAAGATCATCAAAATATACCCAACAACACCAAGAAGTTAGACTATGAGAGGTCTCTGACATGTGTGGAATCAAATAAAAGTGAATCACTCACAAGATCACCGTGGTACTCGGGTCAAAGGACCACAAAACTACTCAACTTGAGAAGACACTCTATTGACGATTTTATAGGATGTCTATTGGAGGTCCTCATGAGTCTGTTCAATACCTAGTCCTCGCTAAATACCTGTATACTTATACGAGCTTCAACTAAGCCTGCGGTTTGCTAAGACTACCTGTCTGAAAAATCTAGATATAGATGCACACTAATCCAAAAGGTATACCAATTGACTCATGTCAGCAACTATAGATCAGGAATGAGGTGCTCGAGAATATACTGCATAATGATATTTCTTAGCACCATTTGTAACTTTTTTTAACTATGTCATTACTAATATATTCTTAGGTATTTTTTTCATTTCAGACAAGGTTCTAACTTTTAGAATGGTAACTTTTAGCACTGACCTAATGTTGTTTGTTGATATGTATTTAAATGCAAGTGCATACTATTGCTTAACAAGTAATATAAAGATGAGGGGTGTCAATCCCATAAGAAGTAAATGCTTTGTTCTAGGTCAATTACTAAAATTAATTTTCTTATCTTTATTAGATAACTCAATGCAAATAAGAACTAAAATTAATTCTAAATTATCCATTTAAATAAATAAATTAAAACACACTACACTATCAATGATAAGGAGTACCTAGGAGTGTAGTTATCCCTAATCCATGTTTGTTGAAGGTATACTTTGAATGCTAATCCCTTGGTTGATTATTGATCTCAACACTAGGTTCATCATAAGCCTCTTCCAATAGTAAAGCGATTATATTTCCCTCAATCCAATATTTATATTCCTATGATACTATGATTAAAACAGAATTTATTAAGTCCAAGTTTATTTAACCATGCATGACGATTAAGTATATTCTTATTTTAATCTAAAACTTCTAGATGCTACTCTATAATCATATATCAATTTATTCTAGGCTTTTCAATGAGATGCCTTTTGTAAGATTATCTCAATAAATCCAACAATCATACATTAACTGGCCAGATTAAATGTAAGCATTAAACACTAACAAATCAAATAATAACCAAATTCATTTTATTCATAGTTGTAAATATCTACAGACACATAATGGGTTCAATACTACAAACCTAGATAAATAACATTAGTTCAACATAACTAAGTTTAGATAACAATATACAAGAGAAAACATAAAACAACCAACATCAAACCTAAAAGTGTAGCAAATGAAATCCAAAGAAGCTAATTTTGTCTTGGTACCAATGCTTCTCTTGAAGTTGCCAATCTTTAATGATCACGTTGAATCCCTCCAAAGTTGATTCCAAGTATTGAAAGGTGCTTGTGGATAACAAAAAGGAAAGAGTTTTAGTTTGGAACGGGTTACTTTAGTGCAAAGCCGAAGTTAAAACGTCCTCTCATAAATTTCTAAAGGAGTTGCTTTATATAGTACGGGGCAACGCTACAGCGTTAAACTTGGAACGATGGAGTATTCCCAGCTGTACTGTATAGATACCATTGCATTCTTGTTATCAAACGCTAAGGGGATTCTAATGTGACTGAGATGCTCAACTAACGTTGGTTGCCTTAGACTTTCTCGGGAAATCACGTAGCCTACAACACATCTCTATGCCACAACATCCAATTTTTAAAAAATGCATGGCATTAGCAAATTAACGTTGAGGCATTCATCTAAATGAATGAACACTGTCGCGTAGATTTTATAGAATGTAACCACGTTCATCTTTTCTCTGCATTCTCACTCTTTGGCTTTTTTATTGCTGCTTTTCCCTCAAATTCATCCATTCCATTGTTATCCTGCAAATTCAATATATTACTGCATAAATAGCATATAATTACTCGAAAATGACAAAAATCTAAGTTAAAACAAGGCTACAATATACATCAATTTCATACTCATCGCCTAAACTCTTTTAGAGTAAATCTAAACTCCTTTATATCTATAATATCTAAAAAGTTACAAGTTTGGTACCATATAATTAATTATTAATAGTTTATTCAAAATATTCATTGTATAAATATTAAATTAATAAATAAATAAATATTCATACAATAATTAGAATGGCACGTAAGCACCATCTCCAACAACCTTACTTGCTTTAGCCCATTCACGAACATATATAATACTCATCAACTCTATATGTTTCTCAAACACCCTAGGAGTTAAGGCCTTAGTGAGTGGGTCTACTATATTATCTATAGAATTTACTCTATATACTATTACATCTCCTTTAGCTAAGATTTCTCTAATTATGTGGTATTTTTCTCCACATGCTTGGACTTTTGGTGTGCCCTTGGCATTCTGGCTTGAGCAATTGCCTCATTGTTGTCGCAAAATAACAGGATAAGATCCACTAAACTTAGGACTAATTTGAGCTCTGAGACAAACTTGCATATCCATACCGTTGTAGCTTCTGAAGTCGCAATGTATTATGCCTTCATGGTAGAATTAGTTATGGATGCCTGCTTGGCGCTCTTCCAATTTACTCCGGGACCATTGAAAAAAAAACACTATCCAAATGTAGACTTTTTATCATCTAAATTAGACTAAAGGGTTTGAGTCATTGTATCCCCTTACTTATAAGTCACTCTCTCCATAAATCAGAATTTTATCTTTTGTATCCTTAAAGTATTTCAGGATATGTTTCACGGCCATCCTATGGTCACTACCTAGATCAAATTGATACCAACTCATAACACTTATAACAATATTGATGTTAGATCTCATACATAAAATAATGTACATCAAATGACCTATAGTTAATGCATATAATATGTTAGATATTCCAACTCTTTCATATTCCTTCTGAGAGCATAACCTCTCAGAAAGATGAATGTCATGTTTAAAAGGTACAATAACTATCTTACAGTTACTGAAGTTATACCTTTCAAGAACATTTTCTATGTACGAATATTGAGAGAATCCTATTAGCCTTCTAGCTCTATTTGTATAAATATATGTATGAAGATTGAGAGAGTCCTATCAGCCTCCTAGCTCTATCTCTATAAAGCTTTATACCCACTATACACGAAGCCTCTCCCAAATCCTTCATGGAGAAGTTTTTACTCAGATAACTCTTGACTGACTAACATACCAATATTGTTTTTGATAATGAGTATGTCATCCACGTAAATAACAAGAAAGACAATCATGCTTCCACTGACCTTTTTATACACACATGCTTCTTCTTCATTTTTTTTATGAAACTAAACCCTCTAATTACTTCATCAAAACAAAGCTTCCAACTTTGAGAAGCTTGCTTAAGTCCATAAATGGATTTCTTTAGTTAGTACACTAGATTAGAAGTCACGCTAGATGTAAAATCATAATATGCTGCAAAGAAATTGAATTAACTTTAGCATGACTACTGGTGAAATGGTTTCCTCATGATAGATCTCATATTGCTTAGTATAACCTTTTATCACCAGTCGGGCTTCATAGGTCTCAGCCTTCTATTGAGCCTATACTTTCACTTTTAATCCTATTTACAACCAATAGGAATAATTCTTTTGGGAAACTCAACCAAGTCCCAGACTTGATTGTCATGTATGAAGTCAATCTCGGATTTCATAGCTTCTTTCTAATTTTTAAAGGCGATGTTGGTAGAATCGATGTCCAACATCGCCTTTCTATAAGTAAAGGATTCTTTTCTTCAACCAAGAAAACGTTAAAAAAAGCTTCAGGCATTATACCATATATAATAGGTGGCCTTGAGATCCTTTCTAATATATGGGGAGAGTGAGTTAAAGGTACCTCACTCAATTGTGATTGAGGTTCCATCATCGGTTAATAAACTTTTGAATTACTTTTATTAAGTTCAATCCTTCTACAATCGCCATGATATATAAGAACCTATTTCCCAAGGAAAATAGCATTACAAGCAACGAACATATTTCCTTCCACTAGATTATAAAACTGATATCTCATAGAATACTTGGGACATTTAATGAATTGATACTTGTACCCCTTATGTGCAAGTTCATCCTGTTGTGTAACTTTTATTTAAGTAGGATAATTGATGCTATTATAGCTAAGCGCAAGTGCACGCTATCGTATCAAGTAATATAGGATTTTAAGTTCAAGTATCAATCCCACAAGGACTATGCAATCTAATTCTTTCAATCAAATATTAAAATTATAATTACTTAACTTTTATTCAGAAAACTAAAATCTAAATATTTAACTAACTTAATTCTATCAATTAAATCAACCTAAATAGCAACAAACAAGAGATAAATTTACCAAAGGATAATAATCTATGGTATGGACTAATCTCTAATATCTCACTGGACTCATTAATATCTTAGCTAATCACTTAATATGAATTTATTGGCTTAGACGCTAATCTCATCACAACCTTTGTCGATGGTTAAGTGACTATATTATACATTCTAATAATCACTTATATATCTATGGTACTCAAATTAGAATATAATTCATTAAGATCAAGTTTAAATTATGCCACATATTCCACCTAGGTATATGTCTATCATATATGGAACTCATAGTTGTTGTTAAGGTCGGTGTTTACGCGTCATCCTTGAAAGTACATATACTTGTGTATTTATAGAAGTGTACATTCCCATTAAATCGTTACTACCCATAATATGGTACCATGCAATGTTATGTTACAGATATTGTACGATCTGAAGAAGTTCAGATCAGATCTAAAGGAGTTTAGATAAGGGCTTATGGTTAGCCACGCTGAGAGATATAAATGTTAAATGTTAGCACAATTAAAGGTTAGTTGGTTATAATACTCAGCATATCCAAGAGTTGGAGCCTTGTCTATAATAGGACATAGACCTGGGAATATACTAGTAATTGCATAGTTGCAAGAGTTGCAATCGGGTACCAAAAAATGCTAGTTACGCAAGTATGTTCTCGAATTATTGTCCCTGATCTATTTTTGCCAATGCAGGTCTGTCAGTGGATACTTTTAATATAGATTAGCATATAACGTGTCTATAAGGTATAGATGGTCGTTCCTAGCCGACCGTGAGCTTAGAGCTCGTATTGACATATAGGTATCCAGTTAGGACTGGATATGGGATAGACTCATGAGGGCCTTCGATAAACATCCTATATAAGCCATCAACAGAGGGTCCTCTCCAGTTGAGTAGTATACGTAGTCCTTTGATCTGAGTGCCACGGTGGGCTTGTAAGGGATCCACCATACTTTAGTTCCACACGTGTCATAGACCTTTCATGGTGTGACCGCTGGGTGTCACTGGGTATGGTCCGATGCTTATGGAGTCTAGTGTGTACATATATAGGATTCGTCAACTCGTATAGGGAGTTCGATATTCCGATGCTTCATGATTGTATCTTGAAAAGTCTTGTGGCCACAAGCATAAATCTCGGGAAAGAGTTCAGCCAAGGTAGAATAATATAGCAAAAGAGTTTACACATATTATTTAGTGAGATACGAGTATGGAGATAAGACATAGATGAGCACTAGGGATTTGACGGCGATAATCTATATTCCCGTACATCCAGGATATCATGACGGAATGACTATACGTATGCGTTGTAACCTCAGCTTGTATGGTTTAATGCGCTGATTTGTATATCCGTGACATGTGTATGGGGCATTGCTCATGGACTTATGGAATAGTTCCATTTGATGAATCAGACGTGGACGTAGGGAGTCTCGCGATATGGAGTTTACTTATTGTGCACTGGGAAAGCATGTCAGATTAAAGTGTTTAATCTACCAATATTCAGCACTACCATGAAAATACGTGAGTGTTTGTATTTAAGTGTTAAATATAATAATTAGTCAATAATTATTATTTACTAATTGTATAATGACACGTAGCGCATTGTAGACCCTCGGTTGAGTTTACCAAAGTGTGAGATTTAGTGGGACCCACTAGGGAGTGAACTTGGTAACTATTTATGAATGACAAAATAGTCATTTCTCATTTTAATTATTTAATTGTTAATAATCATTCTCTCTTATTATTATATAATATTATATATTATTATTATTTTTGGGTGCCAAATAGTTGGCACCTATTATATTATTATATAATATATTATATTAATATTTTATTATATATATATAAAGAAAGAGAGAGAGAGAAAAAGAAGTGTGTGTTTTTGGGGTGTGTGGGCATTTGGCCAAGAAAGAGAAGAGAAATGGAGAAAGAAGAAGAAAGAAAAGAAGGAAAAAGAAAAGAAGAAAATAAATAAAGAAAATAAAAATTGTTTCATTTTTCTCTATGGTGTCATGGAAGCAATTATGAATTGCTTTATTCTCTATTTTTTATCCTTTTGTAGAAAATGATGAAAACACACACCGACCATTTTGGGGATTAAGAGTTAGTCCCGTGCTCAATACAGGGCTGTTGTTCTAGCTCATCAAGCCCACCATATTGGTAACTAGAATTGCCGGCGAGTAGGTCTTCATGCGGACTCCAGGGAAAAACGTGTATAATGTTACACATTAAGGTGAGTTCTCAACCTTTCTAATATATTAATGTGATTAATATATTTATTTATTATGTTTATTATTTAATTTAACGCTTCCGCGGCGTAACAAATTCGTATATGATACGTGCTTTAGGCAATAGACACAATTGCACATACATACACCCACATGTATTAGATCCCCGACAATTGTTACCCTATGATCATGCATCAAACTATCATAGGATAAACACATGAATTTCTTTGTCAAGCTCATCATAGTTTCTCAATCATTCATAATATTGATCAGGTATAATAAAAGCAATAAACACAAGATAAAATGAATCAATTGTATATATAAGTTCATAAACTAAGAATTAACAAAATTCAACTACATATTAGATTCAAAAGTCTAACCCTAGAATAAAAATTAAGTCATGGTGAAATAAAGAATTCTAGAGCTTATCAAGAATAACATCATGAAAATCATAAAAACTAATCTTTTTTTCAGTCTTTAATATTCTAATCTTCTTGATCCTATAAAAATTGCTATTTCTCTTGATTATTTCTTTTAGGCTTTTTGATATTCTATTTATATGTTTATGTTTTCAATTTAGGGTAAACCATCAAATATAAGCCAGATTAGGAGCGCTGTTCACTGCGTTACAGTTCATGCAGTGTCGTAACGCTGTACATACTATTTTTTAGCACTATTGTAGGTGTTGTGGCACTTGGTACTATAGCAAAATTACTGTAGCTCGTTATTGTACCAATCTACTGTAGCATGATACTGTTGCATTTTGATTTGTTTGCCTTATTTTCATTAGATTTTTTTCCTTATTTGCTATATTAATTCTAAATTTACAAAATAATAATAAAATACATAAAAAGTCAAATAATATTAATTTAAACGAACAAATGTTAAGCTTGAAAGATGAAAATATTAGACCTAATTAACACTTATCACAGGACAACCTCAAATCTGAACATACTTAAGACTCATTTTCTCTCAGTCCATATATCATACGGAGTAGTAGAAACGACCTTTGATGGAACTTTGTATAACAAGTGAGCAACAATTTCTAGAGTAAAACCCTATAGATATTCTGTGAAGCTCATCATTGATTGAACCATGTCTAATAAAATTTTATTCCTCTTCTCCGAAACACCATTATATTGAGAAGTACCTGAATGACTATACTAAGCGAGAATCTTCTTCTCATTCAAATAGTCTATGTATTCACCACGTATGTACTCAACGCCTCGATTTGGTCAAAGGCATTTAATATATATATTGGTTTATTTCTCTACCTTCTGTTAAAACTCCTTAAACATTTTAAAGGTTTCCAACTTGTGTCTTATTATAAACACTTATCTGTATCTTAATAAATCATAAAGACAACAAAGTATTGAAACCTACCTATAGCAGTGTGATTCATTAGACCACATATATCACTATGTACTAATTTCAATAAATTAATGGCACGATGTCCAATCATCAATAAAAAGAGATTTGGCCATCTTTACTTGAATACAATTCACAAACTAGAAAATGTTCAACGGTAAGATCAAGTATCTGACCATCTCTAACTAGAAGGGTTAGGCATTTCATGCCTATATAACCTAATTACATATGTCACAATTTTGTATTATTCAAAGTTTTTGAACTACTACTTGCATTCACCTATGCATTCAAGATATTTTCTATTATATCCAAGATATAATGACCATTTATCAACTAACACTCAGTTAGTAAAATATTGTCATTATCATATAAACATAAGGAACTGTTCTAAATGTGTACGATAACCTTCTGTGTCTAACACAGGGAATGATAAGAATCTCTTTATAATGTTAAGCACATAATAACACTTATACAACATGACTGTTCTACTAGAAGGGAGAAATTGATGCAATATTTCTATATTTTAAAATTAAATGCAAGTATACACTATTGTATGCAAGTAATAAAGAGACAAAAGAGTTAGATGTCGAACCCACAATGATAATGTCTACTTTTTAACCAAATTGTAAAATTATGTCTTTCTAGTAATTATTTAGAAAAATAAAATCTAAGAATGAATTTAGAAAATATAAAAAGAATGACACAATGTAAAGAGATTTGGAAGATAGAAATATAGAGAAAACCTAGGGTTAATACCATTCCTCAATATGTTTTTCAATGATTAATCTTATAATATTTAAATTCTTTAGTTCTTGTTATTGATCAAAACACTAATGTATTCATAAGCCTCTTCTAAGGTCATGCAAGTATATCTTAATTTACCATATACCTTTATTCCTATGGTATTTAATAAATTAAGATTCATTAAGAACAAATCTTATTGATCATACATGCCAATTAGGTATATTTCTTATCCTAATTTGAAACTTGCATATGCAACATTGAATGTTAATCTACAATCATTCATCAATTTATCTAGGTCTAAATATTATGATGCCTCTTCCGAGTTTATCAAAGTATTACCAAAACAATCACAATATTGGCAAAATATAATGAAGAATTAAGAGCATATAATTTGAATAACAAAGAACTTAGTTTATTAAATATTAGAAAGATATGACAAATAAGCACATATATTAAATTCAAGTATTAACTTTAAAAAGAAAATTTAGGTCATGGCTATAAGAGAACAGCAGTGAAATAATAAGAAAATATAATACAATTAATAGCAAACCGATATAGACATCAAATTGCTCTTGATTGTGCTGCCTAAGAACTATTGATGCCAAAGAATGCCTTGAATCTCTCTCTATAACTGCTTTAATTATGCTCAAATTACTCTTTAAGACTTGTGTTGTGTGTCTCTTGAATGCATTGTGTCATCTTGTATGCTCTTTGAAGCTAAGGATAAGTAGCCTTTTATAAGGATTGATTTGAGCTTAAAAACCTCAATTCTTGTCGAGTCAAGAATCACATTATGGCTTAGGTGTTATCATGCTATCGCTAGGGCACTACGTTTAAAAGTTGATTTCACTGGGCAATAAGGACATAGCGCTGGAGCGATGGGCTATCGCTAGTGCAGTAACTAGCCAGCGCTGAGGCGATAAATGTGACTTAAATATGTTATATTTCTAAACTTCTAATTTTGATCATGGCCTCAACGCTGAAGCGAAAATGCTTGTAGCGTTAGGTGACAAGTGTATATTTTGAGTATCTTTGCAATTTAGTCCTTGGTTTATGCCTATAAATAACCAAAATACAAGTAAATAGCCATTTGTTCTCATAAAATAATAAAATATTGAGATAAAAAATATATGATAAATATACCCTTATTAAAAATAATTTAAAATTCCCTATAACTTCAACATCCAGGAAATCAACATTTCCAGTTAGAAGTTGTATTTCTCTGCGTTGCAGTAATCTAACTTTCCTCAAACCATACAACATATTACAGATGTCAGAAGGATAGGCGATATCTAATATCCATCATGTACTAGTATTAAATACTAATGAAATGTCAATAAACGGTAAACAAAATCCTAAAGGGTTGATCTTTTCTGTGCTACAGCACTTGGGATAGTAACATTTACAACGTCCAATCTTATTACAATGGTAACACTTTCCATTGCCTTTACTCTCTACTTGTGTTTTGGATATATCAAATAATTCTTTCAGATAGAGTATAACACGACTTGCATTTTTAATGTGTATAAACTCCCAATAAAGATTAGTAGACATTAAGGTAATGATATATGACTTAACTCTTAAATCATTATCTATCTTTTTATAATAAATCTCAACCTCTTCTAAAGAGGCATTATCAGAAGTACCTCGAGTCATTTTATGATCAATAACATGTCCAAACTTTTCAAAATTCAAAATAATTCTGAGATTTATCTGTTAGGGTCAGTGTTTACGTAGCATCCATGAATGTACATATACTTGTGTATTTATACAAGTGTACATTTCCATTAAATCCCTAATACCTAAAGGAGTTTAGATAAGAGCTTATGGTTAGCCACGCTGAGAGATATAAATGCTAAATGTTAGCACAGCTAAGTATTAGCTGGTTATAATACTCAGTAGATCCAGAAGTTGGAGCCTTGTCTGTAATGGGACGTAGACCTAGGAGTATATTAGTAACTGCATAGTTACAAAAGTTACAATCGGGTGCCAGAAAATGCTAGTTGCACAAGTATGTTCTCGAATACTTGTCCCTGATCTATTTCTACCGATGCGGGAATGTTGGTGGATACCTTTTTATATAGATCAACATATGTGGTACTTATAGGGTATAGATGGTCGTTCCTAGCTGACTGTGAACTTCGAGCTCGTATTGACATATGGTATCCAGTTAGGACTGGATATAGGATAGACTCACGAGGGCCTCTGATAGACATCCTATATAAGTCGTCAACGGCGGGTCTTCTAGAGTTGAGTAGTATATGTGGTTCTTTGACTTGAGTGCCATGGTGGGCTTGTAAGTGATCCACCATGCTTTGGTTCCACGCATGTCACAAACCTTTCATGGTGGACCGCTTGGTGTCACTGGGTATAGTCTGACGCTTATAGAGTCCAGTGTGTATATATATGGGATCCGTCAGCTCATATAGGGAGTTCGATATCCAGATGCTTTGTAACTGTATTTCAAAAAGTCTTGTGGCCACAAGCATAAATCCTGGGAAAGAGTTCAGTCAGGGTAGAATAATATGGCAAAAGCATTTGCACATATTGTTCAGTGAGATATGAGTCTGGAGATAAGATATAGATGAGCACTAGGAGATTTGACGGTGATAATCTATATCCCCGTACATCCAAAATATCATGACGGAAGGACTATACGTATACGTTGTAACCTCAGCTTGCATGGTTCAACGCGCTGATTTGTATATCCGTGACGTGTACGTGGGTGCTCATAGACTCATGAAATAGTTCTATTTGACGAATCGGGCATAGGGCCTAGGGAGTTCCGCGATATAGAGTGTACTCGTTGTGCACTAGGGCAGCGTGCCAGATTAAATTGTTTAATCCAGCAATATTTAGCACTACCACGAGAATGCCTGCGTGTCTGTATTTAAGTATTAAATACAATAATTGATCAATAATTATTATTTACTAATTGTATAATGACACATAGCGTATTGTGGACCCTCAGTTGAGTTTACCCAAGTGTGGGATTTGGTGGGACCCATTAGGGAGTAAACTTGGTAACTATTTATGAAAGGCAAAATGGTCATTTCTTATTTTGATTATTTAATTGTTAAATAATCAAATATCTCTCTTTTTATATTATATAATATATTATTATATTATATTCTTTTATTATTATTTATATTATATAATTATTATAGTATTATTATATTATATATATATATATAAAGAAAGAAAGAGAGAGAGGTGTGTGATTTGCGCAAAGATTGCCCGAGAGAAAAGAAAAAGAAATAGAGAAGGAGAAGAGGAGGAGAGGAAGAAGAAAAGAAAAAAGAAATAAATGTGAGGGACAATGAAATTGTTTTATTTTCTCTATGCTTCCAATTGAATCAATTGTGAATTGCTTCAAATTCTCCATTTTTAATCCTTTTGGAGAAAAGGATATAAAAACATACACCGGCTATTTTTAAGGATTAAGAGTTAATCCTAGGCTGAATATCAGCCTATTGTTCTAGCTCACCAAGCCCACTAAGTTGGTGACTAGAATTGCATACGAGTTGGTCTCCATGCGGACTCCAGAAAAAACACGTGTATAACATTACACGTTATGGTGAGTTCTCTAACCTTTCTAATATATTAATGTGATTAATATATTTATTTATTCTGTTTATTGCATATTTCACGCTTCCGTTGGATTTAAATTCGTATATGATACGTATTTAAGCAATAGACACAATTACACATGCATACACACCTATACGTATATTAGATCCAAAAAAATGGTATTAAAACCATTTGGGCTTATTTGGGTGTGGTTTGTGTGAACAAATGCAAAAGAGTTGGTGAAAATAGCGTGTTTCAAGTGTTAACCGCCCCAGTGCTGTAGCGGTGAGATGTGAGCGCCGCAGCGCTGCAGCGACGTGTATTGGCGCATCAACGCTGGGGGTTTGACCTCCCAGCACTGCAGCAATAACAGCTGGTGCTGGGGCAGTGCACTGTTCACTTAAACAGTGAAAAAACTGTTCACTGTTGTAGTAAAGGTCATTGTTTCACTGCTACAGTTTTTTTGGAACAGTGTTTCAAATAATTAATTTTGCATGTGTAGATTTATGAGATGTAGTAATAAAAGTTATCAGTCTGCATTATAAATCAGGATTTATGAGATACACTGATAAAGAGTTATCGGTCTGCATTATAAACAAGAATTAATTTTTCTATGTTGGTAACTGCAATGAGAGTTCTACTAGTGGGGATTAGTTGTACTTGCATAGAAAAATTAATTAATAGAGAATCACCCATCCTAGGAGTATGGAGACCATAGAAATAAAATCTCTCTTAATCAGATTGAAGAATATTATATTATGAGATAATATTTTATTCTGATCCGTCTTGTCAATACGGTGTTAGATGAGTCACGTCGGCGTTTTTGCAATATTGCTGCAGCATGAGGGATTTGGTCGGTTAGGCTTGGACTATACTGGTTAAACATGAGATGAGGCAAATATATGCGAAAGTATTGTCCAATATTGCTACAGCGTAAGGGTAGTATCGGTAGCATATATTTGATCATTGACAAGTTAATCTAAAATACACTTATCCAATATTGCTACAGCATGAGGATAATATGTATTTAGGATCAAGTGGTAAGAGTTGCATGAGATGTAATTGACAAGAGTTGTCTACTTGTTGGGTTTACAAAGGCCAGTATTGCTATAGCATGAAGCCCGAGCAAATTCCAATTAGATCTACTTCCTACTGTATAGTTTAAAAAAGTTTAAACTATCGTCTTCCTATTCGAGAGATTATCGAGATTATGTAAAGTAGTGGAAGGGCGGTTTAAATCAAAAATGTATAATTAGTATACCCATGATTTAAAACGTTTTATTAGTGATTTAATGAATATTCCGCTTACATCTACCGTAAGTTTGGCCTGTCAAATTTAATGGGCACTATGAACTAGTTGGTGAGCATAGTTGATGCAGTCCAACTCTAGGGTACTAGGAATTACTCTAACCGGTGGATGAATCTTAGAAGTGTTTTGGATTCAGAAAAATTTGGATTTATTATTGATCAAAGTTTACCGTAAGGTAATTTTGATAACACCTCTCGAGGATTTGAATAGAGGGGGTGTGACTCTCTTTGTAAAGGGTGCTTCATCTTTTATTCCAAGTATTTCTGGTGAGACCAGATGAGTAAGGGAGAAGAAGATGAGGCAGATGCCCAGGATAAATCCTCAGAGGCAACATTTATCCAAAGACCAACAAGAGAGCGTGTAGGTAGAAAGTGTTTCCACTGCAATAAGGTTGGGTATTGGAAATCCCTCTACCCTAGAAACCTTATAATTATCAGGAAGACTCTCACAAGTCTGTGTTTATCACACATAGACATTTCTAAGGTATATAATGCCAGCTTAAACTGGGTATGAGATAATGTATGTCCCTTTCATGTCTGCAATATGTTGCAGGGATTGAGAGATACTTAAATGCAACAACTTATAGAAGTAAAGTTTAGAGTAAGAAATGGTGATTTCTTGCAGGTCCAAGTTATTGGGCAACTTGACTTACTTCTTGTATGCAATATAATAGTTGCATTGCATAATTAGTATGATGTTTTATTAGCTGAATGTCAGTTAATAAATGAACATTATATACAAAATTAGAAATGTCTGAAGATCGAAATTCTTAAATGATACGGAACTGTGGTATGAGTTTTGGTCATATAAGCGTGAGACATTTATCCGTCTGGTTAAGGATGGTTGGATTCTTGATCTGATCATGAAGACTTAACCAATTTATGAATAATGTACTCATGAAGATAACCATAAATACCAAAATGTACATCACATCCCTTCGATTAAATCGAGGTAGTGAGTACATTAACAGCAAGTTCTCCGTTTGTTTAATAAAGAATGAGATTCTCACTCATTATAGTCCTTCGAGTTATCTATAACATAATGATTTTTTGGTAAGGAGGAATCAGATTTTATTAGATATTGTCCGATTGATAATGAGTGTTACCGATCTATATTCGTGAGAATATGCTCCAAATACAATTGCTTATTAAGTAGAGTTCCATCAGAAGCCGTTCTTTCCATTCCGTATGCGATGCAGAAAAGAAGGAAGTCATATCTTAAAATAGTTAAGACTTGGGGTTGTCTTGTTTACGTAAAATGTACGTAATATGGTATCTTGTTTTGTAAGAGTTACTTAGCAAGATAGACAACACCCAAGAGGTACAAGTATAGGTTCATTGTGTATTCTATGAATTTAATAAGATACTAGTCCTATGATTTAGAGAAGTGAAGTGTGTTCGTTTCTCAGTTTACTACTATTCTAGAGAAACTGTTTCTCATGGATCGTAGGAATCATAGAAAGATTGAGCTTGGTGAAGTCAATCTAGAAATCAATGAACCAAGAATGGGAACACAGGCTCAATTAAGCAGTGGCCTTTTAGCACACTCCAAATGGGTCGGAAAGGATGTCTAGGTCACCTTTTAGGTATAGATGATACCTGAAGGTGAACTTAGAGTTTTCTTGGTAGAAGAAAATAATCCTTTGACCTATAAGGATTCGATGTTAGACATTGATTCGGGAAGCAGCAAGAAGCTATAAAAACAAAATTGACTATATGCATCAGAATCAAGTCTAGCACTTGGTTAAGCTATCTGTGAGAATGGTTCTCATTAATTGTAAAGGGTTTAAAAAGAGGTAGTGGGAGCTATATGGAAGATGGAGACCTTCTAGGCTCTGTATTGGTTCTAGAAAGGTATTCCTCAATGATTTGAGATCAATTAAGAGGAAACCTTTGAACTAATATTAATGTTAAAGTCAATTAGACTTTTATTGGCTCTTGTAGCATATTATGACTTTGAAGTTTGGCAGATGGATGTAAGAAAGGTGTTCTAGAATGAATACCTCGAGTAAGAGATATTTATGGAATAGCCTGAAGGTTTTACGTCCAGTCAGACTTCTGAGCTAGTGTGCATGAAAGGTCAGTAGAAGCATGATAGTCTTCTTGATGCTCTTTGTTGATGACATACTGGTCATTGAGAATGATGTCAGTATGTTATAATCGGTCAGAAGTAACTCATAAGAATTTCTCCATAAAGGATTTATGAGAAGCTTTCTTTATACTAGGTATAAAGCTTTATAAAGATAGAGCTAGGAAGCTGATAAGACTTTCCCAAATCATTTCACATCAATAGCGTCTAAATAGGTACAGTTAGTTAACTATGAGATAGTTAACGTATCTAATAGACCTAGTGTTCATCTTTCGAGGAGAGTGTCTCTTCAGATGAAAGATGAGAAAGTTAGAATGTCTAACACACCAGATACATAAGCTATTCAGAGCTTGATGTATGCTATGATGTGTTTGAGACCTGAGATCAGTTTGGCTGTAAGAGTTACAAGCTGATTTTAGTCTAACTTAGGTGACTTTCATTTGATGGTGGTCAAACATATCCTGAGGTACCTAGAGGGTACAAAGGATAAGTTTATCAAATATTGAGAAAGTAACTTACAAATAAGAAGATGCACTGATTTAGACTTTTAGTTTGACCTAGATGATAGAGAGTCTACATCTGGGAATATGCTAATTCTCATTAGTACTAGGAGAGTTGGAATAACACCAAACTGGGATTCGCTGCTTTATCATATTGGCAGAGTGGAAGCAGCAGTGAGGATTCGTAGGTTTATCACTGATCTTGGAACAGTTCCAAGACAGATGGATCCTATCCTATAAGTTTACGATAAAACAAGGCCAGAGTACAAGTTAAAGTGCCAAGAGAACACCAGTACTCTAATCATATTGAGAAAAGTCTCACATGACTAGAGGAATCTTGGCTCAAGGAGATGTGATTATTTATAGAAGTGCTCTATAAATAATTTAGCGGACTCACTAGCTACAGGCAATGACTTTTAAAGTGTTTATGAAACACGTAGAGGGCTAGCTTGATAGATATAAGGACGAACCTCTAAAAGCCTATAAAGTCTCCATAGAAATGAGGCCGAGGGTTTGATTCCTTGGAGGCGCAAGTAACCTGAGAGGATTATGTGGGTGCGTCGGTAACTCTGAGGTGTCATCCAGCCGATGGACCCCACATAGTCTTACAAAACGGCCGACCTTTTTGATAGAGTGTGTGGGGCTTACCCAACACCTTGGGTCCACTATGGTATAGCTATCCTAATGGGTATAAGGACGAATTGCTAAGGCAATATAACAGGAAGGTTTCGGGCTCGAATCCTTGAGAGGTCGTGCATGAGATGCAATGTGTGTTAGGGCGCTAGCGCCTCCCCTTCGGCATACCCTGGTGGACCCAAGGTGTTGGGTAGGCCCTATATACTCTATCATTATCAACCAGTCATAATAATTTTTCAGTACTCTATAATTAGTGTACATCTAAGGATTGCTCATATTCATCTTATCTTATCTTATCTCCATAAGACAAGAGTGGAGATATTTAGAAGAACATTTCAAACCATTAAAATTAACACTTTAGATCAAGGATATAAACAGTATATGTTTTCAATCTAAAAACGCCCTCATACTACTTTATACCCTTTAATCTCTTAGACGTGAAAATAAAAGTTTAAACACTTTATACTTTACAATGAAAAGTAGGCCTAATCGGCATTTTACTCTAGCCACACGCTTTAGCAATATTGGCCTTTATAAAACCCAAAAGGTAGACAACTCTAATCTATTGCATCTAATACAACTTGTACCACTGATAAGGGCAAATTTGTCATATATTTTCTCATGTTTTTATTATTGATATTCTATGATTTTATGAGAATAGATGGCTATTTATGTGCATTATTGTTATTTATAGGGACTTGAACGAAATTTAAAGAAAGAACGCAAAAGGAGCGAAAACAGGGACTAAAATGCAAAGTTTTCAAATTATGAGTCCAGCGCCCCCGCGCCACAAGGATTTTCGCCCCAGCGCTGAAATAGTGATCGAAATAAGAAAAACGACCTGATTAAGTCGCGTCTAGCGCCCCAGCGCCGAAGAGTCACCGCTCCAGCGGTGATAGCTTTTTCACGCGTCGCCCCAGCGACAGATGCATAGCGCGCCAGCGGTAGTGCGAGTCCTAGTCCGACGAGAATTGAGATTTTCAAGCTCAAATCAATCCCTATATAAAGCCACTCGTCCCAAGCCTTCAAGAATCAATCAAAGACGACCCAAGAGCACCAAGAATACAGAGCACGAGTCTTGGAGAGCAATAGGAGCTTAATTGAAGCAACTTTAGAGAGAGATACAAGACGTTCTTCGGCATCAAGAGTTCCTAGGCAGCGCAATTAAGAGCAATTCGACGTCGATATCGGTTTGCTAATAATTGTATCATGATTTATAATTATTTTTACTGCTGTTCTCTTGTAGCCATGAGCTAACTTGTTTTCTAGGGTTAATATTTGAACTCAATATGTGTGCTTAATTGCCATATCTTTTAGTATTTAATAAACTTAGTCATTTATTATTTAAATTACTTGTGTTTAATGCTTCAATATATCTGGCCAATATATGGTGAATGAGTTGGTAATATTATTGATAAACTCGGAAGAGGAATCAATATATTTAGACCTAGGTAATTTGATGCATGATTGTAGAGTAACATTCAATGTTGCATATGCAAGTTTCAACTTAGGATAGGAATATACCTAATTGGCATGTATGATCAATAAGACCTAATCTTAATGAATCTTAATTTATTACAAGTACCATAGGAATATAGGTATTTGGTAAATTAAGGTATACTTGCATGACCTTGGAAGAGGCTTGTGAATACATTAGTGTCTTGATCAATAATAAAGACTAAGTGAGTTAAATATTAGAAGATTAATCATTAGAAACATATTGAGGGATAATATTAATCCTAGGTTCTCTCTACGTTGCTATATCTTTAAATCTCATTGCATTGTGTTTTTGTTTTATATTTCTAACATTCATTCTTAAATTTTTATTTTTCTGAATAATTATTAGGAAGATATAATTTTAGTAATTGGTTAAAAAGAAAGAATTATCCCTGTGGGTTCGACATCCGACTTATTTAGTCTCTTTATTACTTGCATACGATAGTGTATACTTGCACTTAATTTATGATATAGAAATATCGCATCAAGTTTTTGGCGCCGTTGCCGGGGATAATTATCTACTTTTTTTACCAATATTAATACCAATCTTTCTAGTTTTTACTTCAGAATTTTTTTTTATTTTTATTTTTCTTAATTTAGTTTTACTTTCTTTCTTACGAGGTACATGCAAAGATCGAAAAGTGAAGACTTGATTGCTTTTGATCCAGAGATTGAAAGAACTTTAAGAAGAATTAGAAGAGAGCAAAATCAAGTTAACACCATGGAAAATCAAGTACCAATTGCACCTGACAATGAAGCAAGACCACTAAGGGAGTATGCTGTTCCCTTAGTTAATGGAATCCATTCGAGCATCCAAAGACCAACTGTTCAAGCTAACAACTTTGAGATCAAGCCAAGCACGATTCAAATGCTTAAGGATTCGGTACAATTTAGTGGACTACCCAATGACGATCCAAACATGCACATCATCAACTTCTTGGAGATATGTGATACATTCAAATACAATGGGGTGTCCGATGATGCAATCCGTCTAAGATTGTTTCCCTTTTCCTTGAGAGACAAAGCAAAAAGCTGGCTGCTATCACTTCCATCTGGATCCATAGCTACATGGGATGATCTTGCACAAAAGTTCCTCGCCAAATTTTTTCCACCTGCTAAAACTACCAAGATGAGGAACGACATCACATCATTCCTACAACTAGATGGAGAATCTCTTTATGAGGCATGGGAGAGATATAAGGATATGCAAAGAAAATGTCCTCATCATGGAGTTCCGAAGTGGTTACTTGTACAAACATTCTACAATGGATTAGCCGGTCAATTCAGAACGATAGTAGATGCTGCAGCTGGAGGAGCACTTATGAATAAATCCACCGATGAAGCTTATGATCTACTAGATGAGATGGCGTCCAATGCCTATCAATGGCCCACCGAAAGGTCTACCACAAGAAAGATCGCTGGATTACACGAAGTGGACACTTTGACTACATTATCTGCCCAAGTCAATCTCTTGACCAAACAATTAAGCAACTTGGGAGTTAATGCTATCAAGAGTCAACCCATCACTTGCGATTTCTGTGGAAGCAATCATGCCAATGGACAATGCATGGAGACTGCGCAATATGTAGGGGACTTCAACCGCAACAATCCTAACTCAAATTTTTACAATCCTGGATGGAGAAATCACCCCAACTTCTCATGGAGCAACAATAATCAAGGACAGTATTCCAAAGCTCCTCCTGGCTTCCAAACGCAAATTCAGCAAGAGAAGAAACCAGACATTGAAGACATGCTCCTGCAATACATGAAGAAAACAGATGCACTCTTTCAAAGTCAAGCAACTTCACTTAGAGCTTTGGAAAATCAAGTAGGGCAGCTCACAACAGCAATAAACAATCGCCCTCAAGGAACTCTACCAAGCAACACTGAAGTCAATCCAAAAGGAAGTGTAGAACAATGCCAAGCCATCTCCCTAAGAAGTGGTAAAGTCTTACATGACAATACTCCTCAACCACAACTTTCAGAGATGATAGAGAAGGAAAAAGAACCAATGGTCCAGCAAGATGACGTGCAACCATATAGACCACCTATACCATTTCCTCAGAGATTACAGCAGTTCAGAAACCAAGAGAAAAGTGCTGAGACACAGAAAAGCATAGAATCTGGTATTCAAGTACAAGAACAGAAAAGTGAAAATGCAGCAGAAGATACCAGTAGCAATCCGCAGAAGCAACCTACGCAGTCATTCACTCTACCACCTCCATTTCCGCAGAGGCTGCAAAAGAAGAAACTAGATAAGCAATTTTCTAAATTTCTTGATGTTTTTAAGAAATTACATATTAATCTTCCTTTTGCAGATGCACTGGAGCAAATGCCAAGCTATGTGAGATTTATGAAGGACATCCTATCAAAGAAGAGAAGAATAGATGACTTCGAGACTGTGGCCCTGACAGAAGAGTGTAGCGCCATCCTCCTAAAGAAGCTACCTCCAAAGCTCAAAGATCCCGGGAGCTTTACCATACCATGCTCAATTGGAAATTATGATTTTGGGAAGGCACTTTGTGATCTGGGAGCTAGCATCAATCTTATGCCATTGTCCGTGTATAAAAAGTTGGGACTGGAAGAAGCCAAACCAACAAATATCACACTTCAGTTAGCAGATCGTTCTCTCACCTATCCTAAGGGATTAATTGAAGATGTGTTGGTTAAGGTCGATAAATTCATCTTCCCTGCCGATTTCATTGTTTTGGATATGGAAGAAGACAAGGAGATCCCAATCATCCTTGGAAGACCCTTCCTAGCCACTGGAAGAACAATTATTGATGTGCAAAAAGGGGAGTTGACCATGAGAGTACAAGAGGATACAGTCACTTTTAAGGTCTTCAAAGAGATCAAATTACCAACTGAAAATGAAGACTGTTTCTGCATTAATGTGGTGCATCCAAGCGTTAAGCAAATTAAAGATATGGAGACATTGGATCCTCACATCAGAAAAAGAGCATTGAAGCATAGGAAGGCAAGAGAGAAGAAGAAAAAACAGCATCGCGACGAAGCAAGCAAAGAGAAAGAAAAGGAAGAACCATCTCCCCGGTCTAAGATTAAAGTCTTTCCGGAGAGACATAAGGAGAATGCAGCAAAAGATAGTGCTCGAGATTTAATTACAAGAATATGGAAGCCGAAAAAGAAGAAAGCCAGTAAAATCACTTACTCAAATGCTTCCATCAGCATCTTCGACCCACCATAAAAGAAAAGGAAGCCCCGTCAAGCCGATGACGTTAAATCAAGCGCTACTTGGGAGGCAATCCAAGGAAATTATTATTATTATTATTATCATTTTTTTTATTTTTTTCAGCATTTAAAAAAAAAAAAAAAAAAAAAACAAGAATTTCAGCGCTCCAGCGGCATGACATGGCGCGGCCGCGACAGAAAAATCAAGACACCACCGCCCCCGCGGTACAAGCAACATCGCGCCAGCGCAAATTCCAGTAACTGTGCAGAAATCAACCTTCACCGCTGCAGCGACATACGATTACCGCGGCAGCGCCAGAACATCGCCCCAGCGACGGAGAGTCAGCGCGGCAGCGAAAATTGACCAGGGAAGTCTCTTACTTTCACTTCTTTATTTTTTTAACATTGGGGACAATGTCTAAATTGAGTTTGGGGGTGGGAAACACTTTCTTGTGTTCATTTTTCTGCATGATTTGAGTGGTCATTCTTGTGGGTTAAAAATTTTTTTTACTTAGTTTTTTTTTTTTTTTTTTTTTAATTAATTAATTTTTATTAGGTTTTGATAAGATGATCATTAGTCTATGATAAGAAAAAGAATACATGGGTGAATTTATTTTTACACATCCATAGGGAATGATAGATACTTGAGACAATTTTAATTATTCAAGTTTAGGAACAAATTTGACCTTATTTATTATCACCAATATTTTTGAGCATTTTATAAGCATGAATAGTTATAACTATTACTTAGAGATACTTATGCTTTAGGGAGTACACCACAGTCTCGAAGACCGACACTCTAGAACTTGTCTTTAATTACTACTTGAGGCGAAATTCTAGAAAACACATGAATAGGGAAATGACATTAGGCCATCTTTGGACCGATTGAGCCTTTTCTAGCCTACCTTTTATTGTATATTTATCCCTAGTACCCTATTTTGAGCCTAATTACCCATTCTTTGGTTTAACCACATTACAAGCCCAAGACTTAAAGTTTACTTATCTAAAAATGTTACCCGTAACACCATAAACTTTGCATTTGCTTAGAAATACTCTTGAAAGGAAAAGGTTATGGTGATATGAGAAAAATAAGTTTGAGTGGTATTTGTCAATCTAAGTTTGGGGGTATTCAAAAAAAAAAAAAAAAAAAAAAAGTAAAAAAAAAAAAAAAGTAAAGAAAAGTACCCCCAACTTAAGAAAAAAAAAAAAAGGTTGAAAAGAAGGATGGGGAACACAATAAGTTTGGGGGAAGAGATAATACAAGGAAAAGAAGATCAAGAGGTTTCTAGGTAAAATCTAAGTGTTCATGGTGTGAATTGAACCTCATATATTTATCCTTTTATCCCACCTTGACCCTAGCCTTACGTTACAAGCTAAGGAAAGTCCTAAATAGATCCCTAGACATGTGATTTTCCACATTAGTGGAGAGTGGTAATAAAGACAAGCTTATGGAAGTGTCATTATACAAATTAAATGCCGAGACATCATCTTTTCTGTACAAACTAAAGTATAAAGTAAATCAAAGTATGGTTTAGCTATTTACTTGCTACTGGCACACACACACACATGGTGATTATCCATAAGGAAAAATGAGGGACTAAATGGAGATAGTTAGAATTGTTAATAGCTATTTGTCGATCTTAAGGATTTGTACCATTTCGTCAGCCTTTTGAGACAATGATTTTGATCATCTTACTAGTATTAGTATATTTTGTTTTGTTAAATGAGTTAAGTATAACCCTTTGTTTCTCTCTTAGTTTTATTTTATTGCTTGAGGACAAGCAAGTATTTAAGTTTGGGGGAATATGATAAGGGCAAATTTGTCATATATTTTCTCATGTTTTTATTATTGATATTCTATGATTTTATGAGAATAGATGGCTATTTATGTGCATTATTGTTATTTATAGGGACTTGAACGAAATTTAAAGAAAGAACGCAAAAGGAGCGAAAACAGGGACTAAAATGCAAAGTTTTCAAATTATGAGTCCAGCGCCCCCGCGCCACAAGGATTTTCGCCCCAGCGCTGAAATAGTGATCGAAATAAGAAAAACGACCTGATTAAGTCGCGTCTAGCGCCCCAGCGCCGAAGAGTCACCGCTCCAGCGGTGATAGCTTTTTCACGCGTCGCCCCAGCGACAGATGCATAGCGCGCCAGCGGTAGTGCGAGTCCTAGTCCGACGAGAATTGAGATTTTCAAGCTCAAATCAATCCCTATATAAAGCCACTCGTCCCAAGCCTTCAAGAATCAATCAAAGACGACCCAAGAGCACCAAGAATACAGAGCACGAGTCTTGGAGAGCAATAGGAGCTTAATTGAAGCAACTTTAGAGAGAGATACAAGACGTTCTTCGGCATCAAGAGTTCCTAGGCAGCGCAATTAAGAGCAATTCGACGTCGATATCGGTTTGCTAATAATTGTATCATGATTTATAATTATTTTTACTGCTGTTCTCTTGTAGCCATGAGCTAACTTGTTTTCTAGGGTTAATATTTGAACTCAATATGTGTGCTTAATTGCCATATCTTTTAGTATTTAATAAACTTAGTCATTTATTATTTAAATTACTTGTGTTTAATGCTTCAATATATCTGGCCAATATATGGTGAATGAGTTGGTAATATTATTGATAAACTCGGAAGAGGAATCAATATATTTAGACCTAGGTAATTTGATGCATGATTGTAGAGTAACATTCAATGTTGCATATGCAAGTTTCAACTTAGGATAGGAATATACCTAATTGGCATGTATGATCAATAAGACCTAATCTTAATGAATCTTAATTTATTACAAGTACCATAGGAATATAGGTATTTGGTAAATTAAGGTATACTTGCATGACCTTGGAAGAGGCTTGTGAATACATTAGTGTCTTGATCAATAATAAAGACTAAGTGAGTTAAATATTAGAAGATTAATCATTAGAAACATATTGAGGGATAATATTAATCCTAGGTTCTCTCTACGTTGCTATATCTTTAAATCTCATTGCATTGTGTTTTTGTTTTATATTTCTAACATTCATTCTTAGATTTTTATTTTTCTGAATAATTATTAGGAAGATATAATTTTAGTAATTGGTTAAAAAGAAAGAATTATCCCTGTGGGTTCGACATCCGACTTATTTAGTCTCTTTATTACTTGCATACGATAGTGTATACTTGCACTTAATTTATGATATAGAAATATCGCATCAACCACTAATCCTAAACATAAACTTTTCATCATGCTTTAGCAATATAGGTAAATATGTTCCAGATTAACTTATCAATAATCAAATATAAGTTAATGAACCCTCAAGCTTTAGCAATATTGGGTAATACATTCGCTTATATTTGCCTTATCTCAAATTTATTTAATCAGCATAGTCCAATCACACCGACCAATTCCTCACGTTTTAAAAAATTAAGAAAGACCAAGGTGACCCATCTAACATCGTATTGACAAGACGCACCATTTATAACACTAACTCATAATGAAATACATTTTCAATTTGATTAAGAGAGATTTTGTAACTATCCGCATCTCATAAGGATATAATTCTCAATCAAACATTTATTTTATGCAAGCACAACTAATCTTCACTAGTAGGGCTCCTATTGTGGTTGTAGTGTAAATAAATGACCATAGTTTATAACAATTATGTAATAGTTATATGGCATAATATAAACATCACATGCATAATATGCAAAACGGAGTGAATGCCTCGAATGTTGCGATGTTATGGACTGAATGCCCCAGTGTGAATTCTAGTAACTCAACGTCCTAGTATCAGGCTTCGACACCCTAGTGTTCCCTTTAAACACCCTAGCATTATCACATAACACACCCCAATGTGACAACTTGCCATTGCCCTAGCGTTATCACATAATGCCCCAGCATGCAAATGCCAATGCCCTAGTATGAATTTCAGTGAGTTTCAACATCTTGGACACCTCAACACTAGAATGCCACACCATGGTGATCAACATAATGTCACAAATACCCCAACATTCATTATGATGCCTTGAATGCCTCAGTGTTAGCATTTATCCAAATTTTTTTATACCCCTGAGCCAAGCATGCAATATCCCAACGTTCCCTCGAAAAATGACTTGATTCTACACTTTCAACACTTAAAATGCAATACCCATTGTTCCTGGGTATCCCAAATAACTCACAACACTTCATTATAACCAAAAGAGCACACGAACATGCTCTAATACCATTGAAAGAGTGCATCTAAAAGTGCATGCATGTGAATAGTATTCATTGAAAAGTCAATGCATGTCAAACATACATTGTAACAGAAATCTAATTTTTTATTCAACAAACACATAATGTGACATGACCCGTCCTGAGATCCTCTACTGTAGATCCCAACGGTTCTGTCGGGCACCTCGACAGAAGTTTCTCAGAATTTAACTGTGTAAGTTGACAAATTCCGCAAGGTGAACCCCTTTTTTAGTTCTTCCTATTACTGAAAAATCTTGGATATACATGAAAATGACTTCTTAAATTTAAAAAAAAAAAAGGGCAGTGTTTCCCATGTTTTTATGAAAATTCAATAAAAAACCTGCAAAGAAATTGCACTTTTATTTCAAATTGATTCTCAATACTACCAAATAAGATCTTCGGTCCTTTTCAAAACCAAATCCAACTTAACTCAATAATTTTATTTTGAACACAAAACTGGCATACTAACAAAAAGTGAAACGATTATCATAATATCGAAACCTTTTCTTGTTTATAAAAATATGTACAACACAAGCCTAGAATTACTATGGATAAGGCAAAAAGAGTGCTACTTAACACATTTACATTTACAAAAATGATCTTCAAATTTGGCCCATTAATCAATAGTAAAAGAATCAGCAGCTTGCGTACCGAGACCTGTACCTGGAAAGAGGGTTTAGAAAACATAAAACACAAAATGAGTAAGCTAAAAGAGCTCAATGAGTGCATTTAAGATTTCAAATAAAATAAAATTTTGTATAGATATTAAATTCGAAAAGACATGTATAAATCATGCTTCTAAAACTTGTATAAAGCTGTAAAATGGTTTCTAACATCATATGCCGATGAAATCTTACCGAGCTGGTTTTATTTACATCTTCAAAAATCAATATCCAAAATCTATAAGACATAATAACTAACATGTATATATAAATGCATAATATGTGATCGGTAGATCGAAAATTATTAAAGTCCTCGCTCGACCATTTTTTTTCTAAACTGTACCAATTGTAACCCTAAAGCTTAGACTCACGCAGCGACTCAACTAGCACCGCACACATGAGTAGGTCACGGGGTGTCTCAACTAACAACACCCACTGTGACATCTCAAGTCATCTCACTGGCTATGCAACAAAATCCTACATTGTATACACATAGCAAGACAATACCCCGTACACATAGAGCGACTCACATGACTCGACAACCCGACTTCTCGGAGTTAGTGACACATCCCCTAATACTTTCCCATGTGTACGGGATATTGATAAGAGCAGATTTGTCATATATTTTCTCATGTTTTTATTTTGCTATTTTATTATTTTATGAGAATAGATGGCTATTTATGTGTATTATTGTTATTTATAGGGACTTGAACAAAATTTAAAGAAAGAATGCAAAAGGAGCAAAAATAGGGACTAAAATGTAAACTTTTTAAAGTATGTATCCAGCGCCCCAACGCCACAACGATTATCGCCCCAGCGCTGAAACAGTGATGGAAATAGAAAAATGACTTGTTTAAGTCGCATTTGGCACCTCAGCACCAAATAGTCACCGTGCCAGCGATAGGCCAGCGCCCCAGCGCTAACATCCCACCGCTTTAGAGGTAAAGCCTTTTTCACGTGTCACCCTAGTGACAACTGCATAGCTCCCCAGCGGTAGCGCGAGTCTTAGTCCGATGAGAATTGAGATTTTCAAGCTCATATGAATCCCTATAAAAAGCCACTCGTTCCCAGCCTTTAAGAATCAACCTAGAGAACCCAAGACACATTCAAGAACACCAAGAATACAGAGCACGAGTCTTGGAGAGCAATAGAAGTTTAATTGAAGTAACTTTAGATAGATTCTCAAGGCATTCTTCGGCATCAAAAGTATCTTAGGTAGCATAATTAAGAGTAATTCGATGTTTATATCGGTTTGCTATTGATTGTATCATGATTTATTATTATTTTTACTGTTGTTCTCTTGTAGCCATGAGCTAAATTTATTTTCTAGGGTTAATACTTGAACTCAATATGTGTGCTTAATTGCCATATCTTTTGAATATTTAATAAACTTAGTTCTTTGATATTCAAATTTTTTGATCTTAATGCTTCAATATATCTGACCAATATATGGTGATGAGTTGGTAATATTATTGATAAACTCAGAAAAGGAATCATAATATTTAGACCTAGGTAATTTGATGTATAATTGTAGAGTAACATTCAATGTTGCATATGCAAGTTTTAATTTAGGATATGAATATACCTAATTGGCATGTATTATCAATAAGACATAATCTTAATGAATCTTAATTTATTACAAGTACCATAGGAATATAGGTATTTGGTAAATTAAGGTATACTTGTATGACCTTGGAAGAGGCTTGTAAATACATTAGTGTCTTGATCAATAACAAAGACTAAGAGAGTTAAATATTAGAAGATTAATCATTAGAAAGCATATTGAGGGATAGTATTAATCCTAGGTTTTCTTTATTTTGCTATCACCTAATTCTCTTTGTATTGTGTTTTGCTTTTATATTTTCTACATTCATTCTTAGATTTTTATTTTCTGAAGAATTATTAGGAAGACATAATTTTAGTAATTGGTTAAAAAAGAAGAAATTATCCCTGTGGGTTCGATATCCGACTTATTTAGTCCCTTTATTACTTACATACAATAGTGTATACTTGCACTTAATTTTAAGATATAAAATTATCGTATCAGATATACCGACCGAGTCTTAAATCATCACCACCATTGTAATATGAGGGTACCAATGGCCTTTGAAACTAATGCAGTAGTTTTAAAGCTGTTTCTTAAACCGAACATGTAAATGCATATCTATAGATATATGCCAAAATCATAAATCATGTTTATGCATTAAAAACACATAAAACATACAATTTTATTATGCAAAAATATAATAAATGAAAGATAAACAATGACAAATTTTCACTCACAACCACTCCGAGCTCAATTTCGCTACGAATTTTTGCTCCTACATGCCATAAATGACATTTAGAACCAATACAAATGCTAGAATCTCATTTAACTACTAAACGCTCTAATCGGTATACAAAGCCTAGATTGATACTACTTTTCGATTTTCATTTACGAAGTCATTCAATCTTATCTAATTCACTATCCGACGCCCAGAAAAGTTCTTAACACCCTATAACTTTGGTTAGACATAATTTCCCTTCACCTTACCAAAATAGACAATTACATCCCATTTTCTTCATTTTTGATTTTTCATTAACCATATATATTCAATTTACATAAGGTACCATTTATACACAACAATTCAACCAAAACATAACTTAAGCCCTATCATCCCTTAAGTGGTTGAATTTTGCCCTACTCACCCAACACATTTCTTTTCTCAATTTCTTGTTCCAATAGCATCAAAATCAATCCAATTTCATTTTAATGCCCTAATTAAAACCAATTTAAGTTTCTACATCAAAGTCACCCAAAACCCTAATTCTTACCTTACTAGTTTCTTCAATTTGATGACTCTTTTAAACTCAACACTTGAATTCAACTCAATCTAAATCAAGAATACACACAAGAACATCAATTAAAGAAATCTTGAAAATTCACACATTCATCACTACAAAACAATGCTTTTTTTTACCTCTTTTCCTTGGATTTTCACTAATGGAAGCTTCAATTGATTTTAAGAACTTGTGTTTGGCTTTATTTTGGCTTGATCAAGCATGAAAACTTGTGAAATCACTTTGGGTTTTACTGTAGTAGCACCCTTCCTCTCATGGCCAAAATTCTCATCTCTAATACCCTAAACGACTTGTTTTTAACTTAGCCAAAATTCTACACAATTTCTCCTTATAGTGTTCTCCCAAAAGTCCAATTTTTCCCTCAACTAACTCAAAATTTTTAAATTGCCATTAGTTCAAAATGGAAGGATTTAATTGGTTCCTTTCTATTATTTAGTTAGAATAGTAAAAGGAACTAACTAGAATTCCTAACTTGGCAATCCATGAAAATATCTCTAATTAGTCCATTCTCTAACACATGGATTGTGTTTTTCAACAAAGGCTTGTTCTATGAAAATTCATGAAATAAATTAAAAATTCCTTTTCCAAGCCAAAAGAGAAAATTTTCAAAAATATTTTAGGGTCGTTCGACGCTCCGACCGAGTGTGAAATTACCAAATTAGGTCTAAAATCTCTCATGCACACCATAAAAAAATATTTCTAATAGGGTTAGAATTGGGTAACCCTACTGTGTCTGTATTACTCTATATCGAAATCTAGGCACCAATACTACTAATAGGGATTAGATATTACATAATGCATATAAGTCTGTTGCATTAATAGAATTGGAAAGACTTATCATTGACCACTTTTGATAAAGAATCAAATTTAGAGTCTCATACTAAAGTGGATTTGCAATCATTTCTAGACTTTAACACTAATGGGATTTAAGTTCTAGAATGGTAGCCTTAGTTTTAAATTCCAATAATTGGATTTTTTTTCTCTCTCAATTAGTTTGGCTGAATTAGCTTAAAGGAGCAAAAATGGCAACTTTTGTCTTAATACACGTTTGCAACATTTACAAAGTTAGTCTCTTTTTGCCAATTCACTGCTGCCACCTAGCCCAATTAAAAGCCATGTCTGTTAAATTTAAAAATACTTGTCAAGCTCTTTTCCATGCAACCATGCTATGTGTCATGCTAATTTTTCATGCATTTGCCAAATGTCACATATATTAAAGCCATGCATGCCATTTGTCAACATTCTCTTAGTTAATTATTTTAACTACTAAAATATAGGTTTAACACTTAAACCTTGACACGTGGTTCCCTAGAGATTCTAAACAAATTTAACTTTTCAAAATCTTTTTAGATCAAACTGTTTGATCCAGTCTACTACCCTAGTGCTCAATGAGTACATTTTATATTATGAGACTCTTTAGGTTCACACCCGTTTGACTTACTTCTTCCATAAATCTGTGAATGATGCCTAACACACACGTTACAAATATTACAAAATAGTGTGTTAAACCATACAAATTAAGGTCAACCATATACGTATAATTCTTCCATCGTCTATATCCTAAAGGAGCAGAGATATAAATTATTACCGTTAAATCTCTATATGCTCAGCCCTGAACTTATCTCCAAATTTGTATTTGCGTAAATAATATTTGCAAACTCCTTTGCAATATTATTTAACCCTACGAAAAACTCTTTTTTTGGGATTACGCTTGTGGACACAAGACTTCTTAAAATATAATATTAGAGCATCAGAATATACAACTTACCTATTTGAGCTAACGAATCCATATCTATGCTTATCGGACTCCATGAGCATTAGACTATACCCAATGACACCTAGAAGTCAGACCATAAAAGGTCTCTGACATGTGTGGAATCAAAGCATAGTGGATCACTCACAAGCCCACCATAGAGCTCAGGTCAAAAGACCACAAATACTACTTAACTCTAGAAGACCCTCTATTAACAGCTATATAAGATGTCTATTTAAGGTCCTTGTGAGTCAGTTCAGTACCCAGTCCTTACTGAATACCTGCATGCCTATACGAGCTTTCACCAAGCCCACGGTCAGCTAAGACTAATCATTTAAACAATTCAGATATAGATACACACTGATCTAAAAGGTATACCAATCAACCAGTGTCTGCAACCATAGATCAAGAACGAGGTGTTTGAGAACATACAACTTTATGACATTTCATAGCACCATTTGCAACTTATTGCAACTATATCATTACTAATATATTCTCAGATTATATTCCATTTCATACAAGATTCTAACTTTTAAAATGCTAACTTTTAGTGCTGACCTAAACTCTTTTAGATCAGATCTAAAAGAGTTTAGATCAGATCTAAACGAGTTTAGATCTACAACGTTTGAAATGTAACAAGCAGATCTAAACTCGTTTAGATCTACAATGTTTGAAATGTAACAAGCTTGGTACTATAAAATTAATTATTAACGATTTATTTAAAATTTTCATTGTATAAATATTAAATAACTAAATATTAATACAAATATTAGAATTTCATGTAAGCACTATCTTCAACACCGTCAACCAGTGGTACTTTTCTATCTAAAACTGCGATGAAGCGTAGCTATTGTTGGAAGAAATGGCATACAATAACTATTAATGGCCTAAAGAGAGGTCTATTGTGAGGAAGGCCACAAGAGTTCATGAAGTTGATCATTTAGTTGTAATTTTAGCCCAAGTCTCGACCTTGACTAATCAAATTTCTATATTTAATACTAGAGAAACTTCACCAAGTAAATATTTAGTGATGGCAGTTAATATGTCTTATACTAGTGAAATGAGTGACCCATAACAAGTATAATATGTTAACAACTGAAACTTTAACTATTAGAGCAACAATTTACCAAAACATTATCATCTGAGGCTTCATAATAATAAGAACTTTACTTATGTCAATTCAAGAAATGTGTTACAACGCACACCCGGATTCAATCAACAAATGGCCAAAAAAAAGCCTTCACTGTGGGATCTTTTTTGCATTTTTATTATTGAGACAAAGGGTAGGTTCAATAAGGATAAGGCTTGATTTGAAGTATTAAAACTCATAGCACCAATATGAATGCCACCATGAAGTCCTTGAAGGTGCAAATTTGGCAACTTGCCAACTCAATCAAGGGCCAATCATCTAGGAAGTTTCCAAGTAACATGGAGACTAATTTGAAGGATTATTGTAACATCGTCACTTTTACGAGTCGTAAAGAAATAGAAGCTCCTAATAAAAAAGGTATTGAATACAATGTGGAAGAAGTTATTGTAGAACTAACCAAGGTGAATGCATGGCTGAACTCTATTTATTTCTAGATAATCCTCCTATTATTGCTCTTTCACTACCGTATCCTCAACGGTTTGGAAAAAAGAAATTGATGTTTATTTACTAAATTTCATGAAATCTTCAAGAAGATTTATATATATCCCTTTTATAGATGTTATGGAGTAAATGCCAAACTATGTGAAGTTCACAAAAGAGGTGATGTTAAGGAAGAGAAGTTTAGAAAACTATGAGACAGTCAAGCTAATGGAGGAATGTAGTGTAATTCTTCCATGAAAATTTCCATAGAAGTTGAGGGATTCGAGAACTTTCATAATCCCCTATACTATTGGTAATTTTACTTTTGAAAAGGATTTGTGTAATTTTAGAGTGAGCATCAATCTTATACATGTATCTTTTTTATAGAAGTTGGATTTAAAAGAGATGAAACCTACCACAATATCTTTGTAAATGGAACACCCGTCTCTTACTTGCCCAAAGGGAATTATAAAAGATGTGTTTGTCAAAGTTGATAAATTCATCATTCTGATGATTTTTGTTATTCTATACATAGAAGAGAATGGAGAGTTTCTACTTATACTTGGGCATCCATTTTTAGCTACTAGAAGAGCGTTTATTGATGTCCAAAATGGGAATTTGGTACTCTAAGTGCATAGTAAAGAAGTAAAGTTCAACATCTATTGCTCCATGCAATTTTTAGATGTGGTACGATCTTGTAACTATATTGATGCTGTTAGTGAGTGTGTTCAAAAATTGCACCTCAAGTTTTATTTGAAGATCCTTTAGAGTTTTGTCTTGTAAACTCTAAATTTTGGAAGGTTACACTTCCTACAACAGAATTTGGCAATGCTTGTTATAATATGTGAAGGCCATGTGGATTGTGTGCTATCTATTTAATCTTTGCATATTGAGATGAATTTTAATGGTCATATGGATGTGCTTGAGCCAGTAGGTATTTGCAAGATAAGGTTATTTTAAAGCAATTGTCTGACCACCTTCACCATGCCTTCTTGAGGGAGAATTCTACCTTCTCGGTTATTATTTTAGCATTCTTGAGTTAACATGGGGAAGAAAAATTGCTTGATATATTAAAGAAGCGTAAGAGTACATTATTCTATATTCAATATAAAAGGGATTAACCCTACTATATGCATGCACAAGATCTTGATAGAAGAGACTTATAAGCCATCCATTAAATGTCAAAAGAGATTAAATCTGGCCCTAAAAGAAGTTGTAAGAGTAGAAGTGTTAAAGCTAATTAATGCTGAGATCATTTATGCTATCTCTGATAATTCTTGGGTGAGTCTGGTCCAAGTGGTGCTGAAGAAGGATGGCATGATGGTTGTAAAGAATGAGAAGAATGAGCTTATTCCTTCTAGGATAGTCACGAGGTGGCATGTTTGCATTGATTATAAGAAGTTGAACTAGGCTATTCAAAAAAACCATTCTCGCTTCTATTCATTAACCAAATGTTGGATCTATTGTTATGATATGACTACCATTTCTTCTTAGATAGCCATTCTAGATACAACTAAATTTTAATTACACCCAACTTATTAGGGACATTAAATCAACCTCTTTTTAGGAGGCAACCTAGTGTTTTTATTTTATATTTATTGTAAAAACAAAAAGGCAAACAGTATGTGGGCACCGCGACCCAGAATAACTAAGCTACAGTCTAAAGACTAGTTTGTTAAAGGGGTCTACTTGGGTTTCAATAAGTGTTTAAGAGACTATCCTGACCTACACCTCACTTGGTTAGAGAAGAAAATCGTTGGGTAGATAGTAGTTGATGAGGGGGAAACTAAAAGTCCCCTGCTAATAGATGAAGTAGTCCTTCATTGGTTTGAATAGAGTGCTCATCCTCCTATAATTAATGAAAGGTTGTCAGCCGAAGACTTCCATAACCCTATTGTTGAAGAACAACCTTTTGCTCTTCATATTTAGAATAATTATTGTTTTTTTTTTTTGTATTTTTGTAATTTGAGTTGAGCTTCTTCTCTTGTAAAAAATAATATTTCGTTATAAATGAAATATTCTTCTTTTGCGGTTTTAGCATATTTGTTTATGTGAATGATAAATGCTTCATTGATCATATTTAGTATCTTTGATCATAAATAATCATTGGGATTTGTTTAATGAAGTTCTTGAGGCTTGGTCTCAAACTGTTTTGCTTTTAATATGCTTCATATAGCTTGTATTCGTATGATCACTTGTTGGTTGAGCAAGGTCTTTTAATAAATCACTATAATAACAAGTCTTTGATTTTAACTTGTTCGATTATGATTCACTTTACTTTAGCCATTTTAGGCATACTTGGATGAATGACTCTTTTTTACTTCTTAGTTTTCTTTTTGAGGACTACTTGATAATTTTAATTGGGAAGGTCTTGGTGGCCATTGCTTCCACCTACTTGTCTTTGTTTTTCCTCTGAGGCTTAGCTTGGGAATTTGGCCGAGAAGGTCATATGATGACTATTGCCTCTACCATGTCACTCACTTGAGATTCTTCTAAGGATTACTCGAGAAACTCAGTTGGAAGGGTCACTTAGGGGCTATTGCTGCTACACTCTTGTCTTTAGTATTCTTCTAAGGTTGGCTTAGGAATTCTGACAAAATGGTCACATGGTAGCTTATTGCCTCTACCATATCTATCTTACTTGAGAAGATGAGAAATTGAGGGTTCTTTGGTTGCTATTGCCTCCACCATTTGTTTGCTTGATCTTTATGAGGATCTCAAATCATTGATAGCTTTCTCGATCATTGTAGGGATCTTAGATCATTATAGAGATTTCTTAATCCTCAAACAATCCTCATAGGGATCTCAAATCATCTAAGTAGGTCTTGGGTAACTTTTGCCTCGACCTAATTTTTGGTATTTTTTCCAAGAGTTGCTTAGAAGTTAGGTCGAGAGGAACACTCTAGTGACTAGCACCTCTACTCCCGTGGTTCTCTAATATTTATTCGAGACTTACTCAAGTACTTTACCCAAGAAGGTCATATGGTGGCTATTGCCTCTACCCTTCCAGTTTTCTAATATTCTTTTGAGACTTGCTTGGGTGTTTTGGTGTTCATAAGTTAACACATGCTAGTACAAAACTGTAAGAGCACAAGTTATGAGTAAGTAATAAAGTGATAAATAGGAGTATCATTCTTATGAGGATTGATTTTTTGAATTTACCCTAAGTACTATAGGTTTTCACAATTTAATTCTATCTAGGCAACTTGATATAATTTTAATAAGTAAGAAAAATTAAACTAACAACCTAAATTAAGTGATTAACAAAACAATAATTAAATTTGATAATCTTGCAAAATGGTGTCTATTATAAGTGGGATCCTAGGGTCTTGATTTTCCTCTCGTCTTCCTATGTTCTTCTTATTTAACAATTCTATTCAATTCATTAATTAATTATTTAAGACTAATTTTATTATCTCTCCCGAACGTCAAATAAGATCATAAGCATATATTTTCAAATTGATATCTCTATCTAACTTGTTTTTCAATGCAATCATTAAGCAACCCTTGATGATTACCTAGTGCCATTAGCATCTTGACTTAACAACAACTAAAGTTATGTTTTTCAAATTCAATAAATGGGTAAATCTTTCTCAAGTATCAACCCATAAATCAACAACTAATTTATTTCTCAATCAATTAGAAGCATTAAGCATAGAGACATAAATGAATTAAACAATAATCCACCAAATCATCCAAACATAGGATAAATAAAACTATATCAAGCCTTAGCATTTTAAGTTTAGCTACATATAAATCCAACCATAACTAAAATTATTAAGAAATCTATAGATGCAAACATGTTTAAATAATATTCACAACTATACATTTCAAACAAAAGAGATAAAGTTTAAAAAAAAAGAACCGAATATAGAGATGTCTCTAAGGCTTCAATTCTTCAAATATCTTTAATAATCCTCAAGAAGTCTTTGAGACACACTCTCACTCTAAAGATAGCTAATTTTCTCTCTAGAAATGAATTTTTCTTCTCTTCAGTTTTGTGCTCTAGCCTTCCTTCTTCCTTTTCCTATTCCTTTTTCTCCCTTCTTATATTTTTCGTGCCCTCTTTTGATTCTCTTGAGAAATTACCTAAATATTTTAATTTATAGGCTTCAAATTAGGGCAAAATTGATGGGTTGTGCGTAAGTGCTAAATTTTTGCACCACAATGCCAAGTTTCTACCTAAATTGGCGTCTAGTCCTTTTTTTTTTTATTGATCACTGCACTGCAGCATTGAGACTTGGGTTTCTATACTAATTTTTCTAAGGTTTGGCATGTGGTGTTGGATTTTTTGGGGATCTAATATGGGTGTATGCATGTGCAATTATGTTTATTATATAAAATATGTATCACATACATATGTAACGTTGCGGAAGAATTAAATCATACAACGAATAATATATTAATCACATTAATATATTAAAAGGGTTGAGAAATTACCTGAACGTGTAATGTTATACACGTATATCCTCAGAGTCTGCATGGAAACCAACTCGTTGGCAGTTCTAGTCACTAACTCGGTGGGCTTGGCGAGTTAGAACAGCAGCCTATATCCAACACTTGGCTTAACTCTTAAACCCATAAAATGGTCGGTTATGTATATTCTTCCTTTTCTCTAAAAGAAAAAAAAAGAAATTGAAATAATTCACAATTGCTTCTTTTGACACCATTGAAAAAAATAAAACAATTTCATTCATTCTTTTTTTCTTCTTCTTCTTCTTCTTCTTGGCACCAAATGGAAGAAATGAAACAATTTTCATTTCTCTCTCTTTTCCATTTCACCCATCTAACACACACACACCATTCACACATAAATATATTTATATCTCACATTAATATAATAATAATATTATATATTATAAAATTACAAATTGCCATTTTTATAGAAAATAATATTATTATATTAAATAATAATAAAGTATAAATAATGCTTGAGAACTAAAAAGTATTATTTAATATAATAATATTATATAATAAAGTAATATATAATATAATATTATAATGAGAAATTAATGATTATTTAATAATTAAATAATTATGTGCAATAACCATTTTACCCCTCATGAATAATTACCAAGTCTACCCCTTAGTATGTCTTACCAAATTCCACACTTTGGTAAACTCAACCGAGGGTCCATAATACGCCACATGTCATTATACAATTAGTAAATAACAATTATTGTCTAATTGTTGTATTTAACACTTAAATACAAATATGCACGTATTCCCGTGGTAGTGCTGGATATTACTGAATTAAACAGTTTAATCTGGTTCGCTGCTCCAGTGCACAACGAGTACACTCCATATTGCGGGACTCTCTAGGTCCACACCCGATTCGTTAAATGGAACTATTCTATGAGTCAGTGAACATTGCCCTATGTATATGTCACAGATATACAAATCAGCGCGTTTAACCATACAAGTTGAGGTTACAATGCATACGTATAGTTATTCCGTCATGATATCCTAGATGTGCTGGGGATATAGATTATCACCGTCAAATCCCCATGTGCACATCCATGTCATATCCCCAGACTTGTATCTCACTGAACAATATGTGCAAACTCATTTTTCATATTATTTTATCCTGACGAAAACTCTTTCCTGGCATTAATGTTTGTGGCCACAAAAGTTTATGAGATACAGTCTCGAAGCATCTAGATATCTAACTTTCTATGCGTGATGACGGATCTTATATCTATACACATCGGACTTTATAAGCATTAGACCATACCCAGCGACACCCAGCAGTCACACCATGAAAGGTCTGTAACATGCGTGGAACCATAGTATAGTGGATCACTTACAAGCCCAATATGGCACTCAGGTCAAAGGATCACGTATACTACTCAACTTGAGAGGACCTTTCACTAACGGCTTACATAGGGTGTCTATTAGAGGCCCTCGTGAGTCTATCCCATATCCAGTCCTAACTGGATACCCATATGTCAATACGATCTCCAAGCTCACAGTCGACTGGAAACAATCATCTATACCCTATAGGTATGACATATGCTAATCTATATATAAAGGTATCCACCGACAAACTCGCATTGACAGAAATAGATCAGGGATAATATTTGAGAATATACTTGCGCAACTAGCATTTCCTGGCACCTGATTGCAACTCTTGCAACTATGATTTTCCAATTCTTAGTGGTTATTTAGGTACCGTTTTCGATGAAAAATTGATTGTTTGTTTGTCCATTAGTTAAAAAAAAAATACTTTACCTTTTGATTGTTTTTTAAAGTAAAAATAGTACCATTTATCATCATTCTTATTTAGGAACATCATTCTCATAACTGATATTTATTAGACACTGTTTGTGCTTCTTTTATCTCTTACTTTTTTTCTGAGTATTATTGGTGGAAGTAGTATGGATTATTGTATTTACCGTTAATCATTATTTCTTCTCCTATGAGGAAATGTTCATATACTTTAAACCCTAATATCGAAGGAGAGCGGGCCCTTCTAAGTTCATAAAGAATAAATGACAGATATGCTCTTGCTTTGGGCCCGCAATACATAACAAATCTGTGATCTGATCCACAAAATGGTTGAGGTTTGACATACCCTTATATGTAAGGAGGCTAGGTAACATGAACCTCGCTGAAAGTTCCAATCTCTTAATTCATGTATTGGGGATTTCCTCTCCTTCCCAGTCTTCTTTAGGGGAGGTTTGCTTTTCCTCTCTTTTTGTTTGAGCAGGTTATATAATTGCTCTTCCAACCCCCAGACTTTCTCTTCAAGGGGGAGATCTAGTTGAGGCCTCCTCTAAACCTTCACTCTTGGTTTCCTCCTGTTTCTCCATGCCTTCTAGTTCTTCTTTCTTCTTACCTCACTACATAGTTCAAGTCTCTAACTTACGATTGGTCGTATTCTCCTCTGAGACAATTATACCCTGACCCATTTACCGATTGGCCATGTGGTACTCGTTGCCTTTCATCTATTCTCCCCTATCGGTTGTTTCTAAATGGTGGTCTATTTTGTGCATTCAAACCTTTGGGGTTTAGGAATCCACTCTACTAATGTACTTCCTAGTGCGCCCCAACCCCGTTTACCCTCGTCCACCTGTAGACGCTACTTTAAGATCTTGACAAGTATGTTCTTCATCTTCTTCATCTACTCCCTCTCTTCTCTTAACATTAGCAAATCTCCTTCAGTTCCACCTTATAACAAAGTTTCAATCGGCATCATAATATTTTCTTGAGGATTCATTTGTCGAACCCAGCTATTTCACTCTGAATACTTAGTTAGTCATGAATTTAGGTGGTTTGTAGTGCTGCTCAGTGATTAGTTCACCATTTATGTTCTTGCAAGTGTTGCCAAGGCATTTTGCATCGTTTCTATAGATGGTGCCAAAAATTATTGACAAAAAAATTGGTTCCTTGGGCGAACAAGCTTTGAATTTAGTTTCAAGGGAATGAACTTCGTCTTGTCTGATCGGATCGCACTGAAAATGGGCTTGGACTTGATAGTTCTGAATTCCTTACAAAAATATAACAATGTTATGGTCTCACTAGTGGTTGTTCTGATAAAGACCCTCCGATGTTTAAGTTAGTGATATTTTAAAAGAAGAGATTGCTTTGAGTTTTTTAGTGGGAGAAGTTTTCATTGCCATTTGCCATTGTCGATTTATCACTTTTATAGTTTATCCTTGCTATTCTGTCATGTGGATCATGGGTGAGACATCCGACTGCCTTTATGATAATGAGATTGATTCCAATCTCTAGACTTCTTCCATTGCCTTACAAGATGGGCACTTTGACTAATCTTATGATTCTCAGGGTCTTATTAATAAGTGCATTTTATATCTATTGTTTTGAACTCCTAAACTTAGTAATCGCTCAATTTGAATAAGAACTTGTGACTTTTTATATGTGTTAATGTCATTTTATAGGTTTCATATTAACAAAGCTATTTAAGGCAAAAATCAAAGAAAAACATGCAAAATTGTCAAAAAGAGACCAAAATGATCAATTTGTGAACAAACTATTAGTGAATAGTGTAATGCACAATACTTGTGAACAATACTATTTATGGGATACTGTGCACATAAATAGTGCTTGAAGCAAAAACCTAGGTTTTTATGCTTAGGCGTCAAAATATGATGCCTAGGTCATAATTTAGGCATAAACGTGGGCGTCATTTCGTGTAGAAAAGATAATTTGCCCCTAATTTTGAAGCATATAAGGACCACTTCTCATTTATTAAATGAGGCACGAAAAATACAAAGGAAATGAGGCTATAACACAAATTGAAAAATGAGAAAGGCTCACTTCTTGAGTGAGAAATTATCTCCAAGGCTTCGTCAGGATTATTAAAGACAAGTGAATGATTGAAGTCTTAGAGACATCCCCAATTTTAGTTTTGTCTTTCTTTTCTTTCTATTTTCTCTTTTGTTTGAAGTTTGTATATGTGAATATTATTTAAACATATTTGTATATATAGATTTCTAGATAATTTTAGTTATGATTGGATTAAAGCCTTGGAGATTCTTAATTGTGGCTAAATTCGATTTTTAGGGTTTGATATAGTTTTATTTAAGCTATGTTTTGATGATTTGGTACATTATTGTTTAATTTATTTATGTTTCTCTATACTTAATGTTTCCAATTGATTAGGAAATAAAATGGTTATTGTTTATTTGTGGATTAATACTTGGGAGAGATTGACTTATTTATTAGATTTAGAAAATATAGCCTTAGGCTATTATTGAGTTAAGAGGTTAACAATACTTGGGTAATCACCAAAAGTTTCTTAATAATTGTATGTGGTGCACAGTAAGTGTTCAAGAAAATGTTCTTGAACACTTGAGGTATGATGTTATGCCTAGTATCTTATTTGACACCCGGGAAAGGTAATGAGATTAATCTTTAGGTAATCAATTTAAGGGTTGTGTAATGCATATATAGTTAGACAAGCTAGATAGGGATATCAACTTGAATATGTATGCATAGGATCTCATTTGACACTCTGGAGAGATAATGGGATTAGTATTAAACCTTAATTAATGAATTGAATGAAGTTTCTAAATAGAAAGAACATAAGAAGAATACAGTGAAATTAAGGCCCTAGAATCCCATCTATTATAGATTTTCCATTTAGCAAGAGTATCAATTTGTTTAGATTAATTTCCTTTATTTTTCAAAATCAAATTAGAATTAAGGGAGCCTAGATAAAACCAAGTTATGGCAACCATAGTACTTAAAATATCAATTCTCGTAGGAACAATACTCATACTCATTACTTTATTACTTACTCATGATCCTTGCACTTACCTAGTGAAAGTTTAGAGTTATTGGCATAGTGGTTGCTCGTGATCTCGAGGTTGTCCCTAGTTGAGAGGTGAAGGTATGATTATCAAAGAGCTTCCCTTCCCCGTGTCTATTATTCCTCAAGTAATCCATTCAAGAGTTGGGACCTAGCCTATAATCTCAACTGCGTCTTTCCAACTTACCATAGAGATTTGAGTCTATATGTGGTTTGTTTCCTAAGGGACCACATATAAATCAAATAGAGGGAGAATAAAGGTACTTTAAGAATTCTATTTGTTCATTTGATGGAGATATGATTCCCCTCCCAAGGGTGTTGAATTATGATTCTCCTATCTTTAAATATTAAAATTTATATTTACTTCACTTTTAAATAATTTATTATTTAAAATATTTTTATTTGATTTTTTATTAATTATTTTATTAAAATAAAAATAAAATATATCAATTAATTCATAATATTTTAATTTATAGATTAACATCATTTACCATAGTTATTGTTTTATTCTTTACATTATTTATTATAAATAAAAATAATAATTAAATAATAAATTGAAATGTGTATAATATATTCTTCTATCGTTTAAATAGTATCTCCTATTGATTGTAATTCATATAGTATTTATAAGGAAATTAGCTTAGGTTCTCCAAATTGATATTATTTAGGTATCAATTTTAGTAATAACACTAATACTTCAATGCTAGTATTTAGCATTCTAAACCTACCTAAGCGCTTTGTAAAAGATTTCACCTACAAGTAATCAAGAATATAAAAAGATCATACATAATTGAGATACGGAAACAATCACCACAAGATATAAAATATACGTGGCTCGATGACAAACACCTACATCCAAGGTGGATCATAGGATCCTAGTTTCTTTTATAAATAGTTTACAATGAACTCTAGGTCATAAAGACCTATTAGATCACAAAGATCTGACAATAAAGGATTAATCAAGGAATACAACGAATAGTCATAGCTCTCTCTTAAAGGACCAATCATCACTCTTTATTTTCTCTTATTTTTATATTTTTGAAAAGAGTTTATAAAGGTTTTAAAACCTCCTAGAAACCTTAAATATAGTAGGAGAAAGAATCCAAATGTTTAGAAAGTCCAAAATCAATTCAAATTAATTTATTGTCTTAACAGAAATTATTGAAACTGGGAGTTGCGATGCCACGGGCCAATGCCATGGTACTGTTGCGATCTTGTACTAGTGCTGTGACACTATACCGCCAACGCCGTAGCATTAAGGATTCTATCTTTGGCCCTGCAACACTAAGCAGCCAGTGCCGGGCACTCACACCTGAGAAATGTCTCCACTTGTATTTTCGCATCCCTCCTCTCTTCCGGCTCTCTATTTTTGTCCCTTTCTCATACTTCCAATGTGTACTCTTTCTTGTATCGACTTTTCATTGGTCTTCAACTCAAAATTATGAACAAACATAATTTCGAATTACCAAAATTTCAACAATATTTAATATTTATAATTTTTATTATAATAATTAATATTGTTTTATAATCATATATTTTTAATGTTTCTTAAAATAAAAAAATTAAAAGACCTATTGATATTAATGTATACATTGAGTTTCAAACTAAATTTTATGATAAAAAATTTTCTATTAAAACTTAGCTCAAAATATAGGTTTATAATTATTTTTTAAAATAAATTATTTATATTTTTAAACAACTTTTGATAAAAAAAATTCATAGCAAGCAGGGGTATGAGCCGAATCGAATTAGTTAGGGGTGGAGTAGATAATGTTAAAGATGAAAAATTTTAGAGGTCTAAGTTTATACAATGAAATCAGAATATGAAAGTTAAAATCTTATTAAAAAAAAAAAGAAGAGAATTAGATGTTAAGTAGATGAAGTTTTTTAAGCTGCATATATATAAATTGTATTTTATTTTTTAGGCATATTATAAAATTATATAGCATAGAAAATTATTTGTATAAAAAACTAAAATAATTTTAAATAAGAAAATAAAATTGGCCTGTGTAATGGAGAGACATGCATGTAACGTTATCCTAAAGCCAAGGAAACCTCCCCTCATATAGATAATTGTGGTTCTCCTCAACTTCAAGATACAATCCAAATGCTCTCAACCTCTCTCCTCAATGAGTTTGACCACCAGAAAAAAATTCCAATCTACAATGTTGAAGTTGCAGGGAAATAGTGTATGTAAAATTATAGAGTATACGGGTAGGGATGGAGTGGATAATGTTAAAGATGAAAAATTGAGGTCTAAGTTTATATAATGGAATCAGAATGTGAAAGTTAAAATCTTATTTAAAAAAAAAAAAGAGAATTACATGTTTAGTAGATGAAGTTTTTTTAAGTTATGTATATATAAATTGTATATTATTCTTTAGGCAAATTATAAAATTATGTAGCATTGAAATTTATTTGTGTAAATAAATAATAAAACTAACACAATTTTAAATAAAAAATAAAATTGGCTTGTGCAATGGAGAGGCAAGCATGTAATGCTGTCCTAAAGTCAAAAAGACCTCTCTTTGTGTAGGTAATTATAGTTCTCTTCAACTTTGAAACAACCCAAATGCTCTCAGCTACTCTTGTCAATGAGTACGATAACCGAAAGAAACTACCAAGTCTACAATGTCGAAGTTACAAGGAAATAATGTATATAAAATTTTAGAATATAAACTTAAGATGCATATATGTTTTGATTTAGAGCAGGGAATGACTCTTTTATATAGTAGTCATAAAGTTTAAGATATTAATACTAATATTTATTTAGCATTAATACAAATTTTAAACTCAAATACCAATTGTACAATTTATATTTAAAATTCGTAACTCTTAAATTAATTTACATAAATTTAAATTTTGAAATTAGAACTCTAAGAATTTATAATATCCATTAAATTTTGTAACTCGCAATTAATTTAAATTTTAATATAAGGTTTTAAAATATTTTTTTAATTCCAACAATCTCCCAAAAAGGTTTAAAAACTTTTTATGTATATTCAGTTATATATAACTATTTATATATTGTAACAATCTATTATTCAATTGGTATAGGTGCCTTTCGAGTTTGAACTTATACTTAGTGTATATAACATTTATTTAAGAAATCTAAGTGCACTATGTCTTGAACTTGATTTTCTTGTCCAAATTTTAACTACTACACATAATAGCGACGAATACTTGGTGTTGCGGGTTAGCACTATTAAAGGCCATGTGTTCGCATCTTGATTCTCATGAGAGTTTTAGAGAATAAGCCAATTCTCACGGTTACGGCCTCGTGATAACTCTCACTTAGGTGTGTCCTCTAAAGGCATATGTGACCTATACCTCGCAAGATTATGCTCGCCTTGGACTCATCAGGGTAAGTACTCTCCTAAACGTTACATTGTACTACTTTTTGCCAGGTGCTCGTGAATCTGTTCAGTACCTAGTTCTTACTGAATATCTGTATGCCCATACGAACTTATGCTAAGCCCATAATTTACTAAGACTAACCATTTGGACAATTTAAATATAGACATACACTGATCCGAAAGGAATAACGATCGACCCATATCGGTAACCATGGATTAAGAATAATATTTTCGAAAACACACTACGTAATGACATACTTTTCTTTTTGCATCATTTTTACACTTTTTCTTAATCATTTTAAACATACATATTACAATAATATATCATTTTTTATTTATTTTGTACAACATATCTTTAATTTAAATAATTTACTAAATTCTTAGAGTCAATTTGTCAAAAAATTTCAATCTACTTTATCGAATGTTCTAAAGAAAAGTGTTTAAATTTGTTTGAAGAGAATCAATTGTGCTAATATTAGAAAAAAAAATATATTTCACAGATAAAAAAGGTTTGTTTTTGAGATTTTTGATAAAAAAAAAAGTAAAAAATTGTAAAGTGGCTACAAAAATATTTAATAAAATTTAGGATCATTTACAAAAATTTCCCAAATAAAAAATCCCAACCCCATGTACGTAATTAGAGAATATTTTGTAGAAATACAAATACTTTGAATTATCTCTTTTAAGTTGATAGGCATTTTTTAGACTGTAGTTGTATAATTTCTGAAGAGGTAGAGGTAGTACTAGTTAGTAACACAGCATAATTGACTGACACAAGCAACAGCAAGTGATGTAGATATTAATGGTCAAACAAAACCCTTCTTTCTACTGTATTCTGTATGTATTTTTATTGGGATTCAATCATCTTCTCTTCTCTTCTCTTTTATTAGACAGAGGCGGAGCTTAAGATTTGTTTATTGTTTTGGCAACAGAGTGTGAGAGAGAATGAGAAGCTCATTGATTAATTTTCCAATAATAACACTACAAATTCCATTTCCTCTTCTGGTTAGAGTTTGCATAACTTCTCCTCAGAAATCTTCTCCGGAAGGAAAATAGAAGCAAATAATCACTTTTTGTTTTCTCTTTTTAATTTTTAATCTAGTGCTTTGCCAGATTTGTTCAGATTTTCAACCGCTTTTTGCTTCTCAGACTCTCATGAGGACAGCGACATTTCCTCTCCCTGCTGCTTCCTTTAATACCCTCCTCTCTTCCGTGATTTGTGCACTTCTTTTCCATTACGTTTCATTTTTTTTTTCTCTTTTATTGTGAATTCTTCACTTATATATTTTCTGTTTTTTTTTTAATTGCGTTATTGTGTTCTTGCTTTTCTTTTCCATAAAGCACTGGCACTATTCATCTTGATCAGATGTAGGTTAATTTTATTTATTTTTCTAATTTTTTCAAAAGATTAACCGATGGGTAAGTGAAACTGCTGGATTTAGCTTTTGATAGAAGAACACTAACCCTACAGGAAAATCGGTGAGTGAACTACAAATTTTATTGTGATTTACTGATTCTTTCGTTAGTTTTCCATCTATAATAGTCAGTAAGTTTTATTTTGTTGTCGTTACAACTACTGGCCTGGTTCTGCTTCATAAATCTTAACTAATTCACATATATTACTCAATATTCACTCTCCTTTAATTTGTTTCAAGGTTTAAGCGAGCAATAGCTTGACTGCAAGTCCTTTTAAACTCCAAAACTGTTACAAGAAATGGGTGATACATGATTTTACTTGTTTTTTTTTTTGGTTTGTTCTTTGAAGTTTGATCTGATTTTTCAATGAGTGGCGTTATATCACCTGGCTATACCTTTAGTGCTCAGTGAGTTTTCTCTTCTTTTTTTTTTTTTAAATCCATTTACGAGTTGTCAAATTAACTTTCTTGGTATTTTTTTTACTTATTCCTCTGTAAGAGCGTTTGCTTAGGGTTAGGGTTTGATGCAGACATTTTCCTTCTTTGGAAACTGAGTTTAAAATTTTGGTCTGCCAGAAATAGATGCCTTCTCATATATGATTGATCGGGTTGCAATCCAGAAGAGTACTTGAGCCTTTTCATATGTTTTGCTAATTGTGAACAGTTTAAGATACCAAATTAACGCCAATTAAAAAGATGTTTTAGACTTGTTGCAGGTTGTTTCCCTAATGTGTTAAAAAGACTGAGAAGCAGAGACAAATTAAGTTGATAGATCTAATAGTTCATTGATGGAATTATATTTAGTGTCGGTCTTAAATTCAGTGAAATGTGCACTTATCAGTTTGGAGTTACCTACCCTTTATAATGTGATACCATTCTTCTTCTTTCCTTTGGTTGAAATGAGCGAATATACTAGGCTGGCTTACTCTTAATTGTATTATATGTGTTTCCCTGTCTGATCTTTTAATTTAATATTTCCCGGAATTGCATAGTTTGAATTGTTGAGTATTAGCTTAATTAATAGAGACTACTACTACTTAAATGAATGGTTGAAAAGAGCTTCTTTCAGTCCACTCATTGATGGGGTAAGGGTTTGGATTAGCTGCCGACTCATTCGTTCAAACACGGTAGAACTTGGAGTAATTTTCCTATTGCGAGTGTGTGAATGAATCGGGAGATGAAATTCATCCTGTCTTCTCTGTGCTTGGACTGAAGGGAGCTCCCTTTTACCGTCTCATTTATATTGTCTTTGTTTAATTAATAACTGGTCTTATACTTTTTTGTTCTTGTTTATCATCTAATGTGCTTTTCATCAGTCAGAGAATAATTATGCGGTAAAAATATCTATGCATACAATTGTAAGTTTTTACCACTTCATTTTTGCATAAACTGTGACTAGTATTTTCGACTCAATTTGATACGGTATCTAGTTTTGTCCGCTGCTTTGTGATTGGTGCTATTTTCCCTTTAGTCTTCATTATTTTTACTCTATTTCTCTTCCTTTTCTTCTCCTCGATTACAAGAATTTATAATTTGCATGCTAATTCTGTAAGAGCTCAATTAGTCAAATGAATTTCTGAACACGAGAGAGCCATTATTCCATACTGTTGGTGATAAATTGCAAGCTAGAGCCCTCGCAATGGAGGATCATAACTTGTATCAATTATTTTTTTTCTCTTTTTCAGAGATTCATGTTTGACTCCATATAGCCTTGTTATTTGTTATATGCTCTCATCTCTTAAAGGAATATAATTTCATTAGATTGTTTTTCTAGACATCCTATGTTAAATTACTATTTCCTGTATATTTTGGCCACGTGTAAAAAGACGTTATCTTCTTCTATTTGTATCGCCGTCGCCCCTTTTGTGACCTAACCTATTTCCAAGCACGTTCACTTCTTTCTTCTAAGAAAATAATTATGTATAGTACGTCTCAGAATTATGCCCGTGCTGATATTCAAGAAATAATTAATCATGGTATTCAAATTTTGTTGCCAGCACCGGTTAAAAAAGAAACTATTCTAGTACCAATTAAGATTCCTAATTTAGACAAAAATCACAAGGAGTAAAATGCAGCTCTATCTGGTGTCTGTTTATACAAGTTCAATTTGCCGTCATTCTGGGTGGGCAATTGGATGATAGATGTATATGTATAGGATGATTTTGAAATGTTGCGTTTGAATATCATTTAAGAAAGTCTTTTCAGCGTTAAGTGATGAATTGTGTCTAAAACTAAAACCTTCATTTAAGTGCAAGGTTAGGCCGTATGGCGTGGAAATGTAGTTTTAAAGTTACAATTGTTGTAGAATAAAATATACTAGTTGTAGAGTGAATGAGAGTAAATTTAGCCTGGAGTGGTAGTGTTTACCATTTACTTAAATTTCTTAGCTTTCAAGGGTAACTGCAACCGCCTATATTATTCTAAATGGATCGTAAGCATTTTTCTTGATTTGATTTATATTTGTAAATGAGAAAAATAAGAAAGTAAGATTTGAAGGCAATAGAGAAGAGACCCCAGTCGGGGGTGTAGATTAATTCCTTTTTTCTCGAGGGGAAAAAAGAACTCAAGGTCAAGCCAAGCACCAGTATCCTAATACCGGTAAATATCATTAGCTAGACTATATAATTACGCGCACACATAACATAAATTATAGATATGTGTGCACAGAATAACTCGAGGTCGTGCGGAATATGTAAAAACATAATAATATTAAAGCACGAGTCGACATGAGACAGGTGTGTAGATTGAGAAGTTAGCGTGGACAAAGCAGAATTTGTGGTGGTAACTGGTAACGTAAGAGTCACTTGCCTGAGCCTCAGTGACATTGAAGGTAAACATTTATGTAAACATTGCCTGAGCCTCAGTGACAGTGAAGGTAAACATTCCTGTAAATTGAGCAGCAGAGGGGCAGAGAGGAAAATTTTGTTGTCTTTTTTCCTTTGGAGGTGTAGGCATCGCATGCATTTGCAGGCAGCATTAAATTAAATTATTTGATTAATTAAATAATAAATGCTGCCCCTATGAATTGTTTCGGAACTTGGAGCTAATCCGCTATTTCTAATAATAATATTTTATTATATTCATATTAAAATAATTCTTGCTTGTATTAGGTTATTCGATCAGGTTATATAAGCTAAGCTCAGATTTATATAATAATAATTAAAATTTTGAAGGGTACGAATGGTGCTAAGTAACATAGGCTGGTCTAGTCTAGTCTAGTCTAGCCACATTGAGTTTGTCATTGCTGCTTCACTTCTTTACTTTGAAATATCAGTTAAAATAAAGCAGTTCCTTGCTGCGCTATTCGAGATTGAAAGTACGCTTGAACTTGATTTTAAATAATATATTTCCAAATAAAGTGACGGTGATGCGGTTGGCCCATTAAGGATTGAGATACTCTTCTACACCTGTCGATTTTCAGACCGATGACAGGTATTGTGCTTTTGACATGAACCATACTCATTTTTTCGTTTCTTTCACTTAGAATTTTACTCCGCCTAATTTATTACAAGGTTAAAGACAGAATGAGAGCTATCTTTATTATAGTAAAATTATATAAGTGTTATTATATCCCATTTTACTTAAATTTTAAGACTTTCATATTTTTATTATTTTATAAATAAAGAAAAAAATTATAAGAGGGCAGTAAATTTTTTTTCAGTCAATTCTAACTCTCAGTTCTTTTCATTAGCTAGTGAGAGGGGTGCAACACCCTCTATTTTTTTTTTGTTGGGATGACTACCTTTTAATTCTATAAAGATTTTATCTACATATATTTTTATAAAATTATTATTTAATAATATTATATGAGTGAGTTCATCAAACTCGATAAAATAAATTTATACTTGAATTACATTGAATTATTATAAATTTTAGAATTTTATTTATTTCATATGTTAATCTCAATTTCGTCTTCAAGAATTAATTTTAAATTTTATTAATCTTGACCCCATTTCTCAAAAGAAAAAATAAATTAACTCGTTGGGTTCAAGATGACCAAAGTTTAGAATCGCCAAATTTAATATTTTGTGTTTTTATATTAATTAATTTTACAAATTTAAAATATATATTATTTGTACTAATTTTTAAAAATATTAATAGAATTAGATGTGAAATAAAATGTCACATTTTATTGATATGGAACTAATATTCATGGAAGCGTTTTTAAATTGCCTTATATAACTTGTATAATAATTTGTGTAAGATTTTATTTCTAAAAAAGTTGATTTGAAATTATGAATGTTATTGTTTTTGTTTATGATTCGTGCATAATTTTAATTAGAATATGTTGAATATATATATATATAACTAAAAAATAAAAAAAGGATTGGGGACGGGACAAAATACATTCATTTTTAAATAATTCTTGCTTCGTCCCTATTTTGAAAATAGGCTAGCTCTTGAGGTATGGCAAAGATAAAGACCCCATATCGACCGGGATTAAGTTTTTTGCTACACACTATATATTTTTATTACATTTAAAAAAAATTAAAAGTTTTTGAGAAATTATAAATTGCCCTTAATGTTTTATGCATTATCCATCCTCATATTTTAAATTACCCAAAAAAATCGTACTATTAAAAAGATTATATTTAATACTAATTGTTTATTATTTTTTTACTAATATACCTTCACATTATTATTTTTTTATAAATTATTAATGTAATATTTTTTAAAAACTAGCACTACATTAATTAAAATAATAAAAATTATAACATATTTATATTATCATGAAAGGATGGATATGTTAGTTATTTTTTTTATATATTTTTCTTTCATTTTGTATATTAATTTTTTTATTAATATCAATTTTTTAATGTATTAATATTTAATGCTCATTAGAAAGAATAAATATTTTATAAAAAAAAAATTAAAATCAAAAAATCAAAATATCATCCTTGATAATTTAAATATGTTATGATTTTTATTATTTAATTATTTTAAAAACTATTATATTAATAATTTATGGAAAATAATAATATAAAGGTAGATTAGTAAAAATACAATAAATAGTTAACATTAAATAAAATCTTTGTAATAGTAATAATTTTTTGGATAATTTAAAACATCAAAGAATAACCGAGTAATGCTTTAAATATTAGAGGGACAATTTATAATTTTTAAAAATTTTCATTGTATATCTTAATTTCTCGTTATATATATATATATATATATATTTTGTTTTACAATATAATCAATATATAGAGAGAAAGAGAAGACAACCAATAAATTAAAATCTGTAATAAACAAATGGATGCATAAAATAAAGTTTGAAACAAGTTCCTTTTTTTTTAAGAAAAGCTCCATGATAATCAACCTTGAGTGGTAATCAACAGTAAAGATTTCGAATGCCAAATATGGCCGACAGTTGGAGGTTCCATTAAAAACCCCAAGAAATTAATGGTACCGTTTTAATTTAGCTTTTTTAGGCAATGAATTTGTCTTTAATTAATTAATAATGTTAAATTTTTAATATTATTTTAAATTAATATGTCAAATAATTATTAGATAGTAAAATAGTATAAAATTTAAAATTACATATTATGCTATTTTATCACTTATTAGTTTATATATAATTTAAGATAAAAAAATTTAAAATATTATTTAAAAAATATAATATTATTCTTAATTAATTGATGAAATTAAAGAAGTAAAATTTTTTAACAAAAAAAAAGTCTTAATTACATAACTAATTTCGTTTATTTAATATATGTTCATACCTACTATCAAATTTATCTCTTTTATTTTAAATCAAATATTCATCATAATTAATTACGTATTTATTTCTTTTAGCAAATTTTTATAATTAACATTTTTTTATATGCTTTCTCGAACAATGATTTTTTATTTATTCTAATTTAAAGCTACAAGGTTGTCTTGTAACTTCCAAAAAAATCATATCCTACTAAAAATTACAATTAAATTTATATTAACATGTTCTGAAATTAATTTACATGATTAAATATTATTTTATTTAAATATTTTTTAATTTTTAATTTTAAAAAAAGATTTAAACCTTTAAAGTTAAAAAAATAAAATATATAGACATTATTATTTTTAAAAACTGTATTTATATTTCTGTTAGGTAATAGATTCCAAATTAACATTAATGAGAGAAAAGTAAAACTAATTATTTAACTTAAACTAAAAACAAAATCCTTAGGAAAAAAGAGAAAAAAAAAACACCCCCCCCCCCCCCCCCCCCCCCCCCCCCTCTCTCTCTCTCTCTCTCTCTCTCTCTACGGGTGAGGAGGCCTTTGGCCTCCTCTCCGAACCCCCCCCCCCCCCCTCTTTCTTGATCTACTTCCTCTTGCCTTTTTTTTTTCTCTTTGTTTTTATTTTCGGTGGCTTTGTCGGTTTTCTTAAAGGTCCGGCTGCTTTAACCATTGCGGAGGCACTGCTCCATCAAGCACAGCGGAATTGGCAACTCGTGCTCATCCTTGCTGACCCGTCGATGGTCGTCTCTGAGCCTTCGTCGGTAATGGAGACCTATCAATTTTCAACTGTTTTGGATAGCCTCTGATGACTCTCCTCACAGGACGCCACTGTACCTTCAAGCTTTGGTTGGTCATTTTCTGTAGTTCCTCACTAGAATCCATCGGCCGTTTTGGCCATTATATTGTTGTATGCAGTCGCTCAATGCCTTCGACAACAAGACTCGAGTTTCAACCGCCGCTCCCCTCTCTTCAGGGATTGCTGCCACCGCCGTCAAGAGCTATTCCTACCAGCGGTGCCAAATTTCGGCCATTATTTTAGAAATTTTGGGTGTTAGTCTTTTAAGTTCGGTGTTTATTTTGTATACTATCTTTTGATGTATCTACCTATTTAATTGGACAGTGAATGTATTCTCTCTTCAACGAGAAGATTTTTTTCCCCCTATTTTTAGGGCTATATTATCTCTTTTTAAGAAGAATTTTCATCATTTTCCTAAAGATGAGTCTTCCCTTTAGATGTAGATGAAGTTAAGTCATATATCAATGTTTAAAAATTTATTATTTAATCTTGTAATTTCTCTTATCTTTTGATAAGAGCTCTACAAATTATATCATTATTACTTTACTTTTAATGAATTCAATCATCTTTTTAAAAAAAACAAAAACTTAAACTAAAAATAGAAGTTTTTTTTTAATTTAAATAGTAAATAAATTAACTCAAATGGAAGGAGTACTCCTCAAATACAAGATGGTCACACTGACATGGGACTTTTTCGAACCAATTAGTCTCTGAACTTATGTTTAGTGCAATTTGTGCTAATTCATGTGCCACTCGATTAGTAGATCGATGAGAGTAGCTAAAAGAGCAAAAATTAAAAGATGAAGAGATTATTTTAATATCATGAAGGATCGTCCTCAATTCTAAAAAAGAGTAGATGTGGTTGTAATGTCAGAAATGATACCCGTTGCATCAGATTCAACTTCAATAGCCGATAATCCCAACATCCTGGCCAAGTTAAGACCCCGGAGAATTGCCAATGCTTCAAGAGTGTCTATTGAGGGTTTTTCCTGAAGTGGAAGGGATGAAGAGGCCAAGACAGCTCTATAGTGATCGCGCAGAATCGCGCCTAATCCAACCTTGAAATGTTTTGAGGAGAGACCGGCGTCAATATTTAGTTTTATTACTCCAAGACTTGGGGTTAGCCATCTGTTACTTGATATGCCAGTGGGTTTAATTTTGTCCGCACGATGAGATACGTATTTATACCAGTAACATTTGGCCCATTTGAGCACATCATCTATCATCATCTCTTTCTTTTCCATCACTAATTTATTTCTGATAAACTACAACTCCAAAATAGAATTAAAAGCACCTTAAAAATCATTGTAGCTAGGCTTACTTTGCATTCCATTAGGAGATCCAGAATAGGTGTATTGTGATGAATACTTATGCCATGTAAGAAGTAGCAAACCCGTTGTATCTTTTTTAGCATATCACACAACCACACCGCATGGATGATGTTTTCAGCACCTTTAGCACAACGACTGTAGGAATCATCAATAGAAACGTGGTGCTTCTTTAGGTTAGCAAATGCAAGAATTCATCCACGTGTAAACCTCTAAACGAAATGCTTTATTTTGGGTGGAATGTTCAAATGCCATATGTGCTGCCACCAGGATCGAAGCTTGGGATTACCAGAACTGGAAGACACTTGGTCAGCAGCATAGGAGAGCCAGTACCCACTCTTGATAGTAAACTATCAATGCCTGTCAAAATGCCACATGACTGAGTCGATATGCTGTTCTCGATATTGAGAGCAAGGGATGCTGAAGATTAAGTCACTTTCTTCAGCAGAAAAAGAGTTGCGAACTAGTTTCGAATTCCATGAACCAGATAGGAGGAGTAAGTCTATCACTAAAGAATGCTCTGGCAGCTTGTGGGGGAAGAAAGGTTTGAAGGAGAGGGGTCGAGGGAGCCATTGGTCATAATAAATTGATACTGCTGCTCCATTGCCAATACACCAACGAAACTCTTTTTTAAGCAGGTCTCTGCCCTAAAGAATACCTTTCCAAACCTACGAATCTGACTATTTAGAGTGTACCTATAAGAAAGATGAGCCAGGGAAGTAAATGCTTCGAAGGGTTTTGGCCACTAGAGAGTTTGGGGAAACGAGTAATCTCCATCCTTGCTTAGCAAGGGTTGCTTAGTTGAAAGAAGCCAGGTCTCTAAACCCTAAACTGCCATCCTTCTTGTGATGGCATAGTACATCCCAGAAACACCAGTGTAGTTTTCTAGAACTCTCATCTCCTCATCAGAAGAATCTGGCACAGAGCCTGTGGATTTCCTTGATAAGGCTCTTAGGCAGTCTAAACAATCTCCCCATCATTGTCAGCAAGAAAGCCCATTCCACCCTATTATACGTCTTTGACATGTCCAGTTTCAAGGCCAAGTACTTTCCGACCAAGAATTTATTACATCTAAGGGCATGGAGGCACTCAAAGCCGATTATAGCATTGTCAATGATTAGGCGCCCTGGGATAAAAGCACTCTGGGAGTCAGAGATCACATCCTTCATAACATAACGTAGTCTGTTGGCCATAGCTTTTGCGATAATTTTATACAATACATTACAGAGGCTTATCGAGCAAAAATCTATGTAGACTTTAGGCTCACCGACTTTAGGACTAAGGGTGATAAGGGTGTCATTAATCATTTCGAAATCTTTTTCATTATTAAGGAAACCCAGGCATACGCGGCAGATATTAGAACCAACAACATCTCAGAATTTTTTGTAGAATAAAGTTAGTATACCGTCTTTACCTGGAGCTTTTGTAGGGTGCATCTAAAAAATTGTCTTGCGGATCTCATCAGCGTGAAAAGGGAAGTCCAGCCATTAGAGGTTCTGCATAGATAATCTTGGTTCCACACCAGAGACAATCCGATCAATTTCAATCATTGAAGGATTAGAGGAGATAAAGATATCAAAAAAGTATTTTAAAAAAGTCTTTGTAATTTGTGTCATATTTATACACTAGACTCCATCTTTGTTAATAATCTCAAAAATAAAAATTCTCTTTCTCCAATCAAATATTTTAAAATGAAAGAAGCGTGAGTTTTTATCGCCTACTCTAAAAATTGAAGTTATTAAACATGACATTTCATGCCTAGTCATTGCAAGTGTCACTTTCTGATTGGTTAACCCTTTTGACGCTAAAAAAAATGATTTGTTCATCTTTTTTTTCTCCTCTTGTTGGTCATTTCGACAAAAAAAATCCAAACAACCTGGAAAGAAAAAGCAAATGAAAGAAAAGAAAAAAAAAAAAGAAAACGAAAGAAAAGAAAAAGATATGTTCATCTTCTTCTTAAACTGCTGTTACTTAATACAAGGGTAACCACGCTATAACATTTCTCTCACTTTTCTTATAATTTACAAACAAAACAAAGCCAAAGTAAATTGAGGCACACTTTCACCTCTAATCGTAGTTTGACTCACTCCATTCCTTTTCTTAATATAAATTTTAATATATAATTTATACACAAACACAAACACCACGAAACACTCAAATTCTACTACAAAACACTTGAAATATTCAACTTTATAATGCAAATTGGGCCGCTCCTGCAACCGCTTGAACTCCGATGGCTTCTCGAAGTACTTCTCCATCATGTTTATGAACCGATCATTGTCCTCCGCCGTACATCTCAGGTCATTCACTAACAAGGCCCTCGTCTCCCTCAGGATTTGACTCACTTCCCTACACAACTTGCTGATTTCGCCCCCAAGTTGACTAGCCACTTTTGCCGCATTGATGTCATTCCCCCGCTGTTGGCTGTGCCTGCACTTTAGGCGGTACTTGGATTCGTGCGAGATTTTTCTTTTTTCCTAATTTTGTTGATTTTTTTAATTATTATAAATATTCTATCCAATTTCAATCATTCCATCTAATTTGTGAGGTTTAATTATTAAACTGTTGATTACTTTTAAGTAAGCGAGGTAAGGATAAGGGTAATTTTATAAATACACAGTGAATATGAGAAATATAGTAATTTGGTTTGTTTCTTTTTGATATGAACATTAACAATATTAAGATAAACATCCTTAATTTAATATGGGGGCATAAACGGTACTTTTATCAATGTTACTTTTTTTTGGGTTAAAATTAACGAAATTTGTTAATTAACAAAATGCGTAAATGAGATTTTTTAAAAATATTAGAATTTGCATTTTTATTTTTTTAAATTTTAAAAGTTTAGATATTTTTTTAAAAATATTAATTTAACATTAAAAATTTATAACGACTTGAATGTAAAAATATTAGTTTTTAATTAAAAAAAAACTTAAAACTTATATTCACCTATTTTGTCAAAAAAAAAATCATTTAGATATATTTATCATTGAAATCAATTTAGAACTAATCAGACATTTTGATAGATTTTTACCGGTGAGAAGAATGATTGAAGAGATATATACAAGTTGATTTTGTAAAGAGAAGAGAAATGGATACAAACTTAGGATGATGCACAGATCTCAGAGTAAGTAATTAATTTGTGAAATCTTATTGTTCAGTTGATATACGAATACGATCATGACTAGCTTTTGATGCTTAACTCGATCTCCTGACATTAAATTGACTTTGGAAAAAGTTCTTTGTGCATATTACATGTTCCTCCCTAGGTTTACTATCCAAAAGCCCAGCTCCCCAAGGAGGATTGGATAATCTAAAATTCAGACAAACGTAGGCCAGGGGCTTATGGTGCACCCCAAGAAGCTTGGTAGTGCAAGTGCTCGACTGAGGAAGGACCTCAACCTCAATGACATTCGAGGATGACCGTTCCCTGCCATAACACAATTTCATAAAAATGAAGAAATCTATCAAAGGTTTCGAGAACTTTAGGGTAATTCTCTATTAAGTTAACCTTATAGGAGCATGTCAACCAATCCAATTTCCTGATATCACAAAAGCCACAAATTTCTGCTAAATTCAAGACCTAAAACAAATGTAAGGATAAAGTTAGTAAGGTAAGCTCCAATTCTATCAAAAACCATAGAATACACAATTATAAAAAAGGGTTGAACGATTAAAAAAGGGTTACAATCCTAAATCTACACACATTTACATTTCCTCAAATTCATCTTTTCCCTTAACCTTCTTTATTCTTCCCAAAGTCCCTACTGACTTAAGCACCTCGCCTTCGCTGGAGGAGAACTCTAATGCGGTCTAATGTTAATTTTGGTTGTAGGAAAGCCATCTCGCTTACCTAGCTCAAGAGTGTTCAAGGTGATTCCACTAGGTCATTTCCTATTTAACCCATATGGTGATTTTATAGTTATTTTTTTAGACCAACAAATTTGACTCTTTGACTTTAAACTAACGAAATTTTGGGGTCAATAATTTAATACCATCTACGGGACTAGAATAGAAAGCCATATAATAATGATCATAAATGAAAATAAACAAAAACTAGCAAGATAACCACTCGATCCATGAACACACAAAATTAGCAATCCCAAACCAAAATAAAAAAATTAAATAATGAACCTACAAACCAAAACATCCCAAACCAAACTCTAGAAGTACGAGATAATATGATCACCAAGGGTGACATCCCTGCTTGACAAATCATTTTGTGGGAAGAATTGTGCATGCACGACAGAGTATGATCTGTTTGATCAGCTGCAGGGGGCCAGAGTATTTTTCAAGATAGATCTGAGGTTAGACTATCATCAATTGAAAATCTAGGAGGAATATGTTCCCATGATTTTCAAAGAAACCATAGGGTTTCTTGATTTCAACCTTATTAGAAATTGTTTTTATGGTGTGCTTGAGACGTATGAGACCTAAATTGATAATTTCACAGTCGATTGGAGAGTCGGATGGTCATGGAATATTTTTGAAAATTTGTTTTATTAGTGATAAGTGCAAATTTGTTATATATTTTCTCATGTTTTTATTATTAATATTTTATTGTTTTATGAGAATAGATGGCTATTTATGTGTATGATCATTATTTATAGGGACTTGAACGAAATTTAAAGAAATAGGGACTAAAATGCAAACTTTTCAAAGTATGTGTTCAGCGCCCTAGCGCTGGAACAGTGATCGAGATAAGAAAAATGACCTGTTTAAGTCACATCTGGTGCCCAGCGCCAAATAGTCACTGCGCCAACGATAGACCAACGCTAACATCCCATCGCTATAGTGGTGAACCCTTTTTCACATGTTGCCCTAGCGATAACTGCTTAGCGCCTCAGCGGTAGTGCGAGTCCTAGTCCGATGAGAATTGAGATTTTCAAGCTCATATCAATCCCTATAAAAAGCCACTCGTTCCCAGCCTTCAAGAATTAATCCAAGACGACCCAAGAGCACCAAAAATACAGAGCACGAGTCTTGGAGAGCAATAGGAGCTTAATTGAAGCAACTTTAGAGAGAGATACAAGACGTTCTTCGGCATCAAGAGTTCTTAGGCAGTGCAATTAAGAGCAATTCGACGTTTATATCGGTTTGCTAATAATTGTATCATGATTTATAATTATTTTTACTGCTGTTCTCTTGTAGCTATGAGCTAAACTTGTTTTCTAGGGTTAATACTTGAACTCAATATGTGCGCTTAAATTGTCATATTTTTTGAATATTTAATAAACTTAGTTCTTTGATATTCAAATTACTTGATTTTAATGCTTCAATATATCTGGCAATAATATGGTGAATGAGTTGGTAATATTATTGATAAACTCGGAAGAGGAATCGTAATATTTAGACCTAGGTAATTTGATGCATGTTTGTAGAGTAACTGTCACGCCCCAAACCCAAAAGATCCGACACACGACATCACTTACATTTATTCACTGCATGTGCACTCATAAATAATATTACACAAAATGTTCAACTTTCATTCAACACAGGAATCCTTAGCAAGTTGCTAGTAAGTTCAACACTAAAATCAACCCATAACCTAACATATAAATATAAACTTCTCTTGACAATATTTAAACATTCATTTCAATTTCTTTCAGAATTATAGCAATTAAATTATGACTGGGACAATTATTAAACTGGAGATACGCAGAGTTTTCTCAGAGATTAACACTCTACTACGTCACCAGTAACAACTTTGTTACCGGGAGCCCATAATATATCAATTGCAAATTCTTACTTAAAATCATCCAATAACCACACTTTATAAAACTTAAACCAAATCCAATCCACACACAATGAAATAATACATAAATATTTATTCAATAGGGACAAATCAAATATCATATCCCACGTGTCCCCAAATGAAACACTCTGTAACCTAGCAACTTAGGGAACCCAAGGAACAACAGAAGCCTTGCCAAATCTGCTAAACACACATGTACCTTATTTACCTGAAATCACCATAAACTATAATGAGTATAAAACTCAGTAAGCATACTAATTTTTCATATATCAAATACAAATATATATATGTACACAATGCATATGTATGATATGCTGTGATCAATCAAAATCATAATCTTATCAAATCACATATCATGTAAGCGCTTACACATTCTTTCAAAACACATAATAGGAATACCATCACTCAACTACTACTTAGTAGGACTTACATATCACATATCACATAATGAGCCAAATGTCACTCGTAGGTGACATACCGTATGAGAGGAATAGTACAAGTGAGGCCTTTAAATTACACATATATAATGCTCATGCCCGAAGGTAAAAGGCAAACCCTCACCCTGATCATCGGTGAGTCCTCTCACATGCACCAATACGCCACCACACGAATGTGATGACTCACTCTTCCTTTAGGTACCAATAAGATTCTCCCTACATACGGAATACATAACATATACCAATCCCGAAGGAAAGGCCACACATAAAGGCTCCACAAATCACAAAAAATACCTACTAAGTTAACAGTGAGTTCAAGTACCCTCAAAACACAAAATATTTCTCATTGACATATTACACTTCAAAAGCTTTCTTTATTAAACGCATCTTATTTTGAAAGCTCACTTTCAAAAATACATGTATGTCTATGCTCAATGTCAATGCTCACATTCATAAACATATATTCACATTTAATATCAAAATATACTTTGACATAACATAAACATATTCTTAACCCCATTTGCAAAATCATACAAAACAATTACTATGTTTATTGTGATTTCAGTAAAAAGTCTAGTATACTTACCTCTTAACACTTTCAGCTACAAGGCTTAAATCTCCTTAACCTATCAATGGAGATTAATCCTTTCATAAGCCTCACAATTCACAAAAAAATACTTTAAATAGCTTACAAAATTATACACAATGCATTTATCACATCAAATTGGTCTAAATACTTGGTTTCTCAAAACCTGTCATTCTGACCACTTACACTTAACAAAGTTTTCTAATACATCAAATGATGTCCAATTACTCCAAAATCAGAATATATCATTCTTGACTCATATATCCTTCTTATATATGAATATTATATCAAAATTCTTACACAATCCATTCCATACATACCATCGAATCCAAACTACTAACCTGACAAGATCAAGATACTTACTGAACAGTATTCAATCTCCCAATTTTATAAAATCATATACTAACTCAAAAATTATAAAACTACCACATAATTACTCTTAACACATATCTCAGTCCATGATAAATAATTTACTTCCAAATCACTGCCAAAAGTATTTTAAAAATATTTTATTCCATATCTTTAAAAATCTGTTAATCAAATACTGCAATGAGCTGATACACTTTAGAAAATCATAACCCTTCAACCACATTGATCTAAATTCTCAATTCTGAGTATATCATATTAGACATATAAACTTATCATATTCCACAAATTCGTAATTTTTGAAGATCATTCAGTTGGACAAAAATTATTTTTCACTGTATCATACTGTTTACATAGGAAATTTTCAGAATTTCAGGGTCATTTTGGTAAATTCACAAAAAATTCAATTTCTGGAATTTTGAATCGATTCAAAGTCTCAGATGATCCTAAACACGTCTAATTTTATATACTCAAAATTAAAAACCAGAATCGAATCACAAAAAGTTATAAAATTCTTAGATCAAGAGACTATCAAGCAGAAATTCTACAATCCATCATGATTTATCAAACTATCTTATAGATCATCATCAATTCTCAAAATATCATACGAAATACACATCAAATCCCCAATTATACATATTTCCAGAAATCAAAATTTAAAGAAATTAACATAATTAATACCAATAAATTGAGAAATAGTTGTGATATACCTCTTAAAATCCAAAATTCCAATTTCTTCTCCTTCTTCTCTTTCTCTCCCCTCTTTTTCTCTCTTCTCTCTCTCTAAAAGAGGTAGCTCGACCAAAATGAGAGAATTAGGGTTTTAAAAGTGTATTTTTATACTAAGTGGCTAATTTTTGGTATTTACAAATTTACCCCAAAACTTTTAAAGTATTACAATTTGGTCCCTAAAATAAATATAAAGTCTTGCAATTAAATCCAATGCTAATAGTATGACCTTAACCTATACAAACACTACTAATAACAATATATAAATCAAGTATCACTAATATACAAATAAAATATGTATATTTATACATATATAAATACTTATTCTTACCAGTTGTGGATACTGGTTACTACAGTAACATTCAATGTTGCATATGCAAGTTTCAATTTAGGATAAGAATATACCTAATTGACATATATGATCAATGAGATTTAATCTTAATGAATCTTAATTTATTATAAGTACCATAGGAATATAGGTATTTGGTAAATTAAGGTATACTTGCATGACCTTGAAAGAGGCTTGTGAATACATTAGTGTCTTGATCAATAACAAAGACTAAGAGAGTTAAATATTAGAAGATTAATCATTAGAAAGCATATTGAGGAATAATATTAATCCTAGGTTCTCTCTACGTTGCTATCTCCCTATTCTCTTTGCATTGTGTTTTTACTTTTATATTTTCTACCTTCATTCCTAGGTTTTTATTTATTTGAATAATTATTAGGAAGATATAATTTTAGTAATTGGTTAAAAAGAAAACATTATCCCTGTGGGTTCGACATCCGACATATTTAGTCTCTTTATTACTTGTATACGATAGTGTATACTTGCACTTAATTTTATGATATAGAAATATCGCATCAAATTTTTGGCGCCGTTGCCGAGGATAATTATCTACCTTTTTCGCCAATATTAATACCAATCTTTCTAGTTTTTACTTCAGAATTTTTTTTTTTCTTTTTCTTAATTTAGTTTTACTTTCTTTCTTATGAGGTACATGCAAAGATCGAAAAGTGAAGACTTGATTGCTTTTTGATCCAGAGATTGAAAGAACTTTAAAAAGAATTAGAAGAGAGCAAAATCAAGTTAACACCATGGAAGATGAAGTACCAATTACACCCAACAATGAAGGAAGACCACTAAGGGAATATGCCGTTCCCTTAGTTAATGAAATCCATTCAAGCATTTAAAGACCCACTGTTCAGGCTAACAACTTCGAGATCAAGTCAAGCACAATTCAAATGCTCAAGGATTCGGTACAATTTGGAGGATTGCCCAATGACGATCCAAACATGCACATCATCAACTTCTTGGAGACATGTGATACTTTCAAGTACAATGGGGTATCCGATGATGCAATCCGACTAAGGTTGTTTCCCTTTTCCTTGAGAGACAAAGCAAAAAGCTGGCTATTATCACTTCCATCTAGATCTATAGCTACATGGGATGATCTTGCACAAAAGTTCCTCGCCAAATATTTTCCACCTGCTAAAACTGCCAAGATGAGGAACGACATCACATCATTCCTGCAACTAGATGGAGAATCTCTTTATGAGGCATGAGAGAGATACAAGGATATGCAAAGAAAATATCCTCATCATGGAGTTCCGAAGTGGTTTCTTGTACAAATATTCTATAATGGATTAGCCGGTCAATTCAGAACGATAGTAGATGCTACAGCTAGAGGAGCACTTATGAATAAATCCACTGATGAAGCTTATGATCTACTAGATGAGATGGCGTCCAATGCCTATCAATGGCCCACTGAAAGGTCAACCACAAGAAAGATCGCTGGACTACACGAAGTAGACACTTTGACCACATTATCCGCCCAAGTCAATCTCTTGACCAAACAATTAAGCAACTTGGGAGTTAATGCTATCAAGAGTCAACCCATCACTTGCGATTTCTGTGGAAGCAATCATGCCAATGGACAATGCATGGAGACTGCTCAATATGTAGGGGACTTCAACTGCAACAACCCCAATTCAAATTTCTACAATCCCGGATGGAGAAATCACCCCAACTTCTCATGGAGCAACAATAATCAATGACAGCATTCCAAAGCTCCCCTGGCTTTCAACCACAAGTACAGCAAGAGAAGAAACCAGACACTGAAGACATGCTCTTACAATACATGAAGAAAATAAATGCACTCCTTCAAAGTCAAGCAGCTTCATTTAGAGCCTTGGAAAATCAAGTAGGGCAGCTCGCAACAGCAATAAACAATCGCCCTCCAGGAACTTTACCAAGCAACACTGAAGTCATTCCAAAAGGAAGTGTAGAACAGTGCCAAGCCATCTCCCTAAGAAGTGGTAAAGTCTTACATGACAACACTCCTCAACCACAGCTTTCAGAGATGATAGAGAAGGAAAAAGAAATAGTGGTCCAGCAAGATAATGTGCAACCATATAGACCACCTATACTATTTCCTCAGAGATTACAACAGCTAAGAAGCCAAGAGAAGAGTGCTGAGACACATAAAAGCATAGAATCTGGTATTCAAGTACAAGAACAGAAAAACGAAAATGTAGCAGAAGATACTAGTAACAACCCGTAAAAGCAATCCACGCAGTCATTCACTTCACCACCTCCATTTCCTAAGAGGCTGCAAAAGAAGAAAATAGATAAGCAATTCTCTAAATTTCTTGATATTTTTAAGAAATTACATATTAATCTTCCTTTTGCAGATGCACTGGAGCAAATGCCAAGCTATGTGAGATTCATGAAGGACATCCTATCAAAGAAGAGAAAAATAGATGACTTCGAGACTGTGGCCCTAACAGAAGAATGTAGCCCATCTTTCTAAAGAAGCTACCTCTAAAGCTCAAAGATCCTGGAAGCTTCACCATACCATGCTCAATTGGAAATTATGACTTTGGGAAGGCACTTTGTGATCTGGGAGCTAGCATAAATCTTATGCCACTGTCCGTGTATAAAAAATTAGGACTGAGAGAAGCCAAACCAACAAATATCACACTTCAACTGGCAGATCGTTCACTCACCTATCCTAAGGGATTAATTGAAGATGTGTTGGTTAAGGTCGATAAATTCATCTTCCCGGCTGATTTCATTGTTCTAGATATGGAAGAAGATAAGGAGATCCCTATCATCCTTGAAAGACCATTCCTAGCTACTGGAAGGACAATCATTGATGTGCAAAAAGGAGAATTGACCATGAGAGTACAAGAGGATACAGTTACTTTTAAGGTCTTCAAGGAAATCAAATTACCAGCTAAAAATGAAGACTGTTTCTGCATAAATGTGGTGCACCCAAATATCAAGCAATTCAAGGATATGGAGACATTGGATCCTCACATCTGAAAAAGAGCATTAAAGCATAGGAAGGCAAGAGAGAAGAAGAAAAAGCAGCATCACAACGAAGCGAGCAAAGGGAAAGAAAAGGAAGAACCATCTCCTCAGTCTAAGATTAAAGTCTTTCTGGAGAGACAGAAGGAGAATGTAGCAAAAGATACTGCCCGAGGTTTAATTGCAAAAATATTGAAGCCGAAAAAGAAGAAAGCTAGCAAGATCACTCACACAAATGCTTCCACGAGCATCTTCAATCCACCATAAGAGAATATGAAGCCCCGTCAAGCCGATGACGTTAAATCAAGCGCTACTTGGGAGGCAACCCAAGATAAGTATTATTATTATTAATATTATCATTTTTCTTCTTTTCTTTTTCAGCAAAAAAAAAAGGAGGGGGGGGGGGGGGGGGGGTTCAGTGCTCCAGCGGAATAACATGGTACAGGCAGCATCGCGCCAGCGCAAATTCCAGTATCTGTCCCAAAAATTGCCTCAGCGCTGGCACGACATCAATTCATCGCGGGCGCGCCAGTATGTCGCTCCAGCGGTGAAACCTCAACACTGCAGTGAAAGACAGAAGATGAAAAAGCCGTTACTCCAGTTCACCGCCCCCGCGCTAAATGTCATGGCGCGCCAGCTCCAGTACAGTTTTGAAAAATTATGATACCATCATGGTGTTGGGTGTGTTGTACAAATCAACTAGGGTACTTGCATGTGGGTTGTGTTCATCATACAAACAATATACATATCTCATACATACATGTGCACAGCAAAAGATTAAATATAATGAACACAGAAATTAACATTTGATTAAACTGAAATTCGAGATTGAGAAAATATCACCAATGAAGCCTTTGGATTAATTTTCTTTGAAGTCCACCATGAAATGAATCTTTGATCAATCCTAGCAATCAACAAGGGTGAGTTTGATTGTCTAGAATGACAGCATCTTAATCCAGCATATGTGTTTAACTCTTAAACATGATTTAAAGTTAAACTATTTAACTTAATTAAATTTATTTTTCCTTTTATTCAACTCTTGAATAAATAAAACAAATCTCCATTTTAGTTATTACATTTAGTAACCATTTATCTAATTTGTTTTGTTATTCTAACACTTAATGACAGGACCCGACCCAAGACCCTCTACTATAGATCCCAGCGGCCCTGCCGGGCACCCTGACGGAAGTTCCTCTGAACCTAACTGGGTAAGTTAAGAAATTCCGCGAGGCGAACCCCTTTTTAATTCTTGTTACTACTAAGAAGATCTAGTAATATACATGAAAACGACATCTTAGTTTTAAAAACAAACGGACAGAGTTTCCCCTATTTTTCGGAAAATCCATATAAACCTGCAAAGAAATTTCACTTCTAATTCCAACACATCTCAATTCTACCAATTCGGACCTCCGGTCCTTTTCAAATCAAATCCAACACAACTTAATTATTTTGTGTAAATCACAAAATAAGCATAATCATAAAAAGTAAAAACGATCATCATAAACTGGAAATCGCTTCTTCTTGATTCAACACATACTTACAAATATACATGCCTACAACTATTATGCATAAAGTAAAGAGTGTTATTAGCACATTTACATGTACAAAAATTATCTTTGGATTCGGCCCACTACTCGGCGATAGGAGAATCAGCAGCTTGCGTTCCGAGACCTGCACCTGGGAAAGGGGTTTAAAACATAAAATATAAAACGAGTGAGCTAAAGGAGCTCAGTGAGTGTAAATGAGAATTCAATTACAAGAATATTATACAAAGATAACAATTTCTAAAGTACATGCAGAAATTATGCTTCTAAAACGGATGTAAAATTGTAAAACGGTTTCCAATATCATATGCTAATGAAATCTTGCCGAGCGAGTTTTATCTACATCTTTGGAAAACTATATTCAGAATCTGTATAACATAATAACTATTGTGTGCATATAAATGCATAAATGCTATTGGTAAATCGAAAACTAGTAAAATCCTTGCTCGGCCATTTTCTTTCTAAACTGTACCAATGGTAACCCTAAAGCTCTATACCCACGCAGCGACTCAACTAGCACCGCATACGTGAGTAGGTCACGGGGCACCTCAACTAGCAGCACCTACAGTGACATCTCAAGACATCTCACTGGCTACGCAGCGGAATCCTACATCGTATGCATATAGCGAGACAATATCCCGTACACATAGAGCGACTCACATGACTCGACATCCCGACTCACATGACTCGACATCCCGACTTCCCAGAGTTAGTGACACACTCCCAAGACCTGCCCATGTGCACGGGATATACTGGCCGGGTCTAATACAATCATCACCACTATAATCTGAGAGTACCAATGGCCTTAAAACAAATGCAGTAATTTTCAAACTGTTTCATAGATCGATCATGTAAAAGCATGTCTATGAATATATCAAGATCATAAATCATGTTTATGCATCGAAAGCTCATAAAACATACATAGTCATTGTGCGAAAACATAATAACCGAAAAGTAAAAGAAATGGCAGATTTCCACTCACTACCGCTCCGCGCTTAATTTCGCTCCCGATTCCTGCTTCTGTTAACACTCTCGGTTATCCTCACCTACGCGTCATAAATGACATTTAGAACTAAATCGAACACTAGAATCTCATTTAACTACTAAATGAACTATTTGGCATACAAAGCCTGGAGGTAAACTACTTCCCGATTTTAGTTACGGAGCCATAATCGAAACTAACTTACCATCCGGCGCCCTGAAAATTATTGAACACCTTATCATTTGATTGGACATACTTGCCCTTCACCTTTCCAACATGGACAATTATGTCCCATTTTCTTCATTTTTGGGTTTTTCATCAACCATATACATTCCATTCACAAAATGCATCATTTACACACAACAATTCAATCAAAACACCACTCAATTTCTAACTTCCCTAAAGTGGCAGAATTTCACCCTAGGTTCCAACACATTCCTTTTCTCAATTTCTTGTTCCAATTACAACAAAATCATGCCAATTTCATTCTAAAGCCCTAATTACAATCAATTGAAATCTTTACAACAAAATCACCAAAAACCCTAATTCTCACCTTGCCAATTTCTTCAAATTGATGACTCCTTCAAGCTCCAACTAGAATTTAACTCAATCTAAGCCAAGAATACACATAAGAACATCAATTAACACATTCTTGAATTCTCACTTATCAAACTCATAAAAGATGCTTTTCTTACCTCTTTTTCTTGAATTTCCACTAATAGAGACTTCAATTGAGCTTAGGGATTGGTTTGTAACCTTAATTTGACTTGATTACACATGAAAAATCATGAAAAAAAAACTTGAATAGTCACTGTAGCAGCACCCCCCTTTGAAGCTCGAATTTCTCTCTTTTTTTGGCTAAGTGTTGGTTTTGATCTCTCTTCAAATTTCTACACACTTCTAACATATATATAGTGCTCCCTCAATTTACCATTTTGCCCTTCAACTTACTTAAAACTTCTAATTTGCCATTAGTTAAAATCTAATTATGTAATTAGTTCATTTGTAACTATTTAGTTAGAATAGTTCAAAGAACTAACTAGAACTTCCAACTTGGCAATCCATGAGATTTCTTCTAATTGGTCCATTCTCTAATATATGGATTATGTTTCTCAACAAAGGCTTGTTCCATTCATAACCCTTAAATGGAAATTCATGGAGTAAATTAGAATTTTCTTTTCCAAGCCAATAGAGAAAAATTCTAAAAATGTTCTAGGGTCGTCCGGCGCACCGATCGAGTGTAAAATTACCAAATTAGGTCTAATATCTCTCAAGTGCACTATAAAGGGAATATTTCTAATAGGGTTAAAATTGAGTAACCCTATGGTGTCTTATTTGTTCTATACCGAAATTTAGGCGCCAATACTACTAATAGGGATTGGATATTACACTTAAAACACAAAACAAACAATTTCAATTTCTCAAATTGAAATGGCTCCCAAAATGCAAAACCTAAAAAACTAAATCAATTATCAATTTTGAATTCATTTCACTTTATATACTAATGCATTAATTCCAAACTAATTTGAATTTCATTTGCATTTCATTTGGCTTAACCTAACCTTAGTTAACATTTAACTATAGTTAGATTATTTTAACTTAACCTTTAAGTTAATAAATATTTAATTATTCTAACCATAATTAACTAACTTAATCTTGGTTAGGTTAACCTTTACTTAACCATTAAGTAAAGTTAACTAAATTAACCATATGATTAACCTTTAATCATAGTTAAATTAAATCATTTATTTAACAATTAAATAAATAAATATTTATTCTTATTATTTAACAATTAAATAATCATAAAGTGAAATTACTATTATATCCTTACTCGGTTACCAAGTTAACCTAAAGTGGGTCCCACCATTTAACCATATACTTTAGTTAACGTAACCTTAGTAATTGCTGAATTATACTGTATTGAACAATTTAATACGGTACACTGCCCAAGTGCTCAAAGAGTACATTTCATATTGGGACTCTCAAGGTCCACACCTGATTTGTCAAATGGAACTATTCCATTAATCCGTAATCGATGCCCCACGCACACGTTACGAATATTACAAATCAGCGTGTCAGACCATACAAGTTGAGGTCATAACGTATACGTATAATCCTTCCATCATTTATACCCTGGATATGTGGGGATATAGATCAGCACCATCAAATCCCCATTTGCTCATCCATAATCTTATCTCCAGATTCGTATCTCGATAAACAATATACGCAAACACTTTTGCTATATTGTTTAACCCTGTGGAAAACTCTTTTCCTGGGTTTATGCTTGTGGCCACAAGACTTTATGAAATATAATCTCGGAGTATCGGATATACAACTTACCTACGTAAGCTGATGGATCCCGTATCTACGCACACCGGACTCCATGAGCATCGAACCATACCCAGTGACACATAGCGGTCAGACTATGAAAGGTCTCTGACATATGTGGAACCAAAGCATGATGGATCAAAGGACCACAAATACTACTCAACTCGAGAGGACCTTCCTTTGACGGTGTCATAGGATATCTATTGGGGTCCTCATAAGTCTGTTCAGTATCCAGTCCTGACTGGATACCCGCATGCCTATACAAGCTCTAAGCTCATGGTCAGTTAAGAACAACCATCTGAACCAGTCAGATATAGACATACACTAATCTATATAAAGTGAATCATCGATAGACCAGCATTGGTGATTATAGATCAGGAACATTATCTTTGAGACATACTTATATAATGATATTTCTTAACACCTATTGCAACTCTTTGCAACTATAAAATTATAAGTATACTCTCAGGTCTTTGTCCCATTATAGACAAGGTTCTAACTCTTTAGACCTCGCTGACTCTTATAAACTGATAACTATTAACAGTGCTAACACTTAGCCTTTATAACTCTCATCTTTGCTAACTATTAGTTCTGGTCTAAACTCCTTTAGACCAGATCTGAACTCTTTCAGATCAAACAATGTCTGTAATGTTACAAGCATTATACTATATTAATATAATATTAACAATCTTTATTCAGAATGTTTATTGTATAAATATTAACAATTAATATTCATACAATATTGGAATGGCACGTGAGCACCAGCTCCAACACATGGCACATGAGCGATACAGAGATTACCGGCTCAACGATTTTTAGCGCGGGTACAACAAAAAAATGAGCGCCTCGGCGGTATTCAGCGCGGGAACGATAAATGTGTTACTGCCGCAGCGATAATCAGTGCGGGAGCGAGGAATGATGTATCGCCTGCACGATACAGTGCGGGCGCGATAACTCAAATACCGCGGCAGTGCCACTACAGATTCAGAAATAAAACAGGGTGTGAATAGGTAAAGAATAAAATTATGGCACCAAAAAGGCAATGTAGTACAGCAAGCGGCAGCGGTAATGGCTACGATAGCACTCGATTCACTTCTACCAAAACACAAGCCCGATATACAGATGCGGTCCTCAAGAAAGATTTTATTGCAGAACGAGGTTTTGATCTAGAAAACTTGAATATTTCCAGCATTGGAGACATGATCCGAGAGCGTCATTGGGAACAATTTTGTACACAGCCAGGGCACAGCATAGTCCCTATTGTACGTGAGTTCTACGCCAACGCAAGTGAGCTCGACAATTATGGGCGGGTATTTGTTCGAGGAAAGAGAGTAGCATTTGATCCCGTAACGATTAATGCTTATTTTGAGTTACCAGCAGAGATTGAGGATAATATGGCAGAACTCAGAAATAACCCAAACTATGAGGAGATCATTACTACTCTATATACACCAGGGACACAGTGGCATGTAATCAACGATCTACCCATGACATTCATGTCTCGCCATATGCATCTGAAAGTCAAAGCCTGGTACAGCTTCCTTGCAGCGAGACTCATGCCAATTTCACACACCAGTGACATTACCAAACTCCGTGCCATCTATCTTTTTGCCATCATGATACACCGACCACTCGACATTGGACGGATTATTTGTGCAAAGATTTTTGGCATGTTCCCGCCTTAACAGCAGGTTATTTTTCCCATCCTTAATTACAGAGTTATGCGCACGGGCCAGCGTTACTTGGGACCAGCGAGAGGAATGGAATGCCCCAGCCGCTGTGCTATCTACTCCTATCATTCGTCGGATGATTGCGGCAAACCCACCCCATCTTGAGGCTTCTCGTCGTCCTGCTGCTGCTGCCGTTCGCCCGTTACCTGTCCATGAGCGCCTAGCTCAACTGGAGGCCCACATGACCTCTATGAAGTGTACTTCCAATGCTACTTGGAGGTATTTAATCCAATGGACCCAGGCTACTGCCACATCTTTTGGACTCGATCCTTCGACTCTACCACAGCCTCCGGTGATCCCTTCACCTCTACCATCACCAGACATTGATTTTGAGGACCTTATCTTTGACTCTAATGATCTTGGATGACTATTTTATTTTCACAGGGAAGTTTCTTAATTTTGTTTGTTATTTCTTCACATGGGGGCCATGTTTTAGTTTAAATGGGGGGGGGGGGGGGGGGTGGGGGGGGGGGGATATTTCTACTCTTTATGTTCGTGCTGCTTTGTATGTTTTAGCTAAAACCCTATGTAAAAAAAAAAGTAATATTTTTATCTCTTATGTGTTTTGTTTATTTTTATTAGGTTTTGATAAGATGATCATTAGTCTATGATAAGAAAAAGAATACATGGCTGAATTTATTTTTATAAATCCCTAAGGAATGATAGATACTTGAGACAATTTTGATTATCTAAGTTTAGGAACAAGTTTGACCTTATTTATAATCACCAATTTTTTTGAGCACTTTATAAGCATGAACAGTTATAATTATTACTTAGAGATACTTATGCTTTAGGGAGTACACCACAGTCTCGAGGATCGACACTCTAGAACTTGTCTTTAGTTACTACTTGAGGTGAAATCCTAGGAAACACATGAATAGGGAAATGATATTAGGTCATCTTTGGACCGATTGAGCCTTTCTAGCCTACCTTTTAGAGTATATTTATTCCTAGTACCCTATTTTGAGCCTAATTACCCATTCTTTGGTTTAACCACATTACAAGCTCAAGTCCTTAGATATGATGCAAAATGGATCTTGTTCTATCATTGACTTAAAGTTTACTTATCTAGAAATTTACCCGTAACACCATAAACCTTGCATTTGCTTAGAAATACTCTTAAAAGGAAAGGTTGTGGTGATATGAGAAAAAAAATAAGTTTGGATAGTATTTTTCAATCTAAGTTTGGGGGTATTCGAAAAAAAAAAGAGAAAAAAAAAAGAGAAAGAAAAATACCCCCAACTTAAAAAAAAATAATAATAATAAAGAAATTCTTTGAAAAAATAAAGGTTGAAAAAAAGGATGGAAACACAATAAGTTTGGGGGAAGAGATAATACAAGGAAAAGAAGATCAAGAGGTTTTTAAGTAAAATCTAAGTGTTCATGGTGTAATTTGAACTTCATATATTTATCCTTTTATCCCACCTTGACCCTAGCCTTACGTTACAAGCTAAGTAAAGTCCTAAATAGATCCCTAGACATGTGATTTTCTACATTAGTAGAGAGGGGTAGTAAAGACAAGCTTATGGAAGTGTCATTATACAAATTGAATACCGAGACACCATCTTTTCTGTACGTACTAAAGTATAAAGTAAATCAAAGTATGGTTTAGCTTTTTCCTTGCTACTTTTACACACACACACATGGTGATTGTTCATGAGGAAGAATGAGGGACTAAATAAAGATAATTTAGAATTGTTAATAGCTGTTTATCTACCTTAAGGATTTGTACTATTTTGTCAGCCTTTGAGACAATGATTTTGATCATCTTACTAGTATTAGTATATTTTGTTTTGTTAAATGAGTCAAGTATAACCCTTAGTTTCTCTCTTAGTTTTATTTTATTGCTTGAGGACAAGCAAGTATTTAAGTTTGGGGGAATTTGATAAGGGCAAAATTGTCATATATTTTCTCATATTTTTATTATTGATATTTTATGGTTTTATGAGAACTATTTATGTGCTTTATTATTATTTAGAGGGACTTGAACGAAAGTTAAAGAAAGAATGCAAAAGGAGCGAAAACAGGGACTAAAATGCAAACTTTTCAAAGTATGTGTCCATCGTTACCGCGCCAAGAATAATATAGCCCCAGCGCTGGAATAGTGATTGAAATTAGAAAAAACGACCCGTTTAAGTGGCGTCTGGCGCTCCAGCGCCGAAGAGTCACCGCGCCAGCGACACTTCGGCGCCCCAGCGCTATCATCCCACCGCTCCAGCGGTGAAGGCTTTTTCACGCGTCGCCCCAGCGATAACTGCATAGAGCGCCAGCGGTAGTGCGAGTCCTAGTCCGACGAGAATTGAGATTTTCAAGCTCATATCAATCCCTATAAAAAGCCACTCGTTCCCAGCCTTCAAGAATCAATCCAAGACAACCCAAGAGCACCAAGAATACAGAGCACGAGTCTTGGAGAGCAATAGGAGCTTAATTGAAGCAACTTTAGAGAGAGATACAAGACGTTCTTCGGCATTAAGAGTTCTTAGGCAGCGCAATTAAGAATAATTCGACGTCTATATCGGTTTGCTAATAATTGTATCATGATTTATAATTATTTTTACTGCTGTTCTCTTGTAACCATGAGCTAAACTTATTTTCTAGGGTTAATACTTGAACTCAATATGTGCGCTTAAATTGTCATATCTTTCGAATATTTAATAAACTTAGTTCTTTGATATTCAAATTACTTGATTTTAATGCTTCAATATATCTGGCCAATATATGGTGAATGAGTTGGTAATATTATTGATAAACTCGGAAGAGGAATCATAATATTTAGACCTAGGTAATTTGATGCATGATTGTAGAGTAACATTCAATGTTGCATATACAAGTTTCAATTTAGGATAGGAATATACCTAATTGGCATGTATGATCAATAAGACCTAATCTTAATGAATCTTAATTTATTACAAGTACCATAGGAATATAGGTATTTGGTAAATTAAAGTATACTTGCATGACCTTGGAAGAGGCTTGTGAATACATTAGTGTCTTGATCAATAACAAAGACTAAGGGAGTTAAATATTAGAAGATTAATCATTAGAAAGCATATTGAGGGATAGCATTAATCCTAGGTTCTCTCTACGTTGCTATCTCCCTATTCTCTTTGCATTGTGTTTTTACTTTTATATTTTCTACCTTCATTCCTAGGTTTTTATTTATCTGAATAATTATTAGGAAGATATAATTTTAGTAATTGGTTAAAAAGAAAAAATTATCCCTGTGGGTTCGACATCCAACTTATTTAGTCTCTTTATTACTTGCATACGATAGTGTATACTTGCACTTAATTTTATGATATAGAAATATCGCATCACCCACCACCCAACATTTTCTTGGTTAACGTAATGCCTCAAAATCTTATGATCAGAATCAATCTGTTGCCCCCAGAAAACTACCTCTGGGCCCAAAACCTCTAAGCCTAAGAAGAATTCAACCCCCAATAGACAGCCTTCCCAAAGCCCACCACTTTTCGCGGGATAGCCCACTCTACACACAAGCCCATAATGAAAGCCATCGAGCCAGGTCCTGGCAGAGAGAGACAGTGGAGAGCTTGCCCAGATTTAAGAACCTGATTGGCAACCTAAAGCACTTGCTTGGTAGAACCGATCTAGAAACGGTCAACACTACCCTTTACACACTAACTAGATCAGCTCATCTCAATATGCATAATCAAAAGAAGAAACTTGGTCAAAACAAACATCAGAATGGCTATTTGTTGAACAGGTCAACTAGGTATAGCTAATAAAGTCACTAGAAGACCAGCTCTTATAAAGAGCTCAGATCATAGCCGAGCCAAATGGGAAGAGACTACCAGAAGACCAACCCGAGTAGGTTAAGCTTAGCCTCACACTTTACCAAATCCACCAGCGAAGATAGGTATAAAGATACTTGGCGTGTGTCAGAAGTAGAGTCAAAAGCATGAAAGAAGAAGATATGCAGAAGAATATTTGGTTTATGTTAGAAGCACAGCGAAAGTAGAGTCAGAAGCATGTCAGAGGAGGATCCTCATTAGGATATTTGGCATATGACTTAAGCATAGTAGAGGCAGAATACCAAAAATGCCCTCCAAAGATCAACACTATAAAAATGAGAGAAAGATATAAAAGTAGAGGATGATTAAGATTGCCCATTCAAATACTCTAAAGATGTCCACATAGTAGAGGAACGAACAGAGAAATAGGAGGTTTCTTTTCCTTCTTCTTTAACATATCCTTACTCTATTTTCTTACCAGATTCTCATCTTAGAGACGCTTTCTGACTTAAGCATCGAAGAGTACGTTGGAACCCACCCCAGCGAGATCATCACGATAGTTATGTTAGTGTTTTCCAGGTCTTACCATAGCTAACGATAAAGAGAAGATCCAAACTCACATAAGCAAACCCAACCAGGATGAAGCCCAAATGCCAATTCCTACCAACAAACAAATTTAAAGCTTGTTGGCCCAAAGAACCATTTTTTTTGCTCAACACAATCAAACGCCAACCTCAAAATATCAAAGAAGAAGAATTACGTAGGTAGTGTCAAGACCCAGCCTGTCTATTTTTTGACTCATTACCGTTTGGTGTTTCGTGTTTGCCACATGATTATTATTTTAGCAGTCTTAACAAATGCTATATAAATAATTTCCAAAAGAAAAGAGCAAATGCTCTATATATAAGTTATATATAAGTGTAATTTCCAAATAAAAAAATGCTACATAAATATACTTTTATGTCCTCTGAAGCAGATTCTGGTGCGTAGCGGTAGTGGATAAAATTTTCATATTGTGAAAGTGAATCAGTGAGGCGGTTGAGGTAAAATAGTAAATTCTACCACCCTCTCTCATCTATAAAAATGTGTACAATTCTCTTGATAATTCTTTCACTGCCAATACTTTTATAGTTTCTATAATATTTTTCAGAAGTTTTTTATTATTTATTTATAACAGGTTATTAGAGGCATTTTCAAGTAAGTTCAATTTTTAGCTTTTACATTAAATTCTTGACTTAATTTATTTTACGTTCTTTATGTTTACATATTTTATTTATATTCAATTATTATTTGTAATATATTTATATCATTGCATGCTATAATTCTTATAAGTATGCTCTATAGTTGCCATTCATTTAGACATTTTACATTCGAAAATAAGGACAAATATTTTTTATTTTAATTTTAAACTAGAATTTTGAATTTTATAATCTATTTCTTTTAATCACTTATTCATATGGAAGACTACACCTCCTCATTATTATCAATCTATGGAAGACCATACCTCCTTATTGTTATCAATAAATGGAAGGTTTTGCCTCCTAATTATGATTATTTTATGTATATGGAAGGCAGTGCCTCCTAAAATTGCTTTTGATATTCATGTTTTATATTATATATTTTTTGAATAATATTTATATTTTATCATAATAATTTTAATTCCTTTCTTTATATTCAAAGCCTTTGAAATAGGTCAGGGACCTTGCATGACTTAGTTGGAGCAACCAGGCCGAGTTGATCAAAAGTAGAAGAAAGGAAGCGAGGAACAACGGCAGAAGGGAATCTTAGGTGGAGATATGGGAGCAGACATACCAAGAAAACCAGTTAGGGACTTTGTATGACTTGGCCGAAGTAACCAGGCTGAGTCAAGTGCCCCCTAAGAGAGACGTGACGCAGGTGGGAGATTTTGAGCAGGCAACAAGGAAAGAGTCGTCTACTAAATAACGGTAGTATCAACAGGGTGAGTCAGGCCTAGAGAGCAAGGTCTGCTGACAGGACCCGACTCGAGACCCTCTACTATAGATCCTAGCGGACCTGCCGGGCACCCCAACGGAAGTTCCTTCGAACCTAACTGAGTATGTTGAGAAATTCCGCGAGGCGAACCCCTTTTCAATTCTTGTTACTACTAAGAAGGTCTAGTAATATACATGAAAACGACATCTTAATTTTAAAAATAAACGGACAGAGTTTCCCCTGTTTTTCAGAAAATCCATATAACCCTGCAAAGAAATTTCACTTCTAATTCCAACACATCGCAATTCTACCAATTCGGACCTCCGGTCCTTCCAAAATCAAATCCAACACAACTCAATTATTTTGTTAAATCACAACATAAGCATAATCATAAAAAGTAAAAACGATCATCATAAACTGGAAATCTCTTCTTCTTGATTCAACATATACTTACAAATATACATGCCTACAACTATTATGCATAAAGTAAAGAGTGCTATTAGCACATTTACATGTACAAAAATTATCTTTGGATTCGGCCCACTACTCGGCAACAGGAGAATCAGCAGCTTGCATACTGAGACCTGCACCTGGGAAAGGGGTTTAAAAACATAAAACATATAACAGGTGAGGTAAAGGAGCTCAGTAAGTGTAAATGAGATTTCAATTACAAGAACATTATACAAAGATAGCAATTTCTAAAGTACATGTAGAAATTATGCTTCTAAAACGGATGTAAAACTGTAAAACAGTTTTTAATATCATATGCTAATGAAATCTTGCCGTGCGGGTTTTATCTACATCTTTGGAAAACTATATTCAGAATCTGTATAACATAATAACTGCTGTGTGCATATAAATGCTTAAATGCTATCGGTAAATTGAAAACTAGTAAAATCCTCGCTCGGCCATTTTCTTTCTAAACTGTACCAATGGTAACCCTAAAGCTCTATACCCACACAGCGACTCAACTAGCACCGCATACGTGAGTAGGTCACGGGGCACCTCAACTAGTAGCACCCACAGTGACATCTCAAGACATCTCACTGGCTACGCAGCGGAATCCTACATCACATGCAAATATCGAGACAATATCCCGTACACATAGAGCGACTCATATGACTCGACATCCCGACTTCCCAGAGTTAGTGACACAACCCCAAGACCTGCCCATGTGCACGGGATATACCGGCCGGGTCTAATACAATCATCACCACTATAATCTGAGAGTACCAATGGCCTTAAAACAAATGCAGTAATTTTCAAACTGTTTCATAAATCGATCATGTAAAAGCATGTCTATGAATATATCAAGATCATAAATCATGTTTATGCATCGAAAGCTCATAAAACATACATAGTCATTGTGCGAAAACATAATAACCGAAAAGTAAAAGAAATGGCAGATTTCCACTCACTACCGCTCCGCGCTTAATTTCGCTCCAGATTTCTGCTTCTGTTAACACTCTCGGTTATCCTCACCTACGCGTCATAAATGACATTTAGAACTAAATCGAACACTAGAATCTCATTTAACTACTAAATGCCTTAATCGGCATACAAAGCCCGGATGTAAACTACTTTCCGATTTTAGTTACGAAGCCATAATCGAAACTAACTCACCATCCGGCGCCCTGCAAATTATTGAACACCTTATAACTTGGTTGGACATAATTGCCCTTCACCTTTCCCACATGGACAGTTATGTCCCATTTTCTTCATTTTTGGTTTTTCCGTCAACCATATACATTCAATTCACAATATGCACCATTTACACACAACAATTCAATCAAAACACCACTCAATTCCTAACTTCCTTAAAGTGGCAGAATTTCACCTTAGGTTCCAACACATTCCTTTTCTCAATTTCTTGTTCCAATTACAACAAAATCATGCCAATTTCATTCTAAAGCCCTAATTACAACCAATTGAAATCTCTACAACAAAATCACCAAAAACCCTAATTCTCACCTTGCCAATTTCTTCAAATTGATGACTCCTTCAAGCTCCACACTAGAATTCAACTCAATCTAAGCCAAGAATACACATAAGAACATCAATTAAAGCATTCTTGAAATCTCACTTATCAAACTCATAAAAGATGCTTTTCTTACCTCTTTTTCTTGAATTTCCACTAATAGAGACTTCAATTGAGCTTCGGGATTGGTTTGTGACCTTATTTTGGCTTGATTACACATGAAAAATCATGAAAAAAAAACTTGAATAGTCATTGTAGCAGCACCCCCCTTTGAAGCTCGAATTTCTCTCTTTTTTTGGCTAAGTGTTGGTTTTGATCTCTCTTCAAATTTCTACACACTTCTAACATATATATAGTGCTCCCTCAATTGTCTATTTTGCCCTTCAACTTACTTAAAACTTCTAATTTGCCATTAGTTAAAAACTAATTATGTAATTAGTTCATTTGTAATTATCTAGTTGGAATAGTCCAAAGAACTAACTAGAACTTCCAATTTGGCAATCCACGAGATTTCTTCTAATTGGTCCATTCTCTAATATATGGATTATGTTTCTCAACAAAGGCTTGTTCCATTCATAACCCTTAAATGGAAATTCATGTAGTAAATTAGAATTTTATTTTCCAAGCCAATAGAGAAAAATTCTAAAAATATTCTAAGGTCGTCTGGCACACCGATCGAGTGTGAAATTACCAAATTAGGTCTAATATCTCTCACGTGCACTATAAAGGAAATATTTCTAATAGGGTTAAAATCGAGTAACCCTACGGTGTCTTATTTGTTCTATACCGAAATCTAAGTGCCAATACTACTAATAGGGATTGGATATTACATCTGCAATTTGGAGGGGAAGTTGAAAAGCCTCTTGGCGGAGAAGAAAAGGAAAGATCAGCCTCTTATGAACAAGATAGAAAGGGAGAAAAGATCGCCACTAAAAAATGAGTTGAGAGATGCAAAGCTCCCGAGCGAGTTCTAACTCCCAAACTTGCCCACTTACAGGGGAGTCACCGACCTCAACTACTTTGTTGATCGAATTACTGACTTATTATCAATTGCAGGACTAAGGTAGGACCAAATGTGCAGACTCTTCCTTGTGAACTTAGAGGGGCCTGCTTTGCTCTAGTATAAGGGCTTAAAGTAGTGCAGTATCACCTTCTACCACGAGCTGACCGAGAAGTTCGTACAGTACTTTCGATGCTTGTACGAGACAGCTAAGGATCCGGAGCAACTGAAGTGGTTAGATAAGGCAAAGGTAAGAGCCTCAAGAATTTCATCCAGAGATTCCCCAAGGAGGTAATAGCCTTGGGAACTTTCAACTAGCTCATCGCTCGTCAACTCAGAGATGAGGCTTTATAGATTTTGGTACTACCTCGCAGAGAGCTATGTTGCGAATTATACGATGGTGTATAACAAGGCTCAAAAGTATATATCAATAAAATAGGACGAGGAGTCCAAGAGATCCCTTGCCGAACTACCTAGAGGACAGGCCAGGCCTAGAGAAAAAATTAGATACGGAGGAAGGGAATGACCTTTACCCAATCCTAAAAAATACCAAAGTCGAACGATGAATACCGTCTTCCACAAAGGGTGGAATTCACAAACTGGCGCAATATACTGAACAGTTGGAGGAACAATGAGCCCAAAAATTAGAGAGATTATGGACTAAGTAGGTCTTACCCAAACAACCCGCCCAAGCGGCCTTGAGGCCCGAGGAACTATGAACACTCGATTAGAGAGAGAAGGGTGGCTCATGTTGCAAATTTACTTCCCCTAGCTATGCTACTTGAAGATATCTTTGAAGCGATATAGAATCGGGGTCTACTACACAAAAAGTTCAAAAAAAAGGAATATAGAGGCTAGAAAATCTAAAGAAGTTGTGTGACATGCATAGAGGACCATGACATACCATAGGGGAATGCTTCGAGTTGAGGAAGCAAGTAAACCTTCTGATGAGGAATGAATACTTGGGAGAATTCTGAGCTGACAAGGGTTCGGTGACAGTTGCGTGATGCTAATTGGAGCAGTGACTCAGCCCCTCACCATAGAGCAAAGGCCATATGAAAGAATCGTGATGACCAGGTTTGTGGTAGTCGATTAGCCTTTCTTATACAAGATCCTCCTCATATGACATTTGTGGTAAGTACGAATGCCGCCCTGCCCATTTATTACTTAAAGTTAAAATTTCTAGTGGGGAGGGGATCAGAGTAGTACCGGGAGATCAGAAGGCAGCAAAAAGTTGTTACACGATGACAACAAGGAGGGCATTCTGTATTTCTATTATTAACCCAAGGGAGGAAGCCGACGGTCACCCGAGCTAGTGGAGGAGTTGCAGGATGTGCTAGTCAAGACTAGGGAGCATGAAAAAGTAGTTAAAATGGGGGCTCAGTTAGAACAAGGGGTCAGAAGAGATTTGACCCAACTAGTTCGTGAATTTTCAGATGTCTTCACTTGGTCCCACTAAGACATGCTTGGAATCGATCCAAAACTAGCTTTCTACATATTGACCATCAATCCCACATCTTAACCGGTTAAATAAAAAAGGAGAATCTTTAACCGGGAGCAGAATATGGCTTTAGCAACAGAGATGGAGAAACTGTCGGCAGTAAGTTTTATCAAGGAAGTCAATTACCATGACTGGTTGGCCGACATGGTAATAGTGAAAAAGGCCAATGAGACGTGGAGGATGTGTGTAGACTTCACCGATCTAAATAAGGCATGTCCAAATGATAGTTTTTACCTTCTTCCAGGCAATAAGAAAAAGGAGAAGAATAGGTAGACGGAAGAATGCAAATAGGCTTTCTAATAATTGAAGGCCTACCTTTTCGAACCAGTGCACTTAGCCGTTCCTATACAAGGGCAGACACTGGTATTATACCTGAGTCTCAGGGCTGTAAGCTCGATGCTGGCCAAAGAATAAGAAGGGATGCAACGGCCAATATACTAAACATGTAAAGCCTTCACCAGCCTAAAGACTCGGTATCATCCCCTTGAAAAATTAGCTCTGACCCTGGTTGTGTCAGGAAAGAAGTTGCAGCCCTATTTTCAGGCCATACCATCATTGTACAGACTAGCAAGCCGTTACGATAGATCCTGCACAAGTCAAACCTATTTGGCCGATTGATTAAATGGTCTATGGAACTAAGCGAGTTTAATATTTACTATAAGCACCGAACAACTATCATGGGGTAGGCTTTGGCTGAATTTATAACCAAATGCACCCGCGATTCGATGAGGTCGAGGAGATGGGAGCCCAAGCCCCTGATCTGGCGTCCTAAAACTGACTGCTCTATATTGACGGAGCATTCAACCTTCAAGGGAGTGTAGTATGGATTGTTCTTGTGAGGCCTAAAGGAGATGAGGTCAGTTACACAGTCTGCTTTGGATTTAAAGCCTCAAAGAATGAGGCAAAATACGAAGCTCTTCTCAATTGGTAGCTCTAGATTAAGAGTAGCTCAGGTGCTAGGAGCAAAGGAAGTTCTGGTAAAAAAAACTCTCAATTGGTAGCTTTAAAGCCATAGAGGAAAGAATGGTTGCATATTTGGTAAAAGTGAGGAGTTTGATCAGCCAATTCATGGAAGTGCAAGTGGAACTAATCTCAAGAAATACGAATCACCGAGTAGACATCGCACGAATGACAATAGCAGAAGATGCTTAGTTACCCTGAACGATCCCTGTGGAACTCATATTAAAGCCTAGCATCCAAGAGGAATGACAGATCATACAGATCAAGTCAAAACCAACCTGGATGGTTAAAGACCACATTTTGAACGAGAAATTTTTGACCCATAAAAAGGAAAACCAGAGAATTAAATATCGTGCTGCCAGATACTCGGTAATCGGTGGGGTGTTATACTGGAGAGGTTTCTCACACCCCTATATGAGGTGCATGGGCCCACTAGAGGTGGAACAAGTCTTTAAGGAAATCCACGAGAAAGTCTGTGGTAATTACTCGAGGACAGAAGCATTGACTCACAAAGTGTTTAGGACTGAGTATTACTGGCCAAATGCCCAACAAGACACTAAAAGCCTTGTTCAACACTACGACGCGTGTCAAAGATTCACGGACAAGATTCAAACACCCACGGAAGGGTTGACCATAATGAGTGGACCTTAGCCGTTCGCCCAGTGGGGGGCTTTATTTGATCTGACCTTGACCCTGAGGCAAGGAATTTTGTAAGTATGTGGTTGTGGTGGTTAACTACTTCATCAAATAGAGTGAGGTCGAGCGGCTGTCAAAGATAACAGAGAAAAACGTTTGGGATTTTATTTGGAGGGATGTGATATGCTGGTACAAAATCCCTTACACTATCATCATCGATCATGAAAAATAGTTCAATAACAACGGCTTCAAAATATTTTGCGAGCAGCTTATAGTACGATTGTCATTCACGTCCCCCACACACCCCAAAACCAACAGCCAGGTTGAATCTAACGACAAGTTGGTCAAGAAGAAATTGACAGAAAAAAATAGATCATGGGTAAAAGAGCTGCCAGCAGTACTGTGGCCGCTTTGAAGGACTAGCAAGACAGCCACAGGCGAGATGCCATTCTCGTTAACTTTTAGGAGCGAAGTGGTAATTTCTGCAGAGATGGAAACCCTAACTTACCGAGTGTTGAACTTCTTTGAAGCTATCAACAATGAACTGATACATGGACGATTGGATTAAGTCAAACAGCTTAGAGGCTAGGCCCAGACCAGGTCTATGGAAAGGAACTGCTTGGAATATAGAATTGAATACTTATGAATGTTGCCCTAAATGCTAACAAAGGCCCCATAGATTATTTTCAGAGGAATTACCTGGTTCGACCTAAGTAGGTCAACGCCTTATAAAGGCTAACAAAGGTGTTAGGGTTGTGCTTATGTGCCATCTCAGTTTTGTATGAATATTTGATATCTATATAGAGTATATTTTGTTATATTGCTAATTATCTTTTAATTATATGGTTTAATGCTTATTACGCTACAGACTTTGTTTTATCTGAAGGAGTTCGGATACAGTCTAAAGGAGTTTAGACCGGTGCTAAGAGTTAGCAAATATTCTAAGAGTTAGAGCATTGTCTATAACGGGACAAAGACCTCAGAATATGATAATAATGATATAGTTGCAAGAGTTGCAATAGGTTGATAGGATATATCATTATGTAAGCATGTTCTCAAATAAATAGTTCCTAATCTATTTCTACTAACGCAGGTCTGTTAGTAGATCCAATCAATTTATATAGATCAGTGTATGTCTATATCTGTAGGGTACAGCTGGTTGTTCTTAGTTGACCAAGATTTTAAAGATTGTATAGGCATACAGGTATTCAGTTAAGACTGAGTACTGAACAGACTCATGAGGACCCCAATAGACATCTTATGTTGTCGTCAATGGAAGGTCCTCTCGAGTTGAGTAGTATATGTGGTCCTCTGACCTAAGCACTACGGTGGACTTATGAGTGATCCACCATGCTTTGGTTCCACGCATGTCAGAGACCTTTCATGGTCTGACCGCTGGGTGTCGCTAGGTATGGTCCGATGCTCATGGAGTCCGGTGCGTGCAGATATGGGATCCATCAGCTCTCATAGGGAGTGATATATCTAGATGCTCCAAGATAGTATCTCAAAAGAGTCTTATGGCCGTAAGCAGTTAACCCAGAAAGGTGTTTCCATGAGTTAAACAATATGGCAAAGAGTTTTGCTCATATTATTCAATTAAGATACTATTCTGGAGATAGTTTATGGATGAGCATATGGGGATTTGACGGTGTGGATCTATGTCTCCGCACATCCAAGATATATATGATGGAAGGACTATATGTATGCGTTGTAACCTCAATTTGTATGGTTCAACTCGTCGATTTGTATATTTGTGACGTGTGCGTGGGGCATGGCTTACAGACTTATGGAATTGTTCCATTTGACAAATCGAGCGTGGACCTAGGAAGTCCTGCGATATAGAGTGTACTCGTTATGCACTGAAGCAGAGTACTGGATTAAATTGTTTAATTCGGTAATATCTAACATAATCACGAAAATGCGTGCGTGTCAGTATTTAAGTGTTAAATACAACTAGTCAATAATTGTTATTTACTAATTATAAAGTGACATGTAACGCATTGTAGACCCTCGGTTGAGTTTACCCAAGTATGGGTGTAGGATTTGGTAGGACCCGTTAAAGAGTATACTTGGTAACTATTTATGAAGGATAAAATGGTCATTTCACACTTTGATTATTTAAATGTTAAATAATTAAATATCTCTAATATTATATATTATTATATAATATTTTATTTATAATAATATAATATATATAATGCAGGATAGTTGTCATGCATATTATATATAATAATAATATTTTCTTTTTTAATATTATTATTTGCCACTTATGCATGTTTTATAATTATTATATTGTAATAACATTTTTTAATATAAAGAGATATATATGTGTGTGAATTTGTTACGGGAAACAAGAGGAAATGAATTGAAACAAAAGGAAAAAGAAAAGAAAAGAAAAAAAGGTATATTTTCCTTTAGCATTTCCGTTTTGCTCCCGGGAAAACAGAGGCAAGTGTTGCTTCTATTTCATTTCTTCACCATTTTCTGTTTCTTGCTCAACAAAATAGAAGCAATTGTTGCTTCTAGTTTTACTCTTTTTGCACCATAAGAGAGACAAGAGCAAGCTTAAGAACTGGTCATTTGGATTAAGTGTTAATCCTACGTTGGATAAAGGAGCTGCTGTTCTAGATTATCAAGCCCACCAAAGTTGATAATTAGAACTGTGAACGAGTACACTTCCAGGCAGACTCCGGAATTAAACGTGTAAAATGTTACACGTGTTGGTAATTTCTCAATTTAATCATTTATATGTTAATTTGATTAATATATTATTAGTGTGTTAATTGTATGTTTTATATTCTGCTATGTTAAAATATGTATTATATGCATATTTTTCAATTAACACACTACCACATGCATACACCTGAACACAGTAGATCCCCAACAAAAAGCCCCATAGATTATTTTTGGAGGAATCACCCGGGTTGACCTAAATAGGTCAACGCCCTCTAAAGGTACGCTCTGAATCGTTCAAATAACCACATCACATCATCCCATCATATTATCATCACATCACATTGTCATCTCTACCATTGTATCATCGTGTCATCCTCATTTTGCCATGACCTGTTTGATTCTCACGGAGCATTTTACCGACATCGGTTCGACGCCTACAGGGTATTTCACAATCATTGGTTCGACGCTCACAGAGCATTTCACCGTGACCGACTTGATGCTCACAGAGCATTTCATTGTGACCGGTTCGATGCTCATGGAGCATTTTACCAACAATGGCTTGATGCCTATGGGGGTATTTCACCATCATCGGCTCGATGCCTACGAGGCATTTTTCTATGGTTGGTTCGACACTCACAGAGTATATCACCATTACTAGTTCGACACGAGGATAATTAAGACGGCTTGCTAGAGTGAGGACTATAGTATTTCCACAGCATCACTATAGGTGGTTACACTATGGCACCTATTAAAGTAAGTTTGATCGTGGCCTTTCCATGGCATTACTGTGGCATTTTTACAGTACCCGTGCAGTGTTACTCAACATTATTATGCTGAGCCAATCTCTTAAAATAGTTGCTGTGTGTTCGAACATCATTTTTCCTAGCCAGCCATTGTACTTCAAAGATTTCAAAAAATTGCTGCAAGCTACTCGCTCAGCATTATTACTCTGAGTTGGCAATTGCCTTTCAATAATTTTCTCAAATGAATGCGAGCTGACCATTTAGCGTCATCACCCTAGGCCAGCTATTATACTGGGCCCATTTTGATTATTAACAAACTGCTCAGTCATGCCTCCACTAGGCTAGACATCATTTTGTATGAACTCTAAGATTTTGCAGGATAATCCTCCTCATAATGACGGGCCAGTCATCACTGGGTTGTTGCAAGACTCATTGAGCAATTGTCTATTACTTGATTACCACTTGATCATATTACCACGTTGAGCCAACTATTACCTGATAAATCCCGACTTGGATGATTGATCCCTCTGCCAAATTGATTGTTGTGTGGATCTTGTTAACAATTTTGTTAACAATCTAATCACTAAGTCAGTTATTCCATAAGGCATGCCGAACAAATCTCTATTTTTAATCTAGATTAAATTTGCATAGTTATCATTGGCACTCGAACGACTAAGCTTAAATGCCTTAGGGCAGGGGAAGAACTATTCGTCTATAACCAAAGCTCACCAAGTTATTCAGAAATCACCGCTATTATTTGATTATGGCAAGGCAGTTCGACAGTATGGTTAGCTTTTCTTATTACAAGTTTTATTATCAGCTTAGTTATGTTAAAAAATGCTCATTGGCAGGTTATAATTACTATAAGAAGTTCGGGTATGTTAGCATGTTACAAATTCAAAATATGGCTCGGTCATATTATTATGCTTCCACTCACATGAGAAAACATGTTCATTACAAAAAAGCTAGAAAATGAATATAGTAGCGCAAGGAGTACTAGAGAAAACCAAATTTGCATTCATTAAACAAAGAGAATTACAAGAAATTCCAGACTACAAAAAGTTCCAAAACTTTACAAATAGAAGAAGATGGAAGAGAAGATGACTACTCATGCAGTTAGGGCTACGTCTGGCATCTCTAGGTCTACAACAGGTACTGCCTCAGGATTAGCTTCGATATGAGGGTTGGCTGGGGCAAGAGGATCGGCTGAAGCATCAGTTGGCCCAAGAAGATTGAGGCCCACTATAAACCGATTAGCCTTTTGCTCCTCATTATCAACTATGAAGGAACCCTATTCTACCTTGAAAAACTCTTCTATCTTCGCGTCTTTATAACTCTTAGGGTAGAACTTATCTAGAAATTCTCTTTTGAAAAATGCACAAAACACCCTATCGGAATTCTTCCTCTGCAGAACCTTCCACTAGTCCTTCGTCACTTCCTTCAATAGAAATACTGAGTATGAGACCATCTGTTCTTCAGAACAGCCGATAACCTGGAAAATTTCTTTATTATTCTCTAACCAGGATAAGGCTCTCTCAGGGTCTCTTGTACCATCATACGGCTTAGCGCCCAATTTCTTGGATAGCTTAATAGACACTCCCACCTCTCTCGGCTGCTGAATCGCTGCAGCTAGTATTTGGGCCATCTAAGCTACATTTATGTTTCCACCCTATGGCTCGGTAGGCTGAGATGACTCATGAGAGGTCTAAGGCGTAGGAACATTTACCAACTCATTCACATGCTCATCTTCAAACGCAAGAGCCTCTGCAGCTACTCTCCTAGTACGTAGACCCTCACGACGATGCGTACTTTTTTAAATTTAATAATGAAAATAATTATCAAATGTATGAAATTCAATTTAATGAACTTAGAAAATGCATACAATTTTGAGAATCTCATTCTGAAAATAAAATTTTTAACTAAAAACTTCAAAAATCGAGCTCCGATATCATTGTGATAGGACCTGCCCCGACACCATTTATTGTAGATTCTAGTGGCCCCACTGGGCACGCCAACCGAAGTTCCTCAGAGTCTAATTATCAAAACTGCGAAATTCTATGAGGTGAACCCTTTTTAATTCTTGTTAAAACTAACTAAATCCCAAAATACCAATAAACATATTTTACCAAATTTTTTTTTAAAAAAATGGACAGAGTTTTCTCTATTTTTCTAAAAATCCAAATACAAAACCTGCAAGGAGAATCACACAATTCTATTTCAAATAGCTTCTCAACTTCCAAATAGAACCTCCAGTCCTTTTTAAACCAAATCCAAACTCAACCCAACAATTTCATTTCAATCACAATAGTAACATACTAATAAAAAGTGAAACTATCACCGTAATACCGAAATTTTTTTTTGTTTGTTCAAAACATATTTACAATATGCATAAAGTCTATAGCTACTATGCAGAAAATCAAAAGGTGATACTTAGCACATTAAATTTACAAAATGATCATCAGCTTTGGCCCACTAATCAGCTATAGGAGAACTAGTAACCTGCGTACTGAGGCTTGCACCTAGAAAAGGTTTTAGAAAATATAAAACACAAAACGAGTGAGCTAAATGAGATTAGTAAGTGCATTTAAAAATTTCTAGTAAAAAATAAGATTTTGTATAAATATTAAATTATGAAAACTACCTGAACCATGCTTCTAAAACTATTATAGAACTGTAAAATGGTTTCTAAATGTCATATACTGATAAAATCCTGTCGATCAATTTTTATTAATAATTTCTGTAAACAATTGCAAGAATCTGTAAAATATAGTAACTAACATATACACATATAAATACATAATATGCATTTGGTAACTCAAAAACTACTAAAAGCCTCACTCGGCCATTTCCATTCTAAACTACACCAATGGTAACCCTAAAACTCTATACTCTCGCAATGATTAAACTAGCACTGCACAATATGAGTAAGTCATAGAGCGTCTAATCTAGTAACACCCACAGTGACATCCAAAAACATCTCACTGGCTATGCAGCGGAGTTCTACCATCACCTACATATAGCGAGACAATACCCCGTATATATAGAGCGACTCATATGACTCGACAACCCTACTTTTCAGAGTTAGTGACTCACCCCCCAATACTTGCTCATGCGTACGGGATATATCGGCCGGGTCTTAAACTGTCACCACACTGTAAAATAAATCTGCGGTACCAATAGCCTTTGAAAACTACTTTAATAACTTTAAAAAAAAACTGTTTTTCAACTAAACGTAGAAATTCATGATTATAACAGCATACGAAAAATTGTAAATCATGCTTATACATTTAACATCACATAAACATAAAATTTTAATATGTTAAAATATATTAATGAAAGATAATCAATTACAGATTTTCACTCACCAAGCACTCTAAGTTCAATTTTTTCTTCGAACATTTTTCCTTCTTTTACCACTTTCGGTTTTCATCACCTACATGCCACAAATGACATTTATAACCGTTACTAATGCTAAAATTACACTTAAACTAGTAAGTGCCCTAGATGGCTTATGAAGTCCGAATGGACTTAACGTTCTATTTTTATTTACAAAGTCATTCAATCTTGTTTAATTTACCATCTGAAGCCATAAAAATTTCTTAACACCCTATAAATTTGATTGGATAAAATTGCCTTTCATCTTACCAAGAATGGACAACTATGTCCCTTTTTCTTCATTTTTTATTTTTCATCAACCATATACATCCAGCTAACACAAAGAATCATTTATACACAACAATTGAACCAAAGCACAACTCAAACCCTAAAATCCCTAAAGTGGACGAATTCACCTTTCTCCACCCAACACATTTCTTTTATCAATTTATTATTCCAATGACATTCAAATCATGCTAATTTAATTGTAATGCCTTAATAACATTTAATTAAAGTTTCTATAACAAGATCACACCAAACCCTAATTCTTACCTTACTAATTCCTTTAGTTTGGTGTCTCTTTTGAGCTCTACACTTGAATTCAACTCAATCTAAATCAAGAGTTCACACAAAGACATTAATAAAATTAATCTTGAAAAAAAATCGTACACCATCATTACTACATAATGCTTTTCTTATCTCTTTTCCTTGGATTTTCACTAGTAAAAGCTTCAATTGATCTTAGGAACTTGTATTTGGCTTTATTTTAACTTGAAAAAGGATGGATAGTCATGGAATAGCTTGTATTTTACTATAGTAGCATCTCCCCCTCATGGCTGAATTTCTCCTCTCTTTAGCTCTCAATTTTTGCTTTTTTTTTTTTTTACTTAGCCAAATTTCTACACTTTTCCTCATTATATAGTGTCTTCCAAAAGTCAATTTGCCTATCAACCAATTCTAAATTTCTAAATTTTCATTAGTTAGAATTGAAAGAATTTAATTGGTTTCTTTCTAACTATATAGTTAAAATAGTTAAAGGAACTAACTAGACTTCCAACTTGGCAATCCATCAACTTGTCTCTAATTGGTCCCTTTTTAATACATGGATTGTGTTTCTTAACAAAGACTTATTCCATGCATAACACTTATATGTAAGTTCATGTGGTAAATTAAAATTTCCTTTTCAAGGCCAATAGAAAAAATTCCAAAAATATTTCATGACTGTCCGACACTTCTATCGACTGTGAAACTACCAATTTAGGTCTAATACCTCTCACGCACACCATATAAAAAATATATTTCTATTAGGGTAGAAATCGAGTAACTTTACAGTTTCTTTATCGCTTTATACCAAAATCTAGGCAGCTATACTACTAATAGGGATCAGATATTACACTTGATCCAACAAGGCTGGCTGTCAATAGCAGCTCTTGAACCGGCCAGGTATGCTGAAGTGTGGTGGTTATCCAATTAAGTGTTTGATTGGACACCTCCACGTCAGTAGCCCAAGTCACTGCAAGAAAGTCAGAGATGTTAGCCAAGCAACATAGGGTAACAAGAAGAATTCTCAAAGTACAAAAAGACAAGGACCTACATCCACAAAAAAACCAACAGGGATGACCCACTCTCTACTATTTCTCTTAAGGGCCCTCTAACCCAACTTTCCCCCTTTTAGTATTTCACAGACGTAAGTTAACCAAGAACTAGGTTTTATAGGCTGTGGAAGAAGAGGTAGTAAAAGCCCATTTGGATTCTAGTATTGCTCCTGAAGTGGTACAGGTAGCATAGTTTCTAAAAATTATGAGGAGATTACCCTGCTCTTGCTTATATGACGTATAGACAAGCTAATACTCCCCAAGAATTGGGCCTTAACTAGGACGAAGCTATTCCTAGGCAAGCCAGCATCTTAGAAAAATAATGATGCATGGAAAGCCAGAGGCCTAGCCTCAAGAACTCTACATGGATGGCCACCTCACCATTGATAGGGCTGCTTGGGTAATCCTCCTTGGTGGGTAGCCTAAGGGTGACCGACTCAAGAATGTCATAAGAGTGCCTAATGAGGTCCAAGTCAGCCTCATTCAAACACGATGTATGGTATCTAATGTCCAGCTCGAACCCTACCACCTCCACATCATTGACCTTTTCCAGGTCCTCTAGATCATTACCCTCTCTAATACCAGAGACCGGCTCGGCCTCACTAATGACCACTCTTGCTGAAGAGGGTGCGTCAGGTGTTGAGGTGTACACCTTTCTATTATTTCTGGCCCAACTACCCATCTTGACTAATGGGACCTCTGGGTTAGTTCCTCCTCCTCTGCAGCCATGTTCATAGATGAAAAACTTAAATTGTCTTTAGATGCCATTGAAGCACAGAAATATTTTCTAAAAACTATAGACACTATAGGGCAAGGATAGAAACAAACCAACCACACTCAGAAAAAAGGAAAATCAAGCAATAAATGTCAAAACAAAAACATAGAAGCACCTAAAAAAAGAAATTGTGGTAGAAACCAAGAAAATGGCCTAAAGGAGCACAAAGTTACCCAGAAAATAGAGGCAACGTCGAACAATATAAACCCCCCCCCAATGAAAGAATATCGAAGAAAAACTTTAGAAAAAGAAAGACAAAATAAGCACGAACTTACCAAGAGAAAGTGAAAAAATTAAAAAACAGCAACCAGAGATGACACCTTTAAAGAGATGGAATACCACCAACACAGTAGAATGACAGCAAGGAAGAAAAATGCCAAGTAAAGGGCCAAATGAAGAAAAAGACAGGTATTTATAGGCAACAATGGAATAATCAAGACCGTTTAAATCAAATGGATGAATAGAATTAGCAAAGAACCTAAGAGACACCTATTGAAAAAAGGAAACAACACCTCAGGTTTTCAGGCGCATTAAATGTACTTCTCTTCAAAGAATAGTGACCCAAACCATTGGATCTAGCATATCAATAGCCCAGATTGCCTTGGCAAACCAAATGCCACTTGGAAATTAGAAAAGATGTAACCTTTGGGTATTGAATAATCTTAGCCATACGATCAAGGAAAGATCAGCGGTTAGCAACGGATTCCTTATTAGAGAAGCTTCTCACACCAGCCAAGGATGATGCTTGAAAAGACTCATTATTATTATTTGAAGAGAGTTATGGGATAAGCTATCATTGCATAGCAATACCCCTTCGAGCAGCCATAATGTAATCACACCTAGCCGACCAATCTTGACATCCTCAATTGCGGCCAAAACACTTGACAGCATTACTCCTTAGAAACCCGTTCGGATCAGCTTGGATAGGTGACGAACTGGCAAAAGTGAAGGAAACAAGTGAGAATTAGAAGGATGATCTAAACTGGCTAGAACAGAACAAATTTTCTAGTTTTCAATAAATAAAAAACTAGAAACTGGTGGAACCCTATTCCCCCAGAAAATTACCTCTGGGCCCGAACCCTCCAGGCCCAAAAAGAATTTGGCCCCCAAAATCCCAATCAAAGAACTTTCTAAAGGACAACCTTCTCGAAGCCCTCCGCTCTTTGTGAGACAGCCCACTCTGCATACAAGCCCATAAAGATAGCCATCGAGCTAGATCCTAACAAGGTTAGATAGTAGAGAGCCTACCCAGATTCAAGAACCTGATCGACAGCCTGAAGCACCTACTTAGCATAATCGGCCGAGATACGGCCAAGACCACCCTTTACACACTAATCAAATTGGATCAGAACAGACGTCAAAATGGTTATTTGCCAAACAGGTCAACCAGTATAGCCAATAAAGCCACTAGAAGACTAGCTCTTAGGAAGGCCTCGGATCACGGCCGAGCCGAACAGGAAGAGACTGCCAGAAGACCGACCTAAGCTGGTCAAGCTTAACTGTACACTTAAAAAAATCTACCGACGAAGACGAGCATAAGAAATATGCTTAACATATGTCAGAAAGATACGTGGCATGTATTAGAAGCACAACAGAAGATAGTCAGAAGCATGACAGAAAAAGATCTACAGAAGAATATTTGGCATGTGTCAGAAGCACAGTAAAAGCTGAGTCAGAAGCATGCCAAAGGAAGATCCCCATAAAGATATTTGGGGTATGACTGAAGCACAGTAGAGGTAGAATACCCAAAATGTCCTTCAAAGATCAATACTATAAAAATGAGAGAAAGACATAGAAGTAGAGGATGATGAAAATGCCCATTCAAATACTCCAGAGGATGTCCAAATTATAGAGGAATGAACACAGAAAATAAGGGGTTTCCTTTCCTTCCTCTTTGACATATCCTTACTCTTCTTACTAGATTCCTATCCTAGAGATCTTTTCTAACTTAAGCATCAAAGAGTCTTCGCTAGAACCCACCCCGGCGAGATCATAATGATAGTTGTGTTAGTATTTTGCAGGTCTTGCCATAGCTGATGATAAAGAAAATATCCAAGCTTACATAAGCAAACCCAACTAAGATAAGGCCCAAGTACCGATTCTAGCCAACAAACAAATTTAAAGCTATTTGGCCCGAAGAACCATTTTTTCCAATCAACACACTCAAACATTTTTCTCTAAAAAACTATATTGATAAACCCCAACCTTAAAATATCAAAGAAGAATAATTACGTAAGTAGTGTCAGGACCTACCCTATCTCATTTTCTACTTATTACTGTTTGGCGTTTCATGTTCACCGCGTGATTATTATTTCAACAATCTTAACAAATGCTCTATAAATACTTTCCAAAAAGAGAGAGCAAATGCTCTATATATAATTACTTTCCAAATAAAAGAAAAGCTACATAAATATACTTTTATGTCCCCTGAAGCAGATTCTGGTGTCCAGCAACAATGGATAAATTTGCCATATTGTGAAAGTGAATCAATGAGGCAGTTAAGGTAAATTAGTTAATTTTACCTCCCTTTCTCGTCTATAAATATGTGTACAATTCTCTTTATAATTCTTTCACTGCCAATACTTTTATAATTCTTGTAATATTTTTCATAAGTTTTTTTATTATTTATTTATAATACGTTATCAGCACGCTTTTCAGGTAAGTTTAGTCCTTAACTTTCACATTACGTTCTTTACTTAGGTTATTTTACGTTCTTTATGTTTACATATTTTATTTATATTCAATTATTATTTGTAATATGTTTATATCATTGCATGTTATAATTTTTATGAATATGCTCTATGGTTGCCATTCATTTGCACCTTATACGTCAAAAAATAAGGACAAATATTTTTTATTATAATTTTAAACTAGAATTTAGAATTTTAGAATTTGTTTCTTTCAAGCACTTATTCATATGGAAGACTACACTTCCTCATTATTATTAATCTATGGAAGGCTATGCTTCTTTATTGTTATCAATAAATGGAAGGTTATGTCTCATCAATACTATTTATGCATGGAAGGCTCTGCCTCCTAATTATGATTATTTTATGTATATAGAAGGCAGTGCCCTACTCTTAATGTCTCTAGAAAATCTATCATGGGTATTGGATGTCAAGATGCACCTCCAAGCCAATGGTTTGAAAAGATAATCGAAAAAGAAAATAATGTGTCCCTGTAGGACAAGTCAAAAGTTAAGATTTTCCTCCATCATCATTTACATAAGAGCCTGAAAGCTCAATATTTGATAGTATAAAACTTGCAGATCTTCTAGGAAAATTTAAAAGAAAGATATGATCATCAGAAAGATGTATTCTTTCCAAAAGTAAATATGAGTGGATAAATCTGCAATTGTAGGACTTTAGCACTATTGTTGATTACAATTCTGCTTTATTTAGAATCATCTCATAGATGAAGTTATATGGTGAGGAAGTTATAGAACATGATATGTTAAAGAAAATATTCTCTACTTTTCATGCCTCAAATATCGTTTTGCAGCAATAGTTTCACAAACGGTGATTTAAAAAATACTTAGAATTAATCTCATGTCTTCTATTTGCTAAACAAAATAATGAGATCTTATTAAAAAATCATGAATCACATCCAATTGGTTCTCAGCCATTCCTAGAAGTGAATAAAAATACTCATAACAAAGCTAAATGTGGTCGTGGTCATGGAAGAGAGAGAAATTATCACTCTTATCGTAGCCGTAAGTGCCAAGAATGAAAGAACACTAAAATAAGACAAAAACACCAAGACAAGAATAATGGTGCAAAAATTAAACGTCCTAAATATTATGAAAATACTTGTTATTGATATGGTACAAAGGACAGTGGTCACGAATATGTCATACCCTAAAGCATCTAGTCAAACTTTGTGAGACATCTATCAAGGCAAAGAAAAAGAATGTAGAGACAAATCTTATTGATAACTTAGATCCATCAGATCTTACTCATCTAAATGTCTCTGATTTCTTTGGAGATAAAGAAGGGAGCACTAATTATTAAGTTTTAAATATTTCTTTGTTAGATCTTTGTTAAACTTTTTTGTATGTATAAAATGTAAGTTTTTGTAATATTGATAAAAAGGTGCAACTTTTTGTATGAATGAGAAAGAAATATAACTTTTTTGTAATGTAATATTCTGATGTCTAATATGAACTTTTATTTAATGTAAGGAATGACTTTTAAGGATGAATTGTCAACTTTGGAAAGGAAAATTAGGGATGCCTATTTGGATGACAGTGCAACTATACCCATTATCCTTCAAAATAAGAAATACTTTTCAAAACTAACAATGATTGAAGGAAATGTCAATACTATATTAGGTACTACATAACTGATTGAAGGATTTAGAAGAGCAATAATACTCTTAGCAAGTGAAATAAAATTATATATAAGTGAAGCTTTATATGCAAGTAGATCTAGAAGAAATCGGCGCAGTTTTAAAGATATTTGTCAAAATGGATATCACATTGAAACCTTAAATAAAAATAATGTAGAATATCTCTACATTACTTCTAATATCTCAAACAAGCAATGCATACTTTAAAATCTTCCTGGCTTATCATTTGGTTTATATTATAAAATTATAAATTCAATTGAAATCTATAAAGTAATGAACCAAAAATACAGTGATCCAAAAATATTTATACTATAGCATGACCAACGTGGTCATTTAGGATCAACAATGATGTGTAAAATTATTGAAAATTTTCATGGGCACCCATTAAAGAACTTGAAGATTCGGTTACCTAATGAAAATACTTATACTGCTTGCTTACAAGGCAAACTTGTCATTAAACCATCCCCTTCCAAGATTGGTCTAGAATCTCTATCATTTCTTCAAAGAATCTAAGGAGATATATCCGGATCAATTTAGCTACTAAGTAGACCTTTTTACTATTTTATGGTTTTGATTGATGCATCTACACGATGATCGCATGTTTGTTTACAGTTTACACGAAAGGTTACATTCGCTAAATTACTAGCACAAATAAGTAAATTGTGCACACAATTACCAATTTCTGCATAGAGTCACGCAATTTTGCATGCTACAGCATTAATTTATTTTAGGCGCGCTACATATTACCAATATTCTCCATTACAACTTGTACTTGGTCATCAACCTGATGTATCCCATTTGTGTATCTTTGATTGTGCTGTGTATGTATCTATAGCACCCCCATAACGCACTAAGATGGGACATCAATGTCGGTTAAGGATTTATGTTAATTTTAACTCACCATCAATTATAAGATATCTTGAATCCTTGACGGGTGATATGTTTACCACATGATTTGCGGATTGCCATTTTGATGAGACAGTATTCCAATCATTAGGGAAAAGAAAGTAAGGCATGAACTTTCTTGAATCCCTGACGGGTGATATGTCTCATTTAGATCCTCGCACAAATTAATGTGAAAATGAGGTGTGAAAGATTGTTCATCTTTAAAGAATTACAAATGAATTATCTGACAAATTTACAGATCATCAAAAGTAATCAAGTCATATATACCAGCTGCCAAATACACCAACCCAGGTGATTGTTCCTATAGAACAATTTAATCAAAGGCCAACAAATAAATCTTCGATTACACACTAATAGCATAGCAGACCACTTAGTTTAAAAGATATTGTTCCATGAAAAAAGAAAGTGAAAAATTAGGATCCTGTTGAAAATGATGCTCGAGCCAATAAACCCGCATTCTCTAAATCACTATTATTAGATGATTTAATAGTCACTGAAGAGACACAAGTCTCTGGAGAGATGCATGTCCTTGAAGAGACAAAAGTCACAGAAGAAACATTAGCCCAAAAGAGGTACAAGAATTTGAAAATAAAGAAAAGAATACAAATTATGCTTATACAGGAGAAATATGGAAATGTGATGAAATAATTATCGATAATGTATTTTTCTTTACAGTAGCTATTGAAATTATAATTGATGATTTTGAGCCACAAACTGTTGATAAATATAGAGAAAGACATGACTGGCTCTAATATAAAGAAGTAATTCAAGCAGAATTGACTTCTCTAGTCAAACCTGAAGTATTTAGACCTGTAGTCTGGACACTTGAAAATGTCAAACCCGTAGGATATAAATAGATTTTTGTACAAAAACATAACAAAAAAAACAAAGTTATCAGATACAAAGCAAGACTCATTGTTCAAGGTTTTCGTAGAGACCTAGTATGAATTATGATGAAACTTATTCTTCCGTGATGGACATGATTACATTTTAATTTTTTATAAGCTTAGAAATCATAAAACAAATCTTGATATGTGTCTTATAGATGTAGTGAAAACTTACCTGTATGGGTCACCTGACACAAATATTTACATGAAAATCTTTAAAGGATTTAATATGCATGCAGCATGTAATTATAATTTATATTCAATCAAGCTACAAAGATCTTTTTATGGATTGAAATAATCTGGGTGTATATAGTACAACAGCCTAAGCTAGTACTTAATAAAAAAAATATATCAATGATCCAATATGTCAATGTATATTTATAAAAAAAAAGACAGAATCAGGGTTTGCATTGTGGCTATATATATGGATGACATGAATTTGATTAAGACTCCTAAAGAGCTACTGAAAACCATAGAATACTTAAAAAGATAATTTAAAATTAAAGACTTAGGAAAGACTAAATATTTTCTCGGCCTGTAGATCGAGCATAAATCAAATGTAATCATTATCCATGAATCTACTTATACTAAAAATATTTTAAGAAGATTCAATATGGATAAAGCTTATCCATTAAGTACCTCTATGATTGTTCGATCTCTTAATCCCAAAAAGAATCCATTCCATCCTAAGGAAGACAATTAAAAAATACTTGGTCCAGAAGTAGCATATCTTAATGCAATTGGTGCTTTATTATATCTAACCCAATGTACCAGACTAGATATAACTTTTGCAATAAACGTATTGGCAAGATTTAGTTCTACACCAACTCGATGTCATTGGAATGGTGTCAAACATATATTTGTTACCTTTATGGAGCAATAGATTTGGGACTATTTTATTCTAATGAACCTATAAAAAAAATTCAAGTCTAATTGGTTATGCAAATGTTGGGTACTTATTTGATCCCCATAAAGCCCACTCACAAATAGGATATATTTTTATTTACAACAATACAACAATCTCATGGCGATCCATAAAGTAAACTTTTATTGTTTTCTCAAATCACTTTGACATTCTTACACTACATGAAGCAAGCAAGGAATCCATATGGCTGCGATATATTATTCATCACATTGAGAGTACATGCAACCTATTTTCTACAGCAAATATTTCAAATATAATATATGAAGACAATGTTGCTTGTAGTACTCAAGTATAGGCGAATACATTAAAGAGATAGAATCAAATATTTCTCTAAAAGTCTTTTACACTTATGAGTTACAGTAAAGCAAGAAGATTAACGTTAAACAATACACTCCACTGACAAATTTGTAAATCTGTTTACCAAATCTCAGCCAACATCAACTTTTGATAAATTAATTTAGAAAATTGGTATGTGACGACTCAATAAATTATCAAATTGATGGATGTTACTCTGAGGAGGAGCATTTAATTAAGGGGAGCATATTCTTCTAAAAAAATAATTACATTAATCACAAACGTGCACTGTTATTTTTTTTTCCTTTGATTAGGTTTTCTCTTATTGGGTTTTACTAGTAAGGTTTTTAATGAGATAGTCTTGAAGCATGTTCACTGCCATTGTATATTATAGAGTTATATTTATTTTTGCTTAGTTTTTGTCCCACTATATTTTTCTTAGTAATATAGTATACAACTAAAGTGATGGAATTCAATGGAGAATGTTGCGAAAGTGAATTAGTGAGGCAATGGGGGGAAATTGGTGAATTCCATCCCCTTCCCCCACCTATAAATATGTGTACATCCCTCCCCCCTTATAATTCATTCACTTCCAATACTTAAATAAGTTTTATAATACTTTCCAAAAGTTTCTTATTATCAGAGTTATTCTTAGCTCTTGTCTTTATTATTCATTTATAACATGCCAAACTTTTTTATATTTGATTGGATTTTTTGTATAGAATTTTAAAAGGAAATTTTTTTACAAAAAATGATTAATTGTTTGGATGTCAATTGAATTTTTTTTTAAAGTAGTTAATCATTTTATTACACATGCTTAAAAGTATTTATTTATTATTAAATTACCAAAAAAGACATCTAATAAGGCTTATATTCAAATTCTAAACAATTCAATCTTTATTACAAAAAATAAAATTTATAATTTAATCTATAAAATTTACTAACGTATTTTTATAGACAACATAAAGCGATTCAAGCTAAAATTTAGTTTTGTGATCATTGTGAAATAATGGCTAAAATAATTGAACTCTAAACATCGATAAATAAAAAATTACAAGAATTGAAGTAAAATTAATACATATCAATTAACAAATTAAACAAATTATTTTGTTTAATATAAAATAAAAAATAAAATAAAATACTATGTACCTATTATTAAAAAAATTGGTAGAGCCTTATAAAGATATGTTAGATTTGGTGGCTTTCAACAAAACGTTAAAAATATATTGGTTGAATAAGGTTGATTTTTATTAAAGGTATGTAATAGAACTAAGAAAATATTATTATGATATATGTATGAATACTCAAATAAATTTTAACCAAAAAAAACTCAAAAAGCTTTACTCCTAAAAGCCTAAATTTTGAGTTTTACAAGTAGAGGAAAAATAATTTTTTTAATCTCTACAAGCTCTTCTTCAATGACAAGCAAACATCATAAAAAAATTTAAAAATAACTTTTAGTATTAAAAACAAAACTTTTTTAGCCAATAGAAAAGTCTAGCCAAACTTCTTTTAAAATGCATTTATTGCAATTGGCCTCTACACTTTCCTTAATCCTAATGGTGTGTTTTCTATTTCTTTTTGAGTAAAATTCTCAAGCTTAATTAGATTCAAGTAAGTTTTAATATAATCAATATTAGTTTTGTCCAAAAAATAATTAATAACTAAGTATTTAATAAATTACATTTCTCTTGTAATGTTATAAAAATTGATATGACTATATATATATATATTGTTCGGGGATAAATCTAGTCAGGCCTACTAAGACCACCCCAAACACTCAAAAATTTATTGAGTGAAGAAAAGTCAAGCTGCTAGGCCTAATGATGCCAAGAGTTGATCATGGATCGAATGTTAGGTGGTATGAGGATTGGGATTAAGTTGGGAATTTTCTAAAAGACTGGCTAGGTAAGGAGTAGGTACGATAGGGTACCTCTGATGCTCAAATGAGACGGCGGCTTAGTGGTGAAATATTCCATAGCTCACTTAATATTTTAGTAGGACTCTGCAAGCACTTTTATGCATTTTATATTTTTGGGTACTAAACTTGTATCACTATTGATATTCTCCTCCATTGAAAGTTGCTTACACCTTAGGGGAACACAAGAAAAAATTGGAGGAGGCCTTGAGGATTGTTAACGAATTAGAGATATATCAAGCAACTATGAGAAAGCAAGGAGGTCCTAAGAGCAAAGAAGAAAAAATATAAGTGGAAGTTCATTTTTGTCACTAAAGAGCTTGCTATTGCTAAGAGGGAGCTTTGAAGAAAGAAAGGCATTGGTCCTGAAAAATGTGGAATTAAATGGGACTATTTCAAGGCTGAATGGTGTTGTAGAATTGTTAGAGCAAAGGTTTCAGGACATTGTTCAAAAGGCCTTAAGCTATGCTCGTCGTAGGGTGACTAAGGTGTACCTTGACCTAGACTTTAATTTTCTGGAGCTAGGGGTGTCTGCAACCCCGACCTTAGCTGCCAATAAGAAAATAGTGTGATTAAAGCATCCACTAACCATGCCAACCTAATGGAGCCAAACACCCTAAGGGAGCTAGACACCATCAATAAGAGACATCCTTATGGATTTAACTACTCAGAGCCCAAAGGAGACGATGAAGATGTTGATGGTGATAAGGGTGATGAACACCTTTCACAGTGCCTTCCTTAGCAATTGTGTACTGAGCCTCAAGCTCCTTCTTATCACTTGCTAACTAATTTGATGATCTCTTTTTCTTTTTACTTACAATTATTGTAGGTTTCATTTCTGAACTACTAGATAGTTGTACTTGAAACTACTCTAATCTTTTTATTGCTTTATGATATGTTTAGGGCTAGAGTGGCTCTTTATTGGGATTTTTAATAGGGTGTGCTCAACAAGGTTAGTGTTGCTGAGTAGTGTTTAAAATCACCCTTAACTTCCATGAAATTAAGACTTTAATTGCTTTTATGTGACTGGGTAATAAATGTTTAACGATCAGTGGATATTCAATGAACTATTTTGTGCTTGTATTACATATTGACTAATAGGTGTTTTCATCAATCATTTTAGCATATTCTTGGTAATTTTTCTCCACATAGGGATTTCATTTTCAACTTTATAGAGGTATATTGAAGGAAACAACTCTTTTGGTACCCCAAGCTCCTCATAGTTCTAAGCTTGGAGGCATCACTTGCATTACATAAGAATCTTAAATTAATGATGAAGATTATATTTAGGCAACTCAGTAGCCTTAGGACACCACCCATGGGTGTAGCTAATTGGGTTTACATTCATACTTGGAAGAAAAACAAGATAACTAAAAGGTAAGCATAGTATATCACATGGTGATAAAAAGACAAATTTAAACATTCGTACCTTCAAGGTTCAAAGTGTTCCTATTCTACTTAGAGCCTAATTGACCACTTCCTCTATACATAATTGATGAACGTCTCACTCTAGTTCATAACTCAACACAACTAAGGGGAATCTCTAATGGCCTTTCTAAATTAGGCTTAATTCTCCACTCTCGTGCTCAACATCAACTTGTGGGGTGTGAGGAGACAACATGCAAATAGGGTTAGAAGATGAGTACAATGTGCATTATAAAGTGACAAGAGGTTCATTTTCATATTCCCAAGGTTTTGTTGGGTGTGTTGTGAGAATTTACTTAGGGTGTGCTCTTGCATGTGGCTTGTGTTCATCATACAAACAATATATACATATCTCATACATACATGTGCACAGCGGAAGATTATATACAATGAACACTGAAAATAACATTTGATTAACTGAAATTCGAGATTGAGAAAATATCACCAATGAAGCCTTTGGATTAATTTTCTTGAAGTCCACCATGAAATGAATCTTTGATCAATTCTAGCAATCAACAAGGGTGGGTTTGATTGTCTAGAATGGCAGCATCTTAATCCAGCATATGTGTTTAACTCTTAAACATTTTACAAAGTTAAACCATTTAACTTAATTAAATTTGTTTTTCCTTTTATTCAACTCTTGAATAAATAAAACAAATCTTGTTTTTAGTTATTACATTTAGTAGCCATTAATTCAATTTGTTTTGTTGTTCTAACACTTAAAACACAAAAACAAACAATTTCAATTTCTCAAATTAAATTGGCTCCCAAAATGCAAAACCTAAAAACTAAATCATTAATTCAATTTCAATTTCATTTCACTTTATATACAAATGCATTAATTCCAAACTAATTTGAATTTCATTTGCATTTCATTTGGCTTAACCTAACCTTAGTTAACATTTAACCTTAGTTAGATTATTTTAACTTAACCTTTAAGTTAATAAATATTTAATTAATTTAACCATAGTTAACTAACTTAACTATGGTTAGGTTAACCTTTACTTAACCTTTAAGTAAGGTTAACTTAATTAACTATATGATTAACCTTTAATTATAGTTAATTAAATCATTTATTTAACAATTAAATAAATAAATATTTATTCTTATTATTTAACAATTAAATAATCATAAAGTGAAATTACTATTATATCCTTACTCGGTTACCAAGTTAACCTAAAGTGGGTCCCACCAATTTTAACCACATACTTTAGTTAACGTAACCTTAGTAATTGCTGAATTATACTGTATTGAACAATTCAATACGGTACACTGCCCAAGTGCTCAAAGAGTACATTTCATATTGGGACTCTCTAGGTCTACACCCGATTTGTCAAATAGAACTGTTCCATTAATCCGTAATCGATGCCCCACGCACACGTTACGAATATTACAAATCAGCGTGTCAGACCATACAAGTTGAGGTCATAACGTATACGTATAATCCTTCCATCATTTATATCCTGGATGTGCAGGGATATAGATCAGCACCGTCAAATCCCTATTTGCTCATCCATAATCTTATCTCCAGATTCGTATCTCGATAAACAGTATACGCAAACACTTTTGCTATATTGTTTAACCCTATGGGAAACTCTTTTCCCGGGTTTATGCTTGTGGCCACAAGACTTTATGAAATACAATCTCGGAGCATCGGATATACAACTTACCTACGTAAGCTGACGGATCCCTTATCTACGCACACCGGACTCCATGAGCATCGGACCATACCCAGCGACACATAGCGGTCAGACCATGAAAGGTCTCTGACATATGTGGAACCAAAGCATGATGGATCACTCACAAGACCACCGTGGCGCTCAGGTCAAAGGACCACGAATACTACTCAACTCGAGAGGACCTTCCTTTGACGGTGTCATAGGATATCTATTGGGGTCCTCATAAGTCTGTTCAGTATCCAGTCCTGACTGGATACCCGCATGCCTATACAAGCTCTAAGCTCATGGTCAGCTAAGAACAACTATCTGAACCAGTCAGATATAGACATACACTAATCTATGTAAAGTGAATCACCGATAGACCCGCATTAGTGATTATAGATCAGGAACATTATCTTTGAGACATACTTACATAATGATATTTCTTAACACCTATTGCAACTCTTTGCAACTATATCATTACAAGTATACTCTCAGGTCTTTGTCCCATTATAGACAAGGTTCTAACTCTTTAGACCTCGCTGACTCTTATAACCTGCTAACTCTTAACAGTGCTAACTTTTAGCATTTATAACTCTCAGCTTTAATAACTATTAGTTCTGATCTAAACTCCTTTAGACCAGATCTGAACTCTTTCAGATCAAACAATGTCTCTAATGTTACAAGCATTATACCATATTAATATGATATTAACAATCTTTATTCGAAATGTTTATTGTATAAATATTAACAATTAATATTCATACAATATTGGAATGGCACGTGAGCACCAGCTCCAACAAAGGCCAGCCCAGTGGGTACAAGGACGAACCTCTAAAGGCCTATAAGGCCTCCATGGAGATGGGGGCGGGGGTTCGATTCCTTGGGGGTGCAGGTTACCTGCGGATTGTGTGTTGGGGCGCCAGTAGGTGCTGAGGTGTCAGCCACTGGTTGGGTACCAAAGCGTTGGTGGGCCCCACACACTCTAACAGGTTTAGCACACCTTACTATACTCTAGCCACTTTGGTTGTTCTCTCTATACGCAACAAATTAGCATCTCTTTCTACTATAGATGTTTTATGTAATTCTCGGGCTTAACAACCATGTACATCTTGTCCACTTTGGGCTTTACGCACGCGTCCTTCACCCTCATAGATTTGCTACTTGGCTTCATTCAAGCATTCTTTACCTAAAACGTGTATACTTAGCTTGAGGGGCTAAGCCTTATAAGCTATCTCAGGCTCATCTTTGCGAGCGATATGGTTAATCCTCATGATGATGCAAGGTACTAAAGGAGAGGAGATTGTTACATCCCACATTCCTCACAAAGATGAACCTGGGATAGCTTATTAGGCTTGGTCACCTCTAACTAAATAGATGTCTTTTGGATGAAAGACGCTTATGTGAAGTCCAAAAGTAAATTCGTCAAGGTGAATGACCATTCATAAAGCTCAAAACAAATAATGTCAACTCGGTTATTGAGCCTGGGCATTATAAATATGATTAATGCCTTGTCAATGTTATTCAAGTTTCTTTAAGCAATATAGAGTATTTTAAATAAAGAACAAAATAAGATGTACATCAATTTAGGAAGGAAGATCTGGTGTTACTGTTCAATCATTACTGTTTATGCTACTTTATTAGTCCTTATTTTCTTTATTTCCTTTTTTATTTGTAGAAATAAGGAAACAATAATATTTGTTTCCTTAATATGCTTGTTATTTATTTCCTTTTTTTGTAATCAATTTCTACTATGACATAGGATTTGATTTAGTTTTTACTTTTTATGTTTTTGGTAAATTTGGCTATATACGGCCTTATAACCCTAAGGAGAATTTAAAGTTTTAAAATTAATAATAGTGAGAATTGTCTCTTGGTTCTTCAAAGAACTTTTCAGAACTTATTAAGATTGCATCTTGTGGCATTTATCATTGACTTATCACTCACAATCTTTCTCGTTTTTCTTGAGTGTGGCATCTATCCTAATTTCTTATACCTCTGGTTCTTATCTCTTTATAAATAACTAATAAAGGCGTAAAAGCACTAGTATATTCAGTACTCTGAATAGGATATTTTGTCTAATTCATGAATTTTTGGTTATTTAATTGTGTTTTTGATCATAAATAGGTGCACGACAAAAAGTGTGACATTTAGGAACAAACGAGAGGCCAATCAAACAAGAAATGAAAAGGTTGCACTCAAAATATGAGAGCGCCTGAACCCAGGGCTGGGCGCTGATAAGGCGTAATTGTATAAACTATTTTATCTTCCTAACTTGATATTTGTTCAAATTATCTCAATAATTGGGCTATTTATGCATATTAATGTTGTTTTATAGGTTGAAGCATTATCGGAGCAAAAATACCGGAAAACGGACGCAAATTGGAGCATTAGAGATAAAAATACGAATGGAGGCACTGTTTGCTACAGTGCAGCGCCGCAGCACTGGATTTCAGCGCCGCGGCGCCGATTGCAGAAAGTGAGCGCCGCAGCGCCAAATCGCAGCGCCGCGGCGCCGGGACCTGGACAACAAATTGTGACAGGTTCCTGAAAATCAGGAAACCCAAAAGCAACCCAAAATGCGCCCTAATTCCGTGCTCTTACCTATTTATTTGCTCAAAACTTACATTTTGAGGAGGACTCTAGTTGGGACAGCAGCTAGAAACACAAAGAAACACCTAACTTCTAAGTTTGGAGAAATCAAAGAGGAGGAAAGCAAGCTTCAACTTCAAAGACATTTGACAGGGATGTCTTCTTTTCTTTGATTCTTTACTTGTTGTAAGATGTTTAGTTTACATGTATTGATGGAATTAGCTTCAAGATTGTGTAGGTTAATGATGAGCTAATTTCGTTCATCTAGGATTACATCCTTGAACTCATTTGTGATTGATTTTAGCTCTCTCTTTTATGATATTAATTCAGCTTTTGATATATTCATTGTGCTTGTGCTTAATGCTATTTGATTACTTGGCCAGTGGTTAAATTGATCTAGAAATGCTTAAATAAACTTGACAAAGGCATTTAGGTATTTAGTCTTAAGCATATTGATGCATGATCATAGTGTAGTACACTTGAGTTTCATATGAGATAGACATATACTCATAAGGCATGTATGGCTCATAAAACTTGTGCTTAATGAATTTTGTTCAATTTATTTATCATAGACATATAGATATTTGATTGGATGGAATAGATTCACTTGACCTGCAAAAGAGGCTTGTGATGTGTTGAGTGTTTTGTTCAATATATCAAGTTGAGAACCAATAGACCTAAAAGAGATTCTGCTGAATTTATTTGCATAATGGGGGATAGTTTGTAATCCTAGGATTTCTCATATTGAATATAATTTGTTGGTAATTTAGTTTATCACTTAGCATAATTAAGTTGTTCTTTTACTTGAGTAGTTTAATATCATACATTAAATCATTTTCTGGATAATAGTAGAAAGACACCATTTCAGTACTTAAACTAGAAAAGATAAATCATTCTCTGTGGGAACGATACTCTACACATCACTTTATTACTTGTTGCGATACGTGCACTTGCGTTAGTTTGTGTTATAGAAATCACACAACAGGCGCCACAGCACCTATAGCTGGGAGCTGCAACATCCAAGGCAGAGACTTAGGCACTATACCTCCGCACCGCGGTGCCCAGCTAGCCACCATACCCTTCACGTTTCCAAGTTTCAACGCCGCAACACCTATGCGATATATAAAACCTTATTGTTTTAGTCCTATTTTGACTTGGATTAGAAGGCCTTCAACCCTAAGGTTTCTTACACATATAAAAATACTCTTTTATGAGCCAAAACATAAACTTTTAGAGAGGCAAAACTTAGAGAACTAAATCACAACACAAAATCAAGATATCAAAGCCAAGATTGAAGATTCAAGCTTCAAGTCAAGGAAGAGCGAAAAGCAACCCAAGACGTCTTTTTGATTAGTTTTTCTTTTCTTTTCTTATCATTAAGCTCTTATTCTTGCTGTTATACATGGATTGGTTTGGTACTCTTGAGTTTGTGATGAGCTAAATTTGTTTATCTAAGGTTAGACTCTTGAACCTAGTATGTAGTTGGATTTTATTGATTCTTAGTTTATGAACTTAATACATATAGTTGATTCATTCTATCTTGAGTTTAATGCTTTTATGATATCTGGCCAATATTTTGAATGATTAAGGAACCATGTTAAACTCGACAGATGGATTCATGTGTTTAGCCTAGGATAGTTTGATGCATGATCTTGAGTAACAATTATGAGTTCCATATAGGATATACATATAGTTAGATGGTATGTATGATATGATTTAAACCTATATTAATGAATTACATTCTCATCTGATTACCATAGACATATATGTAGTTGATAAAATGTATAATATAGTCACGTGACCATCAACAGGAGCTTGTGATGAGATTAGAGTCTAGCCAATCAATTTGTATTAAAGAATTAACTAAGAAGTTAATGAATCCAATGAAATATTAGGGGATAAGTTGAAATCCTAGATTGTTATCAATTAGTGAATTCAAGTCTTTGTTTATTTGATAGTTAGATTTAGTTTAATTCGATAGAACGAAGTTAGTTAATTAAATTTTAGATTTTAGTTTTTCTGGATAAAAGTTAAGCAAATATAATTTTAGTACTTGATTGAAAGAATTAGTTCACATAGTCCCTGTGGGAGCAATATCTGGACTTAAATCCTATATTACTTGATACGATAGTGTACGCTTGCACTTAGCTACTAAAGCATATATAAAATTTTTGGTGCCATTGCCGAAGATTATCCGATCTATTCTTAGATAAATACTAATATCAAGCTACTTGCTTTTAATTTAGATTTTTATTTCTGTTTTATTTTAATTTCTTTTCACTTTGATTTTCTTTTTCTTTTTCTTTTTCTTTGACAGTTCATCGAAGGGCAAAAAGTACTAAATTGACTTCTTTTGATTTTACCATCAAAAGGACATTGTAAAGACTTTGATGTGAACAATGTCAGCGATCATTAACATAGAGGAGAACAACAATCACATCAATAATCCAATATTTGAGCCCATGATACCCAGAGAATATTGAAAGAGTATGCAGCCCTAACTACAAATGGTGTTCAATATAGTATTCTATGACCAATCGTCAACGCCAATAACTTTGAGATCAAGTCAAGTATGATTCAAATGCTGAAAGAGTCTATAGAGTTCAACAAAGCTCCCAATGACGATCTTAACATGTATATCACAAATTTCTTAGAAATTTATGATACCTTCAAGTACAATAGAGTATCAGACAATGCCATCTGATTTAGATTGTTCTATTTTCCTTTTAGAGACAAAGCAAAGAGCTGGCTAATGTCATTGCCGTCAGAATCTATATCGATATGGGATGATTTAGCGCAAAAAATTCTAGTCAAGTTCTTCCCTCGAGCAAAGATGAGGAATGACATCACTTTATTTAGTCAGATTGATGGCGAGATGTTGTATGAGGCATGAGAGCACTTCAAGGACATATTGAGAAAGTGTCCTCACCATGGTGTCCCTAAAAGATTAATCCAAATATTTGATAATAGACTAGTAGGTCATTTGAGGACCATTGTAGATGTCGCTACTGGAGGGGTTTTGATGAATAAGTCCATAGATGATGCATATGATCTATTCGAGGAGATGGCATTAAACAATTATCAATAGCTAGCAGAAAGAGTTGCGCCCAACAGAATTATTAGTGTGTATGAGAATGACACATTCAATACATTGGTAGCAGAAATCAATATGTTATCTAAGAAGATTGATGCATAGAATGTCGTCAAAACCCAGTTAGTGATATACTATTTTTGTAGTGAAGACTATATGAATGGACAGTGCATGGAGACAGCTAATTTTGTGGACGATTTTAATCGATAATAACTTAACCCCTAATCTAACTTCTATAATCTGGGGTGGAAAGATCATCCTAACTACTATTGGCATAACACCCAATGAGAGTCATCCAGACCATTGAATCCCTAAGAATTTCAGCCACTGCAAGTGAAGAAGCCATCATTGGAATTCATGTTCACACACGATATTAAGTCAAATGGTGCCATTATGCAGAATCACTTAGCAAACTTGAAGAACTTAAAGGTTCAAATAAGACAACTTGCTGCAGCCATCAATTAGTGACCTCTTAACGCTCTTGTTAGGGTTGATGCTTACGTGCCATCCCTGAATATACATATACTTGTGTATTTATATAAGTGTACATTCTCATTAAATCGCTAATACCAATTAATAGAGTACTATGCAATATAACGTTACAGACATTGTATGATCTAAAGGAGTTCAGATCAGATTTAAAGGAGTTTAGATGAGGGCCTACAGTTAGCCACGCTGAGAGATATAAATGTTAAATGTTAGCACAGCTAAGTGTCAGCTGGTTATAATACTCAGTAGATCCAAGAGTTGGAGCCTTGTTTGTAATGGGATATAGACCTGGAGTATACCAGTAACTGCATAGTTGCAAGAGTTACAATCGAGTGCCAGAAAATGCTAGTTACGCAAGTATGTTCTCGAATTATTGTCCCTGATCTATTTCTGTCGATGCAGGTATGTCAGTGGTACCTTAATATATAGATCAGCATATGTTGTACCCATAAGGTATAGATGGTCGTTCCTAGCCCAAACGTGAGCTTGGAGCTCGTGTTGACATATTGGTATCAAGTTAGGACTTGATATGTGACCGTTAGGTGTCATTAGGTATGGTCCGATGCTTATAGGGTTTGGAATGTTCAGATACGAGATCCTCAACTCGCATAGGGAGTTAGATATCCAAATGCTTCGAGACTGTCTCTCGAAAAATCTTGTGGCCACAAGTATTAATCCCGAGAAAGAGTTTCGCCAAGGTAGAATAATTTGGCAAATGAGGTTGCACATATTGTTCTGTGAGATACGAGTCTGGAGATAAGACATGGATGACTACATGGGGATTTGACAGTGATAATTTATATCCCCGCTTATCCAGGATATCATGATGAAAGTACTATATGTATGCGTTGTAACCTCAACTTGCATAGTTTAATGTGCTAATTTGTATATCCGTGACATGTGCGTGGGGAATTGCTCACGGACTCATGGAATAGTTTCATTTGACGAATCAGGCGTGGACCTAGGGAGTCCCACGATATAGAGTGTACTCGTTGTGCACTAGGGCAGCGTGCCAGATTAAAGTGTTTAATTCAGCAATATTTAGCACTATCGCGGGAATGCGTGCATATCTGTATTTAAGTGTTAAATATTACAATTAGTTAATAATTATTATTTACTAATTGTATAATAACATGTGGCGCATTATAAACCCTTGGTTGAGTTTACTCAAGTGTGAGATTTAATGGGACCCACTAGGGGTAGACTTGGTGACTAGTCATTCATGATGAGAAAAATGGTCATTTCACACTTTAATTATTTAATTATTAAATAATCAAAATATCTCTTTATTATATATTAATTATATTATATTATTTTATAATATATAATAATATTTTATTTTTGGGTGCCAAATATTTGGCACTGATTATTAATATTTTATTATTATTATTATTATTTTATTAATGTTAGATATATAAAGAGAGATTGTGTGAATTTGTGAATTGAGAAGGTGTGTTTTGTCGAGAGAGTGAAAATAGAGAAATGAAGAAAGGGAAGAAATGAGCAGAGGAAGAAAAAGAAAAAGGAAAAAATGGAATTGTTTCAATTTTTCCTATGGTTCCATTAGAAGCAATTGTGTATTGCTTCAAATGCTCTATTTTTTATCCTTTTGGAGAAAAGGATAAAAATACACACCCCACAATTTTGGGGATTAAGAGTTAATCCCGTGCTGGATTTAGGGCTGCTATTCTAGCTCACCTAGCCCACCGTTTTGGTGACTAGAACTGCCCACGAGTTGGTCTCCATGTGGACTCCAGGGAAATACGTGTATAACGTTACACGTTGAGGTGAGTTCTCTACCTTATTAATACATTAATGTGATTTATTTATTTATTTATTGTGTTTATTGTTTAATTTAACTCTTCTGCCACGTATAATATGTATATGATACGTATTTTAGGCAATGAACACAATTGTACATGCATACACCCACATATATTTGATCCCCAACAATAATGGTATCAGAGCCATTTAGGACATATATGGGTGTTGTTTGAGTGAATGGATGTAAAAGACCCAGTGTAAATGGCACGTTTCAAGTGTTGAAACAGGTATGCCAAAGGGAAAGTACTGGCACTGCAGCGCCAGTGGGCTGGGGTCGCACTAGGGCCGCAGCACTGGTGGTTTGACCTATCAGTGCTGCAGCGATGACATTTGGCGCCATGACGGTGAACTGTTCACTTGAACAGTAGCATATGAATAGTAAATTTTACTGTTAATAGCTACAGTATTTTAAACAGTGTTTCAAAATTAAATTTGCATGTGTAGATTTATGAGATGTAGTGATAAAAGTTATCAGTCTATATTATAAATCGGGGTTTATGAAATGCAGTGATAAAGAGTTATCGGTCTGCATTATAAAGCAAAATTAATTTTTCTGTGCTGATAATTACAATGAGAGCCCTACTGGTGGGGGTTAGTTGTGTTTACATATAAAAATTAATTAATTGAGAATCACTCTTCCTAGAGAATGGAGACTAAGGATACAAAAATCTCTCTTAATTAGATTGAAATTATTATATATGAGATAATGTTTTATTCTAATTTGTCTTGTCAATACAATGTTAGATGAGTCACGTCGACCTTTTCCTAATATGGCTACAATATAAGGGATTTGGTCGGTTGGACTTGGACTATACTGGTTAAACATGAGATGAGGCAAATATATATAAAAGTATTGCCCAATATTGCTACAGCGTGAGGGTAGTATCGGTAGCATATATTTGATCATTAACAAGTTAATCTGGAATACACTTACCCAATATTGCTACAACATGAGGATAAGGTATATTCAAGTGGTAGGAGTTGCATAAGATGCAATTGACAAGTGTTATCTACCTGTTAGGTTTACAAAGGCCAATATTACTACAGTGTGAGGCTCGAGTAAATTTCAATGGGATCTACTTCCCACTGTATAGTTTAAAAGAGTTTAAACTATCATCTTTCTATTCGAAAGATTACCAGGATTATGTAAAGCAGTGGGAGGGCGTTTTAAATCGAAAATGTATAATTAGTATACCCATGATTTAAAATATTTTATTAGTAATTTAATGACAATTCTGCTTACATATCCCATAAGTTTGGTCTGTTAAGAATAATGGCCACTACGAACTAGTTAGTGTGCATAGTTGATGCAGTCCAACTCTAGGGTACTAGAATTACTCTGACCGGTGGATGAATCTCAGAAATGCTCTGGATTTAGAAAATTCTGGATTTATTATTGATTAAAGCTTGCCTTAAGATAATTCTGATAACACCTCTTTAGAGGATTGAATAGAGAGAGTGTAACCGTCTTTGTTCAGGGTGCTTCACCTTTATTCCAAGTATATCTAGTGAGACCAGATGTGTGAGGAGAAGAAGATGAGGCAGATACCTAGTATCAATCCTCAAAGGAAACATTTATCCAAAGAAGAACAAGAGAGTATATAGATAAAAAATGTTTCAACTATAGTAAAGTTGGGTATTGAAAATCCCTCTACCCAAGAAGTCTTATAATTGTCAAAAAGACTCTCACATATTTATGCTTGACAAGCATAGACATTTCTATGGCATATGATGCCAGTTTAAGCTGGGTATGAGATACCGTATGTTCCTCTCATATCTGCAATATATTGCAGGGATTGAGAGAAACTAGAATGCAACAGCTTGAAGAAGTAAAGTTGAAAGTAGGAAATGTTGATTTCTTGCAGGTCCAAGTTGTTGGGCAGCTTGACTTACTTCTTATATGCAATACAATAGTTGCTTGCATAATAAGTATAATGTTTTATTAGCTGAATGTCAATTAATAAATACATATTATATATAATTAGAAATGTCTGTAGATTGGAATCCTTAAATGATACAGAGCTGTGGCATGTAAGTTTAGGTCATATAAGCGTGAGACGCTTATCCGTCTGGTTAAGGAAGGTTGGATTTCTTATTTGACCATAAAAACTTAACCAGTTTATGAATAATGTATTCACGGAGATGATCAGACATATCAGAATGTATATCACATCCCTTTGATTAGATCGAGGTAGTGAGTACATTAGCAGCAAATTTTCGTTGGTTTAAGGAGAATGAGATTCTTACTCACTATAGTCCTTCAGGTATTCCACAACATTATGATGTTTTGGTGTAGAGGAATCAGACTTTATTAGATATGGTCCAATCGATAATGAGTGTTACCGATCTATATATGTGAGAATATGCTTTAATGACACCTGCTTATTAAGTAGAGTTCCATCAGAAGTTGTTCCTTTTATTCCGTATGAGATACAGAAATAAAGGAAGTCGTATCTTAAATATTTAAGACTTAGGGTTGTCCTGCTTATGTAAGAGTTGCACAGCAAAGTATCTTGTTTTGTAAAAGTTACTCAGCAAGAAAATAACACCTAAGAGGTACAAGTATATGTTCATTTTGTATCAAGTGAATTCAATAGGATACTAGTTGTATGATTCAAAGAAGGGAAGTGTGTTCGTTTATCGGAATACCACTATTCTAGAGGAAGAGTTTCTCATGGATCGTGGGAATCATAGAAAGATTGAGCTTGGTGAAGTCAATCTAGAAATCAATGAACCAAGGATAGGAACTCGGGCTCAATTAAGCAGTAGCCTTTTAGCACACTCTCTAAATAGGTTGGAATGGATGTCTAAGTCACCTTTAGGTATGGTTGATGCCTGAAGATGAACTTGGAATTTTCTTGGTAGAAGAAAATCATCCTTTGACCTATAGGGAGACGATGTTAGACATCGATTCGGGAAGCAGCAAGAAGCCAAGAAAACAAAATTAACTATATGCATCAGAATCAAGTCTAGGACTTGGTTAAGCTACCTGTGAGAATTGTTCTCATTGGTTGTAAAGGGTTTACAAAGAAGTAGTGGGAGTCAGATGGAAGGTAAAGACTTCTAGGCTCTATATTGGTTCTGGAAAGGTAATCCTCAGTGATCTGGCATCATTAAGAAGAAAACTTTAGACCAGTAATGATGTTAAAAGTGGATTAGTATTTTATTGGCTCTTGTAACACATTATAACTTAGAGGTTTGGCAGATGGATGTAAAGATGGTATTTCAGAATGGATATCTTGAATAAGAGATATTCATAGAACAGCTGAAAATTTTACGTCCAGCTAGACTTCTGGTCTAATGTGCAGGAAAGGTCAGTGAGAGCATGATAGTCTTCTTGATGCTCTTTGTTGATGACATACTAGCCATTAGAAATTATGTCAATATAGTATAATCGGTCAGAAGTAACTCGTAAGAATTTCTCCATCAAGAATTTAGGAGAGGCTTCCTTTATACTAGGTATAAAGCTTTATAGAGACAGAGTTAGGAAGTTGATAGGACTCTTCCAAATTATTTAACATCAATAGCGTCTTGAAAAGGTACGGTTTGTTAACTATAAGATAATTAACGTATCTTTCGGACCTGATCTTCATCTTTCAATGAGAGTGTCTCTTTAGATGAAACTTGAGAAAGTTAGAGTGTCTAACGTACTAGATACATCAGCTCTTCAGAGATTGATGTATGCTATGATGTGATTGAGACTTGAGATCAGTTTGGCTATAAGAGTTACGAGCCGAGTTTAGTCTGATTCAGGTGACCACCATTTGGTAGTTAAACTTATCCCGAGTACAAAGGATAAGTTTCTTAAATATGGAGAAAGCAACTTAGAAATAAGAAGATGCACGGAGTCAGACTTTAAGTTTGACCTACATGATAAAGAGTCTACATATAAAAATGTGCTCATTCTCTTTAGTACTAGGGGATTTGGAATTGCACCAAATTGGGATTCATTGCAAATTTATATTGACATAGCGGAAGTGGCGGTGAGGATTCATAGGTTTATCGCTAGCCTTGGAAGAGTTCCAAGAAAGATAGATCCTATCCCATAAGTTTACGAAAAATAAGGCCATTGTACAAGTCAACGTGTCAAGAGGACACCAGTACTCTAATTATGTTAAGAAGAGTCTCACATGACTAGAGGAATTTTGGCTTAAGAAGATGTGATTATTTATAGAAGTATTTTATAAATAATTTAGCGAACCCACTTTTTAATATCATGACTCTAAAAGTGTTTATCAAACACGTAGAGTTAATGTGTATGAGATGCCATCAGGAATGGCACTAGAGCTTGTGGAAGATTGTTAGCATTAGTACTTACGTGCCATCCCTGAATGTACATATACTTGTATATTTATACAAGTGTACATTCTCATTAAATCACTAATACCAATTAATATGGTACTATACAATGTAACGTTACAGACATTGTACGATCTGAAGGAGTTCAGATCAGATCTAAAGGAGTTTAGATAAGGGCTTACAGTTAGCCACGCTGAGAGATATAAATGTTAAATGTTAGCACAGCTAAGTGTTAGCTGGCTATAATACTCAGCAGATCCAAGAGTTGGAGCCTTGTCTGTAATGGGACACGGACCTGGAATATACCAGTAACTTCATAGTGGCAAGAGTTGCAATCGGGTGCCAGTAAATGCTAGTTACGCAAGTATGTTCTCGAATTATTGCCCCTGATCTATTTTTACTGATGTGGGTATGTCAGTGAATACCTTAATATATAGATCAACATATGTTATACCCATAGGGTATAGATGGTCGTTCTTAGCCCGCCATGAGCTTGGAGCTCGTATTGACATATGGGTATCAAGTTAGGACTTAATATGGGATAGACTCACTAGGGCCTTCGATAGACATCCTATGTAAGCCATCAATGGAAAGTCCTCTCGAGTTGAGTATACGTGGTCCTTTGATCTGAGTGCCACGATGGGATTGTAAGTGATCCACCATACTTTAGTTCCACGTATGTCACAGACCTTTAATGGTGTGACCACTGGGTGTTGTTGGGTATGGTCCGATGCTTATGGAGTCTGATGTGAACAGATACAGAATTTGTCAACTCGTATAAGGAGTTAGATATCCAGAAGCTTCGAGACTGTATCTTGGAAAATCTTGTGGCCATAAGTATTAATCCTAGGAAGGAGTTCCGCCAGGGTAGAATAATATGGCAAATGAGGTTGCACATATTGTTCTATGAGATACGAGTCTGGAGATAAAACATTGATGACCACATGAGGATTTGATGGTGATAATCTATGTCCCTGCTCATCCATGATATCATGACGGAAGGACTATACGTATGCGTTGTAACCTTAACTTGCATGGTTCAACGCGCTGATTTATATATCCATAACGTGTGCGTGGAGCATTGCTCACGGACTTATGAAATAGTTCCATTTAATGAATCGGACATGGATCTAGGGAGTCCCGCGATATGGAGCGTACTCGTTGTGCACTGGGGCAGCATGTCAGATTAAAGTGTTTAATCTAGTAATATGACACTACTACAGGAATACGTGTGTGTCTGTATTTAAGTGTTAAATACAATAATTAATTAATAATTATTATTTACTAATTATCTAATGACACGTAGCGCATTGTGGACCCTCAGTTGAGTTTACCAAAGTGTGAGATTTAGTAGGACCCACTAGGGGTAGACTTAGTAACTATTTATTAGGGGTAAAATGGTCATTTCATACTTTAATTATTTAATTGTTAAATAATCAAAATATCTCTTTATTATATATTATAATATATTATTATATTATATTATTTTATAATATTTTATTTTTGGGTGCCAAATAGTTGGCACACATTATTAATATTTTTTTTATTATTATTTTATTAATGTTAGATATATAAAGAGAGAGAGATTTTGTGAATTGAGAGGGTGTTTTGCCGAGAGAGTGAAAATGGAGAAATGGAGAAAAGGAAGAAATGAGCCAAGGAAGAAAAATTTAAAAAAAAAGGGAAAAATGGAATTGTTTCATTTTTTTCTATAGTTCCATTAGAAGCAATTGTGTATTGCTTCAAATTCTCCATTTCTTATCCTTTTGGAGAAAATGATGAAAACATACACCCGGCCATTTTAGGGATTAAGAGTTAATCCCGTGCTGGATATAGGGCTGCTGTTCTAGCTCACCAAGCCCACTGTGTTGGTGACTAAAACTGCTCACGAGTTGGTCTCTATGCGGACTCTAAGAAAATACGTGTATAACGTTACACTTTAAGGTTGTTCTTTACCTTATTAATATATTAATGTGATTAATACATTTATTTATTGTGTTTATTGTTTAATTTAACGCTTCCGCCGCGTATAATATGTATATGATAGGTATTTTAAGCAATAAACACAATTGTACATGCATACAACAACATATATTCGATCATCAACAGCTCTAACTAGTGACACTGAGACAAATTCAATAGAAAATGTAGAGCAATGCAAAGCCGTCAATTTGAGAAGTGGTAAGATCCTAGAAAATAACATATCTATACCACTACCATAAATGTGAATGAGAAGAAGAAGGTTGCACAACAAGAAGAAGTGCAACCACATAGACCGCATAATCCTATTTCTTAAAGGCTATAGAGATGTCAAACAAGTGTATAAACTGAAAAATTGTAGCAAGGTAGTCCAGTAAATGCAGAAACAAACTTTAGGCAGCATAAAAGTGTAGTAAATACTATAGAGAATGCTGTGCAGCAGTAGAAAAGTCTATGAAAAAATGTAGAAATGCAAAAAAAAATGTAGAATTTTCGCTAAAGAAAAATGCAAAAACTGGTATTGAAGTGCAACAATATTTCGAGGTGTAAAAAAGTAACAAATCAGTTGGAAATACCAGTAGAAACATGCAGAATCAGCAGTGTACTCCACCTCTACCATTCCCTCAAAAGCTATAAACGAAGAAACTAGATAAGCAGTTTTCTAAATTTCTTGAAGTTTTTAATAAATTTCACATTAATCTCCTTTTTGCAGATGTACTCAAACAAATGCCTAGCTACATCAAGTTCATGAAGAGTATTCTTTAAAAGAAGACAATATTGAAGGATTATGAAACCGTAGCGTTAACAGAGGAGCGTAGCACTATTCTTCAGAAGAAGCTACCTCTTAAGCTCAAAGATCCCAAGAGATTTACTATAGCGTGCTCTATTGGCAATCATAACCTTGGTAAAGCTCTTGTGATCTAGGAGTGAGCATTAATCTCATGCCTCTTTTTGTCTATAACGAGCTAGGTTTAAGAGATGCAAAGCCCGTAAATATCACACTTCAACTTGCTGAAGGCTCTCTCACCTATCCATAGAGAATCATAGAAGATGTGTTAGTGAATGTGGATAAGTTCATCTTCCCTGTAGATAAGTAAAGGTGGATAAGTTTATCTCACCTATCCATAACATCTAGATATGAAAGAAGACAAGAAGATCCCTATCATCCTTGGAAGACATTTCTTAGCCACAGATGTATAGTTATTGATGTGCAAAATAGGGAGATGACTGTAATATCTAATCACTATTAGTAGTATTGGCGCCTAGATTTCAGTATAGATTAATAAAGACACCGCAGGGTTACTCGATTTTAACCCTATTAGAAATATTTTCTTTATCGTACGTGTGAGAGATATTAGACATAATTTGATAATTTCACACTCGATCGGAGCACCGGACAACCCTAGAATATTTTAGAATTTTTCTCTATTGGCTTGGAAAATAAAATTCTAATTTACTACATGAATTTCCATTTAAGGGTTATGTATGGAACAAGCCTTTGTTGAGAAATACAATCCATATATTAAGGAATGGACCAATTAGAAGCAATCTCATGAATTGCCAAGTTGGAAACTCTAGTTAGTTCCTTTGACTATTCTAACTAAATAGTTACAAATGAACCAATTAAATCTTTCCATTTGAACTAATGGAAAATTAGAAGTTTTGAGTAAGTTGAAGGGCAAAATGGTCAATTGAGGGAGCACTATATATATGTTGGAAGTTTGCAGAATTTTCAAGAGATCAAAAGCCAACACTTAGAGCAAAAATGAGAGCAAATTCGTGCAAAGGTTGAAGGTGCTGCTATAGTGAAATTTCAATTTTGTTTCATGATTTTTCATGTGTAATCAAGCCAAAATAAGGTTACATATGAATCCCTAAGCTCAATTAAAGCTTCAATTAGTGAAAATTCAAGAAAAAGAGGTAAGAAAAGCATTGTTTTATAAGTTTGATAGTGAGCTTTCAAGAATCTTCAATTGATATTCTTGTATTCTTGGCTTAGATTGAGTTGCATTCTAGTGTGGAGCTTGAAGGAGTCATCAATTTAAAGAAATTAGCAAGGTAAGAATTAGGGTTTTTTGTGATTTTGATGTAGAGATTTCAATTGGTTGTAATTAGGGCTTTAGAATGAAATTGGCTTGATTTTGTTGTAATTGGAACAAGAAATTGAAAAAAGGAATGTGTTGGAACCTAGGGTGAAATTCTGCCACTTTAGGGAAGTTAGGGATTGAGTGGTGTTTTGATTGAGTTGTTGTGTGTAAATGGTGCATATTGTAAATTGAATGTATATGGTTGATGGAAAAACTAAAAATGAAGAAAATGGGATATAATTATCCATTTTAGAAAGGTGAAGGGCAATTATGTCCAACCAAGTTATAAGGTGTTCAATAATTTTCAGGGTGCAGGATGGTTAGTTCGGGCTTTGTATACCGATTAGGGCATTTAGTAGTTAAATGAGATTCTAGCATTCGATTTAGTTCTAAATGTCATTTGTGGCGTGTAGGTGAAGATAACTGAGAGCGGTAACGGGAGCAGAAATCGGGAGCGAAATTGAGCGCGGAGCGGTTGTGAGTGAAAATCTGCCTTTTTCTGTTATCTTTCGTTTATTATGTTTCAGCATAATGGAAATGTATGTTTTATGAGTTTTCAATGCATAAACATGATTATGATCTTGATATGTATCCATAGATATGCATTTACACGTTCAGTTTAAGAAACAGTTTTAAAATTTATGCAATTGTTTTAAAGTCCATTGGTACCCTCAGATTATAGTGATGGTGATTGTATTAGACCCGGCTGTTATATCTCGTGCACATGGGTAGGTCTTGGAGGTGTGTCACTAACTCTGGGAAGTCGGGATGTCGAGTCATATGAGTCACCCTATGTGTATGGGGTATTGTCTCACTATATGTATGCGATGTGGGATTCCGCTGCATAGCCAGTGAGATGTCATGTGGGTGCTGCTAGTTGAGGTGCCTCATGAGCTACTCACGTGTGCGGTGCTAGTTGAGTCGTTGCGTGAGTATAGAGCTTTAGGGTTACCATTGGTATAGTTTAGAAACAAATTGGCCGAGTGAGGATTTTACTAGTTTTGATTTACCGATAGCATTTATGCATTTATATGCACACAACAGTTATTATGTTATACAGATTCTGGATATTATTTTCCAAAGATGTAGATAAAACCCGCTCGGCAAGATTTCATTAGCATATGATATTAGAAACCGTTTTACAGTTTTACATCAGTTTTAAAAACAGATTTCTGCATGTACTTTACAATTTGCTATCTATGCATAATGTTCTTGTAATTAAAATCTTAACTGCACTCACTGAACTCCTTTAGCTCATTGGTTTTGTGTTTTATGTTTTCTAAACCCCTTCCTAGGTGCAGGTCTCGGTACGCAAGCTGTTGATTCTCCTATTGTCGAGTAGTGGGCCAAATCCGAAGATCATATTTGTACATGTAAATGTGCTAAATAGCACTCTTTACTTTATGTATAATAGTTGTAGGCATGTATATTTGTATGTATGTTTAAACCAACAAGAAGAGATTTCGATTTTTTGATGATCGTTTTTGCTTAATATGATTATGCTCATTTTGTGATTTAAATGAAACTATTGAGTTGTGTTGGATTTGATTTAGAAAGGACCGGAGGTCTGAATTGGTAGTATCGAGAAGTTTTTTGAAATAGAAGTGATATTTCTTTGTCAGTTTTATATGGCTTTTTCAAAAAACAGGGGAAACTCTGTCCGTTTTTAAAAAAAAATTAAGATGTCATTTTCATGTATATTATAAGACTTTCTCAGTAGTAGCAAGAACTAAAAAGGGGTTCGCCTCGCGGAAATTTTCAACTTATCTAGTTAGGTTCTGAAGAACTTCCGTTGGGGTGCCCAACAGGGCCACTGGGATCTATAGTAAAGGGTCTCGGGTCGGGTCCTGTCATGACCATGAGGGTGCAAGATGACATAGCGACATTTAAAGTCTTCAAAAAAATTAAGTTGCCATCTGAAGATGAAGATAGTTGTAGCATTGATATAGTACACCCAGATGCTAAAGAGTTCAAAGACATAGAGATGTTGAATGCTCACATAATAATGAATGCATTAAGGTATAGAAAGAAAAGAAAAAAAAAAGAAAGAGCAGCAGTGGGATGAGAGGATCAAACAAAAGGGCAAGGAAGAACCACTTCCTCGATCTAAGATCAAAGTTTTTTCTAAAAAAGGCGTGATAAGAATGAGGCAAAAGCTACTGCCTTTGGCTTAATTAAGAAGATATGGAAGCCGAAAAAGAGGAAGCCTAGCAACCTCACATACAAAAATGCTTCCACCATCAACTTTGATCCACTATAAGAGTATAAAGAACTCTGTCAAGCTGATAATGCTAAACCAAGTGCTTCTTGGGAGGCAACCCAGGTAAATTTTATTTTTATTCACTTAGTTTTAGTTTTAATTATGTTAGTTTATTTTCTTGTTAGGAATGAAACAGCAAGTCAAGCATTCAAAGAAGTAACACGAACATTTGCAAGTGTTGGAAGCAAAGGAAACCATAGTTACACTCAGCATAACACAATGCTGTAATGTTTCAACCTCACTTACCGAGGGAGTTGATAGGGGTGTAAACGCACTAGTATGATTTGTACCCAACTTTTATATTTTTCTCCAAATCATAAATATTTGACTATTTAATTGTGTTTTTTTTATCATAAATAGGTGCACAATAAAAAATGTGACCTATAGGAACAAACGAGAGGCGAATCGGATGTCAAACAAAGATGTTACGCTCAAAATACAAAAGGGGTACTAAGGTTGGGTAGCGCAGCGCCGCGGAACTCGTGGCGGTGAACAGTGTCTATGAACAGTATTTTGCTACAATAACTAGTGCAATAGTATTTTGAAGACAAAAACTTATTAATAGAAGGCCAAAAACCCTAAGAAGAGAGGGGAGAGGAGAGAAAAAGAGAAAAAAATAGACAAAAACTTAGAGAGAATTCATAACACAAAATCAAATATTAAAGCCAAAGATTAAAGAACTAAGATCAAGATTCAAGTTTCAAGTCAAGATTGAAGGAGATGCACAGCAAGGAGTCACTTTGATTAGTTTTTCTTCTCTTTCTTTATCATTATGTTCTTTTTCTTGTTGATTTTTATGAATTAGTTTGATACTTTTGATTTTGTGATGAGTAAAATTATTTATCTAGGGTTAGTCTATGTGAACCTAGTATGTAGTTGGATTTCACTGATTCTTAGTTTATGAACTTAATTATTATAATTGATTCATTCTATCTTATGTTTAATGCTTTCATTATACCTGATCAATATTTTGAATGATTGAGGAACCATGATGAACTCGACGGAGGGATTTATGTGTTTAGCTTAGGGTAGTTTGATGCATGATCATAGGGTAACAACTATGAGTTCCATCTAGGATACACATGTACCTAGATGGGATGTATGGTATAATTGGGACTTGATCTTAATGAATTACATTCTGATTTGATTACCATAAACATATAGGTGATTGTTAGAATGTGTAATATAGTCACTTGACCATCGACAGAGGCTTTGTGATGAGATTAATGTTTAGGCCAATCAATTGGTATTAATAGATTAACTAAATGGTTAATGAGTCTAATGAAATACTAGGGGACAAGTCAAAATCCTAGATTATCTTTATTTGTGAATTCTACTCTTTACTTTTGTTCAGTTTAATTGATAGAGTAGATTAGTTAAATAAATTCCAGATTTTAATTTTTTGAATAAAAGTTAAGTAGGTACAATTTTAGTACTTGATTTATAGAATTAGATCGCATAGTCCCTGTGGGATCGATACTTGGACTTAAAATTTTATATTACTTTATACGATAGCGTGCTCTTGCGCTTAGCTAGTATAGCAGTCAATCAGGAGTTTTCTTACTTTTAAGTTTATTTTTCGATAATAAGGGCAATGTCTAATTTAAGTTTGGTGGTGGGAAACACACTTGAGAAGATGATCATTAGTCCATGATAAGAAATAGAATAATGGCTGAATTTATTGTTTTCAAGTCTCTAGAAAACACTAGACACTTGAGATAATTCTTATATCATGGATCTTGGACTGATTTCAACTTTATTTTTTATCACTTATTCTTTAGCACATTAAGATAAACATGTATTAGTTTAATCTTTTTCTTAAAGATATTCATGCTTAAGTAGTACACCATTATCTCGAAGACCAACATTTTAAAGTTTGCTTGATTATTACTTGAGGCAAAATCTTAAGAAACACATAAATAGAAAAATGACATTAGGCTATATTTGGACTGATTGAGTCTTTCTATCATGCCTTAGATTTATATTTATTCCTAGTTACCTCTTTTGAGCCTAAATACCCATTTTTTTTGCTTAACCACGTTACAAAGCCTCATGACTTTAAGCTTATTAGTCCTAATTACTCGTAACACCATAAACCTTGAGTTTACTTAGAAATATTTATATAAGGAAAAAGGTTATGAATGTGTGATGAAAATGGCAGTGCAGTGAAAGCAATAGTTTTGAAGGTACTTAACAAACTAAGTTTGGGGGTATATTTATAAACAAAATATTTATTAAAAAAAAGGGAGAGAGAAAGAAAAAAAAGTGCTTAAATGCATAAATATCCCAACTTAAGAAAAATAAGAAATTCTTTGCAAAAAAAGTGTTTAAAAGGAAGATGTAAATATCATAAGTTTGGGAGAGGAGTTGAATCGAGAAATGGATCAAGAAGTTCTAAGTAAAGTTAAGTCTTAATCTTGTAATTTGCGCTTCATATTTATCTTTATATCCTACCTTGACCATAGCCTTATATTACAAGGTAAATAAAGTCCTAAATAAATGCCTAAACATGTGTATTTCTACATTAATAGAGAGTTATATGAAAAGTAAGCTTTTAGTAATGTTACTATTGAAATTATGCCGAGACATCATCTTCATATACTATCATAAGTTATTGGGTAAATCTAAGTTTCATTTAACTGATTACTTGATTATTGCACACACGCATAAATGATCATTTACATGAGAGAATAAAGGACATACTCAATGGTATGATGATTTATTGAAAGTTGTCTATTACATTCTAAAATGACTTGTGTCATTTAACAACCTTTGAGACAACAATATTGATTATCTAATAAACCGAGGCTTATTTTTAGTTTTGAGTTATTTTTATTTTAGAGTTGATAAGTTGTGGTTGTTTGTCTTTGTTTTGCTCAAGAACAAGCAAACTCTTAAGTAAGTTTGGGGGTATTTGATAGAGACAGAAAAGTACTAGCATATTTAGTGCTTTAAATAGGAGATTTGCTCTAATTAGTGAAGTTTTCTCTATTTAATTGTGTTTTTTTAATCATAAATAGGCACAAAATGGAAAAAGTGACGTTTAAGAACAAATGGGAGGCGAATCGGACGAGAAATGAAGAAGTTGCGCTCAAAATACGAGAGTGCCTAAACCTAAGCTAGCCAGCCTCCACGCCCCTCGCGTTTTCAAGTCTCAGCACCACAACGTTGAGCCTCCAGTGCCACGACACGCCCGCAACATATAAACCCTCTTTTTTAGTCCTATTTTGACTTGGATTTGAAAGCCCTCGACCTTAGAATTTCTTAGACATATAAAAGCACTCTTTTATGAGCCAAAACATAAACTTTTAAAGAGTCAAAACTTAGAAAAATAATTCACAATACAAAATCAAAATATTAAAGCCAAGATTAAAGATTCAAGCTTCAAGTCAAAGGAGAGAGAGAAGCAACCTGAGACGTTTTCTTGATTAGTTTTTCTTCTCTTTTCTTATCATTATGTTCTTATTCTTGCTGTTATACATGAATTGGTTTAGTAATCTTAAGTTTGTGATAAGCTAAATTTATTTACTAGGGTTAGACTCTTAAACCTAGTATGTAGTTGGATTTCATTAATTTTTAGTTTATAAACTTAATATATATAATTGATTAATTCTATCTTGAGTTTAATACTTTCATGTAATTAGCCTATGATAGTTTATGCATGATCATAGGGTAATAACTATGAGTTCTATTGTAATATCCAATCCCTATTAGTAGTATTGGCGCCTAGATTTCGGTATAGAACAAATAAGACACCGTAGGGTTACTCGATTTTAACCCTATTAGAAATATTTTCTTTATAGTGCACGTGAGAGATATCAGACCTAATTTGGTAATTTCACACTTGATCGGTGCGCCGGACGACCCTAGAATATTTTTAGAATTTTTCTCTATTGGTTTGGAAAAGAAAATTTTAATTTACTACATGAATTTCCATTTAAGGATTATGAATGGAACAAGCCTTTGTTGAGAAACATAATCCATATATTAGAGAATTGACCAATTAGAAGAAATCTCATGGATTGCCAAGTTGGAAGTTCTAGTTAGTTCTTTGAACTATTCTAACTAAATAGTTACAAATGAACTAATTACATAATTAGTTTTTAACTAATGGCAAATTAGAAGTTTTAAGTAAGTTGAAGGGCAAAATGGTAAATTGAGGGAGCACTATATATATGTTAGAAGTGTGTAGAAATTTGAAGAGAGATCAAACCAACACTTAGCCAAAAAAAAGAGAGAAATTCGAGCTTCAAAGGGGGTGCTGCTACAGTGACTATTCAAGTTTTTTTTTTCATGATTTTTCATGTGTAATCAAGCCAAATTAAGGTTACAAACCAATCCCTAAGCTCAATTGAAGTCTCTATTAGTGGAAATTCAAGAAAAAGAGGTAAGAAAAGCATCTTTTATAAGTTTGATAAGTGAGAATTCAAGAATGTGTTAATTGATGTTCTTGTGTGTATTCTTGGCTTAGATTGAGTTAAATTCTAGTTTGGAGCTTGAAGGAGTCATCAATTTAAAGAAATTGGCAAGGTGAGAATTAGGGTTTTTGGTGATTTTGTTGTAGAGATTTCAATTGATTGTAATTAGGGCTTTAGAATGAAATTGGCATGATTTTGTTGTAATTGGAACAAGAAATTGAGAAAAGGAATGTGTTGGAACCTAGGGTGAAATTCTGCCACTTTAGGGAAGTTAGGAATTGAGTGGTGTTTTGATTGAATTGTTGTGTGTAAATGATGCATTTTGTGAATGGAATGTATATGGTTGATGAAAAACCCAAAAATGAAGAAAATAGGACATAATTGTCCATGTTGGAAAGGTGAAGGGCAAGTATGTCCAATCAAATGATAAGGTGTTCAATAATTTTCAGGGCGCCGGATGGTGAGTTAGTTTCGATTATGGCCCCGTAACTAAAATCGGGAAATAGTTTACCTCCGCGCTTTGTATGCCGATTAGGGCATTTAGTAGTTAAATGAGATTCTAGTGTTCGATTTGGTTCTAAATGTCATTTATGGCGCGTAGGTGAGGATAACCGAGAGCGTTAACAGGAGCAGGAATCGGGAGCGAAATTGAGCGCGGAGCGGTAGTGAGTGGAAATCTGCCATTTCTTTTACTTTTCGGTTATTATGTTTTTGCACAATGACTATGTATGTTTTATGAGCTTTCGATGCATAAACATGATTTATGATCTTGATATATTCATAGACATGCTTTTACATGATAGATTGTGAAACAGTTTTAAAATTTCTGCATTTGTCTTAAAGCCATTGGTACCCTCAGATTATAGTGGTGATGATTGTATTAGACCCGGCCGGTATATCCCGTGCACATGGGCAGGTCTTGGGGGTGTGTCACTAACTCCGGGAAGTCGGGATGTCGAGTCATGTGAGTCGCTCTATGTGTACGGGATATTGTCTCGCTATATGCATGCGATGTAGGATTCCGCTGCGTAGCCAGTGAGATGTCTTGAGATGTCACTGTGGGTGCTGCTAGTTGAGGTGCCCCGTGACCTACTCACGTATGCGGTGCTAGTTGAGTCGCTGCGTGGGTATAGAGCTTTAGGGTTACCATTGGTACAATTTAGAAAGAAAATGGCCGAGCGAGGATTTTACTAGTTTTCGATTTACCGATAGCATTTATGCATTTTATATGCACACAGTAGTTATTATGTTATACAGATTCTGAATATAGTTTTCCAAAGATGTAGATAAAACCCGCTCGGCAAGATTTCATTAGCATATGATATTAGAAACCGTTTTACAATTTTACATCTGTTTTAGAAGCATAAATTCTGCATGTACTTTAGAAATTGCTATCTTTGTATAATATTCTAGTAATTGAATTCTCATTTACACTCACTGAGCTTCTTTAGCTCACTCGTTTTATGTTTTATGTTTTAAACCCCTTTCCCAGGTGCAGGTCTCGGAACGCAAGCTGTTGATTCTCCTATCGCCGAGTAGTGGGCCGAATCTAAAGATAATTTTTGTACATGTAAATGTGCTAATAGCACTCTTTACTTTATGCATAATAGTTGTAGGCATGTATATTTGTAAGTATGTGTTGAATCAAGAAGAAGAGATTTTCAGTTTATGATGATCGTTTTTACTTTTTATGATTATGCTTGTTTTATGATTTACACGAAATAATTGAGTTGTGTTGGATTTGATTTGAAAAGGACCGGAGGTCCGAATTGGTACAATTGAGATGTGTTGGAATTAGAAGTGAAATTTCTTTGCAGGTTTATGTGGATTTTCCGAAAAACAGGGGAAACTCTGTCCGTTTGTTTTTAAAACTAAAAAGTCGTTTTCATGTATATTACTAGATCTTCTTAGTAGTAACAATAATAGAAAAAGGGGTTCGCCTCGCGGAATTTCTTAACTTATCCAATTAGGTTCGGAGAAATTTCCGTCGGGGTGCCCGGCAAGGCCGCTGGGATTTATAGTAGAGGGTCTCGGGTCGGGTCCTGTCATTTATGTAAGATATACATATACTTAGATGACATATATGGTATGATTTAGACATGGTCTTAATAAATTATATTTTCTTCTAATTATCATAGACACATAGGTAATTGTTATAATGCGTAAACTCGACTATCGACAGAGGCTTGTGATGAGATTAGAATCTAGCCAATCAATTTGTATTAAGGGATTAACTAAGAAGTTAGTGAATCCATTAAAATATTAAGGGATAAGTCGAAACCTTAAATTATTATCAATTAGTGAATTCAATCTTTGTTTATTTGATAGTTAGATTTAGTTTAATTTGATTGAATTAGTTTAGTTAATTAAATTTTAGATTTTAATTTTTTAAAATTAAAATTAAGTAAATATAATTTTAATATTTAATTAAAAAAATTAAATCACATAATTTCTAATCCTATATTACTTCGTATAATAACATGTACTTATATTTAACTACTAAAACATACATCAATAATAGTTTAAGATCCTTATTTTTATTTATTTTATAAATTTAAATTAAAATAATTTTTAATAAAATTTTTTATTAAATATTAAAACTTACTTTTCCCTTTTTTTAAAGATTTACATCCGGCAGTAAAAAGCATTAGCTAAGATCTAACAGTTAAAGTTCAAAATACAATTTAAAAACTGGCACATCAAATACATCGGTAAGTGGACAGATTAAGGGCAAATATCAAATGTTCCATCCTACTTTTACTAAATATCTAATATAATAGTCTTATTTTTAAATTTATCAAAAACCTCCAATTTCATATGAAAAAAATATAAGAATGTATACGTGTCAACCATTTAAAAGGGATGTTATTATTAAGTAATGATGGCCGCACATTAATAATATCAAAGTATAAAAATAAAAATCCTAAAGCATATTTCAAATGTCGGCGTTCGAATTTCACCTCTGCCCAAAAATCCATGCACTTCGTGAATTATGGTCCGTTGAACAAAAATTATGGTCTCTTAAGGTTTTCTCTCTAGGATCTAGAGTTCGTCTTCGTGAAGGCTTTATTGTCTGGTTTTTTCCTAACTTCTTCATTTGTTTGTGTATTCAGAAGGACGAGGTCGCTCCGTTGTGGCAATCATTTTCCATGATACAGAGTCAGTGGATGATGTTTTAAGAGTGGATGATTTCGTTGTTCAACGTCAGTGTTCTAATGCTAAGTTCGTGTATTCGTAAAGATTCTTACTCGTATATCCTACCAACGCGAAACGATGAGCACTATCTGAAAACTTATTGGTAATTTCTGGTTCTAGTGGTTAGGGGGCGATGTTTTTCTCTGTGAATTTGAACTAGAGGCAGATAGAAAGTGCATACTTCAATTACAGCCATGGCTTTTTATTTATTTTTTATTAGTTATGGATGAGGTTTTTCTTTTAGATAAACCAACGATTTCATATTTTAAATTATCCCTTTGTGGATTCAGGTGTCGTACTTGCCAATAGTGCATATGAAATTCGAGTTTGCGGAATTGATTGGAAATAAAATTGGTCGTTTCATAGATGCTGATAGCTTAGGTTCTTATATGGGGAGACCCATGCGTATCCAAGTTCGATTGAATATCCAGAAGCCCCTCCATAAAGGTTTATGTATCAGGCTGGGAAGTGAGGGTAGGCTCGTTTGGGTGAAGTTTTAGTACGAAAAGCTGACTAATTTCTATTCTCTTTATGGTCTGGTTGACCATACTTACAGGGAATGTTCAAAAGATTTTCCAGCTGTTTTTCAGAATGGACCAATTAAAAGAAATCTCATGGATTGCCAAGTTGAAAGTTCTAGTTAGTTCTTTGGACTATTCCAACTAGATAGTTACAAATGAACTAATTACATAATTAGTTTTCAACTAATAGAAAATTAGTAATTTTGAGAAAGTTGAAGGGCAAAATGATAAATTGAGGGAGGACTATAAATATGTTGGAAGTGTGTAGAATTTTGAAGAAGATCAAAAGCAAACACTTAGAACAAAAGAGAGAAAATTCGAGATTGGAAAGGGGGGCTGCTACAGTGACCTTTCAAGTTTTGTTTTCATGAATTTTCATGTGTAATCAAGCCAAAATAAGATTACAAACCAATCCCTAAGCTCAATTGAAGTCTCTATTAGTGGAAATTCAAGAAAAAGAGGTAAGAAAAGCATCTTTTATGAGTTTGATAAGTGAGATTTCAAGAATGCTTTAATTGATGTTCTTATGTGTATTCTTGGCTTAGATTGAGTTGAATTCTAGTGTGGAGCTTGAAGGAGTCATCAATTTAAAGAAATTGGCAAGATGAGAATTATGGTTTTTGATGATTTTGTTGTAGAGATTTCAATTGGTTGTAATTAGGGCTTTAGAATGAAAAAGTAAAAACGATCATCATAAATTGGAAATCTCTTCTTCTTGATTCAACACATACTTACAAATATACATGCCTACAACTATTATGCATAAAGTAAAGAGTGCTATTAGCACATTTACATGTACAAAAATTATCTTTGGATTCGGCCCACTACTCGGCGATAGGAGAATCAACAGCTTGCGTTCCGAGACCTGCACCTGGGATTTATGATGATCATCTTTACTTTTCATGAGTGTGCTCATTTTGTGATTTAAATGAAATTTTGAGTTGTGTTGGATTTGATTTGGAAATGACCGGAGGTTCGAATTGGTAGTATTGAGATATGTTAGAATTAGAAGTGAAATTTCTTTGCAGGTTTATATGGATTTTTCAAAAAATAGGGGGAACTCTGTCCGTTTGTTTTTAAAATTAAGATGTCGTTTTCATGTATATTACTAGACCTTCTTAGTAGTAACAAGAATTAAAAAGGGGTTCGCCTCGCGGAATTTCTCAACATACCCAGTTAGGTTCGGAGGAACTTTCGTCGGGGTACCCGGCAGGGCCGCTGGGATCTATAGTAGAGGGTCTCGGGTCGGGTCCTGTCAGGGCAGCCCGCGCGCCAGCAAGAAAGGCGTTGATGTACGTTGAAGCCTACATTAATGGGAAGAAGACTCAAGCGCTAGTGGATACTAGAGCTACGCACAACTTTATCAAGTATGCGGAAGTAGTATGCTTGGGCCTTAAGGTGAAGAAGGGGATTGGCTACCTCAAAACTGTGAACGCCGTAATCAAGCCACTGGACAGAGTCATTCGTGGAGTCGAAATGAGCCTCGAAAAATGGAGCGGCAAGATAAACTTTTCGGTAGCCCCTCTCGATGATTTTAATGCTGTTCTTGGTATGGATTTTCTGCGCCAGTTTAATGTGGTACACTTCTCCAACACAACTATGTATGCATCATGAAAGGAGGACCATGCATGGTGCCGACAGTAAATAAGCCAACAGGTGGGCAATCCAAGCCTAACGCCCACACCATCATGCAACTGAAGAAGGGAGCTAAGCAGGGAGAAGAGACATACCTCACCACAATATGGGAGGCAGATGATGAGGCGTACGGGGGCGAAGAGGAGCTACTAGTAGAGATCACGAAAGTGCTCAAGCAGCACCAAGACGTGATGCTAGCAGCACTACTACAGAAATTACCACCAAGACGGGTGATTGATCACGAGATTGAGTTGGAGCCAAGAGCTAAACCTCCAGCCAAAGCGCCCTATCGAATGTCTCCATCAGAGTTAACAGAGTTGCGGAAGCTGCTCAAGGAGCTACTGGATGCAAGTTTTATCCAGCCATCTAAGGCGCCCTACGGAGCGCCCGTACTTTTCCAGTACAAGCACGATGGATCATTACGGTTATGCATAGACTACCGGGTGTTGAACAAGGTCACTATAAAAAATAGGTATCCCATTCCTCTAATTGCTAACTTGTTTGATCAGTTAGGACAGGAAAAATATTTCTCGAAGCTGAATTTACGATCAGGTTACCATCAAGTGCGGATAGTCGAGGGTGATGAGCCGAAGACTACTTGTGTGACGCGTTATGAGGCCTTTGAGTTTCTTGTCATGCCGTTTGGCCTCACAAACATGCCAGCCACCTTCTGCAGATTGATGAACAACATACTCTAGCCCTTCCTCGATAAATTCATCGCCGTGTACTTAGACGACATTGTCATCTACAGCAACACTCTCGAAGAGCACGTGGTACACTTGCAGTCTGTCTTGAAGGTGCTCTACGAGAATGAGCTATATGTGAAGAGGGAGAAATGTTCATTCGCCAAACCAGAGTTAGACATTTTGGATTACAAGATCAAAGACAGCAAACTAATGATGGACAGGGAGAAGATTCGCGCCATAGTGAATTGGGAGGCACCCAAAAAAGTTACCAAGCAGCGGTCTTTTCTGAGGTTAGTCAACTATTATCGGAGATTTATTAAGAGCTACTCCACTATTGCTGCACCCCTTATCGACCTGCTAAAGAAGACTAAAGCATAGGAGTGGACTAAGGAGTGTCAATGGGCTTTTGATGACAGAAGATAGCAGTGATCAAGGAAAGAGTCTTAGCATTGCCTAATCACTTATTACCGTACGAGGTATATACTGATGCGTCTGACTTTGCTATTAGTGGTGTATTGATACAACAGGACCATCCGATCGCGTATAAGAGCTGAAAACTCAACGAGACGGAGAGGTGTTATACGGTACAAGAGAAGGAGATGACGGAGGTCATTTATTGCCTGTGCACTTGGCGACACTATCTGCTTAGGGTGAAGTTCATAGTGATGACGGGCAACATTACGACGAGTTACTTCTAAAGTCAGAAGAAACTCAGCCTGAAGCAAGCTAGGTGGCAGGACTTTCTGGCGGAGTTCGATTATGAGCTCGAGTACAAACTGAGAAAGGTGAATGTGGTGGCGGACGCCTTAAGTCAGAAGGTTGATTTAGCAGCTATAAGCAAGCTGGAAGGTGATTTTGGGTAGAAGATGGGCTTCTCTACACCAAGGGACACTGGGTATATATGCAAAAGTGGGAGAACTTACGGCGTAACCTTATTAGAGAGTGTCATGACACGAAATAGACAGGACATCTAGGACAGCGGTGCACACGCGCTCTATTAGAGACAGTTTACTATTGGCCACACATGCGGGAAGAGATAGAACAGTTTGTCAAAACTTGTCTCGTGTGCCAATAGGACAAGATTGAGCAGCGGAGTCCCGCAGGGCTACTGGAGCCACTGCTCATACCGGAGAGACCTTGGGAGAGTATCTCTATGGATTTCATCGTAGCCTTGCCGAATCCAAGGGGTGTGGAACTATCATTGTGGTGGTAGATCGATTTTCCAAGTATGCGACTTTTATACCAGCACCCAAGGAGTGTAGTGCGGAAGAGACAGCAAAACTTTTCTTTAAGCACGTAGTCAAGTACTAGGGGTTGCCGAGGGTGATAGTCAGCGATCGTGATACGAGGTTTACGGGGAGATTCTGGACTGGATTGTTCAATCTTATAGGATTGGAGCTTCGCTTTTCCACTAACTTTCACCCACAAATGGATGGGCAGACCGAAAGGGTGAATGCATTACTAGAGCTGTACTTGCGGCACTTTGTGGGCACAAATCAGCAGGATTAGGTCAAGTTACTCGATGTGGCACAGTTCTCATACAACTTGCAGAGGAGTGAATCGACGAACCAGAGCCCGTTCGAGTTAGCTACTAGCCAGCAACCTCTCACACTGCACGCGCTAGTATCCAGCGATACAGGAAAGAGTCCAGCAGCTTACAAAGCTGTAAAATCCTGGCAGGAACAGTCGAGCAAAGTGCAGGTGTGTCTGGACAAGGCGACAAAACAGATGAAGAAATGGGCTAACGATAAGCGAAGACATGTTGAGTACAACGTAGGGGATTTAGTGATGGTGAAAATCCTTCCGACACAGCACAAGTCTACGCGTCTACTTCATAAGGGCCTTGTTCGAAAATATGAGGGGGCCATTTCCTATTGCCAAGAGGGTTGGCAATGTCTCGTATAAGGTGGAGTTGCCTTCGAGACTTCGGCTACATCCGGTGTTTCACACAAACTGCCTAAAGCCATACCATGGTGATGCGGAGGACACGGAGTGTGGGCCACAAACCAAGGCACCATTAGGAGTTTCCATATCTTATGACAAGGAGGCTGAACTTATCCTTAATGTGAGGATAGTACGTAAAAAGAACTGCCGCCCAAGTTGTGAGTATCTCGTCAAGTGGAAGGGATTGCCTAATAGTGAAGCAAGCTAGGAACTCGAGAATGCACTGTGGTAGTTTGAGAACAAGGTGCGCGAATTCCAGTATAGACTCGAAGAGGGCGTTGCGTGAATTTGGTGGGGGAGAATGTCATGCCCAAGTGCTCTCAAGCATTTCCTCAAGCACTTAGTGCCCGACTAGGCCTGCTGGAGGCCTCTTGCACCATGAGCGCTATGTGGACCAGAGCTTCTAGAAGGCCCACTGTTTGGATGAACAACCGGGCTTGGCCCGTGACTTATTAGGGAGTTCACCTTAATTAGAATTCCATAAAAGGTGTGATGGCATTTAGGAATATTCTAGAGAATATTATTCCATCTTGTATGTACACCATTAGATTGTTTAGATCTCAGCCATCGATTGTATAAGGCTGCTAGTATATAAAGGGGAGACCCTCACTTGTATAATTCATCTCATAGCTTTGCTTTCTCTTCAGCAATATAGAGAGCATTCGTGCAAACACTTGATGTGCTTTTTTTTTCTTCTTTTTGTGTGGTTTTCTCGGTTGCTTAGCACGCAACGCGTCTAAAGCCGCACGGTTCGAGAACAGTCCGTGACAATAGAAAGTTTCTTCTCAGGCTAGCGGTGATTCAAAATAAGCTTTCTTGTTACTGGCTATCGAAAATTCAATCATGGCAGGTATTCATAGTTCCAAGTTGTGATTCAGGTGGAATTTTCTAGCTGGTTATGCAGAGTTTTTCTCAGTATGGGATGCTCTCTAGGGATTTTTCATCTTCAATTAATTTTTCAAAAGCAGTTAAATTCAAATTGTCTAAGGAATCCACTCTTTCAGGATCGGGATCCTTGGATTCTCTATTTTCCAATTCGGTTATAGGCAATTAGGTGGTCAAAATTTGGATAAAGTAAATTTGAATAAGAGGTCTTTTAAGGGGGTTTTCAATGGATAAAGTTTCAAAAGGAGTTTTTGTTACAAAACCATATCCCTTTACAGTAGCGATTTCGAAAGCACTAGATTTTGATAGGGATGTCAGGCCTTTAATTGGTCTAATTTCAGACAGTAGAGTTACTGTGGATAATTCTTTAAGAAAACCTACTTTGTAGTCAATTTCAGGCACAAGTAATTACGTATTTTAAACAAATTCGGACACCTTAACTTCTTTGGTTACCTGGAGATCTTCCCGAATTGTAGAGTCATCCAAAGACACTAGCAAATGTGCTCGTAGTGCTCTTCAGTATTTTAAGACTTCTTCTCCTCCGTGTTCTGGGTTGGCATATAAGTGTAGAGAAGATGATTCAGCTTTGAAGGAGGTTCTCAGTCCTAAAAGGCTTAATTGGATAAAGATTAGACATTGTTTTACTAGCGAGTGCTATTAAGCAAGCCCGCTCACCACAATGAGTCTCCATTGTTGGAATGCATAGGGGATAGAGAACCTTCATGCATTAAGGAGTTGGAGAAAACTTCTCTCAGAGTGTTCCCCCAACTTAGTCTTGATCCTTAAGACTAAGTTGGGCTGCTTGAGATGGAAGAAATGTATTGGTTTCAAAGGGCTAGTTTGGATTGGCTTATGTGGGTGGACCAAAATTCTAAATTCTTTCACCATAAAGTAAATAGGCATCATAGTAAAAAGCCATATTAAGGGCTTCTTGGACAATGATGGGAAGTGAGTCTAATGTGAATTAGGTTGTCAAAATTTTATAAGATCCATTGAACATCCATGGGGGTCCAATAACAATAGCAAGATCCAAGAAAATGAAAGAAGCATTAAATAGGGTTAATTGAGCGCATCTTAAATTCTTATTTTATTGAAGACACTAATATGCCTAAATTAAGTATTCTAGAAGATTAATGCCTTGTCAATGTTATTCAAGTTTCTTTATGATGAGCATCACGATCAGACCATACTAGTATCAGCCTATATGATGAAAGCCCAAGAAAAAGATAAGAAGACATTTTAGGGGCTTGCAACTGTATTTATTCTAGTTATATTTACTACTAAATTTACTTACCATGATATTAGTTAGAAGTTTGAACATCAGTCTTGGTTTCATTTATTGTTGAACTTTGAAAGTTGTAAAGAATGCTTGGCCTCCCAAGTGGTCTCTATAAATACCATAAATGATGAGAAGTAAAACAGTTTATGACATTAATATTATTAAGAGTTTTCTCTTGGTTCTTCAAATAACTTTTCAAAACTTATCAAGATTTGATCTTGTGACATTCATCCTTGACTTATCACTCACAATATTTCTCATCTATCTTGAGTGTGGCGTCTACCCCTTTTCTTATATCTATGGTTCTTATCTCTGAATAAATAATGGGTCAAGGTCCTTATTTTTTTTAATTGTTTGTGAATCTGAATTAGAATGATCCTTGGTAAAAGAACTTCATTGAGTGTTGGGTCTCACTTTTCTATGTGAGATTCACATCAAGGTCAATGATCATTTTGGGATTTGAGCTATTATTTGCTCTTGATAAATTATTTGGCTCCGGGGGGTATAATTTGAAATGTTTTAGAATTTGAAACAGTGACTTTCAGTATCCGCTAATAGCTCTCTAGATACCTCATTTACAATTGATGAGGTTAAGAAAGCTCTATTTGATAAAGACATTAACCATATCCCAAAACTGCTGGAAGAAGATAACATGAAAATTAAGAACATCATCAATTGTTATATAACAATATTACAATTGTTTTATTAATTCCCTTCAAAGAATTCCCATCATTCAAAATCCCCAAACAAAAATTAAGAACATCAACATTAACCATATCCCAAAACTGCTGGAAGAAGATAACATGAAAACTATCTGGACTAGGAGTCTTATACAGTCTTACTAAGGTATCAAAATTTCGACTGATTAGTATATATAATATTGTTATATAAGATTATCTCTAAGACAATTGCTAATTGGTTAAAATTGGTATTACCTAACATCATTTCTTCTTTTCAGAGTGCTTTCTTTCTTGGTTGATAGATAACAAATAACATTATTTTTACTTTTGAACTTATACACTCTTTATAATGGCAAAAGTCAAAGCGATTGGGATTTTTGGCTGTAAAGCTTGACATATGTGAGGCATATGATTGTGAGAATGGGGTTTTCTTCTCTTTTTGTTGGAGAAAATGGGTTTTTCTTTGAAGTTGCGGAATCCTATTTATAATTGTGTTTCTACCATTCGATTTAGTTTTTGGGTTAATGGCTTAGTGATAGGTAATGTTTTTCCCATCGGGGTTTCAAATAGGTTTGTTTGTTGTTGTCATATTTGTTTCTTTTGTGCATTGAGGGGCCTTACTTTTTGCTTTAGCAGGCTGAGTTAAATGGAAGTTTTTGTGGTTTCTCTTATGCAGATATAGCATCAAGCATTTCTTATCTCTTTTTTTACTGATGATTGTTTAGCTGTTAAACAACTATTGGATCCTTATTATGGGTCATTAGGTAGTTGATTAATTATAATAAATCATCAATCTCTTTTAGCCCAAATGTGAAAATGGTTGTTCAACTTGCTATCCAACAAATTTTTGGATTGTTTACACCTAGGCATTGTAAATATCTTGGTTTGCCATCTTTTGTAGGTCATAATAAAAAGTTAGTTTTTCAAAGTGATAAGTGTAAAATAGACATACACTATTTTCCTAATTTAGCTTTGACTATTGTCATTTTTAAGTAATTTAGGTCTATTTTATATATACTTGTGTTGAAATTACAAAACAAGCACGTGAATGGACTAAAGGGAGAGCATAGCTACAAAAAGGAGGCCAGAGAGAAGAAATTCAGAGATGTGAATGCAAAAAAAGAATAAACGCTAGTGCATTATAAAAGAAAATGTGTTGGCATTCATCCATGCAGGATAAATACCGCGGCATTGAGTATTGAACAACCCTGCACTTCTGGGAATTTAGCATTGGCATGAAGGATAAAGAGCATAGAAAGCAAGAAGTTTTCAAGATCCCAAACGCCTCAGCGTTGGAAGGCAACACAGCTGCGCCACTTTACCAAAGCCCCGACGCCAATTATGCAACACAGCAGTGCCTGATAGCCTCAGCTTTAATAAACCTCAACGCCGCAGCGTTTGTACATGACAGCTTGCAACGTCCTTGCGTTATAAAGGAAAATACTGCAGCATTATGGTTATTTTCTGCACTATATAAGGCAACTCTTTTGAATTTTTATAGAGATGACAATTCACCTTCATCTCAGCATTTAAGAGCACATTCTAGGTAAAAAATGTTACCTTTAGACTAAAAAGAAACACATTTCAACATTCAAAAATTATTTCGAAAAGGATTAACATCATCAAGGGAGGATATTACTTGCAAGAGAAGCATTGGAGTTAAGGCTTGAGAAGATCATCTAAACTTCATTTATGTATTTATTGATCTAAGATTGGTTTCATTATATTTTATCTTGTAATCTATTTCCTAAACTTTATTATGTTGAACTAAATTCACTTGTTTAGAATTGTGTTCAACTTAACTATATGTTTGTAAATATTTCAACCTTGAGTGCATGAATTTGGTTTTTATTCATTTATTGGAACTTAATGCTTACATTTGATCTGGCCAATCTTATTTATTCATTGAGATAAAATTAGAAAAAGCATCTAATTAAATAACCTAGGACAAAGTGATATATGATTGTAGAGTAGCGTTTACAAGTTCCAATTAGGATAGTAATATGCCTAGTTGGCATGCATGATTAAGACAACTTGAACTTAATGAATCCCATTTAATCTCAGTATCATAGAAATATAGATATTAGGTTGAGTGGAGTATAATCATTTGATTATCGGAAGAGACTTGTGATGAGCCTAATGTTGTGACCAATAATTAACCAACGGATTATTTTTCAAAGCATATCCATAACAAGAATGGGTATGATAGCTATACATCTTAGACTTTATATAAAATTGAGAGTGTTGGAATTTATATCTTGCTTAGTTAGTTCTTAATTTAGTAACTACATTCTTACTTGAATCTATTTGTTCGGATCAAAAAGGGAAACCAATTTTAGTACTTAAATAGAGCGAAGTACTAGTCCTCGTGGTATCAACACCTATCTTCCTTTATTACTTGTTACCGATAGTGTACACTTGCGCTTAGGATAAACATTCACATCATAATATCACCAAAAACTTTTTGGCAGCGGTACCGGGGACTAATGTTACTTTGTTTTCTTTGAATCATAATACTAGTTCATCTTGTTTTGAATTCAACTTTTATTTTTGTGTTTGTTTTATATTGCATTTTTTAGGTTGGCACTTTAGTGTATGCGAAGAGCTCGTAGTATTGATTTGACTGCTCTAGATCCCAAAATTGAAAGATCACTCTGAAGGTCCATCGAAAACAATCACAAAGAGCTAACATAGAAGATCAAGGCGATATACCCGCACAATTGAAGAACAATCTAAAAACTTTGAGAGAGTATATAGTACCATTGGTAGATGGAATCAATTCAAGCATTAGGAGACCTACCATTAATGCAAACAACTTTAAGATCAAGCTTAATACCATTCAAATGCTTAAGGATTCAATTCAGTTTAGAGGAGTTCAAAATGATGATCCGAACGAACATGTAATGAATTTCAATTCATTCAATATTTCCTTTTTTTGAGGTGCACCCTTTTCCGTCCTAGTTATAAGGAAAAACAAAAGTGCAGCTGGTTGGATTTTGCGAATTGGGCCAATTCCAATTTTAATTTGCCGGCTTCCATTTTGACTTTCCGTAAGCAGGCCCGGGCTTTTTCCAACCATTCAATGGCCCCCCCAGAAAATATTTTCAGTTCAATCCCCATTTTTTTCTGTTCGTTCCATTTAAAGAAAGGAAGGATCCCAAAGAATACTTTGAATTTAAGATCTGAATAATTGGTTTATGTTATGGAAGAAAGACATTGGAAATTTGTGACACCTTCTCAATAGAGTTTTAGATGATGTTATTGAATTAATGTTATTTTCACTTTCCTTGAGGGACAAGGCCAAAAGTTGGTTAATGTCGTTGCCTTTTGAATCGATTATTTCATGGGATGATTTGGCAAAAACAATTTAACTAAATTTTTTCCACTTGCCAGAAATTAAGAATGACATCACCTCTTTTGTTAACATGACCAAGAATCATTGTACGAGGCTTAAAAAAGATTTAAGGATATGTTAAGGAAATGCCCATATCATGGAGTTCCTAAGTGGTTGTTGGTGAAAACTTTTTATAGTAAGCTTATGGATCAATTGAGGATAATTATGGATGCAATAACTAGAGGTATTTTGATGAACAAGTCTACTAATGAGGATGATGATTTACTAGAAGAAATGGCAACTAATTGCCAGTGGCCAGTTGAGAGGGTGAACCTAAGGAAGGTAGCTAAGGTATATAAGATAGATGCTCTGACTTCTTTAACATCTCAGGTTAGCCTTCTTACTAAGAAGGTGGATGTATTAAGAGTAAATTCAATAAGAAGCCTACCAGTTACTTGTGACTTTTATAGGGACAGTTATCCTAATGGTCATTGCATGGAGACAACTCAGTATGTGGGGTTCAACAGAAATCAGAATAACCTCAACTTTAACTATTATCTAACCCATGATAGAGAAACCACCCAAATTTCTCTTGGAATAATCAAGGCCAATATTCTAAATCAAATAATCCACCTAGGTTCCATGTGCCACCAATGTAACACTTACAAGAGAAGAAGCCAACATTGGAAAACTTGCTTATACTGTACATGAGTAAGACTAATCAATTATTGTAGAACCAAGTAGCCTCACTCAGAACCTTAGAGACACAAGTGGAATAATTACCTTCATCGATCAATAGTCGTCCACAAGGTGCTCTACTAAGCAATACTAGAGACAACCTTACAGATGAAAAAGAGAAATGTAAACCAATCACTTTAAAAAGTGGCAAAAAGGTGCAGTCAAGGAAAGTGATACCTCTAAAATAGCAGACTACAAAAAAAAAATAGATATGGGTAGCTCTGAAGAAGAAAAAGAGGAAGCTGAACTTCATGAGCAAGAGAAAGCAGATTAGGGGAGACCAATGCAACCACAATGGAAAATTTACATCCCATTGCCCTTCCTTAAAAGGTTATAAAAGAAGAAGAAGATAAATGATCATGCGACAGTGGCCATGTGAAATTTATGAAAACATACTGTCTAAGAAGAAAGAGATAGATGAACATGAGACAGTAGCTTTAATAATAGAATGTTCTGTCATATTGCAAAAAAAGCTACCCCCAAAATTGAAAGACCTAATGAGCTTTACCATACCATGTACAATTAGAAATTAGTACTTTAGAAAAGCCTTGTGTGAGTTAGGTGCAAGCATCAATCTCATGCCTTTGTCAATCTATAACAAGTTCGGGTTAGGTGCAACCAAGCCTACTAGGGTCAATCTTCAACTTGTAAACCGTGCACTTACTTATCCAAAATGAGTTATTGAAGATGTGCTAGTCAAGGTGGACAAGTTCATATTCCCGATGAATTTTATAGTTCTTGACATTAAGGAAGATAGAGAGATACCTATCATTTTACGCTGGCCACTCTTAGCTATCATAAGGACATTGATTGATCTCCAAAAAGGGGAGTTGACTATTAGGGTCCAAAATAAAGAGGTGAATTTTAATGTGTTCAATGCTATGCAATTTATAAGTGAGGTGGATGATTGTTTTAAGGTAAAGATGGTTTTTAGAGTAAATGTTATCGATGACCTTCTTAAGAATGTAATTGTTCATAGAGATGATGTGGAGACCAATAAAGCAGAGTATGTGAAGGCTTTGGGAGCTACACACTCTTAGGAACATGAGATCAAAAACTAAACCATTTGAGAAATTAGAAATGAATGAGTCAAAATTTAAGCCATCTATAAAAGAGCCACTCACTTTAGAGCTCAAGCCACTACCGAGTCATTTGCAGTATGCTTATCTTGGTGACTCTTCTACACATCCTATCATTATTTTAGCTAAGCCTAATGAGATTCAAGAAGAAAAGTTGTTAAAGTACTCTAGGAGCATAAAAGAGCATTGGGTTAGACTATAGTTGATGTTCAAGGTTAATAGTCCATTATTTTTGTATGCACAAAATCTTACTTGAGGAAAATCACAAACCAGTGATTGAGTAACAAAGAAGATTAAATCCAGTGATGAAAGTGGTGGTTAAAAAGAAGGTTATTAAGTAGTTACGTACAAGAATCATTTACCCCATCTCGAATAGTTCTTAGGTTAGTCCGGTACAATGTGTAACAAAGAAAATGAGGAGTTTCTATAATCGATAATGAGACAATAAGTTTATCCCCACACAAATAGTGACTGGATGGAGAATTTGCACCGGAAGCTTAACAAGGGTACTAAGATAGATCAGATGTTGGATAGACTAGTTAGACATGAGTACTATTATTTTTTTGATGGGTATTTCAGCTACAATCAAATTGCAATTACCCTTGAAGACCAAAAGAAGACCATATTCACATGTCCCTATGGCACATTTGTATTCAGAAAGATGCCATTTAGTTTATGCAATGTACCAGCCACCTTCCAACAGTGCATGATGGCAATCTTTTTAGACATTGTGGAGCATTTCTTGGAGGTATTTATGGATGATTTTTCTATTTTTGGTGATTCATTTTATTTATGTTTGAATAACTTAACAATTGTATTGAAAAGATGTAAAGAAACTAATCTAGTGTTGAATTGGGAAAAATGCCATTTTATGGTCAAGGATGGCATTGTCCTAGGCTATAAAATCTCATTTAGAAGAATAGAAGTTGATAGGGTAAAAATTGAGACTATAGAGAAATTATATTCCCTACTAATGTGAAAGGAGTTCAGAGTTTTCTTGGCCATGCAAATTTTTACAAGAGGTTCATCAAAGACTTTTCCAAGATTTCCAAGCCCTTTTGCAATTTGTTGGAGAAGGATGTGCAATTCTATTTTGATAATTCTTGTTTAAAAGCATTTGAAGCATTGAAGAAAAAGCTTATTTCAGCTCCTATGATCATAGCACCGGATTAAGACCTATCTTTTGAGTTGATGTGTGATGCTGGTAATATAGTTGTAGCTGCAGTGCTTGGCTAGAAAAAAGGAAGAGTATTCCACACATTTATTATGCAAGAAGACCTTGAATAAAGCACAAGTAAACTATACTATTACATAAAAAAGAGCTCTTAGATGTGGTATTTTCCTTTGATAAATTCAAGTCTTATTTAATTGGAGTCAAAGTGGTAGTATACAAGGATCATGCAGTTATTAAGTATTTGATTCCCAAGAAGGAAGTGAAACCTACTTGATTAGATAGGTGTTGTTGTTGCAAGATTTGATTTAGAAATTTGGAATAAAAATAAGACTGAAAACCAAGTAGCTGACCACTTATCAAGGTTAAAAGTTGGAAGAAAGATGAAGCTTGGATTAAGGAAACCTTCCCTGATGAGCAATGTTTAGCTCCTCAAAACCTTTAATTTCCATAGTATGCAGAGTATGTGAATTTCCTTGTATGTGGCATAGTGCCTCCAGACTTAACTTTTTCATCAAAGGAAAAGGTTCCTACATGATGTGAAGAGGTACTATTACGATAAGCCATTTTTGTTTAAGTTGTGTGTGTAAACAATTGTTGAGGTGATGTGTGCCTCAAGAGGAAGTGGAGAGTGTACTGCACAATTGTCATGATTCAGAGTATGAATGACATTTTAATAGTAATAAGACAGCAGTGAGGATGTTACAATATGGATTCTATTGGCCAACATTGCTCAAGGATGCCAATATGTATGTCCTGAGGTGTGATAGGTGTCAAAAGACCAAAAACATTTCAATAAAGTAAGAAATACCCCTATAAAGCATTTTGGAAGTTGAAGTATTTGATGTTTGGGGTATTAACTTTATAGGTCCTTTTATTTCATCCGTTGGGAACAAATACATATTAGTGGAGGGTAACTATGTGTCTAAGTGGGTGGAAGGAGTTACGTTCCCCATAAAGGATGCCAAGGTGGTGTTGAGGTTTTTGAAGAAAAATATTTTCACAAGGCATGGCACCCAAAGAGCAATCATTATGGGTATTTTTCAGCCATTCTTCAAAAATATGGGTAATACTTTTGTAATAAGTATTTTTCAGCTCTTCTTCAAAAACATGGGTAACACTTTTGCAATAAGTATTTTTCAGCCCTTCTTCAAAAATATGGGTAACACTTTTGCAATAAGTATTTTTCAGCCCTTCTTCAAAAATATGGGTAAGACACAATGTAGCAACACCTATCACTTATAAATAAAGGGCCAAGCAAAGGTCTTAAACCAAAAATAAATTGCACTTTGGAAAAATATGAAGCTTAACCGAAAGGATTGAGCCATGAGACTTAATTGTGCACTTTGGGCATACCGCATGGTGTTTAAAACACCTATTGAAATGTCTCAATGCTAGTAAATTTATGGAAAAGCTTACCATTTACCAGTTGAGTTAGAGCACAATGTGTACTGGGCTATCAAGGCATTGAATTTTGATGTTCAAGCAACCGAGGAGAAGCGTTTATTGCAACTGCATGAATTATAAGAGTTTAGGCTTCAAGCCTATAAAAATGCCAATTTGTTGTACAAAGAGAAGACAAAGAAATGGCATGACAAAAAGATAGCAATGAGGGAATTCTATCTTGGACAATGAGTATTATTGTGTAATTCTTAACTGAAACTATTTTCAAGAAAGCTAAACTCAAGATGGTTTGAGCCATTTAGAGTCACCAAGGTGTTCCCGCATAGAGCTGTTGAGATTACTAATAAAGAGACCAAAAAGTTGTTCAAGGTTAATGGATAGAGGCTAAAGCATTATTGGGGAGATGACATTGATTGCCAAAGTTATCTCTTAGACTTATCAAGCCTTAAGAAGCAAAACAAGACGTTAAGCTAAAGACATTAAATCAAGTGCTACTTGGGAGACAACTCAAGGTAAAATTTGTATTTCTTAAATTTTAAATTATGTTAGTTAAGTGTTTTTGTTATTTTTAGTGTGTTTAGGACTTGAATAGGGAAAATTTTCTAGAAACGCCCTAGCGTTAATATAGAAAACGCTAATGTGTTCTTACAAAGAAAATGAAAGCTAGAGTGTTTCATTTTTCACCGCCCCTATATTCATATATGATGCCCACACTGTAGCATTACCAACTTTCATAGTCACTGCCTCTCAGCTCAATGGTAGGGCGTCAACTTTGCAACATTCCATTGTGCATTCTGTTGTGTGTTTTCTATAACACAAATTAGCGCAAGTGCACGTTGTCGCAACAAGTAATATATGATAAGTAGAGTGTCGATCCCACAGAGAATGATTTATCTTTTCTAGTTTAAGTACCGAAATGGTGTCTTTCTACTATTATCCAGAAAATGATTTAATGTATGATGATTAAACTACTCAAGTAAAAGAACAACTTAATTATGCTAAGTGATAAACTAAATTACCTACAAATTATATTCAATATGAGAAATCCTAGGATTACAAACTATCCCCCATTATGCAAATAAATTCAGCAGAATCTCTTTGATGTTTATTGGTTCTCAACTTGATATATTGACCAAAACACTCAACACATCACAAGCCTCTTTTGCAGGTCAAGTGAATCTATTCCATCCAATCAAATATCTATATGTCTATGATAAATAAATTGAACAAAATTCATTAAGCACAAGTTTTATGAGCCATACATGCCTTATGAGTATATGTCTATCTCATATGAAATTCAAGTGTACTACACTATGATCATGCATCAATATGCTTAAGACTAAATACCTAAATGCCTTTGTCAAGTTTATTTAAGCATTTCTAGATCAATTTAACCACTGGCCAAGTAATCAAATAGCATTAAGCACAAGCACAATGAATATATCAAAAGCTGAATTAATACCATAAAAGAGAGAACTAAAATCAATCACATAATGAGTTCAAGGATGTAATCCTAGATGAACGAAATTAGCTCATCATTAAACTACACAATCTTGAAGCTAATTCCATCAATACATGTAAACTAAACATCTTACAACAAGTAAAGAATCAAAGCAAAGAAGACATCCCTGTCAAATGCCTTTGTTGTTGAAGCTTGCTTCCCTCCTCTTTGATTTCTTCAAACTTAGAAGTTAGGTGTTTCTTTGTGTTTCCAGCTGCTGTCCCAGCTGGAGTCCTCTCCCAAAATGTAAGTTTTGAGCAATTAAATAGGTAAGAGCACGGAATTAGGGCGCATTTTGAGTTACTTTTGGGTTTCCTGATTTTCAGGAACCTGTCAAAACTTGTTGCCCAGGTCCCGGCGCCGCGGCGCTGCGATTTGGCGCTGCGGCGCTCAGTTTCTGCAATCGGCGCCGCGGCGCTGAAATCCAGCGCTGCGGCGCTGCACTGTTGCTACAGTACACTGTAGCAGTGTACTGTAGCTACAGTGTTACTGTAGCAAACAGTGCCTTCATTCGTATTTTTATCTCTAATGCTCCGATTTGCGTCCGTTTTCCGGTATTTTTGCTCCGATAATGCTTCAACCTATAAAACAACATTAATACGCATAAATAGCCCAATTATTGAGATAAATTGAACAAATATCAAGTTAGGAAGATAAAATAGTTTATACAATTACGCCTTATCACATTCCATATAGTCTAGGGGATTTCAAGGGCCTCCAAATCTCTTACGTCAAACCAGAATCCCTCAGCATTAAAAGTGCATCTAAAATCAACAGTTAATGCTCTAACGCAACCGCGTTGCCCAATTTTAATGCACTACGTCCCAAATCAAAGCTGGGTATCTATGTTGCAATGCCCCAACATACATTTTAGAGAGTTCCAAAGGAACTAAAGGGCCTTCAATGCCCCTACGTCAATAGAGAATGACTCATCGTCCATGTCTTAATGGAAGGCCAACCGTTGCTCCAACACATTTATGTTGCTGAATCTCAACACCCTAGCATTTGGCAAATTCAAAAAGTGGTTAACCACTCAATTGAAGATGCCCCAATATTCTACATTTGCAATATTACAGCATTTGAGAGTTTTAGAATTTGAAGAGATAAATTGAAGATGCCTCAACATTCTTCAACTACCATGCCTCTGCGTTCTGGATTCAAGAATGAATGCCCTTATATTTCTACACTTTAATGCAACATCATTCCCTCAAAAATTAGTTTTAAAACCACCATTTCGTAATTTTCCCTCCTCAAAACCTCTCAATCTCTCTCGAGCCCAATTCATCCAAAGCTTAAGCTCACCCAAATTAAGCCTATAAACACTTCCCTTACCACTCACACATCATTTCCACTAGATCAAAACATACAATTATTCACTAAACACTAAAACCCACATCAAATCCATCCCAAAAAACCATTTTATCATTTCGTTGATTTTCTGAGATGACACTGATAGGGCAAGAACATTGAAGACCTTGTCATTTGATACCTTTCGCTTTGTGTCCAAAATATGGTGGATTGTTTTTCATAGACAATCCTCTGTAAATCTATTATACAGGAGAGAGGATTCAACTTCAAGGCAAATGATTTCCTCAATATCCATCAGATGATCAATGTTGCACATTGGGAGAATTTTTGTGAGACTTTGGCGCTTGGGGTTGTGTCTATAGTGAGGGAGTTCTACGTAAATGCCTAGAGGCCTAGTGGCAAGGTCTGGCAATAGTACATCAGGAACTAAGAGAGTTCAAAGCATGCTGACCTAGTAGATGAAGCTATATACAACACATTAAAGATTATTGAAATCTCCCACATCATCTAAACTGCTTCACCAATTCTAGCTCCACCACCAAGATAACAATTTCCATGCCTAGAGGATGAGGTAACCCCACTAGGTGATGATCTGGGCATCACTGCATCAGATTTGAAGGATATGGCCCGTGACCCTTAGTCACTAAAGGAGTCTTTATTACTCTTATTTTTTATCATCGAGACCATGCCTTAGTTTAGTTGGGGGGGAAACTATATTACTTTGTTTTTATTCTTTTATTTTAGTTGATGTTTTTTTATTATTAGTTATTTTTTATTCTCGTCCTTTATTTATTGCCTTTACTTTTATGTGTTAGTTTTTATAGCATGTAGTAAAAGAAGCATAAGTAATATAGTTCTTTTCATGAAAAATCTTGTGTATTGTTATGCCTTTGTTATGTTATGTTGTTATGATTTACACTTGTCCTTGATGAATAAAGTATTAAAACACTTAATTGTTAACTTCATAAGAAATAATTTAGACTTGAAACGATCTATAGACCGATTACAAAATAGAATTCAACCTTATTAGAGATCACCAAGTTTTGAGCACATTGTAGGCTTGACTTAGTCGAGTGTACTAAAGAAGCTTATACTTAAGTAATACACCCCAATCTCGATGATTAGATACACTAGAATTAGTTTGATTACAACTTGAGGCAAAATCCTAGGAAGTGTATGAGAAAGGAAAGGAAATTAGATTATGTTTGGACTGTTTGTTCCTTTCTAGCCTACCTTATTACAATTGAACCCTAGTAACCCTATTTTGAGCCCAAAATACCATTTTTTGTTTGATAACTACAATATAAGTCTAAGCCATGAGCTAATTTTCCTTAACACCATGAATGTAGGGCTTATTCAAAAATATAAAACTTGTATGGATCTAAGTGGGTGAAGATGGGAAAAGTGCTAAAAGAATGGCGATTAAAAGCCATATAAAAAGATAGTAGTGCTTTAAGTTTAGGGAGTAATGTTAGTTTTTATTCAAAAAAATATATCATTATTTATATAAACATTTGTAAAAATATATAAATAAGGAATAAATGGTGTGTGTATATATATATCTTGAAATAGAAAATAAGTGTAATTTTGGGCAAAAAGAACTAAGTTTGGGGGAATTATATTGGTAAGTTTGAAAAGATTTAAGGAAAGAGCCAATTGGGTTTTGTGTTAAAGGTGAATGAGCTAAACAATTTATCTAAGTATCCCACCTTGACCCTAGAATTATATTACAAACCTATAAAAGTCTTAATTGATCCCTATTCACGTATATTCTTACATTAGTAGAGAGTTGTATGAAAAGCTAGCTTATGGTTATGTCTTAGATTAAAATATGCTGAGACAACATTATACTGTACAAATCTAAGTTATTGAGCTGATTTAATTTAAACTTGAGTAATTCTCACCTAACACACACACACGGTTGATAACAAGTATGGAAAAAGGAAAATGCTTAATTTTGATGTTTATGGATTGTTGGATAGTTAAGAGTAGCAAGCCCTAAGGCGATTAAGTGATTATCATGACAATGTGGCTATGAGGTTTTATGTATGTTTAATGTCTTTATGTATGTTTTTAGTATTCATACTTTGATTTTTAAGGTTTTTTGGTATGGGTCAAGTCAGTTAGACCCTTGAGTATGTTTACTTTCTTTTCATTGCTTGAGGATGTGCAATTATCTAAGTTTGGGGGAGCTTGATAAGCATATAAAATGGATATATACTATTTTCCCATTTTAGCTTTGATTATTGCCCTTTTTGAGTAATTGTGTTCTATTTATATATACTAGTGTTGAAATTGTAGGACATGCACGTGAATGGACTAAAGGGAGAGAAAAGCAGTAAAAAGGAGGCCAAAAAGTAGACATTTAGAGGTGGAAGTGAAAAAAAAAAGAATGAAGGCAACTGATTTCTAAAAATACATTGATGTTAATCCATGCAAGATGAACATTATGGCGTTGAGCACTGAACACCCTAACCTTTCTGGGAATTTAGATGCTGTAGTGTTGGCAGAGAGGATGGGCAGCATAGAAGGCAGGAAGTTTTTAAGATCCCTAACATTGGAAGGCAATGCAGCAATGCCAAAACGCCATAGCGTTACTAAACCTAAACACTACAACGTTCGTACATGACAACTTGCAATGCCCCTATGTTATAAAGGAAAACGCTACAACGCTACGGTTATTTTCTATATTATTTAAAGCAACATTTTTGGGTTTTTATGAAGAGGATGTTTAGCCTTCATCTTAGCATTTAGGGAGCGTGTTCTAGTCAGAAATCTTACCTCTAAACTGAAAAAAAAACACATTTCAACACTTGACAATCATTTGGAGAAGGATTAACATCATCAAAGGAGGATATTACTTGTAAAAGAAGCATCAGAGCCAAGGCTTGGGAAGATTATATGAATTTCATTTCTGTATTTGTTGGTGTAAACTTGGTTTCATTATGTTTTACCTTGTAATCTATTTCCTGAACTTCATTATGTTGAACTAAATTCAATTGTCTAGGATTGTAGACTTGAACTTAACTATATGTTTGTAAATATTTCAACTTTGAATGCATGAACTTAGTTTTTATCCATTTTGTTGAAACTTAATACTTACATTTGATCTAGCCAATCCTATATATGAACTTTGGATTCATTGAGATAAAATTAGAAAAGACATTTATTGAATAGCCTAGTACAAAGAGATGTATAATTGTAGAGTAGCATCTACAAGTTCCAATTAGGATAGGAATATACCTAGTGGGCATACATGGTTAAGACAACATGAATTTAATGAATCCCATTTAATCTCGATATTATAAAAATATAGATATTGGACTGAGTGGAGTATAATCGCTTGACCATCGGAAGAGACATGAGCTTAGTGTTGTGACCAATAATTATCTAATAGATTGTCATTCAAATTATATCCATAACAAGCATAGGTTAAGGGATAGCTATACATTCTAGACTTTATTTATAATTGAGAGTGTTAGAATTTGTTTCTTGCTTAGTTAGTTATTAATTTAGTAATTAACTTCATTCTTAATTGAATCAATTTGTTCGAATAAAAATAGGAGAATCAATTTTAGTACTTGAATAGAGCAAAGTACTAGTCCTCATGGAATCGATACCCCTCACCTTTATTACTTATTAGCGACAACGTGTACTTACGCTTAGGATAAAAATTCACATCACAATATCACTAACACAAGCATTATTGATAGAATCTAGAAACGACTTCGGTTGTGGAAAGGTCAGTTTTTCTTGATGGTGAAAAATTTATTCTTATTAAAGTTATATCTCATACGGTCCTAACATACTTCATGTCTATCTTTAAAGTTCCCGAGTCTGTTTTAAAGCGCATTACATAATTGGTTCATTCTTTCTGGTGGGAAAATAATTCAAATTCTTAAAAGTTGTGCCAGCTTCAATGGGATAATGTTTGCTTGCCTTATTCTTAAGATAGTTTAGGGTTCAAGAAATTTGGGAGTGTTTAATAAAGCTTTACTAGCTAAAACATGTTAGAGAATTTTGAAGGACCTTTTAGCTCTTTCCAGTAGAATATTCAAGGCTAAGTATTTTTCACATAATCATTTTCTTCAGGCTTTTTCCACAAGGGTTGTTCTTTTATTTTGAATAGCTTAATGTGGAGGCCAGGAGCTTCATTGGTGGCGTGTTAGAGATGGCAAATGTATCTCGATATTTTTTAATCCATAGGTTCCTCTAGTTCCTTTTAGGTAATCATTCTAAGCATAGGGTGTATTTGTATCGGTTTGCTAATTTAATTCATTCAAATGTTTTATGGAACTTCAACATGCTGAATAAGCTTCTGTGGCCAGTTGATGTTCAAATCATTATGCCAATACCAGTTTGCAACTTTGTGGCTAGTGATACGTAATTTGGAACTTCTCTAATGATAGAAAATACTCTGTCAAGAGTGGTTATAAGATAATGATGAGGGCATGACTAATAAATGGAATGTTGATCCTATTCAAGTTCCAGTTAGTCCGATTCCAAAGGCTCGAGCTAAATGGTTCAAGAAAACTCTCAATGGACTGATTCAAAACATTTGGACTTAGGTGAATTCATTGAGGCCCAAAAAAGATGTTCCGCGTGTTCCACAAGGTCAGATTTCCATAGTTCAAGCTTTGGAATAATCTAGAAGAAATTCCTCAGATCAAAAAAATTGGTGGATTGAGTAGAGTTTCCTAAATTGGTGATTACCTAATTTTGACTCATCAAGTGTTGCAGAATGATAAAATAGTAGTACAGCAGCCCATATGAGCAACCTAAGTGGTTAAAAGCTTTTGGAAGACTACACTAAACATTTATGATAGTAGTTGTAATGTTTGGAATAAAGTCTTAGTTGTTGGTGGTAGCTGGTAGTTAGCTAAAGTCTGCAGTTGCATTTATAGTTGTAGTTGCAAAGTTTTAAAGTTAGTTTAAATTAAAGCCTTATTGGTAGTAGTTGGTAGTTAGTACTTTTTAAGTTCTTAATAAATATTATAATAAATGGTAGCAACCCAAGTGTTCACAATAAATACATGAGGGATGAGAGAAAAGCATTTACCAATTTGATTATGAAAATTCTCTTTAGTTCAAAAAATTCTTTTTGGTTCTTTTAAAACTCTTTGAACTTTTCGGAACAATTTTCGAGGCGTTCTCCTTTGACTTATCAACCAATCCTTCCATAATTGATTGTAGCGCCTTCATTATACCAAGGTTCTTGCTTTAATATAAGCGATGGATCGTGGTTTCATACAAATTTATTTCTAGATGGTCTTGGAGTCCTTGATCCACAACTTTCTTAGTTACTTGGGTGGATCGTATCAGTTAGTATCAGAGCTTAGGTTCTAAATCAAGTTTGAACTATCCTTTATATTTTATTGTTTGTTCTTTCTTTTAAGTTCATATCTTTGTTTATCCTTAGATTCTGCAGATTATCACCTTTGTTTCTTATTGTTTGTAACTTTTTTCTATTTCTTCATATAATTAGTTTAAGTTATGTTATTATATATTAAAAAAAAGAGACAAAAAATTCATAAAAATTAAAAAAAATAGAAAAAAAAATCAAATTCAATTTATTTCAAGTTTACCATTTGAATTAAAAAAAACAAAAAGTTCTGAATTAGTTGAAGTGTTATTCAAGATTTTTTGCATCAAGTCTGTATTTTGTTTATTTTGTGCAAATTCAGCCTAAAATAAAACAAAACCCTAATTGTCTTTGTTTTCATAATTCAGTGTTCCATTATAATCTTATTCTCTATGCTTCTTAAATTCTACTTCCTTTGCAATAAACTTATTTTTAGTGAAGTAATTTGTTGAATTTTGGACTGTCACGTGTTAATTTTGATTGTGTTCATTTTAGTTCTATAAAGAACTAAAGGAAAAACTAAAGAATGGAAAAAGACGAGAGTGTATGAGTTTTTTTTTTAAAGAGAATAATAGCCAAATTTGTGTGAAAATACAAGTGAAAGTTCAGTGAATCATTCTTTGAGTGAAACACGTGAAGGAGTGTGCAAGGTTCTTTTTATTTTTCTAACTTTGTTTTGTAGCAAACGTGTCTAACAATAAGAATAAAAATACTTCCAAAGTTACATCGGGAGAAAGTTGATTGGAAGTTTCTCATGGAAGATTTAATAGGTTAGATAAGGAGAGTATTGAAAGAGGAGATGGAACAGGTTCATGAACGGATAGATCGGGTAGAGAATGCACGTTTAGAGCAGCCACAAAATAATCCTAATGTGCATAGAAGATGGAGAGTTCAACCTAGGAAAGTGAGAGTTGAAGCTGAAGAGCATTATAGGGACGGTTTTAATGAAAAAGATGACCAGGATTCAATTATTGGTAATAGGAGATATAGTAGGCGGTTTAGAGAAGCTAAGAATTAGAAAGATAAATAACTTGGGTAGTATTAAGATGAAAATTCCATCATTTCAAGGCAAAAATGATCCAGAAGCTTACCTTAAGTATGAGAAAAAGATAGAATTAATATTTGATTGTCATAATTATTCCAAGCTTAAAAAGGTAAAACTTGTAGCTATTGAATTTTTTATTATGCAATTGTTTGGTATGATCAACTAGTGTTAAATAGGAAGAGAAATAGAGAGTGTCCGATAAAGACTTGGGAGGAAATGAAAACTGTGATGAGGAAATAGTTTGTTCCAAGTCATTACTATTGTGAGTTGTACTAAAAATTGCAAAGTCTTACATAAGGTATTCAAAGTATTGAGGATTATTATAAGGAGATGGAAATCGCTATGATTCGAGTGAATGTAGAGGAAGATCGATAGGCTACTATGGCTAGGTTTTTGATTGGTTTGAACCGAAAAATTACTAATTTGGTCGAATTACAACATTATGTGGAATTTGAAGATATGATGCACATGGCTATCAAAATTGAGAACTAACTTAAGTGAAAGGGTAGCAATACACGACAAAACCCTAGTTTGGTTTCATCATAGAGGCTGAATTTTATGAAGAAATAAGATAAGCAAGCCACTGTCAAGGCTAAAATCGAGTAAAAATAAGAAGCGACCAGCTATGGAAATCAAGGTAAATCTGATTCTTCCACCACTTAGAATTGTGATATTAAGCGTTTTAAATGCCAAGGCAGGTGCCACATAGCAAGCTAATGTCCAAACAAAAGAGTTATGGTATTGCGAGATAATGTTGAGATTGAATCCGATAACAAAGATGACACCGAATCTTTGCCACCATTGGATGATGTGGATGATGAAGAATATGCTGCCTAAGGAGAATTATTGGTTGCAAAGAGAGTTTTAAGTATGTATGTTAAAGAAGATGACGAAGTGCAGCGAGAAAACATCTTTCATACAAGATGCCACGTGTAAAACAAGGTTTGTAGTGTGGTTTTTTTATGAAGGTAGCTGTACAACGTTGCTAACACTACAATGGTGAAGAAATTAGGGCTACCAACAATTAAACATCCCCAACCTTACAAATTGCAATGGCTCAATGATAGTGGTGAGGTGAAGGTTACTAAACAGGTGTTAGTTTCCTTCCACATTGAAAACTATGAAGATGAAGTTTTGTGTAATGTCGTTCCGATGCAAGTTAGACACTTGTTACTAAGCCAACCATGACAATTTGATCGGCGTGTTAAGCACAATGGTTTCATTAACAAATACTCATTTGTACTTAATCAAAGGATAATCACTCTAGTCCCTTAGTTACTAAAGCAGGTCTATGAAGATCAAGTGGATTACAAAAAGAGAGTGATCAAAGAAAAAAAGTAAGAAAAAGAAAAAAAGTGAAAATTAGAAAGAAAATAGAAGAAAGATCGAGAAAAATGAGAGAGAAAACAAGAGGACAAATTCGGCCATTGAGAAAAAAGCAGAGAAAAAAGTAAACTTCTATACAAAAGTAAGTGAAATAAAAATAGCGATATTTTTAAATCAACCAATAATTATACTTTTGTACAAAAAGGTGACAGGACCCGACCTGAGACCCTCTACTATAGATCCCAGCAGCCCTGCCGGGCACTCCGACGGAAGTTCCTCCGAACCTAACTAGGTAAGTTAAGAAATTCCGCGAGGCGAACCCCTTTTTCTTTCTTGTTACTACTAAGAAGATCTAGTAATATACATGAAAATGACATCTTAGTTTTAAAAACAAACGGACAGAGTTTCCCCTGTTTTTCGGAAAATCCATATAAACCTGCAAAGAAATTTCACTTCTAATTCCAATACATCTCAATTCTACCAATTCGGACCTCCGGTCCTTTTCAAATCAAATCCAACACAACTCAATTATTTCGTGTAAATCACAAAATAAGCATAATCATAAAAAGTAAAAACGATCATCATAAACTGGAAATCTCTTCTTCTTGATTCAACACATACTTACAAATATAAATGCCTACAACTATTATCCATAAAATAAAGAGTGCTATTAGCACGTTTACATGTACAAAAATTATCTTTGGATTCGGCCCACTACTCGGCGATAGGAGAATCAGCAGCTTGCGTTCCGAGACCTGCACCTGGGAAAGGAGTTTAAAACATAAAACATAAAACGAGTGAGCTAAAGGAGCTCAGTGAGTGTAAATGAGAATTCAATTACAAGAATATTATACAAAGATAGCAATTTCTAAAGTACATGCAGAAATTATGCTTCTAAAACGGATGTAAAATTGTAAAACGGTTTCTAATATCATATGCTAATGAAATCTGGCCGAGCGGGTTTTATCTACATCTTTGAAAAACTATATTCAGAATCTGTATAACATAATAACTGTTGTGTGTATATAAATGCATAAATGCTATCGGTAAATCGAAAACTAGTAAAATCCTCACTCGGCCATTTTCTTTCTAAACTGTACCAATGGTAACCCTAAAGCTCTATACCCACGCAGCGACTCAACTAGTACCGCATACGTGAGTAGGTCACGGAGCACCTCAACTAGCAGCACCCACAGTGACATCTCAAGACATCTCACTGGCTACGCAGCAGAATCCTACATCGCATGCATATAGCGAGACAATATCCCGTACACATAGAGCGACTCACATGACTCGATATCCCGACTTCCCAGAGTTAGTGACACACCCCCAAGACCTGCCCATGTGCACGGGATATACCGGCCGGGTCTAATACAATCATCACCACTATAATCTGAGGGTACCAATGGCCTTAAAACAAATGCAGAAATTTTAAAACTGTTTCACAAATCGATCATGTAAAAGCATGTCTATGAATATATCAAGATCATAAATCATGTTTATGCATCGAAAGCTCATAAAACATACATAGTCATTGTGCGAAAACATAATAATCGAAAAGTAAAAGAAATGGCAGATTTCCACTCACAACCGCTCCGCGCTCAATTTCGCTCCCGATTCTTGCTCCTGTTAACGCTCTCGGTTATCCTCACCTATGCGCCATAAATAACATTTAGAACCAAATCGAACACTAGAATCTCATTTAACTACTAAATGCCCTAATCGGCATACAAAGCCCGGAGGTAAACTACTTCCCGATTTTAGTTACGGAGCCATAATTGAAACTAACTCACTATCCGGCGCCCTGAAAATTATTGAACACCTTATCATTTGTTTGGACATACTTGCCCTTCACCTTTCCAACATGGACAATTATGTCCTATTTTCTTCATTTTTGGGTTTTTCATCAACCATATACATTCAATTCACAAAATGCATCATTTACACACAACAATTCAATCAAAACACCACTCAATTCCTAACTTCCCTAAAGTGGCAGAATTTCACCCTAGGTTCCAACACATTCCTTTTCTCAATTTCTTGTTCCAATTACAACAAAATCATGCCAATTTCATTCTAAAGCCCTAATTACAATCAATTGAAATCTCTACAACAAAATCACCAAAAACCCTAATTCTCACCTTGCCAATTTCTTCAAATTGATGACTCCTTCAAGCTCCAAACTAGAATTTAACTCAATCTAAGCCAAGAATACACATAAGAACATCAATTAACACATTCTTGAATTCTCACTTATCAAACTCATAAAAGATGCTTTTCTTACCTCTTTTTCTTGAATTTCCACTAATAGAGACTTCAATTGAGCTTAGGGATTGGTTTGTAACCTTAATTTGGCTTGATTACACATGAAAATTCATGAAAACAAAAGTTGAATAGTCACTGTAGCAGCACCCCCTTTGAAGCTCGAATTTCTCTCTTTTTTTGGCTAAGTGTTGGTTTTGATCTCTCTTCCAATTTCTACACACTTCTAACATATATATAGTGCTCCCTCAATTTACCATTTTGCCCTTCAACTTACTTAAAACTTCTAATTTGCCATTAGTTAAAAACTAATTATGTAATTAGTTCATTTGTAACTATTTAGTTAGAATAGTTCAAAGAACTAACTAGAACTTCCAACTTGGCAATCCATGACATTTCTTCTAATTGGTCCATTCTCTAATATATGGATTATGTTTCTCAACAAAGGCTTGTTCCATTCATAATCCTTAAATGGAAATTCATGTAGTAAATTAGAATTTTCTTTTCCAAGCCAATAGAGAAAAATTCTAAAAATATTCTAGGGTCGTCCGGCACACCGATCAAGTGTGAAATTACCAAATTAGGTCTGATATCTCTCACGTGCACTATAAAGAAAATATTTCTAATAGGGTTAAAATCGAGTAACCCTACGGTGTCTTATTTGTTTTATACCGAAATCTAGGCGCCAATACTACTAATAGGGATTGGATATTACAAAAGGCGTATTTAAATAGTAAACAACTTGATTCATCTCTGCCTAGTTTAGTTGTTTTTCTTTTGCAAGAGTTTGATGATGTCTTTCCAGAAGAGATTCCACCTGGTTTACTTCTTATTCGAAGAATTAAACATCAAATCTATTTCATACCTGGTGCTTCCATTCCAAACCGACTAACTTATCGAAGCGATCAACAATATAACAGTAAAGTATGAGTCCGTGCGCCGTACCAATGATTTTAGTTCCTAAGAAGAACAAAATGTGAAGAGTGTGTGTTGATTGTCGAGCAATCAACAATATAATAGTAGAGTATCATCACCATATTCTTCACTTAGATGATATATTAGATGAGTTGTATGGTGCTTGTGTATTTTCTAAGATTGATTTAAAAAGTGAGTATCATCAAATAAGAAAGAAAGAGGGCGATGAATCAAAAACTACTTTTAAAATGAAATATGATTTATATGAGTGGTTAGTTATGCCATTTGGATTAACTAATGCACCGAGTACTTTTATACGATTAATGAACCATGTCTTGCGTGCTTTCATAGGTAGGTTTATTGTTGTTAATTTTGATGATATTCTCATTTATAGCCAAAACTTGGATGATCATGTTGTGCATTTAAAATCAGTTTTGGATGTACTTAGAAATGAGAAGTTATTTGCTAACTTGAAGAAGTGCACTTTTTTCACCAATAACCTTGTGTTTCTTGGTTTTGTTGTAAGTGCACAAGGAATACAGGTTGATGAAGAATAAATCTGCGCGATTCAAGAATAGCTGAGTCCTGCAAGTGGAGGTCATGTTCGTAGTTTTTTTTGGCTCACTAGTTTTTAAAGGAGGTTCATGAAAGACTTTAGTAGCATCACCGCAGCGCTTATTGAAGTCATAAAAAAGAACGTTGGATTCAAATAGGGGGAGGAATAAAAGAATGAGTTCCAATTGATCAAGGAAAAATTAACTCATGCTCCTTTACTTGTTTTGCCTTATTTTATTAAAACATTTGAAATTGAATGTGATGCTTTAAATATGGGTATATGAGTTCTTATGCAAGGAGGAAGACCAATAGCATATGTAAGCGAGAAATTAAGTGAGGCAGCCTTAAAGTACCCTACTTATATAAAGAATTGTATGGATTAGTTCAGGCATTGGAAACATGACAACATTACCTTTGGCTTAAGGAGTTTGTGATTCACATTGATCACGAGTTCTTGAAACATTTGAAAGGCCAACACAAGTTAAACATGAGGCATGCATTTGAAAGGCCAAAGCAAGGCGCCACATGGCATTTTTTTTTATTGTTTGATTAATTTAAATATATATGTTTTGGTTTATTAATAATTATTTAATTTAATAATTTTAAATTGTTTAATAATTATGTAAATATTTTATTATTATTTTGTCAATATTAATATACGTTTAGTTGTAATAAAAATCTTGATTTAATAGTTAGTTATATATTGATAATTTTATTGTGATTATTATATGTTAATAATTTTTTTAATTTTTTCAGGAAGAAGAATGTCTCAAAAGACTACGTAATTGCCAAAAATATTTTCTACCGAGCGAACGTACATACTTACTTGAAGTTATGGGTTATACGAAATATAAAAAATAAATTGACTTCGAGGCAGGTAGAAATATTTAGAACCACATATTTTAGTTATTTTTTGGATGTATCAGATATTCCATTCTCAGGTATTTTAGCATATGAGATTTTATTAAGACGCATACATACCAAAAATTTATATGAAAAATTATGGTTCTATATAGGCAAAAGACATATTAGATTCTCTAGTCAAAAATTTTATTTGATTACTAGTTTGAGGATGGAGGATTATCTTGTAGTAAGTGGGTAAGTGATAGACTATGGCATAAATACTTTTCGGGTAGAAGTGAGTTGACTTACAGGGATTTTGATCTGTGATTTGTGAGCGTTACATTTGACGATGATGTAGATACAGTAAAAATGTGTCTATTTTATGTATTTCATAAATTATTAATACCACGTGATCAAAATATAATCATACAATATTTTGTACTTTGTCTCGTAGATAATTTAAATGAGTTTAATGTTTATCTTTGGGGCACGATTGCATGAACTGACACTCTACAATAGTTTATGCGTGACTCCAATTAAAAAATTAGCGAAGGTAAAAAATGGTGGGCGCTCTGAATAAGAAATCATACAACTTATACTCATTTAGTCACGCATTCTTGGTGAGTAATTCTATTTTTTCGATTCATTATCATATTGGGATATAGAAAAATTTTATTTTGTTGACATTGTAATTTTTGAATTTATTATCATCTCAGGTTTGGATCTACGAGGCGATCCCGAGGTGTGGGGAGCTATTTGCCGACAGGAATGAAGACTATTTTTCACGTATTCTAAATTAGTCTGGTACGGGTACCCCATTATATAAAAACGTTATAAACGTCCTCTTCGATGGTGTTGGGGTATGCTTTTATGTTCAACAAAAACTAGATATAATTTCCTTATAACTTTTGTTATTTTTTTGTAATAATAATTAATAAATCTAAAATATTATAAAGGTTTTGGAAGTTCATAGGAAGTTGGTGCCCCACAAACATGAGAAGAGTGCGGACTATCGCGTGGCGGTAAACTTACGTATTCCATCAGAAAAATGGTGAGGGAGTCTTAAGTTGGAGAAAGTTAATATCCCGGACACCTAATTCACCGATGATCTACAGCTTGACTATGAATTTCAAGCCCCGCCAACGACTGAATCAATGGTATAATAACTTAATTTGTTTTCCTTGAATTATAATTACTTATGTTATTGGTGAGTATTAGCTTGTGAAAATTGATTATAATAACTTATGTATAATTTGAGTCCGGCACATCATCATCACAGTATCATGTCCTAGAGAAGAGGATGGATGATCTTGAAAAAAAGGATATTTATCAGGATTGATAAGGCTAACTCAGAGCTTTCCACCAAGATTGATAAGGCCGAAGAAAATATCTTGCATTAGATATCTCTGTTGGTGGAATAGTTTAAGCTAGCCAAGATTTCTAAGGATGCAGGACAGAGTATACTACGTTTTAAATCTAAATTACATTGTGTACTAATGAACACATAAAAATACATATTTATTAAGAGATTCAGTCACTATTTAATGTCACTAATTTTAACATTTTTGTACTTTTAGCTTAAAATAAAGTGTTCTCCTTAAATTGCGATTAATGAATGTTATTTGCACAGGTTTAGGTAAAATGGACATAACTCTCAATGTAAAAATTGAAATGAAGAAATTCTTAAACCTGGAGTAGCATAACTCAATCTTACATAAACTTGAAGAATAGTTGAAAAGCAAATCCAACATGTTATAGGCCAAAAATTGAGATACAATAGAATCGGGCTACAGCTTCCACCCAGCTTGACCCAACTCACATATTTGGACCATATCTCACTAACTATGTACTCAATTGGTATAATTCTTAAAGATCTGAAATAGTGACTTAATTATCAACAACTCTTATGTTGATGGTAAAGTCCAAATCAGCCGTTATTATGGACTAAATTGCATTGCAAGTGGGTAAAATGGTTGTTGGCCGAAATTTGATTTATCTTTAGACTTTTGCTCATATCTCATTGGATACTCATTCAATTTGCATGAACTCGGTGCCTATGAAAATAAAAGACAAAATGCTACAACTTTCATGTCGGTTACAGAGGCTACATCGGTCATTTACATTATCAAAAATATGCTGGAAGTGGGTGAACGAGTTATTGGACTAAAATTATTAAAGATTGATGTCACACATGACATATTTTCATTCATTGCCTATATAAGGAGACTCTTATGAAATTTTTAACATTAGATAATCCTCTTTTCTTTTCTTCTCATTAACATGTATTGTAGTTTAGGCTAGAGTTCTTGGCAAGGCTAAGAGATGAACTTTTTTGTGTAATAAATCTACTTCTATGCTTTGATTCGTTGTCAAGAGCTACAAATATTTGTAAGTTTAGTTTTGATTAAACTCTTATCTATTTTATTTTTTATAATCCAGAGGCTATAATTCTCATGTCTCGTATATGTTCAGTAATGCTTTTTTTATGTGATTCTTATTGAATTATAATTGTTATTGGTTACATTATTTTATATGTTAATCTTTTATTGCAATATTGTCGATTGATATATTGTCGATCTTGGATAACATGTAAGGACAATAAATGTTTGATATTCAAGTTAATCTTTTACTGCAATATTGTCAAAATGATATATTGTCGATCTTAGATAACTTGTATACATAAACATGATTTGTGTTAATATTTACAAAAGAGTTTAGTCATATCAAATGCATGTGTTATCAAATGTGTTATATTTTACATATCTTCCGATTGATTGTTTAGATGTAAAACTGTCAATTGTGTTATAAACATTGAATCAAAGTGTAGAGTAAATTTATAAAGCATAATTGTGATTCTCAAAGCCTTGCTTAAATCATCATAAGACATTTTTCTCAATTTATAGACAAATCTATCTCATCCATTTAAATCAATTAATCCTTTACTACTGCTTTAATATTTTACTTCACCAACCTATTTTGTCAAAAAACTTCCTCGTGAGATTGACACCTCAATCTATACTGCGATAGCCACGTTATATTTTGAGCGTAAATAAAATTTGGCGCCGTAGTCGGAGAGGCACACTAATCGAAAGTCAGTTGCGTTTATCAATACTAAAGCGGTAACTTTGTACATTTTCTTTTCTTTGTAAAATTTTGGTTTTATTTCCTTTGTTGTAATTCATTTTATTGTTCATCGTTGGTTCTCCACCTAATTTATTTTATTTTCTTAGTTAATTTGTTATATTTTATATTATTTTAATGGCTGATTTTACTGCCTAACTTAGTTCATTTTCTTTTATTTATTTATTGTGCTTCGCACTTTATTTTTTATTTATTTATTTATCGCACTTTATTTTCTTTTATTTATTTATTGTATTTTATTTCTTTAGTTAATTTATTGTATTTTCATTTTAATGACTAGTTCTATTACCTAACTTAGTTTATTTTTTTATTGCACTTTAGTTTATTCATTGTATTTTATTTATTTATTACACTTTATTTTCTTTTATTTATTTATTGCACTTTCTTTTATTGTACTTTATTTTTATTTTATTTTATTTATTTATTGCACTTTATTTTTTTTAGTTAATATGTTGTATTTTTTATTTTAATGGCCGGTTCTACCGCTTAATTTTTTTAATTTATTTATTGTACCTTTTTTTATTGTATTTTATTTTATTTATTTATTTATTGTACTTTACATTTTATTTTTTTTATTTATTGTACTTTCTTTTCTTTTATTTACTTATTGTACCTTTTTTTATTTATTGTACTTTACAATTTATTATCTTTTGTTCATTTATTGTATTTATATTTCATGGTTGGTCTTACCACCTAACTCATTTCTATTTCTTATTGTGTTTTATTTTACTGCTTAATTATTTTTGAGCATTTCTTTCATTAAAAAAAAATTGTTAGGATGTATGCATCGACTTAAAGACAAACGAGGAAGATTTGTGAGAGAAGTTGAACTAGAACCATTACCACAATTTGTAAGGGAAGAGAATTCACCATCTAGTTCATCTTGTAATTCCAACACAATGAGCCAACACGAAGATAACTCCGTTAGGACTCTAAAAGATTACTTGCATCCTACTCGCACAACCACACCATTATGCATTATATTTCCACTTAACAACACACCACATTCGGATTTTAAACCTGGAATGATACAACTTCTACCCACTTTTCATGGTCTAGATAGTGAAAATCCTTATGTACATGTTAGGGAATTTGAAGAGGTAATTGCCACCTTCCATAGCCAACCCGAAGCCATAGACACTGTTAGGCTTAAATGTTTCCCTTTTTCGTTGAAAGACAAAGTAAAGAGTTGGCTATACTCTTTGAGGCCGAGGTCTATAGGAACTTGAGCAGAAATGACCCAAGCATTTTTTAATAAATACTTCCCACAACACAAAACTAATGGCCTAAAAAGAAAAATTTCTTCCTTCTCCCAAAAAGATAGTGAAACCTTATATCAAGCATGGGAAATGTTTAAAGAGTTGCTAAATCTATGCCCTCACCATGAGTATGAAAATTGGTGATTGGTTAGCTATTTTTATGAGGCACTCACAATTAGAGAGCGCCAATTTATTGAGATGATGTGTAATGAGGCGTTCCTTCACAAAGATCCTGAGAAAGCCATAGAATTCCTTAATGACTTAGCCACAAAAGCCTATATATAGACTGGACCTAGCATGACTGAAAGTACAGGTCACGACCCAATAGAGTTTTTCATCTTAGGGAAGAGGATAACCTCAAAGCCTAATTAGAAGTCTTAACTAGGGAGTTAGAGGCCTTAAAAACTGATGAACACTTGAAATTACACATTTAATAAGAGTTTTACATGATTGTTTTGTATTACTAGTGTATTTAATTTTCTTAACTTAAGTATGTTTACAATATTGTACTTAATTATCTTATAACTGTTTTGTGGCAGGTTCGGTAAAATGGGCATAATTTTTTACCTAAAGATCCAATTGAGGTGATTCTTAATCCTGCACTTGGGAATAACTTCTATATTCTGGACGTGTCAAGTTTTTGGCGCCGTTGCCGGGGAGGTAACGTTAATATTTTGTTTTGTTGTTGTTTGTTTGTTTATTTTATTTTCATGGAAGGCTGAGCCTCCTCCTCGTTATTTATTATTCGTTTTTTTATTTTTATTTTTTTTTTATTTTCATGGAAGGCCGAGCCTCCTAACGTACTTTATTATTATTCTATTTTTATTTTCGCGGAAGGCTGAGCCTCCTACTCTTTATTTTGTTTATTTATTATTTTTTACTTTTTATTTTAGTTTTTTTTTAATTTTCATGGAAGGCCGAGCCTCCTAACGTACTTTACTTTATTTATTATTCGCCTTTTATTTTCGCTTTTTATTTTAATGGAAAGCTAAGCCTCCTACTATTTATTTATTAACTTTTTATTATATAATCTAACATCACTAATCTAACTTCTAATTATTTATCTTTATTTTGCTTTTAGTTTTACATATTTTATTTACTTGTGTGTAATATTTTATTTTATTTACCTGTGTTTAATATTTTATTTGTATTATTGTTATTGTATTTTGTTTTGTTTCTTTTTATGAGCGGTTGGTTTCGAGATCCTAATTCTCATCGTTTAGTAAAAGGTAATTTCAAAATTTCCTTTGATAATTTGTTAGATTCTCCTTCATCTTCTAATTCTTCACCAAGTAATACCATGAGCGAAAATCAAATTGAGGGATTCATAGACCCAGGGCACAATCAGTCCCAACATAATGACCATAACCGACCTAGGACACTTAGAGACTATATGAACCCTACACGAACCGGTGCACCATCTTGCTTAATTTTTCCACCCGATGCAACGCATTTTAATTTTAAGCCAGGCATTATCCAACTTTTACCCACTTTTCATGGCTTAGATGCAGAGAACCCTTATCTACATCTAAGAGAATTTGAAGAAGTGTGTAACATGTATAATGATCAAAATTGTAGCATGAACACAATTCGACTTAAGCTTTTCCCTTTTTCTTTAAAAGATAAAGCTAAAACATGGCTACAAAACCTTAGGCCAGGATCCATTTCTTTATGGGACGAGATGCAACAACAATTCCTGAAAAAGTTTTTTCCCTCCCATAGAACAAATTCTTTCAAAAGACAAATCACCACTTTTGCCCAAAAATCAGGAGAGACCCTTTACCAATGTTGGGAAAGGTATAAAGAATTACTTAATACCTGTCCCCATCATGGTTTTGAAACATGGAGAGTAGTCTCAAATTTCTATGAGGGCTTAACACCCCAAGTTAGGCAAATGGTAGAAATGATGTGTAATGGAACATTTGAGGAAAAAGACCCAGAAGAGGCAATGAACTATCTTGACTTACTAGCAGAAAATGCTCAAAATTGGGACACTGCTGGTACCTGTAAGGCACCTAGCAAAAATCAAACCACTACATCTAGTAGGGGTATTTATCATCTTAAGGAAGACCATTACCTTCAAGCCAAATTAGCATCCCTTGCTAGAAAAGTCGAAACCTTAGAAATGAAAAGGAGTGGTCAAATAAAATCTGTTCAAGAAATTGTGTGTCACATTTGTGAAACCCATGATCACCCTATCAATGATTGCCCAACTTTGCCTGCATTTAGGGAATGTCTCCATGAACAAGCCAATGTTTTAAACACGTTCAAACGGTCAAACAATAACCCATATTCACAACACTATAATCCTGGATGACGAAATCACCCGAATTTTAGTTGGAGGAATGACACTCAAGCACAGGCTTCGCAACCACCTTTCCAACCACACCAAAACTTTCAAAATCATCAAGGTTATGCACCATATGTCCCACCTCCTAGGAAAAATCTTGAAGAAACCTTGCATACATTCATTGAAAAACAAGAGTCTGTTAATTCTCAAAATGCTCAAACATTTGCTGATTTGAAAGATACTCTTGCTAAATTTGCATCTGCACTGAATATTCATGAGAAAGGAAAATTTCCTTCTCAACCACAGCCAAACCCCAAAGGACAACATAACACAAATACATGTAGTTCAGGAAACTAACACATGGATCAAGTTAAAGCAGTTATCACTCTTCGGAGTGGTAAAATTGTTGAAAAAGAAATTTCTGAACCTCATGAAAGCGATGAATCAATCTCTAAGGGTAAGGAAAGTGTTGAACCTACACTTAATGAAGAAAACACTAAACCCTCACCTCCACCCCCATTTCCTCATGCATTACGTAATACTAAGAAGATGAATCACAATCCTGAAATTTTTGAAATCTTCAAACAGGTAAAAGTTAATATTCCTTTACTGGATGCTATTAAACAGGTTCCATCTTATGCAAAATTTTTGAAAGACTTATGCACAGTAAAAAGAAAATTGAATGTGAAAAAGAAAGCATTTTTAGCTGAACAAGTAAGTGCCATTCTTCAGAACAATAATTCTTTGAAATATAAAGACCCTGGTTGTCCTACAATTTCATGTATTATTGGAAGTCATAAAATTGAACAAGCCTTACTTGATCTTGGTGCTAGTGTGAATTTATTGCCGTATTCAGTTTATCAGCAGCTCAATCTCGGGGAGTTAAAATCAACATCTGTAACTCTTTTACTTGCTGATAGATCAATAAAAGTACCAAGAGGGACAGTGGAGGATGTCTTAGTTCAAGTTGATAAATTCATATATCCTGTGGATTTTATCGTCTTGGACACAGAACCTGTCAAAGGATGTAATCTGATACCTGTTATTTTAGGTCGTCCATTTTTAGCAACTTCTAATGCTTTGATTAATTACAGGAATGGAGTAATGAAGCTTTCATTTGGAAACATGACACTTAAACTCAATGTTTTTAATATGTGTAAGCAACCATATGAAGAAGAGGATGAAAGTGAAGAAGGTGACATGATTGAAACGATTGTGGAGGATTATATTCAAAAAGGGAGTTCTACCGATCCCTTAGAAATGTGTTTAATAAATTCATTTGAGTCAAATATACAATTAGATCCTGAAATCTCTGACATATGTTCTTTACTTGACTGTGCACAGGTGATTGAAAATAAAAGATGGAAACTAAAGTTTGAAGAATTGGGAGAAAATGAGGATAAAAAGAATGAAATTTCAAAGTTAGAGTTAAAACCTCTGCCTGAAGGACTGAAATATGCATTTCTTGGAGAGAAACAAACTTACCCGGTGGTAATCGCTTCTACACTTACAAGTGAACAAGAAGATAAGTTGATTGAATTATTGAAAATGCATAAAAATGCAATTGGGTGGACTTTAAAAAACATAAATGGTATTAATCCTTTGATTTGCACACATAGAATACACCTAGAGGATAATGCCAAAACTTCCCAACAACCTCAAAGGAGATTAAATCCACATATGAAAGAGGTAGTGAAAGCTGAAGTTCTCAAATTACTTGAAGTAGGAATCATCTATCCGATCTCAGATAGTAAGTGGGTAAGTCCTACTCAGGTAGTACCAAAAAAATCTGGAATCACAGTCATTGAAAATGAAAAAGGTAAGTTAATACCAACTCGAGTCTCATCTAGTTGGAGGATGTGCATAGATTATAGAAAATTGAACTTGGCCACTAGAAAAGACCATTTTCCTTTACCATTCCTTGATCAGATTATAGAAAGAGTAGCAGGACATCCCTACTATTGCTTTCTAGATGGTTACTCTGGCTATTATCAAATTCCTATAGCACTAGAGGACCAAGAAAAGACTATATTCACATGTCCTTTTGGAACATTTGCTTTTAGAAGAATGCCCTTTGGACTTTGTAATGCCCCAGCAACATTTCAGAGATGTATGTTAAGCATTTTTAGTGACATGATTTAGTATTATTTAGAAGTTTTCATGGATGATTTAACTGTGTTTGGAAATTCTTTTGATAATTGTCTTGAAAACTTAGAAAAGGTCTTAAAAAGATGTGAAGAAAATAGTCTTGTATTGAACTGGGAAAAATGTCATTACATGGTTACTTCTGAAATTGTTTTGGGACATATAGTATCTTCTAAAGGAATTGGAGTGGATAAGGCAAAAGTCGAACTCATTACACATTTGCCTCCACCAAAAACAGTCAGAGAAGTCCGATCCTTTTTAGGACATGCTGAATTCTATAGGAGGTTCATAAAAAACTTTAGTGCTATATCTAAACCTCTTTGTAACCTCTTAGCAAAAGATGTATCATTTAAGTGGACTCAAGAGTGTCAAAATTCGTTTGAAAAATTAATTGGCCTTTTAACATCTACTCCTATCATACAATCTCCTGACTGGTCTTTACCTTTTGAGCTCATGTGTGATGCTAGTGACTACGCTGTTGGTGCTGTATTAGGACAAAGAAAGGAAGGTAAATCCTATGTAATTTATTACGCAAGTAGAACTTTAAACAGTGCACAAATGAATTACACAACAACTGAAAAAGAACTACTTGCTGTAATATTTGCATTAGACAAATTTCGTTCTTACTTAATTGGTTCTTCAACTATTGTATTTACTGACCATGCTGCTGTAAGGTACTTAATGTCAAAACAGGATGCAAAACCAAGACTGATTCGATGGATTCTATTGCTTCAAGAATTTATTATCACTATCAAGGATAAGAAGGGAGCTGAGAATGTTGTTGCAGATCACTTATCAAGACTCACATCAGATTCATCAACAGAAATAACACCTATTAATGATTCTTTTCCCGATGAATTTTTATTTTCTACTGTTACAATGCCCTGGTATGCTAATATTGTTAATTTTCATGTAACAGGAGAAATGCCACCTCAATGGAATGCTCAAGACAAAAGAAAATTTTTAACAGAGGTGAGAAAGTTTTATTGGGATGATCCTTATCTCTTTAAATATTATCGTGATCAAATATTTCGAAGATGCATACCTGACAATGAGGTAAATAAAGTTATTGAATTTTGTCATTCTGAAGCATGTGGGGGACATTTCTCATCAAAGAAAACAGCTGCAAAAATCTTGCAGTGTGGATTTTATTGGCCCACTTTATTTAAAGATACACATGCATTTTGTATAACTTGTGAAAATTGTCAAAAGTTGGGATCAATTTCAAAACAAAACATGATGCCTTTGAACCCCATTCTTGTTATTGAAATCTTTGATTGCTGGGGGATAGATTTCATGGGACCATTTCCGTTATCATTTGGATTTACGTATATCTTAGTTGCAGTAGATTATGTCTCAAAATGGATTGAGGCTATTCCATGTCGACATAATGACTATAAAACAGTCATGAAATTTTTGAAAGAAAATATCTTAAGTCGATTTGGAATCCCTCGAGCCATTATAAGTGATGGGGGTAAGCATTTTTGTAATAGACCATTTGAAACATTAGTGAAAAAATATGGTATTACTCATAAAGTTGCCACCCCTTATCATCCTCAGACAAGTGGACAAGTTGAATTAGCAAATAGGGAGATAAAACAAATTTTAGAAAAAACTGTAAACCCAAATCGCAAAGATTGGTTTTTAAGACTAAATGATGCACTGTGGGCTTATAGAACTGCTTTTAAAACTTCATTGGGTATGTCTCCCTATAGGATAGTTTATGGAAAACCTTGTCACTTACCTGTGGAACTTGAGCATAAAGCCTACTGGGCTATTAAAACTTTCAATGAAAATCTTGATTCTGCTGGACACATACGTAAATTACAAATAAATGAACTTGAAGAATTGAGAAATGATGCATATGAGAATTCAAAATTTCATAAAGCTAAAATTAAAGCCTTTCATGATAAAAAAAATTCAGAGAAAAATATTTGACACTGGTCAGAAAGTTTTGCTTTATAATTCTCGACTTCACATATTCCCTGGAAAATTAAGATCAAGATGGAGTGGCCCTTTTATTGTGAAACATGTGTACCCTTATGGAACAATTGACATTGAAAATCCTAGAAATGGGAATGTGTTTAAGGTAAATGGGCAAAGACTCAAGCCGTTTCTAGAAAACCAAGCTTTTCATGAAGAATTTACGTTCCTGTCGGATCCTTGTTACGAGACCAATTAATCTTTGTTTTATATATTTACATATTTATATATATTTATTCTTCTTCTAACATTTTTTTTTTTACTTGCAGGTTAATTTAGTAGTTTTGTTAAAGTTTTGTTTTGCACCCTGGTTAAGCGGCGGATAACGGTACTCCGTGATATTTCAAATCGGTTTTGTCAGTTTCCCATAATTACTGATATCTTCTCTTCTTTCCCCTTTTCTAAAAAAAAAAATGGATGACATTCTAAAAAATTTGAAAAAGCGTTTTCCCTCATTGCCTCAAAATTCCTTGAAGAAAATTTACCAAGCAAGATGTGAAAGATTAAGGTTATTAATGATTATGAATATACCTGTTGATTTACGTTGGTTAATTGAAGCCAAAGTTAGATTGACAGGTGAATTTTCAGACTCATTAATTTTCTACATGCCTGGCTTAGGTAAAAGCTCTTTTTCAAAAAAATGAAGAGCAAAATGATTAAATGTTTGTTACAAATGTGCACGCACAACTTGCAACACACGTTGCCGTACTTTAGGAATGGTGTCTGTAAATCGTGAAGATAAAATTAGGTTCATTAAGGATGGCCTGAGTAAGGAGTCTTTAGATAATATCTTATCGACTCTTGAGACGCATCCTAGTGGATATGTGCATATTGCAATTCATGAATTATGGGACATATTCCTAAAAGAACATGAGCGGTACAGTCTCAGGAATCTGACTTTAAAAGACCCTGTTTGCCAATTTATAAGAAAATTGGATGGGAAGCCTATCCCCGACCCATAGAGGGCGTTTAAGCCGTTACTGGACGTAAAATCAGAGGAAGATGTGAGCCACAATCACAACTACTTGTATATATTTACTATAACTGTTATTTTTAAATGTTTCATTTCAAACTCAAATGTCTTTTCAATAATCAACCACCTATAATCCTTTTTGAAAATTTTGTATTTTAAGCCGACAACCCATATGACTTTTCCAGCTAACAAATTAAAAATTGGTAAAAGGTGTTGAATCTTGTATTTCAAGCCAATAGCCATGTGATTTAACTTTGCAATACCTTTTGACTCTATAAATACATTGCATTATTTCTGCATCTTTATACAAACTCAAAATCATTCAAGAGAGAGGGTGAGTGTAATCATGGAAGGATCATCAACTCGTAAATTCACAAAAATTTGTGTCTTTTGTGGATCCAGCCTTGGAAAAACTAGTGAGTTTATAGAAGCAGCAGAAACCCTTGGTAAGATGTTAGCTGAGCGCAATATTCATTTAGTATATGGGGGAGGTAGTCTTGGATTAATGGGACGTATGGCAACCGCTACACAAAATAATGGCAGTCGAGTTTTGGGTATCATACCAAAAGCTCTAGCTGTTGGAGACATTGTAGGAAAAACAATTGGGGATGAGTTACAGGTATCATCAATGCATGAACGAATTTCTTTTATGCTTCGTAATGCTGATGCCTTCATAGCTCTACCTGGAGGTTTTGAAACATTGGAGAAAATTTTTCAATTTGTCTCATGGGCACAATTGCAAATCCATAAAAAAACCTATTGGTTTGTTAAACGTTGATGGTTTTTATAATGGGTTGTTATCTTTTCTTGACTATGCGGTGGAAAAACAATTCGTCTCATCTGCAGCACGACAGATCCTCATTTCTGCTTCAACTGTTGATCAGTTACTCGATGAACTACAAGCTTTTACACCTCTATCTGATCCAACAATGAGTCAGATAGATTGGTATACTGATAACAGTGAAAAAAAACGCAGGATAGATTTGACACTTCGTCTGTAGCCTATCTATTTCTATGTATTTTTAAGCTTTTTTGTGTGGCTTGTTTTATTTTGTTTGTGTGGCTTGTTTTATTTTGTTGCAAGTTTAATTTTTAATAAAAGATGTTTCAAGTGATATCTTCTATATTTTACTCTTTTTATATTTTGACATTGAGGACAATGTCTCAATCTGGTTGGGGGGAGGATAGTTGATATATAATGTTAGTGTTAATTATTTTATTTTGTTGTTGTTATCACTTTGTTATGTAAAAAAAAAAATTATCATGAATGGCGTGAGTAAAATGTACATTTATGTATTCTTGAGACGCATTCTAGTTCTAGAATGGCAGAGTAAAGACTACATTATAAACTTTTGAAATACATTCTAATTGGTTTATTTTTAATGCATTTTATGTATAATTGTTTGTTGCTTAAGTTTTTGGTAACTCTTGCGTAAATAAATTTGCTTTACTATCGATGTATGATTTCAAAATTGTTTAGTTTAAATCACTTTCTCTATTTAGGTTACTAAAGAATAACTTCTGAAATTATTTCTTGAGAACAATACTAAGCCTTGTGGTAAGATGGATGATTCAATATATATAGCCAAGAGAATTTCCATGTTTAAGTATACATATTATTTTCTAAACTCACATATCTTTTGTGAGTGAGTGGAGAGGTTTGAGATAACAACTTACGAACTTTCATTGATCTTTTGAAATGGTTAATTTTTATTTGGAATGACATTATTTGGGATGATGAATGATTTGGTTGCTTAGCTGAAGGATAAAAAAAAAAATTGGAAAAGTATTATGGTGATAAATTGCTCTTATGTTGTAATGATTCCTTATGTCTTTCAAAAAAAGAAAAAAAAATGAGTAAAAAAAAAATTTAAAAAAAAAAAAGAAAGAAAGAAAAGAAGTCAATTCAGTTCAATAAAGTCTTCATTCAATTTTAGAAGACTAAAGTCATTAGGAAGCAATCTTATCACCGAATTCTATATTCGTAAGATTCGCATTAAATAATTAAAGTCTTGAAGCTGGCATTTGGCAATAATGGTTTGACTCTAAATATTTGATTTTCCTATCTTTGGATCAATGTTAGTTTGTCTGTCTGTCCTTAAATGTAACTTTTTCTTGAGCGATTATCTGTTTTCCAACTCCATGAGTGAAATCCTAAGTCATTAAACAAGTTATTCACCTGTAAGGATATGGAGTTGAGGCTTTTACTTGGAACATTTTTAAGGCTATATATGTTGTGGTTTGTGGTAAGAAGGCTTTGGGTTAATTCACACACACACAAAAATATTTTTGGAAGTTATGATTGAAATAACCTTTATAGCGATTGTGATTTTAAAACTGACGTTTTGTTTGAAATACTTAGGTAGTGTTCAAATTTTATTTATGCTCGAATTGCTAGGGACTAGCAATAAGCCAGTTGGGGGGTGTGATGAACACTTAAAATTACACATTTAATAAGAGTTTTACATGATTGTTTTGTATTACTAGTGTATTTAATTTTCTTAACTTAAGTATGTTTACAATATTGTACTTAATTATCTTATAACTGTTTTGTGGCAAGTTCGGTAAAATGGGCATAACTTTCTACCTAAAGATCCAATTGACGTGATTCTTAATCCTACACTTAGGAATAACTTCTATATTCTGGACGTGTTAAAAATCAAAGATAGAAGGGTTACCCACGCGGTTACTAAGGTTGAGTTACACGATGTCTGTTTTGTCTATAGAGGAGTGGAACACTTAGCTCAGGATTTCCCTACTTATAATAAGATGAGAGGGATATATGAGGAACAATGTAATTCTTTAGGGATGTACAAGAAACCTTATTCACCCTACTCTGAAACCTATAATCCTAGCTGGAGAAATCACCCAAACTTTAGTTAGAAATCTGACCAACAAGCCAATAGCCATTGGAAACAAGAACAACAAGCACCCAAGTCTTATGTTGTACCTCAATATAATGCACGACCATCCATGAGTCCTTTAGAGGATACATTACTAGCATTTATTAAGGCACAAAATAAGACTAATCAAAAATTTGAAATAGTTCATGCACAGGTGATAGACAAAAATAAAGAAATCAAGAGTCAAATCACAAAGCTGACCAGTGCCTTAACTGTACAAGAGCGAGGTAAGTTTCCATCTCAACCTCAACCCAATCCAAAAGGATAATTCATGGCACAAGCTTCTACTTCTGATGCACAAAATCTCAAAGAAGTCAATGCCATTACTACTCAAAGTGGTAAGATTGCAAGTGAGCCTACTTTTGAAACTAACACATCTACGAGTAGTAAAGACACCCTCATTGAAAAAGAGGCCACAGTGAAAAAAGAGCCCGAAAATAAGTTTTCAATCCCAGTGCCTTTCTCTCAAGCTCTTCGACTAGTTGAAAAAAATTTAGAAATTCAAGGTGAGATTTTGGAACATTTGAAACAAGTTAAGATTAATCTTCCCTTGTTGCATTTGATTAAGCAGATTCCAACTTATGCCAAAGTCATCAAGGATCTATGTACTATCAAAAGAAAACACCATGTAAAGAAAACTGCATTTTTGGCAGAGCATGTAAGTGCAATGATTGAACAAAAGACACCACCCAAGTATAAAGACCCAGGATGTCCCACAATCTCCTGCCAAATCGGGACACATGAGTTTGGTTAAACTTTGTTAAACTTAGGAGTAAGTGTAAATTTAATGCCTTATTTTATTTACTTGTAATTAGGACTTAATGAGATTAAACCTACATCTGCAATCCTACAATTAGTTGACCGATCAATCAAAAATCCACGGGGAATAGTAGAAGATGTTTTGTTACAAATTGATAAATTTTACTACCCTATTGATTTTCTTGTTTTAGATACTCCTTCAGTTGTTAACATAGAGTCTAAAATCCCTTTTATTTTGGGGAGACCTTTTCTTGCCACTGCTAACGCTCTTATTAATTACAAAAATTATCTAATGAAATTATCTTTTGAGAATATGACTCTTGAGGTGAACATTTTCAATATTGGCAAACAACCACAAGAAGAAGACGAATGTTATCATTCATATATGATAGACACACTTGTAGCGGAGAAAGCTTATAAAAATCATGGCTATGATTCTTTAGAAAATCTCATTAATTTTAATTTTGAAGAATTGCTTTATCCTAATAAAACAACTGATGTGTTTAGTATTTTTCACTCACAGGATAAAGGGATTCGATTTTGGAAACCAGGCATTGAAGAGTTGCCACGAGAGTAGGAGAAACCAAAACCATCAAACCTCGAGACACCACGTGTCATCATTAGTGACCAAGGAACACATTTCTGTAACCGTTCTTTTAAAACTTTGAGTGCTGAAGGTCTTTAGAGAAAGCTACAATTGTCAGAAATAAAAAAGCTACAAAATGATGCATATGACAAATCCAGAATTTACAAAGCTAAAATGAAAGCAGCTCATGACAAACAGATCTTAAGGAAACACTTTGAGCCAAATTAACGGGTCTATCTTTATGATTCTCGATTACATTTACACCTTGAAAAGTTGAGATCTCGATGGACTGGTCCATTTATGGTAAGGCGCGTTTTTCCTAATAGTGCTGTCAAAATTGAGGACCCCACTAATGGCGAACTTTCAAAGTGAATGGACAGCGACTGAAAAGCTATGTGGAAAAGGTAGACCACTCTATATACCTAGACAAGATCCCTCTTATGGATCCTGTCTATCATGCTTAATCAGGTTCAATCTATCTGTACCATATTTTATATTTTGTCTATATTTTTTTGACTTTTTATTTTTGCTTTTATTTTCTTTCACATTTTATTTTACTTTTTTTTCTTCTTTTTTTTTTTAGTGTGATTTTATTTCTTGATCAAATGGCGGATACGGTACTCCGTGACTATTAAAGTCAGTTTCTCAGTTCCCTAAAAATTGTCCCTTAAACTGTGCATTAATCTCTTTTCTTTTTCACTTTCTTTCAAAATGGATCGCATTCTTGCCAACCTTAAAAAACATTTTTCTTCATTGCCTCAAAATGTTTTACTTAAGATTTACAAAGCACGGTGTGAAAGACTAAGCCTATTAATGTTGGGTAATATCCCTGTGGATCTTTGTTGGTTAATTAAAGCCAAGGTTCGATTATCTGGTGAGTCTGTAAATGATTTTGTTTCTCATATGCCTGGTCTTGGAAGAAGCTCTTATGCTGAAAGGCAACGAGCAAAGAGGTTATAAGTCTGTCATAAATGTGCTCGATGGAATTGTAACCGGAGTTGTCGTTCTTTAGGATTTGTATCTAGAAATCGAGAAGACAAAATTCAGTTCATTAAGGATGAACTAAGTAAGGAGTCTTTGGATGATATCCTATTGACTCTTGAGACGCATCCTTGTGGGCTCGTGCAACGTGAACTTCTCGATTTATGGAATAAATTCAAAAATGAACATCAACGGTTTAGTCTCGGGAATCTGACTCTAAAAGACCTTGTTTGCCAATTTATAAGAAAATTGGATGGAAAGCCTATCCTTGACCTATAGAGGGCGTTTAAGCCATTACTGGACGTAAAATCAAAGGAAGATGTGAGCCACAATCACAACTACTTGTAAATATATGTGTTTTAAATTCAATATTTTATTTTATTAATAGTAGGGCTATTCATATAGATGTCTTAAATTCAAATCTTTTGGTTAAATAATGCATAATTTTTCTTTGTTTTATTTATTTATTAGTATCATCATTTTAATTTATATTTGCTTAAGTGACTCTCAGGTTTGTTTCTTTCAAATAACTGGCGTTTCAAGTAATGTCTCATATACTTTATATCTTTCTATTTAAACATTAAGGACAATGTTTCATCTGGTTTGGGGGGAGGATAGTAGACATAAGTTATATTTTGCATTCAAAAAATAATAATAAAGAGTAAACTAAAATGATGATACTAATATATACTCTTGATTAAAATGGCAGAGTAAGGAGTTTTCTTTCTAACTTTTGAAACACGTTTTAACTAACTTTTTGTTGTTTTATTTTATGTTTCATGTATTGTTGTTTATTACTTGTAGTCTTGGTAATTCTTATATAAAGAAATTTGCTTTTCTGCCTAAGTAAGATTGCAAAATTGTTTAGGTTGAGTCACTGTTTCTATTTAGATTACTAAATAATGACTTCCAAAATATTTTTAAGCACAATGTTAAGCCTTGTGGTAAGACGGATGATACAATTTATATAGTCAAGAGAATTTCCATGTTTAAGTATATATTTTTCTAATCTCATATATCTTTTGTGAGTAAGTGGAAAGGTTGAGAAAACGGCTTATGAATCTTCATTGATCCTTTGAATTGGTTAATTTTGGTTTAGATTGATATTATTTAAATTACGAAATAGGTTTGTTGTATTTGTGTATAATATAATTTGGTGAGAAACCTTTGTAATGCTTCCTCGTATTCCTAAAAAAAAAAGCAAAATACCAAAAAAAAATGAATAAAAAAAAAAGAAGAATCAATTCTGTTTAATAAAGTCTTCATTCAATTTTAGAAGATAAATATTTTGTAAAGCAGTTTTCTCACCAAGTTATATTTGTATTATTCTCACAAGCCAATTGAAATTATAAAGCTGGCGTATGTTAGGAATAATTGATTTTTAAACAATTGATTTTTCTATCTTTGGATCAATGTTAATTTATATGTCTGTCCTTAAAATTAACTTTTTCTTGAGTGCTTAACTGTTTTCCAACTCTATGAAAGAAATCATAACCTTTTAAACAGTCATACACTTGTGAGGATATGGAGTTGAGGTTTTTGTTTGTAGAAATTCTCAAGGCTATATCTGTTGTAGTTTGTGGTAAGATGGTTACGGCTTAGTACACACACAATTTTTGGAAGTTATAATTGAAAAAACTATAATAGCAACAGTGATCTTGAACTGACTTTTTGTTTGAAATGCTTAGGTAGTTTTGCATATTCTATATATGCTTGAATTGCTAGAGACTAGCAATAAGTTAGTTTGGGGCTGTGATGAACACATGAAAATGCATATTTATTAAGAGATTCAGTCACCATTTAACGTCACTAATTTTAGCATATTTGTACTTTTAGCTTGAAATAAAGTGTTCTCCTTAAATTACGATTAATGAATATTATTTGCACAAGTTTAGGTAAAATGGACATAACTCTCAATGTAGAAATTATAATGAATAAAATCTTAAACCTGGAGTAATATGACTCAATCTTACACAAACTTGAAGAATAGTTGAAAAGCAAATCCAACATGTTATAGGCCAAAAATTGAGATACAATAGAATCAGGCTACAGCTTCCGCCCAGCTTGACCCAACTCACGTATTTAGACCATATCTCAAAAAATACATACTCAATTGGTATAATTATTGAAGCTGAGAAATACTGACTTAATTATCAACAATGTTTATGTTGATGGTAAAGTCTAAATCAACTGTTATCATGAACCAAATTGCATTGCAAGTGGGTAAAATAGTTGTTGGCCGAAATCTGATGTATCTTTGGAATTTTGCTCATATCTCGTTGGATACTCATCCAATTTGCATGAACTTGGTGCCTATGAAAATAAAAGACAAAATGATATAACTTTCATGTCGGTTATAGAGGCTACATCAGTCATTTACATTATCAAAAATATGCTGCAAGTGGGTGATCGAGTTATTGGCCTAAAATTATTAAAGATTGATGTCACACATGACATATTTCCATTCATTACCTATATAAGGAGACTCTTAGGAAATTTTTAACATTATATAATCCTCTCTTCTTTTCTTCTCATTAACATGTATTGTAGTTTAGGCTATAGTTCTTGGCAAGGCTAAGAGATGAACTTTTATGTGTAATAAATCTACTTCTATACTTTGCTTCGTTGTCAAGAGCTACAAATGTTTGTAAGTTTGGTTTTGATTAAACTCTTATCTATTTTATTTTTTATAATCTAGAGGTTATAATTCTCATGTCTCATATATGTTCAATCATGCTTTTCTTATGTGATTCTTGTTGAATTATAATAATTGTTATTGGTTACATTGTTTTATATGTTAATCTTAACTGCAATATTGCCGATTGATATATTGTCGATCTTGGATAACATGTAAGGACAATAAATGTTTAACATTCAAGTTAATCTTTTATTACAATATTGTCAAAATGATATATTGTGGATCTTAGATAACTTGTATAGATGAACATGATTTGTGTTAATATTTGCAAAAGAGTTTAGTCATATCAAATGCATGTGTTATCAAATGTGTTATATTTTACATATCTTGTGATTGATTGTTTAGATGTAAAACTGTCAATTGAGTTATAAACATTGATTCAAAGTATAAAGTAGATTTATAAAGCATAATTTTTATTCTTAAAGCCTTGTTTAAATCATCATAAGACATTTTTTTCAATTCATAGACAAATCTATCTCATCCACTTAAATCAATTAATCATTTGCTACTGCTTTAATATTTTACATCACCAACCTATTTTGCCAAAAGCTTCCTCGTGGGATCGACACCTCAATCTATACTGCGATAGCCGCGTTATATTTTGAGCGTAAACAGGTACAAAGTTTAACAAATCAATATATTAACTGATATTGTTTGGTTTTATAGCGTATCAAATTCATGGCTGCTAACTTTCAGACATTTGCTCCTGTCTGCGAGTCTCATCATCATCCATTTGCTCTTATAGCTGATAGCCCTGCAAATGTAAAAATTATACCTGCTCTGTTGGGTAAAAATATGAGTGGGTATGAGCACCTTCACAAGAAGGCAGCAATCCAAGTCAACCATATACCAATCCGTTGAAAAAACCCGTGAAGAAGAAACTTATGGAATTGTAAGTAGCACCTATAATTGACATAAACGGACAGCTGATTCCTATTGATCAGGTTAAATTTGCTAAGCTTTTGGATTAGATAAAAAAAATGACCCAATATAGCAGGTGCATTTGGACAGACTCGATCCCAACTACACATGGTTAATGAGCTACTACAAGACTGGTTTGACGATTCAGTGAGGACTTGTTTTTACTTTTGTTGTTTTGCAAGTTGTCTAATAGTATTGAAACTTATACATATTCTTTGTTTCGTAGCACATAAATAAATATTTAAATATTTTGTGTTTGCGTTAAAGAATGTTTTTTGACATGTACTCACAAGATTATACAACTGCAAATGCATATTTTTACGTGAGCTATTATGTTACCCGTTTATTATGCATATAACATTATCATAGCGTTGTATATATATTAACTATTAACGACTTTAACCGGTATCTTTTATTTGTCTTTAGGAGTACATTCGACAAATGTGGCAAACGTCCTTCACCGATAATCCTTCAGACTACTATCAATGGCTCAAACCATTGTTGGCTTATGCATTCGGAACATAGCCAGAGTTACTTGGTGCAAAATCTTGGGCATTGGTCAATAAGGTACTTTTTAAGAACAATAATGACTTTTTACTGTGCATATAACAACATTAAGTTCAAAATAATACAATAATTATTTTTGAAAGTATATATCCCTCTGTGAATATCAATTAACAACATTGGTTTGTAGAAGAGCTCGACCTTATTTGAACGGCAATTGTTCTTTATGATTTTAGCGTGAACGGTCATTCAGACGAGTTTATCATAAAATTTATAGAGCCTTTACATGTTGCAATGTCTTTATACCTTCAAAGGTGTAGATTTTATAGTTTGAAAGGCATACAAATCCCAAATTTGTTCCTTTGGTCGGTGATTTATATGCGAAAGAATGTGCTGCAACAAGAGATCGGGAGTATAGACTGTGGCATCTTCGTTTGTATGTATATTGAATATCTTATGTTAGGTTGGCTATTTAACTCATTCCCTGGCATTGGTTGACAGGACCCGACCCGAGACCCTCTACTATAGATCCCAACGGCCCTGCCGGGTACCCCGACGGAAGTTCGTCCGAACTTAATTAGGTAAGTTGAGAAATTCCGCGAGGCGAACCTCTTTTTAATTCTTGTTACTACTAAGAAGGCCTAGTAATATACATGAAAACGACATCTTAATTTTAAAAATAAACGGACAGAGTTTCTCATGTTTTTCAGAAAATCCATATAAAACCTGTAAAGAAATTTCACTTCTATTTCCAATACATCTCAATTCTACCAATTCGGACCTCTGGTCCTTTCCAAATCAAATCCAACACAACTCAATTATTCATTTAAATCACAAATAAGCGTAATCATAAAAGTAAAAAGAACGATCATCATAAAATTGAAATCTCTTCTTCTCGGTTCAAAACATACATCCAAATATACATGCCTACAACTATTACGCATAAAGTAAAGGGTGCTATTTAGCACATTTACATGTACAAACAATGATCTACGGATTCGGCCCACTACTCGGCAATAGGAGAATCAGCAGCTTGCGTACCGAGACCTGCACCTGGGAAAGGGGTTCAGAAAACATAAAACACAAAACGGGTGAGCTAAAGGAGCTCAGTGAGTGCAAATAAAATTTCAATAAAATAACATCATGTATAGATAGCAAATTCTAAAGTTCATGCAGAAATCATGCTTCTAAAATTGATGTAAAATTGTAAAACGGTTTCTAACATCATATGCTATTGAAATCTTGCCGAGCGGGTTTTATCTACATCTTTGGAAAACTATATTCAGAATCTGTATAACATAATAACTGCTATATGCATATAAATACATAAATGCTATCGGTAAAACGAAAACTAGTAAAATCCTCGCTCGGCCATTTTCTTTCTAAACTGTACCAATGGTAACCCTAAAGCTCTATACCCACGGAGCGACTCAACTAGCACCACACACGTGAGTAGGTCACAGGGCACCTCAACTAGCAGAACCCACAGTGACATCTCAAGACATCTCACTGGCTATACAGCAGAATCCTACATCGCATGCATATAACGAGACAATACCCCGTACACATAGAACAACTCACATGACTCGACATCTCGACTTCCCGGAGTTAGTGACACACCCCTAAGACCTACCCATGTGCACGGGATATACCGGCCAGGTTTAATACAATCATCACCACTATAATCTGAGGGTACCAATGGCCTTAAAAACGAATGCAGAAATTTTAAAACTGTTTCTCAATTCGAACATGTAAAGGCATGTCTATGAATATATATCAAGATCATAAATCATGGTTATGCATCGAAAGCTCATAAAACATGCATATTCATTATGCGAAAACATAATAAACGAAAAGTAAAAGAAATGGCAGATTTCCACTCACGACCGCTCCACGCTCAATTTCGCTCCCGATTTCTGCTCCCGTTATCGCTCTCAGTTATCTTCACCTACGCGCCATAAATGACATTTAGAACCAAATCGAATGCTAGAATCTCATTTAACTACTAAATGCCCTAATCGCCATACAAAGCCCGGATGTAAACTACTTCCCGATTTTTATTTACGGAGCCATTTAATCTAACCTATATCTCACCATCCGGTGCCCTAAAAATTATTGAACGCCTTATAATCTTGGTTGGACATAATTGCCCTTCACCTTTTCAAAATGGACAATTATGTCCCATTATCTTCATTTTTTATTTTTCCATCAACATATACATTCAATTTACAATATGCACCATTTACACACAACAATTCATTCAAAACACCACTCAATCCCTAACTTCCCTAAATTGGCAGAATTCCACCCTAGGTTCCAACACATTCCTTTTCTCAATTTCTTGTTCCAATTACAACAAAATTATGCCAATGTCATTCTAAGGCCCTAATTACAACTAATTGAAATCTCTACAACAACATCACCAAAAATCCTAATTCTTACCTTGCCAATTTCTTCAAATTGATGACTCCTTCAAGCTCCAAACTAGAATTCAACTCAATCTAAGCCAAGAATACACATAAGAACATCAATTTAAGCATTCGTGAAAGCTTACTTATCAAACTCATAAAACAATGCTTTTCTTACCTCTTTTTCTTGAATTTCCACTAATTGAGGCTTCAATTGAGCTTAGGGATTGGTATGTAACCTTATTTTGGCTTGATTAAGCATGAAAAATCATAAAAAAAAACTTGAATAGTCACTGTAGCAGCACCCCCTTTTGAAGCTCGAATTTCTCTCTTTTTTTTGTCTAAGTATTGGTTTTTGATCTCTCTTCAAATTTTTACACACTTCTAACATATATATAGTGCTCCCTCAATTGACCATTTTGCCCTTCAACTTACTTAAAACTTCTAATTTGCCATTAGTTCAAATGAAAAGATTTAATTGGTTTCTTTATAACTATCTAGTTAGAATAGTCAAAAGAACTAACTAGAGTTTCCAACTTGGCAATCCATGAGATTGTTTCTAATTGGTCCATTCCTTAATATACAGATTGTATTTCTCAACAAAGGCTTGTTCCATTCATAACCCTTAAATGGAAGTTCATGTAGTAAATTAGGATTTCATTTTCTAAGCCAATAGAGAAAAATGTTGGGTGTGTTGGGTTGTACAAATTACTAGGGTGCTTGCATGTGGGTTGTGTTCATCATACAAATAATATACATATCTCATACATACATGTGCACAGCGGATGATTATATATAATGAACACAAAAAATAACATTTGATTAAACTAAAATTCGAGATTGAGAAAATATCACCAATGAAGCCTTTGGATTAATTTTCTTTGAAGTCCACCATGAAATGAATCTTTGATCAATCCTAGCAATCAACAAGGGTGGGTTTGATTGTCTAGAATGGCAGCATCTTAATCCAGCATATGTGTTTAACTCTTAAACATGATTTAAAGTTAAACTCTTTAACTTAATCAATTTTGTTTTTCCTTTTATTCAACTCTTGAATAAATAAAACAAATCATGTTTTTAATTATTACATTTAGAAACCATTTATCTAATTTGTTTTGTTGTTCTAACACTTAAAACACAAAACAAACAATTTCAATTTCTCAAATTGAATTGGCTCCCAAAATGCAAAACCTAAAATCTTAAACATTTTTTTATTTTCAATTTCATTTCACTTTATATACTAATGCATAAATTCCAAACTAATTTGAATTTCATTTGCATTTCATTTGGCTTAACCTAACCTTAGTTAACATTTAACTATAGTTAGATTATTTTAACTTAACCTTTAAGTTAATAAATATTTAATTATTCTAACCATAATTAACTAACTTAATCTTGGTTAGGTTAACCTTTACTTAATCATTAAGTAAAGTTAACTAAATTAACCATATGATTAACCTTTAATCATAGTTAAATTAAATCATTTATTTAACAATTAAATAAATAAATATTTATTCTTATTATTTAACAATTAAATAATCATAAAGTGAAATTACTATTATATCCTTACTCGGTTACCAAGTTAACCTAAAGTGGGTCCTACCATTTAACTATATACTTTAGTTAACGTAACCTTAGTAATTGCTGAATTATACTGTATTGAACAATTCAATATGGTACACTACCCAAGTGCTCAAAGAGTACATTTCATATTTGGACTCTCTAGGTCCACACCCGATTTGTCAAATGGAACTGTTCCATTAATCCGTAATCGATGCCCCACGCACACGTTACGAATATTACAAATCAGCGTGTCAGACCATACAAGTTGAGGTCATAACGTATACGTATAATTCTTCCATCATTTATACCCTGGATGTGCGGGGATATAGATCAGCACCGTCAAATCTCCATTTGCTCATCCATAAACTTATCTCCAGATTCGTATCTCGATAAACAATATACGCAAACACTTTTGCTATATTGTTTAACCCTTTGGGAAACTCTTTTCTCGGGTTTATGCTTGTGGCCACAATACTTTATGAAATACAATCTCGGAGCATCGGATATACAACTTACCTACGTAAGCTGACGGATCCCGTATCTACACACACTGGACTCCATGAGCATCGAACCATACCCAGCGACACATAGCGGTCAGACCATGAAAGGTCTCTGACATATGTGGAACCAAAGCATGATGGATCACTCACAAGACCACCGTGGCGCTCAGGTCAAAGGACCACGGATACTACTCAACTCGAGAGGACCTTCCTTTGACGGTGTCATAGGATATCTATTGGGGTCCTCATAAGTCTGTTCAGTATCCAGTCCTGACTAGATACCCGCATGCCTATACAAACTCTAAGCTCATGGTCAGCTAAGAACAACCATCTAAACCAGTCAGATATAGACATACACTAATCTATATAAAGTGAATCACCGATAGACCCGCATTGGTGATTATAGATCAGGAACATTATCTTTGAGACATACTTACATAATGATATTTCTTAACTCCTATTGCAACTATATCATTACAAGTATACTCTCAGGTCTTTGTCCAATTATAAACAAGGTTCTAACTCTTTATACCTCGCTAACTCTTATAACCTGCTAACTCTTAAAAGTGCTAACTCGTAGCATTTATAACTCTCAGCTTTGATAACTATTAGTTCTGATCTAAACTCTTTTAGATCAGATCTGAACTCTTTCAGATCAAACAATGTCTATAATGTTACAAGCATTCTACCATATGATATGATATTAACAATCTTTATTCGAAATGTTTATTGTATAAATATTAACAATTAATATTCATACAATATTGGAATGGCACGTGAGCACCAGCTCCAACAAAAAATTCCAAAAATATTCTAGGGTCGTCCGGCGCACCGATCGAGTGTGAAATTTCCAAATTAGGTCTAATATCTCTCACGTGTACTATAAAGGGAATATTTCTAATAGGGTTAAAATCGAGTAACCCTACAGTGTCTTATTTGTTCTAAACCGAAATCTGAGCGCCAACACTACTAATAGGGATTCGATATTACAGTTTGCGTCGAGAGAGAAACTTTTAAGACGATGAGATTTTAAGAGGAGGATGATATTATTTGTGAAGGGTAAAATTAAAAATAGTATATTTGGTTTAATATATTACCTATTTAAATTAAATTAAATTAAATTAAAGAAAAAGCTTGCGGCGCGTTTTTCTTTTTAATTTTTAAATTTTACTTTTTAACTTATTTATAAATAATTATTTTTAATTAATTTATAAAAAATACAAAGTTAATTAATTAAATAATTTATATTATTTAATTACAATATTATTTTTTTAGAACTAATATTGTTATTATAAATAATTTTTTCATAATTAATTAAAAATTAATTATTTAAAGTTTAATGTTTTTAATTAATTTATAAAAAAGAAAAAAGAAAATAAAAGTTAAAATAAGAAAAAAAATATTAAAATTACAATAAGGATAAAATGGTCAACGTCACACATATTTGATTAACAAAATTTAAAAAATTTGACTTCGGTCAAAAAAATATTTATCTTAAATTACTGGTCAACTTTAAAATTTTTTTAAAAATCTTTCTTTAAGTATCCCTTGAAATTCGTTCTTTGCAGTAAGTTTCTACTATTTTAATTGTAATTTTTTTCTCTTTTTACTGCGGATATATTCAATAGGATAGGGTTAATGTGCAGCCGGCTAAGCAACTGGTTGACCCTCCCTCTATCCCAAGTTCACTACACCAACTAATTGCAAATAATAAATAGGCTCCTAATATTTTTTGTTATTAGAAATATTAATAAACCTTGTTAATAATTATTAAATTGATCATTTATTAGTTATTTTATTTTATTTAAATTTGAATTTTTCATTTGAATTTATTTATTTGAAAGACTTAAGATTCTCTTTAAAATGAATTAATTATCTTTATAAAAATAAACTATATTGATGACTAAGTACATAATAGAAATACATAATATAAGGTAAATTTTTAACATAGACGTAGTTGTTCTAAACAATCAAAATACAACAAGAAAGCAAAGTTTCTAATACTTGATATTTTAAAAATATTTATGTTAATTTTTTAATTATTATTATTGTTGTGCTCATAACTGATAAAGCCTAACTTGGTGAATAAGCCTAATTAAAGCCTCGCTCACAAAAGACTGAACCTGTCTATAGAGCCCAAGCCCAAAACTAACAGAAGGCTGACAAAGGGAACTGACAAGCCTAAGAGATTGTCAGACCTAGAAACAAGCCCATTGAGTTCGTAAATTATCAAAATAACCTTCTGACTGAGAAGAGTCCGAATTCAAGCATGCAGAAAAGTTTCATTCAAACTAAAGTTCCCTCAGGTTTTCCATCAAGAAACGGACGAGGAACTTGAGTCAAGTTCCAACACCTCTTCTTTTACTGATTTATTTTATTCTAATTAATTATCTGAGTATGATTGATGCATGAATTGATTGAAATTATATCACATGATCCACTTATTACGAATTTGGCCAAAGAATGAGTCTACATTCTGTCTCGAAGATTAAACCAAATACTAGAGTATAGTCATAATGAGACTTCTTTTTAGAGAAGATAAACCATTCTAAGAAAGGTCAATCCACCTCACTCCTAAAACGGATTGAAGTTCATCTCATCACAGATTATTTGTATGCTGATTAAACTCTACCACCCACTATAAAGGGTACACATTGTACGCTTATATTCATTCAAAAATTAAGTGAGAAATACACTGAGAAAACATAGCATTAGCAAGAACTCAAAGCATTCTTAAGATCTTCAATTAATCTCTGAGAGCACACGCACACAGAAACCTCATGCTTGATAAACACTCTCTCCACACATAGCACAATCCTCTTTTGTTATTTACTGACTTGAGTGTCGAAGTATGTTTTTTGCAGGAGGACGGCCTTATCTAAGAAAACGGTTCTTGGAATAGATTGGAAGTGAGAGTTGGACCATTCTCAAAATTTCAGTGAAGATTCAAGGGTGCAAAAGTAATTTCTAGAGGTTCTTAGATGACAGGTTCTGCCTCGAGACCCTCTACTATAGATTCCAGCAGTCCTGCTGAGCACCCCAATGAAAGTTCCTCAGAATCTAACTGTGAAATTTTGAGAAATTTAGCGAGACGAACCCCTTTTAATTCTTGCTATTACTAAGAAAATTTTGTAATATACGTGAAAATAACTTATTAAATTTTTTTTTTAAAAAAAAAAGGGCAGAGTTTCTCATATTTTTTTGAAAATCCAATACAAAACCTGCAATTAAAATTACACTTCTATTTCAATACAGCTTCTCAATATCTCCAAATAGGACCTCCGGTCCTTTTCAAAACCAAATCCATCTCAACTTAACAATTTCATTATTTGATCATAAAACTTGCATACTAATAAAATGTGAAATGATTATCATAATATCAAAATCTATTCTTCTTTGTTTAAAACATATATACAATACACATGCCTATAACTATTATGCAGAAAGCAAAAAGAGTGCTACTTAGCACATTTACATTTATAAAATGATCATTCGACTGGGCCATTAATCAGTCGTAGAAGACTTAGCGACTTGCGCACCGAGGCCTGCACCTGGAGAGGGATAGAAAATATAAAACACAAAACGAGTGAGCTAAAGGAACTCAGTGAGTGCGTTTAAGATTTTAAATAAAATAAAATTCTGCATAGATATTAAAATTTAAAAGACATGCATAAATCATGCTTCTAAAATTTAAATAAAGCTGTAAAATAGTTTCTAACATCATATGTCGATGAAATCTTGCCGAGTGGGTTTTGTTTACATCTTTAGAAAATAATATCCAAAATTTGTAAGACATAATAAACTAGCTTGTACATATAAATGCATAATATGCGATCAGTAGCTCAAAAACTATTAAAGTCTTCAGTCGGTCATTTTCTTCCTACATTGTACCAATGGTAACCCTAAAGCTCTATACTCACGCAGTGACTCAACTAGCACTGCACAGTGAGTAGGTCACGAGGCATCTCATCTAGTAACACCCACTGTGACATCTCAAGACATCTCATTGGCTATGCAGCAGAATCCAACATTGCCTACATAAAGTGAGACAATACCCCGTACACATAAAGTGACTCATATGACTTAACAACCCGACTTCCAGGAGTTAGGGACACGCCCCCTAATACCTACCCATGTGCACAGGATATACCGGCCAGGTCTTAAACCATCACCACCACTAAAATCTGAGGGTACCAATGGCCTTTAAAACTAATGTAGTAGTTTTAAAACTATTTCTTAAACCGAACATGTAAATGTATATCTATGGATATATTATCAAATTCCTAAATCATGTTTATGCATTAAAAACACATCAAACCTATAATTTCAATATGCAAAAATATATTAAATGAATGATAAATAATGACAGATTTTCACTCACAACCGCTCTGAGCATAATCTAGCTCCAGATTTCTGCTTCCATTACCGGTCTCGATTTTCTTCACCTACACGCCATAAATGACAAACGCTAAAATCTCATTTAACTAATAAGCGCCCTAATCGGCTTACAAAGCCCGGTTGCATATTAGTTTTCGATTTTCATTTACGAAATCATTCAATCTTATCTAATTCACCATCCGACGCCTAGAAAATTGCTTAACACCCTATAACTTTGGTTGCACATAATTGCCCTTCACCTTACCAAAATGGAAAATTATGTCTCATTTTATTTATTTTTTAATTTTTCATCAACCATATACATTCAATTTACATAAGACACCATTATACACAATAATTCAATCAAAATACAACTCAAGCCCTAAAATCTCCCAAGTGGCCGAATATACCCTACTCACCCAACACATTTCTTTTCTCAATTTCTTGTTCAGCATCAAAATGAAGCCAATTTAATTCTAATGCCCTAATTACAACCAATTGAAGTTTCTACATCAAAGTCACCCAAAACCCTAATTCTTACCTTACTAGTTTCTTCAATTTGATGACTCCTTAGAGCTCTACACTTGAATTCAACTCAATCTAAATCAAGAATACACACAAGAACATCAATTGAAGCAATCTTGAAAATTCACCCATCATCATTACAAAACAATGCTTTTCTTACCTATTTTCCTTGGATTTTCACTAATGAAAACTTCATTTGATCTTAGAAACTTATGTTTGGCTTTATTTTAGCTTGATCAAGTATGAAAAATCATAAAATCACTTTAGGTTTTACTATAGCAGTGTCATCCCTCACTTGGCCAAAATTTCCATCTCTTGAGCTCTAAGATGTTTTGCTTTCATCTCTAAAAAATTCTACACACTTTCACCTTTATGTAGTGCTCTCTCAATTGTCCAATTTGCCCCTTAACTTACTCTAAATTTCTAATTTTCCATTGGTTAGAAAGTAAGTATGTAATTGGTTCCTTTGTAACTATTTAGTTAGAATAATCAAGGAACTAACTAGACTTTCAACTTGGTAATCCATGAAACTGTGTCTAATTGGTCAATTCTCTAACATATGGATTGTGTTTCTCAACAAAAGATTGTTCCATGCATAACCCTTAAATGAAAATTCATGTAGTAAATTAAAATTTACTTTTCCAAGCCAATAGAGAAAATTTTCAATAATATTCTATGGCCGTCCGACACTCCGACCAAGTGTGAAATTACCAATTTAGGTTTAATGCCTCTCGCGCGCACCATAAAAAAAATATTTCTAATAAGGTTAAAATCGATTAACCCTACGATATCTTCTATACCGACATCTAGGCCCCAATACTATTAATAGAAATCAGATATTACATCGACAAATAAAGTTCCAAGTGTATTCTAGTCACATATTTTCCCCCAACTTATAAATACAAGTCTCCAAGTCTTAACTTAAACTAACTAAATTGTGCTTTAAAAATCTAAAATATGAACTCACTAAATCTAAAGAACAAAGTTTCCACTCTTTCATTAAATGTTTCCATTTTGAATAGAGTTCTAAGTGTATTCTAGCCAATAATTTTCCCCCCAATTCACCAAGTTATAAATATATATCTCTAAGTCCTAAGTTAAACTAACCAATTTGTGTTTTCATAATTCAAAATATGAATTCACCAAGTCTAGAGAATAAAGTTCTCAACCTTTCACGGAAACTTTTAACTTTTCACGAATAGAGTTCTAAGTGTATTCTAGTTACATATTTTTTTCCAACTCATCAACTTATAAATTTAAGTCCCCAAGTATTAACTTAAACTAACTAAATTGTGCTTTAAGAATCCAAAATATGAGCTCACTAAATCTAAAGTACAAGTTTCCCACTCTTTCATTGAATGTTCCATTTTGAATAGTGTTCTGGGCGTATTCTAGCCAATAATTTTCCCCTCAACTCACCAAATTATGAATACAAATCTCTAAGTCCTAAGTTAAACTAACCAAGTTGTGTTTTAAGAATTCAAAATATAAATTCACCAAGTCTAGAGAATATAGTCTCAACCTTTCATGGAAAGTTTTAACTTTTCATAAATAGAGTTCTAAGTGTATTCTAGTTGCATATTTTTTCCAACTCATCAACTTATAAATATAAGTCCCCAAGTCTTGACTTAGACTAACCAAATTATGCTTTAGGAATCCTATGAACTCACCAAGTACAAATAACAAAAAACAAAGTTTCCAAGTGCATTCTAGCCACATATTTTTCCCCAAACTCACCCACTTATGTATACAATCCATCAAGTGTTAACTTAAACTAACTAAGTTATGCTTCAGGAATCCAAAATATGAACTCACCAAGTCTAAAGAATAAAGTTCTCACTCTTTAATTGAAAGTTTCTACTTTGTCAAATAGAGTTTCAAGTGTATTCTAATCATATATTCTCCCCCAACTCACCAACTTATGACTACATGTCCTTAATTCTTGACTTAAACTGATCAAATTATGCTTTCAAAATGCAAAATATGAATTCACCAAGTTTAAAAAATAAGGTTTTCACTTTTTCATTGAAAGTTTCTACTTTGTCAATTAGAGTTCTAAGTATATAACTATATATATATATATTTTCCCCCAGCTCACCAACTTATAAACACAAGTCCCCAAGTCTTGATATGAAGTAACCAAGTTATGCTTTAGGAATCCAAAATATCAATTCATCAAGTCTTGAAAACACAATTTCCGCTCTTGTATTAAAAGTTTTCACTTTGTCAAATTGAACTCCAAATATATTCTAGCTATATATTTCCCGCCAAGTCACTAATGAATAAAAACAAGTCCTCAAATCTTATGAAGTAACCATGTTGTGCTTTAAGAATTCAAACTATCAATTCACCAAGATTAGAACACAAAGTTTAATGCAAGTGTGGGAATTTCTATTCTAAGTTGTACTTTAGGAATCCAAAATATGAATTCACCAAGTCTAAAGAATAAAAGTTTTCATTATTTCATGAAAACCTTCCACTTTGTCATATAGAGTTTCAAGTAAATACTAGCTATATATTTTCCTCCAATTCACCAACTTAGGAATACAAGCCTCCCAGTCTTGACTCAAACTAATCAAGTTGTACTTTAGAAATCTAAAATATGAACTCACCAAGTTTATAAAACAAAATTTTTACTTTGACAAATACAGTTTCAAGTATATTCTAGCCACATATTGTTTCCTAGCTCACCAACTTATGAATACAAATCTTCATGTCTTAACATCAACTAACTAAATTTTTCTTTAAGAATTAAAAATATGAACTCACCAAGTCTAGAGAATAAAGTCTAGAAAATAAAGTTCCCACTTTGACAAATTTTAATCTAACTAAGTTGTGCTTTAGGAATCTAAAATATGAACTCAACAAGTCTAGAGAACAAAGTTCCTACTTTTCCATTAAAAGTTCTCTATTTGTCAACTAGAGTTCTAAGTGTATTTTAACCACATATTTTTCCATAATTCACAAACTTATGAATATCCCTAAGTCTGAACTTAAACTAATAAGTTATGCTTTAGAAATTAAAATAATAAGCTCACCAAGTCTAGAGAATAAAGTTCCTACTTTTTCAAATAGAGTTCCAAGTGTATTCCACCACCTCACCAACTTATGAATAGATGTCCCAAAGTCTTGACTTAAACCAATCAAATTGTTCTTTCAAAGTGTGAAATATGAATTCACTAAGTTTAAAGAATAAAGTTTTCACTTTTTCATTGAAAGTTTCTACTTTTTAAAATAGAGTTCTAAGTGTATTCTAGCCATATATTTCCCCCCAGCTCACCAACTTATAAACACAAGTCCCCAAGTTTTGATATAAAGTAACCAAGTTATGCTTTAGGAATCTAAAATATCAACTCATCAAGTCTTAAAAACAACGTTCTTGCTTTTGTATTAAAAATTTTCACTTTTTCAAATTGAATTCGAAATATATTCAAGCCATATATTTTCCGCCAAGTCACTAATGTAAAAATACAAGTCCTCAAGTCTTAATATGAAGAAACCATGTTGTGCTTTAAGAATTCAAATACCAACTCACCAAATTTAGAATAGTTGATGTTTTATAAGACTAAATTCTAAATTTATGTAATATATATTTTTATTATTTGCATTTCATCAATCTGTAATATAGTTAAATCTTATAACAAAAGTTCTTATTTTAAAATATATATTTTATGTTATTCTATGTATTATACTTATATTGTTATTATAATTTGATTATAGTATTTATTGAATTTTATCTTTGGCCACCTCAATCATTATGAACTTTGTGTTATTTTTTAATTAATTTTTCAAAATTAAATCACATAATTCTAAAATAATAACAACATTTATTGCCAAAACTAACAAACTGTTTATATCATTTTTTTATTACTTATAGTACTATTTTTATTAAAAAATTTAAAAACATTTGAACTCTTCAAGTTTTAAAAAAGAAACATGTAGAGTCTCTTTTAAATTTTTTTTTATACCCTTGTCAAATAAGGTTTGAAGTGAATTTGGTATGCAAAACTAAAACCAACAATGAATTTGGGACGGGTATAAATTCGATAAAAAATCTGTGAATACCCATAATGGGTATTAGCAAATACTACATTTTTTTTGTAATTTTTTAGAGAAAAAAAGTAATATGTTACGTATTACATGCCTAGCGTGCTTAACATGCATGCTAGGAGCTTATGTTATGCACTTAGCATGGCCTCTTAGCACGTGTACTAAGCGTTAGGCGCGCAACGTTGCAAGCTTAGAATGTGCTCCTAACACGTGTGATAAGTGCTAGGCGCGCAATGTTGTATGCTTAACGTACGCTCCTAGCTTGTATGCTAACCACGTTAAGTGCACAATATTTTGCACTTTTAGTGTTTTTTCCTGCCACGCCTGCTAAGTGTTGCGTGCTTAGCGTGCGCTCCTAGCATGCATGCTAAGTGCTAGGTGCTCAACATTACACATATATCATACGCTCTTAACGCAATTGCTAAGTGCACCTTTAGTGTTCACTCCTAACATGTATACTAAGTACTATATACTTATTACTAAACTCGCTTAAAATTCGTGAATAGCTTATTGTAAGTTTGATAATGAGTACATATGCACTAGAGCGAATTTGATATTAAAATTTTAAAATTACAACGAATTTAAAAAAGATTTTATATTTTATTTTTTTTAAAATATGGATACAAATGTAAAGATATCCATTTTAAACTTGATCAGCTACTATACCTAATTAATATTAGTGATTGCACTAAAAGTGTCAGCCATGATCTTCCCACTTCATCGTCATCATCTAATTCTAACTACTCGAGCCACGACTCACTTTTGATTTCTTTAGTTTAAATACAATCACTATATCTTAATTAGCAATTTTATCAATTTTTGCCACAAAAGTTTTGGATCCATTATATCAATTATTGCAATCGTTTTAAAAATATTCCTTATGAGTAATCGTGCTTTATGACCCAAGATTCCATTAAAAACAAAAGTAGCAACCAACACTGTTACAACCTTGTGTCACGCCCCAAGTGTTCTCAAGCATTTTCTCGAACACTTGGTGCGCGACAAAACCTCCTAGAGGTTATATGGGCTGCTGGAATGGATCTCAGGCCAAAGCTTTTGGAAGACCCACTGACATGGGTAAAAAACCGGGCCAAGCTCACAACTTATTAGAGTTGTTAACCTTAATTAGGAAAGAAATATTCCAAGGAATATGTGATGGCATCTAGGAATATTCTAGAGCATACCTATTCATCTTGTATATACACCGTTAGATCATTTAGATCTCAGCTGTCGATTGTATAGGGATGCTACTATATAAAGGGGAGACCCTCACTTGTATAATTCATCACATAGCTTTGTTTTCTCTTTAGCAATATAGAGAGCATTCGTGCAAACACTTGGTGTGCTTGTTTTTCTTCTCTTTGTGTGGTTTTCTCAGCTACTTAGCACGCAACGCATCTAAGGCCGCACGTTTCGAAAATAGTCCATGACAGTTGGTATCAGAGCAGGTTTGAGATGGAGAAAGATGGCGTACCATCGGAGTTGACTGAAGAGAGGGGTCAGAATCCTAAAGCTAAGAGGCACGACAGTGTATCTCGCGACAAGTCTGTCGATCCAGGCCATTAGTTCAGGACCATGGTGAAAACACTCGGTGGCGCTGTTGGAAAGGCGACGGATCATCTTGGGGAGTTGGATCATCAAGGCTTTCCAGGAGAAGGTATACGCCACCTTTGACAAAGTTCAAGCCCAAGTGGAGGAGCTGCGTAGAGGGTTTGATGCTATCAAATAGGATGTAGTGCTGTGCAAGCGAGCAGTGGCGAATAGGTCTGTTGCTGCTTGGGGCGCCAGGAGTTGAAGTTCCTAAACCGAAGGAGTTCAGCAGCAAGCGGAACGCCAAGGAGCTGGATAACTACTTTTGGTAGATGGAAATATACTTCGATGCCATGGGCGTACGGGACGAAAATAAGGTAAATACCGCAACCTTATATCTGTTCGACCATGCAATTCTATGGTGGCGCAGGAAAAGCAAGGAGATACACAAGGGTACCTGTACAATCAACACCTGGGCAGAATTGCAACAGGAAATGAAGCGCCAGTTCTATCCGGAGAATGTGGCGCACGACGCTCGAAAGCGGTTAAAGGAATTGAAGCAGACCAAGTCCATTAGCGAGTATGTAGAGGAGTACTCCCTGTTAATGCTCCAGATTCCCAACATGAGCGAGGAGGACTTGCTGTTTAATTTCCTGAACGGGTTGCAGACATGGGCGTCCAATGAACTGAAGCGGTTGCAAGGTGACCAGAATATCCGATGCTCTAACATTGGCAGAAACACTCTAACATTGGCAGAAACGCTCATAGATTACCGCAAAGGTGACTTGGAGAAGTCCAAGCATTCGAGATCCAATCACAGCAAAGGTGGGGGAGCCAAAGAGTTTCAGCCTTCGAAGGATGAGGAGGAGAAAAGTAAGCCGCCCAAATGGGAAAAGCAGAACCGCAACGGCCATAGAGGGAATGGACCGAAGACAAGCTGCTTCCTTTACGATGGGGATTACTGGGTCAAGGACTTCCCGAAGAAGAAGGCTATCAACGCCATAGTTACAGCACACAAGGCTTGCGAGCAGAGTCAAATGAGGTGTTTGCAACTGCTCAACACAATGAAAGTCAAACGGAGTGCCAGCGCGCCAATGGGAAAGGCACTTATGTATGTTGAAGCCTACATCAACTGCATAAAGACTCAAGTGCTGATAGATATGGGCGCGACGCACAATTTCATCAAGCGTGTGGAGGTAAAACGCTTGGGACTTTATGTAGAGAAAGAGGAGGGGTTCCTCAAATCAGTGAATGCTGTGGCCAAGCCACTGGATAGGGTGGTTCGAAGGGTCAATATCCACCTGGGTAAATGGCGCGGCGAGGTAAATTTCTCTGTAGCACCACTTGATGATTTCGATGTGGTGTTAGGTATGGAGTTCTTGAAGCAGTACGACGTAGTGCCGCTTCCTTGACACGACTACATGTGCATCATGCAAGGAAGGCCTTACATGATACCGACGGTAGACAAGCCCAATGGTGGGCAATCTCAGCCGAAAGCCAATACTAAAATCCTTTCCGCCGTTAAACTTATAGGAGTTACTGGGCGCAAAGGAGAAGTAGATCCAGCCACAATGAGAGGGATGGATGATAAGGCGACAAGGGGTGAGGCCAAGTTACCAACGGGGGTTGCAAAAGTGCTCGATAAGCACAAGGGGGTCGTGCCAACTGACATACCATAGGTGCAGCCACATCAAGGTGATACCGAGCATGAGAAAAGTTGGAGCTGGAGATTACGCTTCCAACTATGGTGCAGGCATCTCCATTGGAGATGGGAGAGTTGCAAGGGCAGCTCGAGGAGTTGTTGGATGTAGGTGTCATCCAAAAATCCAAGACGTTACATGATGTGCATCTGCAGTACAAGGAGTGGGTCGAAGACAAGCGGCGGCGTGCCAAGCATGGTGCAAGAGACTTGGTGATAGAGACGATACTTCCACCACAACGCAAGTCAGCACGCCCACTTTACAAGGGCCTTGATCGTGGGGACGCGGGGCCAAGGTTTATTGCCAAGAGAGTTGGCAATGTCTCGTACAAGGTGGGGTTACCTTCGAGACAGCGGCAGTGGCTACATCAAGTACATTCCGCAAGCTGTTGGAAGTAGTACCGTGGAGGTACAGGAGGTGCAGAATTTGAGCCACACAGCAGGGAACCTTTAGGGATTTTCACATAGGTCGACAAAGGAGTGAAACTCATCTGCAGCGGACGGACGATGCAGAGGAAAGATCAACCTCTATGGCGTGAGTACTTTGTCAAGTGGAAAGAGGTACCCGATGTTGAAGTACACTGGACATACGAGAGCGCACAGCAGTAGATTGATGAACGAAGTGTGCAGTTTCAAGTGAAGACACGACAAGGGCATCGCGTGAATTTGGTGGGGGAGAATGTCACGCCCCAAGTGTTCTTAAACACTTCCTCGAACACTTGATGCGTGACAAAACCTCCTAGAGGTTATTTGGGCTGCTGGAATGGATCTTGGGCCGGAGCTTCTAGAAAACCCGCTGACATGGGTGAAGAACCGGGCCAAGCCCACAACTTATTAGGGTTATTAACCTTAATTAGGAAAAGAATATTCCAAGAAATATGTGATGGCATCTAGGAATATTCTAGAGCATACTTATCCATCTTGTATATACACCGTTAGATCATTTAGATCTCAGCCGTCGATTGTATAGGGCTACTACTATATAAAGGGTAGACTCTCACTTGTATAATTCATCTCATAACTTTGTTTTCTCTTTAGCAATATAGAGAGCATTCGTGTAAACACTTGGTGTGCTTATTTTTCTTCTCTTTGTGTGGTTTTCTCGGCTGCTTAGCACGCAACGCGTCTAAGGCCGCACGGTTCGAAAACAGTCCGTGACACTTGACTACAGCAGCAGCTCCCACCTACACCAATCTTCTGAAGCTACTCATCGACGTTTCGATCTCTTTTCTGCCATTTCAATCTTTCTCTCTGCTATTTCGATCTTTTTCTCAACTTCCTTAACAATCTCCACCGCTTTCTCCTCTACTTTCCTCAATTTCTTCTTTAAACCGCATAGCAGAATGTAACGATGTTGACTCTCTTGCCGCTAAAACTAGCATTGCCATTAGCTTGAACTGTAATAAGTTCCTACGTAGTGTGTTTCTTCCCCATCTTGATTCGAGCTTAGAAATCTCTCAAGTTAGCAATTTATCAAACCCTAATTCTTGGATTCACACCTTTATAAGAGAGCGAGAGAGCAGATTGACTGGTAGATTATTTTTCTTTATTGGAGCTTAGGATCCCCAGATTGATGTCTATCTAGTGAAGATTTAAGAATAATTATGTAATTTTTTTTCAAAAGATTTAAGATCACATTAAGTAAACTTTGTAAGAATAAACGTAATTTAATAAATACACAGTTAATAAATTTGGGTAATATAGTAATTTTATCAAATTTACTTCTTTTATGTTAAAATTAACAAAATTTGTTATGTAATAAAGTATAAATAAAATTTTTAAAAATATTAAAATTTGTATATTCTTTTTTGAAATAAATATTAAGGTCTTTTTAAATTTTTCTTTCCAAATATCTTTTTTCTTTTTTTCTTTTACATTCTTTTAAAACTTTACGATTTAATTTTTTTTTTTTTACAAAAAATCTAAATTTATTTTCCTATATATTACTCTTTTTATCCAAATTTCAATATGTAAATTTATTTTATTATAATATTTCTCATGTAATATGATTGATCTGTACTTTATTTTTTTTTTCATTTTTACTTTTTTCAATAAATGTTATTCATTTCACACATTAACTTATGCATAATTATTAAAACAATTGAGTCTTTACCATAAATTATGTAATGTTGAAATAATTTATTATGCCAAGTATATATCAACTATTTTAATCAAAAGCATAATAATTTTTAAAAAAATATGTGTACATATTTATACAATATGTGCAGTAATAATTAAAGAATTAGCGTAAATATTTTTGAAAATATCAAATATTAAAAACTTTACTTTCTTGTTATAATAATATATTTTTAAAATATAATAATAATAATTCAAATTGTATTTTAACTACTTAGAACCACTGCATCTATATTAAAAATAAATAAAACATTATTTCTATATATGATGTATTCCTATATTATCTACTGGTCATCAAATTGTTTTAGGAATATTTAATTCATTTTAAAAGAATTAACTTAAAGTCTTCCAATAAATTATTTAAATGACAAATTTAAATTAAAACAAAATAAACTAACTAATAAATTATCAATTTAATAATTATCAATAAATTTTGTTTATATATTAAATAACCAAAAATAAGAGGGGCTATTTATTATTTGCCCTCAACCGATAATAGAGGATCAAAATAGCTGATTTCAGCTGACTGTGTCAAACAGCCGGCTGCACATTAGCCCTGTTCAGTTGAGCTAAAATAGCCAACTTTTCTTTGGTTTGGTCCACATTTTGGTAAAAGTCTTTTGTCTTAACCAGAGGCTGAAGCCTGATACTGAAGGTGAAAGAATATATGGCGGTGAATAGACATCTCTGATAATATAGGCGTACGAGTGTCACTCACTGTTAGTTTTCTTATCTCGTTTCTCAACCATACAAATGCAACGTGGCTTTGGTTTTTGATTTCCATTCTCTGTCCCTCGTTCCCCTGCCATGACATATTTTCATAAAACACCAATTCTCAAGTAAAGCAAGTGAAAACAAGAAGTAAAATGGCAGCAGCCTGCTTGTTCTATGGAGCACGAACACCTGCCTCAATCAAGATCCAGCTGAAGCAGCAACAACCAACAAAAAATTGGATGATGCAGGGATTGCGAAAGGTAAATGGCAAGGCTTCTAAAAGAGTAGGAGTGATCAAATGTACTAGTGATAGTAGTAGTGGCGGCATTGGAATAGGGGACTTCATCGGAGGGGACTTAATAAAACCTGATCTGGGTCGCTGGCTTTCAGACGTGGAGAAGCACAAAGCTATTGCCATTTATACACCACATGAAGGAGGATACGAGGGTCGTTATCTTAATCGTCTCAGATACCAGGGCTACTACTTCCTCGACCTCAGTGCTCGTGGCCTTGGTGACCCTGAAACTACTCTCACTAAAATTCATCCTGTTTGCCCTGTAAGTTGTATTATGTATTATGTATTATGACAATGTAATGTTTACATGAGTAATATGGCAATTGGCAATGAACAAACAGATATAGCACCTCAACTCATGGTCTCATTTTTTTCCTGTGTCAAATGAATGAATGAATTTAGGCACATGTGGGGAAGCAACCAATAGCTAGATGGTATTTCCCACCTGAAGTTGATTACAGGCTTGCTGCACTGCCTCCAAATGGCAAAGGACTTGTGGTCTGGATAATTGAAGCCAAGGTAACATGACCACAAAATTATTCATTTCTGCTCTTTTCATCAGTATGATCTACAAAGCACAGGGGAAAAAAAAGATTTATTCGACAATCAACTTTTTGATCATACCTTTACACAGGTTCTGTCTAAAGCGGAATTGCAGTTTCTTGCTTTGCTTCCAACACTCCGGCCGAAAGTTAGGGTCATTGCAGAGTGTGGAAACTGGTCAGTCTGTTCATAAAGTGTAAAGTGTTCGTTCTGCATTTTATTCCTACATATGTTATGCACGGTTATGATTAGAATTTTGTTAACAAACCAAATGAGTGCACAGGAGAAAGTTCATGTGGAAGCCACTCAAAGAAATTGCAGGATTGACTACTGAAGATGCAGCTTGACTATTCTCAAGACAGCAAAAACAACAGAAGTAAATACAAGAGCAACAGCAGGCTTTACAGTTCTCCAGCCTGTACTGTAGAGAAAAAGATGGAAGAAAGCTGATTATAAAATATAACTTCCACTAGCGAATTTGGAGTTGTACTAGAAATTTGATCCAACATTAGTGACCAATATGAATATCTTTGTTAATTACTTATAACTATGGCTTTTGGTTACTCATTTTTGGCTCTGTTATATGATAATCGGCATGTACCCACATTTCCAAACGAGAAAAAAAAATGTGAACCATAACTATGCAACACTATTCCTCAAAGGGGTTGGTAGTGAAGTAAGGGGGAAAAAAAATTTTTGAAGCTCTACTGTAGAAATGAAAAAATAATAAGAATAACAACAATGACATAGTACGCAAACAAGACCAAACTCAAATATGTCAAAGAATCACTGATTACTTATCACAGACAATCACAGTCCAACAACTGCAACCAGCTAAAAATCTTAACTATCTAGTTCATGCAATAACAAGTGAAAGCAAAAATAAGATTAGATAAACAATAAGATTTGAGATATGGTGAGATCGATAAACACTATGCTCAAACAGTACACATATATAGGTGTCATATCTTGTTCATATTGCCTAATTTATAATCAGTAGCAATGACAACAATGACAGTACGCAAACAAGACCAAACTCAAATATGTCAAAGAATCACTGATTACTTATCACAAACAATCACAGTCCAACAACTGCAACCAGCTAAAAATCTTAACTATCTAGTTCATGCAATAACAAGTGAAAGCAAAAATAAGATTAGATAAACAATAAGATTAGAGATATGGTGAGATCGATAAACACTCTACTCAAACAGTACACATATATAGGTGTCATATCTTGTTCATATTGCCTAATTTATAATCTACTAACATTTAAGTTCTAAAGACCTCATACAAGCTTGTAGTTTTCTGAAACCTTAATATATATACAAAACCCTCAAATGAATAACCGAAAACTAGATTTTTCTCTTTCCACGTCTTCCACTGTCCAAGTCAGTTAGCCTTGATGATGACTGCACCGGTAATGGTGATGATAGACCAATTGACTCTGGGATGTCAAGATTGATTTGCATGGCTTGGCCTTCCATTGAACGCTTAATGTCAAGTTCACGAAATTGCTGAACTTCAAGTTTCACTTTGTTAATCTGCTCGTGAAGGATACGAGAAGAACAATCAATTAGTGCCACAATTCTAAAATTTTTCTTGGTTATGTCTTGCCTGTTTCTTTTCATATAACCAAAAATGTGAACGGATATCTAAATAAATAAAAGATAAAGAGCCCTTACTAATTCGATGTGATGGATGGATGAATATGCATCAGCAAGTCTCTTTTGCAGCTCATCTAGCTTTTTCCTTTGATAATCATCATTCTCCATTTCATTTCCTCTCTCACCCAACTGTTGATACAGAGCTAGATGCGGAAACATTGTATAAAGCAAGTGAGGTACCACGTTGACAATTCTAAAAGTACTCAGTTAAGGGCAAAAGATATGGAAAGGACTTCAATGCTATGAAAATAACTTTATAAGAGTTTAGTCTCTTAATTTAATTATTATAACAGAGGGGTTGTCATTAAGCCATGTCAGCGATCAATTTAATTATTATAACAGAGGGGTTGTCATTATGCCATATGTCAGCGAGAAAACAAATGACAGCGAAACAATCAATATACACAATACAAAGCATTTTGTGCAAAAAAGTAATGGATAATGCTTTGATCCATTTTCATCATTTAAAGAAGTAACAGTCTGTTTGAAGCAAATTGAACAGAAATTGGACTTCAAGAAATTAATTGATTCATAGTTAAAGCAATTTTGTTCAGAATATCTAATTAGATCACACCACATTCTTCTAACGAAGGAAAAACCAAGCTCTTCAAATGGCAATTATTTTTATGTTATCTTATTCTTCTTTTGCTTCAATGAGAGTTATCCATTCCTATTTCCGTCCCAAACTAATGAAGTGCACAAGGAAGCAAAGGTTGCTAAGAGTTTCCCTCTTTATGAAAAAGTGAAGCTCAACAAGTACAAAAAATCATAGGAATGACTTGCACCCTGAACAATTAGTGCAAAACTCCGAAACCAACCAGATTCCCACTTTCAAAGAGTGCAAAACACCATTGAGAGCTAAGATATACCTGTTAAAACGGATAGCACCCAGATCTGAGTCGGTATATCATAAAGCTTCTTTGCTAATGTAAGAGAGGATCTCAAGATCTCTCTGGCTTGTACTGTGTCATGCAGAGCAAGTGCCAAGTTCCCAAGGATCGTCAAATACTGAGCAACAAGTTGAAGGTTCCCCATATGATTATGTGCAATCTGCAAGCCTTTAGCCAGCCGATTTCTGCATCAGTGTTATTGTTTCAGCATACATATTTAGATACAAAGAAAGAGACAGAAACACTGAGTTACCACTTTGCTAAAGCTTAAGCTTTAAGGCAAGGGTCCAAGTGATAGTATCTAAGCTTTCACAAGGGGGAAAGACAGAAACATCACCAATGTCCTCTACAATAAGTGGACCATATTATTTGCAAACCATATGCAAAACAAGGTCTCATCTCAAATGCCATTGAAAAGACAGTGGATGGCCACATGGAATGTGAACTTCTTTTAAATTTGTACCACAATGATATAATTACAGCAGAAGAAATCAAAGTCTACCGTGCTTCTTGGAAATCTTGTTGCCTCATCAATAAAAGGCCATAAGCAAAATGGAGACTTGCTTCCTCTCGAACTCCAACAAAAGAATCCTTCACGTGGTAAACTGGTCCAATCAAATCAATTGCCTGTGGACAACTACTTATCAGGGGCACAATATAAAAATGACAGAAGAAAATTGATGCTACCATATGCTAAGTTACTACTATACAAAAGTGCTCTTACAAAAATTCCAACCTGAGAAGATGATTCAGCATCACCGATGCAGAAGTAAGAGACAGCAGCATAAGAGTGGCACATTGCTTGCATTGATTTGCTCTCTGTTAGCTGAACATGCAGTACACATTTCAAGGAAATAGACATTCATTTTTAACAAAATGATATACACATGCATTTAAGCTGTATTGAGACCACCCAACAACCCACCCCGACCCCAAAATCCTCACCTGTGAAATAATAAGTATTTCTTCCTATATAGGATAAGTTTTCTAATTTAGGACATTAAACTAATAAGAGTTACTTGTCATGTAAACATTAAGATTTTACTATTGGCTTAAGGTTATTCCTTTCCTTTTTATAGGGTATATTTATAATTTTCAAGTACTTGTAAAAAATCTAGAGAAAAAATATATTAAAAAGAATCACTTCTCTCAAAATCTATGTTTATGGTATCAGAGCATTAGGTAATAGTATTGGGTGGTGGTTTTTTGTTTCTTGCATCAATATAAAGCATGTACAACTAACATGCGCTATTGTTGACTGCCCGTGAGCCCATGTGCCACCATCCAAGGTAGCCATTGTCTACACCACCAACTCCCATGAAACAGAAGCTGCTGATCTATTGATCAAGCCTTGGAATGATAATTGGAGCTCTGGTTTTCTCTCACATGCATGATAAAAATAATTACTCAAACCATCAAATCATCAAAAGGTTCAAATCAAGCTTGCTTCCAAAAAACTTTTCCCGATTCAATTTCATACTAGGGGTCTCTCTATCAGAATCCTAAACTATTTTATGCTATGTGAAAATTTGGTTAAAGGCCTATTTGCAATAATCTTAAAGTTTTAGGCTCATTTTGTATTTAATTACAACTTTTGGGATCCCTTTGCTAATTTTTTGCTATAAACTCACATATTGTCTTTCAAGTTTTAATGCAAATGTCAGAAGATACAAAAACAATCAACGATTCATCACTACCAATAAATCAACTACCACATCAAGCATTCATACACAGTGCCACTGACAGACCATCCTTACAGATTACTACAATCAGGTTAAATAGGCAAAATATGCTCCAATGGTCTCAATCCATTAAGTTGTTTATTAGAGGAAAAGCAAAACTTGGTTATTAGACTCAATAAAGGTGCTAGAAGAAGATGATCTAACATATGCAACTTGGGATTCAGAGAATGTTATGGTTAATAAACTCGATAGAGCCAAAGATTAGTCAAACCTATCTTTTTCCTAACAATAGAAAAACATTTATGCGATGTTGTCATTGAGACATATTCAAACTTAATTAAGCTCAAAATTTTTAGATTAAAAGTAAGATCTGAGAAATTAAACAAGGGAGTTTTGACATAACAAAATATTATAACACCTTAAATGGCCTTAGGCAGGACTTGGGATCTATTTTATGAACTTAAATGGGGATATCTTGCAAATAGTGCCCTATACAAGTAGATGTTAGATGAAGATCGTGTGTATGAATTTCTGATAGGTCTTAAGTAAAGAATTTGACAAAATTATAAGTCGCATGCCTGAAATCCCATCCACTCGTGAAGCTTTTTAAAGATAAAGAGAAGAAAGTTGAAAAAGTGTTACGATGGGAAGTCCATCCATAAATAATAATAAAAACTTGGCACATATAGGTGCTACGATAGAAATAGCAACCTCGACAAATTATCCCAAGGATAAAAAAAAAAGGTGGTGAAAAAAGGAAGATATAATGGGACTCGTCAAGAAGGCATGTGCAAAGCTTCATTTGATCCACTACATATCCATGGAGGCCCAATGATGAGCTAGAGCCAAAAGGATGCGAAAAGCACTAAATGGGCTGATTGAAGATATATGGACTTCAAGTGCAACAAGTGAGGTGACTCATGGAGATATGGGCTCAGAAAGGAACTAAAAGCTTGTGAACCTCATTCAAATATGTGAACAGCCTTTTTAATGAAGTTGTACTGTGTACATAAAGATTATACAAGATGACAACATGTGTGGAATTATGGAGATTTATGGGCCATATATGTTTGGATTATTTTTAATTATGTATGGGCTAGACTCTGTTATGTAAGCCCAGTCGTTATTTAAAATAATAGACTATTCTGAAATATTTAGTATTAATTTTCCTATTCTAATTGGGATTGATATCTATCAAATCTCTTAGATTTTGTTATTTCCTATTTAGATTAGGACTAGCTATTCCCTAGTATGGTTAGGACTTTATTTAGACCTATATAAGCATATATTTAAAGAGGCAAAAGAGCCACGGAATTTTTGTTAAAGATATAGGGAATCAAGATAATCAATCCCTACTATATTTATAATAACCTTTTATAATTTAAATTAATATGTTATATTTTGTTTCTTTATTTAGGTTAATCTTCAACCTATATAAAGGTTTGTTATGTAACAGATTATATACAACGTAATATAGTAAAGATATACCTTTACAGATTTTCTTGTTTCTCTTTATTTTTTCGCCGCCTTTATCTTTTCTCACATCGTATCAAAGCCTTCCGATCCTTTCTAAGAGTTAGTTTTTGTTGCTTTCTTTATCTTTTCTAATATAGTGAATCTCTCAACGCACTTGCACTTGCACTCGCAATAGTTGATTTTCTGTTTCTTTATCAACGCGTTTGTACTAAGCAGTGGTTGATCTTTACAAAGCACTTGCATCGCAACGATTGATTTTCTATTTCTTTATCAATGTGTTTGCACTCGCAGTGGTTGATCTTTACGACGCACTTGTCACTTAGACAACATTGTCACTCGCTGACAACATTTTCTATTTCACAATGGTTGCCTCTCTCCGATAATAGTTGCCTCCTCTGACAGTGGTTGTTTCTCAACGCTCACCATCAACTTTCTTTTCAAACTCAAGGTTGTATAATCTCGAGTTTAAGGGGGGAATGTTAAAGATATAGAGAATCAAGATAATCAATCCCTACTATATTTATAATTACCTTTTATAATTTGAATTAATATGTTATGTTCTATTTCCTTATTTAGGTTAATCTTCAGCCTATATAAAAGTTTGTTATGTAACAAATTATCTACAACGTAATATAGCAAGGATGTAGCCTTTATAGATTTTCTTGTTTCTCTTTATTTTTCCGTTGCCTTTATCTTTTCTCACAATTTTGATCAATTAAGAGAGGTTATTTCTTTGGTTCTTTTTATAAACTTGTGAACTTATCAAGAATATTTTCTTATGACGTTTCAAAACTAACTTATCATCACATCCTCATCCCTTTCTCGAGTGTGGGTCAATATCCTTCTTTACACCTCTCTGGTTTGTGTCTTCTATAGGCATTGGGTCAAGGGATTTTTTTATATTTTTGTGTGTTGAAATCTGATTTAACTTTCTTGGAGTTGAAATTCATAATTTGTGTGTCGGGTCTCATAGTTTTCTGTGGGGTTTGTATCAATTTGGTATCAAATCTTGGCTCTAAATCAAGTTTGCTTAAATATATATTTTTTTATTTTGTTGATATTCATTGTTTCCTTGTCTTCACCCTTGATCGTACCTTCCCATTGTTTTCTTCTTTGATCTCATATTTCACCATTCATATATTTTTGTGCACAAACTTCTATGATTCTAGTATTTGTGTTTCTTTATTAGTATTAAAAAAAAAGAGAGAATAAAACAATTTAAAAAAAAAAATCATGCCCTTTCATACAATTGAGTTACAAGTTTATGATTAGATTATAATTTTGTCCTTTCAATGTCGAAATCCTAGTTTGTTCCTAGTTTTTCCATTCCATTATTTCTTGCCTGTACCTTGTTCCGTAGTCCTAAAACTACTATTTTGTGCTTTCATGTGTTGTCGATCATTCGAATTTCCTTTGTGCATACACCTTATATTTTTGTTTCATTTGCTATGATTTGTTAGTATTTAGGTTGTTACAAGTTATGCCTTATGAGTAGAATACAACCTTTAAAACAAAATATGATATGTATAAATGGTTAGTTATGCCTTTTGGGTTAACTAATACGCCTAATACTTTTATGAGACTTATGAATCATATTTTGCAAGTTTTTATCGGTAAATTTGTGGTTTACTTTGATGACAGTCTGGTTTATAGTAAGAGCTTAGATGAACACATTAAGCATTTATAAAGTGTGTTAGATATTTTAAGAAAAGAAAAGTTGTTTGTTAACCTTAAGAAGTATTCCTTTTGCATGGATCAGATTGTATTTCTTGGTTATATTATTAGCTCTAGAGGAATTGAGGTTGATGAAGATAAGGTTAAGGCCATAAAGGATCGACCTACGCCTAAGAATGTAAGTGAGATGCAAAGTTTTCATGAATTGGCTAGCTTTTATAGGAGATTTGTTAAAGATTTTAGCACTATAACAAAACCATTGACTGAAGTTTTTAAGAAAAATGTAGGTTTTAAGTGAGATAGTAAGCAAGAAAAAGTTTTAATTTGATTAAGGAAAAATTGAGTTCTACACCATTACTTGCTTTACCTGATTTTTCTAAAATTTTTGAGATTGAGTGTGATGCTTTAGGCATAGGTATTGGAGCTGTTTTAATGCAAGAGAAGCGTCCTATTAACTATTTTAGTGAAAAATTGAATGGGGCAGCCTCTATCCAACTTATGACAAGAAGTTGTAGGCATTAGTGATAGCTTTAGAGACTTGGCAGCATTATCTTTGGCCTAAGAAGTTCATGATTCATATTGACCATAAGTCCTTAAAGCATTTAAAGGGACAAGGTAAATTGAATAAGCGACATACCGAGTGGGTAGAGTTCATAAAATCTTTCCTTATGCGATCAAATATAAGCAAGGTAAGGAAAATGAGGTGGCTGATGTATTATCTCATAGGTATGTACTTATCTCTACTTTGAATGCAAAATTATTAGGATTTGAGTATATCAAAGAATTATATGCTAATGATCCTGATTTTGCTAATGTATTTAATGCATGTGAGAAAGTTGCATTTGGGAAGTTTTATAGGCATGTGGGGTTCTTAATTAAAGAAAATAAATTATGTGCCTAACAGCTTGTTAAGAGATTTACTTATGCGTGAGGCTCATGGGGTGGTTTGATGGGTCATTTTGGTGTCAAGAAATCTCTAGATGTTTTAAATGATCATTTCTTTTGGCCATATATGAAACAAGATGTTGAGAGGTTGTGTGAGAAGTGTATCACGTGCAGGCAAGCTAAATTTAGAGTTTTACCCTATGGCTTATATAACCTTTACCCACACCTAGTGAACCTTAGGTTGATATTTCTATAGACTTTATTTTGGGTTTACATAGGTCAAAAAAAGGAAAAGATTTTGTTTTTGTTGTTGTTGACCGGTCTTTAAAGATGGCACATTTCATTCCTTGTTATAAACCAATGATGCAACCAACATAGCAAATTTATTCTTCAAGGAGATTGTGAGATTGCATGGCGTACCAAGAAGTATTGTTTCAGATCGAGATGCCAAGTTTTAGAGCTACTTTTGGGAGACTTTATGGGGAAAGTCGGGAACTAAGCTTTTATTTTCGACTACATGTCATTCACAAACCAATGGACAAAATGAGGTAATGAATAGAAGTTTATCTACTTTGTTGCATGCTATTATTCAAAAGAACTGAAGAATTAGGAAGAGTGTTTGCTGTATGTAGAATTTACTTAGAATAGAAGTGTACATTCAACTACTCAATATTCTCCATTCAAGAACGTTTATGGTTTTAATCCACTTACTTTATTGGATTTGTCGCTTTACCTATTGATGAGCAAGTTAGTTTGGATGGCAAGAAGGCTGAAATGGTAAAGCAATTACATGAGAAATGCGTCAACACGTTGAAAAGATGACTGAACAATATACAACTCAAGCCAATAAGGGCATAAGAAGCTTATTTTTTAACCTGGTAATTGGGTTTAGGTGCATATGCGAAAAGAAATATTTCCAGCCCAAAGGCATTCTAAGTTGCATCTAAGAGGAGATGGTCCATTTCAAGAAATTGCAAGGATCAATGACAACTCCTATAAGTTGGATCTTCCAGATGAGTATAATGTTAGTGCTACTTTTAATGTTTTTGATTTTTCTCCTTTTGATGTAAGTAATGATTTGAGGACAAATCCTTTTAAGGAGAGGGGGACTGATGGGAATCATTAAGAAGACATGCAAAGTTTCAAAGGATCCATTACATATCTATGGAGGCCCAATGACAAGAGCTAGAGCCACAAGGATGCGAGAAGCACTAAATGGACTGATTAAAGCAATATGGACTTTAATATGAAGGCACAGGACAGCAAGGGATATAAGGCACTGCACATGGCACCATTCCAGAAGTTCTTTAAAAGATTCTCCCATGGTAAGTTCAAGAAGCAATCAGCCTTGCGAAGTGATAATTCAAACAACAAATATGTTTCAGCTACTTCATCCAGTTATTTTTATTTACTGCAGAATAATAAATTTGATGTAATATATATATCTTTCTTAGGATATAGCTATCATCAAAATTAGGATATTGTCTTTATCTCAGCGTAGGATTATTATTATCTTAGGATTATCTTTCTTATGATGCTATCCTCTCATTAGTGGGAATTTGTTGATGCCTAGTATTGTATTTAAAGACTTGGCACAATCAATGGAAAGACAAGCAAGAATTTTATTACGAATTGTGAGATCAGTAAGCTCTCTCCTACAATTGAGCTCTCATCGTTTATTGTTACAAGTTTGGCAAAATAGGGAGAGGTAGGAAAAATCCGAACAAATCCCTTTCTCGGGCTGAATTCAAAGAAAGTTCTGAAGTCGCTCATCCCATTACTCGATCAAGGGCAAAGACACTTGACAATTTGGTATTAAAGCCAGCCCCATGTTGCGGAAGGGGAGACCTAGGAAGGAGCGACCTGGAAATGGACGACCTGAAAAGGCTAGAGTGGGCCACCCAGAGTAGGCACCCAGAGCGGGCCGCCATGGACGTCGGTGTCGAAAGCGTGGTGGTATGTTAGGATCCCACATCAGTTAAGTATGGGATTAAGTGGTGGTTTATTAACTTTTGAGCACCCTTCCCTTATAAGCCGGTTTTTAGGGGTGAGTTCTACCTAAAGGTTCATAACAGGGTAATATTTATAAATGCCTTATTACCACAATACAACATCTTAAGATGTCCACTTGAAATATTCGATTCTTCAATTAGTATCTTTAACTATAATAGTTCACAAACTTACTGTGTTGCAACTTGAAACTAGGCTTCTGCACTACTCCTAGCAACTACAAACTGTTCCTTACTTCTCCAAGTAACTAGATTTCATCGTACAATAACCAGAAGTTGATCTTTTGTCACAACTTGCCTGATCAACATTAGTTTATACTTCCATTGGCGTATGCCTTCTTTTTAAAAATATTAGTCCTTTTCCTGGGATTCTCTTTAAGTATTTAATGATTCTGTTAATAGCTTCTGGGTTGCCTTCGTTTGGAGAATTCATAAATTGACTAACTACATTTATTGCAAAAGTTATATCTCGTTGAGTATGTGATGGATAGATCAATTTACCCACTAACCTTTGATACTGTCCACTATGTCATTGGTCTTTGTTCTGATTGTTTTGTGATTTGATCAATAAGTGTATTAACATATTTACATCCTAAAATACTTGTCTTCTTTGGGAAATCTAAAGTGTATTTTCTTTGTGACACGAAGATCCCCTTATTCGACCTAGCAATTTTCATACTTAAAAAATCCCTCAAAAGAACCTAGGTCTTTCATTGCGAACTCCTTAGCCAGTAAAGCTTTTAGTTTTCCTAATTCAACATCATCTTCTATCAAGATAATATCAACATACATTATAAGAATTGTAATCTCCCCATTAATAAAATGTTTATAAAATAGTGTAATCTACCTGATTTTAAGAATACCATGGCTTTGGATAGAGTTGGTAAATAGATCAAACCAAGCTCAAGGAGATTTCTTTAGGCTAAATCAATATCCTTTTAGTTTACAACTTTCTTGACCCCATACATATTTTTAAATTTCAATGGCAAACCCATATAAACTTCTTCTAATTCTCCATTTCAGAAAGCATTCTTGATATTCATTTGTTGTAATGGCCAATCTAGATTAGCTGTAAGAGACAATAAAACTCAAATTGTATTTATCTTTGTTACTAGGGCAGATAATCGATATAGTATATTTATGTGAACCCTTTTACAACAAGTCTTGTCTTGAATCTATCAATTGATTATCTGCCTTTTATTTAATAGTAAATATCTATTCACAACCAATAGGTTTCTTTCCTTTCGGTAAGTTCACAAGTTACCGTGTGTCATCTTTTCAAAGAGCTTTCATCTCCTTAGTACAGTCTCTCTCCACTCAAGAGCAATTAGAGCATCATACATATTTTTTGAAATTTCAATACTTGACAAACTAGTAGAGGTTCTAAATAATGGAGATAACATATCATATTATACATTTAGAGAAGGGATGCATAGTACAAGAGCTAGGTTTTTTTTTTCTAAGTGCAATAGGGGCATCAAGATCCTTTCTATTCGACTCTAGAATAAAAGAAGAATGGGAAGACCTATAACTTCTAGATTATCAATGTTTAATGATGACTTTTGGCTGTGTAGATGATTATTGTTATATATCTTGACAGTTTCGCCTTCTCTTGTAGGACATTGCTCAAATTGTGTTTCAACAAAAAATGTATCTCCCCCTGTCAATGATTTGTCATTGCATGGCATAATAAATTGAGGTAAAGAGTCAGAATCTAATGAACTAATAGGGCTTGGAACGGTGTGATCATCAACAAAGGTGACAAATCACTTGGTTCTTATAATATTTGTTATGTGGGAATCAAAGAAAGAACTTCTCTTAATTAATCAAAATTTTGTCGTTCTTTTGCCCATTTAAATACATGCTTATATAGGGCTAAATAAAGTCCTAACCATACTAGGCAAAAGCTAGAGTCCTAATCTAAATAGGAAAAAACAAAATCTAAGGGATTTGACAGATATCAATCTAAATTAGAATAGGAAAACTAATACTAAATATTCTAGAATAATTCATTATTTTAAATAACGATTGAGCTTACATAACATAGTTCAGCTTATATTAAAAATAATCCAAACACTTATGGCCCATAAATCTCCATAATTCCATGCATGCTATCATCTTGTATAATCTTTATGTACACGGTCCAACTTCATCAAAAAGCTTGTTCACATATTTGAATGAGGTTCATAAGCTTTTGGTTCTTTTTCGAATCCATATCTTCATTAGTCACACCACTTGTTGCACTTGAAGTTTGTCAAGTGCTTTGCCCTTGATTGAGTAATGGGAGGAGAAACTTCAAAACTTTCTTTGAATTCAGGCCGAGAAGGGGATTTGTTCGAATTTTTCCTACCTCTCCCTATTTTGCCAAACTTGTAAAATAAACAATGAGAGCTCAATTGTAGGAGAAAGCTCATTGATCTCACAATTCGTAATAAAATTCTTGCTTGCCTTTCCATTGGTTGTTTAAGTCTTTAAATACAATACTAGGCATCAACAAATCCCCACTAATGAGAGGATAACATCATAAGAAGGATAATCCTAAGATAATAATAATCTTACGCTGAGATAATGACATAACTATATACTAAGAAAGATATATATCACATCAAATTTATTATCTTGCAGTAAATAAAAATAACTGGATGAAGTAGTTGAAACATATTTGCTGTTTGAATTATCACATCGCAAGGCTGATTACTTCTTGAACTTGCAGTGGGAGAATCTTTTAAAGAACTTCTGGAATGGTGCCATGTGTTGTGCCTTATATCCTTTGCTGTCCTGTGCCTTCATATCATTACTCCCTCCCTCCAAAGCACGCTTGACCTCAAGCGCAAAAGCAAGATGCTGCTCAATCACTTGGCTGGCTGGTTCCCAAGAAGCATCCGCATGAGATAAGCCATCCCAATGAACTAGGATTTTGGCTTTTCCATCAATGGTTTTGCTGTCCAAAATTGCTTTTGGTGTAGGGATAATATCTTCTTTATAAAAAGTAGGTAAAGTCGGGGGACTATCACTAGGAATTCTATGGAACTTTTTTAAGCATGAAATGTGGAAGACGGGATGAATTTTGGTAGAATGTGGGAGGGTAAGGCGATAAGCTACTGATCCAATTTTGGCTTCAACAGGGAAAGAGCCATAGAATTTGGGGGAGAGTTTTCTATTTCTCTTAGAGTGAAGAGAGAGTTGACGATACGGCTGAAGCTTGACAGGAACCAAATCTCCAACATCAAAAGATAAGTCCCGGTGATGTTTATCATATACTGCCTTCATAAGTTGTTGAGCATGTAAAAGTCAATCCCTTAACAGGTGTAAAATCTGATCTCGAGTTCGCACTTCTTCATCGACTACTTCTATTCTAGTTGTGCCAGAAAAATAGTTTAAGAGGCGTGGTGGGGCTCATCCATAGACAACTTCGAAAGGTGTAACTTTCAATAAAGAATGATATCCAGTATTGTATGAATATTCTGCCCATGGAATCCAATTTACCCAGCTTTTCGACTTGTCACTTGTGAAGCATCGGTTGACAACTTCTGTTTGGCCATCACTTTGAGGGTGATAAATGGAACTAAAAGCTAACTTGGTGCCACAAATCTTAAATAATTCAGTCTAAAAAGAACTTGTGAATGTGACATCGCGGTCGTTGACAATAGTTTCAGGAAGTCCATGTAGCTTAAATATATTATATTATCAAAGCAAAACCAAGCTACGGATGCGGCTGAATATGGGTGAGATAAAGGAAGGAAGTGAGCATATTTAGAGAATCTATCTACTACCACCAATAAAATAGATTTTCCATATGCAATTGGCAAAGCATCAATGAAGTCCAGAGATATGTCTGCCCATACTTGGTGGGGACCTAGCAGAGGCTGCAATAGTCCTGCTGGTTGAAGGGTTTGAGTTTTATTCTATTGACAGTCACACAGCAGTGTATGTAGTCTTGTATTTGTTGTCACATTCTTGGCCAATAAAAATCAACTAATATGCGGTGGAGGGTCTTTTGATAGCCTTCGTGGTATTGATCATGCAAAGCTGAGAGGATACTTTGAATTATGGGAGAATAAGGCTCGACATAGATCTTGTTTTTGTAAAGAATTAATCCATCAAACATATTTCCAGGTGGATGGTTGGAGCTCGGACTAAATATCGAAGACCATTTGTTGAGAGCTGGAGAGTTGACAATTTCGGCTACAAGCGCTTCAAAAATCTTGAGTTGTGGCATGGAAATGGCAGATAAGACAGCAACATCCTCCTCACGGCGAGATAAGGCATCAGCTGCCTTGTTTCCCGTCCCGCTCGATATTCCACTGTGAAATCAAATCCCATTAACTTGGATAGCCAGTGTAGTTGAAAAGAAGTTGTAATACGCTGATCAAGAAGGAATTTAAGAGAATAATGATCAGTGCAAATTAAAAACTTGCTGCCCCATAGGTATGGCCGCCAATGTCGAACTGCCTTGGTAAGTCCCACGAGCTCTTTTTCATAGGCGGGTAAGTGGTGGTGGTGTTGTGCTAGAGGTCTACTGAAGAAAGCAATTAGTTTTCCATCTTGTTGTAAAACTGCTCCTATGCCAAGGTCTGATGCATCACATTCAACCACAAAAGATTTGTGAAAGTCGGGTAGTGCCATAACTGGGATAGTTGTCATTGCTTTTTTTAGAGCCTCAAATGCTACCAATGCATCTGCGGTCCAAGTAAAAGAGTTCTTCCGAAGCATATTGGTGAAAGGAGCTGCTAAAATGCCATAATTCTGAATGAATTTTCAGTAATAGCCGATGAGCCCTACAAATCCACGAAGAGCCCGTACTGTTGTCGGTTGTGGCCATGTAATCATTGCAGCAATTTTTTCTTCATCTGCCCGCACTCCCTCTGCTGATATAATATGGCCCAATTATGCTATCTATAACTGAGCGAATGAGCATTTAGTTTCTTTGAGAAATAAAGAATGTTGGTGTAATAAGTGTAACACCACTCTCAAATGATGCAAGTGATCAACCCATGTGCTACTGTATGAGTATGTCATCAAAAAATACGAGAACAAATTTACGCAGGTATTGTTGAAATACGAAATTCATGAGAGCTTGAAAAGTTGAGGGGGCATTGGTGAGGCCAAATGGCATGACCAAGAACTCGAAGTGTCCGTGATGGGTGCAAAATGTTATTTTTTCCACATCAGTAGGGTGTACACGAATTTGATGGTATCCCGACCGCAAGTTCAGTCTAGAGAAATAGTGAGCCCCATTCAATTCTTCCAAAAGCTCATCAATTACTGGAATGGGGAATTTATCCTTAATAGTTTTAGCATTCAAGGCTCTGTAGTCTACACAGAACCACCAAGAGTTGTAAGCCTTTTGACAAGAATAACTAGAGATGAAAATGGTGAATGACTGGGTCTGATAATGCCTTGATTTAGCATGTCTTGGCACTGCTTCTCTATTTCATCTTTCTGCATGTGTGGATAACGATATGGTCGCACTACAATAGGCCTGCAACCTGGTTCTAAAATGATACGATGATCACAATTTCAGGATGGTGGAAGTTCTTTTGGTTGCTGAAAAATGGATTTGAATTCGAAAAAAAGTTTCTACAAACTCGCCTCTTTGTTTGTTTCTGTGATAATGCATACCAAGGTGTTGCTCTTTAGAATCTTGAGTACCAGAGAGTTGGACCGGAATATTGTGCCATTGGAAATCCATTTTCATTGTTGCAAAATTCCATTGAATGGGTCTAAGAGTCCGTAACCAATTAACTCCTAACACAGCACCAAAACCACATAAAGGAAGTAAAAAGAGATCAAATTGAAATGTCCAATTTGATTGGCAGTGATCGGAAAACTCCAGGACATTTCAAACTGATGGCGTGGATTTCCCAACCAAGCTCTGATATCAAATGTTACGAACCCTTGGGTAGAACTCACCCCTAAAAACCGACTGGTAAAGGAAGGATGCCTAAGAGTTAATAAACCACTAGTTAATCTCATACTTAACCGATGTGAGATCCTAACAAATCCACAATCCAGTACAACATGAAAGGACTAAACATACGAGGTAGATTGTTACCTCATCAAGAAAAAATTGAAAGCAAGATTGATATGCATGATTTTTGTACTAATTGAGAAGCAAATAATAGATATTTTCACAAAAGGTCTTCTAAAACAAGCTTTTGAGTCCCAAACTAACAAGCTAAGAATGTTAGATATTTTTAAACCAACTTGAGAGGAAGTGTGAAAAAATAGGTATTTTGTCCTATATAGAATAGTTTTCCTTATTTAGGACATTAAACTAATAAAAAGTTATTTGTCTTGTACAGATTAGGATTTCCCAGTTGTTTAAGGTTTATTTTCTTTTCCTTCATAGATTATATTTATAGCCTATAAATACTTATAAAATCTAGTGAGAAAATATATTGAGAAAGAATTACTTCTCTCAAATTTGTGTTCATCACTCATCAAAAGGAGAATCCCTCAGAACTATTAAAATAATAAGCTTAAAATCTACTAATAATATTAAATGTTTTCCAAGCTAAAAGTTAGAGACTAAAAAATGCACCTTTGCTGCCTCGACATAATGAAAAGCTGCCTCACCATAGCAGCCAACGGAATGAGCATACTGTCCCCTGAGCATCTCAATGATGCTCTCACAAGCTTGTAAAATAGTTGGAAAGCGAACAAACCAATTTTTCATTTGCACCAATGCCTGCACCACAAATATACTACTTAATATCATCATTTTGCACAAGTGGGTGTCCAAAAAAGATGACGATTGGAGAAATGAACAACATTCACAAGATTATGTTAACCAAAGGAAAAAGTAATCTGACTATGAGGATGTCACATGGAAAATGGTGCAATTGTGACTATAATGTGAGATAGAGTTGCTGAAAAGCATGCTTGAAATTAATTGGGGATTAAATGTGAAGATGATTCTCTCGGACAAGATACAGAAATAAGAACTCAACTTGCATAGTTAGTTCGAGGAATATGTTAGTGAAAGAATTGGATTGGTGACTAGTTTATGTTAGATTTTTTTCTTCCTAAGTTAAGCTATTGAATTTGAGTAGGATATAGGATCCAACCCAAGTGGGTTGGTGATGAGGGCACGACTAACAAATGAAATGCAAAACCTATTAAAGTTCCAATTGGTCCGATTACAAGGGCTCAAGCTAAAAGGTTCAAGGAAACTCTCAATGAACTGATTTAAAACATTTGGGAAGAGATAAATTCATACGGGTGCAAGGAAGATATTCCACGTGTTCCACAAAGTTGGATTTCCATGATTCAAGCTTTTGGGAGCCTACAATAAACATTTATGATAGTAGTTGTAATATTTGAAATAAAGCCTTAGTTGGTGGTGGTTGCTAGTTAGTTAAAGTCTGCAACTGCATTTATCGTTGTAGTTGCAAAGTTTGAAAAAACTAGTTTAAAGCCATGTTGGTAGTAGTTAGTAGTTACTAATTTAGAAGTTGTCATACAATATTGTAATAAATGCTAGCATTCTAAATGTTCACTATAAATACATAAGGGATGATAGGAAAGGATTCAACAATTTGATTAAGAAAATTCTCTTTGGTTCTTTTAGAACTCTTTGAACTTATCGGAATAATTTCCATGGCATTCTCCTTCGACTTATCAATCAATCATTCCATAATTAATTATGGCGTCTTCTTATACCAAGGTTCTTGCTTCAATATAAGCAACGGGTCACGGTTTCATACAAATCTGTTTCTTGACGATCTTGGAGTCCTTCTTGATCTACAACTTTATCAATATCTTGGCGTAGATCGTATCAATTGGTATCAAAGCTTGGCACTAGTTACAGGTTTGCCTATCTTTATATTTTTAAAAAAAATTTAAAAAAAAGCAATATTGTGATTCAGTTCTTGTAATTCTTATTTCAATTTTACATCTTAAGTTCCTTTTCGATTTACAAACCTGAATTCCTTGCTCCAGAAAAAAAAAAAAATCTATGTCTCAGCCTTGTTTTTTTTCCAAGCCTTTAAATTTGAATTTCTCTTGGTGAGTTCTTGGAGAATTGTTGCTGAAAATTGTGATATTTGTTTGATTAGTTTGATAAGAACCTATAGAGAATTACTACGACTGGAAAAAGGCAAGAGTGGTGAGAACATAAGAGGGTAAAAGCCAATCTATTTTTGTGTGAAACACGAGTGAAAGTAGAGTAAAACTGACGTTCCTTTTTTTTAACTTTGTTTTGCAACAAACATGTCGGACAATAAGAGCAAAAATACTTCCGGAATTGCATCAGAAGAGGTTGATCCAAAGTTTCTCATGGAAGCTATAATGGACATGAATGATGAGGAATACGCTGCCCAAGGTGAACTGTTGGTCGCAAGAAGAGTTCTAAGTATGCAGGTTAAAGAAGATAATGAAGTCCAACAAGAAAACATCTTTCATAGTAGATGCCACGTGCAAAACAAGGTATGTAGTGTGATTATTGATGGAGGTAGTTGTACTAATGTTGCTAGCACTACAATGGTGGAGAAATTAGGGCTGCCAACAATTAAACATCTCCGGCCTTACAAATTGCAATGGCTCAATGACAGTGGAGGGGTGAGGGTTACTAAACAGGTGTTAGTTTCCTTCCGTATTGGAAAATACGAAGATGAAGTTCTGTGTGATGTAGTTCCAATGCAAGCTGGACACTTGTTACTAGGCCGACCATGGCAATTTGATCGGCGTGTTAAGCACGATGGTTTCACCAACAAATATTCATTTTTGTTTAATCAAAGGACAATCACTCTAGTCCCTTTGCAACCAAAACAGGTCTAGTGAGATTACAAAAAGAGAGTGATCAAAAGAAAGAGTGAGGAAAAGAAAAAAATTGAAAATCAGAAAGAGAAAAAATGGCCGAGAAAAATGAGAGAAAAGCAAACTTTTATGTAAAAATGAGTTAAATAAAAAGAGCAATGTTTCTAAATCAGCAAATGATTGTACTTTTATACAAAGAGGCGTATCTAAACACTAACCCACTTGACTCATCTTTGCCTAATTCAATTGTTTCTCTTTTACAGGAGTTTGATGATGTCTTTCCCAAGGAGATTCCACCTGATTTACCTCCTATTCGAGGAATTGAACATCAAATAGATTTCGTGCCCGATGCTTCCATTCCGAACCGACCAGCCTATCGAAGCAATCCCGAGGAAGCAAATGAGCTACAAAGACAGGTTAGTGAATTGATGAAAAATGGGTATGTAAGGGAAAGTATGAGTCCGTGCGCTGTTCTAGTGATTTTAGTTCCTAAAAAAGATGGATCGTGGAGAATGTGCATTGATTGCCGAGCAATTAATATATAACGGTAAAGTATCGTCATCCTATTCCTCGCTTAGATGATATGTTAGATGAGCTGCATAGTGCTTGTGTATTTTCTAAGATTGATTTAAAGAGTGGGTATCATCAAATAAGAATGAAAGAGGGTGATGAATGGAAAAGTGCTTTTAAAACGAAATATGGCTTATATGAGTGGTTGGTTATGCCATTCGCATTAACTAATGCACCAAGTACTTTTATGCGATTAATGAACCAAGTCTTACGTACTTTCATAAGCAGGTTTGTTGTTGTTTATTTTGATGATATTCTCATTTATAGCAAAAGCTTGGATGATCATGTTGTACATTTAAAATCAATTTTGGATATACTTAGAAAAAAGAAGTTATTTGCTAACTTGAAGAAGTGCACCTTTTGCACCGATAAGCATGTGTTTCTTAGTTTTGTTGTTAGTGCACAAGGAATACAGGTTGACAAAGAGAAGATTCGCGCGATTCAAGAATGGTCAAGTCCCACAAGTGTAGGTAATGTTCGTAGTTTTCATGGGCTCGCTAGTTTTTACAGGAGGTTCGTGAAAGACATTAGCAGCATCACCGCACCGCTTACTGAAGTCATCAAGAAAAATGTTAGATTCAAATGGGGAGACGAACAAGAGAAGGCATTCCAATTGATCAAGGAAAAATTAACTCATGCTTCTTTACTTGCTTTGCCTGATTTTACTAAAACTTTTGAAATTGAATGTGATGCTTCAGGTATGGGTATAGGTTCAGTTCTGATGCAAGGAGGAAGACCAATAACATATTTCAGTAAGAAATTAAGTGGGGCAACTTTAAATTATCCTACTTATGATAAAGAATTGTATGCATTGATTCGAGCATTAGAAACATGCCAACACTACCTTTGGCCTAAGGAGTTTGAGATTCACACCGATCATGAGTCCTTAAAACATTTGAAGGGTAAACATAAGTTGAACAAGAGACGTGCAAAATGGCTGGAATTCATCGAGACATTCCCCTATGTCATTCGATACAAGCAAGGTAAGGAAAACATTGTTGCCGATGCACTTTCTCAAAGGTACGCATTATATCCTATTCTTGATGCAAAATTACTTGGTTTTGAGCCTATTAAAGAATTGTATCCTTTAGACCATGATTTTTGTGAGGAGTTTCAAACTTATGAGAAAAATGCAATAGGTAAGTTCTTTAGGCACGAGGGCTTCTTGTTTCGAGAAAATAAATTTTGTGTGTCAAATTGCTCTTTGCGTGATTTGTTAGTAAGGGAATCCCATGATGGAGGGTTAATGGGACACTTTAGAGTTGCTAAGACCTTAACTGTTTTGCAAGAACATTTCTATTGGCCACACATGAAAATTGATGTTGAGAGAATTTGTGGTAGATGTATTACATATAGGCAAGCAAAATTCCGAGTGCAACCCCACGGTTTGTATATGCCATTACCTATTCCCAATGAGCCTTGGATTGATATTTCAATGGACTTTGTGTTAGGTTTGACTAGGTCTAAACGTGGTAGGCATTCAATTTTTGTGGTTGTGGATAGATTTTCTAAGACGGCACATTTCATTCCATGTCACAAAACTGATGATGCTTCACATGTTGCTGATTTGTTCTTTAGAGAAATTGTAAGATTACATGGTATGCCTAGAACAATAGTTTCAAATAAAGATGCTAAGTTCTTGAGTTACTTGTGGAAGACTTTATGGTGTAAGTTAGGAACTAAGTTATTATTTTCTACTACTTGTCACCCACAAACTTATGGTCAAACCGAAGTAGTAAATATGACTTTATCTACTTTGTTGAGGGCTATAATTAAAAATAACATCAAAACTTGGAAAGAATGTTTACCACATGTTGAGTTTGCTTATAATTGTACTATTCATTCTGCTACTAAGTTTTCAACATTTGAAATTGTTTATAGTTTTAATCCTTTAACTCCATTGGATTTAAAGCCATTACCTTTGTCTGAACGTGCTAAATTAGAAGGAAAAAAAAATGCTGAATTTGTTAAACAAATACATGAGAAGCAAGACTCAACATTGAGAGGAGAACGGAGCAATACGCAAAACAAGCTAATAAAGGGCTTCGATAGTTGATTTTTGAACTCAGAGATTGGGTTTGGTTGCAGATGCGAAAAGAAATATTTCCGGCACAACAGCGATCTAAGTTACTTCCAATAGGAAATGGACCATTTCAAGTCCTTGAGCTCATCAATGACAATGCATATAAGTTAGATTTGTCAGGTGAGTACAATGTTAGTGCCACTTTTAATGTTACTGATTTAAGTCCTTTTGATGTAGGTGATGATTTGAGGACAAATCTTTTTCAAGAGGGGAATGATGAGGGCACGACTAACAAATGGAATGCAAAACCTATTCAAGTTCCAGTTGGTCCGGTTACAAGGGCTTGAGCTAAAAGGTTCAAGGAAACTCTCAATGGACTGATTCAAAACATTTGGGAAGAGGTAAATTCATGCGGGTGCAAGGAAGATATTCCACGTGTTTCATAAAGTTGGATTTCCATAATTCAAGCTTTTGGGAGCCTACAATAAACATTTATGATAGTAGTTGTAATATTTGAAATAAAGCCTTAGTTGGTGGTGGTTGCTAGTTAGTTAAAGTCTGCAACTGCATTTATCGTTGTAGTTGCAAAGTTTGAAAAAACTAGTTTAAAGCCATGTTAGTAGTGGTTGGTAGTTACTAATTTAGAAGTTGTCATTCAATATTGTAATAAATGCTAGCATTCTAAATGTTCACTATAAATACATAAGGGATGATAGGAAATGATTCAACAATTTGATTAAGAAAATTCTCTTTGGTTCTTTTAGAACTCTTTGAACTTATCGGAATAATTTTTGTGGCGTTCTCCTTCGACTTATCAATCAATCATTCCATAATTAATTGTGGCGTCTTCATTATACCAAGGTTCTTGCTTCAATATAAACAACGGGTCACGGTTTCATACAAATCTATTTCTTGACGATCTTGGAGTCCTTGATCCACAACTTTATCAATATCTTGGCGTGGATCGTATCAGTTGGTTCAATGGTAAAGATCCTTGGATAAAACCAATGAGGTCAAGGGTTTAAACCTCCTTAGGGCCACCTACCTAGGATATTTATACCCTATGAGTTTCCTAACTACTAAGGTTGTAGGGTCTAGTAGTAGTTCCTAGTTTATATCTCGATGAATGTAGAAAGGTTGAGAGGATTCTGGGTATCGAAAAGGAAAAAAGAATTAGAGTCCGGTAGTAGTCCCTAGTTTACAACTCAGATGAACATAGAAAGGTTGAGAGGATTCTGGGTATCAAAAAGGAAAAAAAAATTAGGAGTAGTCCCTAGTTTACAACTCAGATGAACATAGAAAGGTTGAGAGGGTTCTGAGTATCAAAAAGGCAAAAACAAATTAGGGTCCAATAGTGGCCCCTAGTTTACAACTCGACGAACATAGAAAGATTAAGGGCATGCTAGTTATCAAAAAGGAAAAGAATAAAGGAAAGTAGGATGTAGGAACTGATTAGGTGAAGATTTCATTCCCTATCATAAAACCCTAGCAAATCTTAAAGCTTATTCATTATCAGATGTTCAACAGACAAATATCCAGAGCAATGTACTCAGGCACATTCATTTAACATATCCAACTAGGCCAGAGCATCTACCCGTTTTCTAATATACAAACCATAACTAGCACTGATAGTTTTTCTTGACTAATTATGAATAATCGAGATTGAGTCAAGAACAAGGAATTCTAGGTAAAAGTATCCATGACAAAAATAATATTACGAAGGGAGGGCGGTGCATGTCAGTTCAAAAGGAAGAGAAGAAAAAAAGAGAAAAGAAACTTATATTGGGGGCCAATGGTTGAGCCAGACCACCTACCTCTTGTGCTTCTACAAATTCGGACCGCGTGAGCTCCACAGCCACTTTATTTTCAAGGAACTGCATCAATAGCATTAAATACACACCAGCCATCCAGATGGCTGAATGTTGCAAATCTATTTCTGCTGAAAAGAAACTGAATAAATGACTTTCAAAAGCACAGAAAGGTTGAAGCCATATTATTGGGACATCAGGACAAGAAATCTCTTACCTGTCACACTATCAGTTATTCCAAGTTTCAACAGTGCATCTGCGACAAGAAATTTCTTACTCAGGACAAGAAATCTCTTACTCAGGACAAGCCATATATTTGGGACATCAGGACAAGAAATCTCTTACTCAGGCTTCTTGGAAGTATGCAACCAATGCTTAATTGCTAATTCCAATATTATTACAATGGGAAGCTCCTAATTCATCAAGGTGTTCAAGGACATGTAGCCTAAAATAGAGATATCTGATCTGCTATCCTTAAAAATTGGAAAGAAAAAAAAAACCTAAAACTCAATGTATCTCAAGCAAAGTGTTGATGTTTTTCACATCCATTGCTCATTGATGTATAAACATCCAAAACAACCACCATGTCATTAAGTGTTTGTACAAGTTAAACAGGTGAGTTGAGGAGGATTTTTTAAATTCAAGAAAATTAAGTGATGCAACAGACATAAACCTATGGTAACCAGAAGCAAAAAGATTGAAAGGGAACTAGGTCCCAAAAAAAATTTAACCTTGGATTGTTTGCATTCCTGATTGAATCCGCTTTGCACATTCCTTAAAAAGTCCTTTCGGACGCCCAAGTATGACCACCATAAGGTCAACCAGTGCATAGACAGCACTTTTTGGCAGCCATTCCCCATTGATAGGAGCTGGTGCAAGCACAAATTTATCACCCCACCCCCGCCTTGCATTTCCAAAATAGGCTGGTTCGAGCAGATCTTTGCCACTTGAGCTTGAATCTGATATAATTCTAAGACGCTCTTGAAGCTGCAGTTGTTTTTCTGAGAGGGCTGACCTCTCCCTGGAGGGTAGATCAGGGCGAGAAAGGCTCTGTTCCAAGGCATCAAGTTCACTTGTCGACTGCTGAGCTTGCTGCATTTTCTGCATATCAGCCTTCATAGCTGCATCCAATTTGTCGACATGTTGTGCAGCATTCTTGTAATCACAGATGCGAAGTCGGTAGAATATGTGCAGCAGCTCATTGTAAAACAGCAAACCCAGGCATTGTCCTCTCTATATGAATGTCAAGAGTTCAATACAAACTAAGAAAGGAAATTAAAATCTATGAAGAATCTTTATCCAATAGATAAAATGTTATTCGAATTGTGTTGCAGCATATGAAAAATTTTGTATTATAAGCAAGAACTGCTGACTTACTCTATTTGGATCAATAGACTCCCAGACCTCATCACATTTACTAATAGCTCTTTGAACTGCGGTCTCATCATCCCATTGCATAAGGTGCACATGCAGAATAGAAGTTGCAAAGAACATCTGATAAATGAAAGCAATTACTATAACTAGAACTAGAGCACGCATATATATACATAATAGATAATATTTTACAGGCGCGGTCGTAAGCACTTTTTTGAAGTGCCTACATATATATGTATATACAGTCACATTTTTGTTGGTATATGTATGCACGTATGTTGTAATTAGAAAGAAACCTGGAGGTCGGGATAAGCAATTTCAGTGGCACAATTATAACCAGATTGCAGAGCAGAGATGGAACTCTGGTAGTCTCCTTCAATAATTAAAGCATTTGCTAGCTGGGAATTGAAGTTGCAATACCATAACTTAACTGCAATCCTTCAAGGTAAACAATCAAAAGTTTTACTTTTGTTTTATATTTATATATATACGAAAAAAATCAGATGTAAATAAAGAAACAAATGGATATTTTAAAAAAAGTAAGGTAAACGCAGACTCTTGTGGAAGAGCAGATGAAGAAGTAAGGTCGAGAGCTTTGTAGAGAATATGCTTTTGGGGCGGGATGGCTCCAACCAGATGGTAGCATTGACTGAGCAAACTGAAAGTCCTGCACTTCAATTCAAAGCAAGATGGAATTGACTTGAGAAGCAATTGGGAACGCTCCAGATGGGACTTGGCGTGACTCACGTTGTGGGTGTGTTTAAGAAGAAGCGTGGCTATGCGAAGGCGAGTCTTCACTTCAACGATGGGTAAGAAAGACACGTGGCTCTGGCAAATGGCTTCAAGGCACTTCACTGCCTTTGCTATTTCTCCTTTCTTTTCGTGGTAGTCAGCCAGGCCCCATAGCCCCTCCGCCGCTGCCTCCATCGTCGAGGACCAGACAAGACCAGACGAGACAGACTCGAAATACTAGAAATGCCACGTTGCAGTTGTAGTTGTAGATGCCAATTCCCAAAAGATGCCACCCCACCAGGCCCAAATGATTTCGGTTTAGACTGGATTAGAATTTTGGTCCATCATTTATTTCCCCCGGCCCTCTATATATTTTGAAATCAGCCCTCTCTTAATATGAATAGCACAAAATCTCTTAATATGAATAGCACAAAAGGAATAACTCGCATTTATCCCCTAAATTTTATATAATAGATTTTAACTTATATTTTTTTAGAATAAGGAAAATACCCCTAAACGTTAAAATTATATATATATAATAGAACTTCAATAAATTAAGAAAAATATATTAATAAATAAATTTTAGTTAATCGATTAATTAATAAACTATTAATTCATAAATATATCTTTTATTTTTCTAAAAAATTGTATTTAATATTCTCTTATTAAAATAAATTAGATATGTCATTTTAGGAATTAAAAATATTCATGTATTTTATAAGTAAAAGTTTTATGAATCTATTTTTTTCAAATAAGTATTTATTTTTCAAAAAATATGATATTACATTGTTATATATTAACTAAATAAGAAACATTTGATACATATTTGATTAAACCTCCTAAAAATAACATAGGGATTTAATTGCACATTAATTTATACAATAAATAAATTTTATATGAAACTTTAAAGATTTTTTTATAATGTATTATATTATAAATTTATAAAATTATTAATTTAACATGTTAATCCTAAATTAAAATTAGTTGTTTCCCTAGAAATCTCCACAACAGCTCAACTTTTAGATGCGCAAAAACTAACCCTCCAGATAACTTATTTATAAGCTGGTCAAAGGGCCCAAGGAGGTAAAAGTCACCAAGGCATAACAAACTAGGTCTCAAATAGCTCTCAAGCATAAAACCTGCTTGGTTGCTCGAATCAGATCTAGTCGGAATTGCTTAAATATCAGTCATATGCTATTTATAACCGCATCGATCAGAACTTTAAACATTTGCACGACTAAGGGCGACAAAATACAAAGATACCATATCGAATAAAGTACTAGACCTACTCAGGCTAAACAGGTTTGCGGACCGAACAGCTCATTTTATAATTAGGGCATCACCACATATAGACACTCGCTTGGCTTACCAAAATAAGACTCAAGTTAGTCGTTATCAAGCACATCATGAGAAAGATCGGCTCAACAGAAATATCAAAACTGCTCTCACAACAGAATTGAGTAAGACCACGCATTATAGAGTATCAAACTAAACTGTAGCCAACGACTTGAAAAGAAAATTTTAAATAAAGATAAACTTAAGAAGGAAACTGTAATATCCAATCCCTATTAGTAGTATTGGCGCCTAGATTTTGGTATAGAACAAATAAGACACCGTAGGGTTACTCAATTTTAACCCTATCAGAAATATTCCCTTTATAGTGCACGTGAGAGATATTAGACCTAATTTGGTAATTTCACACTCGATCGATGCGCCGGACGACCCTAGAATATTTTTAGAATTTTTCTCTATTGGCTTGGAAAAGAAAATTCTAATTTACTACATGAATTTCCATTTAAGGGTTATGAATGAAACAAGCCTTTGTTGAGAAATATAATCCATATATTAGAGAATTGAGCAATTAGAAGAAATCTCATAGATTGCCAAGTTGGAAGTTCTAGTTAGTTCTTTGAACTATTCTAACTAGATAGTTACAAATGAACTAATTACATAATTAGTTTTTAACTAATGGCAAATTAGAAGTTTTAAGTAAGTTGAAGGGCAAAATGGTAAATTGAGGGAGCACTATATATATGTTAGAAGTGTGTAGAAATTTGAAGAGAGATCAAAACCAACACTTAGCAAAAAAAAAAGAGAGAAATTTGAACTTCAAAGGGGGGGGCTGCTACAGTGACTATTCAAGTTTTTTTTCATGATTTTTCATGTGTAATCAAGCCAAATTAAGGTTACAAACCCATCCCTAAGTTCAATTGAAGTCTCTATTAGTGGAAATTCAAGAAAAAGAGGTAAGAAAAGCATCTTTTATGAGTTTGATAAGTGAGATTTCAAGAATGTTTTAATTGATGTTCTTATGTGTATTCTTGGCTTAGATTGAGTTGAATTCTGGTTTAGAGCTTGAAGGAGTCATCAATTTGAAGAAATTGACAATGTGAGAATTAGGATTTTTGGTGATTTTGTTGTAGAGATTTCAATTGATTGTAATTAGGGCTTTAGAATAAAATTGGCATGATTTTGTTGTAATTGGAACAAGAAATTGAGAAAATGAATGTGTTGGAACCTAGGGTAAAATTCTGCCACTTTAGGGAAGTTAGGAATTGAGTGGTGTTTTGATTGAATTGTTGTGTGTAAATGATGCATATTGTGAATTGAATGTATATGGTTGATGGAAAAACCCAAAAATGAAGAAAATGGGATATAATTGTCCATGTTGGAAAGGTGAAGGGCAAGTATGTCCAATCAAATTTTAAGGTGTTCAATAATTTTCAGGGCGCCGGATGGTGAGTTAGTTTCGATTATGGCTCCATAACTAAAATCGGGAAGTAGTTTACATCCGGGCTTTGTATGCCGATTAGGGCATTTAGTAGTTAAATGAGATTCTAATATTCGATTTGGTTCTAAATGTTATTTATGGCGCGTAGGTGAAGATAACCGAGAGCGTTAACGGGAGCAGAAATCGGGAGCGAAATTGAGCGCGGAGCGGTTGTGAGTGAAAATCTGCCATTTCTTTTACTTTTTGGTTATTATGTTTTCGCACAATAACTATGTATGTTTTATGAGCTTTTGATGCATAAACATGATTTATGATCTTGATATATTCATAGACATGCTTTTACATGATCAATTTGCAAAACAGTTTTAAAATTTCTGCATTCGTTTTTAAGGCCATTGGTACCCTCAGATTATATAGTGGTGATGATTGTATTAGACCCGGTCGGTATATCCCGTGCACATGGGCAGGTCTTGGGGGTGTGTCACTAACTCCGAGAAGTCGGGATGTCGAGTCATGTGAGTCGCTCTATGTGTACGGGATATTGTCTCGCTATATGCATGCGATGTAGGATTCCGCTGCATAGCCAGTGAGATGTCTTGAGATGTCACTGTGGGTGCTGCTAGTTGAGGTGCCCCGTGACCTACTCACGTATGCGGTGCTAGTTGAGTCACTGCGTGGATATAGAGCTTTAGGGTTACCATTGATACAATTTAGAAAGAAAATGGCCGAGCGAGGATTTTATTAGTTTTTGATTTACCGATAGCATTTATGCATTTATATGCACACAACAGTTATTATGTTATGCAGATTCTGAATATAGTTTTCCAAAGATGTAGATAAAATCGCTCGGTAAGATTTCATTAATATATGATATTAGAAACCGTTTTACAGTTTTACATCTGTTTTAGAAGCATAATTTCTGCATGTACTTTAGAAATTGCTATCTTTGTATAATGTTCTTGTAATTGAAATCTCGTTTACACTCACTGAGCTCCTTTAGCTCACCCGTTTTATGTTTTATATTTTTAAACCCCTTTCCCAGGTGCAGGTCTCGGAACGCAAGCTGCTGATTCTCCTATCACCGAGTAGTGGGTCGAATCCAAAGATAATTTTTGTACATGTAAATGTGCTAATAGCACTCTTTACTTTATGCATAATAGTTGTAGGCATATATATTTGTAAGTATGTGTTGAATCAAGAAGAAGAGATTTTCAGTTTATGATGATCGTTTTTACTTTTTATGATTATGCTTATTTTGTGATTTACACGAAATAATTGAGTTGTGTTGGATTTGATTTGAAAAGGACCGGAGGTCCGAATTGGTAGAATTGAGATGTGTTGGAATTAGGAGTGAAATTTCTTTGCAGGTTTATATGAATTTTCTGAAAAATAGGGGAAACTCTGTTCGTTTGTTTTTAAAACTAAGATGTCATTTTCATGTATATTACTAGATCTTCTTAGTAGTAACAAGAATTAAAAAAGGGGTTTGCCTCGCGGAATTTCTTAACTTACCCAGTTAGGTTCGGAGGAACTTCCGTCGGGGTGCCCGGCAGGGCTGTTGGGATCTATAGTAGAGGGTCTCGGGTCGAGTCCTGTCAGAAACTAGCACTGTTTAGGAGACAAAGTTATAGAAGAAGAAGAATTATAGTGATTTCAGGAAGGGATCCTCCAAATCACGCTAAAAGATTAGGAGATTATCCAAAATAATCGGACTTACCCAAAACTCAAAGAGATTACCTAAACAACCACAAATATCCACGAAAGATAAGCGTAAGCATAAGGAATATTCTAAGAAGACTGGTGGTATAAAAATGTGAGAAAACTACATAGAGAGGACAAAGACAACTTTGGTATTTAACTCTTTTATCTTACCCTTCAATTTTATTCTTTTTTGCTCTCACCACCTTATGAAAAACTCATATCTGACTTAAGCATCGGAGAGTCTTCACCGAAACCTACATTGACGAGGTCTTAACGATAACCTCATGTGTTTTGCAAGCATTATCAGTCATTGTCTCAGAAGAGATGCCCAGTGATATTGAAGTCTCAAGCCAAATCAAATAAATTCCAAGGTGTTAATTCTTGCAACAAAATAAATTTAAAGCTCATTAGCTCAAAAAACTATTTTTTTTAGTTAACAGTTTTTTGCGTCATATGTAGGGATCAGGAAAAAAAGATTTGTCAAACGCATAGCATTGTGCCATGGCAAAACAATCATCTGCTAGCCAAATTCACTTGCAGAGGAACAAATAATAAATGTCGAGAAGAATGGGGCCCGTGGGATTTAACAACAAATCTATTGGAAAGTTCATTGTGGTGGAGATTTAAGAGGAGTTGTGAATGTTAAAGGAGGATAGAGAAGAACTAAGGTAGCTTGATAGGACCCGCCTCGAGACTCTAAACTGTAGATCTCAACGGCCCTACTGGGCACCCCAATGGAAGTTCCTCAAAATTTAACTGTGCAAGTTGAGAAATTCTGCAAGGCAAACCCCTTTTTTAATTCTTGTTATTACTAAGAAAGTTTTTGGAATATACGTGAAAATAACTTAATAAACTTTTCACAAAAAAAGGGCAAAGTTCCCCTATTTTTCTAAAAGTCTAATACAAAACCTATAAAGAAATTACACTTCTATTTCAAACCACTTCTCAATACTATCAAATAGAACCTCCGGTCATTTCCAAAACTAAATCCAACTCAACTCAATAATTTCCTTATGATCATAAAACTGAAATACTGATAAAAAAAAAAAAGTGAAACGATCATCAAAATATTGAAACCTCTTCTTGGTTGTCCAAAATATATGTACAATACACAAACCTATAACTACCATGCTGAAAGCAAAAAGAATGTTATTTAACACATTTACATTTACAAAAATGATCTTCAAATTTGGCCCACTAATCAGCAGTAGGAGAATCAGCAGCTTGCGTACCGAGACCTGTACCTGGGAAGGGGGATAAAAATATAAAACACAAAACAAGTGAGCTAAAAGAGCTCACTGAGTGCATTTAAGATTTCAAATAAAATAAAATGTTGCATAGTTATTAATTTGTAAAAGACATGCATAAATCATGCTTCTAAAACATGTATAAAACTGTAAAATAGTTTCTAACATCATATGCCGATGAAATCTTATCAAGCGGATTTTATTCACATCTTCGAAAAATAATATTTAAAATCTGTAAGAAATAATAACTAGTATGAACATATAAATGCATAATATGCGATCGGTAGATCGAAAACTATTAAAGCCCTCGCTCAGCCATTTTCTTTCAAAACTGAACCAATGGTAACCCTAAAACTCTATACTCACGTAGCGACTCAACTAACACCGCATTCGTGAGTAGGTCACAGGGCGTCTCAACTAGTAACACCCACTGTGACATCTCAAGACATCTCACTGGCTATGTAGCAGAATCCTACATCGCATACATATAGCAAGACAATACCCCGTACACATAGAGCGACTCACATGGCTCGTCAACCCGACTTCTCAGAGTTAGTGACACGCCCCCCAATACCTGCCTATATGTACGGGATATACTGACCGGGTCTAATACAATCACCATTACTATAATCTGAGGATATCAATGGTCTTTAAAACCGATGTAGTAGTTTTAAAGCTGTTTCTTAAACCGAATATGTAAATGCATATCTATGGATATTTATCGAAATCATAAATCATGTTTATGCATTAAAAGCTCATAAAACATATAATTTCATTATACGGAAACATAATAAATGAAAGATAATTAATAATAGATTTTCACTCACAACTGCTTTGAGCTCAAATTCGCTCCGAATTTCTGCTCCTATTACCGATCTCGATTTTTTTCACCTACACGCCATAAATGACATTTAGAACCAATTCAAATGCTAGAATCTCATTTAACTACTAAACGCCATAATCGGCATACAAAGCCCGGATGGATACTACTTTCTGATTTTTTATTTACAGAGTCATTTAATCTAATCTAACTCATCATCCGACGTCTTAAAAATTGCTTAACACCCTATAACTTTTGTTGGACATAATTGCCCTTCATCTTTCCAAAATGGATAATAATGTCCCATTTTCTTCATTTTTGATTTTCCATCAACCTTATACATTCAATTTGTATAAGGCACCATTTATACACCACAATTCAACCAAAACACCACTCAACCCTAACTTCCCTAAAGTGGCAGAATTTACATCCACCACCCAACATATTTCTTTTCTTAATTTCTTGTTCCAATTGCATCAAAATTCAAGAAAAATAGGTAAGAAAAGCATTATTTTATGAGTTTGATAAGTGAGATTTCAAGAATGTTTTAATTGATGTTCTTATGTGTATTCTTGACTTAGATTGAGTTGAATTCTGGTTTAGAGCTTGAAGGAGTCATCAATTATGAAAAAAAACCTTGAAATTTTACTGTAGCAGCACCTCTCTTCACTTGGACGAATTTTGCTTCTCTTTTGCTCTAAGATGTTATGCTTTTAATCTCATAAAATTTCTACACACTTCTACTTTATATATAGTGCTACCTCAATTGTCCATTTGTCCCTCAACTTACTTTAAAATTTTAATTTACCATTGGTTGAAAACTAAGTATATAATTGGTTCATTTATAACTATTTAGTTAGAATAGTCAAAGGAAGTAACTAGAATTCCCAACTTGACAATTCATGAAATTGTCTCTAATTGGTCCATTCTCTAATGTATGGATTGTATTTCTCAACAAAGGCTTATTTCATATATAACCCTTAAATGAAAATTCATGTAGTAAATTAAAATCAAAACCTTTGGGTGCACTACTTTAATTGAAAGATTTTTAGGCCAATTAAAGAGTCACGTCCCTTGATTTTTAAAACGCTCGCTTGTCATGTTAGCAACTGTATTAGAGACCTATTAGTTTCAGGCAATGTTTCCCCTTTCTTGGAAGGACACCTTGGTCACTTTCAAGCAAGTATAAATATGGGTATTGTTGCCCTATCTTCCTCAATATGCCTTTTCTTTCAAAACAAAAAAATCCCCAATCTTTTTCTCCTTTTGTTCTCTGCCTGTTTTTAGTAGAAATAATAGGAAAAAACATCAATACTCTTTCGGATCACCAAGCTTAAGAAAGAGTACTCCATTTCAGATAGTATTGAGGTGCAGATTCTATCTAAAGAGGATCCTATAGGGAACTTCAAGTCTTTATTGTGTGGGGAACTACCTTTGTTCCACGAGCACCTCAAGTACTTTAGGTTCCTTGTGCCTCTGTTGATTCTGAAGTTCCTGTACGTGATAGGTCTGTAGCCCCTCTAAATTTATCCTAACATGTTCCATCTACTTTAGCATGTTTTGATCCTGAATCATATGATGAACCTATCGTACTACCTGACCCTATACGACGTTTTCCAGATCTATAACCTTATTTGCCCTAAGTAGAACTACTTCTAACAACTGAAGACTGTGAAGAAACTTCTTTAAGATTATAAGAAAAAATGCACTGGTTTTGAGGAAAATGTAATCATTGTGAGTGGGAAGTGGAAGAATCCTTCACTTTCTTTCAAAGTTAACACCTCCTTATGAGTGTATAACTGGAGGACTACTTTTTCTTCCCTTTAATTCTTGGAAGGGAGCGTTTCCTCAGAAATTTTTTTCTGGAACTCTCTTATTAATCACAAGCAAATTCACATGCCTGAGGTGCTATTGAAGTTCTAAAAGTTGCCAAGAGTTCATTTTCTGCCCTGTGCTATTACTTCTGATGAAGGCTTATAGACTCTGACTCCACTTAATTTGAGCATAGCGGCTGGGACGCCTACTTTTGATGCCACGGGTTTTTTTAACAGAGTAATATGACTGAAGTTCCTTTTTGAGATGGATCTTTTCCTTGAAGAACCATCGATGGATGGTGACATTTATGTTTCAAAATCCTATCGATAAATTTTTCCTTGATATCAGTAAGTATTTCTTTCCTGGTGTTGGAACCTTATTTTGTTTGGATTTTTTTTTACATTCCTTTTTTCTTTAACAACGGCTCTTATGAAGTCTATTCGAGTATCGTTTGATGGAGAGGTTCTATACTTCTCCATGTCCAGTCATCCTATAAAGGCTGATCATAGCTCGAGTGCTAAGGCTACTGCAGGATGGTTCCTCATAAGGAACTATCCTTTCCTTTTCATCTGGGTTATTCTGACCCTATTTATATGGAGTTAGAAACTTTTATCCCTCCCCAAGGTGTTCTTGAGGTTCCTAAGTCGTCGATACTTGAAAAGGAAGATAAATATTCTTGGTTTTTATTCTTCCTCTGTTTTGCTTCTTTAATGGTAGTTTGCTTACATTTTTGTTTTTGTTTTTAGCTCTTTAATATTTTAGGGAGGATCTTCTCGATGTGTTGTTGAGCTTGTTTCCTTTGCAAAGGCCTCGAACTAAGAGGAAGGTTGCTTTTAGTAAAGTTGAGGCCTCTGAAAAGCACTCTAGAGCTGAATCTGTTGGTACTGAAGCCCAAGAAGTGGTTTCGGAGGCTTAAAAGGTATTTGAGCCTTTTAGCTGGAGGTTCATAAGGCTGCTGAACCTATTGCTGAGCAAGTACCATTGACTGTAGATCTTGTTATAGAGGTACCTAAGGATAGTAGTGGCTTCTGTTCGTGAGGAGGTTCGTGGGAGCATTGTAGAGGTTCCTGTTTATGAGGAGATTCCAACCAAAGAAGGTATAAAACCTTATGATGGGAATAGTGCTAGTGTTGATACTTCAGCAGAAGGGTAAACTCTAGGTTTTGATGCAAGGCTTACTCTTGGTAATGTTTATTCCTTTATTGTTTTGATATTCTTTTTGTCATTCTGTTTCTATTCTTTTCGTCATTCTGTTTCTTACTCATAGTTTCCATTTGCAGGGAATATGCCAATTTCGAGGTTTTTAATTTGGATACAACTACCACCTCTTTTGCTGGTATGGAAACGGAGAAAATGAGGTCTCGGTTGTGAAGGGATGCTAGCTCTTCTCGGAATCTGGAGGCTGGTGAGTTTGCGTCGCAGTTCTTGAAGAGGAATGATGGCCACGTGCAAGATAACACTGTCCTCCTTTTGGATAGTGAGAGTGTTGAGCGGTGGTGTAGGGATTGTTCTCTCGAGCAGATCTGGAGATTATTTCGATCGGAATAAGTGCGAAAGCTTGATCTTGTGTGAGTATGGCATCCACTGTAACGGTGAGTAATGGTTTTCACTTTTGTTCAGCTTCGTTGAGTAACTTTGCTAATCCTGTTTCTTTATTGTGCAGACTTTGCAAGATAGCTTCCTTGCAATAGAAGCTTTTAGAAGAAAATTAACGTCAAAGAGCAAGGAGATAAAACACCTTGTGAAACTGGTGGACTAGAGTGATGAAGAAGTGTTCCTCAAAGGGAAGAACTTGATCTTGATGTCTGATCTTGAGAGCCTTGAAGGCAAGAACAAGGAGCTCGAGTTGAGTTGGAGGAACTGTGAAAAGGTTCCCAAGTGTAGTAGGAGCTGGAGCGATTGTCCAAAGAGATAGAGGAAGCACGAAAGTTAAACACAGAGGTATTATCTGATCATGCATGGATCTTAGCTGCTCTTGAAAAGAGGGAGAAGATAGTGTTATTCCTGAAGGGAAAAACGAAAAACTTTCTCCAGGGGAAGACCATACTGGTGGCAGAACTAGACAGTTTCCATTATGAGGAGGCATCCTAGTTCAAGATGAAGGCTCGATTCTAGGAGCAGCTGGTGGCGTTGAACTTAATGCTTATGCAGAAGCATCATAAGTTGTAAGAAGTGACTAATAAGGTGACGTCTAGAACCATCCTTTTAAAGCTTGCTAAGGATCAAGCCACCTAATTGAGATTGGCAGCAAATAACCTGCGCACAATAATTGATGCTATGCAGAGGGATTACGCTTCCCTCTATTCTGATAAGGTAGCTTCCAAAGTGGTTTGACAGCACAAGCTGACAGTGGCCAAAGAAGTTTTTGATTGGGAAAGTTGAGGTCATCACTGCTCGTGGCTTCTATCATGGATGCCGTTCTGGAAGGGATCCTGCTTCTTATAGGATACTGTCGAAGGATGTAGATGCCTCTTATGGGTTTTACAAGTGTTGGTCGTCAGGCATTTAGATGATGACCATAAACGGATCAACAATGACTCTGTTGGAGAATGAGTAGAGGAATATAGTCCAGATGTGGTAAATCTTTCTGCAAATTCCTTGAAGCTTATTTTTGCATTTTAATTTTTGTAACCAAAACTTATCATATTCAATACAAGTACTTGTTTTCAATTTCATACTTGTTTTTTGCTGTCTTTGTGATGCTTTATCGATAGGAATTATTGTTTCCAATCTGCATTACTTTTGGTATAAGTTGGAACTCTTAAGTGTTTTGTATTTTAGACTTTTACCCATTTGAAAGGATGTTACCCATTTTAAAAGGATGTTAAGTTCCTTGATAAGATGTTCTATTGCTTTCTTTTGTAGTTTATCTTTTTTAATGGGAAGGTAGTTTCCTTTTATTGGATGCTTCTATGATGTGGGTGTTTTGATCTTGCGCGAGGAAGTTCAATTACTTCCGTATGTTGGGTGTTGGAACCCGTATAGGGAAGTTAGTTGCTTCCATGGTAAAGGGATTTGGAACCCGTGCAAGGAAGTTCAGTTCCTTTTATATGTCGGGTGTTGGAACCCGTGTAAGGAAGGTTTTAGTACACTTCCATGGTTAAAGTGTTTGAAAATTGTACAAGAAAGTTTAGTTCCTTCTGTATGTTAGGTGTTGGAACCTATGTAAGAAAAGTTTGGTATGAATTTTTTTGTCCTTTTTTCTTTAATGTTTGAAGGGTTATGTTTGGCCATCTCCCTTTCTAATAAGACACCAGATCATGTAAAGGCTCAACAGGATCTTACGTACAGACCTAGAGGGATTATTTTTTAGCCATCTCCCTAGAATAGCGTGGAGGATTTTCTTTGGACATCTCCTCTCTTAGTAATAGCACTAAACCATATAAGGGGTTGATAAGACCTTATATGTAAACCTAGAGAGATTATTTTTTTGGCCATTTCCTCGGAACGGCATGGAGGATTGCTTTTGGCTGTCTGTTATCCTATAACGATACCATATCATTTAAAGGGTCGATAAGACCTTACATACGAACCTAGAATGATCGTTTTTTTTTTCCATCTCCTTAGAATGGCATGGAGGATTGCTTTTAGCCATCTCATCTTCTAGTAATAGTACCAAATTGTATAAGCGGTTGATAAAACCTTACATGTACACCTGGAAGGATCGTTGTGTTTTTTGCCATCTCTTCAAAATGGTATGTAGGATTGCTTTGGCTATCTCATCTCCCAGTAATGCCACCAGACCGTGTAAAGGGTCGATAGGACCTTATATGCAGACTGGAGGGATCATTTTTTTCTCATTTCCCAAAATAGCGTAAAGGATTGCATTTAGTTGTCTCCTCTTCTAGTAACAGCACCAGTCTATTTTATCGTGTAATAGGTCGATAGGACCTTAACGTGGGTCTAGGGGGATCGTATTTTGGCCATCTCCTGGAAACAACATTACTTCCCATATTTTTTCACAAGGGAAAATTCATATTAGGATTGGAATCAGTGATAAAGCAATAGAGTATTATATAGAATCATCTATGAAAAAACTTGTTTGAGATGCAGGAACAATAAAAAGAAGGGGAGAGAAGTCAACATAGAACTTCTTTAGCTTTGATATGTTCTAGAGGGTCGAAATAGGGTTTCTATCCTTATCTTGTAGTAGAAAGTCTCCCTTATCTAGGTTCCGAATGACTCTGTAAAGTCATTCCCAAGTTTTTGTCATCTTTCTATCCTTGCGTTCCTTGTTAATGTCGAGTCATCTCTCACGATGAGTTTACCTTCATTAATCTCACGCTTTCTGATTTTGCTATTATAGTGTCTCTTTATCTTTGCCTTGTAAAACTGCCGCATGGATCTCAACGATTTCTCAGGCTTCTTCTGTCAGGTCTTTGGCTGTGACTATAGCCTCATCATTGAGTTCTAGTTGCACAGTCCTCTTTCATAGGGTTAGGATGAAAGCTTTTATAGAAAGCACAACTTCTGCCCTAAATACTAAGGAGTGTGGTAAGGTTTCAATTGATATGTTCTCTATTGTTCTGTAAGCCTAGAGCACTCTTGGAAGCTCTTCAAGCAATATACTATTCTTTTACTCTAGCCTCTTCGGTAGCATTATAAAGATCATCCAATTGAAGATTTCAGCTTGATTATTTCCCTATGGATAACTATAGGAAGAGAAAAGTTGTTGTATTTTATATTTATTGTAAAACAAAGTAACAACAACGCTTATAAATTACTTCCCATTATCAGATACAATGACTTATGGCGTGTCGAATCTAGTGATAAGGTTCATCCAAATGAAGTTCCTTACTTTGGTTCCAGTAAGGTTACTACAGGCTTCTACTTCGACCCATTTACTGAAATAATCGATAGCCAGTAGATCTAATCGTTTCCCTTCTATAGTAATAGGAAATGGCTCTATGATATTCATTCCCCATTGAATGAATGGCTAAAAGTTGAAAACTGTGATGAGGTCGTTAGCAGGCCGATGGATGAAAGTAGTGTTTTTCTAGCACCTTTCACACTTCTTGACGTACTCTATTGCATCCTTTTTTATCGACGACCAGAAATATCCTTACCGCATTATTTTGTGGGCTAAGATCCCTGCATTAAAGTGGTTGTCGCACGATCCTTCATGTATCTCTGCTATGATTTGGTGCGCATCTTCAATTAGAACACATCTTATGTAGATACCCAAGAAAGATTTCTTGTACAGATTCTCATCAATAATGGTGAATCTTTCTGCTCTGGCTTAGAGACTTATTGCTTCCTTTCTATCTTCAAGAATCTTTTCTTCCTTAAGATTGTCTATGTGTGGGGTCATCCATCTTGTTCTGGTTATGATCTCAAGTGTAATTTCTTTTGATGGACCCTCTATATTCTTTCAGTTTCAGTTCTGCCTCTTTCTATTAAGGGAACTATTCTGATTAGGGGATTTGTGGAAGAGGCTTTCCTTAGCTACTTTGTTTGCTTCTGCATTCTCCTATCTTGAAACTTGCCGAAGTGTGATGCTTATGAATTATGAAGCGATTTATTTTGCTACCTTAATAGTTTCTGCATCCTCTCTTCATTAGTTGCATATTCACCATTCCACTGAGAAGTAACGAGAATGGAATCGATTTTTATTATCAGGTTCTTTATTGAGAGGACTTGGGCTTCTTTCAATCCTTCAATCAATGCTGTGTACTCAGCCTCATTATTGAGCATTGAGTTCAGAGTTTGTGATAAGTGCATTTTATACATTATATTATATCTCTTCTAAACTTGATAATTGTTTAATTTAAATAAGAATACACGGCTTTTTATATGTTTTAATTTTATTTTGTAGGTTTCAAATTAATGGAGCTATTTGGGATGAGAATATAAAGAAAACAAGCAAAAAACCAAATGTGCTACAGTGCTGTGAACAGTAACACTCTACAATGCATGAACAATGTCATGTTACAGTACCCTGCCCAGGCTTTAGCATCCAAGTGCCACCACCTTTAGTACTCCTTTTCTTACCCTAATTTGAAACCTATAAATACTATCATTTTGCCGCTTCTCAAATTATCAAAAGGGAGCACGAAATAGAGATAGAAACTCTAGTTTTTAGTGAGAGAAATACCATTGAAGCTTAGATTAAGGAAGATTATTGAATATTGAAGACTCCAAAGGCTTCTCAAACTAGTTCATTCTTCTCTATCTACTTTATTTACATTTATTTCTAGTTTGTAATTATATTTTATGTTGCTTTAAACTTGAGTACTTTCATGAACATTTGGATGAATGTAATTGAATATTTCACTATGGATTACTAGATTTTATGTTTTAAGGCTTGATAGAATTCTATTGAACTCTATGTATTGATGTTGTTTTGTGATTAATGATTATTTGATGTTTATTCATTTATGCCTTTTATGTGTTTAATGCTTCTAATTGCATTAGAAAATGGATTGGTTAAATAACATTTGGGTTATATGCTTAGGAAAATTTAATCCATATGTTGTAAAAGGCATAGTTTTAAGGTTGTTGAGTTAGGAGACTAATGAACTTAGGGTAGTCACATAAATGTAGCTTAATGCATGTATGTATAATGGGTTAGATAGGGATATCAACTTATTTGTATATGCATAGAGTCTCATTCGGCACTCAGGAGAGGGAATGAGATTATTCTTAAGTCCTTGATTAATGAATGCATTAGATTAGTTGTTAATCACAAATAATAAATAGTATAGAAATAATAGAGGGAAATCAAGTCCCTAGAACCCCATTGCCATAGAACTCTCATATCCTTAATTTATCGGTTTATTTAGTTTAAAGCATTTTAATTCCTTAATTCAACTTATCCTCTAAATTAGCTTAGATAAAGTTAGGTTGTCAAGACCGTGATAATTAGCATTAATTTAGGATACCAATCTTCATGGGAACGATACTCACTCATCACATTATTACTTGATCACGACTTATGCGCTTGCGGTTACAATTCACTTGTGTATAATTTCACGAATAGTTTGACAACATGCTCTAGTGCTAATGCCATTAGGGCTACATAGGTGCACTAAAATCCCTTTTGTTGCTGGATGCTCCGTCGATATGCATCATCCAAATTTGTGTGATCTGCCTAGGATCTGAAAGCAATGAATCATCTTAGGCTTTAAGTTTACACTCTAATAGGAAATTAGCGAGCGCCTGTCCTGTGATAGCTATACGAGCTTATATCTAGGTGGATCAGCCCCATGGCCATCTTTGTTACCCTTCCTACAATGTATGATCTTAGCAGGATCTGCTTGATTGGGTAGAAAGTGTACACCACAATTAGATATGTCTCAAAGTAGCGTCATAGCTTATCGTTTACATGTGTCAATGCTAGGATGAGCTTCTTCGCTGCTGAGTAGCGGGTTTCTAGATCTTTGAGGGTTTTATTGGTGTAGAATATGGGCTTTTGCTGTCTTTCTTTTTACCTTACTAAAGTTGTACTGATGATCTTAGTAGAGATGGCTAAGTATAGGTATAAAACCTCATTGGGAAGCAGTGTCAAGAGCACTAGAAGGATTTTTAGACAATGTTTTAGCCTCTGCAAGGCTATTCGAGCAGGACCCCACCTGTCTTTCTCCTTAGCTGTCAATGCTTGGAAGAAAGGTTGTATTTATCTGACATTCTTGAGATGAATCAGTTGAGGGCTATAATTCTTTTAGTTAATACTCGAATCTCTTTGGGAGTGCTTAAAATTGTTAAGTTCTGCAGAGCTTGAACTTAAGATGGATCTGCTTCAATTTCTCATGAACTAATTTTATGCCCCAAAAAGGTTCTGAATGAGATTCCAAAGATGTATTTCGCAGGGTTTAGCTTCACCATGTATTTTTGTAAGACGTTGAAGACTTCTTATAAGTTTAAAACGTGGATTTTTGCTTTTCTGCTTTTCACCACTATGTCATTGATGTAAACTTCTATAGTTTAAACTATTTGGTTCCCAAACACTTTATGTACAAGCCTTTGAAAGGTAACACCTGCAATTTTGAGATCGAAGGGCATTACTTTTGTAGCAATATATTCCACGCTTTGTGATGAAGCTGAATTTTTCTTCGTCTTCTTTCACCATATTGATTTGGTTGTAGCCACTGTAGGCATTTAGAAATGACAGTCATCAACCATCTGATCTATCTTTAGCAAAGGGAAGAGTCTTTTATCATGGCTTTGTTCAGGTTTGTGTAGTTTACACAAACTCTCTACTTCTCATTCTTTTTTCCAACCAACACTACGTTAGAGAGTCATTCAGTGTATTTCACTTCTATGATAAAACCAATGTTGAGTAGTCGGTTTACTTCATTGCTGATAATCTAGTTCCTTTTAGGTGCAAAACACTTTTGTCTTTGTCTGACTAGTTTATATCCTTTCCAGATGTTCAACTTATGGCACATAACCTCTAGGTCAATGCCGATCATGTCTTTGTGGCTCCAAGCAAAGTTGTCCCTATTTCTGGTCAAGAGATATACTAGCTGTTAGCGTTCTTCTTTGGTCAGGGACATTCCGAGAAGGAAATTTTGAGCAGGGCTAAAAGGTTTAAGGTCACTTCTTAAGTTTTTTCCGTGCTCTGTGACACGTATTCTTTTTTAGGCGAAACCTTTTTTGGCCACCGATCGCTTGATTACTATTTCAAATTGGTTCCTTCCTTAGGAGGACGGATACTTGTTTCAGTCTGTTCTTTGTTATCGATGATGACCTTTAGGGAATTGGCATAATACTACTTAGCCTTCAGCTGTTCACTCTTGATGTCTGTAATGTATTTACATTGAACAACTTGGTGTAAAGTTGAAGGTACCACTTCTTTGCAGTAGATCCAGAAGTGCCTAGCTATAACATTATAGGCGGTGGAAGCTTGGATCACCAGGTAATCTATTTCTAGCCATGATAATCGACAGGGTTATAACTTCTTTTACCTGAACCTTCACACTTCTTAAGGCTATCAATTCAGTGCTGCACTGTATCAAGTTTTTGACATTCAGCTTGAATCTTTGGAAGGCTTCATAGTACAAAACTTTTACACTGCTTCCTCCATCTATAATGACTCTTTTCACGAGGGTCCCATTATCGTTCAAGCTAACGACGAGGGGATCCAAGTGGTGCATGGACAGTTCTAACAATTGCTCTCATGAGAATCTGATCCCTCCAAGTTCTTGATTGCTACCCTACACCATAGAGATTTTGGTGATCTCACAACACTTTATTTTTTAGGCCTTATTGAATAGAGGTTTCCACTCCCCTTCAGATCCTGCCCTTTCTGGGGATCTCTCATGCATACTTGGACATGGAACCGATTGATTAGCTATTTAGATACTACTGCTTTCATTATGTCTTTTTCCCGTGGTCCCTCAAGCTAATGAGGGAGGTTTTGTCTACTTATTCTTTCAATGGCTATACACCTTAGGGGCATTGTCCCAACAAGGTACGACATAGTGGATGCAATTGAGGACCCGTATCTCACTAGAGTCAACAATATCTACTATGTATTCTTGCAACCGACCTTCACTATTTAGATGGTGAATTTGGAACCTCAAGGCTCTGCAGTTCTGAATAGTGTGACCAAATTCATCGTGGAATGACTAATGTTTGGATTGGTTCCTTTTCTCTAAGAGGGCTGCACACCAGCACTGGTGTGTAAAATATCCCAGCGCCTTTCAGGTTTGCCCATATCTGCTTTGCAAGCATATTATAGGGATTAGAGTTTCCATTAGCTAGCGAGGCCTTTTATCATTTCCTCTATTTTTTGATGGTCCAGGGCATTTCCTCTGGTATTATTTTGCTTCCTATTTTGGTTTTGGAAGTACAATCTCAGTTTTCTTCATAGTGATAACTGAATTATCCTTCGAAGCGATCTCGATTTCCTCCTCCCTAATCCACTGCATGGACTTTTGGTTGATTAATTTGAAATAAGTGAAATTCTTCAATCAGGTACTGTGGTAGGGAGTGAAAGGTCTAACAACCTTTTTGTAGGCCTGTGCTACTATATTTGAGTCGTAGCTTCCTATCTCACTCAATTCTCTAGAGAAAGCTTCGAATTGACTCAGTGTTGCTTGCTTCATTGAAAATAAGTTTGATACAGTCTTTTTTCCCTTTCAGTTCTGCAGGTACTGCTTGATGAATTGTTTGGTTAATTCTTTGAACGAGGAGATGGAATTAGGCGATAGGCTGTAGAACTAGATTTGAGCTGGTCCTTTCAGACTAGAGGGGAACACTATGTTGGGAATATAGTATACATGATTGTATGCATGTGCAATAGTATTCATTGTATAAAATGTTGAATATCGAGTGTGTGACATACGAGTGTATTCATATTTTTAAAAATCAACTACAAGCTGCGGAAACATATTACAAATACACCCAATTTTAGCAATTAAACATATATATCACATATATACATAAGGATAACAATTATACAAATTTAAATATGATGAACAATAGTATTATAACATAATGTAAAAATACTTACCTAATGAAGGTAACTTTACAAAATCTTCAAGTCCTCTAACAATCTATGTGAAGAGCTCACCTTGAAGTGTATTGCTGAACAATTTTAGTCCATAACGGTTTGGTGGTATTCTGGGGCTAGAATGGTAGCTTTAGAATTTTCAGCAACTTGTATTCAAACTCTTTGAATACAAATATTTATTTCATAAATATGAATATGATTAAGCCATCCATGAAAGGAGAAGAAGATGAAGTTTTCTTTTGTTCTTGTTAGTAACAATTTACTAACACAACAACAATAATTCTCTTTGTCATTGTTGAATTATCCAAGTGTGTAGTATTCTCTTTAAATACTAAATATTTGTATTCTCTTTGAATACAAATATTTATTTCATAAATATGAATATGATTAGGCCATCCATGAAAGGATAAGAAGATGAAGTTTTCTTTTGTTCTTGTTAGTTACAATTTACTAACACAACAACAATAATTCTCTTTGTCATTGCTGAATTATCCAAGTGTGTAGTATGAGTAAAAACCAAAAAAATTTCACACATAAGTCCTTTAACCCTTTGAGAGGAAAAACAAGACAATAATTTTTCTCTCTATCTCTCTCCCTTGCCCCTTGGCCGAATCATTTATATTGCTAGAATGAATTCAATTATTGTTTTCTCAAGTGCTCTCCCCACCATCATTGTAGTTGGTCTCCCACTCAATTTTATTATTAATAAGTCTAGGTTCTTCTACTTCCTTAATGCATAAAACATTAACAATAAATTAAGAAAGTGTTCCCTCCATTTGCAAAGACATGGCCGGCCATCATGTGAAACAAATGAATAAAAATTCATTTAATGGCCTACAATATTACATTAATACAAAAAAGCCTCCACCATTCATAATGGCAACATATTTAATTCTTTTAAAACAAATAATAATACAACTAAATTTATAATAATGTTTAGTTGATTAGATGTATATAATAATATTGTAAAATAAATCAAAAACTATTTTTGTATTATTTTATTAATATAATAAAATAAATGAAATACTATTTTGTATTATTTTTTTAATATATCATGATATATAATGAAGGGTTTAGATCTTGCCATTTGTCACCATCTTATTAGTTAACAACTTTTGTTAATTAATTAAATGATGTGCTTAACAATTAAGTCTTGACAAATACACATCCCGAGAGATTCTATTTTGCTGAAATTTATTGAATCGAATTATTCAATCTAATCCGCTACCCTAGTATGCAACGAGTATACTTCATATTGTAAAACTCTCTAGGTCCACACCTGATTTGTCATATGGAGCTCCTCCATACGTCCATGAATGTTGTCCCACACACACATTACAGATATTACAAATCAACGTGTTAAACCATGCAAGTTGAGGTTATTGCATATTCGTATAATCCTTCCATCATTTATATCCTTGAAGAGCAGAGATATAGATCATCACCATCAAATCTCTATTTGCTCAACCATGAACTTAACTCCAGATTTATATTTCATTAAACAATATCCACAAACACTTTGTTATATTGTTTATTCTTTCGGAATATATTTTTTTAGGTTTATGCTTGTGGCCACAAGACTTTCTGAAATACAATCTCGGAGCATTAGGATATACAACCCACTCACATGAGCTGATGGATCCCATATCTATGCACACTAGACTTCATGAGCATCAGACTATACCCAGCGACACCCAGTGATCAGACTATGAAAGGTTTCTGACATGTGTGGAACCAAAGTATGGTGACTCACAAGCCCACTGTGGCACTCAAGTCAAAGGACCACAAATACTACTAAACTCAGAAGACATTCCATTGATAGCTTCATGAGATGTCTATTGGAGGTTCTCGTGAGTCTGTTCAATATCAGTCCTCACTGAATACCTGCATCTCTATACAAGCTTCCCTAAACTCATAGTTTGCTAAGACTAACCATCTAGACCATTCAGATATAGACATACACTAATCTATATTAATGGGTTCCATCGATAGACCCACATCGATAAAATTAGATCAGGAACATTGTGTTAGAGAACATACTTGTATAATGATATTTCCTAGCACCATCTGCAACTCCTTCCAGCTATGTCATTACTAATATATTCTCAGGTCATTGTCTCATTTCAGACAAGAGATTTTGCTAACTATTTGAACATGCTAACTCTAGCATCACTAACTCTTAGCACTATTAACTCTTAGTACTTCTAACTATTAGCGCTGCTAACTCTTAAAGCTGATCTAAACTCCTTTAAACCAGATCTGAACTCATTCAAATCATACAATGTCTGAAACGTTACAAGCATCTTACCATTTAATAATAAATAATATTAACGATTTTATTAAAAATGATAATTGTATAAATACTATCATCATATATTTATACATACTGGGATGACACGTAAGCACAAATTCTAACATAAAATACATATCTCATACATATTTAAAGCAGCGTAATAATTAAAATAATACAATAAACACAATAGATAATATATTAATCATATTTGTATATTTGAACAGTTGAGAAATCACTAATAAGTGTAATATTTTACACGTGTATTCTAGGAGTCCGCCTAGAGACCAATCTGTTAGCAGTTCTAATCACTAACTCGGTGGGCTTGGTAAGCTAGAATAGCAACTCCAAATCCTGCACTGAGTTTAACACTCAAACCCTTTGAATTTACTTTTCTCTTGATCAACTCTTTGATCAATAAAATAAATTCTTTGTTGTTATAACTGATAGCCAATAGTGTAGATAATTTATAGACTAGTTTAAACACTTGAAACTATATCACAAGAGATCAAATCTCCTTTTCTTTATCTATTTGGCTGCCACCCTTTAAAACCAACATATTTTCCTTTTAGTTTAAAAAAAAAATTGAAAATGAAAAATTAAGCAAAAACTCTTGCTTCCAACGGATTCACACATATATATATCTCACAAATATTAAAAGAATAATATAATATTAATAAAAAATAAAAATTAGCCACTTAGGGCAATAATAATAATAAAATAATAAAATAAATATTACATATATAAATGCATGACAACTATTATGCATTAATATATATAATATTATTAAATAATATAATATTTTATAATAATATATTTAAATGAGATATTATGGTTATTTAATAATTAAATAATCATTGTGTGAAATAACTATTTTGCCCCGCATGAATAGTTATCAAGTATACATTTTAGCAGGTCCCACCAAATCTTACACTTAGGTAAACTCAACCGAGGATCTAAAATGTACCGCGTATCATTATACAATTAGTAAATAACAATGATTGACTAATTGTTGTATTTAATGCTTAAATAGTGCTCAATGAGTACACTTCATATCACGGGAATCCTTAGGTCCACGTCTGATTTGTCAAATTGAACTATTCTATAAGTCCGTGAGCAATGCCCTACGCACACTCTTCACTAATATTACAAATCAGCACGTTGAACTATATAAGTTGAGGTTACAACACATATGTATAGTCCTTCCGTCATGATATCCTAGATGTGCGAGGATATAGATTATCACCGTCAAATCTCCATGTACTCATCCATATCATATCCCCAGATTTATATCTCACCGAACAATATGTGCAAACTCTTTTGCCATATTGTTACACTCTGGCGGACACGCTTTTCTGGGATTAAGGCTTGTGGCCACAAGACTTTCTGGGATACAGTCTCGAAGCATTTGGATATCTAACTCTCTATACGAGTTGATGGGTCCCATATCTGTGCACACCGAACTCTATAAGCATCGGACCACACCCAGCGACACCTAACGGTTACACCATGAAAGATCTATGACATACATTGAACTAAAGTATGGTGGATCACTTACAAGCCCACCGTGGCACTCAGGTTAAAGGACCACGTATACTACTCAGGTCAAATGACCATGTATACTACTCAGGTCAAAAGACTATGTATACTACTTAGGTCAAAGGACCACGTATACTGCTCAACTCTATAAGACCCTTCATTGATGGCTTACATAGGATGTCTATCGGAGGCCCTTGTATACTGACAAACCCGCATCGGTAGAAATAGATCAGGGATAATATTCAAGAACATTTTTGTGCAACTGACATTTCCTGGTACCTGATTGCAACTATGCAGTTACTAGTATATTCCTAGGTCTATGTCTCATTACAAATAAGGCTCTAACTCTTAGAACTTTGCTGACTATTATAATCAGCTAATAATTAGTTGTGCTAACACTTAGCATTTATATCTCTCAGCGTGGCCAACTTTGAGCTCTTATCTAAACTCTTTTAGTCAGATCTGAACTTTTCCAGATCATACAATGTCTGTAATGTTACATTGCATAATACCATTTAAATAGGTATTACTGATTTAATGGGAATGTACATTTGTATAAGTATATTCAGGAATGGCACGTAAGCACCGACCCTAACAATCCCCACTTGCTCTAGTGTCATTCGTGATGGTATCTCATACACATCAACTAAATGTGTTTCACAAACACTTTTAGAGTAATGGCCTTAGAAATAGGGTATGCTAAATTATTTATAAAACACTTTTACAAATAATCACATCTTCCTAGGCCATGATTTCTCTAATCATGTGAGAATCCTCTCAATATAGTTAGAGTACTGGTGTTCTCTTGACTCCTCAGCCTATACAATGTTGTAGTTTTATTGCAAAACCATGGGATATAATCCATCTATCTTGTAACTTTTCCAAGCTAAGCGATAAACTTACGAATCCACACTACCTATTTCGCTGCTTCTAAAACAAATCAGCAGTGAATCCCAGATTAGTGCAATTTCAACTCATATAGTACTAATGAGAATGAACATATACCCAGATGTGGACTGTTTATCATCTAGGTCAAATTAAAAGTCAGACTCCGTCTACCTTCTCACTTGTAAGTCATTTTCTCCATATTTGAAAATTTTATCCTTTGTACCCTCAAGATATATCAGAATAAGTTTAATTACCATCAAATGACAGTCACTTGAATCAGACTAGAATAGGTATATAACTCTTACAGCCATACTGATATCAGGTCCCAAATACATCATAACATACATCAAGATATAAAGAGCTGATGTATCTTCCATCTGAAGAGAATCTCCTCGAAAGATGAACACCATGTCCAAAAGATATGTTAACTATCTCACAGTTAACAAAATTATACCTTTTTAAGAAGCTATTGATGTGAAATAATTTGGGAGAGTCCTATCAACTTTCCAACTCTATCTCTATAAAACTTTATACCCAGTATAAAGGAAGTCTTTCCTAAATTCTTCATGGAGAAATTCTTACAAGTTACTCATAATCGATTATAACATACTGACATCAATCCCAATGACTAGTACATCATCAACAAAGAGTATCAAGAAGACTATCATGCTTCCACTGACCTTTCATGCACACAAGCTTCCTCCTTATTTTTTATGAAACCAGACAATCTGATTATCTCATCAAACAATTATTCCAGCTTCAGAAGGCTTGTTTAAGCTCATAAATGGACTTCTTTAGCCTGCACACTAGAGCGGAAGTCTGGCTGGATGTAAACCTTCAGTTGTTCCATGAATATCTTTTACTTAAGGTATCCATTCAGGAATGCAATCTTTACATCTATCTGTCAAACCTCAAAGTCATAATATGCTGCAAGAGCCAATAAAATTATAATCGACTTTAACATTAATACTAGTCCAAAGGTTTCCTCTTATTTGATCCCAAATCACCAATGATTACTTTTCTAGAATCAATATAGGCCTTAGAAGGTCTCTACCTTCCATCTGGCTCCCACTACCTCTTGTAAATACTTTACAATCAATGGAAATAATTCCTATAGGTAGCTTAACTAAGTCCCAGACTTGATTCTAATACATAGGTCAAATTTTCTTTTCATGGCTTATTGTCATTACTCGAATCGATGTCTAACACCATCTCCCTATAGGTCAAAGGATTATTTTCTTCTACCAAGAAAACTCCAAGTTAACCTTCATGCATCAAACATACCTAATAAGTGATCTAGAAATCCTTTCCGACCACTTGGAGAGTATGCTAAAAGGTATAATTGAGCCTGAGTTCCCATCATTGATTCATTGATTTCTAGATTGACTTCACCAAGTTCAATCTTTCTATGATCGCCATGGTCCATGAAAAACTTTTCCTCTAGGATGGTGGTATATTGAGAAATAAACACACTTCACTTCTCTGAATCACATAACTAGTATCCTATTGAATTTACAGGATACTCAATGAACCTATACTTATACCCCTTAGGAGTTTGTTTATCTTACTGAGTAACTCTTACAAAACAAGATATCTTGCTGAGTAACTCTTACAAAACAAGATATCTTGCTGCATAACTCTTACATCAGCAGGACTACCCCAAGTATTAACATATTTAAGATATAACTTCTTTCCTCTTTGTCTCTCATATGAAATGAAAGGAATAGCTTATGATGGAACTCTGCTTAATTACTAGCTTTATTTGGAGCATATTCTCACAGATATAGATCGGTAACACTTATTATCAATCAGACTATATCTAATAAAGTCTGATTCCTCCTCTTTGAAACATTATTATATTGTAGAGCACCCGAAAGACTATAGTGAGTGGGAATCTCATTCTCCTTTAAACAAACAGAAAGCTTGCTATTAATTTACTTACTACCTCGATCTAATTTAAGGGATGTGATGTATATTCTGGTATGTCTGGTCACCTCCGTAAATACATTATTCATAAACTAGTTAAGTTTTTATGGTCAGATTAGGCATCCAACCATTATTAACTAGATGAGTTGGGCATCTCATGCCTATATTACCTAATCTCATATACCATAGTTGCGAATCATTTAAAGATTATGATCTACAGACATTTCTAATTGTATATTATGTCCATTTATTAACTGACATTTAGCTAATAAAACATCATTCACATTACATGAACATAAGGAACTATTCCTAATATTCATATGATATCCTTCACTGTTAAGTACAGTAAGGGACACAATTTGTTAGATGATGTTTTAGATATTATACCAATTATGCAATACAACAATTGTATTGTATATAGGAAATAAGTCAAGCTGCCCAATAAATTGAACCTGCAAGAAATCACCATTTTCTACTCTTAACATTACTTCTACAAACTGTTGCATTCTTATCTCTCTCAATCCCTGCAACATATTGTAGATATAAGAGGTACATACTGTTAGGGTCGGTGCTTATGTGCCATCCCTGAATATATATATACTTATGTATTTATACAAGTGTATATTTTTATTAAATCATTAATATCCATTTATATGGTATTATGCATGTAACGTTACAGACATTGTACATTTAAAGGAGTTCGGATCAGATCTAAAGACTTTAGATAAGAGTCATAGTTAGCCACGCTGAGACATATAATTGCTAAATGTTAGCACAGGTAAGTGTTAGCTAGTTATAATACTCAGCAAATCCAAGAGTTTGAGCCTTGTCTGTAATGGGACATAGACCTAGGAATATACTAGTAACTGCATAGTTGCAAGAGTTGCAATCGGGTGCCAGGAAATGCATATTGCGCAAGTATGTTCACGAATAATTGTGTCTGATCTATTTCTGCCAATACGGGTCTGTCGGTGGATACCTTTATATATAGATCAGCATATGTCGTACCTGACCGACTGTGAGCTTGGAGCTCATATTGACATATGGGTATCCAGTTAGGACTGGATATGGGATAGACTCACGAGGGCCTCCGATAGACACCAATGTAAGCCGTCAACGGAGGGTCCTCTCAAGTTGACTAATATACGTGGTCCTTTGACCTAAGTGCCACGGTGGGCTTGTAAGTGATCCACCATACTTTGGTTCCACGCATGTCATAGACCTTTCATGGTGTGACCGCAGGGTGTCGTTGGGTATGGTCCGATGCTTATGGAGTTCAATGCGTACAGATATGGGATCCGTCAACTCTCATATGGAGTTTGATATCCAGATGCTTCGAGACTGTATCTCAGAAAGTCTTGTGGCCATAAGCAATCATCCCGGGAAAGAGTTCCATCAGGGTCGAACAATATGCACAAAGGAGTTTGCGCATATTGTTCATTGAGATACAAGTTTGGAGATAGGACATGGATGAGCACATGGAGATTTGACGGTGATAATCTATATCCCCGCACATCCAGGATATCATGACGAAAGGACTATATGTATGCGTTGTAACCTCAGCTTGCATGATTTAACGCGCTGATTTGTAATATCCATGACGTGTGCGTGAGGCATTGCTCACGGACTCATGGAATAGTTCCATTTGACAAATCGGGCGTAGGACCTAGGAAGTCTCGCGATATAAAGTGTACTTGTTGTGCACTGGAGCAGCGTGCCGGATTAAATTGTTTAATCTAACAATATTCAGCACTACCACAGGAACGCGTGTATATCTGTATTTAAGTGTTAAATACAAGAATTAGTCAATAATTGTTATTTATTAATTGTATAATGACACGTGGTGTATTGTGAACCCTCGGTTGGGTTTACCCAAGTGCGAGTTTGGTGGGACCTACTAGGGGTAGACTTGTTAACTATATACGAGGGGCAAAATGGTCATTTCACACTTTGATTATTTAATTGTTAAATAATTAAAATATCTCACTTATTATATAATATAATATTTTTTATATTATATTATTTTATTGTATAATATTTTATTATTAGATATTATATATATTAATATTAAATATTGGGTGCCATATAGTTGGCACCCATTACTATTTTTATATTATTATTATATATATTATATTAATAATATTATTATTATTTTATTATATATATATATATATATAAAGTGAAAGAGAGAAAGAATTTGAAATATGTGTGTGTTGGCCAAGATGGCCGAGAGAGAAATGAGAAAGAAATTGAGGAAGAAGAAAAGGAAGAAAAAAAAATAAAATTATTTCATTTTTTTCTATGCTTCCAATTGAAGTAATAGAGGATTGTTTCAAATTCTCCATTTCTTATCCTTTTAGAGAAAAGGATAAAAACACACACTGACTATTTTAGGGTTTAAGAGTTAAACCCAGTGCTGCGTTGAGGGCTGCTGTTCTAGCTCACCAAGCCCACTGTGTTGGTGAGTAAAACTGCTCGCGAGTTGGTCTCTATGCGAACTCCAAGAAAAATACGTGTATAACATTACACATTGAGGTGAGTTCTCTAATTCTATAAATATATTAATATGATTAATATATTTTATTTATTGTGTTTATTGCAAAATTTATACGTTTTCGCTGCGTTAGGCAATAGACACAATTGCACATGCATACACCCACACATGCCTTAGATCCGCTAGCACATACAGTATCTCATATCTAGTGTGAACTGGCATTATATGCCATAGAAATGTTTTTGTTTGTCAAACATAAACCTATGGGAGTCTTTCTGACAATTATAAGGCTTTTAGGGTCGTGGGAAATCTAATATCTAACCTTACTGCAGTGAAAAACACTTTCCATCTACATATCTCTCTTGTTGATCTTTGAATAAATGTTGCATTTGAGGACTTATCTTGAGTATCTGCCTCATCGTCTTCTCCTCACACATATGGTCTTACCTGATATACTTAGAGTAAAGAAGATGAAGCACTATGAACAAAGAGGGTCGCACCCTCTCTATTTATTTTCCATAGAGAGGTGTTATCAGAAATACCTTGCGGCAAACTCTAATCAATAATAAATCCAAGATTTTTTTATTATTGATCAGAGTTTGCCGTAAGGTATTTGTGATTAATCCAAGATTTTTTGAATCCATAACATTTCTGAGATTTATCTGCTGGTCAGAGTAATTTCTAATACCCTTGAGTTAAACTATATTAACTATGCACACTAACTGGTTCGTAGTGGCCATTTAAACTTGACAGGCCAAAAATAACGGGAGATGTAAGCGAAATAGTCAATAAATTACTAATAAAATATTTTAAATTATGGGTATAATAATTATACATTTTTTAATTTAAAATACCCTCCCATTGCTTTACATAATCCTGGTAATCTCTCGAACTGAAAAATGATAATTTAAACTCTTTTAAATTATACAATGAAAAATATACCCTATTGAAATTTACTTAGGCCTCAAGCTGTAGCAACATTGGCCTTTGTAAACTCAACAGGTAGATAATACTTGTTAATTGCATCTCATACAACTTTTACCACTTGATCATGAATACACCTTATCCTCACGCTATAGTAATATTGGGTAAGTTTATTTCAGATTAACTTGTCAATAATCAAATATATGTTACAGGCACTACCCTTACGATATAGCAATATTAGGCAATAGGTTTGCATATATTTGTCTTATCTCATGTTTAATCAATATAGTTCAAGCCCAACCGACTAAATCCCTTACGCTGTAGCAATATTAAAAAAAGGCCGACGTGACTCTTCTAACACCATATTGACAAGATGGATCAAAATAAAATATTATCTTATAATGTCATATTATTCAATCTGATTAAAAAATATTTTTCTTTCTATCCAAGGTCCCCATCTCATGGGGAAGTGATTCTCAATTAATCAATTTTTTCTATGCAAACACAACTAACTCCCACTAGTAGGGCTCCCATTATGGTTACCACCATAGAAAAATTAATTCTGGTTTATAATACAGACAAATAACTCTTATCATTGCATCTCATAAACCCACACATGCAAAATTAAATTTAAAAAACTGTTTAAATTTACTGTAGCTATAAACAGTACAAACTATGTTCATTTGCTACTGTTCAAGTGAACAATATCAGTATCGCTACGCCAAGTTACCAGCGTTGCAATGCTGGAAGGTCAAACTACAGTGCCGCGATGCCCATCCTTATGCATTGTGGCATAGGAGGTAGACCTCCAGCGCCGCAGTGCCCAATCCATCCCCATTGGCATACCTGTTTCAACACTTAAAACACACCATTTACACTGGGTCTTATACATCCGTTCACTCAAACAACACCCAAATATCTCATATCTGGCTCTAATACCAAATTTGTTAGGGATCTAGTATACGTGGATGTATGCATGTGCAATGGTGTTCATTGTATAAATATGTATCTTATACATATTTAAATCAGGGGAATAATTAAAAATATATAATAAACACAATAAATAATATATTAATCATATTAATATATATGAAGGGTTGAGAAATCACTAAAACGTGTAACGTTTTACACGTGTATTTTGAGAGTCCACCTGTAGACCAACCGGCTGGCAGTTCTAATCAAAATAAAATATTATCTCATAATATAATATTATTCAATCTAATTAAGAGTGCTTTTTCTTTCTATCCAAGGTCCCTATATCATGAGGAGGTGATTATAAATTAATCAATTTTTCTATGCAAACATAACTAACCCCACCAATAGGCCTCTTATTGTGGTTACTAACACAAAAATTAATATTGGTTTGTAATATAGTTTGATAACTCTTATCACTGCATCTAATAAACTCACACATGCAAAACTAATTTTGAAACACTGTTTAAAATTAATGTAGCTATGAACAGTATAAATACTGTTTATTTGCTACTGTTCAAGTGAACAGTATCAGTACTGCGGCGTCTGGTTACCAGCATTGCAGCGCTGGAAGGTCAAACCCTAGCGCCGCGATGCCCATCCTTTTACGCTGCAACGTAGGAGGTAGAACATCTAGCACCGCAGAGCCCACTGTACCCCATTTAGCATACTGGTTTCAACACTTGAAATGCCCCGTTTATACTGGGTCTTATACATCTGTTTACTCAAACAACACCCAAATATCTCATATTTGGTTCCGATACTAAATTTGTTAGGAATATAGTATACATGGGTGTATGCATGTGTAATAGTGTTCATTGTATAAAATACGTATCTTATATATATTTAAAGTAGTGGAATAATTAATCAAATTTTCTATGCAAATACAACTAACTCCCACCAGTAGGTTTCCTATTGTGATTACTAACACAAAAAATAATTCTGGTTTATAATGTAGCCCGACAACTCTTATCACTGCATCTAATAAACTCACACATGCAAAACTAATTTTGAAACACTGTTTAAAATTACTGTAGCCATGAACAGTACAAAAACTGTTCATTTGCTACTGTTTAAGTGAATAGTATCAGTGCTACAGCGCTGGAAGGTCAAACTCTAGCGCTGCGATGTCCATCCTTTTACTCTGCGACGTAGGAGGCAAAACATCTAGCGCCGCAGTGCCCAGTGTACCCGCTTTCGCACACCGATTTCAACACTTGAAACGTGCCGTTTACACTGAGTCTTATACATCTGTTTACTCAAACAACACTCAAATATCTCATATCTGATTCTGATACCAAATTTGTTGGGAATATAGTATACGTGGGTGTATGCATGTGTAACAGTGTTCATTGTATAAAATACATATCTATATATATTTAAAGCAGTAAAATAATTAAAAAAATATAATAAACATAATAAATAATATATTAATCATATTAATATGTTTGAAGAGTTGAGAAATCTCTAAAATGTGTAACGTTTTACATGTGCATTCTGAGAGTCCACCTGGAGACCAACCAATTGGCAGCTCTAATCACCAACTCGGTAAGCTTGGTAAGTTAGAACAACTCTAAATTTAGCACTAGGTTTAACACTTAAACCCTTTGAATTTATTTTTTCCTTGATCAACTCTTTGATCAATAAACTAAATTCCTAATTGTTGTAATTGGTAACCAATAGTGAAGATAATATATAAACTAGTTTCAACACTTGAAATCATATCACAAGAGATCAAATCTCATTTTTTCATCTAATTGGCTGCCACCCTTTAAAACCAACATATTTCCCTTTTGGTTTCAAAGAAAACAACCGAAAATGAAAAATGAAGCAAAAAACTCTCGCTTCCAACGAATTCACACACATTTATATATCTCATATATATTAAAATAATAATATAATAATAATAAAAAATAGAAATTAGCCACTTATGGCAATAATAATAATAACAATAATAATAATAAAATAAATATTATATATAAATGCATGACAACTATCATGCATTAATATATATAATATTATTAAATAATATAATATTTTATAATAAGATATTTAAATAAGATATTATAATTATTTAACAATTAAATAATCATTGTATGAAATGACATTTTGTCCCTTATAAATAGTTATCAAGTATACATTTTAGCAGGTCCCACCAAATCTTACACTTAGGTAAACTCAACCGAAGGTTCAAAATGTACCACGTATCATTATACAATTAGTAAATAACAATGATTGACTAATTGTTGTATTTAATGCTTAAATACAGACACGCACGCATTCTTATGGTAGTGCTGGATATTACTGGATTAAATAATTTAATCAAGTACTCTGCCCCAATGCTCAATGAGTACACTCTATATCACGGGACTCCCTAGGTCCACACTTGATTTGTCAAATGGAACTATTCTATAAGTCCGTGAGCAATGCCCTACGCACACGTCAGGTATATAACAAATCAGTGCATTAAATCATACAAGTTGAGGTTACAACACATACATATAGTCTTTCCATCATGATATCCTAGATATGTGGGGATATAGATTATCACCATCAAATCCCCATATTCTCATCCATATCAAAGGACCATATATATTACTCAACTTGATAGGACCCTCTGTTGACGGCTTACGTAGGATGTCTATCAGAGGCCTTCATGAGTCTATCTTATATCCATTCCTAACTGGATACCTATATGTCAATACGAGCTCTATGCTTATAGTCGACTAGAAACGACTATTTATACCCTATAGGTACGACATATGCTGATCTATATAAAGATATCCACCGATAGACCCGCATCAGTAGAAATAAACCAGGGACAATATTCGAGAACATGCTTGCGCAACTTACATTTTCTAGCACCTGATTGCAACTCTTGCAACTATACAATTATTAATATATTTTCGGGTCTATATCCCATTACAAACAAGGCTCCAACTCTTGAATCTTCGCTGAGTATTATAACCGACTAACAATTAGTTGTACTAACACTTAGCATTTATATCTCTCAGCATAACCAACTGTGGGCCTTTATCTAAACTTCTTTAGATCAGATTTGAACTCCTTCAGATCATACAATGTTTGTAATGTTACATTGTATAATATCACTTAAATAGGTATTTGAGATTTCATGGGAATGTACATTTATATAAGTATATTCAGGGATGGCACGTAAGCACTAACCTTAACACACTATGCACTTCAGCACTCCATCATAGGCTTGCATGATCATTCTGGAGCTGAAGTAGAAGACGTATTCTTCCAGATCACTAGTTTATCGAATAGATGAAAACTAGGGATGTTGAACTTTTCTAGTTTCAGAGCGAGTTTAATAACGTAGCGGAATACAAAACAAAAATTCTTTAATCTTTGTTTTCATTAGATAAAAACTCTTTTTATCTTAGGATTTTATGAATATATGTATTTGATGTTTAAAATAAATAAGAATCAACATGAAACAAAATATACATTGAATCTACGCTAGATTTGCTTCTACTAAAGGATTCCAAACCAAGCTTCCAATTTTTTTCTTCTAAAAAATATGTATTATGAAAAATTGTGTTTTTTACGTATGTTCTCCTTTTTAAAAAATAATAAACTATTATTATTTTAATTTAATTAATAATATTTATTAATTTTTTTAACAAAGACTTAATACATGTAAACCACATAGAGTCTTAATCTTTATGGTTAACGTATAATATCCAACAATTGAACATTATTAGATTTCTAAATAAATAGACTAATAGTCTTTTAATATAAGGAAAACACTAAAATTAAAATAAACTTTTTTTTGATAATTTAAAAAATTATCCTTAAGATTTAATTTATTTAATTATATTTGGATATGATATTATTTATATTAATTGATTTTCAATTAATTAGTTTTATCCAAATATAAAACACGTATTTTGAAAACTATTTTCTAGACACAAACAATTTGCATAATAACACAATTCTCTTTTTAATTATTTAATATAATAACTAAAGAGGTGGTATTGAGGACCTACATACTTATAATTTTAAGTTCTAATAAATTTTGGATATTAATTAAACTCTTTAATTAATTAATTCAATTTATTAATTACAGTGTTATTCTACTAAAAACTTATATTTGTACTCTTGAAATTGTAGATATAAATTATTCACAAAACTTATAACAGTCAATTGATTTAATCACTACATACATTTCACCCTCCATAGATGGTTCATAATTAGAGCTAGGTGAATTATCATTTTACCCCTCTAATTACTTTTTTATTCTTAAGTACCATTAATTCACCAGTGAAAAATTAATTTGTAACATTGTTACAAATTGAGCGCTTTAATTATTCAATTTCAAAATTAACCTTTATGGAACCTTTTTTCTAACTTTTGTTAGGAATGAATGGATTCTATATCTGTAAATCATATTCCAAGCCGTTTATCTCACTATGCCACCAAAATACAAGTTTTAAGCTTGTACTTTTAGACAAACCATAACGAGTATTTCAAATAACACATTAACACAAATAAGAGTTTATGATTACTCAGGATTAAGGTTGATCTACATATGATCATCAATTGACGTTATTTGAATTCTTAATTAACAATAGTATTTTACATAAAAATTTAAACTAAGTTTGGTTCCAGTCCTATATAATCATATTATATAAAGTGCCTCCACCATAATGTCACTACATTAGTGATCCGGATAAAATCACTATATTCTCAATATTTGTGAACCATACTAGTAATATTTAATTAAAGATCCCAATTTTAATTATTTTATTATGAATTTTTCTATTTATTATCAATAACCTTAATCCTCTTATATACTAATGTTATGGTCAAATAAATAAAAAAAGGGATTTTCTAATATTTATGTTATAAAATTATGAATACTTTTCAAGTATAAAATTACAACTTTATTTATTTCATAAAAATAGTACAAGTACATGCTTTTAGGGAACTATCCCTAACAATCTCCTACTTGCCCTAAAGTAGGTGAGACATGTCTCTTAAATCCTGTCCTCTATATGACCCTCAAACATCCTAGCTGGTAATGTTTTGGTGAACGAGCCTGCAAGATTGTTTTCAGATGCTATCTTCATAACCGTCACACCATCTCTCTATTCATAATTTCTTAAATCAGGTGATACTTTCTCTCTATATGCTTTGCTCTCTCGTGGCTCCTAGATTCCTTCAAATTCGTTACTGCCCCATTATTGTCACAGTAAATGGTCAATGATTTATCCATGTCAAGAATAATTTCCAAATCAATAAAGAACTTTCTAAGCCATACTGTTGCTTTGGCTGCTTCGCAAACTTTCAGTCTCCATGGTTGAATCAACAGTACTAGATTGTTTTACACTTCTTAAGACAATGGCTTTGCCACAAAGAGTAAACATTGACCCAAACATTGACTTTCAACTGTCTTTGTCTGATTGAAAATTAGAATTAGTATAATAAGTGGAGTTCAGGTCTTCACCTGAATACACAAGCATATGGTTTCTTGTTCTCCAAAGATACTTGAGAATGTGCTTTACCGCAATCCAGTGAGCCAATCTAAGGTTGGATTGATAACAACTGACTATTCCTACTACATAGCAAATGTCAGGCCTCATGCACAACATAACGTACATGAGGCTGCCAACTATTGAGGCATAGGGTACCCGTCTCATATCTTCTTCCTCCTGAGGTTTCTTAGGACACTGCTATCTAGAAAGAATAATTCCATGTCGAGTCAGTGGTTGACTCTTCTTGAAATTCTACATTGAAAATTGCATAAGCACTTTATCAATATATATGATACCTAAGACAATGCTAATAGTATATTCTTGTGATCTCAAATAATTTGGATCCTAAGGACAGAACTTGCCTCTCCCAAATATTTCATTTGGAAGTGCTTGGCCAGCCAATTTTTTTATGTTGGATAGTGTTTCTACATCATTCCCAATGAGTAGAAGAATGTCATTCACATAAAGTACTAGGAAAACCATATTTTTTTTCTTTTGGTTCTTGATGTACTTGTATACACAAAGTTCATCAACATTTTACTCAAAATCATAAGATTTAATTATCTCATCAAATCTTAAGTTCTAAGACCTTGAAACTTGCTTAAGTCCATAAATAGACTTGAGTAACTTGCAAAAAATTTTCTTTTGGTCTTCTATCACGAACCCCTCTAGTTGTACTATGTAGATGCACTATTCAAGATAATCATTCAAAAAAAGCTATCTTAACATCTGTTTGCCATATGTTATAATCGAAACATGTAGCAATGGACAAGAGGGTGCGAATTGATTTGAACATGGCTATTAGCAAGAAAGTCTCCTCATAGTCGACTCTCTCTTTTTAGGTATAACCCTTTATCACTAGTCTAATTTTAAAAGTCTCTACTTTCCTATTCACGTCTATTTTCTTCTTGAAGATCCATTTGCTCCAAATGGGTCTGACATCATCAAGTGGATTTATAAGTTCCCGAACTGAATTGGAGTACATAGACTTTAGCCATTTTTCTCTATCATAATCTTCCATTGCATATATGTATGTTAATGGATTGTCTTGGCTTGTGTCAGACACAACTACATGTGCATCTTCCTCCTTTTTGTAACAAGATAGTAATCTCACTATCCTTCTACTACGTCGAGGTTTCAAGTGTTAAAAATGGTGCTTACATGCCATTCTAATATTGTATGAATATTAATTATTTAATATTTATACAATAAATATTTCGTATAAAATCATTAATATTTCGTATAAAATCATTAATATTATAAATAAATGGTAAGATGATTGTAACATTTCAGACATTGTATGATCTGTAGGAGTTCAGCTATAGTCTAAAGAAGTTTAGATCAGTGCTAAGAGTTAGTAATGTTGGAGTTATAAGTGCTAAGAGTTAGCATTGTTAAGAGTTAGCAAGTTATAAGAGTCAGCAAAATCTAAAGTATTAGAGCCTTGTTTGAAATGGGACAAAGATCTGGGAATATTTTAGCAATGACATAGTTGCAAGGAGTTACAAATAGTGATAGAAAATGTCATTGTGTAAATATATTCTCAAACTTTATGTTCCTGATCTATCTTCACTGATGCGGGGCTGTCGATGAAGACTTTATCATATATAGATTAATGTATGTCTTTATCTGAATGATCTAGATGGTCAGCCTTAGCAAACCATAAGCTTAGTTGAAGCTCATATAGACATACGAATATTTAGTAGGGACTGAATACTAAACAGACTCAATGAAGACCTCTAATAGACATCCCATAAAGCTATCAATAGAGGGTCTTCTCGAGTTAAGTAGTATGTGTGGTCCTTTAACCTGAGCATCATAGTGGGATTGTGAGTGATCCACCATACCGAGGTTTACACATATAGAGACTTTTCATGGTTTAACCGCTGGGTATCGCTAGGTACAGTCCGATGCTCATGAAGTTTGGTATGTAGATATAGGATCTGTTAGCACATATGGGTGAGTTGTATATCTTGATGCTCTAAGATTGTATTTTAAGAAGTCTTGTGGTCACAAGTATAAAACCCAAGAAAGAGTTTATTGTGGGATAAACAATATCACAAAAGCATTTGCGGATATTGTTTATAGAAATATGAATCTAGAGATAAGTTCACAATTGAGCAAATAGAGACTTGATGGTGATGATCTATGTCTCTGCTCTTTCAGGATATAAGTGACGGAGGGACTATACGAATATATATATTAACCTTAACTTACAAGGTTCAACACACTGTTCTATAATTTTCGTAACGTGTGTATGGGCATCATTTATGGACTTACGAAAAAGTTTTATAAGATAAACGAGTGTAAACTTAGAGAGTCTCATAATATAAAGTATACTCATTGAGCACTGGAGTAGTGCACCAGGTTGAACAATTCGATCTGAGAAAATTTTGGGAAGTAAGAATTATTTTAGGATATCTCGGGAAATGCATAAGCTTAAGTGTTAAGATTAGGGTGTGACAAGTGTCATTTAATGATTGGGCTTGAATGGCCATACAACATAATGTGATTGGCCATAAGTAGACCACTTTTAAACTAAAGGCATTTTATGCCTTAAGATGATGACACCTTGCAAGATTAATGGCATTTTGTTCCCTTAGTTAATTGACATATGGCAAGTAAGTTGTCAACACTTGATAATCAAATGACAAGTGTCCTTGAGATGTAAAACGTGTAACAATAGATTGCAATTTGTTTGCAATTTGTTACACTAAGAAAGTGCTGACCGAATGAAGATGCCACCATTTTGTATTCTTAGGACATATCTCCTTGAATTATATATATGCTAAATGGCAAAATTGTTTTGCAATTAACATAAGTAGCATTCGGTTCTCTCTTAAGAATATATATATATTGAAAATTATTTTCAATATGGTGCTTTTAAGAGGAAATATATATTAGAGGAAATTCAGCCATGAGTGAATAACTTAAAAAGAGTTACAATAAGTAAAAGAACACATTTTGTCTAAGTGTTAGACAAAGAAAAACATATATGCCAATTGTGAAAACAAAAAGCAAAGAGTTTCTTTTTGTTCTTCACTTTATTTAATCATAAGATAAAGAAAAGAAAAGAGTTCAAATATTGAGTTCTTGTTCTTGTTAAAATTTTAAGGCTACCATTCTAGCTCTGCAATCCCATCGATGTTGTGAACTAGAATTGCTCGCGGGATTACATTGAGTGAACTTTGATAATAGAAAATATCTCAAATTGTCTTCAAGGGTAATTTTTAATCTTATTAGTGTAATAAAACTTACATTTAATATGTGTATATTGCAATAGAAAATTATATTTCCTTTCCGTTGCATTAATTTGTATGTAAGACATGCAAATAAATTTAAGTTGTAATGTACACATTTACACTCTATGCATAGCATACTAACACTAGTTATTTTGATTAGAATTGTTGGTTACTTGACTTTGTCGTTCACTAATTGTCGATGGTAAATGTCTAATCTGATCAGAAAGTATTTCTTCCAGTACAATCTTACTATGAGGTTTGAATTTTAATATTGGGAAAAGGACATTTTTTGTCCCTCGAATTTAATCTAATTCTCAATTTTGTCCTACAAGTTTCAAAAATTTAATTTTGTCCTAGTCCGTTGTGAGATTTTGTTAGTTTTAACACTGGAGGGACAAAGCAGTCACTCTATATAGAACTTTGAAATGGGCTGACACAAAATATCCATATGTCGGCCATTGATTAGTCACTAAAATAATAAAATCAAATAAAAAAAAAGGGCAGGCGTCAGTGGCCATTGTTATGGTGGCCGACGGGCCGTCGGTGACAAATTACAATTTGACTCAAAATTAATGTCATTAAACTTAAAATTTTGTGATCTACGCAATTGTGAGATTTGTTTTATCAACAGAGCATTGTAGATGTACCAAAAGTGGAAAATAACATGGTGGTTGGCGGCGGCTGTTGTGATATGGTGTGTGATGTGTATAGATGTATATAATTTCAAAAATTAAATACGCAACGGAAGTATTCATACATATTAAACAATATGTAACATAGTCAAGCATGTATGATCATTCAAGTATATATATATCTTATATATATATTTCATGCATGATATAAAATGAATAACAAATAAATAACCTACCCGGATATGAAGGTAACTTTACAATTCTTCAAGAACTTCAAGCTTCAATTTGTTGAGCTCACCTTGAAGTGTTCTCTTGCACAATTCTAGTTCACAACTAAATCCGGTGGGATTGTGAAGCTAGAATGGCAGCCTTGAATTTTCAGTAAATGATTGTTTTAACACTTAAAACAATTTGTCCTTATGAATGATTACTACCAAGAGATGAGAAGAATTAGGTGTTTTCTATAGTTCTTTACAACTCTATATGTTGTAGCTTGGTAAACAATTCTCTCTCCTTTCTCCTAGAACGAATTTCACTCTTTCTTGCACAAATTGAACTCTTTCAATTCTTTCTTAAGTGCAAAGAATGATTTCTCTTAGTGCTCCACCACCACTTAACCATGTTTGCCATTACAAACATTAATCTATCATATTTTTCACTCACTAATTTGATTCAACCAATTGAATCAATTTTTAGAGAGTAAATGGCATTTAATCAATGTTAAGTGGTTTTACCACTTCCTTAGTGCATCATTTAAGAATTACAAAGTGGTAAACTTTCCTTATTATTAATAACAAGTGCATTCTCCATTAGTAAATGGTGTTTGCCACTTATTCCAATTAATAATAATAATTTGATTAATATATAAAATATTAATAATTCAAAACTATTTTGAATATTTACATTTACCATATATGTATTTACCAAGTAAGGTAAATAGGTAAATACATGGTAAATTATTTATGGAGCAAGATTATGTCACTTGTCAATTTCTTATTAGTTAACAACTCTTGTAAACCAATAATGTGTTTTACCTTCAATTATTGACAAGTGAATAATAAAAGGAACCTTGAAACATTTTTCATTTTGCTGGAAATTATTGGATCAATTGTTCAATCCAATTCGCTGCCCCAGTGAACAACGAGTACACTTCATATTGTGAGACTCTCTAGGTCCATGCCCGATTTGTCATATGAAGCTATTTCACACGTCTGTAAACAATGTCCCACACACATGTTACAAATATTACAAAACGACGCATTAGACCATACAAGTTGAGGTTATAACATATTCGTATAATCCTTCCATCATAAATATCCTAGAAAAGCGGAGATATAGATCAACACCGTCAAGTCTCCATGTGCTCAACTATAAACTTATCTCTAGATTTGTATTTTAATAAATAATATCCGTAAACACTTTTACGATATTATTTTTTCGAGAATAAAATTAATTCTTGAATATGTCTCTACTTATGGCCATAAGACTTTCTGAAATATAATCTTAGAGTTACAGGATATTTTACTCACCCAATTAAGTTGATGGATCCCATATCTGTACACACCGGACTCCATGAATTAATTGACCATACCCAGCGACACCCAGCGGTCAGACCATGAAAGGTATCTAACATGTGTGGAACCAAAGTATGATGGATCACTAACAAGTCCACCGTGACACTCAGGTCTAAGGACCACGAATACTACTCAACTCGAAAGATCCTCCATTGACGGCTTTATGGGATGTCTATTGGAGATCTTTGTGAGTCTGTTTAATATTCAGTCCTTACTGAATACTTGTATCTCTATACGAGTTTCCACTAAACTCATGGTCTGCTAAGACTAACCATCTGGACTATCCAGATATAGATATACACTGATCTATATTTATTAAGGTCTTCACTAATAGACTCGCATTAGTGAAGATAGATCAGGAACATTAAGTTTAAGAACATATTTGCATAACAACATTTCTTAGCACCATTTGCAACTGATTACAACTACGTCATTACTAATATATTCTTAGGTCTTTGTCCCATTTCAGACAAGGCTCTAACTTTTTAGATTTTGCTAACTTTTATAACCGGATAACTCTTATCAGTGCTATCTTTTAGCATTTATATATTTTAGCATTACTAACTCTTAGTTCTGATCTAAACTCCTTTAAATCAGATCTGAACTCTTTCAGATCATACAATGTCTAAAATGTTACAAGCATCTTACCATATTTATATATAAAAGAATTAGTGATATATTGAAAGCATAATTGTATAAACATAAAGCAAATATTTATACACAAAAAGGATGGCACGTAAGCACAAATCCCAACAGTGGCAACGGCCGTTCTCCGTAGAATAGTGGGGCGGTGGCGTGCACTGCCCCCACCATTGGAAAGATCGGTCGCTGATCTTTCCAATGTTGGGGTGGTGCACGCCACCTCCTCACCATTCACCAGCGACTGCCAGCCCGTGGTAGCGGTGGTCAATGGTGGATGGCGAGGTGGTGGCGTGCATCGTCCCCCACCATTGGATAGATCGGCAACATCTGTGGCCGCAACCACCACGTTCTTCCTACTTTTGGTATATCCCGATCTGTCCAATGGCGGGGGCGGTGCACACCAACACCCTACCATTCGACGGTGAACGGCGGCAGCGACCATCAACCGCCACTTTCTTCCCACTTTTTGTACATCTACAATGCTCTGTTTATAAAAACAATTCCATTGTTGCGTAGATCAAAAAATTTTGAGTCCAATGGTGTTAATTTTGAGTTAAATCGCAATTTGTCACGGGTAACCGGTCAGCCATTGACGACGACGGCCATTAACTGGCTGCTCACATGTACATTGTATAATGTACTTACTTCACCATTTTTAACTAACATATAAAGTAGGGCAAAATTGTCCATGTATTGTTAAAATAGATTTTCAGTCAAATCTAATAGAATCTCACTAATGGATTAGGACAAAATTGAGTTTTTTAAAACCCATGGGACAAAATTAAAATTAGGTCAAATTTGAAGGATAAAAATATTCTTTGCCCTTTAATATATAATCATTCTTAAGAAAAGTGGCGTTTATCAATACAATCACTTTCTTTTCTTGAGGATTATAAAACAAACCTCCTCTTGTGCATTTAAAATAACTTACAAACAGACAAACTTCTGTTTATGGTTCACAGGTGCCAAACACCCCATATACGAAAATAACATAAACTATGTTTACTACCATTCCACATCTTTAAGGCTGACTTTGTATAAATTTGAAAGGTACTACATTCAAAATGTAGACCGTAGCCTGTAGTTTATAACCCCAAAATGAGGTTTACAGTGAATAATAGCTCATCATAGACCTAACCATGTCTAGCAAGGTTCTGTTTCTCTTTTCTACAAGACCATTTTGTTGTAGTGTTCTAGGTGCTGTGAGTTGGGATAAAATCCAAAGTTCCAATAGATGATCCTTAAACTCTATGTCAAGGTATTCACCCCTTGATCGGATCGAAGAGTTTTGAGTGTTGTACCTAATTACTTTTCAGCTTCTGCTAAGAATTCTTTGAACTTTTCAAAAGTCTCATATTTTCTTTGCATTAGGTGAACATAATCATATCTTGAATAGTCATCAATAAATATGATGAAGTATTCATAACTACCTCTTACCTGTACGTTCAATAGATCACAAATGCCAGTAAATACAATCTAAAGTGGTTCTTTGGCTCTTTGTCCCTTAGCTGAGAAAGGATTTTTAGTCATTTTACCCTCTAGACAGAACTCACATACAGGAAGAGTGTCAACGTTTAGCTCTCTTAAAGGACCATCATTTACTAACTTGTTAATCTTATCTAGATTAATATGACCTAACCAAATATTCCAAAGATATGTGTCATCATTTGGAGAAACATTTTACCTTTTAGTAGATTTAAGATGTTCTACTCTAAATAGTTTGAAATTAAGTAGTAAGGGCTCATCGAGCCTTAAAACATAAAGCCCATTTTTTAATTTAGCATGACAAATATCTAAACTATTTCTACCAATAATAATCTCATTATTATAAAAAAAATATTAAATAATTGTTCATGCAACTTAAAAATAGAAATTAAATTCCTTTAAAATCCAGGAATAAATTAAATATAATTCAAAATAAAAAAATGTTCTTGAAATTCAATTGAGCCACTCCCACTGTTAAAGTCGAAACAACTGCCTTATTACCAACTCACATAATAAAACCCTCATTGGCGAGTTCTTTGGAAGAATTAAGCATCTATAAGAAAGAACAAACATAGTTAGTAGCTCCTGACTCAATTATCCAAGGAGATAATTCATCTTCCACTATACATGCTTCTAAAACTAGTAAATCACATTTACTTTTGTTCTTATTTTCTTTTAGCTTGGGGAGGTACTTTTCATCTATGACGGGTTCGTGGATCTCTGCTTGATGCATTAGGTTAATCATGTTCAAAATATGCTCTCACATTGGAACTAATTTATTCATTTAGCGTTCATATAGCTATGAGTAGCTTCATGGCGACTTTGTTTCAATTGCTGGCCAAACATCACGTGGAGAGAATTCCATATCCCATGTGTGGTCTCCAAGTGCTCGTACTTCATCATGAGCACGTCATTCATGCTGGCAAACATATAACAGCAGGCTTTATTATTGGCCTGTATCTATTTCTCATACTTCTCTTGTACATTATGAAGAGTATTTGTTGCAGATTCTGGAGAACACTCTTTCATGAGAATGAACTTTTAGTCCTCACAGATCAACATAATATTCATATTACTTTTTTTTATTTTACAAAGTTATCATTGGTCAATTTTTCATTCGCTAAGAGGGCTATAATAGGGTTTGTTCTAGACATGATGTTAAAATAAATAAAGTAATTTTAAGAATACTTGAATAAATATCATAGTTCATTTTGAAATAGTAAACATGATGTATGAATGCATTGTATTTAAACACATAAATTAATACTAATCTATGATAGTTCAATTTAACAATTAATATGCCACCGTAGGATAGGTCACATTAAATTGAAATTGAAATTGAAATTGAGACTATCTCAAAGTGAAAATTTCAAAATATTTAATGTTTTTATTTTCCTATTAACTACTATTTATTTCTATCAAGATATGATTAACTGCTTAATTATATCTTTGTAAGTGTAACCCATTATTTCAGATCAAGATAACTTAACTAAAAAATTATCGTTGTAGGGTCAGTTAATTATGAAATACATCACTCAATCCTATTTCTAGAATGTCAACCTTGTTATTGACATGGGCGGATACCCTTCGTAGCGAGGACAAAATTAAAGCATCGCGAGGTGTCACCTATATCTCACGATGTTGTACTAATAGTGGAGACCGTTGAGTTTATTGTCATGTACCCTCTCCCACTCACTATTTTTAACTGTGTTTTTCTAATTTATAAAGTATCTTATGTTTTATAACCTCAACAAATTATTATATCTCAAATAATATATTATTAGGTATAATTAATTAATCTTAATAAAATCTAATCTTATGGTGCCTAGGTTCATTAGTTAACTATTCCTTTTAAATGGGTCTAACAATTTTGATAAACCTAATTTTTCAATTGCAGGATTAAATTAATTATTTTATAATTAATAAAATCAATAATTTTATTAATATTTTTCTAAGTAATTCTAAATTAAATTATTTAATATAAGTTACTTAAAATAATGTGAAATTCTCAAATTTAACTATTAAATCTAATTTCACATTATTTGATTAATTATAATAAGCCATAATAAAATTAATTATTTAAATTTTAATTATGACATGTATGCATGTCATATTATAATAATACAAATGAGTACAAATGCATGGCATGTGATTATGTATGATTTTGTTATAATTCATCACATAAGTAAATAACATAAATTAACATTTTAATTTAACTTTGGTCGGGTCTCCTAAAATTTTAATTACAGCTCATTAAAAGAAAAATAATCAAATTACATATTAGATATAATCACGTAGACCTAATTACATGTGATTTTCTTAAGTTTATAATGAGCCTAGTCTATATTCTTTGTAAATTTATATGTAATGATTTAAGAATATTTTCTTAGGGCCATTATATATTTTGAACGCAGCCCAATTCTTAGACATTTCTTTTTTAAAAAAATTTATCCATATAAAAATTCAAATATTAAAAGGATCAAAATCCAATTCAAATATGAGACTCTAGGCTTAAAAAGAGCCTTGTGTTTCCCTAGATACACCTAGGGCAGCACACGAAAGCTGCTGCCTATGGTGTCCACCGCCCGTTATGGCTGTTTAGTGCAGCAACACAGAGGGCTGCATAATATAGCCAGAGAAAGTTTCATCAAACGTCGATCATAAAGGACACATGGCCTGTAGCATCTAATGCTGCATCACATATTAATAATTGGGCCATATTTGGTGGCTTAATACTAGCCAAATTGCATGGCCAAGTCATGCCTCTCCGTCTTCCCTTTTTGTTTTTAATATGATTTCCGTCTTTCCCTTTTCTACAGCAAATAGGAGCAAATTGGCAGTGTGCCCCTAGTTTCTCAATCCTTTTATTTATTTATCTTTTACTTCTTTTCTTTCATATGAATATATTTTAATTTCTTCTTCTTTCCAGTGGCCAGAGAAACGAAAACAAAAAAAAATTAAAAAAATATATTACAAAAAATCCTATATCCCTTTATGGGTTTACTATCAATCCTAGAGGACTATATAATTAACGATCAAAGAATTCATACACAAACATACTATTTATCACATGGATAATATAAAAATGCAAATACACACTCAAACACACATATTAGTAAATTATTATTTAAATAAAATAAATTATAACACTAAAATATATATTCAAAAAATTATTGCTCTGATTTCAATTGTTGGTGTTATGACATTCATAACGTAGTGGATTAAAAAATAAAAATTCTTTAATATTTTTTTTATCAGCTAAAAACTCTTTTTATCTTAGGATCGTATGAATATAAGGTTTAATGTTTAAAATAAATAAGAATCAATAAGAAATAAAATATACCTTGAATTCACGCTAAATTTTTATTTTACCAAAAGATTCCAAACTAAACCTCTTGTTCTATAGTGAGAGAAATAGTGGGCTTTCAATTTTTTTCTTCTGAAAAAATAAGTATTCTGAGAGATAGTGTTTTTTTATGTATATGTGTGTCCCTTTTTCTAACCCTAATATTCTCCTTTTTAAAAAATAATAAACTATTATTATTTTAATTTAATTAATAATATTTATTAATTAAATTATTATCTCTTAAAAAGAGACTTAATATATGTAAAATACATAGAGTCATATTCTTTATAGTTAACGTATAATATCCAACAATTGAGCATTATTAGACTTCTAAAATAAATGGACTAATAGTTTTTTAATAAAAGGAAAACACTAAAATTAAAATAAATATTTTTGGTAATTTTAAAAATTATCCTTAAGATTTTATTTATTTAATTTATTAAATTAAATATTAAATTATATTTGGATAATATATTATATATATTAATTAATTCCCAATTAATTAATTTTATCCAAATTTAAAACATACGTATTTAAGAACTATTTTCTAAAAATAATAATTTGTGTAATAACACAATCTTCTTTTTAATTGTTCGCTGTAATAACTAAATAGGTGGTATGAGGATCTATGGACCTACAATTTCAAGCTCCAATAAATTTTGAATAATTAATTAAACTCTTTAATTAGTTAATGCAATTTATTAATTTCAGTGTTATTTCACTAAAGTCTTAGAATTGCACTCTTGAAATTATAGATATAATTTACTCATAAAACTTATAGCAGATTATTGATTTAAGAACTACATGCAATTCAACCCTCCATAGATGGTTCATAATTAGAGTTAGGTCAATTACTATTTTATCTCTCTAATTACTTCTTTATCCTTAAGTATAATTAATTCACCAGTAAACAGTTATTTTGTAACATTGTTTCAAAATGAGCTCTCTAACTATTCAGTTCTAGAATTAACCCTTAAAGGAATCTTCTTTCTAATTTTCGTTAGGAAGGAATAGATTCCATATCTATAAATTATATTCTTAGCCGCTATTTCATCATGCCACCAAAATACAAGTTTTAAGCCTATACTTTTAAACAAATTGTAACGAGTATTTCAATGACACAAATAGGAGTTTATGATCACTCAAGATTAAGGTTGATCTGCATATGATCATCATTTGACATCATTAGAATTCTTAATTAGCAACAGTATTTTACATAAGAATTCAAATACGTCTGGTCCAGTCCTATATAATCATATTATAGAAAGTGCCGCTACCATAATGTCACTACATTAGTGATTCGAATAAAATTACTACATTCTTAATGTTTGTGGACCACACTAGTAATTTTTAATTAAAGATCCCAAGCTTTAATTAATTTATTACAGACTTTTCTATTTATTGTCCATAACTTTAATCCTCTTGTATTTAACAATTATATACTAAGGTTATGGTCACATAAATAAACAATGAATTTTTTGATATTTACATCATAAAATTATAAACACTTTTCAAGTATAAAATTGTAACTTTATTTAATTTATAAAAATAGTATAGATACATGCTTTTAGGGCACTATCCCTAACATTTAATTCTTATGAAAATAGACTTATCATGATAAGATGGTGATTTATAATAATGTGATAACCTTATCATAATTTGATAATATGATAGGCTTATTAGATAATTTTGTAAAGTTATAATCGAAATAGAATAAAGAGATATGAATTGAATAAAATAGTAATTCTTACCGTTTTATCCAATCTGGCCTTTTACCTTTTTTTTAGGCCTTGTTAATTTATTCATAAACTCTCTTAAAAAAGATAGTAGAGTGGGCTACTAGACTTATTAAGGAGTATTGAAGAATCATGTCAAGGGAGAAGCAAGGATTTGATGCATGAATAATGCTACACATCTCAAGTTGTATTCTAAATTTTATCATAAATAATGATGTGTCAAGTAATCATTCAATAGTGAAATAGTACAATGAGTAATTTTAAAATTGATACCATTTCACCACCGAATAAATATTTAATATATTATTATTTAGAATAAAACTTAGAATGTGTAGCATTATTATTTTTTATATCTTCATGATCAAAACTAAAAATGCTTAGTTTGAACTCATTGATATTTTGTCAGAATAAAATTTGAATCGAAAGTAAGGTTAAATGGAATGTTAAATTGTTGTATATTATTATGCGAATTTGATAATAATCTATCCATTTCACTTAATAGTGAACATATGATTTTTTAATTTAATCTAATTCTTCGATATATAAAATTTAATATGTTCCAATTTATTTTAAAAAAAAATCAAAAATTCAAATCTAATTTCATTCCACATTATAAAAAAAAATTTTATTCAAATTGATTAAGAATATAAAAAACTTTATATATTATTGGTTTAAATGAATTATAAGAGATTTCAATAAATTAATATTTGATAAATTAATAATTTTGATTAAATAATATTTTTTATCAATCCCAATTCGCGATCAATGTGCTAAATTAATAATTTCGTAAATTTATTAAATATTTCATTATAGAAAAAATCTTGTAGTTGCATATAAGACCCACTTGCTACATAAATTAATAATTAATTAAATTTTATGATATATTTAAAAGTCCTTTATAAAATATGTATCCAATTTTGTTTGTTTTTTTAAAAATTTGATATTAATTTGAATCTTATCTTTAATATTTCGTAGTTATGGAAAGAAGTTTTAGTTTGACATTCTCATTATAATAAAAAAATCATTTAATGTCATTATCACTTAGAGTGCTTCTTTGCACGAGATGGGTTCCATATGCAATAGACCTTTTTAGAATTGTGCGATGTTACACATTTTGTGTGCTAAACAGCTTGAAAAATTACACAAAGAGAGAATGAAAAAAATACACACACAAACTGTTTAAGAAAATACTCTCTATTATGACTGAAGAAAAGATATAAGTTAAGATAGTTTTGTACAATTGAGGGTCTCCCCTTATCTACTACTATCTTTATCCAATCAATGACTAGAATTTAAAATACTATACAACGATCTAATGGTGTATAAAAAAGATAGAAAAATACGCCAAAGAATGTTCCAAGATGCCATCATATATTTTAGAGAATCTTCTTCTTCCAAATAAGGGTTTACATCCCTTATAAGTCTCTAGTTGGACCAGGTCTCCATCTAAGTCATCGGGCCTTGTAAAAACTCTAGTCCATATAGTGCTCCACAGATTCATGTAACTTCTAGAAGGTTTTATTGTGTACCAAAATTTTGAGAAAATGTTTAAGAACATTTTGTGCATGACATTCTCCCCCATCAAATTCATAAGACACCCTTATTGGGTCTTTGCTCAAACTCGTGCAACTTATTCTTCAAACTGACACAGTGCACTCTCAAGTTTCTAGCTTGGTTCCCTATCATGAATTGTGACGCCCTTTTCGGGTTTTCTCTGTACCATCCTTGCTTCAAGGATGAGTTCTGCCTCTTTATCATAAGCTGTGAAAATCCCCAAAGATGCATAGGTTTATGGCTCACGCTCTGTGTCTCTATACCCTTATGGTATGGATTCCAATAACTTACGAAAAATAGTGCATGTAATGTAGTTTGAAAGGTAACTCCATCTTGTACGAGACATTGTCAGCCTTTTAGGCAATAGGAAGTGACCTCTCGTCCCCATGATTAAGGCCTTTGTAAAGTGGGTGTGTTGACTTGCATTGTCTTGAAAGTATCTTCTTCATCAGCAAGTCCCTTACACTATGCTTGATATGCTGCCGGTTGTCTTTGACCCATTTCTTGATGGGAAACTCACAAAAAAGTGAGATCTGATGCTTAATGAGGTTCTTTTTGCTAGTGATTGCTTTAATTCAGATTTTTAAACAAAACAAAAGAACCTTGACCTGTTATTTTTAAAGAGATAAGAATAAGAGATATAAGAAATGAAAGTAAAAGCCACACTCAAGAAAGATGAGAACGATTTTTAGTGATAAGTTAAAGGTGAATGTTATAAGAAGAAATCTTGATAAGTTCTTAGAAGAAAAAAAACTCTTAATAAAATTAATGTCATAAACTCTTAATTCCCCTTAAGGTTACAACAACTTATATAACAAAAATCTCTAAGTAGCTAAAAAGAAAATAAATCAAATCTTAGGCATAGTAGGAATTTGATTACAAAAAGAAGAAGTAAATAACAAAAACTAAAAAGGAAAATAAGGAAAATAAGAATCTAAGAAGTTAGGAAACAAAATAAAGAAAAGAAAAAGAAAAAACGAAGAAAATAAAGGATAAGTCAAACTTGATTTAGAGCCTAAGCTCTGATACCAAATAATGTAAACCTTATAAAAAAAAAAGTGAGACCGAATGCTCAATAATATTTCTTTACCAAGGATCATTCTAATTCAAATTCACAAAATACAAAAGGGATATTATCATGAATACCCTTGAGCTTTGGCCTTATAGCATAGATACCCCAAACTTTGAAAAATAGGCAGAATACCCAACTATTAGAGAATCTTCTATTAAAATTAACAGAAGAAAGGTAAAATCGTCATTTCATTATTATTTTGTCTAAACGGTCCTTATTCCTTGCCAAACATTTTTCTATCCTTGTAACCAAATAAAAAATAATAAAAAATTATTTTTAAAAAATAAAAATGGCCAACAGCCAAAAGTGGTCGCCGTTGCAGCGGCCACAATTGGCTGCTGTTGTAAATACTAAAAGTGGCTGTTACTCATGGCCACAATTGCAGCAACAACAAATGACCGTTGCATGCGGCCACTTTTGACTGCATTCTGCAGCGGCCAAAAGTGGTTGCTATTACAATAGCCACAAATGATCGTAGTTGCAACGGCCACAAATGGTTGCTGCACGTGGCCAAAATAGCCACTACAAATGGCCATTGTTATAGCAGCCAAATGTGCCGCTGCAACAACAGCCTTTTTCTTTTTAATTTAATTTTATATTTTAATATAATAATTATATTATTAATTAAAAAATTAAGAAATAAAAAAGATATTATCAATTTATTATTGAAATTTGAATTTTTTTTATAGGGAATTGTGTTTCTTGTTTGTTTTACAATGTCATTTCATTACTTTTGAATTTATAAGGGCAATTTGGTCATTTCATGCAATTATATTAATACTAACAGAATATTCTCTAACAGTTAGGCATTACTGCCAATTTCTTAAAGTTGGGGGTATCGATGCTATTAGACTAAAGCTCAAGGGTATTCATGATAATATCCTAATAAAATAAAAAGAACATTGACTCGTTATCTATAAAAAGATAAGAACCCAAAGTATAAGAAATTAGGATTGATGCACAGTCAAGAAAATGAGAAAGATTGAGTGATAAGTCAAGATGAATGCCACAAGATAAAATCTTTATAAGTTCTGAAAAATTCTTTACAGAATTCTAAGAGAAAACTCTCAATGATATTAATGTCATAAACTCTTAATTCCTTTTAGGGTTACAAAAGCTTTTATAGCCAAAATCTCCAAGTAGTTAAAAGAAAAAAATAAATCAAATCCTAAGTTATAGTAGGAATTTGATTACAAAAAGAGGAGTAATTAACGAGTATATTAAGGAAACAAATATTCTTGTATCTTTGTTTTAAATATAACCTAAAATTACAAAGAAAATAAAGAAAATGAGGATTTAGTAAAGGATCTAAGAAATTAGGAAACAAAATAAAGAAACTAGAAAACAAAATATGATGCGATATTTCTATATCTTAAATTAAGTGCAAGTATACACTATCGTATGCAAGTAATAAAGAGACTAAATAAGTCGGATGTCGAACCCACATGGATAATTTTTTCTTTTTAACCAATTACTAAAATGATATCTTCCTAATAATTATTCAGATAAATAAAAATCTAAGAATGAATGTAGAAAATATAAAGGCAAAAATACAATGCAAAGAGATTTAAGTGATAGCAATATAGAGATAACCTAGGATTAATACTATCCCTCAATATGCTTTCTAATGATTAATCTTCTAATTTTTAACTCCTTTAGTCTTTGTTATTGATCAAGACACTAATGTATTCACAAGCCTCTTCCAAGGTCATGTAAGTATACCTCAATTTATCAAATACCTATATTCATATGGTACTTGTAATAAATTAAGATTCATTAAGATTAGGTCTTATTGATTATACATGCCAATTAGGTATATTCCTATCCTAAATTGAAACTTGCGTATACAACATTGAATGTTACTCTACAATCATGCATCAAATTACCTAGGTCTAAATATTATGATTTCTCTTCCGAGTTTTCAACAATATTACCAACTTATTCACCATATATTGGCCAGATATATTGAAGCATTAAGATCAAGTAATTTAAATATCAAAGAACTAAGTTTATTAAATATTCTAAAGATATGACAATTAAGCACAAATATTGAGTTCAAGTATTAACACTAGAAAATAAGTTTAGCTCATAACTACAAGCAGTAAAAATAATAATAAATCATGATACAATCAATAGCAAACCGATAGAGGCGTCGAATTGCTCTAAATTGCGCTGCCTAAAGTACTCTTGATGCCAAAAAACGCCTTGAATCTCTCTCTAAAGTTGCTTCAATTAAACTCCTATTGCGCTACAAGACTCGTGCTCTGTATTCTTGGTGTTCTTGAATTGCTCTAGGGTGCTCTTGGATTATACTTGACGTATGGGAACGAGTGGCTTTTTATAGGGATTGATATGAGCTTGAAAATCTCAATTCTCGTTGGACTAGGACTCGCGCTACCGCTGGGGCGCTATGCAATTGTCGCTGGGGCGACGAAGGTATGGCGCTGGGGCACCAGATGCGATTTAACTAGGTCATTTTTCTTATCTCGATCACTATTCCAGTGCTGGGGCTATAATCCTTGTGGCGTTGGGGCGATGGACACATACTTTGAAAACTTTCTTTAAATTTCGTTCAAATCCCTATAAATAACAATAATGCACATAAATAGCCATTTATTCTCATAAAATAATAAAATATCAATAATAAAAACATGAGAAAATATATGACAAATTTGCCATTATTTTCCTTTATATGCCGATTTCCTTCATAAATTATTTATGCACCAGATCTTCCTTCCTAAATTGATTATACCTTATTTTTCTTTTCATGTAAATCACTTCAAATCCCTTAAAGAAACTTGAATAAAATTGATAAAACATTGATCATCTTAAATACTAAATTCATGCAGATTAGCATTTTGAACAAATCATGATTTTGAAATGTGCTCAATTAGCCCATTTAATAATTGTTTTTTATTTTCTTGGTTCTTGCATTTGTCATTGGACCCCTATAGATACTCAATGGATCTTATGACACTTTGGCAACTTGATTTGCATCAGAGGTTGTCTTTTTTTTTTTTAAACTAAGTACTTTGCTAAGACACCTTTTTGGATTCTTTTGGTGACTTTTAAGCAATTTATGTTCGTAGTGAGAAGTTCATGACGCAAAAATTAGGTTAAAAATTTTCTATGAAACTTTTATTTCGATTCAGAACGCCAATATGGTAGTTCCTGTAACTTTAGAGCAATTAATGAAAAAAAATATTTTTTTCTAACTACAAGTTCGTGATGATGAATAAAGTTGTTAATTTTCTATAAAAACTTATTTTTGGCTAAGAACACTATGTTGATTTTATTTTATTAGTCCAAATTTTTTTTTTTTAGATGAATTCGTGATACAAAATGAGATCATTATTTTTCTACGAAAACTTATATTATCACTCAGAACGTCATTTTAGATATTATGCTAATGATGCAAATGAGGTCATTATTTTTTTACTAAAAACTTATTTTTTGGTTTATAACACTATTTTGGTTGTTTTGGTAACTTTTCAACAAGTTAGATTGTTATATTTATGTAAAAACTTATATTTTTTCTCATAACATCATGTTGGTATTATTTTGATGAGTTTTACTTCTTTCCACGGTGAAAAGTTGACGACGCAAAATGAGATCATTTTTTGTTTTAAAAAAATTAAGAGTTTTGCTCAAAACACAATATTGGTGCTTTTTTGTGAGTTTTAAGCAATTTATCTTCACGAAGAAAAGTTCTTGACACAATATGAGTTCTTAATTTTTCTGTAAAAGCTAACATTTTAGCTCAGAGTACTTTGTTGGTGTTGCTTTGATAAGTTTTACGCAATTATTTTTTGCGATGAAAAGTTTGTGACGCAAAATAAGGATGCTAGTTTAAAAAAACATTTAAGATTGTATCAGCAACTTTTGAAAATTTTCCACGACGAATATTTTATGAGGCAAAATAATGAAGATTACTTTTTTAAAAGAAAAAAATTAAGAATTTTGCTTAGAAAATTGTGCTGATTTTTTATGTGAGTTTTTAAGCAATTTCTTTTTGCATTGAATAGTTCGTTACGTAAAAAATGTGATTTATACTTTTCTCTAAAAACATATATTTTGGCTTAGAATACCAATGTAGTACTTTAGAGCAAGTTTTGAAGAAGTGTTTTTTTCGACTAAAAGTTTGTGTTGCAAATGACGTCATTACTTTTTAGGTAAAACTTAAGTTTTTGGTCAGAACACATTATTTCTATTTTCTCAAAAATTTTAAGAAACATCTATAAAATGTTCATGATGCAAACTGAATGTAATTATTTTTATATTAAAACTTATATTATTTCTTAGAATACTATTTTGGTTGTTTTTGTAACTTTCAAGTGAGTTTCAGAAAAGCAATATCTGACACAAAATAAGATCATCATTTTTTGATGAAAACGTATATTTTTGCTCAGAATACTAATTTTATTGTTTTGGTAACATTTCAGCAAGTGTTGAAGAAACAGTTTATATGATGAAAAAAGTATTCTGTGGTGAAAAGTTCTTGACGTAACATTAGGTCATTATTTTTTTGTAAAAACTTATATTTTGCCTTAGAATGTTGTGTTGGTGTTGCTTTGATAAGTTTTAAGATTCTTAATTTTATAACGAAAAGTTCGTGATACAATTTGAGGTCTTTAATTTTCCATGAAAACTTATATTTTTAGCTCAAAACATCGTATTGATGAGTTTTACACTTTTTTTTTTGCAACAAAAAGTTCATTACACAAAATGAGGTCATTTTTTTTAAATTAAGATTTTTGGTTAGAACACCGTGTTGGTTTTTTTTTTTTATAGTTTTAAGCAATTTCTTTTTGCATTGAAAAACACGTGATACAAAAAATGATATCATCATTTTTCTCTGAAAACTTATATTTTGACTCAAAACACCATTCTTGTAGTTTTGATAACATTTCAACCAGTTTCAGAAAAAATATTTTTTTATGACAAAGTTCATGACAGAAAATATGATTGTTAATTTCTATGAAAACTTAAATTATGGCATGTTGTGTATTTTTTTAACATAATTAATGCAAGTTTACATTATCACAACAAGTAATATACAATGAGTAGAATATGGTTCCCACGAGAAATTGTTATTACTACTTGTTAAGTATTAAAATTGTGTCCTTATACTCTTATCCAAACTAATGGTATTTCAATATACTGATAAACTAAATTTACTAAATACTTAAACTAATTATAGAGATAGTAGGGAAATGATCATAAACACTCTAAATTATCAAATGTCTAAGATTACAATTATCCCTCAATACTATACTTGAATCCAATTGTTATCATTAATCTATCAATATGAAATGTTAACTAGAAACTCTAATGTATTCACAAGCTTCTTCTGATGGTCAAGCGATTATACCTCAATCAATCAATTATCTATATTCCTATGATAATTATACTGAATTGAGATTTATTAAGAGTAGGTCTATAAATGGTTATATATGTCATATGAGTATATTCCTATCTAATATGAAACTCATGTTTTTACACAATAATCATACATCAATCTAGTAATGTCTAACATAAAATTCCATTTTTCAAGTTCATTAAGGTTACCAAATCAATCCAATTAATTATCATGTAATTGGAAGTATTAAGTATACAATAAATTAAACAATTCCATAATGACACAATGACTAAAGATAAATAATCAATTCAAGTTACATATTGAGTTTAAATCACAATCTTAGTTCTAAGAGATTAATCCATGATAAAAAAAAGAGTTTTGGAACAATAATCAACAAGAAAGATGAAGAAAATGTTTAAAGAAACTATAAAGACAGCAAGAATAAGAAATCCCTTGTTTTATCATTTTCTATTCTTGGTTGATACAGAATCCTTCCTTCAAGCTCTTGAATCTTGATCCAAACTCTAAAATGGAGTGTTAATCTCATCCCCAAGCTGTCTCCCTCGAAATGGTTGAATAGTAGTCATTTTATAATCTTAGGGCACCAAAAATAGGGCTAATTTTGCCCTTAAAAAATAGCATTTTTTTTCCCTTTAAAGACCTATATTCTGGAAGCATAGTGACCTGCAGATACCGTTCATAATACTGTTTAAATGAACTATTCATAGTCACAATTTGTAATATTCTTCATTGGTACTGTTTGTAGATACTATTTCATACATACTATTTGGCATTGTTTATCAAACTTGAAAATTTCCAAAATTGGGCATTGGACCTGGGTTTTTGGATGATCAGTACCCTAAAGTATTGTTTATGTATACTATACACTGGGCACTATTTATAATCATTGTTTACATTTTGAGCATTTTGGTTTACTTTCAGATTTTCATCCCAAACAGCTTCGTTCACATCCACTTTTCAGTATTCTCATGCCAATTGTCTTTAAACCTATAAAATAACATTAACATGTATAAATGACCAAATTATAGGGATAAATTGAGCAAATTTTAAATTTAGAAGGATAAAATATTTTCTATAACTACCCTCTATCAAATACCCAAAAACTTAAGTGTTTACTCATCCTCGAGTAAAAACAAGATAAAAACAATAAAATAAAATTTGAAAACAAATTTATGGGTTAACAGATGATTACTAGTTATTTTCAAATATTGCATTGTCTATAACTCTAAAATATCTTTAAATACCATGAGTATCCAATATGTCTAATAATCATGCTTATTTCACCATACAAGTGATTACTCATATGTGTGTGCATAGTCATAATTGTCAGTTAAATGCACCCGGAATGGTTTATGCCTACAAGAAGAGATGTGGTCTTTATGAAATTTTTTTAATTGGACATAAAATTCATAGGCTTGCTTTTCATATCACTCTCCACTAATGTAGGAATAAATATGATTAAGGATTAAATAGGACTTTACTATCTTGTAATGTATGGCTTGTAATAATCCATTAATGTGTTTTGGTGGTTGTTTTATGGTAAATTTGAATTGAGAAGGTTGAATTTAGTTGAGTTGAAGAGTTAGGGTAGAGAAAGGTTGAGATTTTGAAATAGGGAAAACAGGACATAATTAGGAAAGGAAAAAAAATTGTAATAGTGACAGCCAGCGCCACAACATTGGAATACTAGGGCTGTGGCACTGGCATTCTAGAATGGGCACCAAAGGCTGCCAATTTGGGCACTGCGGCGCATATTCCTTATTATATATTTTTTTCTCTTTCTTTTTTTCATTCAATTTTTTTAATTCAAACATAAACATCAAATTTAATGAAAGCACAATTAACTTGGGTAGAGTGCAATGATTTAACATCGTCAGCGTGACAACTTCATTTGTTTTTTCTTTTATAGTGGCTCATACTGCATATTTGAATCATCTCGCCTATGGAACTTCAGTCGATGCCTACTAGCAATGTTATTCCCTTTCTTCGACTTTCATAGTTCAATTAGAAAATTTTTAAGGAATAACCCCGACCACCTTCCTTTGAGCTTTATTAAAAATATTTTAATCTTAGACCAGACGATTGAACCTCATTAGTCGATATTTATTAGTCGCTCTTTGATGAGCTTGTTTTGCCACATTTTGGTATTTAATTTGTGCAGTGTTATCGCTTTATGTGTAGGATCCATGATGGCTTCCATTACTTGGTGGTTTGGGAGATGGTTGTATTTCATCCAGAATCACCATATCAAATTTGAAGCGATGGGAAAAATCCCTAGAAAAATGTTGCTCATGATCCATCATTCCAAACTTCTTAGGCAATGGAATTAGGGGAGTACAATGGCTCAAAAAATTTTGCTACTGTAATTCTTCTTCTAACACTATTTCTTCTACTTCCAATTGTACCACATCCATACGATGAATACCCTCCGATTTGGTAATTTCACCGGCCGTATGTAGTTCTATCCCATTCTCCATAATGAATGTCTTGCAGTGCTCAACATTTTTCAATTGACAAATTTTAGAGTTGCTAGGCAATGCATCTTGAGGATAACTATATAGCCAGCATTTGTCAATTGTTTCACTTGTATTTCTAACATTTACAGAGATAAGGATTAGCTATACAACAATTCATCTATCCTCCTTACATATTGTAACATATTATCTAAGGAGGAATCTTTCTCAAGTTGTTGCTGCTAAATTTCTGGTGGGATTACAAAAGGATTCATTTGCATTGGAGTATCCTCTTTGTTGTTATTCCAAGATGCTTGATTCTCCCATTCTGAATAATAGGCATCAAAACTAGGGTTATGCTGATGTTGGTAACAAATTTTAGGATAATGTTTAGGTTCTGTGTATTGTCCATTTGGATGGTTGTCACTATAAAAATCACAAGTGATTTGTGCAACTCTCTTTATGGATTCCTCTGAGGTAACAACTTCAATTATCAATTATTTATTGTTGAAGGCTATCTCTTCTAGAAATTCATACTTATAATCAATAGACATATTCATAAATGCACCCCTTGTTGTAACATAAATCAACATATTTATATGTCTAACTACCCCATTGTAAAATATCTGCACAAGTAATCATTTTAGGATACATGGTCTAGACATTTCCCTTACATTTATTTAAACCTTTGCCATGCTTCATATAAGGATTCATAATCATTCTGCACAAATGAAGTTATGACGCTCCTTATTATCGTAATTTTTGTCAGTGGAAACAATTTAGCCTATAAGTTTTGCGCTAAATCATCTCATGTTGTTATAGACCCTGGTGATAGTGATCTCAACTAGTTCTTTGCTCTATTGTATAGTAAAAAAGTAAACAACTGAAGCCGTATTGCATCCTCTGAGACTCTATGGTATTTGCACAAATCACAAATTTCTAAAAAATTAATGATGTGCTTATTCGGATTCTCATTTGGCATTTCAATAAATTGTACTGAAGCTTTTAATAATTGAATCATCTCCGATTGGATTTCAAAGTATTCAACATCGATGACAGATTTTCAAATGCTAGAATAGATGACGCTTACTCTTGGCACAACAAAATTCCTCAATAAACTTGGTGCTCCAGCCATCATGAATTAATAAAAAAATAACTAAAAAACAAAAATGAAACAAATGACAGCAATATGTACAAAAATAGAACAATGTTTAAACTAAGAATAAGATAGATTAGCATTAGTATCAATAAGAATAATAAACAATTCTCCGACAATGGCACTAAAAACTTGTTGTGTATTTTGTATAATACAAATTAACGCAAGTATACATTGTTGCAATAAGTAATTTACAATAAGTAGAGTATCATTCCCATGAGGAATTGTTATTACTACTTGTTAAGTACTAAAACTGTGTCCTTATTCTATTATCCAAACTAGTGCTATTTCAATATGATGATAAACTAAATTAACTAAATACTTAAACTAATTATAGAGATAGCAGGGAAATGATCATAAATACTCTAAATTATCAAATGTTTAGGATTACAATTATCCCTAAATACTACACTTGAATCCAATTGTTACCCTTAATCTACAATATAAATTGTTAATGAGAAACTATAAAGTATTTACAAGCCTCTTTCAATGGTCAAGTAATTATACCTAGTTATCTATATTCCTATGATAATTATACTGAATTAAGATTTATTAAGAGTAGGTTCCATAAATGGTTATAAATGCCATATGAGTATATTCATAATTAATATAAAACTCATATTTTTACACAATGATTATACATCAATCTATTAATGTCCAAGATAAAATTCTCTTTTCCAAGTTCATTAAGATTCCCAAATCAATCCAATTAATTTTCATGTAATTGGAAGCATTAAGCACATAATAGATTGATCAATTCCATAATGACATAAAGACTAAGGATAAACAACCAATTCAACTTATATATTGAGTTCAAATCATAATCTTAATTATAAGAGATTAATTGAGGATAATAAAAAGAGTTTTGGAACAATAATCAACAAGCATGATGAAGAAAACGTATTAAAGAAACTATAAAGACACAAGAATAAGAAATTCCCTATTTTATCAATTTCTGTTCTTGGTTGATGCAGAAATCATTTCTTCAAGCTCTTGAATCTTAATCCAAACTCTAAAATAGAGTATTAATCTCATCCCTAAGCTGTCTCTCTTGAAATGGTTGAATAGTAATCATTTTATAGGCTTAGGGAAACCAAAATTAGGGCCAATTTTACTCTTAAAAAGTTAGCATTTTCTGCCCTTTAAAGACTTGCATTTTGGAAGAATAACGACCCCTAAATACTGTTCATAATACTATTTAAATGAACTATTTGTAGTCACTATTTATAAAATTGTTCATTGGAACTGTTTGGAATTATTTATCAAACTTGAAAAGTTCTAAAATTAGGTGTCAAACCTAGGTTTCTAGATGAACAGTACCCAAAAGACTGTTCATGTGTACTAACACTGGGCACTATTTATAATAATTGTTTTCATTTTGAGCATTCTAGTCTTATTTTAGATTTTCATCCCAAACAGTTTCGTTCACGTCCATTTTCTATTATTCTCATGTCAATTGTCTTTAAACATATAAAACAACACAAACATGCACAAATGGCTAAATTATAGCAATAAATTGAGCAAATGTTAAGTTTAAGAGGATAAAATATTTTATAGAATTACACACTATCAAATACCCAAAATCTTAAGAGTTTGCTCATCCTTGATCAAAGATAAGATAAAACAAATAAAATAAAATTTGAAAATAATTTTATTGGTTAATAGATGATTACTAGTTATTCTAAAAGATTGCATTGTCTATAACTCTAAAAATTCTTTAAATACCGCGAGTATCCAATATGCCTAATCATCATGCTTATTTCACCCTACTTGTGATTATTTGGTGTGTATTTGCATAGTCATAATTGTCAATTAAATGCACCTGGATGGTTTATGCCTACAAGAAGAGATGGGGACTCTATAATTTTTTTTTTTTATTGAACATATTGATACTATCCACCTAAGTAACTGAGAAAGTTATGGATCAAGGACTCCAAAACCATCTAGAAACAGATTTGTATGAAACTAAAACCTGTTGCTTATATTGAAACAAGAAACTTGGTATAATGAAGACGCTACAATCAATTATGAAAGGATTGATTGATAAGTCAAAGGAGAACGCCACAAAAATTGTTCCGATAAGTTCAAAGAGTTCTAAAAGAACCAAAGAGAATCTTTTTAATCAAATTGCTGAATGCTTTCCTCTTATCCCTCATGTATTTATAGTGAACACTTGAGATGCCATCATTTATTATAATATTTAATTACAACTTAAAAACTACTAACTACCAACTACTACCAATAAGGCTTTAATTTAAGTTAATTTTTAAACTTTGTAACTACAACAATAAATGCAGTGCAGACTTTAACTAACTACCAGTTACCACCAACAACTAAGGCTTTATTTTAAACATTACAACTACTATCATAAATATTTATTGTAGTCTTCCAAAAACTTCTAATCACTTGGGTTGCTCACATGAACTGCTATGTTGCTGTTTCCATCACTCTCCAACACTTAATGAGTCAAAATTGGGTAATCACCAATTTAGAAAACTCTACTAAATCCACCCACTTTTTTTATTTGAAGAATTTCTTCTAGATTATTCCAAAGCTTGAACCATAGAAATCCAACCTTGTGGAACACGTGGAACATCTTCTTTAGGTCTTTATGAAATCTCCTCAACCTAAATATTTTGAATTAGTCCATTGAGAGTTTTCTTGAACCTTTTAGCTCAAGCCCTTGTAACCGAACCAATTGGAACTTGAATAGGATCTACATTCCATTTATTACTCGTGCCCTCATCATTCCTCTCCTCTTAAAAAGGATTTGTCTTGAAATCATCACCTACATCAAAAGAACTTAAACCAAGAACATTAAAAGTGGCACTAACATTGTACTCAGCTGGCAAATCAAAGTTATATGCATTGTCATTGATGCGCTCAAGGACTTGAAAAGATCCATCTCATCTCTAAAGTAACTTAGATTGCCTTTGTGGCAAAAAAATTTCTTTCCACATGTGTAACCAAACCCAATCTCCAGGTTCAAAAATTAGTTGTCGACGCACTTTATTAGCTTTTTTTTGCATAATGCTTCGTCCTCCTCTCAATGTTGAGTCTTACTTTCTCAGGTATTTACTTAATAAATTCAGCCTTTTTTTTTCCATCTAATTTAGCATGTTCAAACAAAGGTAATGGCGTTAAATCCAATAGAATTAAAGGATTAAAACCATCAACAATTTCAAATGGTGAAAACTTAGTAGCAAAATAAATAGTATGATTATAAGCAAACTTAACATGTGGTATACATTATTCCCAAGTTTTGATGTTCTTTTTAATAATAGCCCTCAACAAAGTAGACAAATTTGACCATCAATTTGTGGGTGACAAGTAGTAGAAAATAACAACTTAGTTCCTAAATTACACCACAAAGTCTTCCAAAAGTAACTCAAGAACTTAGCATCTCTATCCGAAACTATTGTTCTAGGTATACCATGTATTATTACAATTTCTTTAAAGAACAAATCAGCAACATATGAAGGCATCATCGGTTTTGTGACATAGAATGAAATGTACTACCTTAGAAAATTTATCCACAACCATAAAAAATTGAATGTTTACCACATTTAGACCTAAGCAAGCCTAACATAAAGTCCATTGAAATATCAATACAAAGGCTCACTAAAAATAGGTAGTGGCGTGTATAAACTATGAGGTTGCACTCGAGATTTTGCTTGCCTATATGTGCTACCTTAGAAAATTTATCCACAACCATAAAAAATTGAATGTTTACCACATTTAGACCTAAGCAAGCCTAACATAAAGTCCATTGAAATATCAATACAAAGGCTCACTAAGAATAGGTAGTGGCGTGTATAAACTATGAGGTTGCACTTGAGATTTTGCTTGCCTATATGTGTGACATCTATCATAAATTCTCTCGACATCTCTTTTCATATACGGCCAATAAAAGTGTTCTTGCAAAATAGATAAGGTTTTAGCAACTCTAAAGTGTCCCATTAACCCTCTACCATGCAATTTTCTTACTAACAAATCACGCAAAGAGCAACTCGGTAGGCACAATTTATTGTTTCAAAACAAGAAACCCTTGTTTCTAAAGAACTTACCCACTGTGTTATTCTCACAAGCTCTAAACTCCTCACAAAAAATATGGTTTAAAGGATACAATTCTTTTATATGCTCAAAACCAAGTAACTTTACATCAAGAGTAGAAATTAATACATAACTTCAAGACAGTGCACTGACAACGATGTGTTTCCTTACCTTGCTTGTATCGGATGACATATAAAAAAGTCTCAATAAATTCCACCCATTGTGCATGTCTCTTGTTCAACTTGTGTTGGCTTTTCAAATGCTTCAAGGACTCATGATTAGTGTGAATCACAAACTCTTTAGGCCAAAGTTAATGTTTCTATATTTTAAATGCTCAGACTAATGCATACAATTCTTGATATGAACCTTGCCAACAATACGATAAAATCCAGCACCACAATATGGAATTGAACCCGAGATCTTCAAGATGCAGGTTTGACGAGTCTTAACCCTTGAGTTAGCAAACCAAGAACCAAGACTATGGATGGATATAGGACGCCACACCAAGAAACCCCAAGGACACTTCAAGAATCTAGGTGATAAGTCCGGTTGTTTGAACGCCACAAGAACAAGCTTGATAAGTTCAAGTCCTTTCAAGAATGAAAGAATAACACAAAAACTCTCAAATATTATTGTCTGAAATCTATCCTCCCACTCTCAATCTCCATGGTATTTATAGAGACCATAAGAGATGTCAAGTTACAACTTTCAAATACAAATTTCAAACTTACAACTAATATAACAATAAAATTCAAACTTAATCAAATTTCCAGAAAACATGCCTAAATCAAAGGGATTATGTTTCTTTGAATATTCAAATTTCCAGAAAACATGCCTAAATCAAAGGAATTATGTTTCCTTGAATATTTAACTTTCCAGAAATTCTGCCTTAATCAAATTGATTATGTTTCCTTGAATTTGATTTGGATTGATTTGAAATGTATTTGGGCTTATGCTAGGCCTCCATGTGTTTGCCCTCCCACAAACTTGTTGAATCAACCCATTTAATGCTTCTTTAAATTGTTTGGCTCTAAGTCTTGTGATTGGCCTATTTGGCAAACTTAATGTATCATGTGATTGATGGACTTGAGCCCTTCCAAGCCCACGTGCGAATTCTTTGTCTTGTATCGTATAGGCTGTGCAATGTCGTTTGCATCATTCTCCCCCTCTTGAAGAAGATTTGTTCTCAAATCGTCGTTTGCATCATCACCTATATCGAAATGAGATAAGTCAGAAACATTAAAGCTAGCACTAATACCATACTCACCAGGTAATTCAATTTTGTAAGCATTGTCATTTATGCGTTCCAATACGCGAAACGGTCCATCACCCCTAGGAAGGAGTTTAGAATGTCTTTGCTCAGGAAAACGATCATTCCTCATATGCAACCAAACCCAATCTCCTGGTTCAAAGACAACCTTCTTACGTCCCTTATTGGCCTGTTTGGCATATTGCTCCGTCCGCCATTCTATGTTTTGCTTTGCTTTCTCATGAATCTGCTTAATAAAATCTGCTTTCTTTTTTCCATCTAAGTTAACACGTTCGCTGAAAGGTAAAGGAGTTAAATCTAAAGGAGTCAACGGATTAAACCCATAGACAATCTCAAATGGTGAAAACTTAGTTGCGGAATGAACACAACGATTATAAGCAAATTCAACATGCGGTAAACAATCTTCCCATGTTTTCAAATTTTTTTGTATGATAGCACGCAACAAAGTAGATAAAGTTCTATTCACTACTTCAGTTTGACTATCAGTTTGCGGGTGACATGTAGTAGAGAACAACAATTTTGTTCTCAACTTTCCCCACAAAGTCTTCCAGAAATAGCTCAAGAATCGTGAGTCTCGATCAGAAACAATAGTCCTAGGCATGCCATGCAACCTAACAATCTCCTTGAAAAATAAATCGGCTATATGTGATGCATCATCAGTTTTATGGCATGCAATAAAATGTGCCATTTTAGAGAACCTATCAACAACCACAAAAACTGAGTCTCTCCCCTTCTTAGTCCTAGGTAAGCCCAAAACAAAATCCATAGAGATATCAACCCAAGGTGCATTAGGAATAGGGAGGGGTGTGTACAACCCATGTGGTTGATGCCTAGACTTAGCTTGCCTGCAAGTGATGCATCTCGCACAAATCCTTTCTACATCACGTTTCATGTGTGGCCAAAAGAAAAGCTCATGCAATACACCTAAAGTCTTTGCTACCCCAAAGTGACCCATCAAACCACCACCATGTGCTTCCCGAACAAGTAATTCACGCAAGGATGAATGTGGAACACAATTTATTTTCTCGAAACAGAAAATTATCATGTAGATAAAACTTTCCACTTGCCCTTTTAGTGCAAATTTTAAACAAGTCACCAAAATCAGAATCGTTTGCATATAACTCCTTAATGTAATCAAATCCAAGCAATTTAGCATCAAGGGTTGAAAGCAAAGCGTACCTGCGTGATAGTGCATCAGCAACTACATTTTTCTTACCTTGTTTATATTTGATCACATAGGGGAATGTGTCAATGAACTCCACCCAACTTGCATGGCGTCTATTCAGCTTATGCTGCCCTTTTAAATGCTTCAAAGATTCATGATCTGTATGAATAACAAACTCTTTCGGCCATAGATAGTGCTGCCAGGTCTCCAAAGTTCGAACTAATGCATACAATTCTTTGTCATAAGTGGAATATTTTAGGACTGCACCATTCAATTTCTCACTAAAGTATGCAACCGGTCTTCCCTCTTGCATCAACACTCCTCCGATACCTATACCTGAAGCATCACACTCAATTTCGAACGTTTTAGTGAAGTTAGGCAAAACAAGTAAAGGTGCATTAGTTAATTTCTCTTTGATTAGCTTGAATGCTTTTTCTTGCTCATCACCCCACTTAAACGGAACATTCTTCTTGATGACTTCAGTTAAGGGTGCGGCTATGCTACTGAAATCCCGAACAAAACGTCGGTAAAAACTAGCTAAGCCATGGAAGCTTCTAACTTGTGTCACTAAAGTAGGCGTTGGCCAATCATGAATTGCCTTCACCTTTTCGTCGTCAACCTCAATTCCTTTAGAACTTACAACAAAACCAAGAAACACAAGTTTGTCCGTGCAAAAAGTGCATTTCTTAAGGTTAGCAAACAACATTTTTTTCCTTAAAACCTCTAAAACAAGCTTTAAGTGGTCAACATGAGCATCTAGGCTTTTACTATATATCAGGATATCATCAAAGTACACAACTACAAATTTTCCAATAAAAGCACGCAAAACATGGTTCATAAGTCTCATGAAAGTACTAGGCGCATTAGTTAATCCAAAAGGCATAACTAACCATTCATACAAACATATTTTGTTTTAAATGCAGTTTTCCATTCATCACCTTCTTTCATCCTAATCTGATGGTATCCATTCTTGAGATCAATCTTAGAAAACACACAAGATCTATGTAGTTCATCTAACATATCATCTAATCGAGGAATAGGATGGCGATACTTTACCGTAATATTGTTGATGGCTCGACAATCAACACACATCCTCCATGTCCCATCCTTCTTAGGCACTAGTAGGACCGGAACTGCACAAGGACTTATGCTCTCTCTAACATATCCTTTTTCCATTAGCTCGTTAACTTGCTGTTGAAGTTCTTTCGTCTCCTCAGGATTACTTCTATAAGCGGGCCTGTTTGGAATTGTTGCACCAGGTATGAAATCAATTTGATGTTCAATTCCTCGAATTGGAGGTAAGCCTGAAGGTACCTCCTCAAGAAAGACATCATCGAATTTCTGCAAAAGAGAAATAATATTGCTTGGCAAAGATCCAGCAAGATCGTTAGTACACAAAAGGGCCTCCTTGTACATAAGTACTATAAGGGGCTGTTGTGAAATTAAAGCTCTCTTGATCTCACACTTTTTTGCAATATAGTTATATCTTTCCTCTCGGGCTGCAACTCTTTCATTTTCATTTTCACCATGTTTCATGACTTTACCTTTCTCTTTTTCTCTCATTTCATTTTCTTTTCTCGTAGCTATGGCTTCTCTCTCATTTTCTTTTCTCTTTTCACTCACTTTTTGCATCTTCAGTTGGTCTTCAAGAATTTGTTTTGGTGTTAATGGTACAAGTGTTATAGGCTGCTTCTTGATGATAAAAGAGTACATGTTGGTGTAACCGTCATGCATAACTCTTCTATCGAACTGCCATGGTCATCCCAATAAGATGTGACATGCATGCATAGGTACCACATCACAAAGTACCTCATCATCATATTTGCCAATGGAAAATGCCACCATCACCTGTTTGGTTACCTTGACTTCTCCGCAATTATTCAGCCACTGAAGTCGGTATGATCGTGGATGTTTCAAGGTAGGTAATGCCAATTTTTTTACTAATTCGGTGCTGGTAACATTGGTGCAACTCCCACCATCAACTATAACGCTGCAAACTTTGTTGTTCACGAAACATCTAGTATGGAACAAGTTTTCTCGCTGATTGTTTTCTTCTTCCTTAACTTGTGCGCTAAGAGCTCGTCTTGCCACCAATGATTCTCCTTCTATTGCATATTGTCTTTCATAGTCATTTTCAAGAGGTAGCATATCATCCACTTCATCATCTTGCTCATCTTCCAACTCGATCTCCCCTTGAGTGTTGATCACCATTACCCTTTTGTTTGGACATTGGCTAGCTATATGTCCCCTACCTTGGCATTTGAAGCACTTAATGTCACGATTTCTTAAAGTTGTGGATTCAGTTTTCTCTTGTTTCAACGTCGCAGCTTGTTTGGCATCCTTAGATGGCTCAGACTTAGGCTTAGTTAATGAAAATTCATCTCTTTTAGGGGCTGGTCGCCATGAGTTTGTGGCAGCCATGCTTGATCCCCTTCGAACTATGTTCCTTCGCCTCAATTGTTGCTCAACTTTGATAGCTTGGTGCACCATATCTGTCAACTCGACATAATGTTGCATCTCCACCATGTCCGCTATCTCTCGGTTTAAGCCATGCAAGAACCTAGCCATAGTGGCTTCTCTGTCCTCCTCTACATTTGCTTGGATCATAGCAACCTCCATTTCTTTATAGTATTCATCAACGCTCTTGGATCCTTGAGTTAGACGTTGCAACTTGTTATCTCGTTCCACGTCTCAACAGGTCGTTCGTGATTTCTCCTCCTTTCCTTCAACAATTGATCCCACCAAACAATAGCATAGTTAGTGAATTCAATTGCAGCCAATTTTACCTTTTTGACCTCGGAATAGTTGTGACAATCGAAGATCATCTCTATCTTCATCTCCCATTCTAGATATGCCTCAGGATCATTTTTACCTTGAAAAGGTGGAATCTTCACCTTAATGCTTCCCAAGTCATCATCTCGCCTAGGTATTCCCTTCCTAGCACCTATATCTCCAAATCCACGCCTAAATCTACCTTGGTTCATTGGTGGTTCATCCAGCTCGTCCAACTCCTCTTCATCTCCAACATCTCCCCTTTGTACTCCTGGTTGCACTCGCCTAGGTGGTTGCCCAATGGGCGAGTTTTGATGCTGCCCTAAATTTTCCAGCCGGTCCATTCTTTCGTGAATTTGCTCTAATTCGGTTCTCATCATCCGCCTCATTTCACCCAATAACGCCTGCAACTGTAGGTTAGGATTGGTTGGTTGTTGTTGTTGGGTGTTTATCATAGAGTGTGTGATTATACGAGTGTGTGTGTAATTTCAAAAATTACTATATGCGCAGCGGAAGCATGTTACAAAATACACCCATTTTAACAAATTCAACATATATCACATATATGCCTAAGTATAACAATTATACAATTATGAACATGATGAACAACATATATCACATATATGAACAAGTATAACAATTATACAAATATAAACATGTTGAACAATATTGTATTATAACACATAATGTAAAATACTCACCTAATGAAGGTAGCTTTACAAAATCTTCAAGTTCTTCAATAATCCATGTGAAGAGCTCACCTTGAAGTATATGTTGAACAATTCTAGTCCATAACTTTTGGTGGGATTAAGGAGCTAGAATGGTAGCTTAGTGTTTAAAATTTTCAGCACTTGTATTCAAACTCTTTTGAATACAATTTTTGTTTCTTAAATGGAGATGGTAAATATTTTCTATACAACTCTTGTATTAATTAAAAATCTTTAACATACAACTCTTGTATATTAATCTTAGAAACAATTTCTACATGATAATTATTTTGAACAACTCTTTGCAAAATAATTATCTTTTTCTCCATTTACATATCATTCATTTTGGCCATTCATTAAAGAAGGAGATGAAGAGAAGTTTGTTTATTTTTCAACACTTGAAAAAATAAAACTCAAAGAACTCTCTCTTACCTCTCTTCCTTGCCATTGCCAAATTCTTCTTCCAAAATTGAATGAATGAATTCAATTGTTTTGCCAAAATTCATTTTGTTTATTCAACACTTTGATTAAACAAAATAAATAAAATGAAGTGCTCCACCAATTTTATTGTTGGTCTCCCATTTAGAATTAATTAAACCAAGCACTAGAATAATGGCCACCAAAATTAATCTTTACCTAACAATTATAATTACTTTAATTATAATGGGTAATTAAATGGCCAACATCTAGGCCACTCATTGTATTAAAATACAATGCCATGATCTATATATATTATAATATTATCTAATAATATAATAATAATATATGATTTAATTATTCAAAACAATTTTGAATAATTACTTTTTACCTTACTAATTTTTACTACTATGGTTAAATGGTAAAAAGGTAAAATCAAATCATGGAACAAATTTTGTCATTTGTCAATATTCTATTAATTAACAACCCTTGTTAATTAATTAAGTGATGTACTTAACAATTAAGTCTTGACAAATGTATAATCCGAGGGATCCCTAAACAATCGTTCTCTTTTGCTGAAATTTATTGGATCGAACTATTCAATCCAATCCGCTACCCCAATGCACAACGAGTATACTTCATATTGTGAGACTCTCTAGGTCCACACCTAATTTGTCATATAGAGCTCCTCCATACGTCCGTGAACAATGTCTCACACACACGTTACAGATATTACAAATTAGCATGTTAGACCATACAAGTTGAGGTTATCACATATTCGTATAGTCCTTCCATCATTTATATCCTTGAAGAGCAGAGATATAGATCATCACCGTCAAATCTCTATTTGCTCAACCACGAACTTATCTCCAGATTTATATTTCATAAAATAATATCCACAAACACTTTTGTGATATTGTTTATTCCTCCGGAATATCTTTTTCGAGGTTTATGCTTACGGCCACAAGACTTTCTGAAATACAATCTCAGAACATTAGGATATACAACCCACTCATATGAGCTGATGGATCCCATATCTACGCACACCGAACTCCATGAGCATCAGACCATACCCAGCGACACCCAGCGGTCAGACCATGAAAGGTTTCTGACATGTGTGGAACCAAAGCATGGTGGATCACTCACAAGCCCACCGTGGCGCTCAGGTCAAAGGACCACAAATACTACTCAACTCGGAAGACCTTCCATTGACGGCTTTATGAGATGTCTATTGGATGTCTTCGTGAGTCTGTTCAATATCCAGTCCTTACTGAATACCTGCATCTCTATACGAGCTTCCTACTAAGCTCATGGTTTGCTAAGACTAACCATCTGGACCATCCAGATATAGACATACACTAATCTATAATAATGAGTTTCACCGATAGACCCGCATCGATGAAATTAGATCAGGAACATTATGTTTGAGAACATACTTGCATAATGACATTTTTTAGCACCATCTGCAACTCATTGCAGCTATATCATTACTAATATATTCTCAGGTCATTGTCCCATTTCAGACAAGGCTCTAACTCATTAGATTTTGCTAACTCTTAGTACCACTAACTCTTAGTGTTTATAACTATTAGCTTTGCTAACTCTTAGCCCTGGTCTAAACTCTTTTAGACCAAATCTGAACTCCTTCAGATCATACAATGTCTAAAACGTTACAAGCATCTTACCATTTAATAAAAATAATATTAACGATTTTATTAGAAATAATAATTGTATAAATACAATCACTATATATTTATACATTATGGGATGGCACGTAAGCACAAATCCCAACAGTTGTACCTCTTCATTTGAGTTTACTTGATTGTGTAACATGTTTAGAATCTGCAAAAAATACAGTTAAGGCCTCACAAGCACTCCCTCACGTGTTTCACTCAAGAAAATTTACTTACTCTCGTGTTTAGCACTCAAACGGCTTTTACCCTCTTATGTTCTCACCTCTCTTTGCCTTTTTCCACTCACGTGTCTTCTTTTAACCCTTAATCAGACTCAAAAATAATCAAGATTCAAGTGGCAATTTAATATAAGAATCAACCGAGACAAGTCACGCGATTCAAGAATACATCCTTAAGAAAATGATGCTAGTAACATACGTGAGAAATTTGGTTCAAAGTTGTAGACAAACTGATGAAATTCAAAATTTAGAATTTGCAACAAATTTCTGGCCTTTTCTTTTGTTTCTTTTTTTTTTTTTCTTTTCTATCTTTTTTTTTCTTTTCTTTTTTTTCTTCCTTTTTTTTTCTAAATCAGAAACCAGAAATAAAATAAAATACGAATTTATGTAAAGATAAATGGAACAATGAAATAAAATAAAAGGATAATTCAAACTTGCCTTGAAACCAAAGCTCTGATACCAATTCTTTATCATACGTAGGGTATTTTAAGGCTGCCTCGCTTAATTTCTCATTGAAATATGCTATTGGTTTTCCTCCTTACATAAGAACTGTGTCTATACCCATACCTAAAGCTTCACATTCAATTTCAAATATTTTAGTAAAATTAGGCAAAGTAAGTAAAGGAGCATGAGTTAATTTTTGCTAGATCAATTAAAACACCTTCTCTTGTTCCTCTCCTCATTTGAATCCAACGTTCTTCTTGATGACTTCGATAAATGGTACGGTGATGCAACTAAAGTCTTTCATGAACCTCTTGTAAAAACTAGTGAGCCCATGAAAACTACGAACATGACCTACACTTATGGGACTCAGCTATTCTTGAATTCTGCGGATCTTCTCTTCATCAACCTGTATTCTTTGTGCACTCACAACAAAACCAAGAAACACAAGCTTATTGGTGCAAAAGGTGCACTTCTTCAAGTTAGCAAATAACTTCTCTTTTCTAAGTATATCCAAAAATAATTTTAAATGCATAACATGATCATCCAAGTTTTTGCTATAAATGAGAATATCATCAAAATAAACAACAACAAACCTGCCTATGAAAGCATGCAAGACATAGTTCATTAATCGTATAAAAGTACTAGGTGCATTAGTTAATCCAAATGGCATAACTAACCATTCATATAAACCATATTTCATTTTAAAAGTAGTTTTTCATACATTTTAAAAGAATAGGATAATGATACTTTACAGTTATATTGTTGATTGCTCGACAATCAAGGTACATGCTCCACGTTCCGTTCTAATTAGGAATCAAAATCATTGGCATGATGCACGGACTTATACTTTTCCTTACATACCTTTTTTCCATCAATTCACTGACCTGCCTTTGTAGCTCCTTTGCCTCTTTGGGATTGCTTTAATAGACTAGTCGGTTTGGAATGGAAGGACTGGGTACAAAATCAATTTGATGTTTAATTTCTTGAATAAGAGGTAAAACAGGTGGAATCTCCTTTGGAAAGACATCATCAAACTCCTGTAAAAGATAAATAATTGAACTAGACAGAGACGAGTCAAGTTAGTTAGTGATTAAATATGTCTTTTTATACAAAAGTACAATTATTGGATAATTTAAAAACATCGCTAATTTATTTCACTCGATTTTGCATAGAAGTTTACTTTTCTCTCTGCTTTTCTTTTTACACTCTCTTCCTTTTGATCACTTTTTTTTTGTAATCTCACTTGATCTTCATAGACCTATTTTGGTGACAAAGGAATTAGAGTGATTGTCATTTGATTAAGCACAAATTAGTACGTATTAGTGAAATCATCGTGCTTAACACGCTGATCATATTGCCATAGTCGGCCTAGTAACAAATGTCCAACTTGCATCGAAACTACTTCACACAATACTTCATCTTCTTATTTCCAATGTAAAAGGAAACTAACACCTGTTTAGTAACCCTCACCTCACTACTATCATTGAGCCATTGCAACTTGTAAGGTCGGGGATGTTTAATTATTGGCAGTCCTAATTTCTCTACCATTGTAGTGCTAGCAACATTAGTACAACTATCTCCATCAATAATCACACTACATACCTTGTTTTTGCACCTGACATCTAGTATGAAAGATGTTTTCTTACTGTATTTCATCATCTTCTTTGACTTGTATACTTAGAACTCTCCTCGTAACCAATAATTCACCTTGGGTAGCATATTCCTTATCATCTATTAAGCTTCCATGAGAAATTTTGGATCAACCTCTTCTGATGCATTTTCGGAAGTATTTGTGTTCTTATTTTCTGACAAGTTTGCTACAAAACAAAGTTAGAGAAACAAAAAAGAACCTTGCACACTCCCTCACATGTTTCACTCAAAGAATGATTCACTCAACTTTCTCTATTGTTTTACACAAAATCAAATTGGCTTTTACCCTCTTATGTACTCACCATTCTTGCCTTTTTCCACTCATAGTAATCCTTTATAGGTTCTTATCAAACTAATCAAACAAATATCACAATTTCCAGCAACAATTCTCCAAGAACTCACCAAGAGAAATTCAAATTTCAAGGCTTAGAAAAATAAGACTATGTCATAGATTTGTTTTTTGGAGCAAGGAATTTAGATTTGTGGAATCGAAAAGGAACTCAAAAATGTAAAATTGAAATAAGAATTACAAGATTTGAATTGCAATATCATTTTTTTAAAAAATAAAAATAAAAAATGTAGGCAAACCTGCAAATAATGCCAAGCTCTAATACCAACTAATACGATCCACCTAAGTAACTGAGAAAGTTATGGATCAAAGGACTCCAAGATCGTTTAGAAATAAATTTTTATGAAACCGCAACTCGTTGCTTATATTAAAGCAAGAAACTTGGTATAATAAAGATGCCACAATCAATTATGGAAGGATAGATTGATAAGTTGAAGTAGAATGCTACGAAAAGTATTTCGATAAGTTCAAAGAGTTCTAAAAGAATTAAAGAGAATTTTTTTTAATCAAATTACTGAATGCGTTCCTCCATCCCTCATGTATTTATAGTGAACACTTGGGATGCCAACATTTATTATAATATTTAATAACAACTTAAAAACTACTAACTACCAACTACTACAAATAAGGCTTTAATTTAAACTAGCTTTCAAACTTTGTAACTAACTACTAGCTACCACCAATAACTAAGGCTTTATTTCAAACATTACAACTACTATCATAAATGTTTATTGTAGTCTCTCAAAAGCTTCTAACTACTTGGGTTGCTCACATAGGCTGTTGTGCTGCTATTCCCATCATTCATTAACACTTGATGATTCAAAATTATGTAATCACCAATTTAGAAAACTCTACTCAATCCACCCACCTTTTTTTATTTGAGGAATTTCTTCTAGATTATTCCAAAGCTTGAACCATGAAATCCAACCTTGTGGAATCCGTGAAACATCTTTCCTAGGCCTCTATGAATTCACCTCAACCTAAATCTTTTGAAGTAATCCATTGAGAGTTTTTTTGGACCTTTTAGCTCGAGCCCTTGTAATTGAACCAACTGAAACTTGAGTAGGATCTGCATTCTATTTATTAGTCATGGCCTCATCACATACACTCCATAGGCTCGCTTTTTATATCACTCTCTACTAATGTAGGAATTAACATAATTGAAGATCAAATAGAACTTTACTAAGCTTATAATGTATGGCTAGGGTAAAGGAAATTGTGATATTTGTTTGATTAGTTTCATTCATGACAGCTTACCAAATCTACCTTACCATATGAGTTTAAAGGAGCGTGAAATTTTGAATGAGATGGTAGAGGAGCTGTTACCAAATGGGCAGATACAAGTGAGCCTTAGTCCTTATACCGTATTAGCCTTACACCGAAGAATAAAGTGAGCTAGAGAATGTTTGAGGACAATCGTGCCATCAACAAGGATACTATGAGGTATCATTTTCTTGTTCCATGCATGAATAATTTGTTTGAACAATTTAGTGGTGCCAAGATATTCTCCAAGATAGACTTGAAGAGTGGTTATCATCAAATTCGAATACACTCAGGAGATAAATAAATGACTGTCTTTAGGACCAATGATGGCTTATATGAATGGTTAGTCATGACACTTAGGTTGTCAAATCACTAAGTACCTTTATGCATCCAATAACCAAGGTACTTCAACCATCCATGTGTACCTTTGTAGTAATTTACTTTGATGGTATTTTGGATGTTGTGGAACATATTAACCATCTTAGGAAATTTGGTTTGTACTTAAAAAAACTGAGTTATTTGTGAGTTTAAAGAACTATGCTTTACTCACAATCGAATTATTGTTTTTTAGATTTATGATTAGTAATGAGGGAATCCATGTGGATGAGGAAGGGTGAAAATTATCCGTGATTTGTCTATCTCTAAAAGTATCATTGATGAGTGGAGTTTCCATGGTTTAGCTATTTTCTATCACAGGTTTGTTAAGAATTTTAGCACTATAGTAACTACCACAACTGAATGTTTGAAGAAAGGAAAGTTCAAATGGAGTAAAGTTGTGGATAAGGGCATCAAGATGACCAAAGAGAAAATTTTCATTGCACCTACACTTGCATTACCTGACTTTATCAAAACCTTTGAGTTGAACAGTGATGCTAGTAGAGTGGGAATGGGAACAGTTCTCTGTCAAGAAAGAAGGCCAATAGTTTTCTTTAATGAGAAGTTGAGTGAGGCCAGACAGAAATGGTCTATCTACTAGTAAGAATTGCAAGCAGTTTTTGAAGCCTTCAAAACTTGGGAAGTACATCTTTTGCCCAAAGAATTTATAGTCTATTCAGACCACAAGTCCTTAAAATATTTTCATGATCAAAAGTATGTAGACCAAAAACTATCCAGATGGGTAGCATATCTTGAGAAGTGTAATGGCATAATTGTATATAAGTCTGATAAAGCTAACATAGTAACTGATGTCTTAAGTCACCGAGCTACACTTTTTGTTTCTCTTAATGTTGAGAATCCAGGCTTGGATTAATTTAAGGAACTTTATGAGAAGAATAAGAACTTTGGGTCAGATCTAGTCCAAGCATCGCATGAAGCGACTAGATGGTGATGACTTTATGTTTTGTGACGATTACTTGTTCAAAAGAATCCGTCTATGTATTCCAAGGAGTTCTTTACAAGACAAGCTTATTCGAGAGATGCATTTAAAAAACTTGAGTAGCCATATAGAGCATGACAAGACCATTGTAAATCCAGAAAAAATCTATATGATCACTTGATGATGACTTCAATGTAAGTGGACGAGAAGGACAGGGGACGTCACGACTGGACAAATGTAATGTGACACAATAGTGATTAGAAACATCACAATCAAGCCCTAGCATTGTTACAAGTAGTTAAGAGTAGCCAAAATCGCCTGCATTAGCCTATGTGTTGAGAAGCCTAAGAAGAAAAGAAGACAGCAACTCAATTCTGGAGATTACTATAATCTTCTTTCAGCCATATTTAAAGACTTAAATACTAGTTAAAAAGTGAGCAATAATTTTAGCTGTAATTTTAATAGTACTTTTAGACTTCAGTTCTAGTTGAATTTTAAGACTTTGATTCCAATAGCAAATTTAGAATTCAATTTATAGCAGTATTTTTAGACTTAGTTGTTGTATTATTTTGAATTCTTTTGTTGTAGAAAAATTTAATAATCTTTGTACTTTGTAACTTAATCCCTAAATGGTCTCTGTATAAACTATGGGGTTGTAAATTCATTGAGTTAAAGGAAGTCATTATTTCAGAATTCAAAGAAATTAACACAGAGAGTGTTTTGTTTTGTTTTTTTTTTTTCTTCAGAAAAACTGGTTTTGAGTTGGTGCCTGGCTAACTCAGTTTTTGTCTTGTTGAACGATATCAACACAATTACGTCTTTGTAAATAAAAACGCGAGCCCATCAGTGCTTATCCTATGTCATACTGCCAAGGTCTACCTAATAATACATGACATGCATCCATTTAAACAACATCACATAAAACCTCTACCTTAAAGCTCTTACCAATTGATAGAGGTAATTTACACTATTTGGTTATTTTCACATTGGATCCCTTTTTAATCCAACCTATGCTATATAGTAAGGGATGTGGTTTAGTGTAGAGTTTAAGGCGGTCACCTAAGCTTTGAGACTCTAGTTTTTCATAATTACAACTACAAATAATAACTTTACACACCTTATTAGCAACTGAACACTTTCTTGCAAATATTTTATTTTGTTGGGTCTCCTCGAGTTGAGCTGGTGTGTACATTAACCTTTGCACGACACACAACTTCTTTACCCTTATCTTTAGCTATCTCAATGTCAAAACTAGAATCACCCTTCTCTGGTTAGTTATCAACCGCATCTCCTTCCTCCTCCCCCTCTTGATATGTGACATTAACAAATCTTTTCCTAGGGCAGTCACTAGACCTATGCCCCATCTTATTACACTTAAAACATTTAATACATTTTGAACTCTCCACTTTCTCCTTCCTCTTTGTTTCATGCTTTCTTTAGCTAATCTCTCTACTTTTAGACTCTGAAGTTTTGCTCTTAGATGTAGTATAGGTAGGTTTAATGTTTGGTTTAATTCGAGAATAGGACGAGGCTCTCGGAACCTCCTAGTTTTAGCTATTTTCTCGACCCTCAATGCTAAGTTTTGTGCCTAATCTATTGACCATATTTGTTGTATGACCAACCTATATTGAATCTCATCATTTAATCTGTTGACATACCTAGCCATTTATTGATCCTCCGTTTCTATCAAATTACATTTAACTTGTAACCTTAGGAACTCTTTTGTATAAGTTGAAATAGAATGGGTTCCTTGGATGCAATTCGGGAGCTGTTGGAAGAGAGTTTGTTCATAATCCAACAGTAGAAAATGCCCATTTAAGAGTGCTTTCATTTAATGCCAATGATGAATAGATGGCAATCTTTTTAATCTCAAACTCTCTTAATGGCATTGCCACCAAGCACCTATACCCCTATATAGTTTTAAGTCACAAAAGCTACTTTACGTTCTGGTCTTATATTCAAAATTTCAAAGTAACTCTTTACCTTATGCTCCTTAACCAAAAATCATTCTATATTAGTATTACCATTAAAAGTAGGCAAATCAGCTTTTAACTTGTAAGAGTCATCATGTTGGAGTTATTGTCTTCTTTTTGGCAGAAACTCACCATCAAATTCTACCTCAATTTCCTCATCTTCGAAATCATCAACTGGAGGGGCAAAAGGTTAGGCCTTTTTTCATGCACCCATGGCTACTCCTCTTACTCGAGGCCTAACCTCAACTTCATTTCGGCTTCCTCCTTTAAATTGACATTAATCGATGCAAAATGTGATTACCTGTGTTCTTCTCCTCGCAGCTATTGATTCTTGTTGTACTTGATCATTAACTCTTAAAGTTATAACCGGTTAGATTATTGCTACCATATGTTCTTATAATTTTGTTAGATGAATTTCCATTCTTTGCTTAAACATATTCAAATGATCTCCATTCAAGTCACTGAGGCCTACCATCTCAAGATAAGGCTCTAATATCACTTGATGTAGGACAAGTGTTGATGGGCTTGTGATGTCCTTTGCAAAGATACAAGTGTGTTGATATCGTTTAACAAAATGAAAATTGAGATTGGTGAAGCACCAATTTCAAAATGAAAGTTTCTGGAAAACTTTGTGTTTATTTGTTTTCTGAATTCTCAATTAATTCTCCAATGACTCTCAACCACATAATTTGTATAGAGACCATATGGGTTGTCAAGTTATATATTTTAAACTTGGTGGTTGAGAGTTACAACTTTTCAAAGGATAACAATTAATAAAAATTATGAATTTCAAACTTATAATTACCATTGTACCCAAAAATCTATAATTATAACTAACACAATAAATGCAGTTGTAAAATTCAAAAACAATCTGCACTAATTCAAAAAAACATGCTCTTAAGTCTTAGATTGAAAGTTAAAAGTCTTCAATTTTCTCCTGATTTCAAATGAACCTACCAGCATTACATGGATTGATGCTGGTAGCTTGTGCTACTCTAAATTTCTTTTACTCAAACTCACGAAGACAAGTGAAAAGTGATGAGGGCATGACTAATAAATGAAATTAAGAACCTATTCAAGTTTCAATTGGTCCGGTTATAAGGACTCGAGCTAAAAGTTTCAAGGAAACTCTCAATGGACTAATTCAAAATATTTGGATAGAGATAAATTCATAGAGATGCAAGAAAGATATTTCACATTTTCTACAAAGTTGGATTTCCATGATTCAAGCTTTGGAATAATCTAGAAGAAATTTCTCAGATCACAAAGTGGATGGAATTAGAGGAGTTTTCTAAATTGGTGATTACATAAGTTTGACTCATCAAGTGTTAGGGAATAATGAAAACAGCAGCCCATTTGAGCAACCCAAGTGATTAGAAGCTTTTGGGAGCCTATAATAAATATTTCTAATAGTAGTTGTAATATTTGAAATAAAGTCTTAGTTGTTGGTGGTTGGTAATTAGTTAAAGTCTGCATCTGCATTTATTGTTGTAGTTACAAAGTTTGAAAAAGCTAGTTGTTAGTAGTTGGTAGTTACTAGTTTTTAAGTTGTCATTCAATATTGTAATAAATTCTAGCATCCCAAATATTCACTATAAATACATAAGGGATGATAGAAAAGCATTCCGCAATTTGATTAAGAAAATTCTCTTCAGTTCTTTTAGAACACTTTGAACTTATCGGAATAATTTCTGTGGTGTTCTCCTTTGACTTATCAATCAATCATTCCATAATTGATTGTGGTATCTTCATTATACCAAAGTTTTTGCTTCAATATAAGCAACGGGTCACGGTTTCATACAAATCTATTTCTAGACGATCTTGGAGTCCTTATTGATCCACAACTTTATCAATTTCATGGCGTGGATCGTATCAGTTAGTATCAAAGCTTGTCATTAGTTACAGGTTTGCCTATCTTTATATTTTTAAAAAAAATTAAAAAAAAGAAATATTGTTATTTAGCTATTGTAATTCTTATTTCAATTTTACATCTTAAGTTCCTTTTTGATTCCACAAACCTGAATTCCTAGATCCAAAAAAAAAAAAATCCATGACACAACCTTGTTTTTCTAAGCCTTTAAATTCGAATTTCTCTTGGTAAGTTTTTGGAATTGTTGCTAGAAATTGTGATCTTTGTTTGATTAGTTTGATAAGAACCAATAAAAGATTACTACAAGTGGAAAAAGGCAAGAGTGGTGAGAACATAAGAGGGTAAAAGCCAATTTATTTTTATGTGAAACACAAGTGAAAGTTGAGTGAATCATTCTTTGAGTGAAACACGTGAGCGAGTGTATGAGGTTTTTTTTTTTTTTTAACTTTGTTTTATAGCAAACATGTCGGACAACAAGAACAAAAATACTTTTGGAACTGCATCAGAAGAGATTGATCCAAAGTTTCTCATAGAAGCTATAATAGGTGAGATGATGAGAGTATTGAAAATGGAGATGGAACAAATTCATGAACGAATAGATCGAGTAGAGAATACACATTTAGAGCAACCACAAAACAATCCTAATATGTATAGGAGAGGGAGAGTTCAACCTAGGGAAGTGAAAGTTGAAGCTAAAGAGTGTTATAGGGAAGGTTTTGATGAAGAAGATGACCATGATTCAATTGTTGGTATTAGGAGATATGGTGGGCGGTTTAGAGATGCTAGGAATCAAGAAGATAATAACTTGGGTAGTATTAAGATGAAAATTCCATCATTTCAAGGCAAAAATAATCCAAAAGCTTACCTTGAGTGGGAAAATAAGTTAGAATTAGTATTTGATTATCATAATTATTCCGAGCTTAAAAAGGTAAAACTTACAGCCATTGAATTTTTTTATTTTACAACTGTTTGGTGGGATCAAATAGTGTTAAATAGAAAAAGAAATATAGAGCGTCTGATAGAGACTTGGGAGGAAATGAAAACCGTGATGAAGAGACAATTTGTTCCAAGCCATTACTACCGTAGGTTGTACCAAAAATTACAAAGTCTTACACAAGGTAGTCGAAGTATGGAGGAGGATTATAAGTAGATGGAAATTACTAAATTAGAGTGAATGTAGAGGAAGACCGAGATGCCACTATGGCTAGATTTTTGGTTGCTTTGAACTAGAAAATTGCTAATTTAGTATAATTGCAACATTATGTAGAGTTAGAAGAAATGGTGCACATGGCTATCAAAATTGAGAACTAACTCAAAAGGAGGAGCCACAGTACACGACAAAACCCTAGCTCGGGTTCATCTTGAAGGCCAAATTTTATAAAGAAAGAGGAGTAGCAAGCTATTGCCATGTTCAAAATTAAGACAAAACAAGAAATAACTAGCCATGGAAATCAAGGTAAATCTAATTCTTCCACCACTCAAAATCGTGATATTAAGTGTTTTATTTGCCAAGGCGGGATCACATAGCAAGCCAATGTCTAAACCAAAAAGTTATGATATTGCGAGATAATGGTGAAATTGAATATGATGATGAAGATGTCACCGAATCTATGCCACTATTGTTGGACATGGATGATGAGGAATATATTGCCGAAGGTGAACTGCTAGTTGCAAGAAGAGTTCTAAGTATGTAGGTCAAAGAAGATGATGAAGTTCAATGAGAAAACATCTTTCATACTAGATGCCACATGCAAAACAAGGTATGTAGTGTGATTATTGACGGAGGTTAAAGAAGATGATGAAGTTCAACGAGAAAACATCTTTCATACTAGATGCCACATGCAAAATAAGGTATGTAGTGTGATTATTGACAGAGGTACTTGTACTAACGTTACTAGAACTACAATGATGGAGAAATTAGGGCTGCCAATAATTAAACATCCCCGGCCTTAGAAATTGCAATGGCTAAATAATAGTGGCGAGGTGAGGGTTACTAAACATGTGTTAGTTTCCTTCCGTATTGAAAAATACGAAGATGAAGTTCTGTGTGATATAGTTCCAATGCAAACTGGACACTTGTTACTAGGCCGACCATGGCAATTTGCTTGCCGTGTTAAGCACAATGGTTTCACCAACAAATATTCATTTATGTTTAATCAAAAGACAACCACTCTAGTCCCTTTGTCACCAAAGTAGGTCTATGAAGATCAAATGAGATTACAAAAAGAGAGTGATCAAAAGAAAGAGAGTGAGAAAAAGAAAACAAAATGAAAATCAAAAAAAGAAAAAAAAAGGCCGAGAAAAATGAGAGAAAAGCAAACTTCTATGCAAAAATGAGTGAAATAAAAGAGCAGTGTTTTTAAATCACCCAATAATTGTACTTTTATACAAAGTGGTGTATTTAAACACTAACCAACTTGACTTGTCTCTGCATAGTTTAGTTGTTTCTCTTTTGCAGGAGTTTGATGATGTATTTCCCGAGGAGATTCCACCTGGTTTACCTCCTATTTGAGGAATTGAACATCAAATCAATTTCATGCCGAGTGCTTTAATTCTAAACCAACCAGCCGATCGAAGCAATTCCGAAGAGGTAAATGAGCTACAAAGGCAGGTTAGTGAATTGATGAAAAGAGGGTATGTAAGGGAAAGTATGAGTCCGTGCGCCGTGCCAGTGATGTTGGTGTTGGGATTTGTGCTCATGTGCCATCCCAATTTTGTATGAATATTATATTTTCATACTTATATAAGAAATAAATATTTCATAAAATCGCTAATTATTTTTATTAAGGTAAGATACTTGTAATATTTCGGACATTGTATTGATCTGAACGAGTTTAGATCAAGACTAAAGAGTTAGAACCTCGTCTAAAATAGAACAAAGACATGAAAATATACTTGCAATGATATAATTACAAATAGTTGTAAGCGTCGCTAGGAAATATCATTGTATAAATATATTCTCAAATTAAATATTCTTGATCTATTTTCACCGATGCAGGGTCTATCGAATAGAATCGATTAATATAGATCAGTGTATGTCTATATTTGGATAGTTCAGATGGTTAATCTTAGTAAATTGTAAGCTTAATAGAAGTTCGTACAAATATACATGTATTTAGTAAGAACTGGATACTGAACTAGACTCAATAAAGACATCTAATAAAGACTTCCAATAGATTTTTCTCAAGTTGAGTAGTATTCATGGTCCCTATGATAGGACCCGACCCGAGACCCTCTACTATAGATCCCAGCGGCCCTGTCGGGCACCCCGACGGAAGTTCCTCCGAACCTAACTGGGTATGTTGAGAAATTCCGCGAGACAAACCCTTTTTTAATTCTTGTTACTACTAAGAAGGTCTAGTAATATACACGAAAATGACATCTTAATTTTAAAAACAAACGGACAGAGTTTCCCCTATTTTTCGAAAAATTCATATAAAACCTGCAAAGAAATTTCACTTCTATTTTCAATACATCTCGATTCTACCAATTCGGACCTCCGGTCCTTCCAAATCAAATCCAACACAACTCAATTATTCATTTGAATCACAAATAAGCGTAATCATAGAAGTAAAAAGAACGATCATCATAAAATTGAAATCTCTTCTTCTCGGTTCAAAACATGCATCCAAATATACATGCCTACAACTATTATGCATAAAGTAAAGGGTGCTATTTAGCACATTTACATGTACAAAAATAATCTTTGGATTCGACCCACTACTCGGCAATAGGAGAATTAACAGCTTGCGTACCGAGACCTGCACCTGGGAAAGAGGTTTAGAAAACATAAAACACAAAACGGGTGAGCTAAAGGAGCTCAGTGAGTGCAAATAAAATTTCAATAAAATAACATCATGTATAGATAGCAAATTCTAAAGTTCACGCAGAAATCATGCTTCTAAAACTGATGTAAAACTGTAAAACGATTTCTAACATCATATGCTATTGAAATCTTGCCAAGCGGGTTCTATCTACATCTTTGGAAAACTATATTCAGAATCTGTATAACATAATAACTGCTGTGTGCATATAAATGCATAAATGCTATCGGTAAATCGAAAACTAGTAAAATTCTCGCTCGGCCATTTTCTTTCTAAACTGTACCAATGGTAACCCTAAAGCTCTATACCCACGCAGCGACTCAACTAGCACCGCACACATGAGTAGGTCACGGGGCACCTCAACTAGCAGCACCCACAGTGACATCTCAAGACATCTCACTGGCTATGCAGCGGAATCCTACATCGCATGCATATAGCGAGACAATACCCCATACACATAGAGCGACTCACATGACTCGATATCCCGACCTCCCAGAGTTAGTGACACACCCCCAAGACCTGCCCATGTGCACGGGATATACCGACCGGGTCTAATACAATCATCACCACTATAATCTGAGGGTACCAATGGCCTTAAAAACGAATGCAGAAATTTTAAAACTGTTTCTCAATTCGAACATGTAAAGGCATGTCTATGAATATGTATCAAGATCATAAATTATGGTTATGCATCGAAAGCTCATAAAACATGCATATTCATTATGCGAAAACATAATAAACGCAAAGTAAAAGAAATGGCAGATTTCCACTCACAACCGCTCCGAGCTCAATTTCACTCCCAATTTCTGCTCCCGTTAACGCTCTCAGTTATCTTCACCTACGCGCCACAAATGACATTTAGAACTAAATCGAATGCTAGAATCTCATTTAACTGCTAAACGCCCTAATCGGCATACAAAGCTCGGATGCATACTACTTTTCGATTTTAGTTACGGAGCCATAATCGAAACTAACTCACCATCCGGCGCCCTGAAAATTATTGAACACCTTATAACTTGGTTGGACATAATTGCCCTTCACCTTTCCAACATGGACAATTATGTCTCATTTTCTTCATTTTTGGTTTTTCCATCAACCATATACGTTCAATTTATAATATGCACCATTTACACACAACAATTCAATCAAAACACCACTCAATTCCTAACTTCCCTAAAGTGGCAGAATTTCACCCTAGGTTCCAACACATTCATTTTCTCAATTTCTTGTTCCAATTACAACAAAATCATGCCAATTTCATTCTAAAGCCCTAATTACAACCAATTTAAATCTCTACACAAAATCACCAAAAACCCTAATTCTTACCTTGCCAATTCCTTCAAATTGATGACTCCTTTAAGCTCCATATTACAATTTAACTCACTTTAGGCCAAGAATACACATAAGAATGTCAATTGAAGCATTCTTGAAAACACGCTTATCAAACTTATACAACAATGCTTTTCTTACCTCTTTTTCTTGAATTTCCACTAATTGAGGCTTCAATTGAGCTTAAGGATTCATATGTAACCTTATTTTAGCTTGATTAGACATGAAAAATCATGAAAAAAAAACTGAAATTTCACTGTAGCAGCACCTCTTCACCTTGCCCGAATTTGCTCTCCTTTTTGCTCTAAGTGTTTGCTTTTTGATCACTTGAAAATTCTACACACTTCTAACATATATATAGTGCTCCCTCAATTGACCATTTTACCCTTCAACTTACTCAAAATTACTAATTTGCCATTAGTTAAAAACTAATTATGTAATTAGTTCATTTGTAACTATCTAGTTAGAATAGTTCAAAGAACTAACTAGAACTTCCAACTTGACAATCCATGAGATTTCTTCTAATTGGTCCATTCTCTAATATATGGATTATGTTTCTCAACAAAGGCTTGTTCCATTCATAACCCTTAAATGGAAATTCATGTAGTAAATTAGGATTTCCTTTTCTAAGCCAATAGAGAAAAATTCCAAAAATATTCTAGGATCGTCCGGCGCACCAATCGAGTGTAAAATTACCAAATTAGGTCTAATATCTCTCACGTGCACTATAAAGGGAATATTTCTAATAGGGTTAAAATCGAGTAACCCTACGGTGTCTTATTTGCTCTATACCGAAATCTAGGCGCCAATACTACTAATAGGAATTGGATATTACACCCTAGACCTGAGCACCACATTGGGCTTATGAGTGATCCACCATAATTAGGTTCTATACATGTCAGAGACCTTTCACGGTCTGACCGCTAGGTATGGTCCGATGCTTATGGAGTCCGGTATGTGTAGATATGGAATCTATCAGCTCATATGGGTGAGTTAATTATCCAGATGTTCTAAAGTTGTATTCTATGAAGTTTTATGGCCATAAGCATTTAACCCAGGAAAGAGTTTCCTATGGTGTAAATAATTTTGCAAAGGAATTTGCGTATATTATTTATTGGAATTCGAATCAAAATAGATAAGTTTATGGTTGAGTAATAAGAGACTTGACGTTGTTGATCTATGTCTTCACTCTTCTAGGGTATTAATGATAGAGGGATTGTACGAATATGGATTAACCTCAACTTGTATGCTTTATCTCGCCATTTTGTATTATCCATAACGTGTGTTGGGGGGGGGCATCGGTTATAGACTTACGAAAATGTTTCGTGAGACAAAATGGGTGTAAACCTAAGCAGTGTCACTATATGAAGTTTACTTGTTGAGCATGTGGCTAGCTGATGAACACATGCAAATATATATTTATTAAGAGATTCAGTTACCATTTAATGTCACTAATTTTAGCATTTTTGTACTTTTAGTTTGAAATAAAGTGTTCTCCTTAAATTGCAATTAATGAATGTTATTTGCACAGGTTTAGGTCAAATAGACATAATTCTCAATGTAGAAATCAAAATGAAGAAATTCTTAAACCTGGAGCAATATGACTCAATCTTACACAAACTTGAAGAATAGTTGAAAAGCCAAATTCAACATGTTATGCGCCAAACATTGAGATACTATAGAATCGAGCTACAACTTTCAGCCAGCTTGAACCAACTCAAGTATTTGGATCGTATATCACAAAATACGTACTCAATTGGTATAATTCCTGAAGCTATGAAATAGTAACATAATTATCAACAACTTTTATGTTGATGGTAAAGTCCAAGTCACCCGTTATCATGGACCAAATTGCATTGCAAGTGAATAAAATGGTTGTTGGATGAAATCTGATGTATCTTTAGAATTTTACTCATATCTCATTGGATACTCATCCAATTTGCATGAACTCGGTGCCTATGGAAAGAAGAGACAAAATACTACAACTTTTATGTTGGCTACAGAGGCTACATCAGTTATTTAAATTATCAAAAATGTACTACAAGTGGGTAAATGAGTAATTGGCCTAAAAGTATTGAAGTCACACATGACATATTTCCATTCATTGCCTATATAAGGAGACTCTTAGGACATTTTCAACATGAGATAATTCGCTCTTCTTTTCTTCTCATTAACATGTATTACAATTTAGGCTAGAGTTCTTGGCAAGGATAAGAGATGAACTTTTATGTATAATAAATCTACTTCTATGCTTTGATTCGTTATCAAGAGTTACAAATATTTGTTAAGTTTGATTTTGATTAAACTCTTATCTATTTTATTTTCTATAATCCAGAGGTTATAATTCTCATGTCTCATATATGTTCAGTCATCCTTTTCTTGTGTGATTCTTGTTGAATTATAATTTTTATTGGTTACATTTTTTTATATGTTAATCTTTTACTACAGTATTGTCAAATTGATATATTGTCGATCTTGGATAACATGTAAAGGCAATAAATGTTTGATATTCAAGTTGATCTTTTACTGCAATATTGTCAAAATATTATATTGTCGATCTTAGATAACTTGTATAAATAAATATGATTTGTGTTAATATTTACAAAAGAGTTTAGCTATATCAAATGCATGTGCTATCAAATGTGCTATATTTTACATATTTTTCGATTGATTGTTTAGATGTAAAACTGTCAATTGAGTTATAAACATCGAATCAAAGTATAGAGTAGATTTATAAAGCATAAATGTGATTCTCAAAGTCTTGCTTAAATCATCATAAGACATTTTCTTAAATTCATAGTCAATTCTATCTCATCCACTTAAACCAATTAATTAATTTTATCCTTTGCTACTACTTTAATAGTTTATTTCACCAACCTATTTTGCCAAGAGCTTCCTTGTGGGAGCGACACCTCAATCTATACTACAATAGCCGTGTTATATTTTGAGCGTAAACAAAATTTGACGTCATTGTCAGAGAGGCACAAGAAGCGAAAGTCGGTTGCGTTTATCAATACTAAAGAGGTAACTTTGTACATTTTCTTTTCTTTGTAAAATTTTAGTTTTTAAATTTAGTTCTCTTGTTGTAATTTATTTTATTGTTCATGGCTGGTTCTACCGCCTACTTAGTTTATTTTCTTTTATTTATTATTACAATTTATTGTTTTTAGTTAATTTCTTGTATTTTATTTTATTTTAATGGCTGGTTTTACCGCCTAACTTAGTTTATTTATTGTACTTTGCACTTTATTTTCTTTTATTTATTTATCGCACTTTACTTGTTTTTTTATTACTGCACTTTACATTTTGTTAAGTTAATTTGTCGTATTTTATTTTATTTTAATAGTTGGTTCTACCGCCTAACTTAGTTTATTTTTTTATTGCACTTTATTTATTTATTGCACTTTAGTTTATTTATTGTACTTTATTTATTTATTCCATTTATTTATTGTACTTTATTTTTATTTTTTTTATTTAATTATTGTACTTTATTTTCTTTAGTTAATGTTGTATTTTTTTTATTTTAATGGCTGGTTCTACCGCATAACTTTTTATTTATTTACTTATTGTATTTTTTTTATTCATTGTACTTTATTTTATTTTATTTTATTTATTTATTTATTGTATTTTGCATTTTATTTTCCTTTATTTATTGTACTTTCTTTTCTTTTATTTACTTATTGTACTTTTTATTTATTTATTGTACTTTATAGTTTATTATCTTTTATTCATTTATTGTATTTATATTTCAAGGTTGGTTTTACCACCTAACTCATTTCTATTTTTTATTGTGTTTTATTTCACTTCTTAATTTTTCTTGAGCATTTCTTTCATTAAAAAAAAAAAGAAAAAAAAGAGTAAACAAAAAAAAAATTATTAGGATGTATGCATCAACTTAGAGATAAACGAGAAAGATTTGTGAGAGAAGTAGAACTAGAACCACAACCACAAATTGTAAGGGAAGAGAATTCATCATCTAGTTCATCTTGTAATTCTAACACAATGAGCCAACACGAAGATAACTCTGTTAGGACTCTAAAAGATTACTTACACCCTACTTGGACAGCCACACCATCATGCATTATATTTCTACCTAACACACCACATTCGAATTTTAAACCTGGAATGATACAACTTCTGCCCACTTTTTATGGTCTAAATAGTAAAAATCCTTATGTACATGTTAGAGAATTTGAAGAGGTAATTGCCACCTTCTACTTCTGATGCACAAAATCTCAAATAAGTCAATGCCATTACTACTCGAAGTGGTAAGATTGTGAGTGCTCTACTTCTCCAACTAACACATTGATAAGTAGTAAAGACGCCTTCATTGAAAAAGAGGCCACAATGAAAAAGAGCCCGAAAATAAGTTTTCAATCCTAGTGCCTTTTCCTTAAGCTCTTCGACTAGTTGGGAAAAATTCAGAAATTCAAGGTGAGATTTTGGAACATTTGAAACAAGTTAAGATTAATCTTCCCTTGTTACATTTGATTAAGCAAGTTCCAACTTATGCCAAGGTCATCAAGGATCTATGCACTATCAAAAGAAAACATCATGTAAAGAAAACTGCATTTTTGGCAGAACAGGTAAGTGCAGTGATTGAACAAATGACACCACCCAAGTATAAAGACCTAGGATATCCCTCAATGTCTTGCCAAATTGGGACACATGAGTTTGGTCAAGCTTTGTTGGACTTAGGAGCAAGTGTAAATTTAATGTCTTATTCTATTTACTTACAATTGGGACTTAGTGAGATTAAACCAACATCTGTAGTCCTACAATTAGCTGACTGATCAATCAAGAAACTACGGGGAATAGTAGAAGATGTTTTATTGCAAATTGATAAATTTTACTACCCTGTTGATTTTCTTGTTTTAGAAACTCATTCTGTTGTTAACATAGAGTCAAAAATCCCTCTTATTTTGGGGAGACCTTTTCTTTTCATTGCTAACGCTCTTATTAATTGCAGAAATGGTCTAATGAAATTATCTTTTGAGAATATGTCTCTTGAGGCGAACATTTTCAATATTGGCAAATAACCACCAGAAGAAGACGAATGCTATCATTCATATATGATAGACACACTTGTAGCAAATGAAGCTTATAAAAATTATGGCTCTAATTCTTTAGAAAATCTCTTTGATTTTGATTTTGAAGAATTGTATTATCCTGATGAAATAACTGATGTGTTTAGTATTTTTGACTCACATGATAAAAGGATTTGATTTTGGAAACCAGGCATTGAGGAATTGCCACGAGACAGGGAGAAACCAAAACCATCAAACCCCAAGACACCATGTGTAATCATTAGTGACCAAAGAACACATTTCTGTAACCGTTCATTTAAAGCTTTGAGTGCTGCAAGTCTTCAAAGAAAGTTACAACTTTTAGAAATAGAATAGTTACGAAATGATGCATATGATAACTCCAAAATTTACAAAGCTAAAATGAAAGCAGCTCATGACAAACAGATCTTAAGGAAACACTTCGAGTCAAATCAACGAGTCTATCTTTACGAATCTCGATTGTATTTACACCCTGAAAAGTTGAGATCTCGATGGACTGGTCCATTTATGGTAAGGCACGTTTTTTTCTAATAGTGCTGTCGAAATTGAGAACCCCACTGATGGGCGAACTTTCAAAGTGAATGGACAACGGCTGAAAAGTTATGTGGAAAAGGTAAACCACTCTATGTACCTAGACGAGATCCCTCTTGTGGATCCTGTCTATTATGCTTAATCAGGTTCAATCTATTTGTACCATATTTTATATTTTGTCTATATTTTTTTACTTTTATTTTTGCTTTTACTTTCTTTCACATTTTATTTTACTTTATTTTCTTCTTTTTCTTTCTTTAGTGTGATTTTATTTCCTGATCAAATGGCGGATATGGTACTCTATGACTATTAAAGTTGGTTTCTCAATTCCCTAAAAACTGTCCCTCAAACTATGCATTCATCTCTTCTCTTTCTTTCAAAATGGATCACATTCTTGCCAACCTTAAAAAATATTTTCCTTCATTGCCTCAAAATGCTCTACTTAAGATTTACAAAGCACGGTGTGAAAGACTAAGGCTATTGATGTTGAGTAATATCCCTGTGGATCTTCGTTGGTTAATTGAAGCCAAGGTTCGATTATCTGGTGAGTCTACAAATGATTTTATTTCTTATATGTCTAGTCTTGAAAGAAGCTCTTATGCCAAAAGATGACAAGGAAAGAGGTTACAAGTCTGTCATAAATGTGCTCGATGAAATTGTAATTGGAGTTGTCGTTCTTTAAAATTTGCATCTAGAAATCGAGAAGACAAAATTTAGTTCATCAAGGATGAACTAAGTAAGGAGTCTTTAGATGATATCCTATTGACTCTTGAGACGCATCCTTGTGGGCTCGTGCAACGTGAACTTCTTGATTTATCAAATAAATTCAAAAATGAACAACAACGATTTAGTCTTGGGAATCTGACTCTAAAAGACAGTGTTTGCCAATTTATAAGAAAATTGGATGGGAAGTTTATTCCCGACCCATAGAGGGTGTTTAAGTCGTTACTGGACGTAAAACCAGAGGAAGATGTGAGCCATAATCACAACTACTTGTAAATACATGTGTTTTAAATTCAAAATTTTATTTTATTTTGTTTTATTTTATAAATAGTAGGGCTACCTATATAGATGTCTTAAATTCAAATCTTTTTGTTCAATAATGCATGTGGGTCGTTATGTGTGATTTTTTTGGTTTTATTTTTAACTCTCTTCTGACAAACTGTCGGGTTACCACCATCATTGTTATCATTTGGTACTCTATAAATATAGCACCTCATTTTCTTTATTTTCATGTATTTAGATAAAGGTGAGTATAGATATAGAAGAAACCTCAGTTGAACAATTCTGAAATATATGTGTATTTTGTGGATCTAGTCCTGGGGAAAATAAAGTGTTTGTAGAAGCAGCAAACAATCTAGGAAAAGCGTTAGTTGCAAGAAAAATTCATTTGATTTATAGAGGGGGTAGCCTTGGGTTAATGGGGTGTGTGTCAACAGCTACACATTTATGAGGAAGTTAAGTTTTAGGTATTATTCCTACAGTTTTAGCTGTGGAAAACTTGATTGAGAAAATAATAGGGGAAGAATTACGAGTCTCATCCATGCATGAATGTATAGCTAGAATGCTTTACAATGCAGACGCTATTATTGCTTTACCAAGTGGTTTTGGTACCTTGGAAGAAATTTTTTTAAATTGCCTATTGAGCCCAGCTAAATATCCATCGAAAACTCATAGATTTGTTGAATGTTAATAACTATTTTGATTGCTTACTTTGTTTTCTTGATCAAGCTGTGGAACAGAATTTTATTTCACAATCGGTGCGACAGATCCTCATTTTTGCTATTGAGGCGGATGAATTGATTGATAAATTACAGGCAGTTACCTACAAACCTAATGAGAACCAGCAAGTTGATCACCATTCGGCTAAGGTTGGAAAAGATCCTTTAAATGTTCATGAAGGACTAATGACAAGAGTTAAAGCTAAAAGAATGAAAGAAGCCTTAACTTGTTTAATGGAAAACATTTGGAAGGAGCAAGCTAGTCAAGTTTCGGTCAAAGTTCTAAGCATGCAAGAAGAATCTAAAATGGTCAACATGATTCAAGCAAGTCCAAATCATAAAGACAAGAGTCCAGCCCTATTAGAATGAAGATTTTAGCTTATCTTGAAGAATAAAAAAGGCCATTTGGCCATGTTGGTGATCAGGTGCTATGGAGTGCAAATTAAGGTTCAATGGATCAGATGTGATTAAGGAGCATGATCAGATATGATTAATATAATGTGGTGTGCAAGTTGAAGTTAAATGCAAAAGAGTTACAAATGAGTTATGCTGCAGTTATCTTAAATGGTGTAATTTGTAACTATTCTTATCCTTTGTTCTATATAAACAAGGCTAATTTGTTTTCATGGGGTAGAAAATTTCGTGATATAAAACGTTTGGAGCACTTGAGAGTGCTTTATTTTTAAGTTCTTGCATGAACTTTGGAACTTATCAAGTTTATTCAGCTTGTGACATTCAAATCCTTCAAATCTTTGTTTTTTCATTAAACTTATCAACTTTCATAAATTTTGGCGTTTTGGGGAAATCAAAGTACTGTTCTAATTATTTTATCTGCATTCCATTGATTAAGTATTAGAATAGTTTCTCTTACTTTATTCTTGAACGATCGGGTTTGTTTCAATTCGTTGGACGGTGTTAATTTGCATTCCATGTGTATTATAGCTATCTAGTTATTGGGGTGTATGGTTGTCAAAATTAATGATTTCCATCATTTGGTATCAAAGCTTGGCTCAAGTTTAAGGTTTGCGTATCCATTTATTTGCTGTTTCTTTTAGTTATCACCTTGTTTCTTGTTTCTCTTTTAGCACCATATCTTAATTGTTATGCTTCTTGAGGTTATTCTTATTATTTTCGGTAGATTATAAATTTTTTAAAAAAATTACGAAATTCAAGGGATTCTTGCCAAAAAAAAAAACTAAAACAAAAAAATATATATACAGAAATCTCTCTATGTTCATATGATTACTTGTTTCGGTTTGGGAAGTATTTAAAATTTTAACTTTCTCAACCAAAACAGACAAAAATTCTTGTTGGGATAGAAATTGATATTTCAGTTCTAATCTTTGCTTGTAATATTTCAGTTCTAAACTTTACTCGTGATATTGAATTATCTTTTATCTGATTTCTTAGACCTACCAAATTTCACTCTATTGAATTTGCCATAATCTGAATTGTTTGTTTAAGGATCTTAGTTAATCTAAGAACCCAAAGAACAAAACAAGAGTGGTAAAAGGCAAGAGTGGTGAGAATAGCATCGAGAAAAGCCAAATAATTGTGTGAAACACGAGTGGTGTGAAATCTTTGAGTGAAACACGTGAGGGAGTGATTGAGAGGCTGTTCTAATATATATATTTTTTGCTCAGAATTTTAAACATGTCTAACAAAGATAAAGATGTGAGTTCTTCCTCAAATGATATGGTGATTCAAGCAATGCAGCAACAATTTGAACGGTTGTTCCAAGTGATTGGGGATGTAAAAGATCATCTAGAAAGACATGATGAAGCAATTACTAAATCGTAGGGAGAACCACAGTAAGGAAGACAACCACCTTTTATCAATGATGTATATGATGGTGGAGAAGGTCAGATGATGGCCAAGCTACCATAATCGGTCAAAATGTTAATCCTAGGAGACAAACTAGAAGAGGACGTTTTGATGGTGTGGACCGAAACATAGGCAGCATTAAAATGAAATTCCTTCTTTTCAAGGGAGGAACAATCCGGAGGCCTATTTAGAGTGGGAACAAAAAGTGGAGCTGATCTTTGAATGTCATAACTACTTCGAAGAGAAAAAGGTAAAACTAGCTGTTGTTGAATTTTGTGATTATGCTATTGTTTTGTGGGATCAATTGTGCAAAGACAGGCGTAGAAATGGTGAAAGACCCGTAGAGACTTGGATAAAGATGAAACAAATCATGAGGAGGAGATTTGTCCCTAACCATTACTATAGGGAATTGCATCAACGGTTGTAAACTTTGACACAAGGTTCCATGAGTGTAGAAGAATATCACAAGGAGATGGAGATAGCCATGATAAGGGCTAATGTGGAAGAGGACCGTGAGGCCACCATGGCTCAGTTTTTGAGTGGGTTAAACAAGAACATTGTTGATAATGTGGAGTTGCAACATTATGTGGAGATTGAGGACATGGTAAATATGGTCATGAAGATTGAACGACAACTCAAAAGGAAAGGCACAAGGTATGATTCAAAACCTTATTCGGGTTCTTCTTCTTCTTGGAAACCGAATTGGAGTAAAAAGGATGATAAACCCATTGTTAAGCCTAAATTTGATGAAACTAAAAGCAAAAATGAGATAGGTAGCAAGGGTAGAGGTGAGAATTAATCTAATCAAACTAGAGGCATTAAGTGTTTTAAGTGCCTAGGGCATGGACATTATGCACGTGACTGTCCTAATAAAAAAGTAATGACCATGAGAGATGGGGCGGTTGAATCTGAAAGTGTGAGAAAATGAAGATGACATGCCACATTTAGAAGATTCTAGTGATGTAGAGTATGCTAGAGGAGAAAATTTGGTTATACAATGCACACTTAGTTTGCAAAAAAAAATTAATGAACATGGTGAGCAACGTGAAAATTTGTTTCATACTAATTGTTTGATTGCTAACAAGTTGTGTAATGTGATTGTCGATAGCAGAAGTTGTACAAATGTGGCAAGTACATTGCTTGTGGAGAAGCTAAAATTACCTACTATTAAACATCCAAGATCGTACAAGTTACAAAGGTTGAATGATAGTGGTGTTGCAAAGGTAAATTGGCAAGTGTTAGTTAGTTTTTCAATTGGTAGATATAAGGATGAGGTTTGGTGTGATGTGGTACCCATGTATGCTGGTCACATGTTATTGAGGAGACCATGGCAATATGATCGAAGGGTAATGCATGATGGGTTTAAAAACCGTTATTCTTTGATCATGGAAGGGCAGAAATACCAACCCACCTTCGCCTCCAAAGATGATTTTTGAAGATCAAATGCGCATAAACAACAATATGAAGAGTTTGAATCTTCATTAGCCGAAACTTTGGGAAGGAAGAAAGAAAGAGAGACAAACAAAAAAGGTGAGATGAGTGTTAAAAATGAGAGCAATGGGAAACACAAAGGGAGAGAAAACAAGGAAGACTTGAGTGAAAGAAAAATGAGTGTTTATGTAAAAATGAGTGATGTGAAAAAACATTAACCATGAGGCAGCCCTTACTTGTACTTATGTACAAAGATGTTTTAATTATTTCTAACGAAATTGACAAAAGTTTGCCTAGTGTTATTATTAATCTTTTGTAGGAAAATGAGGATCTCTTTCCTGTAGATGTTCCTAATTATTTGCCACCAATTAGAAGAATTGAACATCAAATTGATCTCATTTCGAGTTCAAGCATACCAAATAGGCCAGCATATAGATGCAACCCCAAAGAGACCAAAGAAATCCAAAAGCAAGTAAGTGAGCTTATGGAAAAGGGATATGTGCGTGAAAGCATGAGTCCATGTGCGGTTCCTGTTTTGTTAGTACCTAAAAGGATGGTTCTTGGAGAATGTGTGTTGATTACCGAGCCATCAACAAAATCACGGTAAAATATAGACATCCTATTCCTAGGTTAGACGATATGTTGGATGAATTGTATTGTTCTTGTGTGTTTTCAAAGATTGATTTGAAATCTGGATATCATCAAATAAGAATGCGTGAAGGTGATGAATGGAAAACTGCTTTCAAAACTAAACATGGTCTATATGAATGGTTGGTAATGCCTTTTGGCCTAACTAACGCACCTAACACTTTTATGAGATTGATGAACCATGTTTTGCGTGTTTACATTATGTATAGATGAGCATGTTACACATGGTTTATAGTGGTTTATTTTGATGATACTCGTGTATAGCAAAAATTTAGATGAGCATGTTACACATTTAAAAATTGTTTTTGATGTGCTTAGAAAAGAAAAGTTATATGCTAATCTAAAGAAATGCATTTTCTTCACTAATGAACTTACTTTTCTTGGTTATGTTGTTAATGATAAAGATTCACATGTTGATCAAGAAAAAGTGAAAGTAATTAGGGAGTGGCCGAAACCAACTTGTGTTTTTGATGTAAGAAGTTTTCATGGTCTTTCCAGCTTTTATAGAAAATTCATTAAGGATTTTTCTACCATTGCTGCACCATTAACAAAATGCATTAAAAAGAATGTGGGATTTAGGTGGGGTAAAGAATACGATGATGCTTTTAACTTGCTTAAAGAAAAACTTAGTTCAGCACATTTGCTTGCTTTGCCTAACTTTGCTAAAACTTTTGAGATCGAGTGTGATGCAAGTGGAATAGGTATTTGAGGAGTCCTAATGCAAGAGGCAAACCCATTGCGTTCTTTAGTGAGAAGCTAAGTGGAACAAGTCTTAACTACCCAACGTATGACAAGGAGATTTATGCCTTGGTGAGAGTGTTAGAGACATGGCAGCACTATCTTTGGTATAAGGAATTCATTATACACACCCATTATGAGTCCTTGAAATATCTCAAAGGACAAGGAAAGCTAAACCTTAGGCATGTAAAATGGGTGGAGTTTATTGAATCCTTTCCATACATCATTAAGTACAAACAAGGTAAGGAAAATGTGGTTGCTGATGCTCTTTCTAGAAGGTATACTCTAATTTCTACACTTGATGCAAAATTATTGGGTTTTGAGTACATTAAAGATTTATATAATTCTGACATTGATTTTGCTAATATTTATGGGGCATGTGAGAAAGGGGATTTTGACAAGTTCTTTAGGTATGATGGTTTTCTTTTCAAAGAAAACATGTTGTGTGTTCCTCAATATTCAATGAGAGAATTACTTGTGAGAGAGGCACATAGTGGCGGGTTAATGAGGCATTTTGGAGTTAGAAAGACTTTGGATGTGTTAAGTGATCATTTCTTTTGGCAACACATGAAAAGTAATGTTGAGAGAATATTTGAGAAATGCATTACTTACAAACAAGCTAAATCTAAAGTATTGCCTCATGGGCTGTATACTCCTCTTCCTATAACTAGTGAGCCTTGGATTGATATATTCATGGATTTTGTCTTGGGATTACCTAGGTCAAAAGAGGGGAGAGATTCTATTTTTGTTGTTGTTGACAAGTTCAGTAAGATGGCGCATTCCATTCCTTGCCACAAAACAGATGATGCAACACATGTTGCGGGGCTGTTCTTCAAAGAAATTGTAAGGTTACATGGCATTCCAAGGACAATTGTGAGTGATAGAGATGTGAAGTTCCTTAGCCATTTTTGAAAAATACTTTGGAACAAGTTGGGAACAAGGCTGTTGTATTCAACCACTTGTCATCCACAAACAGATGGACAAACAAAGGTGGTAAATAAAACTTTATCAATACTCTACAATATGAGAAGCAACACAACAAGGGCCAAAAGCAAATAGTATTTGAACTTGGAGATTGGGTTTGGGTACACTTGAGGAAGGAAAGATTTCCTAGGCAAAGAATGTCTAAACTCATGCCAAGAAGGGATGGACCATTTCAAGTCCTTCAAAGAATTAATGACAATGCATACAATTTGGAACTTCCCAGTGAGTATGGCAATGTTAGTGCAACCTTTAATGTTTTTAATTTGTCTTTATTTGATGTAGATGATAAAGATGCTGATTCGAGGACGAATCCTTTCAAGGAAAGAGGGAATGATGAGAATCAGCAAGTTGATCACCATTTGGCTAAGGTTGGAAAAGATCCTTTAAACGTTTATGGAGGACCAATGACAAGGGCTAAAGTTAAAAGAATGAAAGAAGCCTTAACTTGTTTAATGGAAAACATTTGGAAGAAGCAAGCTAGTCAAGTTTTGGTCAAGGTTCTAAGGATGCAAGAAAAATCTAAAATGGTCAACATGATTCAAGCAAATCCAAATCATAAAAACAAGAGTCCAGCCCTATTAGAATGAGGTTTTTAGCTTACCTTGAAGAATAAAAAAGGCCATTTGGCCATGTTGGTGATCAGGTGCTATGGAGTGCAAATTAAGGTTCAATGGATCAGATGTGATTAAGGAGCATGATCAGATATGATTAATATAATGTGGTGTGCAAGTTGAAGTTAAATGCAAAAGAGTTACAAAAGGAGTTAAAAATGAGTTATGCTGCAGTTATCTTAAATGGTGTAATTTGTAACTGTTCCTAGCCTTTATTCTATATAAATAAGGCTGATTTTTTTTCATGGGGTAGAAAATTTCGTGATATACAAAGTTTAGAGCACTTGAGAGTGTTTTGTTTTTAAGTTCTTGCATGAACTTTGGAACTTACCAAGTTTATTCAGCTTGTGACGTTCAAATCCTTCACATCTTTGTTTTTTCATTAAACTTATCAACTTTCATAGTTTGTGGCGTTTTGGGGAAATCAAAGTACTGTTTTAATTATTTTATCATCATTCCATTGATTAAGTATTAGAATAGTTTCTCTTACTTCATTCTTGAACGATCGGATTTGTTTCAATTCATTAGAGGGTGTTAATTTGCATTCAATGTGTATCATAGCTATCTAGCTATTGTGGTGTATGGTTGTCAAAATTAATGATTTCCATCAAAATTTGATCCAGTAATAACTCGGATCGATTGGTCAATGGGCCTTAAGAAGTGAAAATTAGATCTGACACTTTGTTTGTAAATTTTTCTTTGTTTTATTTATTTATCAGCATCATCATTTTAGTTTATATTTACTTAAGTGTCTCTCGGGTTTATTTTTTTTTAATAACTGGCGTTTCAGGTAATGTCTCCTATACTTTATCTCTTTCTATTTAAATATTGAGGACAATGTTTCATCTCGTTTGGGGGAGGATAGTAGACATAAGTTGCATTTTGCATTTAAAAAAAAATATATGGTCCGACATTTGAATAAAATGGCAGAGTAAAGAGTTCATTCTTGAACTCTTGAGACGCATTCTAGGTCATATTAGAATGACAGAGTAAGGAGTTTTAGTTCTAACTTTTGAAACGCATTTTAACTAACTTTTGTTGTTTTGTTTTATGTTTCATGTATTGTTGTTTATTGCTTGTAGTCTTGGTAATTCTTGTATAAAGGAATTTGCTTTTCTGCCTACGTATGATTTCAAAATTGTTTAGGTTGAGTCACTGTTTCTATTTAGGTTACTAAAGAATGACTTCCAAATTTATTTTTGAGCACAATGTTAAGTCTTATGGTAAGACGATGATTCAATTTATATAGCCAAGAGAATTCTCATATTTAAGTATATATTTTTCTAAGCTCATATATCTTTTGTGAGTAAGTGAAAAGGTTGAGAAAACAGTTTATGAACCTTCATTGATCCTTTGAATTGGTTAATTTTTGTTTAGATTAATATTATTTAAACTACGAAATAAGTTGGTTGCATTTGTGTATAATATAATTTGGTGAGAACCTTTGTAATCTTCCTTGTATTCTTTTAAAAAAAAAATCAAAATACCATAAAAAAATGAATGAAAAAATATATATATATATATAAAAAAGGAGAAGAATCAATTCTGTTTAATAAAAGTCTTCATTCAATTTTAGAAGACAAATATTTTATAAAGCAATTTTTTCATCAAATTATATTTGTATTATTCTCACAAGCCAATTGAAGTTCTAAAGCCGGCGTATGTTAGGAATAATTGATTTCTAAACAATTAATTTTCTTATCTTTGAATCAATGTTAGTTTATATGTCTGTCCTTAAAATTAACTTTTTCTTGAGTGTTTAACTATTTTCCAACTCCATGAGAGAAATCCTAACCCTTTAAACAGTCATACACTTGTGCGGATATGGAGTTGAGACTTTTACTTGGAGAAATTCTCAAGACTATATCTGTTTAGGTTTGTGGTAAGATGGTTACAGTTTATTTCACATACACATAATTTTTGAAAGTTATAATTGATTAACCATAATAGCAACAGTGATCTTGAACTAACTTTTTGTTTGAAATGCTTAGGTAGTTTTGCATATTCTATGTATGCTTGAATTGCTAAAGACTAGCAATAAGCTGGTTGGGGGCTGTGATGAACACATGCAAATAAATATTTATTAAGAGATTCAGTCACTATTTAATGTCATTACTTTTAGTATTTTTGTACTTTTAACTAAGTGTTCTCCTTAAATTGAGATTAATAAATGTTGTTTGCATAGGTTTAGGTTAAATGGACATAACTCTCAATGTAGAAATTGAAATGAAGAAATTCTTGAACTTGGAGTGACATGACTCAATCTTACACAAACTTGAAAAATAGTTGAAAATCCAAATCCAACATGTTATGAGCCAAACATTGAAATACAATTGAATTGGGCTACAACTTTCGCCCAGCTTGACCCAACTCACATATTTAGACTGTATCTCATAAAATACATACTCAATTGGTATAATTCTTGAAGCTGTGAAATACTGACATAATTATCAATAACTCTTATATTGATGGTAAAGTCCAAATCAGCCGTTATCATGGACTGCATTGCAAGTGGGTAAAATGGTTGTTGGCCGAAATCTGATGTATCTTTGAAATTTTGCTCATATCTCATCGAATACTCATCCAATTTGCATGAAATTAGTGCCTATGAAAAGCAGAGATAAAATTCTACAACTTTCATGTCGGCCACAGAGGCTACATCGATCATTTACATTATAAAAAATGTGCTACAATTGGATGAATGAGTTATTGGCCTAATATTATTGAAGATTGATGTCACACATGACATATTTCCATTCATTGCCTATATAAGGAGACTCTTATGACGATTTTAACATTAGATAATTCTCTCTTCTTTTCTTCTCATTAACATGTATTGTAATTTAGGCTAGAGTTCTTGGCAAGGCTAAGAGATAAACTTTTATGTGTAATAAACTACTTCTATGCTTTGATTCGTTGTCAAGAGCTACAAATGATTGTAAGTTTGGTTTTGATTTAACTCTTATCTATTTTATTTTATATAATCCAGAGGTTATAATTCTCATGTCTCATATATGTTCAGTCATGCTTTTCTTATATGATTCTTGTTGAATTATAATTGTTATTGGTTACATTGTTTTATATGTTAATCTTTTATTGCAGTATTGTCAAATTGATATATTGTTGATCTTGGATAACATGTAAGGGCAATAAATGTTTAATAAATCTACTTCTATGCTTTGATTCGTTGTCAAGAGCTATAAATATTTGTAAGTTTGATTTTGATTTAACTCTTATCTATTTTATTTTCTATAATCTAGAGGTTATAATTCTCATGTCTCATATATGTTCAGTCATGCTTTTCTTATGTGATTCTTGTTGAATCATAATTGTTATTGGTTACATTATTTTATATGTTAATTGTTTACTGCAGTATTGTCAAATTGATATATTGTTGATCTTGGATAACATGTAAGGATAATAAATATTTGATATTCAAGTTGATTTTTTACTGCAATATTGTCAAAATGATATATTGTGGATCTTAGATAACTTGTATAAATAAACATGATTTGTGTTAATATTTACAAAAGAGTTTAGTCATATCAAATGCATGTGCTATCAAATATGCTATATTTTACATATCTTTCGATTGATTGTTTAGATATAAAACTGTCAATTGAGTTATAAACATCGAATCAAAGTATAAAGTAGATTTATAAAGCATAAATGTGATTCTTAAAGTCTTGCTTAAATCATCATAAGACATTTTCCTCAATTCATAGACAATTCTATCTCATCCACTTAAACCAATTAATTAATTTTATCCTTTGCTACTGCTTTAATATTTTACTTCACCAACCTATTTTTCTAAGAGCTTCCTCGTGGGATCGACACCTCAATCTATACTGCGATAGCCGCGTTATATTTTGAGCGTAAACACTAGCGCACTGGATTAAACTATTCAATCCGAGAAGTTTTTGAAAAATATTTATTTATTTCAATGTCTCTCAGGGAATAGCTAAGGTTTAAGAGTTAAACCTAAAATTGTGTCATGTGAGACTTGACACTTTTATCTATTTAGTGTATATCTCAAATTGTGCTAATAATTTGTATGGGTACTAAATTGGGCATTGGTAGATATAGCTATCATTTAAATAAAACAATTGTTGTTTTGGTTAAGTTAAATTAAATTAATTATTCACTTATTTATTTCAGGATCTTTCGGGAAATAGCTAAGGTTTAAGTGTTAAACCTAAAATTTTGCCAACGAGACTTGACACTTTTTTATCTACCAATGCTCAAATTAGTAGTTGGTAGTTACTAGTTTTTAAGTTGTCATTCAATATTGTAAGAAATGCTAGCATCCCAAATGTTCACTATAAATACATAAGGGATGATAGGAAAGAATTCAACAATTTGATTAAGAAAATTATCTTTGGTCTTTTAGAACTCTTTGAACTTATCAGAATAATTTTTATAGCGTTCTCCTTCGACTTATCAATCAATCATTCCATAATTGATTGTGACTTTTTCATTATACCAAGGTCCTTGCTTCAATATAAGCAACGGGTCGTGGTTACATACAAATATATTTCTAGACGATCTTGGAGCCCTTCTTGATCCACAACTTTATCAAATTTTTGACGTGGATCATATTAGTTGGCATCAGAGCTTAGCACTAGTTACAAGTTTGCCTATCTTTATATTTTTTAAAAACGAAATATTGCGATTCAGCTCTTGTAATTCTTATTTCAATTTTACTTCTTAAGTTCCTTTTCGATTCCACAAACCTTAATTCCTTGCTCTAAAAAAAAGAAATCCATGACACAACCTTGTTTTTCTAAGCCTTTAAATTTGAATTTGTCTTGGTGAGTTTTTGAAGAATTATTGTTGTGATAAGAACCTATAGAGAATTACTACGAGCGGAAAAAGGCAAGAGTGGTGAGAGTATAAGAGGGTAAAAGCCAATCTGTTTTTGTGTGAAACACAAGTGAAAGTTGAGTGAAACACGTGAGCGAGTGTGTGAGGTTCTTTTTTTTTTTTAACTTTATTTTGTAGCAAACATGTTGGACAACAAGAACAAAAATACTTCTAGAATTGCATCAGAAGAGGTTCATCCAAAGTTTCTCATAGAAGCTATAATGGGTGAGATGAAGAGAGTATTGAAAATGGAAATGGAACAGATTCATGAACGAATAGATCGGGTAAAGAATGCACATTTAGAGTAGCCAACAAATAATCCTAATGTGTATAGGAGAGGGAGAGTTCAACATAAGGAAGTGAGAGTTGAAGCTGAAGAGTGTTACAGGGAAGGTTTTGATGAAGAAAATGACCAAAGTTCAATACAGACACGTACGCATTCCCGTGGTTGTGCTAAATATTGCTGGATTAAACATTTTAATCCGACAAGCTGCCCTAGTGCACAACGAGTACACTTCATATTGCGGGGCTCTCTAGCTCTTATGCCCGATTCGGCAAATAGAACTATTCCATTAGTCCATGAGCAATGGCCCACGCACACGTCACAGATATTACAAATCAGTGTGTTGAACCGTACAAGCTGAGGTTACAATGCATACGTATAGTCCTTATGTCATGATATCTTGGATGTACGAGGATATAGATTATCATTGTAAAATTCCCTAGTGCTCATCTATGTCTTATCTCCAGACTTATATCTCACTGAATAATATGCACAAACTCCTTTGCCATATTGTTCTACCCTGACGGAACTCTTTCCCGGGATTAATGCTTGTGGCCACAAGATTTTTTTAGATAGTCTCAAAGCATATGGATATCAAACTCCCTATGCGAGCTGATGGATCCCATATTTGTACACATCAGACTCCATAAGCATCGGCCATGCCCAGCTGATGTGCCTTGATTTATAACAAAATTAAATGGTAAAGTTGATAGAGGATATAACTAAATAGATACCTTGATAAGTCGTATGGACGCCACAAGGATCAATTTAGGGTTTTGACGTCACACTCTTGTTGATCAAAGAGTGATAAGTCAGCAACTATCTTCAAGAGTTGAAAAACTTGAGAAGACAATTTTAAGAGAGAAAAGTTCTATTTTCGTGCATCCAATTCCAAAATGAGGCAACTGCCTCTATAAGACTTTAACATGCCTTATATAGGCTTACAAAATGAGGGAAAACCCTAATGTTACCTAATAAACTTAAAAAGCCCAAAATAAGCCCAATATAACTTAACAATTTTAAAACAAAACTAAACAAGTTCAAAATGGCCCAAATACATAAAAATAGTAACATAAGAAGTAAATAAAGCCCAATAGCATGGAAAGAAAGCCCTTAGCTGCTTCTTTAAGCCCAACGTCACCAAACGTCTCTAAATCACGTCCCAATCTCTAATTGAAGACAGATAAACACATTTGGCACATTTCCATTCATATCGCAAGCTTCTAATCCCATAGAAGCTTCAATAGCTCTAATTTGACTACTTATGGCCCATTGAAGCTGTTTAGCCTTAGCCCTTATTATTGGACCATCTAAAATCTCCTTTACGCTCAGCTCGCCTTCTTGAGTTGATTTAGAACCTTCATGATGCACATTACCAGCGACACCCAGTAGTCACACCATGAAAGGTCTGTGACATGAGTGGAATCAAAGTATGGTGGATCACTTACAAGCCCACCGTGGCACTCAGGTCAAAAGACCACGTATACTACTCAACTCGAGAGGACCCTCCGTTGATGGCTTACATAGGGTATCTATCGAAGGCCCTCGTGAGTCTGTCCTATATCTAGTCTTAACTGGATACCCATGTGTCAATATGAGCTCCAAGCTCACGATCGGTTAGGAACAACCATCTATACCCTATAGATACGACATATACTGATCTATATATTAAGGTATCCACCGAAAGACCCATATCAATAGAAATAGACCAAGGACATTTATTCGAGAACATACTTGCGCAACTAGCATTTCTTGGCACCCGATTGCAACTCTTGCAACAATGCAGTTACTAGTATATTCTCAGGTCTATGTATCATTACAGACAAGGTTCCAACTCTTAGATCTTCGCTGAGTATTATAACCAGGTAACACTTAGTTGTGGTAACATTTAGCATTTATATGTCTCAGTATGGCTAATTGTAGGCCCTTATTTAAACTCATTTAGATCTGATCTGAACTCATTCAGATCGTACAATGTTTGTAACGTTACATTGCATAGTACTATATTAATTGGTATTAGCGATTTAATGAGAATGTACACTTGTATAAATACACAAGTATATGTATATTCAAGGATGGCATGTAAGCACCAACCCTAACAATCTCCCACTTGCTCTAGTGTTATTCCTTATGGCATCTCATACACATCGACTCTACGTGTTTCATAAACACTTTAAAAGTCATGGCCTTTAGATAGCAGGTTCGCTAAATTATTTATAGAGCACTCCTACAAATAATCACATCTCGTTTAGCCAAGATCCCTTTAGTCATGTGAGACTCCTCTCAACACGATTAAAGTACTGGTGTCCTCTTGGCACTTCGGCTTGTACAATGGCCTACTTTTATCGCAAATTGTGGGATAGGATATATCTACCTTGGAACTCTTCAAAGGCCAGTGATAGACCTACAAATCTTCACTGCCGCTTCCGCTGTGTCAAGTAAATTAGTAGTGAATCCCGATTTGGTGCAATTATAACTCACTTAGTACTATTGAGAATGAGCACATTCTCAGATGTAGACTCTCTATCATCTAGGTCAAACTAGAAGTCTAATTTCATGCATCTTCTCATTTGTAAGTTACTTTCTCCATTTTTGATAAACTTATCCTTTGTACCCTTAAGGTTGTAAGTTATCTATTTTACTAAATTTGTTTTATGCCTTATAAAAGAAAATTATGAATTCAACAACTTGAATCCAAAATTAAGAGAACAATTTCTCTTTTCTCTCTTTGTAATGGCTGGCCAAATTTTTAGCAAAAAGAAAAATTAACAAAACTTATGAATTTAATTACATTTGTCTAATTTATACAAATGAATTTAATTTCATTTATTACAACTTAATTTCAATTTGCATTTAACCTAAACTAATTATAGTTAACTCTTAATTCTAGTTAGGTTAAATGAACATTTAAATATTCTAACTATAGTTAACACTTAACTCTAGTTAGGTAAAAGAACATTTAAATATTTTAAATGGTTAACTCTTAATCATAGTTAAACTAAATTATTTATTTAACAATTAAATAAATAAATATTTATTTGAATTATTTAACAAATAAATAATTATTAAGTGAAATTACATTTATGTCCTTACTAGGTTACCAAGTTAACCTAAAGTGGGTCCCACCATTTAACCATATACTTTAGTTAACTTAACCTTAGTAAATTGCTGAATTTTACTGTATTAAACTATTCAATACGGTACGCTGCCCAAGTGCTCAAAGAGTACATTTCATATTTGGACTCCTTAGGTCCACGCCTGATTCATCAAATGGAATTATTCCACAAGTCTGTTATCGATACCTCACTCACACGTTACGGATATTACAAATTAGCTCGTTAGACCATACATGTTGAGGTTACTACATATTTGTATAATCCTTTTGTCATTATATCATGGATGAATGGGATATAGATCATTACCGTCAAATCTCGATAATTTTATCCGTTACTTTATCTCCAGATTGGTATCTTAATGAACAATATACGCAAACATTTTTGCTCTAATGTTCAAACCTATAGGAAACTCTTTTCCCAGGTTGATTGCTTATGGCCATAAGACTTTACAAGATACAATCTCGAAGTTTCGAATATACAACCCATCTATGTGAGCTGGCGGATCCCATATCTACGCACATCGAACTCCATAAGCATCGGACCATACCCAGTGATACGTAGTGGTCAGACCATGAAAGGTCTCTGACATACGTGGAACCAAAGTATGGTGGATCTCCTACAAGCCCACCGTGGCGCTCAGGTCGAAGGACCACAAGTACTACTCAACTTGAAAGGACCTTCCTTTGACAGTGTCATAGGATATCTATTGGGGTCATCGTAAGTCTGTTCAGTATCTAGTTCTTACTGAATACCTGTATGTCCATATGAGCTTCAACCAAGCTCGTGTTTAACTAAAAATAATCATCTGTATAATACAGATATAGACATACACTAATCTATATTATTGTATTTCACCGATAGACCCTCATTGGTAAACGTAGATCAGGAACTCTTTATTTTAGAAGATACTTAAATAATGACATTTCTTAGTATCTATTGCAACTCTTTGTAACTATATCATTACTAGTAGATTCTCAGGTCTTTGTCACATTATAAATAAGGTTCTAACTATTTAGATCTTTCTGGCTATTATAACCTGCTAACTCTTAGCATTTGTAATAGCCAACTTTGCTAACTTTTAGCCTTGGTCTAAACTTCTTTAAACCAGATATGAACTTATTCAGATTATATATATTGTTTATAATGTTACAAGCTTAATTACCATTTAATAAAAAGGTTATTAGTGATTTAATAAAATATTCATGTATAAATATTACAAAATAAATATTCATACAAACAGGGATGGCATGTAAGCACAAACCCTAACAAAGGTACCTTAGGATATGGTTGACTACCAACAATGGCGGTCACCTGAATCAGACTGAAATTAGCTCAAAAAGTTTACAGACAAACTGATCTCAGGTCTCAAATACATCATAGCATACTTCAAGCTCTCATTAGTTGATGTATCTAGTATGTCAGACACTCTAACTGTCTCATCTTCCATCTGAAGAGACACTCTTCTCGAAATATGAACACCAGGTCTATTTATGTGAAATAATTTAGAAGAGTCCTATCAGTTTCCTAACTCTATCTCTATAAAACTTTATACCTAGTATAAAGGAAGCCTCTCCCAAATCCTTCATGAAGAAATACTTAAAAGTTACTTCTGACTGATTATAATATACTAACATTATTCCCAATGACCAGTATGTCATCAACAAAGAGCATCAAGAAGACTATCATACTCCCACTGACCTTTCATGCACTCTAGAACAAAAGTTTGGCTGGACGTAAAATCTTTAGGTTGTTTCATAAATATATCTTACTGGAGATATCCATTCTGGAATTACCGTCCTTACATCCATTTGCCAAACCTCAAAGTCATAATATGCTGCAAAAGACAATAAAATTCTAATCGACTTTAACATCAACATTGGTCCAAAGGTTTCCTCTAAATTGATCCCAGATCATTGAGGATTACCTTTCTAGAACCAATATTGGCCCTAGCAAGTCTCTACCTTCCATCTGGCTTACACTACCTCTTTTTAAATCCTTTACAACCAATTAGAACAATTCCCATGGGTAGTTTTACCAAGTCCTAAACTTGATTTTGATACATAAAGTCAATTTTATTTTTATGGCTTTTGACTACTTCTCGAATTGATGTCTAACATTGTCTCCCTATAGGTCAAAGGATTATTTTTCTTCTACCAATAAAACTCCAAGTTCACCTTTAGGTATCAAACATACCGAAAAAGTGACCTAAAAATCCTTTGCAACCCATTTGGAGATATGCTAAAAGGTCACTGCTTAATTGAGTCTGAGTTAACATCTTTGGTTCATTTATTACTATATTGACTTCACCAAACTCAATATTTCTATGATTCTCACAACCCGTGAAAAACTCTTTCTCTAGAATAGTGGCATACTGAGAAACAAACACACTTCGCTTCTCTGAATCATAAAACTAGTATTCTATTGGGTTCACAGGATACTCAATGTACCTATACATATACCTCTTAGGAGCTAGTTTATCCTGTTGAGTAACTATTACAAAACAAGATACCATACTGCGTAATTCTTACATAAGCAGGACAACCCCAAATCTTAACATGTTTAAGACACGGCTTTCTTCTTTTCTGTATCTCATACGGAATGGAAGGAACAACTTCTGATGGAACTTTACTTAATAAACAGCTACATTTTGAGCATATTCTTATAGATATAGATCGGTAACACCCACCATCAATCGGACCATATCTAATAAAGTTTGATTCCTCCTCACCAAAACATAATTATGTTGTGGATTACCCGGAGGACCATAGTGAGTAAGAATCTTATTCTTCCTTAAACAAACAAAAAATTTATTGTTAATGTACTCACTACCTTAATCTAATCAAAGGGATGTGATATACATTCTGGTATGTCTGGTCATCTCCATGAATACATTATTCATAAAGTAGTTAAGTTTTATGGTCAAATAAGAAATCCAACCATCCTCAACCAGATGGATAAGCGTCTCACGCTTATATAACCTAAACTTACATACAACAGCTCCGTATCATTTAAGGATTTTGATCTACCGATATTTCTAATTGTATTAATGTCCATTTATTAACTGATATTCAATTAATAATACATCATACTTATTATACAACACAACTATTATATTTCATACAAGAAGTAAGTCAAGTTGCCCAACAACTTGGACCGATAAGAAATCACCATTTCTTACTCTCAACTTTACCTCTACAAGCTGTTGCATTGTAGTCTCTCTCAATCCCTGCAACATATTATAGTTATGAGAGGGACGTATGGTATCTCATACCCAGCTTGAACTGGTATCATATGCCCTAAAAATGTATATGTTTGGCAAGCGCAAACCTGTGGGAGTCTTCCTGACAATTATAAATTTTTTAGGGTATAGGGATTTTCAATACCCAACCTTAGTGTAGTGGAAACACTTTCTATCTACACGCTATCTTGTTGATATTTAGATAAATGTTGCCTTTGAGGATTGATGCTGGGTATCTGCCTCATCTTCTTCTCTTCACTCATCTGGTTTTACCAGATCTACTTGGAGTAGAAAATGAAGCACCCTGAATAAAGAGGGTTACACTCTCTCTATTCAATCCTCTAGAGAGGTGTTATTAGAAATACCTTACAGCAAACTCTGATCAACAATAAATCTAAAATTTTTTGAATCCAGAACATTTATGAGATTCATACATCGGTCAGAGTAATTTCTAGTACCTTAGAGTTGGACTGCATCAATTATGCACACCAACTGGTTCATAGTGGTCATTAAACTTGACATGCCAAAATAACAGGAGATGTAGGCGAAATGATTCCTTTTTGTTAGGGTGTATGGGGCCTACCCCAACTCTTAGGGTCTACCAATAAATCCCTTGGCTGGCACCTCAACACATCCAACTCAACCCCCAAGGAATCGAGCCCGGGACCGTCCCCTTATATTGCTTTAGCGACTTGTCCTTGTACCCATTAGAAAGAACATCCATCTTGTCACCATTAACAGATGTTCTTTCTAATATAACACCTCAAAAGGTTTCCCATACTATGATTTGTGACTTTTAGTTTGTCATCAAATTAAGGATGATGGAAAGAACTGTAGTTGAGTTGAGTTGAGTTCCATGCTTCCTCCAAAAAGTGTGAGAAAAGTAACTCATGAACTTAATATCACGATCTGAGATGATAGTCTTAGAAATTCCATGTAGTTTTACAATTTCTTGAAAATATAAGTCAGCTACATATGAAGCATCAAGAGTCTTGTTGCAAGGAATGAAGTGCACCATCTTGGAAAAATGATCCACCACCACGATGACAAAATCTTTATTTCTTTGAGTTCTTGGCAATCCCACAACAAAATACATGCTAACATCTTCATAAGTTGTTGTAGGAATAGGAAGTGGAGTGTACAAACCAATATTTTGGCCATGACTTTTAGCCACATGAAACGTTTTACACCTATCCACATGTCTTTGAACATCCTTCTTCATCCTTGGCCAATAAAATTTTCTTGTATCAATACCAAAGTCTTGTCTCTCCCAAAATATCCGCCAAGTCCACTATCATGAGACTCTTTGATATTAGACTCTCGAAGTGTAATATCCAATCCCTATTATTAGTATTGGTGCCTAGATTTTAATATAGAGCAATAAGACACCTAGATTTAACCGATTTTAACCTTATTAGAAATGCTTTTTTATATGGTGCCTGTGAGAGGTATTAGACCTAAATTGGTAATTTCACACTTGGTCGGAGTGTTGAATGGCCATAGAATATTTTTAAAATTTTTCTCTATTGGCTTGGAAAAGAAAATTTTAATTTACTACATGAATTTTCATTTAAGGGTTATGCATGAAACAAGCTTTTGTTGAGACATACAATCCATATGTTAGAGAATGGACCAATTAGAGATAATTTCATGGATTGCCAAGTTGGAAGTCTAGTTAATTCCTTTGACTATTATAACCAAATAGTTACAAATGAGCCAATTAAATACTTACTTTCTAACCAATGGCAAATTAAAAATTTAGAGTAAGTTGAGGGGCAAATTGGACACTTGAGAGGGGACTATATATAAAGTGAAAGTGTGTAGAAATTTCATGAAATGAAAAACAAAATCACATTAAAGCAAAAGGGAGAGTGATTGGCCAAGAGAGGGGTGACACTGCTACAGTAAAACCCAAAGTTATTTCATGATTTTTCATCTTTGTTCAAGCTAAAAGAGAGCCAAATAAAAGTTCCTAAGATCAGTTGAAGCTTTCAATAGTGAGAATTCAAGGAAAAGAGGTAAGAAAAGCATTATTTGATAATGGTGTAGGATGAATTTTCCATGATGACTTCAATTAATGTTCTTGTGTGTATTCTTGATTTAGATTGAGTTGAATTCAAGTATGGAGCATAAATGAGTCATAAAATTGAAGAAATTAGTAAGATAAGAATTAGGGTTTTGGGTGAATTTGATGTAGAAACTTCAATTGGTTGCAATTAGGGCATTAGAATTAAATTGGCTTGATTTGGATGCTATTGGAATAAGAAATTGAGAAAAGAAGTGTGTTTGGTGGAGAAGGTGAATTCGGCCACTTAGGAGATTATAGGGCTTGAGTTGTGTTTTGGTTGAATTGTTGTGTATAAATGATGCCTTATGTAAATTGAATGTATATGGTAGATGGAAAATGAAGAATGAAGAAAATAGGACATAATTGTCCATTTTGGTAAGATAAAGGGCAATTATGTCCAACCAAATTTATACGGTATTTAATAATTCTTATGGCTTTGGATGGGGAATTAAACTAGATTAAACAAGATTGAGTGGCTTCGTAATGAAAAATCAGAAAGCGGAATCATCCGGCCTCAAAAGCCGATTAGGGCGCTTATTAGTTTAAATGGAATTTTAGCATTTATAAAGGTTTTAAATGTCATTTTTGGCATGTAGGTAAAGATAAATCAAGAGCGGTAAAAGTAGAAAAAAGTTTGGAGAAAGTTTGAGTTGGAAGCATTCGGTGAGTGAAAATTGGTTTTATGTATCCTTTGTTTAGTATATTTTAGTATGTTTGAATTTTATATTTTACATGATCTTAAATGCATAAATATGATTTACAATTTTTATCTACTGTTAGAATCTTGAATTTCTATGTTCAGTTTGAAAAGCAGTTTTAAAGTTATTAAATTAGTTTTCAATGCCATCGGTACCCTTAGATTTACAGTGGTGGTGATGATTTAAGACCCGGCCGATATATCTCGTATGCATAGAAAGTATTGGGGGGTGCGTCACTAACTCCGGGGAGTCGAGATGTCGAGTCATATGAGTCGCTCTATGTGTACAGGGTATTGTCTCGCTATATGTAGGTGATGTAGGATTCCGCTGTATAGCCAATAAGATGTTTTGAGATGTCACAGTGGGTGTTGCTAGTTGAGATGCCCTGTGACCTACTCACATTATACGGTGCCAGTTTAGTCGCTGTGTGAGTATAGAGCTTTAGGGTTACCATTGGTATAGTTTAGAAAGAAAGTGATCGAGTGAGGACTTTAATAGTTTTTGAGTTACCAAACACATATTACACATTTATATATGTACATGCTAGGTATTATGTCTTATAGATTTTGGATATTATTTTTCGAAGATGTAAATAAAATCCACTCGACAAGATTTCATCAGCATATGATGTTAGAAACCATTTTACAGTTTTATAAAAGTTTTAGAAGCATGATTTATGCATGTCTTTTAGAATTTAATATATATGCAGAATTTTATTTTTATTTGAAATCTTAAATGCACTCACTAAGATCCTTTAGCTCACTCGTTTTGTGTTATATATTTTTTAACCCCCCTTCCAGGTGCAGGCTTCTGTACGCAAGTTGTTGATTCTCGTACGACTGATTAATGGCCTAGTCAGACGATCATTTTGTAAATGTAAATATACTAGTAGCACTCTTTTTTCTTTCTACATAGTAGTTATAGTCTTGTGTATTTTGTAAATATGTTTTGGACAAACAAGAAGAGATTTCGATACGATGATGATCTTTTCACTTTTTATTAATATGCCAGTTTGTGATCAAAATGAAATTGTTGAGTTGAGTTTGAATTTCGTTTTGAGAAGGACCGGAGGTCCTATTTGGAAGCATTGAAAAGTTGGTTGACATAGAAGTGAAATTTTCTTTATAGGTTTTGTATGGGATTTTAAGAAAAATAGGAAAAACTCTGTCCTTTTTTTTAAAAAATTTAATAAGTTATTTTCACGTATATTCTAGAATTTTATCAGTAATAACAAGAATTAAAAAGGGGTCACAATTAGATTTTAAAGAACTTCCGTTGGGGTGCCCAGCAGGGCAGTTGGGATCTATAGTAGAGGGCCTTGGGGTAAGTCCTATCAGAGTGGTATCAGAGCCCGATTTTTGAAGCTTTTAGTTAAAAAGTTTATTTTTAGAATGAGATTCTCGATATTGCATGCATATATTTCTAAGTTTCTTAAATTGAATTATATGCATTTGATCATTATTTGCATCACTAAATTCATAAAAAATACGCATTATCGCGATGGCCCACATACTAGGAGAGTAGCTGCGGAGGCTCTTGCATCTGAGGAGGAGCATGGGAATAAGTCAGTAAATGTTCCCACGCCTCAGATCCCTCTTGAGTCATCTCAGCCTACCGAGCCAGAGAGTGGAAACATAAATGTAGCTCAGATGGCCCAGATACTAGTGACAGCAATCCAGCAGCCGAGAGAGACAGGAGTGTCCATTGAGCGTGCCAAGAAATTGGGTGCTAAGTCGTATGATGGTACAGAAGACCCTAACATAGCACTATCCTAGTTAGAGAACAATGAAGAAATTTTTCAGGTCATGGGATGTACTGAAGAACAGATGGTTGCCTACTCCGCATTTCTGTTGAAGAAAGGGATGAAAGGCCTTGTAAATGAGGAATGTCGATGGGGTGTTTGAGCTTTTTAAAAGGGAATTTTTGAATAAGGTCTACCCTAAAAGTTATAAAGATGCGAAAATAGAAGAGTTCTTCAAGCTAGAATAGGGTTTTCTCTTCGTAACAGAGTATGAAAATAAGTTAGAGCTCCTCCGTGCCATTCCCTTTATAGCTAATAATGAAGAGTAGAAGGCTAATCGATTTACAGTAGGCCTCAATCCTCAGATCAAGGCTTACGTGGTATCGGCAGCTCACACTCAGTATGAAGCATTGGTAGAAGCTGCAACTCGAGTTGAAAGAAGCATGGACAGCTATTCCTAAACCAAAACAAACGACCCAAAATAGGGGACGGATGGGTGGTTTTCGGGGAGTACCTAGTAAATCCGCAAGAATGAAGAAGAGATCAACATGGTCTAGCAGTCAGAAGCTAAGTCAAGGAGCTCAATCAAGTCAAGCTTCCGTTAGGCAACCATCGGTCGGATTCCAAAGCATTAATGAGAGTTGGAAGAATTTTTCGGTGTGTTATTTGTGGCAAGTCCCATCCGAAAGATTATAGGAATGAGACTATCGGTTATTATAAGTGTGGTCAAGCAGGCTATTACATAAGAGATTGCCTGAATGATGGAGCTAGTAGTAAGCCAGAAGATAAACCATCAACTCCGAGATAAACCAATAGTGGTCGAGGATAGATTCGAGGTAGTTCCCAATTTAGAAGGTCGAGCAGCTTAGGCTAACCTAATAGGGTAGCTAGTTGAGAAGGATCATCCAGAAGACCGCAAGGCAGACCTTATACCAAGGCTAGGGTATTTGCAGTGACTTAGTAGGAGGCGGATGCGGTCCCAAAAGTTGTGACAGGTACGATGTCAATTTTTGATCGAGATACTTATATACTGATAGATTCTGGAGCGACCCATTCTTTTATTTCTATGGTGTTTGCTACAAATGCTAGTATAGTGCCCTAGTAATTAGATTGTTCGGTAGTAGTGTCTTTTTCTACAAGAGACTCCATTATAGCAGAAAGGGTGTACAGGAATAGTAAAATTAGTATTAAGGGCCAATACTTCATGGCGGATTTGATTTTGCTGGCCATTAGTAATTTTGATGTGATTTTGGGGATGGATTGGTTGTCTAAATATCGGGCCTCAGTGGATTATTTTCGAAAAGAAGTCAGATTATGTAGCCCAAGGGGAACGAAAGTTATTTTCTATAGGGTACGAAAATCACTTCCCGCCAGTATGGTGTCTGTAATGAAGGCAAGAAAGATGCTTCGAAAGTCGTGTCAGGGATACTTAGTCCATAGAAGTAAGAGACGGTGGAACGAAATTGAAGGATATTCCAGTAGTTAGAGAGTTTCTGGATGTATTCCTAGATGATCTTCTAAGCTTACCTCCAGATAGAGAAATAGAGTTTCGAATAGAAATAGCTCCTGGAATGCAAATATTTCTAAAGCACCCTACAGAATGGCTCCTTTAAAATTGAAAGAATTGAAGGTTCAAATAGAATAGTTGGTGAATAAGGGTTTCATCAGACTGAGTACTTCTCTTTGGGGGGCACTGGTTTTGTTTGTAAAGAAGAAAGACAGAAGTATGAGATTTTGCATTGATTATAGGAAACTGAATAAAGTAATAGTGCATAATCAATATCCACTTCTGAGAATTGATGATTTTTTTAATCAATACAGGGGGCCAAAGTATTTTCCAAGATAGATTTGATGTCAGGCTATCATCAACTGAAAATTCGGGAGGAAGATGTTCCCAAGACGACCTTTAGAACACGATATGGGCATTATGAATTCTTGATCATGCATCTTTATTAATTTATTTCTGTTATTTGTATTCCCCACACCAAAAAAAGAAAATAAAAAAAAAGAAAAAAAAAATGTTTTGAGATGGATCTTGCTTGTAAGTTTACTTCCTACATTATAAATCCTAATACTTGAAAGAAACCTTAGCCCAAAGAAAAGCTGTCAGCATAAATTTGCTATCAATAGGCAAAACTTCTTAATTTGGTTGATCTGCTTTTAATGTGTTTCATTGTGCAAAGTTAATTCTGTGTCCTCTCAAATCACTTTGATTCTTGTAATTTATTTTGATCCTTGTCTAATTATTATTCCTTTACTTCTGAAATCTTGTTCATTTCATTTTCTTAGTTTTGTTAATTAGTATTTTTATTGTTTCATTTGACCCTTGTCGAATTACTATTTTTCAATTCTAAAATCGTGTTTCTTACGTTTTCCTTGAAATTCTTGCATGATTAGTCTAGGTTTTATGAATTACTAAGACTGATTTAGGTTCAAAGAGTCCTTAGTTCAATAAAGAACTTAGTCAGGAAAGTTGGAGAGGTAAAAAAGGCAAGAGTGAGTGAGTGCATTAGAGGGTAAAAGCCAAATTTAATTTAGTGTTAAACATGAGAGTTGAGTGATGTTTCTGAGAGAGTAAGGTTAAACACGTGAGGTAGTGTTTGTGAGGTGTTCTAACATTCTTCTCAAATTTGTTTTTCAATCATGTCACAAAACCAGAAGAACAGCCTTTTCGTTGGAGAAAAAAATAAGCAATTCACCTTGTAAGTAATGTTCAAGCGTTTTGAACGTCTGGATATTGTTCTTAATAATGTTAATGACAGATTAAATAAGTTAGAAAAGCAAGATGGTGCGAATGCTAATTTGCCACAAGAACGACAAAGAAGGACTTCGAATCTGTATGAGGATGATGTTGATGATATTGGTGCAGATTTGAGAGATGAGAAGTAGTTTGATATACCTCATAATGTCAATCTAGGGAGATATCTGATGTGCATCATGAAGGTTCTAAATCAACTCAAGAAGGCGAGCTGAGCGTAAAGGAGATTTCAGATGGTCCAATAACAAGGGCTAAGGCTAAACAGCTTCAAAGGGCCATAAGTAGTCAAATTGGAGCTATTGAAGCTTCTATGGGATTAGAAGCTTGCAAACTGAATGGAAATGAGCTAAATGTATTTATTTGTCTTCAATTTGAGATTGGGACGTGATTTAGAGACGTTTGGTGACATTGGGCTTTAAGAAGCAGCCAAGGGCTTTCTTTTCATGCTATTGGGCTTTATTTACTTCGTATGTTACTACTTTTATGTATTTGGGCTATTTTGAACTTGTTTAGTTTTGTTTTAAATTGTTAAGTCATATTGGGCTTATGTTGGGCCTTTTTAAGCTTATTAGGTAACATTAGGGTTTCACCTCATTTTGTAAGCCTATATAAGGCATGTAAAAGTCTTGTAGAGGCAGTTGCCTCATTTTGAAATTGGAAGCACGAAATAGAAGAGCTATTTCTCTCTCAAAATTGTCTTCTCAAGTTTTTCAACTCTTGAAGATAGTTGCTGACTTATCACTCTTTGATCATCAAGAGTGTGGCGTCAAAACCCTAAACTGATCCTTATGGCGTCCATTCGACTTATCAAGGTATCTATTTAGTTCTATCCTCCATCAACTTTGCAATTTAATTTTGTTATAAATCAAGGCACATCATCTGGTATCAGAGCACAGGATTTCAGTGTGGAAACTGAAGTTTTAGCTATTGAAGGTGTCTTGCTATTTTTTGTGTTATATAATTTCGTGGGGTTATTATCAGTTTGGGTCTCTAATATTTGAGGAGTTGAATTGCAACTCTGAAGCATTAAAATTAATTCTTAGTAGTTTGTGAACTGGAGATGAGTTGGCTGAATTAAATTGTTCTTGAACCTGGAAATTTTGTGAACCTGGAAATTTCGAATTTGAGTAAATTGTTGCTATCTGATTGTATTTACTGAATTGGTGGAAAATTCAGTTTGAGAAGAGTGTTTTAGCTACTGGTTGTGTTGTTCAATTGTTCATACTTGTTTGGGGTTTTTATTAATAATGGCTGATGATGATGCAAGTAGAGTACCAAAGGGATTGAGTTTAGAACAAGCTCAACTCGTGGGCTTACAACGAGCTCATGATGAATTTCGAGGTGAGATTACTGAAATTTGTGGACAACTTGCTGCAATTATAGAAATGATGCAAAGAAACACTTTGCAACCCCAACAAAGGCGGGTAGGGCATAGGGTACCTCAAAATGACCTAGGGAATGCTGGAGATGAGCCAAATAGGGATGATGAGGCTGAAGATAGGGGTAGGATAAGGAGGCAGCAAAATGACCCTACTAGTGGATCAAACTTAATATACCACCATTTAGAGGTACTAGTTCTCCTGAGGAGTATCTTGAATGGGTTCAGAAGGTAGAAAGGGTGTTTGATTGGCATGAGTATCTTGAGGCAAAGAAGTGTAAGGTAGCAGCACTTGAGTTTACCGATTACGCACTTTTGTGGTGGGAAAACTTAAAAACTCAGCAAAGAAGGGATGACGAAGAAGAAGTTACAAGCTGGCCACTTATGAAAAGATTAATGAAGAAGAGATTTGTTCCGGATTACTATAAACAAGAATTATACATCAAACTCCAGACTTTGCGGCAAGGTTCCTTGAGTGTGGAGGAGTATGTGAAAGAATTTGAGCTGTTGCTAATTCGCTGTGATTTAAATGAACCTCAAGAGCAAACAATAGCTAGATTCCTTGATGGATTGAAGAGGGACATAGCTAATGTTGTTGAGTTACAGCCCTTCATATTTCTTGAGGATGTCATAAAGCTTGCAACTAAAGTAGAAAGACAGCAGAAAAGAGGGGGTATCCATATGAGGTCAACTACAACAAGTAATACAAAGGCTGTTTCTTCACCTTCATGAACATGGAACACACCTAAACGTGATGAGAAAGTGGAGTTCAGTAAAGGAAGTGTTAGTTCAGGTTCATTGAAAGGAAAGGAGAAGGTATTTGAACCTCAATTTTCCAGGAGATCGCGAGACATCAAGTGTTTCAAGTGCTTGGGAAATGGGCATATTGCTTCTGAATGTCCGAATAAGAGGGTGATGGTTTTACAAGGGAAGTATGGAGAGCTTGTAAGTGAAGATGAAGCTGAGATGGAAGAGGAATCTAAAGTCGAAGTGACTGAACAAGAAGAGAATCTTGAGCCAATGGAGGGAAATTTATTAGTTATTCAAAGGATTTTGAGTGCTGAAGTTGATATTGGTTTGGAACAGCGCAAAAACATCTTTCATACAAGATGTCAAATCCGAGATAAGGTTTGTGCCATGATCATTGATAATGGTAGTTGCACCAATGTTGCATCCATTACTTTAGTGGAGAAACTGAGATTAACTACTGTTCCACATCCAAAACCATACAAATTACATTGGCTTAATGATAAGGGAGAGATTCAAGTTACAAGACAGGTTCGGGTGCCATTCTCCATTAAAACCTTTCATGATGAGGTTTTATGTGATGTGGTTCCGATGACAGCTAGTCATGTGTTATTAGGACGCCCATGGCAATTTGATAATGATGTGACTTATAATGGGCGAAGGAACACTTATTCATTTGTGCTGAATGGGAAGAAAGTGAATTTGATGCCATTGAGTTCTCAACAAGTTAGAGAAGATCAGTTGCGGAATCAAAGGAAGATGATGGAATCTGGTAAAGGGTTAATATTAGCCAAAAAGGGAGATGTTGAGCAAGCACTAGCTTCTGTGGGGGTTGTTTTCATGACTTGGGCAAAGCCTTTATTGCAAGTGGAGGGTTGGATTTGCCAAGGCAGGTTGTGGAGTTACTTGAAGAGTTCAAAGATGTATTTCCAGAAGAGCTACCATTGGGATTACCACCTATTCGAGGGATAGAGCATCAAATTGATTTGGTGCCTGGAGCTTCACTTCCAAATAGACCAGCATATAGATGTAATCCGGAGGAAGCAAAGGAGATCAAAAGGCAAGTTGGTGAGCTCTTAGAGAGGGGCTATGTGCGTGAGTCACTTAGTCCTTGTTCAGTGCCTACTTTGCTTGTTCCAAAGAAGGATGGTACCATGAGAATGTGTGTGGACAGTCGGGCTATCAACAAGATAACGGTTAAGTATCGATTCCCTATTCCTAGACTTGATGATATGCTTGATGAATTGCATGGTGCTGTTTATTTTTCTAAAGTTGATTTAATGAGTGGATATCACCAAATTAGGATGAAAGAAGGTGATGAATGGAAAACAACCTTTAAAACTAAGCATGGATTGTATGAGTGGATGGTGATGCCGTTTGGGCTTTCTAATGCACCTAGTACATTTATGAGACTTATGAACCATGTTTTGAGGAAGTTTATTGGGCTGTTTGTTGTGGTCTATTTTGATGATATCTTGATCTATAGTAAAACTTTAGATGATCATGTGAAACATCTTATGGCTATATTTGAGACCTTGCGTGATGCTAAGTTGTATGGAAACATCAAGAAGTGCTATTTCTGCCAAGATAGTGTTATCTTTTTGGGGTATGTTGTTTCTGGTAGCGGAATTAAGGTTGATGAGGAGAAGGTTAAGGCAATTCGTGATTGGCTTAAACCTACTGGTGTTGCGGATGTGAGAAGTTTTCATGGTTTAGCCTCTTTCTATAGGCGATTTATTAAAGACTTTAGTTCTATTGTTGCGCCTATGACAGAGTGTTTGAAAAAGGGAAATGAGTTTAGGTGGAATGAGAATGCACAGAAGTCATTTGAACTGATAAAAGAACAATTATGTTCTGCTTCAGTTTTAGCACTTCCCGATTTTGCTAAAACATTTGAAATAGAGTGTGATGCTTCAGGGGTCGGTATTGGGGCTATGTTGATGCAAGAAAAGAGGCCAATTGCTTTCTTTAGTGAGAAGCTGAATGGGACACGGTTAAACTACTCTATTTATGACAAGGAGTTTTATGCATTGATTCGGGCTCTCGAGGTATGGCAGCATTATTTATTACCTAAAGAGTTCGTTATTCATACTGACCATGAATCATTAAAGTATCTTAAAGGGCAGAACAAGCTGAATAGAAGACATGCCAAATGGGTAGAGTTCATGGAGCCATTTCCATATGTCATAAAATACAAGAAGGGGCAAACTAATGTCATTGCTGATGCTCTTTCTAGGAGGTATGCATTGATTTCTATGTTAAATGCAAGGCTTTTGGGTTTTGAACAGGTGAAAGAACAATATACCAGTGATTCATACTTTGCTAATATGATGTCTAAATGTGCTAAAGGAGCTTGTGATGGGTTCTTTGTGCATGATGGTTACTTGTTCAAGTTGGGCAGAATGTGTATACCTTCAGGATCCTTACGTGAGTTGCTTGTGCGTGAGGCTCATGGGGGTGGTCTTAGTGGTCATTTTGGGGAGAAGAAAACTTATGAGCTACTGAAAGAGCACTTCTTTTGGCCTAATATGCTGCGGGATGTTCATAAAGTTGTTGAAAGATGTGTAAATTGCAAGAAAGCTAAGGGTAAAGAGAATGCATATGGACTATATATGCCTTTACCTATCCCAGAGCAACCATGGATGGATATTAGTATGGATTTTGTGCTTGGATTACCTAGAACACAGCGTGGGAAGGATTCAGTGATGGTTGTGGTTGATCGGTTCTCCAAAATGTCACACTTTATTCCTTGTAACAAAATTGATGATGCTATTCATATTGCTGATTTGTTTTTTTAGGGAAATTGTACGTTTGCATGGAATCCCTAAAAGCATTGTCTCTGATCGTGATACAAAGTTCTTAAGCTATTTTTGGAAGACTCTTTGAAAGAAGCTTGGAACAAAGTTGCTTTTCAGTACTGCTTGTCATCCACAAACTGATGGGCAAACTGAGGTAGTGAACCGTACTCTATCTTCTTTATTACGGGCTGTTATAAACAAGAACTTAAAGAGTTGGGATACTTGTTTGCCTATTGTAGAGTTTGCATATAACCGTAGTGTGCATGGGGCTACAAAATTTTCACCATTTGAGATTGTGTATGGATTTAATCCATTTGTTCCTATTGACCTTGTTCCTATTCCAATTAATGAGAGGACATCTATGGATGGTGTTAAGAAGGCAGAATTGATGAAGAAGCTTCATGAGTAGGTTCGAATTCATATTGAGGAGAAAACAGCTAGGTATGTTAAGCATGCTAATAAAGGACGGAAAATGATTAGCTTTGAACCTGGTGATCTTGTTTGGATTCATCTTAGCAAGGGAAGATTTCCTAGCAAGCGAAAGTCCAAGCTGATGCCAAGAGTTGATGGACCTTTTCGTATTATAGAGAAGGTAAATAGTAATGCTTACAAAGTTGACCTTGCTAGTGATTACAATGTTTCAGCCACTTTTAATGTGAAGGACTTATCTCCTTATTTGGAAGATTTAGAAGATTCTGATTTGAGGGCAAATCATTCTCTGCCCGGGGGTGATGATGTGCATCATGAAGGTTCTAAATCAACTCAAGAAGGCGAGCTGAGCGTAAAGGAGATTTCAGATGGTCCAATAACAAGGGCTAAGGCTAAACAGCTTCAAAGGGCCATAAGTAGTCAAATTGGAGCTATTGAAGCTTCTATGGGATTAGAAGCTTGCGATCTGAATGGAAATGAGCTAAATGTATTTATTTGTCTTCAATTTGAGATTGGGATGTGATTTAGAGACGTTTGGTGACATTGGGCTTTAAGAAGCAGCCAAGGGCTTTCTTTTCATGCTATTGGGCTTTATTTACTTCTTATGTTACTACTTTTATGTATTTGGGCTATTTTGAACTTGTTTAGTTTTGTTTTAAATTGTTAAGTCATATTGGGCTTATGTTGGGCCTTTTTAAGCTTATTAGGTAACATTAGGGTTTCACCTCATTTTGTAAGCCTATATAAGGCATGTAAAAGTCTTGTAGAGGCAGTTGCCTCATTTTGAAATTGGAAGCACGAAATAGAAGAGCTATTTCTCTCTCAAAATGGTCTTCTCAAGTTTTTCAACTCTTGAAGATAGTTGCTGACTTATCACTCTTTGATCATCAAGAGTGTGGCGTCAAAACCCTAAACTGATCCTTGTGGCGTCCATTCGACTTATCAAGGTATCTATTTAGTTCTATCCTCCATCAACTTTGCAATTTAATTTTGTTATAAATCAAGGCACATCAATATCTAAGAGGCCGTAGAGGTGGTGGTAGAGGCGGTCATGGATATAGGCGACCTAGGATAGAAAGAGGCTTTGATAGATGGTAGGTAAGATAGGCAAGATAGGAATTTCAGTAGTATCAAAATAGAGATTCCATCATTCAAAGGGAGGTCAGATCTTGATGTGTATTTAGAATTAGAGAGAAAGGTAGAATTGGTGTTTCAATGCCATCATTTTTTTGAGGAGAAAAATGTGGTTAGCAGCCTCTGTTTTTGCAGACTATGCATTAGTTTGGTGGGATCAAAAGGTGCAAGAGTGAAAGAGAAATCGTGAGAGGCCAATTGACACTTGGGATGAGATGAAGGCAAATAAGAGAAAATGATTTGTTCCTAACCACTATTACCGTGAGCTTTATCGTAGGTTATAAGGGCTTACTCAAAGAAGTAAAAGTGTAGAGGAATATTACAAGGAAATGGAGATTACCAAGTGTAAGGCAAACATTGAGGATGATAGAGAAGCAACAATGGAGAGGTTTCTACGTGGGCTAAATAAGAACATAGCTGATGTAGTTGAGTTGCACCATTATGTGGAGATGGAGGACATGGTTCACATGTCAATTAAGGTTGAAAGGCAGCTCAAAAGAAGGAGTATGAATCAAAGTATAGTCCAAATTCGAATTCTTCCTCAACATGGAAGCAAAAATGGAATAAAGGAGAGGATAAAGCACCAAGCAGATTCAAGTTCAATCAAAACAGAAGAAAAGAGGCTGGAAATAGCCAAGAGAAGGTTACGAATGATGTGTCACATGGTTGATCTGGGGATATTAAGTGCTTTAATTGCTTGGGAAGAGGACACGTTGCTAACCAATGCCCTAATAGACGTGTAATGATCTTGAGGGAGAATGAAGCAATAGAATTAGAATCTGATTTGGGTGAGGAATTTGTGCCAACTTTGGAGGATTGTAGTGATGTTGAAGGGGAATATCAGTATCTTAAATAACAAATGACACTTGTGGTGAGGCGTGCTTTGAATATGCAAGTTAAGAAGGATGACGAGTGCAACGCGAGAATATTTTTCGTATTAGATGTGAAATCAAGGATAAGGTATGTAGTTTGATTATTGATGGTGGTAGTTGTACTAATGTTGCTAGTACTTTACTTGTAGAGAAATTGAACCTGCCGACTTTGAAGCATCCAAGGCCATATAAGTTACAATGGTTCCATGATTATGGAGAAGTAAGGGTGAACAAGCAAGTACGAGTTTTGTTCACCATTGGAAAGGTATAGAGATGAGGTCTTGTGTGATGTAGTACCGATGCACACTGGACATGTATTGTTAGGGCGTCTTTGGCAGTATGATAGAAGAGTACTGCATAATGGGTACAAAAATAGATATACACTCACCAAGGAAGAAAAACCATACACACTCATTCCTTTGACACCGCGACAAGTTTATGAGGATCAAATTAGGATTAAAGAGAGTGAGCAAAAGTATGGGAGTAGAAAAAAGAGATTGGAGAGTGAGAAAAAATTGCAAAGAAAGAGATAAGAGAAGTGCAAAGAAAAAAGAGAGCTTGAGTGAAAAGAACAAGAAAAAGAAAAAAATTGAGTGGTTATGCAAAAGAGAGTGACATGAGGGCAGCCTACGCGGCTAAGCAATCTATGTAGGTATTTATGTACAAAGACACTTATTTCGCAACTCTGACCTTGATTCTTCTTTGCCTAATGTTGTGCATAATTTGTTGCAGGATTTTGAGGACGTGTTCCCTGAGGATATACCACCTGGACTGCCACTAATTAGAGGGATTGAGCACCAAATTGATTTTGTACCTGGTGCACAAATTCCTAATAAACCTGCCTATAGAACTAATCTCGAGGAAACGAAGGAGTTAGAAAGGCAAATTGGTGAATTAATTGGGAAAGGATATGTGTATGAGAGTATAAGTCCATGTGCCATTCCTATGTTACTAGTACCCAAGAAGGATGGATCTTGGTGTATGTGTGTTGATTGTCACGCCGTCAACAAAATCACTGTAAAGTATAGACATCTAATTCTTAGGTTAGATTACATGTTAGATGAGTTGCATGGCTCTTGTGTGTTTACTAGGATTGATTTAAAAAGTGGATATCATCAAATTAGGATGCGTGAAGGTGATGAATGGAAAACTGCATTTAAAACAAAACATGGTTTATATGAGTTGTTAGTAATGCCTTTTGGTTTAACTAATGCACCTAGTACATTCATGCATTTAATCATTCATGTTTTGCACGCATTCATTAGTAAATTTGTTGTTATTTACTTTGATGACATCTTAGTGTATAGTAAGAGCATGGAAGAACATGTTGAACACTTGCAATTATTACTTAATATCTTAAGGAAAGAAAATTTATATGCTAATCTAAAAAAGTGCTGCTTTTGTACAGATAGAGTTGTAGTTTTGGGTTTTGTTGTTTCAACCAAGGGAATTAAAGTAGACGAGGAAAAGGTCAAGGCGATCAAGGAATGGCCAACACCAAAGTCAATTGGGGATGTGCGTAGTTTCCATAGTTTGGCAAGCTTTTAATGAAGGTTTGTCAAAGATTTTAGCACCTTAGCCACACCATTGACGGAGGTGATAAAGAAGAGTGTCAAATTCAAGTAGGAAAAAGTGCAAGAAGAGGCGTTTAACTTGCTTGAGGATAAACTTTGTATTGCACCATTATTAGCTTTACCTGAATTTACAAAAATGTTTGAGATTGAATGTGATGCTTCAGGTGTAGGTATTGGAGCGGTATTGGAGCAGTTTTTATGCAGGAGAGACAATCGTTAGCCTACTTTAGTGAATAGCTAAATGGAGCAACCTTGAATTATCTCACCTTAAACAAGGAGCTGTACGCATTGGTTCGAGCTCTAGAGACATGGCATCATTATTTATGGCCCAAGGAGTTTGTCATTCACACTGATCATGAGAGCTTAAAGCATTTGAAGAGTCAGAAAAAACTCATCCGAAGGCATGCTAATTGGATTGAATTTATTGAGACATTCCCTTATATAATCAAGTACAAACAAGGGAAGGAAAATACTATAACAGTTACATTATCTATAAGGTATATTTTACTCACTACTTTAGATGCAAAATTATTAGGTTTTGAGTATATTAAGGAATTGTATACTGAAGACCATAATTTTGCTAATGTATTCAACTCTTGTGAGAAAACTGCCTTTAATAAGTTTTATAGGCATGATGGATTCTTATTCAGGGAAAACAAGTTGTGTGTGCCTAAATCATCTTTATGAGAGTTGCTTGTTAGAGAGGCTCATGGAGGAGGTTTAATGGGGCATTTTGGGGTTAAAAAGACTTTAGATGTTTTATAAGAACATTTATTTTGGCCATGTATAAAATCTTATGTAAAAACATTGTGTGAAAGGTGTGTTACTTGTAAACAAGTTAAGTCTAAAATTATGCCTCATAGTTTATATACACCTTTGCCTGTACCTAGTGAAACTTGGACTAACATTTTTATGAATTTTGTATTGGGTTTACCTAGGTCCAAACGGGGTCGAGATAGTATTTTTGTTGTGGTTGATGGGTTTTCAAATATGGCTCAATTTATACCATGTCACAAGACTGATGATGCCACGAATATTACTGATTTATTCTTCAAAGAAGTGGTTAGATTGCATGGTGTGCCAAGAAGCATAGTGTCCGACCATGATGTTAAATTTCTTAGTCATTTTTGGAGAACTTTGTGGAAGAGGCTAGGAACCAAGCTGTTATTTTCAACATGCCATCCACAAACAGATGGACAAATTGAAGTGGTGAATAAGACATTAGGATTTTTATTGTGTTCCATCATTAAAAAGAACTTGAAGAATTGGAAGGATAGTTTGTCGCATATGGAATTTGCTTACAATAGGAGTATGCATAATACCATTGGGTTTCACCATTCAAGGTTGTTTATGGTTTTAATCCATTAACACCATTAGACTTACTTCAATTACCAATTGAGGAAAGGGTGAATCTAGATGGTAAACAAAAGGCATAATTTGTAAGGCAACTACATGAGAAAGTTAGGAAGCTTATAGAAAAGTGTAATAAGCAATACACTAAGCAAGCTAATAGAGGGCGCAAACAAGTGGTATTTTAGCCTGGTGATTGGGTATGGTTGCATATGCAGAAGGAAAGATTTTCTATAAAAAGGCGTTTCAAGTTGCATCTTGGAGGAAATGGTCCATTTCAAATCATTTAAAGGATCAATGACAATGCTTATAAATTAGATTTACCTTGTGAGTATAATGTTAGTGCTACTTTTAACGTTTCTAATCTTTCTCCTTTTGATATAGGTGATGGCGATTTGAGGACAAATCTTTCTGAATGGAGGAGAAATAATGAAAATCAAGGTAGCAATAATAAAAGCAACCATGATCCATTGCATATTAGGGATGGTCCAATCATGAGGGTTAAAGCTAAGAGGGTGCGTCAAGCTTTGCAGGGGTTTATTGAAGCTAGTTGGGCCAAGACACAAGGGGTTATATTTGCACAAGAAGAACAAGGCCTAATTAATTTAATTTAAGCCCATGATTGAAGAATATATTTGCCCTCACTATTAGTGGGCTAACATTAGTAATAAAGCATAATTATGTTATTTAAGATATATTGGGCGTGCCTATACTATTTAAGGCTGGGAAAAAAATCTTATTTAAGTTGAATAATTTTATTTCCTTTGAATTTGTCAAAACTGCACAAAATAAGGATTAGGGCTGAACCTTCGTTATTAAGTTTAATCCTTATTTGGCAGGGAATAAGTAGATTTCCTTTTGATTTTAGGGTTTCTTAAGGTTATAAATACATTGTTAAAGCCTTAAAAACATCAAACTTGATTATTGAATTTGAGAGAGAATAAAAACTATCCAGCTTTGTTCTTTTGAGACCTTGTGATTCTTTTTATCCAATTCATCTTGTGGTGCATAAATCTGACTTATCACTCATCATATAACCTTGGTTCTTGTCTCTTTATTAGTCAACGGGTCTTGGTTCTCTTTCGTGAATCTAATTTAGCGTTTCTGAGTTTGTTAACAACGTATTGGTGTTGGGTTTCACCTTTTTAGGTGTGGTTCGCATTAATTGAAGCCATAGTAAATTGAAGACAGCCCAAGAATGTGACGGATGTCTGTAGTTTCTTGGGTTTGGCTGGTGTTTACGTTCAAAATTTAATGCAATTATCGCAATATAGATTGAGGTGTCGATCCCACGAGAAAGCTTTTGGCAAAATAGGTTAATAAAATAAAATATTAAAGCAATAGTAAAAGAGAAAATTAATTAATTGGTTTAAGTGAATTAGATAGAATTGTCTATGAATTGAGAGAAATGTCTTATGATGATGCAAGCAAGTAATGAGAACCAGCAAGTTGATCACCATTCGGCTAAGGTTGGAAAAGATCCTTTAAACGTTCATGGAGGACCAATGACAAGAGTTAAAGCTAAAAGAATGAAAAAAGCCTTAACTTGTTTAATGGAAAACATTTGGAAGGATCAAGCTAGTCAAGTTTCGGTCAAGGTTCTAAGGATGCAAGAAGAATTTAAAATGGTCAACATGATTCAAGCAAATCCAAATCATAGACAAGAGTCTAGCCCTATTAGAATGAAGTTTTTAGCTTATCTTAAAGAATAAAAAGGCCATTCGGGCATGTTGGTGATCAGGTGCTATAGAGTGCAAATTAAGGTTCAATGGATCAGATGTGATTAAGGAGCATGATCAGATATGATTAATATAATGTGGTGTGTAAGTTGAAGTTAAATGCAAAAGAGTTATAAAAGGAGTTACAAAAGAGTTATAAAAGGAGTTACAAATGAGTTATGCTGCAGTTATCTTAAATGGTGTAATTTATAACTGTTCTTAGCCTTCGTTCTATATAAACAAGGCCGATTTTTTTTCATGGAGAAGAAAATTTTGTGATATACAAAGTTTGGAGCACTTGAGAGTGTGTTGTTTTTAAGTTCTTGCATGAACTTTGGAACTTATCAAGTTTATTCAGCTTGTGGCATTCAAATCCTTCAAATCTTTGTTTTTTCATTAAACTTATCAACTTTCATAAATTTTGGCGTTTTGGGGAAATCAAAGTACTGTTCTAATTATTTTATCTGTATTCCATTGATTAAGTATTAGAATAGTTTCTCTTACTTCATTCTTGAACGATCGGGTTTGTTTCAATTCGTTGGACGGTATTAATTTGCATTCCATGTGTATCATAGCTATCTAGCTATTGGGGTGTATGGTTGTCAAAATTAATGATTTCCATCATTTGGTATCAGAGCTTGGCTCAAGTTTGAGGTTTGCATATCCAATTATTTGCTGTTTCTTTTAGTTATCACTTCGTTTCTTGTTTCTCTTTTAGCACCATATCTTAATTGTTGTGCTTCTTGAGGTTATTCTTATTATTTTCAGCAGATAATACATACATAAAAAAATTGTGAAATTCAAGGGATTCTTGCAAAAAAAAAATCTAAAACAAAAAAAAATACAGAATCTCCCTATGTTCATATGATTACTTGTTTCGGTTTGGGAAGTATTTAAAATTCTAACTTTCTTAACCAAAACAGATAAAAAATTCTTGTAGGGATAGAAATTAATATTTCAGTTCTAAACTTTGCTCGTGATATTGAATTATCTTTTATCTGCTTTCTTAGACCTACCAAATTTCACTCTATTGAATTTGCCATAATCTGAATTGTTTGTTTAAGGATCTTAGTTAATCTAAGAACCCAAAGAACAAAACAAGAGTGGTAAAAGGCAAGAGTGGTGAGAATAGCATCGAGAAAAGCCAAATAATTGTGTGAAACATGAGTGGTGTGAAATCATTCAGTGAAACACGTGAGGGAGTGATTGAGAGGTTGTTCTAATATATTTTTTTTTCTCAGAATTTTAAACATGTCTAACAAAGATAAAGATGTGAGTTCTTCCTCAAATGATATGGTGATTCAAGCAATGCGGCAATAATTTGAACGATTGTTCCAAGTGATTGGGGATGTAAAAGACCATCTAGAAAGACATGATGAAGCAATTACCAAATTGCAGGGAGAACCACAACAAGGAAGACATCCACCTTTTATCAATGATGTATATGATGGTGGAGAAGATACAGATGATGGCTAAGCTACCATAATTGGTCAAAATGTTAATCCTAGGAGACAAACTAGAAGAGGACGTTTTGATGGTGTGGACCGAAACATAGGCAGCATCAAAATGAAAATTCCTTCTTTTTAAGGGAGGAACAATCCAGAGGCCTATTTGGAGTGGGAACGTAAAGTAAAGCTGATCTTTGAATGTCATAACTACTCCGAAGAAAAAAAGGTAAACTAGCCGCTATTGAATTTTGTGATTATGTTATTGTTTGGTGGGATCAATTGTGCAAAGACAGGCGTAGAAATGGTGAAAGACCCGTAGAGACTTGGATGGAGATGAAACAAATCATGTGGAGGAGATTTGTCCCTAACCATTACTATAGGGAATTGCATCAACAGTTGCAAACTTTGACACAAGGTTCCATGAGTGTAGAAGAATATCACAAGGAGATGGAGATAGACATGATAAGGGCTAATGTGGAGGAGGACCGTGAGGCCACCATGGCTCGAATTTTGAGTGGGTTAAACAAGAACATTGCTAATATTGTGGAGTTGCAACATTATGTGGAGATTGAGAACATGGTGAATGTGGCCATAAAGATTTAATGACAACTCAAAAGGAAAGGCATAAGGTATGATTCAAAACCTTATTCGGGTTCTTCTTCTTTTTCTTGGAAACCGAATTGGAGTAAAAAGGATGATAAACACATTGTTAAGCCTAAATTTGATGAAACTAAAAGCAAAAATGAGATAGACAGCAAGGGTAGAGGTGAGAATCAACCTAATCAAACTAGAGGCATTAAGTGTTTTAAGTGCCTTGGGCATGGTCATTATGCACGTGACTGTCCTAATAAAAAGGTAATGATCATGAGGGATGGGGCGGTTGAATCTGAAAGTGAGAGAGAAAATGAAAATGACATGCCACATTTAGAAGCTGCTAGTGATATAGAGTATGCTAAAGGAGAAAATTTGGTTGTACAACGCACACTTAGTTTGCAAAATAAAATTAATGAACATGGTGACCAACGTGAAAATTTGTTTCATACTCATTGTTTGATTGCTAACAAGTTGTGTAATGTGATTGTTGATAGCGAAAGTTGTACAAATGTGACAAGTACATTGCATGTGGAGAAACTGAAATTACCTACTATTAAACATCCAAGACTGTACAAGTTACAATAGTTGAATGATAGTGGTGTTGTGAAGTTAAATCGGCAAGTGTTAGTTTCTTTTTCAATTGGTAGATATAAGGATGAGGTTTGGTGTGATGTGGTACCCATGTATGCTGGTCACATGTTGTTGGGGAGACCATGGCAATATGATCGAAGGGTAATGCATGATGGGTTTAAAAACCGTTATTCTTTGATTATGGAAAGGCAGAAATGCCAACTTGGACCTTTGCCTCCAAAGACGATTTATGAAGATCAAATGTGCATAAAACAACAATATGAAGAGTTTGAATCTACATTAGCCAAAACTTTGGGAAGGAAGCAAGAAAAAGAGACCAACAAAAAAGGTGAGATGAGTGTTAAAAATGAGAGCAATGGGAAACATAAAGTGAGAGAAAACTGTGTGTTTATGCAAAAATGAGTGATGTGAAGAAAGCATTAACCATGAGGCAGCCCTTTTACTTATGTACAGGGATGTTTTAATTATTTCTAACGAAAATGACAAAAGTTTGCCTAGTGTTATTGTTAATCTTTTGCAAGAAAATGAGGATCTCTTTCCCGTAGATGTTCCTAATGGTTTGCCACCAATTAGAGGAATTGAACATCAAATTGATCTCATTCTGGGTTCAAGCATACCAAATAGGCCAGCATATAGATGCAACCCCGAAGAGACCAAGAAAATCCAAAAGCAAGTAAGTGAGCTTATAGAAAAGGGATATGTGCGTGAAAGCATGAGTCCATGTGCGGTTCCTGTTTTGTTAGTACCTAAAAAGGATGGTTCTTGGAGAATGTGTGTTGATTGCTGAGCCATCAACAAAATCACGGTAAAATTTAGAGATCTTATTCCTAGGTTAGACAATATGTTGGATGAATTGCATGGTTCTTGTATGTTTTCAAAGATTGATTTGAAATCTGGATATCATCAAATAAGAATGAGTGAGGGATGGAAAACCGCTTTCAAAACTAAACATGGTCTATATGAATGGTTGGTAATGCCTTTTGGCCTAAATAACGCACCTAGCATTTTCATGAGATTGATGAACCATATTTTGCGTGTTTACATTGGAAAGTTTATAGTGGTTTATTTTGATGATATACTCGTGTATAGCAAAAATTTAGATGAGCATGTTACACATTTAAAAGTTGTTTTTGATGTGCTTAGAAAAGAAAAGTTATATGCTAATCTAAATAAATGCATTTTCTGTACTAATGAACTTACTTTTCTTGGTTATGTTGTTAATGATAAAGGAATACATGTTGATCAAGAAAAAGTGAAAGAAATTAGGGAGTGGCCGAAACCCACTTGTGTTTTTGATGCAAGAAGTTTTCATGGTCTTGCCAGCTTTTATAGAAGATTCATTAAGGATTTTTCTACCATTGCTGCACCATTAACAAAATGCATTAAAAAGAATGTGGGATTTAGGTGGGGTAAAGAATACGATGATGCTTTTAACTTGCTTAAAGAAAAACTTAGTTCAGCACATTTGCTTGCTTTGCCTAACTTTGCTAAAACTTTTGAGATCGAGTGTGATGCAAGTGGAATAGGTATTGGAGGAGTCCTAATGCAAGAGGCAAACCCATTGCGTTCTTTAGTGAGAAGCTAAGTGGAACAAGTCTTAACTACCCAACGTATGACAAGGAGATTTATGCCTTGGTGAGAGTGTTAGAGACATGGCAGCACTATCTTTGGTATAAGGAATTCATTATACACACCCATTATGAGTCCTTGAAATATCTCAAAGGACAAGGAAAGCTAAACCTTAGGCATGTAAAATGGGTGGAGTTTATTGAATCCTTTCCATACATCATTAAGTATAAACAAGGTAAGGAAAATGTGGTTATTGATGCTCTTTTCTAGAAGGTATGCTCTAATTTCTACACTTGATGCAAAATTATTGGGTTTTGAGTACATTAAAGATTTATACAATTCTGACATTGATTTTGCTAATAATTATGGGGCATGTGAGAAATGGGCTTTTGACAAGTTCTTTAGGCATGATGGTTTTCTTTTCAAAGAAAACAAGTTGTGTGTTCCTCAATGTTCAATGAGAGAATTACTTGTGAGAGAGGCACATAGTGGCGGGTTAATAGGGCATTTTGGAGTTAGAAAGACTTTGGATGTGTTAAGTGATAATTTCTTTTGGCCACACATGAAAAGAAATGTTGACAGAATATGTGAGAAATGTATTACTTGCAAACAAGCTAAATCTAAAGTATTGCCTTATGGGCTACTTCTCTTCCTATACCTAGTGAGCCTTGGGTTGATATATTCATGGATTTTGTCTTGGGATTACCTAGGTCAAAAGGGGGGAGAGATTCTATTTTTGTTGTTGTTGACAGGTTCAGCAAGATAGAGCATTTCATTCCTTGCCAAAAAACAGATGATGCAACACATATTGCGGGGCTATTCTTCAAAGAAATTGTGAGGTTACATGGCATTACAAGGACAATTGTGAGTGATAGAGATGTGAAGTTTCTTAGCCACTTTTGGAAAACACTTTGGAACAAGTTGGGAACAAGGCTGTTGTATTCAACCACTTGTCATCCACAAACGGATGGACAAACGAAGGTGGTAAATAGAACTTTATTAACACTTTTGAGGGCTATAATTCTAAAATATTTGAAGAATTGGGAGGAATATTTGCCACATGTGAAATTTGCTTATAACCGAAGTGAGCATGCTACAAAAAACCATTCACCATTTGAAGTTCTGTACGGGTTCAATCCATAATCTCATATGGATTTACTACCATTACCTTTAGAACAAGCTAATTTGGATGGTAAGCAAAAAGTTAAATTTATCAAAGCTTTGCATGAAAGAGTGCGCACACAAATTGAAAAGAAAACTCTATAATATGAGAAGCAACACAACAAGGGCCGAAAGCAAGTAGTATTTGAACCTAGAGATTGGGTTTGGGTACACTTGAGGAAGGAAAGATTTCCTAGCCAAAGGAAGTCTAAACTCATGCCAAAAGGGGATGGACCATTTCAAGTCCTTCAAAGAATTAATGATAATGCATATAAGTTGAAACTTCCCAGTGAGTATGGCAATGTTAGTGCAACCTTTAATGTTTCTGATTTGTCTTTATTTGATGTAGATGATAAAGATGCTGATTGGAGGATGAATCCTTTCGAGGAAAGAGGGAATGATGAGAACCAGTAAGTTGATCACCATTCGGCTAAGGTTGGAAAAGATCGTTTAAACATTCATGGAGGACCAAAGACAAGAGCTAAAGCTAAAAGAATGAAAGAAGCCTTAACTTGTTTAATGAAAAACATTTTGAAGGAGCAAGCTAGTCAAGTTTCAGTCAAGGTTCTAAGGATGCAAGAAGAATTTAAAATGGTCAACATGATTCAAGCAAGTCTAAATCATGAAGACAAGAGTCTAGCTCTATTAGAATGAAGTTTTTAGCTTATCTTGAAGAATAAAAAGGCCATTCGGCCATGTTGGTGGTCAGGTGCTATGGAGTGCAAATTAAAGTTCAATGGATCAGATGTGATTAAGGAGCATGATCAGATATGATTAATATAATGTGGTGTGCAAGTTGAAGTTAAATGCAAAAGAGTTATAAAAGGAGTTAGAAAAGAGTTATGCTGCAGTTATCTTAAATGGTGTAATTTGTAACTGTTCTTAGCCTTCGCTCTATATAAACAAGGCTGATTTTTTTTCATAGGGAAGAAAATTTTGTGATATACAAAGTTTGGAGCACTTGAGAGTGTTTTGTTTTTAAGTTCTTACATGAACTTTGGAAATTATCAAGTTTATTCAGCTTGTGGCGTTCAAATCCTTCAAATCTTTGTTTTTCGTTAAACTTATCAACTTTCATAGTTTATGGCGTTTCGGGGAAATCAAAGTACTGTTCTAATTATTTTATCATCATTCCATTGATTGAGTATTAGAATAGTTTCTCTTACTTCATTCTTGAACGATCGGGTTTGTTTCAATTCGCTGGAGGGTGTTAATTTGCATTCCATGTGTATCATAGCTATCTAGCTATTGGGGTGTATGGTTGTCAAAATTAATGATTTCCATCAGTAAGGCTTCGCGAATCACAATTATGCTTTATAAATCTACTTTATACTTCAATATTTATGACTCAATTGAAAGTTTTACAACCCAAACAATCAATTGGAGGATATATAAAATATCACACATTTGATAACATATGTATTTGATATGACTAAACTCTTTGCAAACATTAACAGAAATCATGTTTATTTATACAAGTTATTTAAGATTGACAATATATCATTTTGACAATATTGCGGTAAAAGATTAACTTGAATATCAAACAATTATTGTCTTTATATATTATCCAAGATCGATAATATATCGATTGACAATATTACAGTAAAAGATTAACATGTAAAATAATATAACCAATAACAATTATAATTCAACAATATCACATAAAGAAAGTATGACTGAAAATATATGAAACATGAGAATTATAACCTCTGGATTATAGAAAAATACTACATAAGAGTTTAGGCACAAATAAATTTACAAACATTTGTAGTTCTTGACAAAGAATCAAAGTATAGAAGTAGATTTATTACACATAAAAGTTTATCTCTTAGCCTTGCTAAGAACACTAGGCTAGATTACAATGCATGTTAATGAAAAGAAAATAAGAGAGAATTACCTAATCTTGAAAACGTCTTAAGAGTGTCCTTATATAGGCAATGAATGAAAATATGTTAAGTGTGACTTCAATCTTCAATAATTTAGGCCAACCACTCATTCACCCATTTACAGGACTTTTTTGATAATGTAAATGACCGATTTATCCTTTTTGGCCATCTTGAAAGCTATAATATCTTGTCTCTTCTTTCTATAGGCACCAGGTTTATGCAAATTGGATGAGTATCCAATGCGATATGGGAAAAATGCCAAAGATATGTCAGATTTTGGCTAACAACCTTTTTATCCAGTTGCAATATAATTTAGTTCATGATAACGACTGATTTAGACTTTACCATCAACATAAGAGTTATTGATAATTGAGTCAGTATTTCACAGCTTCAAAAATTATATCAATTGGGTACGTATTTTGTGAAATATGGTCCAAATACGTGAGGTCGGTCAAACTGAGCAAAAGTTGTAATCCAATTCTGTTTTATCCCAATTTTGGTCCATACAATGTTGGATTTGGCTTTTCAACCGTTCTTCAAGCTTATGTTACGATTGAGTCATGTTACTCCAGGTTTAATAATTTCTTCATTCTGATCTCTACATTGAGAGTTACGTCCATTTTACCTAAACTTGTGCAAATAACATTCATTAATCACAATTTAAGGAGAACACTTTATTTCAAGCTAAAACTACAAACAAAAAAAATTCTAAAATTAGTGACATTAAATGGTGACTGAATCTCTTAATAAATATGCATTTTTATATGTTCATCATAGCCCCCAACCAGCTTATTGCTAGTCTCTAGCAATTCAAGCGTAAATAGAATATGCAAAACTACCTAAGCATTTCAAACAAAAAGTTAGTACAAGATCACTATTGCTTTATGGTTTTTTCAATTTACTTCCAAAAATTGTGTGTGTATGTGTGTGTGTGAACTAAGCCGTAACCATCTTATCAAAAACGACAACAGATATAGCCTTGAGAATGTCTCCAAGTAAAAGCCTCAACTCCATATCCTCACAAGTGTATGACTATTTAAAAGGTTAGGATTTCTCTCATAGAGTTGAAAAACAGTTAAGCACTCAAGAAAAAGTCAATTTTAAAGATAGACATACAAACTAACATTGATCCAAAGATACGAAAATTAATCGTTTTAGAAATCAATCATTCTTGACATACACAAGCTTTAGGACTTCAATTGTCTTGTGAGAATAATACAAATATAACTTGGTGAGAAAACTACCTTACAAAATATTTTTCTTCTAAAATTGAATGAAGACTTTATTAAACTAAATTGATTCTTCTTTTTTTTATTATTATTCTTTTTCTTTTTTTTTTGGTATTTTGCTTTCTTTTTTTATTTTTTTATTTTGAAGAATACAAGGAAGCATTACAAAATAAAAAAAATTCTCACCAAAATATATTATACACAAATGCAACCAACTTATTCTTTAATTCAAATAATATCAATCTAAACAAAAATGAACCAATTCAAAGGATCAATGAAGGTTCGTAAGCTATGTTCTCAACCTTTCCACTTACTCACAAAAGATATGTGAGATATACTTAGACATGAAAATTCTCTTTGTTATATAAATTAAATCATCAATCTTACCACAATGCTTAGCATTGTGTAGTAACCTAAATAGATATAGTGACTGAACCTAAACAATTTTGAAATCATACCTAGGCAGAAAAGCAAATTCCTTTATACAAGAATTACCAAGACTACAAGCTAAACAACAACAAGTTAGTTAAAATGCATTTCAAAAGTTAGAAATAAAACTCCTTACTCTGCCATTCTAATTTAACCTAGAATGCATCTTAAGGATCTGTCGTGCAGAATGTGAAATAAAATTCTGTTCCACGGCTTGATCAAGAAAACAGAGTAAGTAATCAAAATAGTTATTAACATTCAACAAACCTATGGGTTTTCGTTGGATATTCAGCTGGGTCCAAGAGGCAATTTGAAAATTTTCTTCTAAGGTACCAAAACCACTTAGTAAAGCAATAAAAGTATCTTCATTGTAAAGTATTCTAACTATACGTTCATGCATGGATGAGACTCATAATTCTTCCCCTATTATTTTCCCAGTCAGGTTTCTCATGGTTAAAGCTGTAGCAATAATACCTAAAAACTTGACTTTCTCATAAACGTGCAGCTGTTGACACACACCCCATTAACCCAAGGCTACCCTCTTCATAAATCAAATGAATTTTTCTTGTAGCTAATACTTTTTCTAAATTGTTTGCTGCCTTTACAAACACTTTATTTTCCTCAGGACTAGATCCATAAAATACACATATATATCAGAATTGTTGAACTAAGGTTTCCTCCATATCTACACTCACCTTTATCTCAAAATATGAAAATAAAGAAAATGAGGTGCTGTATTTATAGAGTACCAAATGATAACAACGATTTTGGTAACCCGACAGTTTGTCAGAAAAGAGTTAAAAATAAAACACAAAAATTTAAACATAATGACCCACATGCATTATTTAACCAAAAGATTTGAATTTAAGACATCTACATGAGCTACCTCTGCTATTTATAAAATAAAATTAAAAAAAATTAAATTTAAAACACATGTATTTACAAGTAGTTGTGATTGTGGCTCACATCTTCCTCTGGTTTTACGTCCAGTAACGGCTTAAACACCCTCTATGGGTTGGGGATAGGCTTCCCATCCAATTTTCATAGAAATTGGGAAACAGAGTCTTTAGAGTCAGATTCCTGAGACTATACCGTTAATGTTCATTTTTGAATTTATTCCATAAATCGAGAAGTTCACGTTGCACGAGCCCACAGGGATGCGTCTCAAGAGTCAATAGGATATCATCCAAAGACTCCTTACTCAGTCCATCCTTAATGAACTGAATTTTGTCTTCTCAATTTCTAGATGTAAATCCTAAAGAATGACAACTTCAGTTACAATTTTATCGAGCACATTTATGACAGACTTGTAACCTCTTTGCTCGTCGCCTTTTGGCATAAGAGCTTCTTCCAAGACTAGGCAAAAAAGAAACAAAATCATTTGCAAACTCACCAGATAATCGAACATTGGCTTCGATTAACCAACAAATATCCACAGGGATATTACTCAACATCAATAGCTTTAATCTTTCACACCGTGCTTTGTAAATCTTAATTAGAGCATTTTGAGGCAATGAAGGAAAGCGTTTTTCAAGGTCGGCAAGAATTCGATCTATTTTGAAAGAAAGAAAAGAGATGAATGCACAATTTGAGGGACAGTTTTTAAGGAGCTGAGAAACTAACTTTAATAGTCACGGAGTACCGTATCCACCACTTGACCGGAAAATAAAATCACACTGAAGAAAAAATAAATAAAAGGAATAAAATTAAAAAAAATAAAAAAATTCAAAAGATAAAATATAGACAAAATATAAAATATAGTACAGATAGATTGAACCTGATCAAGCATGATAGACAGCATCCACAAGTGGGATCTCGTCTAGGTACATAGAGTGATCTACTTTTTTCACATAGCTTTTCAGCCGCTATCCATTCACTTTAAAATTCGCCCATCAGTGGGGTCCTTGATTTCGAAAACACCATTAGGAAAAATGTGCCTTACTATAAATAGACCAGTCCATCGAGATCTCAACTTTTCAGGGTGTAAATGCAATCGAGAATCATAAAGATAAACTCGTTGATTTGGCTCGAAGTGTTTTCTTGAGATCTGTTTGTCATGAGTTACTTTTATTTTAGCTTTGTAAATTCTAGAGTTGTCATATGCATCATTTTGTAGCTCTTATATTTCTAACAATTATAACTTTCTCTTAAGATCTGCAGCACTTAAATCAAAGTTAAGGGCTTTGATAGCCCAATAAGCTTTATGCTCTAACTCAATAGGTAAATGGCAAGCTTTCCCATAAATAAGTCGATATGGAGAAATTTCTAAGATGGTTTTGTATGCAGTACGATATGCCCATAATGTATCAAAAAGGTCTAGAGACCAATATTTATTATTCGGGTTAATCATTTTTTCGAAAATCTGTTTAACCTCTCTATTTACTAGCTCGGCTTGTCCATTTATCTGTGGATGGTATGCGATGGAAACTTTATGAAGAACACTATACCTGCGCATTAAACCTTTAAAAGAACGGTTAAAGAAATGTGTTCCTTGGTTACTAATGATGACACGTGGTGTCTCGAGGTTTGATGGTTTTGGTTTCTCCCTCTCTCATGGAACTCTTCAATGTCTGGCTTCCAAAATTGAGTCTCTTTTATCCTGTGATTAAAAAATACTAAATACATCAATTGTTTCATCAAGATAACGCAATTCTTTAAAATCAAAATCAATGAGGTTTTCTAAAGAATCAAAGCCATGGTTTTTATAATCTTTCTCCGCTACAAGTGTGTCTATCATATATGAATAATAGCATTCGTTTTCTTCTCGTGGTTGCTTGTCAATATAAAAAATGTTCACCTTAAGAGTCATATTCTCAAAAGATAATTTCATAAGACCATTTTTGCAATTAATAAGAGCATTAGAGTGGAAAGAAAAGGTCTCCCCAAAATAAGAGGATTTTAGACTTCATGTTAACTACAGAACGAGTATCTAAAACAAGAAAATCAATAGGGTAGTAAAATTTATCAATTTACAACAAAACATCTTCTACTATTCCCCGTGATTTCTTGATTGATCGGTCAGCTAATTGTAGGACTACAGATGTAGGTTTAATCTCACCAAGTCCCAATTGCAAGTAAATAGAATAAGGCATTAAATTTACACTTGCTCCTAAGTCCAACAAAGCTTGACCAAACTCATGTGTCCCAATTTAGCAGGAGATTGTGGGACATCCTGAGTCTTTATACTTGGGTGGTGTCTTTTGTTTAATTACTGCACTTACCTGTTCTGCCAAAAATACAGTTTTCTTTATATAGTATTTTCTTTTGATAGTGCATAGATCCTTGATGACTTTGGCATAAGTTGAAACCCGTTTAATCAAATGCAACAAGGAAAGATTAATCTTAACTTGTTTTAAATATTTTAAAATCTCACCTTGAATTTCTAAATTTTTCTCAACAAGTCGAAGAGCTTAGGGAAAAAGTACTGGAATTGAAAACTTATTTTTGGGCTCTTTTTCAAAGGGGGCCTCTTTAATGTGTTAGTTTCAAAAGTAGTCTCGCTCACAATCTTACCACGTTGAGTAGTAATGGCATTGACTTCTTTGAGATTTTGTGCATTAGAAGTAGAAGCTTGTGCCATAAATTATCCTTTTGGATTGGAGTGAAGTTGAGATGAAAACTTACCTTGCTTTTGTACAGTTAAGGCACTAGTCAATTTAGTGATTTGACTCTTGATTTCTTTGTTTTCATCTATCACCTGTGCAAGAACTGTTTCAAATTTTTTATTAGTCTTACTTTGTGTCTCCATAAATGCTTGTAATGTATCCTCTAAATGACTCATGGCTAGTCGTACATTATTTTGAGGTGCACCGTAAGACTTGGGTGCTTGTTATTCTTGCCTCCAATGGTTGTTGGCTTGTTGGTCAAGTTTCCAACTAAAGTTTGGGTGGTTTCTCCAGCTAGGATTATAGGTTTTAGAGTATGGTGAATAAGGCTTCTTGTACATCCTTAAGGCATTATATTGTACCTTATATATCCCTCTCATCTCACTATAAGTGGGGCAATTTGAGCTAAGTGTTCTGCTCTTCCACAGATAAAATAGAGATCGTGTGACTCAACCTTAGCAACCGTGTGGGTGAACCTTCTATCTTTGGTTTTTAGGGCCTTTAATTCCCTAGTTAAGACCTCTAAATGGGCTTTAAGGCTTTCCCTAAGATGAAAAATGCCACTAGGTCGTGACCTATTTGTGCTTTCAATAGTGCCAGGTCCAGTCCATATATGGGCTTTTTCGGCTAACTCATTAAGGAATTCTATGGCTTTCGCAAGCTTTTTGTGAAGAAACTCCCCATCTCAACAAATTGGCGCTCTCTAATTTTGAGTCTCTCATAAAAATAACTAAACAAGAGCCAATTTTCATACCTATGGTGAGGGCACAAATTTAGCAACTCTTTAAACATTTTCCATGCTTGATATAAGATTTCACTATCTTTTTGGGAAAAGGAAGAAATTTGTTTTTTTTCAAGCCATTAGTTTTGTGTTGTGGAAAGCATTTTTCAAAAAATACTTAGGTCATTTCTGCTCAAGTTTCTATAGACCTCGACCTCAAAGAGTATAGCCAACTCTTTACTTTGTCTTTCAACAAAAAGGAAAAAATTTAAGCCTAACAGTGGGCTTCAGGTTGGCTATGGAATGTGGCAATTATCTCTTCAAATTCCCTAACATGTACATAAGAAATTTCACTATCTATACCATTAAAAATGGGCAAAACTTGTATCATTCTAGGTATAAAATCTGAATGTGGTGTGTTATGGGAAAATATAATGCATGATGGTGTGGCTGTGCGAGTAGGATGTAAGTAATCTTTTAGAGTTCTAACGGGGTTATCCTCGTATTGGCTGATTGTGTTAGAATTACAAGATGAACTAGATGGTGAATTCTCTTCTCTTACAAATTGTGGTGATGGTTCTAATTCTACTCCTCGTTTGTCTCTAAGTCGATGCATACATCCTAACAAATTTTTTTTGTTTTTACTCTTTTTTTTTATGAAAGAAATTCTTAAGAAAAAATTAAGAAGTGAAATAAAACATAATAAGAAATAGAAATGAGTTAGGTGGTAAGACCAACCATGAAATATAAATATAGAATACAATAAATGAACAAAAGATAATAAATTGTAAAGTACAATAAATAAATAAGTAAAAAGAAAGTACAAAAAATAAATAAGAGAAAAAAGTGTAATAAATAAATAAGAGAAAATAAATTGCAAGGTACAATAAATAAAATAAAATAAAATAAAGTACAATAAATAAATAAAATAAATTGCAAAGTAAAATAAATAAAAGAAAATAAAGTGCAATAAATAAATAAAACAAAATAAAATAAGTTAAGCGGTAGAACCAGCAATTAAAATAAAAATACAACAAATTAACTAAAGAAATAAAGTGCAATAAATAAATAAATGAAAATAAAGTGCAATAATAAATAAAAGAAAATAAACTAAGTTAGGCGGTAGAACCAGCCATTAAAATAAAATAAAATACAATAAAATAACTAAAGAAAATAAACTGAGTTAGGTGGTTGAACCAATCATGAACAATAAAATAAATTACAATAAGAGAAATAAATTTAAAAACTAAAATTTTACAAAGAAAAGAAAATGTACAAAGTTACAGCTTTAGTATTAATAAAATCAACCGACTTTTGCTTAGTGTGCCTCCCTGGCAACGGTGTCAAATTTTGTTTACTCTCAAAATGTAATACTACTATCGTAGTATAGATTGAAGTATCGATCCTACGAGGAAGTTTTTGACAAAATTGGTTGGTGAAGTAAAATATTAAAGTAGTAGCAAAGGAGAAAATTAATTATTGGTGTAAGTGGATGAGATAGAATTGTTTATGAATTGAGAGAAATGTCCTATGATGATGCAAGTAAGGCTTCGAGAATCACAATTATGCTTTATAAATCTACTCTACACTTTAATTCAATATTTATGACTCAATTGAAAGTTTCACATCCCAAACAATCAATCGGAAGAAATGTAAAATATTGCATATCTGATAACATATGTATTTGATATGACTAAACTCTTTGCAAACATTAACACAAATCATGTTCATTTATACAAGTTATTTAAGATCGACAATATATAATTTTGACAATATTGCAGTAAAAGATTAACTTGAATATCAAACAATTATTGTCTTTACATGTTATCCAAGATCGACAATATATCGATTGACAATATTGCATTAAAAGATTAACATGTAAAATAATGTAACCAATAACAATTATAATTCAACAAGATCACATAAAGAAAGCATGACTGAAAATATATGAAACATGAGAATTATAACCTCTGGATTATAGAAAAATACTAGATAAGAGTTTAGGCACAAATAAACTTACAAACATTTGTAGCTCTTGACAAAGAATCAAAGTATAGAATTATATTTATTACACATAAAAGTTCATCTCTTAGCCTTGTCAAGAACTGTAACCTAGATTACAATGCATGTTAATGAGAAGAAAATAAGAGAGAATTATCTAATGTTGAAAACTTCCTAAGAGTGTCCTTATATAGGCAATGAATGGAAATATGTTAAGTGTGACTTCAATCTTTAATAATTTAGGCCAACCACTCGTTCACCTACTTGCAGCACCTTTTTGATAATGTAAATGACTGATGTAGCCTTATTTTCCTACATGAAATTTGTAACATCTTGTCTCTTCTTTCTATAGGTACCAGGTTCATGCAAATTGGATAAGTATCCAATGAGATATGGGTAAAATTCCAAAGATATGTCAGATTTCAGCAAACAACCCTTTTACCCAATTACAATACAATTTGGTCTATGATAACGGCTGATTTGGACTTACCATCAACATAAAAGTTGTTAATAATTGAGTTAGTATTTCACATCTTCAAGAATTATACCAATTGGAAACGAATTTTGTGAAATACGGTCCAAATACGTGAGGTGGGTCAAGCTGAGCGAAAGTTGTAATCTAATTCTGTTTTATCCCAATTTTGGCCCATACAATGTTGGATTTGGCTTTTCAATTATTCTTCAAGTTTATGTAAGATTGAGTCATGTTACTCCAGGTTCATGAATTTTTTTATTTCCATTTCTACATTGAAAGTTACGTCTATTTTACCTAAACCTATGCAAATAACATTCATTAATCACAATTTAAGGAGAACACTTTATTTCAAGCTAAAAATAAAAAAATAATACTAAAATTAGTGAAATTAAATGGTGACTGAATCTCTTAATAAATATGCATTTTCATATGTTCATCAGCTGGGTATTATTATAGAAAGTTTATAGAGGGATTTACAAAGATAGTCGCTCCTCTGACTAAACTAACTCGGAAAGAAGAGAAGTTTGTATGGTCGGAAGTGTGCTAGCAAAGTTTTGAAGAACTAAAGTGATGTGCCTTGATTTATAACAAAATTAAATTGTGAAGTTGATGGAGGATAGAACTAAATAGATACCTTGATAAGTCGTATAGATGCCACAAGGATCAATTTAGGGTTTTGACGCCACACTCTTGGTGATCAAAGAGTGATAAGTCAGCAACTACCTTCAAGAGTTGAAAAAAACTTGAGAAGACAATTTTGAGAGAGAGAAAGTCTATTTTCGTGCATCCAAATCCAAAATGAGGCAACTGCCTCTACAAGACTTTTACATGCCTTATATAGGCTTACAAAATGAGGTGAAACCCTAATGTTACCTAATAAACTTAAAAAGGCCCAAAATAAGCCCAATATGACTTAACAATTTAAAACAAAACTAAACAAGTTCAAAATAGCCCAAATACATAAAAGTAGTAACATAAGAAGTAAATAAAGCCCAATAGCATAAAAAGAAAGCCCTTAGCTGCTTCTTAAAGCCCAACGTCACCAAACGTCTTTAAATCACGTCCCAATCTCAAATTGAAGACAAATAAATACATTTAGCTCATTTCCATTCAGATCGCAAGCTTCTAATCCCATAGAAGCTTCAATAGCTCCAATTTGACTACTTATGGCCCTTTGAAGCTGTTTAGCCTTAGCCTTTGTTATTGGACCATCTAAAATCTCCTTTACGCTCAGCTCGCCTTCTTGAGTTGATTTAGAACCTTCATGATGCACATCATCACCCCCGGGCAGAGAATGATTTGCCCTCAAATCAGAATCTTCTAAATCTTCCAAATAAGGAGATAAGTCCTTCACATTAAAAGTGGCTGAAACATTGTAATCACCAGGAAGGTCAACTTTGTAAGCATTACTATTTACCTTCTCTATAATACGAAAAGGTCCATCAACTCTTGGCATCAGCTTGGACTTCCGCTTGCTAGGAAATCTTCCCTTGCTAAGATGAATCCAAACAAGATCACCAGGTTCAAAGCTAATCATTTTTCGTCCTTTATTAGCATGCTTAACATACCTAGCTGTTTTCTCCTCAATATGAATTCGAACCTGCTCATGAAGCTTCTTCATCAATTCTGCCTTCTTAACACCATCCATAGATGTCCTCTCATTAATTGGAATAGGAACAAGGTCAATAGGAACAAATGGATTAAATCCATACACAATCTCAAATGGTGAAAATTTTGTAGCCCCATGCACACTACGATTATATGCAAACTCTACAATAGGCAAACAAGTATCCCAACTCTTTAAGTTCTTGTTTATAACAGCCCGTAATAAAGAAGATAGAGTACGGTTCACTACCTCAGTTTGCCCATCAGTTTGTGGATGACAAGCAGTACTGAAAAGCAACTTTGTTCCAAGCTTCTTCCAAAGAGTCTTCCAAAAATAGCTTAAGAACTTTGTATCACGATCAGAGACAATGCTTTTAGGGATTCCATGCAAACGTACAATTTCCCTAAAAAACAAATCAGCAATATGAATAGCATCATCAGTTTTGTTACAAGGAATAAAGTGTGACATTTTGGAGAACCGATCAACCACAACCATCACTGAATCCTTCCCACGTTGTGTTCTAGGTAATCCAAGCACAAAATCCATACTAATATCCATCCATGGTTGCTCTGGGATAGGTAAAGGCATATATAGTCCATATGCATTCTCTTTACCCTTAGCTTTCTTGCAATTTACACATCTTTCAACAACTTTATGAACATCCCGCAGCATATTAGGCCAAAAGAAGTGCTCTTTCAGTAGCTCATAAGTTTTCTTCTCCCCAAAATGACCACTAAGACTACCCCCATGAGCCTCACGCACAAGCAACTCACGTAAGGATCCTGAAGGTATACACATTCTGCCCAACTTGAAGAAGTAACCATCATGCACAAAGAACCCATCACAAGCTCCTTTAGCACATTTAGACATCATATTAGCAAAGTATGAATCACTGGTATATTGTTCTTTCACCTGTTCAAAACCCAAAAGCCTTGCATTTAACATAGAAATCAATGCATACCTCCTAGAAAGAGCATCAGCAATGACATTAGTTTGCCCCTTCTTGTATTTTATGACATATGGAAATGGCTCCATGAACTCTACCCATTTGGCATGTCTTCTATTCAGCTTATTCTGCCCTTTAAGATACTTTAATGATTCATGGTCAGTATGAATAACGAACTCTTTAGGTAATAAATAATGCTGCCATACCTCGAGAGCCCGAATCAATGCATAAAACTCTTTGTCCTAAATAGAGTAGTTTAACCGTGCCCCATTCAGCTTCTCACTAAAGAAAGCAATTGGCCTCTTTTCTTACATCAACACAGCCCCAATACCGACCCCTGAAGCATCACACTCTATTTCAAATGTTTTAGCAAAATCGGGAAGTGCTAAAACTGGAGCAGAACATAATTGTTCTTTTATCAGTTCAAATGACTTCTGTGCATTCTCATTCCACCTAAACTCATTTCCCTTTTTCAAACACTCTGTCATAAGCGCAACAATAGAACTAAAGTCTTTAATAAATCGCCTATAGAAAGAGGCTAAACCATGAAAACTTCTCACATCCGCAACACCAGTAGGTTTAGGCCAATCACGAATTGCCTTAACCTTCTCCTCATCAACCTTAATTCCGCTACCAGAAACAACATACCCCAAAAAGATAACACTATCTTGGCAGAAATAGCACTTCTTGATGTTTCCATACAACTTAGCATCACGCAAGGTCTTAAATACAGCCATAAGATGCTTCACATGATCATCTAAAGTTTTACTATAGATCAAGATATCATCAAAATAGACCACAACAAACAGTCCGATAAATTTCCTCAAAACATGGTTCATAAGTCTCATAAATGTACTAGGTGCATTAGAAAGCCCAAATGGCATCACCATCCATTCATACAATCCATGCTTAGTTTTAAAGGCTGTTTTCCATTCATCACCTTCTTTCATCCTAATTTGGTGATATCCACTCATTAAATCTACTTTAGAAAAATAAACAGCACCATGCAATTCATCAAGCATATCATCAAGTCTAGGAATCGGGAATCGATACTTAACCGTTATCTTGTTGATAGCCCGACTGTCCACACACATTCTCATGGTACCATCCTTCTTTGGAACAAGCAAAGTAGGCACTGAACAAGGACTAAGTGACTCACGCACATAGCCCCTCTCTAAGAGCTCACCAACTTGCCTTTTGATCTCCTTTGCTTCCTCTGGATTACATCTATATGCTGGTCTATTTGGAAGTGAAGCTCCAGGCACCAAATCAATTTGATGCTCTATTCCTCGAATAGGTGGTAATCCCAATGGTAGCTCTTCTGGAAATACATCTTTGAACTCTTCAAGCAACTCCACAACCTGCCTTGGCAAATCCAAACCCTCCACTTGCAATAAAGGCTTTGCCCAAGTCATGAAAACAACCCCCACAGAAGCTAGGGCTTGCTCAACATCTCCCTTTTTGGCTAACATTAACCCTTTACCAGATTCCATCATCTTCCTTTGATTCTGCAACTGATCTTTTCTAACTTGTTGAGAACTCAATGGCATCAAATTCACTTTCTTCCCATTCAGCATAAATGAATAAGTGTTCCTTCTCCCATTATAAGTCACATCATTATCAAATTGCCATGGGCGTCCTAATAACACATGACTAGCTGTGATCGGAACCACATCACATAAAACCTCATCATGAAAGGTTTTAATGGAGAATGGCACCCGAACCTGTCTTATAACTTGAATCTCTCCCTTGTCATTAACCCAATGTAATTTGTATGGTTTTGGATGTGGAACAGTAGTTAATCCCAGTTTCTCCACTAAAGTAATGGATGCAACATTGGTGCAACTACCATTATCAATGATCATGACACAAACCTTATCTCGGATTTGACATCTTGTATGAAAGATGTTTTCGCGCTGTTCCAAACCAATATCAACTTCAGCACTCAAAATCCTTTGAATAACTAATGAATTTCCCTCCATTGGCTCAAGATTCTCTTCTTGTTCAGTCACTTCGACTTTAGATTCCTCTTCCATCTCAGCTTCATCTTCACTTACAAGCTCTCCATACTTCCCTTGTAAAACCATCACCCTCTTATTCGAACATTCAGAAGCAATATGCCCATTTCTCAAGCACTTGAAACACTTGATGTCTCACGATCTCCTGGAAAATTGAGGTTCAAATACCTTCTCCTTTCCTTTCAATGAACCTGAACTAACACTTCCTTTACTAAACTCTACTTTCTCATCACGTTTAGGTGTGTTCCATGTTCGCGAAGGTGAAGAAACAGCCTTTGTATTACTTGTTGTAGTTGACCTCATATGGATACCCCCTCTTTTCTACTGTCTTTCTACTTTAGTTGCAAGCTTTATGACATCCTCAAGAAATATGAAGGGTTGTAACTCAACAACATTAGCTATGTCCCTCTTCAATCCATCAAGGAATCTAGCTATTGTTTGCTCTTGAGGTTCATTTAAATCACAGCGAATCAGCAACAGCTCAAATTCTTTCACATACTCCTCCACACTCAAGGAACCTTGCCGCAAAGTCTGGAGTTTGATATATAATTCTTGTTTATAGTAATCCAGAACAAATCTCTTCTTCATTAATCTTTTCATAAGTGGCCAGCTTGTAACTTCTTCTTCATCATCCCTTCTTCACTGAGCTTTTTAAGTTTTCCCACCACAAAAGTGCGTAATCGGTAAACTCAAGTGCTGCTACCTTACACTTCTTTGCCTCAGGATACTCATGCCAATCAAACACCCTTTCTACCTTCTGAACCCATTCAAGATACTCCTCAGGAGAACTAGTACCTCTAAATGGTGGTATATTAAGTTTGATACCACTAGTAGGGTCATTTTGCTGCCTCCTTATCCTACCCCTATCTTCAGCCTCATCATCCCTATTTGGCTCATCTTCAGCATCCCCTAGGTCATTTCGAGGTACCCTATGCCCTACCCGCCTTTGTTGGGGTTGCAAAGTGTTTCTTTGTATCATTTCTATAATTGCAACAAGTTGTCCACGAATTTCAGTAATCTCACCTCGAAATTCATCATGAGCTCGTTGTAAGCCCACGAGTTGAGCTTGTTCTAAACTCAATCCCTTTGGTACTCTACTTGCATCATCGTCAGCCATTATTAACAAAAACCCCAAACAAGTATGAACAATTGAACAACACAACCAGTAGCTAAAACACTCTTCTCAAACTGAAATTTTCACCAATTCAGTAAATACAATCAGATAGCAACAATTTACTCAAATTCGAAATTTCCAGGTTCACAAAATTTCCAGGTTCAAGAACAATTTAATTCAGCCAACCCATCTCCAGTTCACAAACTACTAAGAATTAATTTTAATGCTTCAGAGTTGCAATTCAACTCCACAAATATTAGAGACCCAAACTGATAATAACCCCACAAAATTATATAACACAAAAAATAGCAAGACACCCTCAATAGCTAAAACTTCAGTTTGCACATTGAAATCCTGTGCTCTGATACCAGATGATGTGCCTTGATTTATAACAAAATTAAATTGTGAAGTTGATGGAGGATAGAACTAAATAGATACCTTGATAAGTCGTATGGACGCCACAAGGATCAATTTAGGGTTTTGACGCCACACTCTTGGTGATCAAAGAGTAATAAGTCAGCAACTACCTTCAAGAGTTGAAAAAAACTTGAGAAGACAATTTTGAGAGAGAGAAAGTCTATTTTCATGCATCCAAATCCAAAATGAGGCAACTGCCTCTACAAGACTTTTAAATGCCTTATATAGGCTTACAAAATGAGGTGAAACCCTAATGTTACCTAATAAACTTAAAAAGGCCCAAAATAAGCCCAATATGACTTAACAATTTAAAACAAAACTAAACAAGTTCAAAATAGCCCAAATACATAAAAGTAGTAACATAAGAAGTAAATAAAGCCCAATAGCATAAAAAGAAAGCCCTTAGCTGCTTCTTAAAGCCCAACGTCACCAAACGTCTTTAAATCACGTCCCAATCTCAAATTGAAGACAAATAAATACATTTATCTAGTTTCCATTCAGATCGCAAGCTTCTAATCCCATAGAAGCTTCAATAGCTCCAATTTGACTACTTATGGCCCTTTGAAGCTGTTTAGCCTTAGCCCTTGTTATTGGACCATCTGAAATCTCCTTTACACTCAGCTCACCTTCTTGAGTTGATTTAGAACCTTCATGATGCACTTCATAAAGCAAAGGTTGACTTCGGCCCCAGTGCTTACAATTCCATCAGGGAAGGACAGATTTACCATATATTGTGATGCTTCCAGGCAGGGTCTAGGTTGTGTGTTGATGTAGAAGGAGAAAGTAATAGCCTATGCTTCTAGAAAATTAAAGAAGCATGAACAGAATTATCCTACACATAACCTAGAACTAGCTACGGTTGTTTTTACTCTAAGAATTTGGAGGCAATATTTGTATTGGGTTCCTTGTAAGATCTTTACGGACCATAAGAGTCTGCAGTACTTGTTCACCCAGAAAGAACTGAATATGAGGCAAAGAATGTGGCTGGAGCTTATTAAGGATTATGAGTGCACACTTGAGTGCCATCCGAGAATAGCTAATGTGGTAACAAATGCTCTCAATAGGAAGCTTGTCGGTTCAATAGCTCTCTTGAAGGTCATATATCTATTAATGTTAATAGAATTAAGGTCTTTGGGTGTAAAATTAGATTTGTCAGATTCAGGAGCACTATTACCCATATTTCAGGTTCGTCCGATACTGGTTGATCAGATCAGAGAACTACAGACTCAAGATGCATAGGTAGTTAAATTGAAGGGTGAAATTGATCTGGGTAGCCACAAGGACTTTTCAATGACTGGGGATGGTACAGTAAATTTGGGTCGGAGTTTATGTGTACCGGATATGAATGGGTTAAGAAGAGATATTATGAAAGAAGCTCATTCTTCTACATATGCTATGCATCCAGGGAGCACAAAAATATATCATACCCTAAAAGAGCACTACTGGTGGAAGGGCATGAAGAAAGATGTAGCCAAATTTGTTTCAAGATGCCTAACTTGCTAGCAAGTAAAGGTTAAGCATCAAAAACTTGCAGGGCTCTTACAACCCCTTCCGATTCTTGAGTGAAAATGAGAGAGAATAATGATGAATTTTGTAGTAGGACTTTTGCGTAGCCAAAGAGGCAATGATGCAATATGGGTAATTTTTTATTTACTGACTAAATCTGCCCATTTTCTACCCATTAGAAGTAATTATTCTTTAGATAAATTAGCCCAGTTGTACATAAATGAGGTGGTACGACTTCATGGCGTTTCAATATCCATTGTGTCAGATAGGGATCCACAGCTTACTTCCCGATTTTGGCCCAGCTTACAAAAAAGCTTGATGAACACATGAAAATGCATGTTGTTAAAAGATTCAATCACCATTTAATGTCACTAATTTTAGTATTTTTTGTATTTTTAACTTGAAATAAAGTGTTCTCCTTAAATTGTGATTAATGAATGTTATTTGGACAGGTTTAGGTAAATTGGACATAACTCTCAATGTAGAAATCGAAATGAAGAAATTCTTGAACCTGGTGCAACATGACTCAATCTTACACAAATTTGAAGAATAGTGGAAAAGCCAAATCCAACATGTTATGGGCCAAAAATTAAGATACAACAGAATCGGACTACAACTCTTACCCAGCTTGACCCAACTCACGTATTTGGACTGTATCTCCCAAAATACGTACTCAATTGGTATAATTCTTAAAGCTGTGAATTGCTGACTTAACTATCAACAACTCGTATGTTTATGGTAAAGTCCAAATCAGCCGTTATCATGGACCAAATCGCATTGCAAGTGGGTAAAATGGTTGTTGGCCGAATTCTGATGTATCTTTGGAATTTTGCTCATATCTCATTGGATACTCATCCAATTTGCATGAAATTAGTGCCTATGGAAAGAAGAGTCAAAATTCTACAACTTTCATGTCGGCTGCAGAAGCTAAATTGATCATTTACATTATCAAAAATGTGCTGCCAGTGGATACATGAGTTATTGGCTTAAAATTATTGAAGATTGATGTCATCCATGACATATGACCATTCATTGCCTATATAAGGAGACCCTTAGGACATTTTTAATAGAAAATTCTCTCTTCTTTTATTCTCATTAACATGTATTGTAATTTAGGCTAGAGTTCCTAGCAAGGCTAAGAGATGAACTTTTATGTGTAGTAAATCTACTTCCATGCTTTGATTCGGTGTCAAGAGCTATAAATGTTGTAAGTTTGGTTTTGATTAAACTCTCATCTATTTTATTTTCTATAATCCAGAGGTTATAATTCTCATATCTCATATATGTTCAGTCATGCTTTTCTTATGTGATTCATGTTGATTTATAATTGTTACTGGTTACATTGTTTTATATGTTAATCTTTTACTGCAGTATTGTCAATTTGATATATTGTCGATCTTGGATAACATGTAAGGGCAATAAATGTTTGATATTCAAGTTAATCTTTTACTGCAATATTGTCAAAATGATATATTGTCGATCTTAGATAACTTGTATAAATAACATGATGTGTGTTAATGTTTGCAAAGAGTTTAACTAAATCAAATACATGTGTTATCAAATGTGCTATATATTACATACCTTCCGATTGATTGTTTGGGATGTGAAACTTTCAGTTGAGTTATAAATATCGAATCAAAGTATAGAGTAGATTTATAAAGCATAATTGTGATTCTCAAAGCCTTGCTTAAATCATCATAAGACATTTTCCTCAATTCATAGACAATTCTATCTCATCCGTTTAAATCAATTAACCCTTTGCTACTGCTTTAATATTTTACTTCACTAACCTATTTTGCCAAGAGCTTCCTCGTGGGATCGACACCTCAATCTATACTGCGATAGCCGCGTTATATTTTGAGCGTAAACAAAAATTTGGCGCCGTTGCCGGGGAGGCACACTAAGCGAAAGTCGGTTGCGATTATAAATACTAAAGTGGTAACTTTGTATATTTTCTTTTCTTTATAAAATCTTAGTTTTATTTCCTTTGTTGTAATTTATTTATTATTCATGGTTGGTTCTACCACCTAATTTATTTTATTTTCTTTAGTTAATTTGTTATATTTTATATTATCTTAATGGCTGGTTTTACCGCCTAATTAGTTTATTTTCTTTTATCTATTTATCACACTTTATTTTCTTTAGTTTATTTATTGCACTTTTTTTTAATGGCTGGTTTTACTGCCTAACTTCGTTCACTTTCTTTTATTTATTTATTGTATTTTTTTTAGTTAATTTGTTGTATTTTCTTTTTATTTTGTGGCTGGTTCTACCGCCTAACTTAGTTTCTTTATTTCTTATTGTACTCTATTTATTTATTGTACTTTTTTTTATTGTACTTTATTTTCATTTTCTTTTACGTATTTACTGCAATTTATTTTCTTTAGTTAAGATGTTGTGTTTTCTTTTTATGGTCGGTTCTACCGCCTAACCTTTTATTTATTTACTTATTGTATTTTCTTTTTATTATTTATTTATTGTACTTTTTTTTTCGTATTTTATAGTCTTTTATTTAGTTATTGTTTTTATATTTCATGGTTGGTCTTACCACCTAACTTATTTCTATTTCTTGTTGTGTTTATTCCACTTCTTAATTTTTCTTAAGCATTTCTTTCCTTAAAAAAAAAAAAGAAAAAAGAAAAAAAGAAATTTAGGATGTATGCATCGACCTAGAGACAAACGAGGAAGATTTGTGAGAGAACTAGAACTAGAACTAGAACTACCCCCACAATTTGTAAGTGAAGAGAATTCACCTTCTAGTTCATCTTGTAATTCTAACACAATGAGTCAACACGAAGAAAACCCCGTTAGAACTCTAAAAGATTACTTGCATCCTACTCGCACAGCCACACCATCATGCATTATATTTCCACCTAACACACCACATTCGGATTTTAAACCTGGAATGATACAACTTCTTCCCACTTTTCATGGTCTAGATAGTGAAAATCCTTATGTACATGTTAGGGAATTTGAAGAGGTAATTGCCACATTTCATAGCCAACCTGAAGCCATAGACACTGTTAGACTTAAAATTTTCCCTTTTTCTTTGAAAGACAAAGCAAAGAGTTGGTTATACTCTTTGAGGCTGAGGTCTATAGGAACTTAGGCAGAAATGACCCAAGCATTTTTCAATAAATACTTCCCACAACACAAAACTAATGGCCTGAAAAGACAAATTTCTTCCTTCTCCCAAAAAGATAGTGAAACCTTATATCAAGCATGGGAAAGGTTTAAAGAATTGTTAAATCTGTGCCCTCACCATGGGTATGAAAATTGGCGCTTGGTTAGTTATTTCTATGAGGGACTCACAATTAGAGAGCGCCAATTTGTTGAGATGATGTGTAATGGGGAGTTCCTTCACAAAGATCCTGAGGAAGCCATAGAATTCCTTAATGACTTAGCCGAAAAAGCCCATACATAGACTGGACCTAGCATTACTGAAAGCACAAATAGGTCACGATCCAATGAAGTTTTCCATCTTAGGGAAGAGGATAACCTCAAAGCCCAATTAGAGGTCTTAACTAGGGAGTTAGAGGCCTTGAAAACCAAAGATAGAAGGGTCACCCACACGGTTGCTAGAGTTGAGTCACACGATGTCTGTTTTATCTGTGGAGGAGCGGAACACTTAGCTCAGGATTGCCCCACGTATAGTGAGATGAGAGGGATATATGAGGAACAATGTAATGCCCTAGGGATGTACAAGAAGCCTTATTCACCCTACTCTGAAACATATAATCCTAACTGGAGAAACCACCCAAATTTCAGTTGGAAATCTGACCAACAAGCCAACAACCAATGGAAACAAGAACAACAAGCACCCAAGTCTTATGTTGCACCTCAATATAATGCACGACCAACTAGGAGTTCTTTAGAGGATACATTACAAGCATTTATGGAGGCACAAAGTAAGACTAATCAAAAATTTGAAACAATTCTTGCACAGGTGGTGGACGAAAACAAAGAAATCAAGAGTCAAATCACAAAGTTGACCAGTGCCTTAACTGTACAAGAGCGAGGTAAGTTTCCATCTCAACCTCAATCCAATCCGAAAGGACAATTCATGGCACAAGCTTCTACTTCTGATGTTCAAAATCTCAAAGAAGTCAATGCCATTACTACTCGAAGTGGTAAGATTGTAAGTGAACCTACTCCTGAAATTAACACATCTACGAGTAGTAAAGACGCCCCCCTTGAAAAAGAGGCCACAGTGGAAAAAGAGCCCGAAAGTAAGTTTTCAATCCCAGTGCCTTTTCCTCAAGCTCTTCGACCGGTTGGGAAAAATTCAGAAATTCAAGGTGAGATTTTGGAACATTTGAAACAAGTTAAAATTAATCTTCCCTTGTTACATTTGATTAAGCAGGTTCCAACTTATGCCAAAGTCATCAAGGATTTATGTACTATCAAAAGAAAACACCATGTGAAGAAAACTGTATTTTTGGCAGAACAGGTAAGTGCAGTGATTGAACAAAAGACACCACCCAAGTATAAAGACCTAGGATGTCCCACAATCTCTTGCCAAATTGGGACACATGAGTTTGGTCAAGCTTTATTGGACTTAGGAGCAAGTGTAAATTTAATGCCTTATTCTATTTACTTGCAGTTAGGACTTGGTGAGATTAAACCAACCTCTGTAGTCCTACAATTAGCTGACCGATCAATCAAGAAACCACGGGGAATAGTAGAAGATGTTTTGTTGCAAATTGATAAATTTTACTACCCTGTTGATTTTCTTGTTTTAGATACTCATTCTGTTGTTAACATGGAGTCAAAAATCCCTCTTATTTTGGGGAGACCTTTTCTAGCCACTGCTAACGCTCTTATTAATTGCAGAAATGGTCTAATGAAATTATCTTTTGGGAATATGACTCTTGAGGTGAACATTTTCAACATTGGCAAACAACCACGAGAAGAAGACGAGTGCTATCATTCATATATGATAGACACATTTGTAGCAGAGGAAGCTTATAAAAATCATGGCTATGATTCTTCGAAAAACCTTCTCAATTTTGATTTTGAAGAATTGTATTATCCTAATGTAACAACTGATGTGTTTAGTATTTTTGACTTACAGCACAAAGCGACTCGATTTTGGCAGCCACACTTTGAAGAGTTGCCACGAGAGAGGGAGAAACCGAAACCATCAAACCTCGAGACACCACAAGTTGAGCTTTCTTCACTGCCCAAAGGTTTGAAACACGCATTCTTGGGACCAGGTGATACCTTTCCTATCATCATTTCTTCTGAACTTAGTGCTGAACAAGAGAAAAAATTGATAAAATTGTTAAAAGAACATAAGTCTGCACTAGGTTGGACCATAGCTGATATTAAAGGTAAATCTCCATTGATATGCTCCCATAGAATTCATTTAGAGGAAGGTTCCCAACCTCGTAGAGACCCACAAAGAAGACTTAACCCAACAATGAAAGAAGTAGTTAAGAAAAAGGTCTTGAAACTATTAGATGCAGGTATAATCTACCCAATTTCTGATAGTCAATGGGTAAGTCCAACTCAAGTAGTTCCTAAGAAATCTGGGGTTACTGTTGTTGAAAATGAGAATGGGATACCTGTTCCAACTAGGGTAGTAAGTGGTTGAAGAATGTGTATTGATTATAGAAAGTTAAACACAGCCACTAGGAAAGACTATTTTCTATTGCCTTTTATCGACCAAATTTTAGAACGTGTAGCTGGACATCCTTTTTATTGCTTTCTTGATGGGTATTCAGGATATTACCAGATTGAGATAGCTATAGAAGATCAAGAAAAAACTACTTTTACATGCCCTTTTGGTACTTATGCTTTTCGTAGAATGCCATTTGGATTATGTAATGCACCAGCTACTTTTCAATGTTGCATGTTGAGTATTTTTTCTGATATGGTTGAAAAATGCATGGAAGTCTTTATGGATGATTTGACTGTTTTTGGTAATTCTTTTGATTTATGCCTACTTAACTTGAAATCTGTTTTGAGTAGGTGTGAAGAAAAAAGACTTGTGCTAAATTGGGAGAAATGTCATTTCATGGTATCTTCAGGAATCGTTTTGGGCCACATTGTATCTGAAAGAGGGATAGAGGTTGACAAGGCAAAAATTGAATTAATCTCTAAATTACCTACACCTAAAACGGTAAAAGATGTCCGATCCTTTCTTGGACACGCTGGCTTTTACAGAAGGTTTATACAAAAATTTTCTGCCATATCTAGACTATTGTGTAACCTTTTGCTAAAAGATACAGAATTTACATGGACACAAGAGTGTGAGAAGGCATTCCGAACACTCATTGCCAAACTCACCACCGCTCCTATCATGCAATCACCGGATTGGAACCTCCCATTTGAAATTATGTGTGATGCAAGTAATTATGCTGTAGGAGCAGTTCTTGGGCAACGGAGGGAGGGAAAACCCTTTGTTGTTTATTATGCTAGTAGGACTTTGAATGATGCTCAAATGAATTACACTACTACTGAAAAAGAACTATTAGCTGTTGTTTTTGCCTTAGATAAATTTCGTTCTTATTTGATTGGTTCACCTATTGTTATTTTTACTGACCACGCAGGCCTTAAGTACCTTCTTTCTAAGAAGGATGCTAAAGCCCGTTTAATTAGGTGGATTCTTCTTTTGCAGGAATTTGATATAACCATCAAAGATAAGAAAGGCGTTGAAAATGTTGTTGCTGATCATCTATCCCGCCTTGAGTTCACTGACTCCACTGATTTGCCACCCATTCGAGATGATTTTCCAGATGAACATCTTTTTGCTATAAGCCAAATACCTTGGTATGCACATATCGTAAATTATTTGGTTTGTGGTGAACTTCCATCTGACTGGAGTACACAAGATAAGCGTAAGTTCTTGGTTGAGGTACGTAACTTTTATTGGGATGATCCATATCTTTTCAAATACTGTCCTGACCAAATCATGAGACATTGCATTCTGAAAGTGAAGTTTCTAATGTCTTAAATTTTTGCCATAGTGCTGCTTGCGGTGGCCATTTTTCTATGAAGAAGATAGCTGTGAAAATTTTACAGTGTGGTCTTTATTGGCCCACTTTGTTCAAAGACACTAATAATTTTTGTCGTTCATGTGAAAGATGTCAAAAGTTAGGTGCTTTATCTCGAAGAAATATGATGCCTCTTAACCCTATTCTTGTTATCGAGATATTTGACTGTTGGGGTATCGATTTTATGGGTCATTTTCCTTCATCTTTTGGCTATCTTTACATCCTTTTAGCTGTTGACTATGTATCAAAATGGGTGGAGGCTACACTTGTCGTACTAATGATAATACAACTGTGGTAAAATTCTTAAAAGAAAATGTGTTATCTAGGTACGGTACACCACGTGTCATCATTAGTGACCAAGGAACACATTTTTGTAATCGTTCTTTTGAATCTTTGATGCGCAGGTATGGTGTTCTTCACAAAGTTTTCACTGCATACCATCCACAGACAAATGGACAAGCCGAGCTAGCAAATAGAGAGGTTAAACAGATTTTGGAAAATACGGTTAACCCGATCGCAAAGATTGGTCTCTACGCCTTTCTGATGCATTATGGGCATATCGTACTGCATACAAAACCATCTTAGGAATGTCCCCATACCGGCTTGTTTATAGGAAAGCTTGCCATTTACCTGTTGAGCTAGAACATAAAGCTTATTGGGCTGTCAAAGCCCTTAACTTTGATTTGAATGCTGCAGGTCTCCAGAGAAAGTTACAATTGTCAGAAATAGAAGAGCTACGAAATGACGCATATGACAACTCCAGAATTTACAAAGCTAAAATGAAAGTAGCTCATGATAAACAGATCTCAAGGAAACACTTTGAGCCAAATCAACGGGTCTATCTTTATGATTCTCGATTGCATTTACACCCTGGAAAGTTGAGATCTCGATGGACTGGTCCATTTATGGTAAGACATGTTTTTCCTAATGGTGCTGTTGAAATAGAAGACCCCACTGATGGACGGACTTTCAAAGTGAATGGACAGCGGCTAAAAAGCTACGTGGAAAAGGTAAACGACTTTATGTACCTAGGCGAGATCCCTATTGTAGATCCTGTCTATCGTGATTGATCAGGTTCAATCTATCTGTACCATATTTTATATTTTGTCTATATTTTATCTTTTGACTTTCTATTTTTGCTTTTATTTTCTTGCACATGTTATTTTACTTTATTTTCTTCTTTTTATTTTTTCTTCAATGTGATTTTATTTCCCGGTCAAGTGGCGGATACGGTACTCCGTGACTATTAAAGTCGGTTTCTCAGTTCTCTAAAAACTGTCCCTCAAACTGTGCATTCATCTCTTTTCTTTCTTTCAAAATGGATCGCATTCTTACCAACCTTAAAAAACCTTTTCCTTCATTTCCTCAAAATGCTCTACTTAAGATTTACAAAGCACGGTGTGAAAGACTAAGGCTATTGATGTTGGGTAATATCCCTGTGGACCTTGGTTGGTTAATTGAAGCCAAGGTTCGGTTGTCTGGTGAGTTTGAAAATGATTTTGTTTCTCATATGCATGGTCTTGGAAGAAGCTCCTATGCCAAAAGGCGACGAGCAAAAAGGTTACAAGTCTGTCATAAATGTGCTCGATGGAATTGTAATCGGAGTTGTCGTTCTTTAGGATTCGTATCTAGAAATCGAGAAGACAAAAATCAGTTCATTAAGGATGGACTGAGTAAGGAGTCTTTGGATGATATCCTGTTGACTCTTGAGACGCATCCATGTGGGCTCGTGCAACGTGAACTTCTCAATTTATGGAACAAATTCAAAAATAAACATCAACGGTATAGTCTCGGGAATCTGACTCTAAAAGACCCTGTTTGCCAATTTATAAGAAAATTGGATGGGAAGCCTATCCCCGACCCATAGAGGGCATTTAAGCCGTTACTGGACGTAAAACCAGAGGAAGATGTGAGCCACAATCACAACTACTTGTAAATACATGTGTTTTAATTTCAAACTTTATTTTATGAATAGTAGGGCTACTCATGTAGATGTCTTAAATTCAAATCTTTTTGTTCAATAATGCATGTGGGTTATTATGTTTAAATTTTTGTGTTTTATTTTTAACTCTCTTTTGACAAACTATCGGGTTACCATAATCATTGTTATCATTTGGCACTCTATAAATATAGCACCTCAGTTTCTTCATTTTCATATATTGAGATAAAGGTGAGAGTAGATATGGAGGAAACCCAAGTTCGACAATTTTGAAATATATGTGTATTTTGTGGATCTAGTCCTGGGGAGAGTAAAGTGTTCGTAGAAGCAGCAAACAATCTAGGAAAAACATTAGCTGCAAGAAAAATTCATTTGATTTATGGAGGAGGTAGCCTTAGTCTAATGGGGTGTGTGTCAACAGCTGCACATTTAGGAGGAAGTCAAGTTTTAGGTATTATTCCTACAGCTTTGGCCGTGGAAAACCTGACCGGGAAAACAATAGGGGAAGAATTACGAGTCTCATCCATGCATGAACGTATAGCCAGAATGCTTTGCAATGCAGACGCTTTTATTGCTTTACCAGGTGGTTTTGGTACCTTGGAAGAAATTTTTCAAATTGTCTCTTGGGCCCAACTGAATATCCACCGAAAACCCATAGGTTTGTTGAATGTTAATAACTATTTTGATTGCTTACTTTGTTTTCTTGATCAAGCTGTGGAACAGAATTTTATTTCACATTCGGCGCGACAGATCCTGGTTTCTGCTACTGAGGCGGATGAATTGATTAACAAATTACAGGCAGTTACCTATGAACCTGACCCAGCAATAACTCGGATCGATTGGTCAGTGGGCCTTAACAAGCGAAAATTGGATCTGACACTTCGTTTGTAAATTTTTCTTTTTATTTATTTATTTATCAGCACCATCATTTTAGTTTATATTTGCTTAAGTGTCTCTCAGGTTTGTTTCTTTCAAATAATTGGCGTTTCAGGCAATGTCTCCTATACTTTATCTATTTCTATTTAAACATTGAGGACAATGTTTCATCTGGTTTGGGGGGAGGATAGTAGACATACGTTGCATTTTGTAAAAAAAAAATATTGTGGTCCGACATTTGATTAAAATGGTAGAGTAAAGAGTTCATTCTTGAACTCTTGAGACGCATTCTAGGTCAAATTAGAATGGTAGAGTAAGGAGTTTTAGTACTAACTTTTGAAATACATTTTAACTAACTTTTTGTTATTTTGTTTTATATTTCATGCATTGTCGTTTACTGCTTGTAGTTTTGGTAATTCTTGTATAAAGGAATTTGCTTTTCTGCCTAAGTATGATTTCAGAATTGTTTAGGTTGAGTCACTGTTTCTATCTCGGTTACTAAAGAATGACTTCCAAAATATTTTTGAGCACAATGCTAAGCCTTGTGGTAAGATGGATGATTCAATTTATATAGCCAAGAGAATTTCCATGTTTAAGTATATATTTTTCTAATCTCACATATCTTTTGTGAGTAAGTGGAAAGGTTGAGAAAACAGCTTATGAACCTTCATTGATCCTTTGAATTGGTTAATTTTTGTTTAGAATGATATTATTTGAATTAAGGGATAAGTTGGTTGCATTTGTGCATAATATAATTTGGTGAGAAACCTTTGTAATGCTTCCTTGTATTCTTCAAAAAAAAAACAAAAAAAAAACACAAAAATACCAAAAACAAGAAAAAAAAAGAAGAAGCAATTCAGTTTAATAAAGTCTTCATTCAATTTTAGAAGATAAATATCTTGTAAAACAGTTTTCTCACCAAGTTATAATTGTATTATTCTCACAAGCCAATTAAAGTTCTAAAGTTGGCGTATGATATGAATAATTGATTTTTAAACAAATAATTTTCCTATCTTCGGATCAATGTTAGTTTATATGTTTGTCCTTAAAATTGACTTTTTCTTGAATGCTTAACTGTTTTCCAACTCCATAAGAGAAGTTCTAACCTTTTAAAGTGAGGATATGGAGTTGAGGCTTTTACTTGGAGAAATTCTCAAGGCTATATCTATTGTGGTTTGTGGTTAGATGGTTATGGCTTAATTCATACACACACAAATTATGGAAGTTGTAATTGAAAAAACCATGATAGCAACAGTGATCTCGAACTGACGTTTTGATTGAAATGCTTAGGTAGTTTTGCATATTCTATTTACGCTTGAATTGCTAGAGACTAGCAATAAGCTGGTTGGGGGCTGTGATGAACACATGAAAATGCATGTTGTTAAAAGATTCAATCACCATTTAATGTCACTAATTTTAGTATTTTCTGTATTTTTAACTTGAAATAAAGTGTTCTCCTTAAATTGTGATTAATGAATGTTATTTGGACAGGTTTAGGTAAATTGGACATAACTCTCAATGTAGAAATCGAAATGAAGAAATTCTTGAACCTGGTGCAACATGACTCAATCTTACACAAATTTGAAGAATAGTAGAAAAGCCAAATCCAACATGTTATGGGCCAAAAATTAAGATACAACAGAATCGGACTACAACTCTTACCCAGCTTGACCCAACTCACGTATTTGGACTGTATCTCCCAAAATACGTACTCAATTGGTATAATTCTTAAAGCTGTGAATTGCTGACTTAACTATCAACAACTCGTATGTTTATGGTAAAGTCCAAATCAGCCGTTATCATGGACCAAATCGCATTGCAAGTGGGTAAAATGGTTGTTGGCCGAATTCTGATGTATCTTTGGAATTTTGCTCATATCTCATTGGATACTCATCCAATTTGCATGAAATTAGTGCCTATGGAAAGAAGAGTCAAAATTCTACAACTTTCATGTCGGCTACAGAAGCTAAATTGATCATTTACATTATCAAAAATGTGCTGCAAGTGGATACACGAGTTATTGGCTTAAAATTATTGAAGATTGATGTCATCCATGACATATGACCATTCATTGCCTATATAAGGAGACCCTTAGGACATTTTTAATAAAAAATTCTCTCTTCTTTTATTCTCATTAACATGTATTGTAATTTAGGCTAGAGTTCCTAGCAAGGCTAAGAGATGAACTTTTATGTGTAGTAAATCTACTTCTATGCTTTGATTCGGTGTCAAGAGCTATAAATGTTGTAAGTTTGGTTTTGATTAAACTCTTATCTATTTTATTTTCTATAATCCAGAGGTTATAATTCTCATATCTCATATATGTTCAGTCATGCGTTTTTTATGTGATTCATGTTGATTTATAATTGTTACTGGTTACATTATTTTATATGTTAATCTTTTACTGCAATATTGTCAATTTGATATATTATCGATCTTGGATAACATGTAAGGGCAATAAATGTTTGATATTCAAGTTAATCTTTTACTGCAATATTGTCAAAATGATATATTGTCGATCTTAGATAACTTGTATAAATAACATGATGTGTGTTAATGTTTGCAACGAGTTTAACTAAATCAAATACATGTGTTATCAAATGTGCTATATATTACATACCTTCCGATTGATTGTTTGGGATGTGAAACTTTCAGTTGAGTTATAAATATCGAATCAAAGTATAGAGTAGATTTATAAAGCATAATTGTGATTCTCAAAGCCTTGCTTAAATCATCATAAGACATTTTTCTCAATTCATAGACAATTCTATCTCATCCGTTTAAATCAATTAACCCTTTGCTACTGCTTTAATATTTTACTTCACTAACCTATTTTGCCAAGAGCTTCCTTGTGGGATCGACACCTCAATCTATACTGCGATAGCCGCGTTATATTTTGAGCGTAAACAAAGCTCTAGGCACTAAATTAAATTTCAGTACGACTTTTCATCCACAGACAGATGGCCAGTCTGAGCAGATAATTCAAATACTCGAGGATATACTTACAGCGTGTGTTGTGGAGTTTAAGGGGAGCTGGGATACCTATCTGCCACTGATGGAGTTCTCCTACAATAATAGCTACCAGACTAGTATCAGGATGGCACCATATAAAGTATTGTATGGAAGGAAGTATAGAACTCTAGTTTGTTGGGATGAGGTAGGTGAAAAGAAGCTGGTTGGCCTAGAAATTATTCAGATTACTTCAGAAAAGTTCAAGTTATCAGGCAAAGATTGAAAATATCTAATGATAGATAGAAGAGTTACGTAGACAATTGAAGAAGAGACTTAGAGTTCAAGGTTGGTGATAAAGCTTTCCTGAAGATATCACCATGGAAAGGAGTGTTAAGATTTGGGAAGCAAGGGAAGTTGAGTCCTCGATACATTGGGCCATATGAGATAGTTGAAAGAGTTGAGAACGTGGCATATCATCTTCGGTTGCCAGAAGAACTAGCTAGAATCCATGGTGTGTTTCACATTTTCATGCTTCCCAAGTACTTAGTAGATCCTTTGCACATCCTAAGGGAACAATCAGTAGAGTTGAATGAGAATCTGACTTATGAAGAAAAGCATGTGTAAATTCTGGACCAGAAAGAGCAAGCGCTTTACAATAAAAGCATTCACTTGGTGAAGGAGTTATGGGTGACCCAAGGAGTAGAAGAAGCCACATGGGAACGTGAAGATCAGATGCGAGTACAACATCCCCACCTCTTTGAGACATGTATGATTTAAATTTTGAGGACGAAATTTTCTTTTAGGAGGGGTAAAATTGTAATATATAATTCCTATATAGTAGTATTGGTGCCTAGATTTCAGTATAGAGCAATAAGACACCGTAGGGTTAACCGATTCTAACCCTATTAGAAATATTTTTTTATATGGTGCACATGAGAGGTATTAAACCTAAATTAGTAATTTCACACTTGGTCAGAGTGTCGAACGGCCATAGAATATTTTTGAAATTTTTCTCTATTGGCTTGGAAAAGGAAATTTTAATTTACTACATGAAATTTCATTTAAGGATTATGCATAAAACAAACCTTTGTTGAGAAACACAATCCATATGTTAGAGAAGGGACCAATTAGAGATAATTTCATGGATTTCCAAGTTTGAAGTCTAATTAGTTTCTTTCACTATTCTAACCAAATAGTTACAAAGGAACCAATTAAATACATACTTTCTAACCAATGGCAAATTAAAATTTTAGAGTAAGTTGAGGAGCAAATTGGACACTTGAAAGGGGACTATATATAAAATGAAAGTGTGTAGAAATTTCATGAAATGAAAAACAAAAACACATTAGAGCAAAAGAGAGAGTGATTGGCGAAGAGAGGGTGACACTGCTACAGTAAAACCCAAAGTTATTTCATATTTTTAATGCTTGTTCAAGCTAAAATAAAGTCAAATACAAGTTTCTAAGATCAATTGAAGCTCCCAATAGTGAGAATTCAAGGAAAAGAGGTAAGAAAAGCACTATTTGATAATGGTGTAAGATGAATTTTCCATGATGACTTCAGTTGATGTTCTTGTGTGTATTCTTGATTTAGATTGACTTGAATTCGAGTGTGGAGCTTAAAGGAGTCATAAAATTGAAGAAAGTAATAAGGTAAGAATTAGGGTTTTGGGTGACTTTGATGTAAAAATTTCAATTGGTTGCAATTAGGGCATTAGAATTAAATTGGCTTGATTTCGATGCTATTGGAATAAGAAATTGAGAAAACAAGTGTGTTTGGTGAAGAAGGTGAATTTGGCCACTTAGAGGACTATAGGGCTTGAGTTGTGTGTTTGGTTGAATTATTGTATATAAATGGTGCCTTATGTAAATTGAATATATATCGTAGATAGGAAATCAAGAATGAAGAAAATATGACATAATTGTCTATTTTGATAAAGTGAAGGGCAATTATGTCTAACTAAATTATACGGTATTTAATAATTCTTATAGCTTTGGCTGGTGAATTAAACTAGATTAAAAAAGATTGAATGGTTTTGTAATGAAAAATCAAAAAGGGGAATCATCCAGGCCTCGAAAGTCAATTAGGGCGCTTATTAGTTTAAGTGAAATTTTAGCATTTATAAAGGTTTTAAATGTCATTTTTGGCATGTAGATGAAGATATCCGAGAGCGGTAAAAGCAGGAAAATTTTCGGAGAAAGTTTGAGTTGGAAGCGTTCGGTGAGTGAAAATCTGTTTTTATATCCTTTGTTTAGTATATTTGAATTTTATGTTTTATATGATCTTAAATGCATAAATATGATTTACAGTTTTTATCTATTGTTAGGATCCTGAATTTCTTTTTTCAGTTTGAAAAATAGTTTTTAAGTTATTAAATTAGTTTTCAAGGTCATTGGTACCCTCAGATTTACAGTGGTGGTGATGGTTTAAGACCCGGCCGGTATATCCCGTATGCATGGACAAGTATTGAGGGGTGCATCACTAACTCCGGAGAGTCGGGATGTCGAGTCATGTGAGTCACTCTATGTGTACGGGGATATTGTTTTGCTATATGTAGGCGATGTAGGATTCCGCGGTATAGCCAGTGAGATACTGTCTTGAGATGTTATAGTGGGTGTTGCTAGTTGAGATGCTCTGTGACATACTCACGTTGTGCGGTGCTAGTTAAGTCATTGCGTGAGTATAGGGTTTTAGGGTTACCATTTATATAGTTTAGAAAGAAAATAGTCGAGCGAGGGCTTTAATAGTTTTCGAGCTACCGAACGCATATTACGCATTTATATGTACATGCTAATTATTATGTCTTACAAAATTTGGATATTATTTTTTGAAGATATAAATAAAATCCGTTCGGCAAGATTTCATCATCATATGATGTTAGAAACTATTTTACAGTTTTATAAAAGTTTTAGAAGCATGATTTATACATGTCTTTTTGAATTTAATATCTATGCAGAATTTTATTTTTATTTGAAATCTTAAATGCACTCACTGAGCTCCTTTACCTCACTCGTTTTATGTTTTATGTTTTCTAATCCCCCCCCTCTCAGGTGCAGGCCTCGGTACAAAAGTTGCTGATTCTTCTATGACTGATTAGTGGCCTAGTCGGACGATCATTTTGTAAATATAAATATGCTAGTAGCACTCTTTTTGCTTTTTGCAAAGTAGATATAGACTTGTGTATTTTGTAAATATGTTTTGGACAAATAAAAAGAGGTTTCGATACGATGATAATCGTTTCACTTTTTATTAGTATGCCAGTTTGTGATCAAAATGAAATTGTTGAGTTGAGTTTGAATTTGATTTTAAGAAGGACCGAAGGTTCTATTTGGAAGTATTGAAAGGCTGGTTGACATAGAAGTGAAATTTTCTTTGCAGATTTTGTATGAAATTTTTAGAAAAATAAGGGAAACTCTGTCATTTCTTATAAAAAAAAAATTTATAAATTATTTTCACGTATATTCCAGAATTTTCTCAGTACGCAAGTTACTAATTCCAGGTACAAGCCTCGGTACGTAAGTTACTGATTCTCCTATGACTGATTAGTGGCCTAGTTGGACGATTATTTTATAAATGTAAATGTGCTAGTAACACTCTTTTTGCTTTTTGCTTTTTGCATAGTAGTTATAGACTTGTGTATTTTGTAAATATATTTTGGACAAACAAGAAGTGGTTTCGATACGATGATGATCATTTCACTTTTTATTAGTATGCCAGTATGTGATCAAAATGAAATCGTTGAGTTGAGTTTGAATTTGATTTTGAGAAGGACCGAAGGTTCTATTTGGAAGTATTGAAATGCTGGTTAATAAAGAAGTGAAATTTTCTTTGCAAGTTTTGTATGGAATTTTCAAAATAATAAGGGAAACTCTGTCCCTTTTTAAAAAAAATTTAATAAGTTATTTTCACATATATTTCAAGATTTTCTCAGTAATAGCAAGAATTAAAAAGGGGTTCGCTTCGCAAAATTTTTTAAATTTCACAGTTAGATTTTGAGAAACTTCTGTTGGGGTGCCCGACAGGGCCGCTGGGATCTACAATAGAGGGTCACGAGATGGGTCCTGTCACGAAGAGAGCACTGGAAAATACAAAAGCGGTTGCCTTTAAAAAGATATCCATCATGCATTAAGAATTGCTAATAAGAGATATGCTTGCAATCCTTTGTGATTTTTTCAGAATAAGCATCATCTTTGTAGAGTTCCATAGAGGACATCTAGAAATATTTTCGATATAATGCAGTCGCTACTACATTTTGAACTCTAGATTTGTGCTTAATGGTGAAGTTAAAGGATTGAAGGAATTCAACTCGATGAGCATGACGCCTATTAAGTTTATGTTGGCTATATATGAACTTAACTGCTTCATGATCAGAATAAAGAATAAAAAGTTTCAGAAGAAGATAATTACTCCAATGATCTAGAGCTCGGCAAATAGCATAGAACTCTTTATCATAAGTTTATACTTATTACAAGAATCACTCACTTTTTCACTAAAGAAAGCAATGGATTTACCTTTTTGACTGAGGATAGCACCAATTCCAACATTTGATGCATCACACTCAACTTCAAGGTAGGGCTTCAGAACATGATTCTTCCAACGCATGAAAGTACTTGAAGCATTTAAAAATTCAAAAGGCATCACCTTCCATTTATAAAGTCCATCTCTTGTCTTGAATGTTGTCATTAATTCGTCACCTAGTTTCATCCTTATTTGATGGTATCCACTTCGTAGATCAATCTTGGAGAAAATACAAGCTCCATACAATTGGTCAAAGATCATCAAGTTGAGGAGTTAGAAAGTGATAATCAACGGTGATTTTGTTGATGGCTCTAATATCCACACATGCAAAAAGAACCATCCTTCTTGGGCACAAGGAGAGCAAAAACAACACATTAACTCTTACTTTCTTCAACTAAGCCTTTAGACAAAAGCTAATTTACTCATCTTTGAAGTTTTGTATGCTACTTTGTATTAATTTTGTAGGTTGCTTTGTTAGGTAGAACAGCTTCTGCAATAAGATCAATGCTGTGTTGAATGTATCTCATGAGAGTCAATCCTAGTGGTATCTCATCTGATACTACATCATAAAATTCTTGAAGCAACTTCTTCGTTATAAAGGTTAGCTCAAGACTATCATTGTTTTCTTCAAACACCACAAGAGCAAAGGCTTTATCAACCTTTGAAAATTCTTCTTACATTCAGATAGTGTCAATAAATTATTTCTCTCCCCTTAAAAGGCTTAGGAACATTAACTATCTTAGAAGAACCCAAAATGACTTTATGGCCATCATGAATATTTCTTCTATCATATTGCCATAGATGACCAAGAAGTAAATGACAAGCATCCATAGGAACAATGTTACACCAAATTTCATCTTTGTAGTTTTTGATAATAGAAAAAGAGATTAAGTAGCGTTGATTTACATTTATTTCATTTCCATTTTTGAGCCAAGAAAGCTTGTATGATTGAGGATGCTTTATTGTCTTTAGGTATAATTTTTCTACCATTTGAGCAGAAACCACACTCTCAAAATTACCCCTATTAACAATAACGTTACACAGCTTGCCAGGAGAATTACACCTGATATGAAAGATATTTTTTGCAACCAATCTTCTTATTTTTCATGGACAACACTTAAAAATTTACGAAGGATGAGAGTTTCACCTTCATCCTCATAAGTTATATCTTGATTATCTTCCTCGAGTTCTGCATGGTTGTTCTCCATATCTTCTTCTTCAATTAGTGTCACTATTCTATGATTTGGACATTCAGAGCAATAAGTCCATATCTTTAGCATACTATCATTCAATAAAGAAGTTCTTACAGTAGGTTTGGTAGTCGGAATGGTCTTAGAGTTAGAAATACTCTCCTAATTAGAAATACCTACTCGTGTCAAGAATCCAGAATTACAGCTGTGTGCTGCCTTTTGTTGATTCTCCACCTTAAGTGTAAGTCTACACACATCTCTAAATATCCAGTATGGTTGTAATTCATAATATCAAAAATCTCAAGTCTTAAACCCCCAAGATAACATGTAATTGTTTGCACTTCTTGTTCAGCCATATCATACTTAAGCATGAGATGATCAAATTCTACAGTGTATTCTTTTACAGAGAGCTACATTTGACAGAAGTTGTGCAATTTGAGGAAAATATCTTGCCGATAGTTGTTCGGAAGATATTTTCTCTTCAGCTCCTATTTCATCTTTTCCTAGGTCACGATCTTGCTTCTACCTTCTCGTATCCTTTGTTTCTTCAGATTTTTCCACCATAAAGAAGCATATGTTTTAAGTTTTATGGCAATGAGTTTTACCTTTTAATTTTTTAGAATATCTTGATAATCAAAGATTCGTTCAACGGTGTTCAACCAATCAACAAACTCATTCAAATGCATTCTACCCTCAAAATATGGTATTTCCACTTTTATATGGAAATCTCAACGAAATTTATTTCTAAATGTCATATTCTTTATAGAATTTTGATGAAGTGGAGAACTATCACCAGAAGAATGAGATTGAGTTTGATGAAAAAGATTTATATTACCTTCAACATTGCTAATAAGAACTACGATCTGGATCTTTGTGTTGCTCTGTTTTACCTTGATCTTCAAAATGTTCTAAACGTTGTTGAAGTTGTTGAATTTGTTATCTTAATTCTTCAATTACGTTATATGTTGAAAATGATGCTTACATGCCATTTCGATATACAGTAAATATTTTAATAATAATTGTTAATACATAAATATATGGTAAGAAATTTGTAATTTTTTAAACATTGTAGATCTAAAGGAGTTTAGATCTGATCTAAAATAGTTTAGGTCAATGCTAAAATTAGCAATTCTAACGAGTTAGAACCTTTTCTAAAATAGGGACAAAGAGTTGAGAATGATATAGTAATTACGTAGTTGTAAAGAGTTATAAATGATGCTAAGAAATGTCATTACGCAATATGTTCTAGAAAGCATCGTTCCTGATCTATAGTTGCCGACATAGGTCAATTGGTATTCCTTTAGGATTGGTGTATGTCTATATCTGAATTGTTCAAATGCTTATAAGGCAAACCATAAGCTTAGCGAAAATTCGTATAGGCAAGCAGGTATGCAGTAAGGACTTGATACTGAATAAACACGAAGTCTTCTAATAAATATCCTATAAAGCCATAAATTGAGGGTCTTCTCAAGTTGCATAGTATTCTTGATCCTTTGACCTAAGAACCAAGGTGGGCTTGTAAGTGATCCACCAAACTTTGGTTCTACTCATGTCAGAGACCTTTTATGGTCTGACCGTTAGGTGTCGCTAGATATGTTTCGATGCTCGTAGAGTTCGGTGTGCATTGATATGAGATTTGTTAGCTTATATAGGTGAGTTGTATATCCTGATGCTCCGAGATTATATTTCAGGAAGTCTTGTGGCCACAAACATAAACCCCTAAAAAGAGTTTTTCATAAGGTTAAAAAATATTATAAAGGAGATTGTGGATATTATTTGCGAAAATATATATCTGGAGATAAGTTCATGGTCAAGCATATAAGGTTATTATTCTAACTACTCTAATCCCATCAAAAGTTGGAGTCTAGAATTGTTCAAGAGATGACTTTATTGTGGCTCAAATGGCATAATTGCTCAATGATCTTCATCGAATTGTCTACAAGGGTATGTATACGATTCCTATACTAGTTTTTATTCAATTTTAATGTGTATATATTGATTATTATTATTTTTTTCACTGTGCAATGTATGTTACACATGCATTTTGAAATTTTCAGCATATACACAATTACATGTATGCACCCTTTAATGCATTAACAATATCTGGTATATTAGCTTGAGCTGCAAGTTGCTCTTCAATGATTGGAACAAATCGACGACCTTTGGCGATTGAAAGACAAAGCCAAAAATAACCAAAATCTATAATATCAAACTGATACTCAATAGTTTAAAAGAAAGTATAATGAGATTGAAAGAATGAAAACAAAAATACCACTTTTATTAAAATAAACTCAAACACTGATAAAGTAAAAGTGATACAAAACAAAATTCACCACGCAGAAGGAAAATAATGGGATATAGAATAATTCACCACCCAATGAATCTTATAAGAGATACAGGGCTCTCAAACTCACCATTCTAAGGAATCCACCCAAGAGATATAGAGTTCAATGAAGAAACTCTTACAAGAGAATTCTCCTAAGGTTACAAGTATTTTAAATCTCTCTTTTCTGACTTGCTTTCTTGCAATTCCATGGTATTTACTATATGGGATGATAATTTATACAATTCAAACTAAGTGGTTGAGGATTACATAATTAATGAAAGTAAAGACTAAAACACTCTTCTGCAACTTAAAGCTGCCACCAAAATGTAATAAATGTGACAGAAAATGAAGCCACTACAATTAATGCATAAAACAACCAATTACTACTAGATTAAGTGCAGTTCTCCTTCTTTTTAACTCCTATGTTAAAAGAGCATCTTCTTTTATAATAAATACAGTTGCAAGCTCCCAAAAGCTTCTCATCACATAAGCTACTATTCCTCATCACCGATATGTTCGATTTTTGTAAATTTGTCTAAAACAAGGTAGCCTCACCCTTATTGTCTTTCGAAATTATTTCTATTCGAATCATGGGACAAGAAGAATTCATTGTTTTACAAAATATCCTATAAATCAATTGCACCATCTCAGATATAGAAACCCACTTACAAACTAGACAATTTCAAAAACCTTCCAACACAAGTTATTGAAGGGGAAACTTTTGGTCCAAATCGGACTACCTCATAAAAACTGTTGAAGAAACTCCATCTTTAAAAAAGTTTTGGTACCTTTCAGTAACTTGTGACTCAAAATGGAATCGTTAATTTTTAATGAAAACTTATATTATGGCACAAAACATCATTTTGGTTGTTTTGGTAATGTTTTAACAAGTTTTGAAAAAAGCATTTTCTGCAACTAAAAGTTCTTAACATAAAATTAAGTCATTGCTTTTTCTGTAAAAACTTAAAATTTGGCTTAGAACACCGTGTTGGTGTTGGTTTTGGTTTGATGAGTTTTATGCAATTTTGTTTTCTCAACAAAAAGTTTTTAACACAATTTTAGATCTTACTTTTTCTATGAAAACATATATTTTAGCTCAAAATACCGTATTGAGGTTGTTTTGATGATTTTTATGCAATTTCTTTTTGTAACAAAAAGTTCATTACGCAAAATGAGGTCATATTTTTCTCTTGTTTGAAAACTAGGATTTTTGGTTAGAAGACCGTGTTGATTTTTTATAAGAGTCTTAAGCAATTTCTTTTTGTAGATGTGATGCAAAAAATGATATCATTTTTTATTTTATGAAAACTTATATATAAGCTCAAAGCATCATTTTGGTTGTTTCAGTGATATTAACAAGTTTTCAAAAAAAAAAATTCTTTTTGTGAAAGTTTTTGAAGTAAAATTAGGTTGTTATTTTTTATGAAAATTTATAATTTGGCTTAGAACGCAATGTTGGTGTTGCTTTGATGAGTTCTAAGTAATTTCTTTTCGCAAAAAAAAGATCGTGACAAAAAATGAGGTTGTCCTTTTTTTTTTGAAAAACTAGGAATTTTTTTTTTCAAAACACCATGTTGGTACTTTTTAAGAGTTTTAAGTAATTTTATTTTGTATTGAAAAGCATGTGATGCAAAAAAATGTGACCGTTATTTTTATCTGAAAACTTATATTTTGGCTCAGAATACTAATTTAGTTGTTTGGAAAACATTTCAACAAGTTTCAAAAACAAATTTTTACAACTAAAAATTCATGACACAAAGTGGGATCATTAATGTTCTATGAAAACTTATATTATAGCACAGAACATCATTTTGGTTGTTTTGGTACCGTTTAACAAGTTTCAAAAAAAGTATTTTTTGCCGCAAAAAGTTATTAAATGTAAAATTAGGTAGTTATTTTGTGTAAACTTATAATTTAGCTCAGAACTTCATGTTGGTAGTGTTCTGAAAAATTTTAAGCAATTTCATTTCTCAACAAAAATTTCGTGACACAATTTGAGGTCTTCATTTAAAAAAAAAATTATATTTTAGCTCAAAACATTGTTTTGACGAGTTTTATGCAAAATCTGTTTACGACTCAAGTTCATGACACAAAATGAGGTAGTAATTATTTTTAAAAAACTAAGGATTTTTTTGTCAGAATACTGTGTAGTTTTTTTAAAAAGTTTTAAGTAATTTTTTTTCACATTGAAAAGCATGTGATGCAAAAAACAAATGAGATCTTATTTTTTTTCTGAAAACTTATATTTTGGCTCAGAATACTTATTTGGTAGTTTGGGTAATATTTCAGCAATTTTTTTAAAAAATATTTTTTACAACAAAAAAGTTCCTCACGCAAATTGACATAAAAAATCATTTTAGTTGTGTTTGATAATGTGTTAACAAGTTTGAAAAAAGTAATTTCTGCGGTGAAAAGTTCTAACACAAATTTAAGTTGTTATATTTCTATAAAAACTTAAAATTTGACTCAAAACACCATTTTGGTTGTTTCGATAACATTTCAACAAGTTTCGGAAAAAATATTTTTTACAACAAAATGTTTGTGACGCAAAGTGAAATCGTTAATTTTCTATAAAAATTTATATTATGGCAGAGAACATCATTTTGGTTGCTTTGATAACATTTTAACAAGTTTCAAAAAAAGTACTATCTACAATGTAAAGTTCTTAACGTAGGTAGTTATTTTTTTATGAAAACTTATAATTTGGTTTAGAACACTATGTTGGTGTTGCTTTTACAAGTTTTATGCAAATTTCATTTTTCAATGAAAAGTTTGTGACATAATTTGAGATCTTTATCTTTCTATAAAAATTTATATTTTAGCTCAAAATACTGTATTGATGTTGTTTTGACCATTTTTATGCAAGATCTTTTCACCACTAAAAGTTTGTGAAATAACATGAGGTCGTAATTTTTTTTTTAAAACTAAGATTTTTTTGTTAGAACACTGTATTGTGCTTTTTTAGAGTTTTTAGCAATTTTTTTTTTGCATTGAAAACTGTGTGATGCAAAAATTAAGGTCATGATTTTTCTCTGATAATTTACATTTTGGCACATAACACAAATTTGGTACTTTTGGTTAACATTTCAGTAATTTTCAGAGAAACAATTTTTACGACAAAAAGTTCATGATAGAAATGAGATCGTTGATTTTCTATAAAAAGTTATATTTTGGCATAGAACATCATTTTAGTTTTTTTTGATAATATTTTGACAAGTTTTAAAAAAGTATTTTCTGGGATAAAAAGTTCTTAACGCAAATAAGGTTGTTAATTTTTTGTGAAATCTTAAAATTTGGCTCAAAACACTAATTTTAGTTGTTTTGGTAATATTTTAGCAAGTTTCAAAAAAACACTTTTTACAACAAAATTTTCGTGACACAAAATGCTAACAGAACTAACCCTGCTTTTTTAACAACATTTAAAAAATATTTAAATGTTTGAAATGTTGTTCCAAGTTTTCAGAATAAATTAGGACATCATCAATGTAAACCAAAAAAAATTTAAAATATGGTTTAAATATTTCATTCATGAAATTTTAGAATTTAGAAAGTACATTTTTTTAATTCAAAAGGCATTACATTCCGTTCAGACCAAATAGAACAGTAAATGGTGTTTTATATTTATCCCTTTCTACTATTTTAATCTGCTCATAACCAATTTTCATGTCAAATTTAGAAAATATTTTGGCTAGATAAACAGATGTCTTTTGTTTGGCAAAGGATATCTAATCCATCTTAAAATTTTATCGAATGGTTTACAATTTATAATTAATCTAGGAATTCCTCTTACCCTTTCAGCTGCATTTTGAACATAAAATGCAGGGCAAGGACAAGGAGAATAACTTATTAATTTTCTTTTGTTTAAAAGCTCATCTATTTCTTTCTTGTAAATCTCTAAGTGCCTAGCGTTCATTTGAACTGGCCGAGCTTTAGTGGATATCTTTGAATCCTTAAAATCTGGCTCATATGGTAGTACGACTTCGTCTTGCATAAAAAATCTGATCCAAGCATTATCGTGGATTTGAGATTTTTAATAAGAATGAAAGTCTGTTCCATACAAAGACCCTGAGAGCATAAGGCTGCCTTCGGGAGTTTATATTTTATTAGCAATTTTTCTCCGCTAGCTGTGTTTAACACTTGAGATGTTTTTTCAAAGTATTTAGTGGGTATTAACCCTTCGTTTATGCAACCAAGTTCTGCACCAAAATCAACTAAAACCGGGATTTCTAAAATAAATTCTCTATTGATGATTGAGGTAGCATGAACGAACCATTTACGTGTTTGTACCTTTTCAATGGTGTTAATAAACATCAATCCAGCCATGGCTTCGTCAGATGATTCCTCTTGTGGTTTTGAATTGGATGTCTCTCCTTCAATTTTTGAAATTTTTTTAAGAATTTGTTGCATTCTAGATCCTACATTATCAGATAAATTATTATGTGATAACTTCTTGTAGTTAGTCAATTTCAGAATTTGAATTCATTGGTGTAACTCAACAAATCAAATCACTAAGAATGAAAATGAATCTAAATAATAAGCAAAATTTAAATAGGAAAGAGACAAAAAAAAATGAATTTTAATGTAATTTAGGGCTGTTGTTTTGTTTTAGGCCGAATTGACCAAAATACACACTATATGTAAACAAAATTTGAATAGCAAACAACACTTTAACTTATTTAAATTTCTACACTCTTTAATTTTTTTTAATTCAAAATTCAGAATAACAACTTGAAATCATGAATCTAAATTTTTTTCTATACTCTTTTTTTTTAAATTTCTTTTGAATATATATTTTTTTTATTTCTATGTAACGATAAGTAACAAAACTTGAACAAATTAGAGTGAAGAAATAGGTTAAAGTTACAATCAAGAAGAAATAAAGATGATAGGTTATTCAAGGGAATAGAATAAAAGAGTACAAATTTAAAAGAAGAACAAACAATAAAAATAAAAGATAGATTAAACCTAATTTAGAGCCTAAGCTCCGATACTAATTGATGTGAGTCTCACAAAGAAAAGTAAGACCTGATGCTCTATGAGATTTCTTTGCTAAGGATCGTTCTAATTCAGATTAGCAAAGAAACATAAACAAATGAACTTGACCGGTTATAAATAAAGAGATAAGAATCAAAGGTATAAAAAATTAGGGTAGACGCCACAAACATGAAAGATGAGAAGATTATGAGTAATAAATGTCACAGACCTTTCGAGAACCATGCGGCCTTAGACGCGTTGTATGCTAAACAGCTTAGAAAATCACACAAAGAAAAGAAGAAACACACTTACAAGGTGTTTGAGAAAAAGCTCTCTATATTACTGAAGAGAAATATAAGCTATGAGATGCTTCGTACAACTAAGAGTATCCCCCTTTTATACTATTAGTTATACACAATTAACAGCTAGGATTTAAAATACTATACAACGATCTAACAGTGTGCATACAAAATGAAAAAATATACTATGGAATATTCCTCCTGCCAAATAGGATTTTACGTCCCTAATAAGTCACGAGCCAAGCCCGTATCTACATCCCAAACAACGGGCCTTCTAGAAACTCCAGTTCATGTACCGCTCCATGGTCCAAGTAGCCTCCAGCAGGCCTAGTCGAGCACCAAGTGCTGGAGGAAATGCTTGAGAACACTTGAAGAGTGACATTCTCCCCCATTAAATTCACACGATGCCTTCATCGAGTCTTCACTGGAACTCGCGTACCTTATTCTCGAACTACCACAGTGCATTCTTGAGTTCCCAGCTTGTTTCGCTATCGGACAATCCTTTCCACTTAACAAAATACTCATGACTCGGAGGGTAGTTCTTCTTCTATATTGTCCTCGCATCAAGGATAAGTTCCGCTTCCTTGTCGTAAGATGTGGAAAGTCCCAATGGTGCCTTGGTTTGTAGCCCACGCTCCGTGTCCTCCACATCACCATAATATGGCTTTAGGCAGCTTGTATGAAACATCGGATGTAGCCGAAGTCTCAAAGGCAACTCCATCTTGTACGAGACATTGCCAACCCTCTTGGCAATAGGAAATGGCCCCTCATATTTTCGAACAAGACCCTTATAAAGTGGGTGCGTAGACTTGTGCTGCATTGGAAGGATTTTCACCATCACCAAGTCTCCTATGCTGTACTCAATATATCTCCGCTTGTCATTAGCCCATTTCTTCATCCGTTTTATCACCTTGTATAGACACACCCGCACTTTGTTCGATTTCTCTTGCTAGGACTTTGCAACTTTGTTAGCTATGGGACTCCTTCTTGTATCGCTAGATACGAGCGCATATGACGTAGAGATTGCTTGCCAGTAACTAGCTCAAATGGGCTTTGGTTTATCGACTCACTCCGCTGCAAGTTGTATGAGAACTGTGCCACATTGAGTAACTTAACCCAATCTTGCTGATTTACACTCATAAAGTGTCGTAAGTACAGCTCCAATAATGCATTCATCCTTTCAATCTGCCCATCTGTCTCTGGGTGAAAGTTAGTGGGAAAGCAAAACTTTGATCCCATGAGATTGAACAATCCTGTCCAAAATCTCTCCGTAAACCTCGTGTCATGATCACTAACTATCACCCTCGGCAACCCCAAGTGCTTGACTACTTGCTGAAAGAAAAGTCTCGATATCTCTTCTGCACTACACTCCTTAGGCGCTGGTATGAAAGTAGCATACTTGAAAAATTAATCTACCACCACAATGATAGTCCCACACCCCTCGGACTTTGGTAAAGCTACAATGAAATCCATAAAGATGCTCTCCTAAGGTCTCTTGTTGGCACACAAGACAAGTCTTGACAAACTGCTTTATTTCTTCCCGTTGTGTGGCCAATAGGCGTATACGTTGTTGTTCTAAATGCCCTGACTATTTTGTGCCATGACACTCCTTAATGAGATTATGTCGTAAGTTCTCCCACTTTGGCACATATACCCGATGGCCCTTGGTGTAAAGAAGCCCATCTTCTACCCAAAATTACTAAGTCTTCCCCTCGTGTGCTTGAGCGGAGAGCTGTGTGGTTACGGGATCATGCTTCATTCCCTCCTGAAATAAGCTGAGTAAATCTCATTCCAGCTTGCTTACAACTGCTAACTTGGCCTTCCAGCTTAAGGCATCTGCCGCCACGTTCGCCTCCCCTAGCTTGTACTTGATCTCGTAATCGAACTTTGCCAGAAAATCATGCCACCTAGCTTGCTTCGGGCTGAGTTTCTTCTGGATTTGGAAGTAGCTCATTGCTATATTGTCCATCATCATTATGAACTTTGCCCTAAGCAAATAGTGTCACCAAGTATACAGGAAGTGGATGACCCCCCGTCATCTCATTCTCTTGCACCGTATAACGTCTCTTGATCTCGTTAAGTTTTCGGCTCTCATACGCGATCGGATGGTCCTGCTACATTAAAACATCACCAATGGAAAAATTAGACACATTAGTATATACCTCATACAGTAACAAGTGGTTCGGCAATGCTAGGACTGGTTCTTCAATCACTGCTTTCTTCAATCAATAAAAAGCACCTTGGCACTCTTTTGTCCACTCCCATGATTTAGTCTTCTTTAACAGGTCGATAAAGGGAGTAGCAATGGTGAAGTAGCTTTTGATGAATCTCTGATAATAGTTGACTAACCCAAGGAAAGACCGCAGCTCGGTAATTTTCATAGGTGCCTCCCAATCCATTATAGAGCGAATCTTTGCCTTATCAATCACCAACTTGCAGTCTTTGATCTTATGACCCAAAAAGTCTACCTTCGGCTTGACAAACGAGCACTTCTCCCTCTTCACATATAGTTCATTCTTGCGGAGTACCTTCAAGATAGACTGCAAATGTTTCATGTGCTCTTTGAGAGTGTTGTTGTAGATGAAGATGTTGTCTAAGTACATGACAATAGAATTTGTTGAGTAAGGGCTGGAGCATGTTGTTCATCAATATGCAGAAGGTGGTTGGTGCGTTTATGAGGCCAAATGGCATGACAAGAAACTCAAAGGCCTAACACATCACATAGGTAGTTTTCGATTCATCACCCTTGGCTATCCGTACTTGATGGTAACCCGATCTTAAGTCTAACTTTGAAAAGCACTTTGCCTGCCCTAATTGATCAAACAAGTCAGCAATTAAAGTAATTGGATACCTACTTTTTATGGTGACCTTGTTCAGTGCTCGATAGTCTATGCATAGCTATAATGATCTGTCATGCTTGTGCTAGAAAAGCACGGGTGCGCCGTAGGGCACCTTGGATGATTGGATAAATTTTGCATCCAACTACTCCTTAAGCTGCTTTCACAACTCCGCTAACTCTGGTGGAGACATTCGGTAGGGTGCTTTGGTTGGAGGCTTAGTTCTCGGCTCCAACTCAATCTCGTGGTCGATCGCCCATCTTAGTGGTAATTTTTGTGGTAATGCTGCTGGCATCACGTCCTGGTGCTGCTCGAGCACTTTCGTGATCTCTGCTGGTAGCTCATCTTCGCTCCCATTCACCTCATCATCTGCCTCCCATATAGTGGCGAGGTATGTTTCTTCTCCCCGCTTGACTCCTTTCTTTAGTTGCATGGTGAAAATGAGAGTGGTGTGGGCGTTGAGCTTGGATGGCCCACCTTTCAACTTGTTTATTGTTGGCACCATGCATGGTCCTTCCTCCAGGTGATAAGGGCATAATTATCATATATTTTCTTATGTTTTTATTTTGATATTTTATTGTTTTATAAGAATAAATTGTTATATATGTGCAAAAATAAGGACTAAAATTCAAGTTTTCAAAATATGGATCTGTCGCCCCAACGCTGGAACAGTGGTCAAAATAAGAAAATTAGAAAATAAAAAAAATGACCTGTTTAAGTCGCGACTTGAGCTCCAGCACCAGACCTTCATCGCGCTAGCGACAGTTCAGCGCCATATCGTCATCGCGTCAACAACGGGCAACGCTTTAGCGCCAACATCCCACCGCTCCAGCGGTGAGGCCGTTATACCCAGTGCCCCAGTGACAGAACCCAATGCCCCAGCGGTAGTGCGAGTCCTAGTCCAACGAGAAGTGAGATTTTCAAGCTCATATCAATCTCTATAAAAGGCCACTCGACCCCAGACCTTAAAAGGCACCTAAGAGCAATCTAAGAATATCAAGAATACATAGCATAAGTCTTAGAGAGCAATTGGAGATTAATTGAAGCAACCATAGAGAGATTCAAGGTGTTCTTCAGCATCAAGAGTTTCTTAGGCAGTGTAATTAAGAGCAATTCGACGTCTATCGGTTTGGTACTGATGTATCATGATTTCTTATTATTTTTACTGTTGTTCTCTTGTAGCCATGAGCTAAATTTATTTTTTTAAGGTTAATATTTGAACTCAATATATGTGCTTAATTGCCATATCTTTTTAATATTTAATAAACTTAGTTCTTTGTTATTCAAATTACTTGTTCTTAATGCTTCAATATATATGGCCAGTGAATGAATTGGTAATATTTTTTATAAACTCGGAAGAGGAATCATGATATATAGACATAGGTAATTTGATGCATGATTGTAGAGTAACATTCAATGTTGCATATGCAAGTTTCAATTTAGGATAGGAATATACCTGATTAGCATGTATGATCAATAAGACTCAATCTTAATAAATCTTAATTTATTACAAATACCATAGGAATATAGGTATTTGGTAAATTAAGGTATACTTGCATGACCTTGGAAGAGGCTTGTGAATACATTAGTGTCTTGATCAATAACAAAGACTAAGGGAATTAAATATTAAAGGATTAATCATTAGAAAGCATATTGAGGGATAATATTAATCCTACGTTTTCTTTATATTGCTATCACCTAATTCTCTTTACATTGTGTCATTGCTTTTATATTGTCTACATTCATTCTTAGATTTTATTTATTTTCTAAATAATTATTATAAAGACATAATTTTAGTACTTGGTTAAAAAGTAAGAATTATCCCTGTGGGTTCGACATCCGACTTATTAAGTCCCTTTATTACTTGTTACGATAGTGTATACTTGCACTTAATTTTAAGATATAGAAATATCACATCACTAGGATACATACGTAGTTATGTCAGGGAAGTGGTACCACATTAAACTGCCGCAAAAAATCCATACTAAGAACAGCATCAAAATCATTGAGATGCTATCGAAAAGTTCTATACTCACACAGCGACTCAACTAGCACCGCACACGTGAGTAGGTCATGTGGCTTCTCAACTAGCAACACTCATTGTGACATCTCAAGACATCTCACTGACTATGCAGTGGAATCTTATATCACATACATATAGTGAGACAATACTCCGTACACATAGAGCGACTCACATGAATTTAGTTAGATTAGTCAAAGGAACTAGCAAGAATTCTCAACTTGGCAATCTATGAGCTTGTCTCTAATTGGTCCATTCTCTAATCTATGGATTGTGTTTCTAAACCAAGGCTTGTTCTATATATAACCCTTAAATGGAAATTCATGTAGCAAATTAAAATTTCATTTTCCAAGCCAATAGAGAAAATTTTCATTTTCAAGCTAATAGAGAAAAATTCCAAAAATATTCTAGGGTCGTCTGACGCTCCGACCGAGTGTGAAATTACCAAATTAAGTCTAATATCTCTCACGCACACTATAAAAAAATTATTTCTAATAGGGTTAGAATCGGGTAATCCTACAGTGTCTTTATTACTGTATATCAAAATCTAAGCACCAATACTACTAATAGGGATTGGATATTACAATTTCACCCCTCCTTAAAAAAAATTTCATCCTCGAAATTTAAATCGTACCTGTCTCGAAGAGGTGGGGATGTTGTACTCACATCTGATCTTCACATTCCCACGTGGCTTCTTCTACTCCATGGTTCATCCGTAACACTTTCACCATGGGAATGCTTTTATTACAAAGCACTTGCTCTTTCTGGTTTAGGATTTGCACAGGCATCTTTTCATAGATCAGATTCTCATTCAATTCTACTGACTGTTCCCTTAGGATGCGCGAAGTATCTACTAAATACTTACGAAACATGAAAATGTAAAACATATCATGGATTCTAGCCAGATCTTCTGGTAACCGTAGACGATATGCCACCTCTCCACCTCTTCCAACTATCTCATAGGCCCAATGTATTGGGGACTCAAATTTTCTCACTTCTCGAATCTTAATACTCCTTTCTATGGCGATATCTTCAAAAAGACCTTATCACCAATCTGAAACTCCAAGTCTCTTCTCCTATTATCTACATAACTCTTCTGTCTATCTTCAGCTATTTCAATCTTTGTCTGATAACTTGAATCTTTTTTGAAGTAATCTGGACAATTTCTGGGCCGACCAATTTCCTTTCACCTACCTCATCCCAATAAACTAGAGTTCTGCACTTCCTTCCATACAATGCTTCATATGGTGCCATCCCAATTCTAGTCCGGTAGCTACTATTGTAGGCGAACTCCATCAGTGGCAGATGAGTATCCTTACTCTCCTTGAACTCCATAACATACGCTCTAAGCATATCCTCAAGCATCTAAATTGTCCACCCATACTGGCCAACCGTCTGTGGATGAAAGGCCGTACTGAAACTCAGTTTAGTACCTAGAGCTTTTTGTAAACTGGGCCAAAATCGGGAAGTGAACTGTGGGTCCCTATCTAACACAATGGATATTGGAACGTCATGGAGTTGTACCACCTCATCTACGTACAACTGAGCCAATTAATCTAAAGAATAATTGCTTCTAAAGTGTAGGTAATAACAGATTTCGTCAGTCTATCAACAATTACCCATATTGCGTCATTGCCTCTTTGACTACGCGAAAGTCCTGCCACGAAGTCCATCGTTATTCTCTCCTAATTCTACTCCGAAATCGGAAGGGGTTGTAAGAGCCCTGCAGGTTTCTGATGCTCAGCCTTTACTTGCTGGCAAGTTAGGCATCTTGAGACAAATTCGACTATATCTTTCTTCATGCCCTTCCACCAGTAGTGCTCTTTTAGGGTACGGTACATCTTTGTGCTCCCCAGATGCATAGCATGTGCAGAAGAATGAGCTTCTTCCACAATCTCTCTTTTTAACTCATTTACATTTGGTACACATAATCTCTAACCTAAGGTTACTACACCATCCTCGGTCACTGAAAGATCTTTTCACTGCTCCGACTCGATTTCACCCTTAAATTTAATTACCTAAAATGTGGCTAATAGTGCTTCCGAATCTAACAATTTTAATTTTACACCCAAAGACCTTAATTCTATCAACATTGATAGCCATAGAAGCTTTAATAGCTCCAATTTGACTACTTATGGCCCTTTGAAGCTGTTTGGCCTTAGCCCTTGTTATTGGACCATCTAAAACCTCTTTTACGCTCAGCTCACCTTCTTGAGTTGATTTAGAACCTTCATGATGCACATTATGAGGACATGAAAAGTGCCAAAACCTGTGCTCTTCAAATAGTGAAGGGAATTGAGGAACCCATGCAACCGACACCTAAGGAGATTTAAGGTTTATTGGCAGAGTTTGTTGATATAATGGCATAACCGACACAATTGCTTCCAATATGAGATATTCAACATCGCATTGATTTTGTTTATGTTGCTAACTTGCCAAATCTGCCCCAATATCGTATAAGTCCAAAAGAACATGAAATCTTGAAGGAGAAGATGGAGGAGCTGCTACAAAAGAGACAGATACAAGAAAGTATTAGTCCTTATGCTGTACCTATCTTGCTTACTCCAAAGAAGGAGGGAAGTTGAAGGATGTGTGTGGATAGTCGTGCTATCAACAAAATATCCATAAGGTATCGATTTTCCATCCCTAAACTTTAAGACTTGCTTGATCAATTGAGTGGTGCTAAAGTATTCACCAAGATAGATCTGCGAAGTGGATATCACCAAATCAGAATTCGTGTGGGAGACGATGATGTGCATCATGAAGGTTCTAAATAAACTCAAGAAGGCGAGCTGAGCGTAAAGGAGATTTCAGATGGTCCAATAACAAGGGCTAAAGCTAAACAGCTTCAAAGGGCCATAAGTAGTCAAATTAGAGCTATTGAAGCTTCTATGGGATTAGAAGCTTGCAATCTTAATGAAAACGAGCTAAATGTGTTTATTTGTCTTCAATTAGAGATTGAAACGTGATTTAGAGACGTTTGGTGACGTTGGGCTTAAAGAAGCAGCTAAGGGCTATCTTTCCATGCTATTGGGCTTTATTTACTTCTTATGTTACTATTTTTATGTATTTGGGCCATTTTGAACTTGTTTAGTTTTGATTAAAATTGTTAAGTCATATTGGGCTTATTTTGGGCTTTTTAAGTTTATTAGGTAACATTAGAGTTTCCCCTCATTTTGTAAGCCTATATAAGGCATGTTAAAGTCTTATAGAGGCAGTTGCCTCATTTTGGAATTGGATGCACGAAAATAAAACTTTTCTCTCTCAAAATTGTCTTCTCAAGTTTTTTAACTCTTAAAGATAGTTGCTGACTTATCACTCTTTGATCACCAAGAGTGTGGCGTCAAAACCCTAAATTGATCCTTGTGGCGTCCATAAAACTTATCAAGGTATCTATTTAGTTCTATCCTCTATCAACTTTACCATTTAATTTTGTTATAAATCAAGGCATATCATCTAGTATCAGAGCATAGGATTTCAGTGTGCAAACTGAAGTTTTAGCTATTGAAGGTGTCTTGCTATTTTTTGTGTTATATAATTTCGTGCGGTTATTATCAGGTTGGGTCTTTAATATTTGAGGTTAGTAGTTGAATTGCAACTCTGAACCATTAAAATTAATTCTTAGTAGTTTGTGAACTAGAGATGAGTTGGCTGAATTAAATTGTTCCTGAACCTAGAAATTTTGAATTTGAGTAAATTTTTGCTATCTGATTTTATTTACTGAATTGGTGAAAAGTTCAGTTTGAGAAGAGTGTTTTAGCTACTGGTTGTGTTGTTCATTGTTCATACCTGTTTGGGGTTTTTGTTAATAATGGCTGACGATGATGCAAGTAGAGTACCAAAGGGACTGAGTTTAGAACAAGCTCAACTCATGGGTTTACAACGAGTTCATGATGAATTTTGAGGTGAGATTACTGAAATTCGTGGACAACTCGCTGCAATTATAGAAATGATGCAAAGAAATACTTTACAACCCCAACAAAGGCAGGTAGGGCGTAGGGTACCTCGAAATGACCTAGGGGATGCTAGAGATGAGCCAAATAGGGATGATGAGACTGAAGATAGGGGTAGGATAAGGAGGCAGGAAAATGACCCTACTAGTGATATCAAACTTAATATACCACCATTTAGAGGTACTAGTTCTCCTTAGGAGTATCTTGAATGGGTTCAGAAGGTAGAAAGGATGTTTGATTGGCATGAGTACCCTGAGGCAAAGAAGTGTAAGGTAGCAGCACTTGAGTTTACTGATTACGCACTTTTGTGGTGGGAAAACTTAAAAGCTCAGCGAAGAAGGGATGACGAAGAAGAAGTTACAAGTTGGCCACTTATGAAAAGATTAATGAAGAAGAGATTTGTTTCGGATTACTATAAATAAGAATTATAAATCAAACTCCAGACCTTGCAGCAAGGTTCCTTGAGTGTGGAAGAGTATGTGAAAGAATTTGAGCTGTTGCTGATTCGCTGTGATTTGAATGAACCTCAAGAGCAAACAATAGCTAGATTCCTTGATGGATTGAAGAGGGTCATAGCCAATGTTATTGAGTTACAGCCCTTCATATTTCTTGAGGATGTCATAAAGCTTGCAACTAAAGTAGAAAGACAGCAGAAAAGAGGGGGTATCTATATGAGGTCAACTATAACAAGTCAAAGGCTGTTTCTTCACCTTCGCGAACATGGAACACACCTAAACGTGATGAGAAAGTGGAGTTCAATAAAGGAAGTACTAGTTCAGGTTCGTTGAAAGGAAAGGAGAAGGTATTTAAACCTCAATTTTCCAGGAGGTCGCGAGACATCAAGTGTTTCAAGTTCTTGGGAAATGGGCATATTGCTTCTGAATGTCCGAATAAGAGGGTGATGGTTTTACAAGGGATGTATGGAGAGCTTGTAAGTGAGGATGAGGCTGAGATGGAAGAGGAATCTAAAGTCGAAGTGACTGAACAAGAAGAGAATCTTGAGCCAATGGAGGGAAATTTATTAGTTATTCAAAGGATTTTGAGTGCTGAAGTTGATATTGGTTTGGAACAGTGCGAAAACATCTTTCATACAAGTTGTCAAATCCGAGATAAGGTTTGTGCCATGATCATTGATAATGGTAGTTGTACCAATGTTGCATCCACTACTTTAGTGGAGAAACTGTGATTAACTACTGTTACACATCCAAAACCATACAAATTACATTGGCTTAATGACAAGGGAGAGATGAGGTTTTAAGTGATGTGGTTCCTATGACAAGTAGTCATGTGTTATTAGGATGTCCATGGCAATTTGATAATGATGTGACTTATAATGGGCGAAGGAACACTTATTCATTTGTGTTGAATGGGAAGAGAGTAAATTTGATGTCATTGAGTTCTCAACAAGTTAGAGAAGATCAGTTGCGGAATCAAAGGAAGATGATGGAATTTGGTAAAGGGTTAATGTTAGTGAAAAAGGGAGATGTTGAGCAAGCACTAGCTTCTGTGGGGGTTGTTTTCATGACTTGGGCAAAGCCTTTATTGCAAGTAGAGGGTTTGGATTTGCCAAGACAGGTTGTGGAGTTGCTTGAAGAGTTCAAAGATGTATTTCCGGAGGAGCTACCATTGGGATTACCACCTATTCGAGGGATAGAGCATCAAATTGATTTGGTGCCTGGAGCTTCACTTCCAAATAGACCAGCATATGGATGTAATCCGAAGGAAGCAAAGAAGATCAAAAGGCAGGTTGGTGAGCTTTTAGAGAGGGGCTATCTGCGTGAGTCACTTAGTCCTTGTTCAGTGCCTACTTTGCTTGTTTCAAAAAAGGATGGTACCATGAGAATATGTGTGGACAGTCAGGCTATCAACAAGATAACGGTTAAGTATCGATTCCCTATTCCTAGACTTGATGATATGCTTGATGAATTGCATGGTACTGTTTATTTTTCTAAGGTTGATTTGATGAGTGGATATCACCAAATTAGGATGAAAGAAGTTAATGAATGGAAAACAGCCTTTAAAACTAAGCATGGATTGTATGAGTGGATGGTGATGCCGTTTGGGCTTTCTAATGCACCTAGTACATTTATGAGACTTATGAACCATGTTTTGAGGAAGTTTATTGGGCTATTTATTGTGGTCTAATTTTGATGATATCTTGATCTATAGTAAAACTTTAGATGATCATGTGAAGCATCTTATGGCTGTATTTGAGACCTTGAGTGATGCTAAGTTGTATGGAAACCTCAAGAAGTGCTATTTCTACCAAGACAGTGTTATCTTTTTGGGGTATGTTGTTTCTGGTAGTGGAATTAAGGTTGATGAGGAGAAGGTTAAGGCAATTCGTGATTGGCCTAAACCTACTGGTGTTGCGGATGTGAGAAGTTTTCATGGTTTAGCCTCTTTCTATAGGCGATTTATTAAAGACTTTAGTTCTATTGTTGCGCCTATGACAGAGTGTTTGAAAAAGGGAAATGAGTTTAGGTGGAATGAGAATGCACAGAAGCCATTTGAACTGATAAAAGAACAATTATGTTCTGCTCCAGTTTTAGCACTTCCCGATTTTGCTAAAACATTTGAAATAGAGTGTGATGCTTCAGGGGTCGGTATTGGGGATGTGTTGATGCATGAAAAGAGGCCAATTGCTTTCTTTAGTGAGAAGCTGAATGGGGCACGGTTAAACTACTCTATTTATGACAAGGAGTTTTATGCATTGATTCGGGCTCTCAAGGTATGGCTGCATTATTTATTACCTAAAGAGTTCCTTATTCATATTGACTATGAATTATTAAAGTATCTTAAAGGGCAGAACAAGCTGAATAGAAGACATGCCAAATGGGTAGAGTTCATGGAGACATTTCCATATGTCATAAAATACAAGAAGGGGCAAACTAATGTCATTGTTGATGCTCTTTCTAGGAGGTATGCATTGATTTCAATGTTAAATGCAAGGCTTTTGGGTTTTGAATAGGTGAAAGAACAATATACCAGTGATTCATACTTTGCTAATATGATGTCTAAATGTGCTAAAGGAGCTTGTGATGGGTTCGTTGTGCATGATGGTTACTTGTTCAAGTTGGGCAGAATGTGTATACCTTCAGGATCCTTACGTGAGTTGCTTGTGCATGAGGCTCATGGGGTGGTCTTAGTGGTCATTTTGGGGAGAAGAAAACTTATGAGCTACTGAAAGAGCACTTCTTTTGGCCTAATATGCTGCGGGATGTTCATAAAGTTGTTGAAAGATGTGTAAATTGCAAGAAAGCTAAGGGTAAAGAGAATGCATATGGACTATATATGCCTTTACCTATCCCAGAGCAACCATGGATGGATATTAGTATGGATTTTGTGCTTGGATTACCTAGAACACAGCGTGGGAAGGATTCAGTGATGGTTGTGTTGATCGGTTCTCCAAAATGTCACACTTTATTCCTTGTAACAAAACTGATGATGCTATTCATATTGCTGATTTGTTTTTTAGGGAAATTGTACGTTTGCATGGAATCCTTAAAAGCATTGTCTCTGATCGTGATACAAAGTTCTTAAGCTATTTTTGGAAGACTCTTTGGAAGAAGCTTGGAACAAAGTTGCTTTTTCAGTACTGCTTGTCATCCACAAACTGATGGGCAAACTGAGGTAGTGAATCGTACTCTATCTTCTTTATTACGGGCTGTTATAAACAAGAACTTAAAGAGTTGGGATACTTGTTTGCCTATTGTGGAGTTTGCATACAACCGTAGTGTGCATGGAGCTACAAAATTTTCACCATTTGAGATTGTGTATGGATTTAATCCATTTGTTCCTATTGACCTTGTTCCTATTCCAATTGATGAGAGGACATCTATGGATGATGTTAAGAAGGCAGAATTGATGAAGAAGCTTCATGAGCAGGTTCGAATTCATATTGAGGAGAAAACAGCTAAGTATGTTAAGCATGCTAATAAAGGACGAAAAATGAGTAGCTTTGAACCTGGTGATCTTGTTTGGATTCATCATAGCAAGGGAAAATTTCCTAACAAGCGGAAGTCCAAGCTGATGCCAAGAGTTGATGGACCTTTTCGTATTATAGAGAAGGTAAATAGTAATGCTTACAAAGTTGACCTTCCTGGTGATTACAATGTTTCAGCCATTTTTAATGTGAAGGACTTATCTCCTTATTTGGAAGATTTAGAAGATTCTGATTTGAGGACAAATCATTCTCTGCCCGGGGGTGATGATGTGCATCATGAAGGTTCTAAATCAACTCAAGAAGGCGAGCTGAGCGTAAAGGAGATTTCAAATGGTCCAATAACAAGGGGTAAGGCTAAACAGCTTCAAAGGGCCATAAGTAGTCAAATTGGAGCTACTGAAGCTTCTATGGGATTAGAAGCTTGCGATCTGAATGGAAACGAGCTAAATGTATTTATTTGTCTTCAATTTGAGATTGGAATGTGATTTAGAGACGTTTGGTGACGTTGGACTTTAAGAAGCAGCTAAGGGCTTTCTTTTCATGCTATTGGGCTTTATTTACTTCTTATGTTACTACTTTTATGTATTTGGGCTATTTTGAACTTGTTTTATTTTGTTTTAAAATTGTTAAGTCATATTGGGCTTATTTTGGGCCTTCTTATGTTTATTAGGTAACATTAGGGTTTCACCTCATTTTGTAAGCCTATATAAGGCATGTAAAAGTCTTGTAGAGGCAGTTGCCTCATTTTGGAATTGGATACACGAAAATAGACTTTTTATCTCTCAAAATTGTCTTCTCAAGTTTTTCAACTCTTGAAGATAGTTGCTGACTTATCACTCTTTGATCACCAAGAGTGTGGCGTCAAAACCCTAAATTGATCCTTGTGGCGTCCATACGACTTATCAAGGTATCTATTTAGTTCTATCCTCCATCAACTTCACAATTTAATTTTGTTATAAATCAAGGAACATCATGCATTGTCTCTGATTGTGATACAAAGTTCTTAAGCTATTTTGGAAGACTCTTTGGAAGAAGCTTGGAACAAAGTTGCTTTTTAGTACTGCTTGTCATCCACAAATTGATGGGCAAACTGAGGTAGTGAACCGTACTCTATCTTCTTTATTACGGGCTGTTATAAACAAGAACTTAAAGAGTTGGGATACTTGTTTGCCTATTGTGGAGTTTGCATACAACCGTAGTGTGCATGGGGCTACAAAAGTTTCACCATTTGAGATTGTGTATGGATTTAATCCATTTGTTCCTATTGACCTTGTTCCTATTCCAATTGATGAGAGGACATCTATGGATGGTGTTAAGAAGGCAGAATTGATGAAGAAGCTTCATGAGCAGGTTCGAATTCGTATTGAGGAGAAAACAGCTAAGTATGTTAAGCATGCTAATAAAGGATGAAAAATGATTAGCTTTGAACCTGGTGATCTTGTTTGGATTCATCTTAGCAAGGGAAGATTTCCTAGCAAGCGGAAGTCCAAGCTGATGCCAAGAGTTGATGGACCTTTTCGTATTATAGAGAAGGTAAATAGTAATGCTTACAAAGTTGACCTTCCTGGTGATTACAATGTTTCAGCCACTTTCAATGTGAAGGACTTATCTCCTTATTTAGAAGATTTAGAAGATTCTGATTTGAGGGCAAATCATTCTTTGCTCGGGGGTGATGATGTGCATCATAAAAGGTTCTAAATCAACTCAAGAAGGCCAGCTGAGCGTAAAGGTGATTTTAGATGGTCCAATAACAAGGGCTAAGGCTAAACAGCTTTAAAGTGCCATAAGTAGTCAAATTAGAGTTATTGAAACTTCTATGGGATTAGAAGCTTGCGATCTGAATGGAAATGAGTTAAATGTGTTTATTTGTCTTCAATTAGAGATTGGGACGTGATTTAGAGACGTTTGGTGACGTTGGGCTTAAAGAAGTAGCTAAGGGCTTTCTTTCCATGCTATTGGGCTTTATTTACTTCTTATGTTACTATTTTTATGTATTTAGGCCATTTTGAACTTGTTTAGTTTTGTTTTAAAATTGTTAAGTCATATTGGGCTTATTTTGGGCTTTTTAAGTTTATTAGGTAACATTAGGGTTCCCCCTCATTTTGTAAGCCTATATAAGGCATGTTAAAGTCTTATAGAGGCAGTTGCCTTATTTTGGAATTGGATGCACGGAAATAGAACTTTTCTCTCTCAAAATTGTCTTCTCAAGTTTTTTAACTCTTGAAGATAGTTGCTGACTTATCACTCTTTGATCACCAAGTGTGGCGTCAAAACCCTAAATTGATTCTTGTGGCGTCCATATGAATTATCAAGGTATCTATTTAGTTCTATCCTCCATCAATTTTACCATTTAATTTTGTTATAAATCAAGCCACATCATGAATTCTCGTGTAAAGCTTGAAGGAGTTATCAAATTGAAGAAATTGGCAAGGTAAGAATTAGAGTTTTTTGTGAATTTGATGTAGAGACTTCAATTGGTTGTAATTAGGGCACTAGAATGAAATTGGATTAATTGTGATGCTATTGGAGTAAGAAATTGATGAAAAGAAATGTGTTGGGTGGTGGATGTAAATTCAGCCACTTTAGGGAAGTTAGGGTTGAGTTGTGTTTTAGTTGAATTATTGTGTATAAATGGTGTCTCATGTAAATTGAATGTATATGGTTGATGAAAAATAAAAAAAAAAAAAAAAATTGGACATAATTGTCCATTGTGGTAAGGTGAAGGGTAATTATGTCCAACCGAAGTTATAGGGTGTTAAGCAATTTTTTGGGCGTCGGATGGTGAATTAGATAAGATTGAATGGCTTCGTAAATGAAAATCGAAAAGTAATATCCATCCGAGCTTTATATGCCGATTAGGGCGTTTAGTAGTTAAATGAGATTCTAGCGTTTAAATTAATTCTAAATGTCATTTATGGCGTGTAGGTGAAGAAAATCAAGACCAGTAATGGGAGCAGAAATTGAGCTTGGAGCAGGTGTGAGTGAAAATATGTCATTTTATTTATCTTTCGTTTATTATGTTTTCGCATAATAAAATTGTATGTTATATGTTCTTTTAATGTATAAACATGATTTATGATTTTTATATATATCCATAGATATACTGTTACATGTTCAGTTTAAGAAACAATTTTAAAACTATTGCATTAGTTTCAAAAGGCCATTGGTACTTTCAGATTACAGTGATGGTGGTGGTTTAAGTCCCGATAGGTATATTTCGTACACATGGATAGGTTTTGGGGGGTGTGTCACTAACTTCGGGAAGTCGGATTGTCGAGTCATGTGAGTCGCTCTATGTGTATGGGTATTGTCTCGCTATATGTATGCAATGTAGGATTTCACTGCATAGCCAGTGAGATGTCTTGAGATATCATTATGAGTGTTGCTAGCTAAGACGCCCCGTGACCTACTCACGTGTACGGTGCTAGTTGAGTTGCTATGTGAGTATAGAGCTTTAGGGTTACTATTGATACAGTTTCAAAAGAAAATGGCGGAGCGAGGGCTTTAATAATTTTTGATCTACCGATCGCATATTATGCATTTATATGTACATATGTCATCATGCATTATATTTTCACCTAACATACCACATTCAGATTTTAAACTTGGAATGATACAACTTCTACCCACTTTCCATGGTCTAGATAGTGAAAATCCTTATGTATATGTTAGAGAATTTGAAGAGGTAATTGCCACCTTTCATAGCCAACCGGAAGGCATAGACACTGTTAGGCTTAAAGTTTTTCCTTTTTCTTTGAAAGATAAAGCAAAGAGTTGGCTATACTCTTTGAGGCTTTAAGGCCGAGGTCTATAGGAACTTGGGCAGAAATGACCCAAACATTTTTCAATAAATACTTCCCACAACAAAAAAACTAATGGCCTGAAAAGACAAATTTCTTCCTTTTCCCAAAAAGACAGTGAAATCTTATATCAAGCATGGGAAAGGTTTAAAGAGTTGCTAAATCTGTGCCCTCACCATGGGTATAAAAATTGGCGCTTGATTAGCTATTTTTATGAGGGACTCACAATTAGAGAGCGTCAATTTGTTGAGATGATGTGTAATGGGGAGTTCCTTCACAAAGATCCAGAGCAAGCCATAGAATTCCTTAATGACTTAGCCGAAAAAGCCCATATATGGACTGGACCTAGCATGAATAAAAGCACAAATAGGTCACGACTCAGTGGATTTTTCCATCTTAGGGAAGCGGATAACCTCAAAGCCCAATTAGAGGTCTTAACTAGGGAGTTAGAGGCCTTGAAAGCCAAAGATAGAAGGGGTGATCACCCACACGGTTGCTAAGGTTCATCACACAATATCTGTTTTGTCTATTGAGGAATGGAACACTTAGCTCAAGATTGCCCCACTTATAGTGAGATGAGAGGGATATATGAGGAACAATGTAATGCCCTAGGGATGTACAAGAAGCCTTATTCACCCTACTCTGAAATCTATAATCATAGCTAGAGAAACCACCTAAACTTTAGTTGGAAATCTGACCAACAAGCCAACAGCCATTAGAAACAAGAACAATAAGCACCCAAATCTTATGTTACACCTTAATATAATGCACGACCAACTAGGAGTCCTTTAGAAGATACATTACAAGTATTTATGGAGGCACAAAGTAAGACTAATAAAAAATTTAAAACAATACTTGCACAGGTGGTAGACGAAAACAAAGAAATCAAGAGTCAAATCACTAGCTGACTAGTGCCTTAACTGTACAAATAGCAAGGTAAGTTTTCATTTCAACCTCAATCTAATCCAAAAGGATAATTCATGGCACAAGCTTCTTCTTCTGATGCACAAAATCTCAAAGAAGTCAATGCCATTACTACTTGAAGTGGTAAAATTGTGAGTGAGCCTACTTCTCCAACTAACACATCGATAAGTAGTAAAGACGCCCCCATTGAAAAAGAGGCCACAGTGGAAAAAGAGCCTGAAAACAAGTTTTCAATCCTAGTGCCTTTTCCTCAAGCTCTTCAATTAGTTAGGAAAAATTCAGAAATTCAAGGTGACATTTTAGAATATTTGAAACAAGTTAAGATTAATCTTCCTTTGTTGCTTTTGATTAAGCAGGTTTCAACTTATGCCAAAGTCATCAAGGATCTATACACTATCAAAAGAAAACACCATGTAAAGAAAACTACATTTTTGGCAGAACAGGTAAGTGCAATGATTGAACAAAAGACACCACCCAAGTATAAAGACCCAGGATGTCCCATAATCTCTTGCCAAATTAGGACACATGAGTTTGGTCAAGCTTTGTTGGACTTAGGAGCAAGTGTAAATTTAATGTCTTATTCTATTTACTTACAATTGGGACTTGGTGAGATTAAACCAACATCTATAGTCCTACAATTAGCTGACCGATCAATCAAGAAACCACGAAAATAGTAGAAGATGTTTTATTGCAAATTGATAAATTTTACTACCCTGTTTATTTTCTTGTTTTAGAAAATCATTCTGTTGTTAACATAGAGTCAAAAATCCCTCTTATTTTGAGGAGACCTTTTCTTTCCACTACTAATGCTTTTATTAATTGCAGAAATGGTCTAATGAAATTATCTTTTGAGAATATGACTCTTGAGGTGAACATTTTCAATATTGGCAAACAACCACCAGAAAAAGACGAATGCTATCATTCATATATGATAGACACACTTGTAGTAGAAGCTTATAAAAATCATGGCTCTGATTCTTTGAAAAATCTTCTCAATGTTGATTTTGAAGAATTGTATTATCCTGATGTAACAACTGATGTGTTTAGTATTTTTGACTCGTAGGATAAAGGGACTCGATTTTGGTAGCCACACTTTAAAGAGTTGCCACGAGAGAGGGAAAGATCAAAACCATCAAACCGAGAGACACCGCAAGTTGAGCTTTCTTCACTGTCCAAAGGTTTGAAACACACATTCTTGGGACCAGGTGATACCTTTCTTATCATCATTTCTTCTAAACTTAGTGCTGAACAAGAGAAAAAATTAATAAAATTGTTAAAAGAACATAAGTTTGCACTAGTTTGGACCATATCTGATATTAAAGGTATTTCTCTATTGATATACTCTCATATAATTCATTTACAGGAAGGTACCCAACCTCATAGGGACCCACTAAGAAGACTTAACCCATCAATGAAAGAAGTAGCGAAGAAAGAGGTCTTGAAATAATTAGATGCGGGTATAATCTACCCAATTTTTGATAGTCAATGGGTAAGTCCAACTCAAGTAGTTCCTAAGAAATCTGGGGTTACTGTTGCGGAAAATGAGAATGGGATACCTGTTCCAACTAGGGTAGTAAGTGGTTAGTGAATGTGCATTGATTATAGAAAATTAAACACAACCACCAGGAAAGACTATTTTCCATTGCCTTTTATCGACCAAATTTTAGAACATGTAGCTGGACATCTTTTTATTGCTTTCTTGATGGGTATTCAGGATATTACCAGATTGAGATAGCTATAGAAGATCAAGAAAAAACCACTTTTACATGTCCTATTTGTACTTATACTTTTCATAGAATGCCATTTGGATTATGTAATGCACCAGCTATTTTTCAGCGTTGTATATTGAGTATTTACTCTGATTTGGTTAAAAAATGTATATAAGTTTTTATGGATGATTTGACTGTTTTTGGTAATTCTTTTGATTTATGCCTACTTAACTTGAAAGCTGTTTGGAGTAGGTGTGAAGAAAAAAAAAACTTATGCTAAATTAGGAGAAATGTCATTTCATGGTATCTTCAGGAATCGTTTTGGGGCACATTATATCTGAAAGAGGGATAAAGGTTGACAAGGCCAAAATTGAATTAATCTCTAAATTACCTACACCTAAAACAGTAAAAGATGTCTAATATTTTCTTGGACACACTGGCTTTCATAGAAGGTTTATAAAAAAAATTTCAGCCACATCTAGACCATTATGTAACCTTTTGCTAAAAGATGTAGAATTTACATGGACACAAGAGTGTGAGGGGGCATTCCGAATACTCATTGCCAAACTCATCACCGCTCTTATCATGCAATCACCAGATTGGAACCTCCCATTTAAAATTATGTGTGATGTAAGTAATTATGCTATAGGAGCAGTTCTTAGGCAACGAAGGGAGGGAAAATCCTTTGTTGTTTATTATGCTAGTAGGACTTTGAATGATGCTCAGATGAATTACACTACTACTGAAAAAGAACTACTAGCTGTTATTTTTGCCTGAGACAAATTTCGTTCTTATTTGATTGGTTCACCTATTGTTGTTTTTACTGACCACGCGGCCCTATACCTTCTTTCTAAGAATGATGCTAAAGCATGTTTAATTAGGTGGATTTTTCTTTTGTAGCAATTTGATCTAACCATCAAAGACAAGAAGGGCGTTGAAAATATTGTTGTTGATCATCTATCCCGCCTTGAGTTCACTGTCTCCATAGATTTGCCACCCATTTGAGATGATTTTCCTGTTGAACATCTTTTTACTATAAGTCAAATACCTTGGTATGCATATATCATAAATTATTTAGCTTGTGGTGAACTTTCATCTAACTGGAGTGCACAAGATAAGCATAAGTTCTTGGTTGAGGTACGTAATTTTTATTGGGACGATCCATATCTTTTCAAATACTGTCTTAACCAAATTATGAGACGTTGCATTCTTGAAAGTGAAGTTTCTAGTGTCTTAAATTTTTGCCATAGTGTTGCTTGTAGTGGTCATTTTTCTATGAAGAAGACAGATGTGAAAATTTTACAGTGTTCTTTACTGGCTCAATTTGTTAAAAGACACTAATAATTTTTGTCGTTACTGTGAAAGATGTCAAAAGTTAGGTACTTTATCTCGAAGACATATGATGCCTCTTAACCCTATTCTTGTTATTGAAATATTTGATTATTGCGGTATCAATTTTGTGGGTCATTTTTTCTCATCTTTTGGCTACCTTTACATCTTTCTAGTTGTTGACTATGTATCAAAATAGGTGGAGGCTGTAGCTTGTCATACTAATAATAATACAACTGTGGTAAAATTTTTAAAAGAAAATGTGTTATCTAGGTACGATACGCCACGTGTCATCATTAGTGACCAAGGAACACATTTCTGTAACCGTTCTTTTGAAGCTTTGATGCGCAAGTATGGTGTTCTTCACAAAGTTTTCACTGTATACCATCCACAAATAAATGGACAAGCCAAGCTAGCAAATAGAGAGGTTAAATAGATTTTAGAAAAGATGGTTAATCCGAATTGCAAAGATTGGTCTCTACGTCTTTCTGATGCATTATGGGCATATCGCACTGCATATAAAACCATCTTAGGAATGTCTCCATACCAGCTTGTTTATGGAAAAGCTTGCCATTTACCTGTTGAGCTAGAGCATAAAGTTTATTGGGCTGTTAAAGCCCTTAACTTTGATTTGAGTGCTGCAAGTCTTCAGAGAAAGTTACAATTGTCAGAAATAGAAGAGATACGAAATGATGCATATGACAACTCCAGAATTTACAAAACTAAAATGAAAGTAGCTCATGATAAACAGATCTCAAGGAAACACTTCGAGCCAAATCAACGGGTCTATCTTTATGATTCTCGATTGCATTTATACCTAGGAAAGTTAAGATCTCGATGGACTGGTCCATTTATGGTAAGGCACGTTTTTCCTAATGGTGCTATCGAAATTGAGGACCCTACTGATGGGCGAACTTTTAAAGTGAATGAACAACGGCTGAAAAGCGATGTGAAAAAGGTAGACTACTCTATGTACCTAGACGAGATCCCTCTTCTGGATTCTGTCTATCATGTTTGATTAGGTTCAATATATCTATACCATATTTTATATTTTGTCTATATTTTATCTTTTAAATTTTTATTGTCTTTCACATTTTATTTTACTTTATTTTCTTCTTTTTATTTTTTCTTCAGTGTGATTTTATTTCCCGATGGCGGATACAGTACTCCGTGACTATTAAAGTCAGTTTCTCAGTTCCCTAAAAACTGTCCCTCAAACTGTGCATTCATCTCTTTTCTTTTTTCACTTCCTTTCAAAATGGATCGCATTCTTGCCAACCTTAAAAAACACTTTCCTTCTTTGCCTCAAAATATTCTACTTAAGATTTACAAAGCACGGTGTGAAAGACTAAGGCTATTGATGTTGAGTAATATCCATGTGGATATTCGTTGGTTAATCGAGGTTCGATTATCTGGTGAGTCTGCAAATGATTTTGTTTCTTTTATGCCTGGTCTTGGAAGAAGCTCTTATGCTAAAAGGCGACGAGCAAAAAGGTTACAAGTCTGTTATAAATGTGTTCAATGGAATTGTAATCAGAGTTGTCGTTCTTTAGGATTTGCATCTAGAAATTGAGAAGACAAAATTCAGTTCATTAAGGATTGACTAGTAATGAGTCTTTGAATTATATCCTATTGACTCTTGAGACACATCCCTATGGACTCGTGCAATGTGAACTTCTCAATTTATGGAATAAATTCAAAAATGAACATCAACGGTATAGTCTCGGGAATCTGACTCTAAAAGACCTTGTTTACTAATTTATAAGAAAATTGGATGGGAAGCCTATCCCTGACCCATAGAGGGAGTTTAAGCCGTTATTGAACGTAAAATTAGAGGAAAATGTGAGCCAGAATCACAACTACCTGTAAATACATGTGTTTTAATTTCAAACTTTATTTTATGAATAGTAAGGCTACTAATATAGATGTCTTAAATTCAAATCTTTTGGTTAAAGAATTTATGTAGGTCATTATCTTTAAATTTTTGTGTTTTATTTTTAAATCTCTTCTGACAAACTATCAGGTTGCCATAATCATTGTTATCATTTGCTACTCTATAAATACAACACCTCGTTTTCTTCATTTTCATATATTGAGATAAAGGTGAGTGTAGACATGGAGGAAACCTCAGTTCAATAATTCTGAAATTTATGTGTATTTTGTAGATCTAGTTCTCGGAGAAATAAAGTATTTGTAGAAGCAGCAAACAATCTAGGAAAAGCATTAGCTGCAAGAAAATTTCATTTGATTTATAGAGGGGGTAGCCTTGGGTTAATGGGGTGTGTGTCAATAGCTGCACATTTAGGAGGAAGTCAAGTTTTAGGTATTATTCCTACAGCTTTAGCCGTGGGAAACCTGACTGGGAAAATAATAGGGGAAGAATTATGAGTCTCATCCATGCATGAACGTATAGCTAGAATGCTTTACAATTCAGATGCTTTTATTGCTTTACCAGGTGGTTTTTGTATCTTGGAAGAAAATTTTTAAATTGCCTCTTGGGCCCAGCTGAATATCCACCCCGAAAAGCCATAGGTTTGTTAAATGTTAATAACTATTTTGATTACTTACTTTGTTTTCTTGATCAAGCTATGGAATATAATTTTATTTCACATTCGGTGCGACAGATCCTCATTTCTACCACCAATGCGGATGAATTGATTGATAAATTATAGGCAACTACCTACGAACCTGACCCAGCAATAACTCGAATCAATTGGTCAATGGGCCTTAACAAGCGAAAATTAGATCTGACATTTCAGTGTCTCTCAGGTTTGTTTCTTTCGAATAACTGGCATTTCAGGTAATGTCTCCTATACTTTATCTCTTTCTATTTAAACATTGAGGATAATGTTTCATCTGGTTTGGGGGAGGATAGTAAACATAAGTTGCATTTTGCATTCCAAAAAAAAAAAAATTTGTGATCCAACATTTCATTAAAATGGCAGAGTAAAAAGTTCATTCTTGAACTCTTGAGACGCATTCTAGGTCAAATTAGAATGGCAGAGTAAGGAGTTTTATTTTTAACTTTTGAAATGCATTTTAACTAACTTGTTATTTTATTTTATCTTTCATGCATTGTTGTTTATTGCTTGTAGTCTTGGTAATTCTTGTATAAAGTAATTTGCTTTTCTACCTAGGTATGATTTCAAAATTGTTTAGGTTAAGTCATTGTTTCTATTTAGGTTACTAAAGAATGACTCTAAAAATGTTTTTAAGTACAATATTAAGTCTTGTGATAAGATGGATGATTCAATTTATATAATCAAGAGAATTCTCATGTTTAAGTATATATTTTTCTAATCTCACATATCATTTGTGAGTAAGTGGAAAGGTTGAGAAAATAGCTTATGAACCTTCATTGATCCTTTGAATTGGTTAATTTTTGTTCAAATTGATATTTTTGAATTAAGGAATAAGTTGGTTGCATTTTTGTATAACATATTCTGGTGAGAAACAAAACTTCCTTGTATTCTTCAAAAAAAGAAAAGCAAAATACCAAAAAAAAAAGGAGAATCAATTCAGTTTAATAAAGTCTTCATTTAATTTTAGAAGATAAATATTTTGTAAGACAGTTTTCTCACCAAGCTATATTGGTATTATACTCACAAGACAATTAAAGTCCTAAAGTTGGTGCATGTTAAGAATAATTAATTTCTAAACAATTGATTTTTCTATCTTTGGATTAATGTTAATTTATATGTCTGTCCTTAAAATTAACTGTTTCTTGAGTGCTTAACTATTTGCCAACTCCATGAGAGAAATTCTAACCTTTTAAATAGTCATACATTTGTGAGGATATGGAGTTGAGACTTTTACTTGGAGAAATTCTCAAGGCTATATCTGTTGTGGTTTGTGGTAACATGGTTACGGCTTAATTCATACACACATACAATTTTTGGAAGTTAAAATTGAAAGAAACCAGAATAGCAATAGTGATCTTGAATTGACTTTTTATTTGAAATACTTAGGTAGTTTTACATATTCTATTTACGCTTGAATTGCTAGAGACTAGCAATAAACTGGTTGGGGGCTATGATGAACACATGTATATGCATATCTATTAAGAGATTCAATCACTATTTAATGTCACTAATTTTAGCATTTTTGTATTTTTAGCTTGAAATAAAGTGTTCTCCATAAATTGTGACTAATGAATGTTATTTGCACAGATTTCGGTTAAATAGACATAACTCTTAATGTAAAAATTGAAATGAAGAAATTTTTGAACTTGGAGTAACATGACTCAATCTTACACAAACTTGAAGAACAATTAAAAAGCCAAATCTAATATGTTATGGGCCAAAAATTGAGATACAATAGAATCGGGCTACAATTACTGCTCATCTTGACCCAACTCACGTATTTGGACTATATCTCACAACATACATACCCAATTGGTATAATTCTTGAATTTATAAAATACTGACTTAATTATCAACAACTCTTATTTTGATGGTAACATCCAAGTCAGCCGTTATCATAGACCAAATTGTATTGTAAGTGGGTAAAAAGATTATTGGCCGAATCTGATGTATCTTTGGAAGTTTGCTCATATCTCATTGGATACTCCTCCAATTTACATGAACCTGGTGCCTATGGAAAGAAGAGGCAAAATGCTACAACTTTTATGTCGTCCAAAAAGGCTACATCAGTCATTTACATTATCAAAAATGTGCTACAAATGGGTGAACGAGTTGTTGGCCTAAATTATTGAAGATTGATGTCACACTTAACATATTTCCATTCATTGTCTATATAAGGACACTCTTAGGACATTTTAAACATTAGATAATTCTCTCTTATTTTCTTCTCATTAACATGTATTGTAATCTAGGCTAAAATTCTTAGCAAGGCTAAGAGATGAACTTTTGTGTTTAATAAATTTACTTCTATGCTTTGATTCGTTCTCAAGAGCTACAAATGTTTGTAAGTTTGATTATGCTTAAACTCTTATCTATTTTATTTTCTATAATCCAAAAGTTATAATTCTCATGTTTCATAATTTTCAGTTATGCTTTCTTTATGTAATTCTTGTTTAATTATAATTGTTATTGGTTACATTGTTTTATATGTAATCATTTACTGCAATATTGTCAATTGATATATTGTCGATCTTGGATAACATGTAAAGGCAATAAATGTTTGATTTTCAAGTTAATCTTCTGCTGCAATATTGTCAAAATGATATGTTGTCGATCTTAGATAACTTGTATAAATGAACATGATTTGTGTTAATGTTTGCAAAAGAGTTTTGTCATATCAAATGCATGTGTTATTAAATGTGCTATATTCTACAAATCTTTCGATTGATTGTTTGGGATGTAAAACTGTCAATTGAGTTATAAACATTGAATCAAAGTGTAGAGTATATTCATAAAGCATAATTGTGATTCTTGAAGCCTTATTTATATCATCATAAGACATTTTTCTTAATTTATAGACAATTCTATCTCATCCACTTAAACAAATTAATTAATTTTATCCTTTGCTACTGCTTTAATATTTTACTTCACCAACCTATTTTATTAAAAGCTTCCTTGTGGAATCTACACCTCAATCTATATTGTAATAGCCGCATTACATGTTGAACGTAAATAAGGACCTAGTAAATTCACAAGAACAGATGAGAGATCTTCATGTTCCAGCAGTTAGAAACCAAGCCAATTAGCTCAATCCAGTCAAACTTCCATTCGGCAACCATTAGTCGGATCTCGAAGCACTAAAGAATGTTGGATGAATTTTTTGGTGTGTAATAAATGTGGCAAGGCCCATCTGGGGGATTGTAGGAAGGGGACTACCGGTTGTTATAAGTGTGGTCAAGAGAGCCACTACATGAGGGATTGCCCAAATAATGGAGCCAGTAGTAAGTCAGAAGACAGACCACCAGCTCTGGAATAAACTAGTGGTGGTCAAGGACAGATTCGAGGCGGTCCCCAATTCAGAAGGCCGAGTGGTTTAGGCCAACCTATTAGGGGAGTCGGTCGAGGAGGATCATCCAGGGGACCGCAAGACAAACCTCACACCCAGGCTAGGGTATTTGCAATGACACAGCAGGAGGCAGATGCGGCCCTAGAAGTTGTGACAGGTACGATGCCAAATTTTTATCGAGATGCTTATGTTCTGATATATCCTGGAGCAACCCGTTCTTTTATTCCTATTGAGTTGGCTGCAACTATTAGATTGTGCAGTAGTAGTATCTCTTCTTACAGGAGACTCCATTGTAGCAGAAAGGGTGTATATGGGTAGTAAAATCAGTATTGAGGGCAAAGAGTTTATGGCAGATTTGATTTTGCTGGCCATCAGTGAGTTTAATGTGATTTTATAGAGGGATTGGTTGTTGTATCAGTGGATTATATTGGGCCCCCAAGAAGATATTGGGCCTCAGTGGATTATTTTCGGAAAGAAGTCAGATTAGGTAGCCCATGGGGAACGGAAGTCATTTTCTGTGGAGTGCAAAAATCATTGTCTGCCAGTATGGTGTCGGTAATGAGGGTAAGAAAGATGCTTCAAAAGTTGTGTCAAAGGTACTTAGTCTATGCCATAGAAGTAAGAGATGGTGAAATGAAATTGGAAGATATTCTAGTGGTTAGAGAGTTTTCGGATGTATTCCCAGAAGATCTTTCGGGCTTACCTCCAGATAGACAAATAGAGTTTTGAATAGAAATAGCTCCTGGAATGCAACCAATTTTCAAAGCACCCTATAGAATGGCTGCTTCAGAATTGAAAGAATTGAAGGTGCAGATAGAAGAGTTGGTGAATAAGAGTTTCATCAAACCGAGTACTTCTTCTTGGGGGGCACCGGTTTTGTTTGTAAAGAAGAAAGATGAAAGTATAAGATTATGCATTGATTACAGGGAACTGAATAAAGTAACAGTGTGTAATCAATATCAATTTCCAAGAATTGATGATTTGTTTGATCAGCTACAGGGGGTCAGAGTATTTTCCAAGATGGATCTGAGGTCAGGCTATCATCAACTGAAAATATGAGAGGAAGATGTTCTCAAGACGGCCTTTAGGACCCGATACGGGCATTATGAATTCCTGATTATGCTTTTTGGGCTGACTAATGCCGTAGCTGCTTTTATGGATCTTATGAACAGAGTCTTTCGATCCTATTTAGATTGGTTTGTGATAGTATTTATTGATGATATACTGGCTTATTCAACCAGTGAGGAAAAGCACGCAAAACATCTGAGGATTATTTTACAAACCTTAAGGGAGCATCGACTGTACGCCAAATTCAGTAAATGTCAATTCTGGCTAGATAGAGTTGCATTTTTAGGACATGTAATCTCCGCAGAAGGGGTCATAGTAGATCCTCAGAAGATTTAAGCCATGTGAATTAGAGACAGCCTACGAATGTGACGAAGTTCTATAGATTTTTTGGGTTTGGCTAGATATTATCAGAAGTTTGTAGATGGATTTTCAAACATAACTGCTCCTCTGACTAAACTAACCCAAAAAGAAGAGAAGTTTGTATGGTTAGAAGCATGCCAGCAGAGTTTAGAAGAGCTAAAGTGAAGGTTGACTTCAGCCCCAATGCTTCTTACACTGCCGTCAGGGAAGGACAAATTTACCACATATTGTGATGCTTTCAGGCAAGGTCTAGGTTGTGTGCTGATGCAGAAGAAAAAAGTAATAGCCTACACTTCTAGACAATTAAAAAAACGTGAACAAAATTACCCTACACATAATATAGAACTAGCTACAGTCGTTTTTGCTATAAAAATTTGGAGGCATTATTTGTATGGAATTCCTTGTAAGATCTTTACAGACCATAAGAGTCTGCAGTACTTGTTCACCCAGAAAGAATTGAATATGAGGCAAAGAAGGTGGCTGCAGCTTATTAAAGATTATGAGTGCACCATGGAGTACCATTTGGGAAAAGCTAATGTGGTAGCAGATGCTATCAGCAGGAAGCTTGTCAGTTCAATAGCTCACTAGAAGGTCGCATATAATTAGAAGCTTGCGATCTGAATGGAAATGAGCTAAAAGTATTTATTTGTCTTCAATTAAAAATTGGGACGTGATTTAGAGATGTGGTGACATTGGACTTAAGGAAGCAGCTAGGGCTTTCTTTCCATGCTATTGGGCTTAATTTGCTTTTTATGTTGCTATTTTTATGTATTTGGACTATTTTAAACTTGTTTAGCTTTATTTTAAATTGTTAAGTTAGATTGGGCTTATTTTAGACTTTTAAAGTTAATTAGGTAATATTAGGGTTTTTCATGATTTTGTAAGCCTATATAAGGCATCTTAAAGTCTTATAGAGGCAGTTGCCTCATTCTTGAATTTAATGCATGAAAAAGAAGAACTTTTTCTCTCAAAATTTATCTTCTCAAGTTTTCTAGCTCTTGAAGATAGCTATTGACTTATCACTCTTTGATCACAAATAGTGTGGCATCAAAACCCTAAATTGATCCTTGTGGCATCCATTGACTTATCAAGACTTCTTTTTAGTTCCATCCCCCATCTGATTTACTATTTACTTGTTATAATTCAGCCTAAAAACTTAAAGAAAAGACCAACAAAATCAAACAGCAACCTTATCTTAAAAATCAGTTTTTTTTTTATTTCTAAATAATCCAATTTGAAGATCAAGGCACATCATCTGGTATCAGAGCATAGGATTTCAGTGTGCAAACTAAAGTTTCAACCATTGAAGGTCTATTGCTGTTTTTGTTTTATATAATTTCATGGGGTTACTCATCAGGTTGGGTCTCTAATATTTGAGGTTAGTAGTTTTTGAATTGCAACTCTGAAGCATTAAAATTAATTCTTAGTAGTTTGTGGACTGGAGATGATTTGGTTGTGTTGAGTTGTTCCTGAACCGAGAAATTTTGAATTTGAGTCAATTGTTGCTATCTGATTTTATTTACTGAATTGGTAAAAATTCAGTTTGAGAAGTGTGTTTTAGCTACTGTTTGTATTGTTCATTGTTCATACTTGTTTGGGGGTTTTGTTAATAATGGCTGAAGATGATGCAAATAGAGTATCAAAGGGTCTGAATTTAGAACAAGCTGAACTCATGGGCTTACAATGAGCTCATGATGAATTTTGAGGTAAGATTACTAAAATTCGTGGACAACTTGCTGCAATTATAGAAATGATGCAAGAAAATACTTTGCAACCCCAACAAATGCAGGTAGGGCGTAGGGTACCTCGAAATAACCTAGGAAATGTTAGAGATGAGCCAAATAAGGATGATGAGGCTGAAGATAGGAGTAGGATAAGGAGGAGGCAAAATGACCCTACTAATGGTATCAAACTTAATTTACCACCATTTAGAGGTACTAGTTCTCCTGAGGAGTATCTTGAATGGGTTCAGAAGGTAGAAAGGGTGTTTGAGTGGCGTGAATACCCTGAGGCAAAGAAGTGTAAGGTAGCAGCACTTGAGTTTACCGATTATGCACTTTTGTGGTGGGAAAACTTAAAAGCTCAACGAAGAAGGGATGAAGAAGAAGAAGTTACTAGCTAGCCACTTATGAAAAGATTAATGAAGAAGAGATTTGCTCAGGATTATTATAAACAAGAATTATACATCAAACTCCAAACTTTATGGCAAGGTTCCTTGAGTGTGGAAGAGTATGTGAAGGAATTTGAGATGTTGCTGATTCGTTGTGATTTTAATGAACCTCAAGAGCAAACAATAGCTAGATTTCTTGATGGATTGAAGAGGGACATAACTAATGTTGTTGAGTTATAGGCCTTTATATGATGTGCATCATAAAGGTTCTAAATCAACTCAAGAAGGCGAACTGAGCGTAAAGGAGATTTCAGATGGTCCAATAACAAGGGCTAAGGCTAAACAGCTTCAAAGGGCCATAAGTAGTCAAATTGGAGCTATTGAAGCTTCTATGGGATTAGAAGCTTGCGATCTGAATGAAAACGAGCTAAATGTATTTATTTGTCTTCAGTTTGAGATTGGGACGTGATTTAGAGACGTTTGGTGACGTTGAGCTTTAAGAAGCAGCTAAGGGCTTTCTTTTCATGCTATTGGGATTTAATTACTTGTTCTGTTACTACTTTTATGTATTTGGGCTATTTTGAACTTGTTTAGTTTTGTTTTAAAATTGTTAAGTCATATTGGGCTTATTTTGGGCCTTTTTAAGTTTATTAGGTAACATTAGGGTTTCACCTCATTTTATAAGCCTATAAGGCATGTAAAAGTCTTGTAGAGGCAGTTGCCTCATTTTGGAATTGGATGCACGAAAATAGACTTTTTCTCTCTCAAAATTGTCTTCTCAAGTTTTTCAACTCTTGAAGATAGTTGCTGACTTATCGCTCTTTGATCACCAAGAGTGTGGTGTCAAAACCCTAAATTGATCCTTGTGGCGTCCATACGACTTATCAAGGTATCTATTTAGTTCTATCCTCCATCAACTTCACAATTTAATTTTGTTATAAATCAAGGCACATCATCTAGTATCAAGGCATAGGATTTCAGTGTGCAAACTGAAGTTTTAGCTATTGAAGGTGTCTTGCTATTTTTTGTGTTATATAATTTCGTGGGGTTATTATCAGTTTGGGTCTCTAATATTTGAGGCTAGTAGTTGAATTGCAACTTGAGGCATTAAAATTAATTCTTAGTAGTTTGTGAACTAGAAATGGGTTGGCTGAATTAAATTGTTCTTGAACCTGGAAATTTTGTGAACCTGGAAATTTTGAATTTTAGTAAATTGTTGCTATCTAATTTTATTTACTGAATTGGTGAAAACTTCAGTTTGAGAAGCATGTTTTAGCTACTGGTTGTGTTGTTCATTGTTCATACTTGTTTGGGATTTTTGTTAATAATGGCTGAAGATGATGCAAGTAGAGTACCAAAGGGATAGAGTTTAGAACAAGCTCAACTCATGGGCTTACAACGGGCTCACGATGAATTTCGAGGTGAGATTACTGAAATTTGTGGATAACTTGCTGCAATTATAGAAATGATGTAAAGAAATACTTTGCAACCGCAACAAAGGCGGGTAGGGCATAGGGTACCTCGAAATGACCTAGGGGATGCTGGAGATGAGCCAAATAGGGATGATGAGGCTGAAGATAGAGGTAGGATAAGGAGGCAGCAAAATGACCCTACTAGTGGTATCAAACTTAATATACCACCATTTAGAGGTACTAGTTCTCCTGAGGAGTATCTTGAATGGGTTCAGAAGGTAGAAAGGGTGTTTGATTGGCATGAGTATCCTGAGACAAAGAAGTGTAAGGTAGCAGCACTTGAGTTTATCGATTACGCACTTTTGTGGTGGGAAAACTTAAAAGCTCAGCGAAGAAGGGATGACGAAGAAGAAGTTACAAGCTGGCCACTTATGAAAAGATTAATGAAGAAGAGATTTGTTCCGGATTACTATAAACAAGAATTGTACATCAAACTCCAGACTTTGCGGCAAGGTTCCTTGAGTGTGGAGGAGTATGTGAAAGAATTTGAGCTGTTGCTGATTCGCTGTGATTTGAATGAACCTCAAGAGCAAACAATAGCTAGATTCCTTGATGGATTGAAGAGGGACATAGCTAATGTTGTTGAGTTACAGCCCTTCATATTTCTTGAGGATGTCATAAAGCTTGCAACTAAAGTAGAAAGACAGCAGAAAAGAGGGGGTATCCATATGAGGTCAACTACAACAAGTAATACAAAGGCTGTTTCTTCACCTTCGCGAACATGGAATAGACCTAAACGTGATGAGAAAGTGGAGTTCAGTAAAGGAAGTGCTAGTTCAGTTTCAATGAAAGGAAAGGAGAAGGTATTTGAACCTCAATTTTCCAGGAGATCGCGAGACATCAAGTGTTTCAAGTGCTTGGGAAATGGGCATATTGCTTCTGAATGTCCGAATAAGCGGGTGATGGTTTTACAAGGGAAGTATGGAGAGCTTGTAAGTGAAGATGAAGCTGAGATGGAAGAGAGGAATCTAAAGTCGAAGTGACTGAACAAGAAAAGAATCTTGAGCCAATGGAGGAAAATTTATTAGTTATTCAAAGGATTTTGAGTGCTGAAGTTGATATTGGTTTGGAACAACGCGAAAACATCTTTCATACAATATGTCAAATCCGAGATAAGGTGTGTGCCATGATAATTGATAATGGTAGTTGCACCAATGTTGCATCCATTACTTTAGTGGAGAAACTCGGATTAACTACTGTTCCACATCCAAAATCATACAAATTACATTGGCTTAATGACAAGGGAGAGATTCAGGTTACAAGACAGGTTCGGGTGCCATTCTCCATTAAAACCTTTCATGATGAGGTTTTATGTGATGTGGTTTCGATGACAGTTAGTCATGTGTTATTAGGACGCCCATGGCAATTTGATAATGATGTGACTTATAATGGGCGAAGGAACACTTATTCATTTGTGCTGAATGGGAAGAAAGTGAATTTGATGCCATTGAGTGACTTATAATGGGCGAAGGAACACTTATTCATTTGTGCTGAATGGGAAGAAAGTGAATTTGATGCCATTGAGTTCTCACCAAGTTAGAGAAGATCAATTGCAGAATCAAAGGAAGATGATGGAATCTGGTAAAGGGTTAATGTTAGCCAAAAAGGGAGATGTTGAGCAAGCACTAGCTTCTGTGGGGGTTGTTTTCTTGACTTGGGCAAAGCCTTTATTGCAAGTGGAGGGTTTGGATTTGCCAAGGCAGGTTGTGGAGTTGCTTGAAGTGTTCAAAGATGTATTTCTAGAAGAGCTACCATTGGGATTACCACCTATTCGAGGGATAGAGCATCAAATTGATTTGGTGCCTGGAGCTTCACTTCCAAATAGACCAGCATATAGATGTAATCCGGAGGAAGCAAAGGAGATCAAAAGGCAAGTTGGTGAGCTCTTAGAGAGGGGCTATGTGCGTGAGTCACTTAGTCCTTGTTAAGTGCCTACTTTGCTTGTTCCAAAGAAGGATGGTACCATGAGAATGTGTGTGGACAGTCACGCTATCAACAAGATAACGGTTAAGTATTGATTCCCTATTCCTAGACTTGATGATATGCTTGATGAATTGCATAGTGCTGTTTATTTTTCTAAAGTTGATTTAATGAGTGGAAATCACCAAATTAGGATGAAAGAAGGTGATGAATGGAAAACAGCCTTTAAAACTAAGCATGGATTGTATGAGTGGATGGTGATGCCGTTTGGGCTTTCTAATGCACCTAGTACATTTATGAGACTTATGAATCATGTTTTGAGGAAGTTTATTGGGCTGTTTGTTGTGGTCTATTTTGATGATATCTTGATCTATAGTAAAACTTTAGATGATCATGTGAAGCATCTTATGGCTGTATTTGAGACCTTGCGTGATGCTAAGTTGTATGGAAACATCAAGAAGTGCTATTTCTGCCAAGATAGTGTTATCTTTTTGGGGTATGTTGTTTCTGGTAGTGGAATTAAGGTTGATGAGGAGAAGGTTAAGGCAAGTCGTGATTGGCTTAAACCTACTGGTGTTGTGGATGTGAGAAGTTTTCATGGTTTAGCCTCTTTCTATAGGCGATTTATTAAAGACTTTAGTTCTATTGTTGCGTCTATGACAGAGTGTTTGAAAAAGGGAAATGAGTTTAGGTGGAATGAGAATGCACAGAAGTCATTTGAACTGATAAAAGAACAATTATGTTCTGCTCCAGTTTTAGCACTTCCCGATTTTGCTAAAACATTTGAAATAGAGTGTGATGCTTCATGGGTTGGTATTGGGGCTATGTTGATGCAAGTAAAGAGGCCAATTGCTTTCTTTAGTGAGAAGCTGAATGGGGCACGGTTAAACTACTCTATTTATGACAATGAGTTTTATGCATTGATTCGGGCTCTTGAGGTATGGCAGCATTATTTATTACCTAAAGAGTTCCTTATTCATACTAACCATGAATCATTAAAGTGTCTTAAAGGGCAGAACAAGCTGAATAGAAGACATGCCAAATGGGTAGAGTTCATGGAGCCATTTCCATATGTCATAAAATACAAGAAGGGGCAAACTAATGTCATTGCTGATGCTCTTTCTATGAGGTATGCATTGATTTCAATGTTAAATGCAAGGCTTTTGGGTTTTGAATAGGTGAAAGAACAATATACCAGTGATTCATACTTTGCTAATATGATGTCTAAATGTGCTAAAGGAGCTTGTGATGGGTTCGTTGTGCATGATGGTTACTTGTTCAAGTTGGGCAGAATGTGTATACCTTCAGGATCCTTACGTGAGTTGCTTGTATGTGAGGCTCATGGGGTGGTCTTAGTGGTCATTTTGGGGAGAAGAAAACTTATGAGCTACTGAAAGAGCACTTCTTTTGGCCTAATATGCTGCAGGATGTTCATAAAATTGTTGAAAGATGTGTAAATTGCAAGAAAGCTAAGGGTAAAGAGAATGCATATGGACTATATATGCCTTTACCTATCCCAGAGCAACCATGGATGGATATTAGTATGGATTTTGTGCTTGGATTACCTAGAACACAGCGTGGGAAGGATTCAGTGATGGTTGTGGTTGATCGGTTCTCCAAAATGTCACACTTTATTCCTTGTAACAAAACTGATGATGCTATTCATATTGCTGATTTGTTTTTTTAGGGAAATTGTATGTTTGCATGGAATCCCTAAAAGCATTGTCTCTGATCGTGATACAAAGTTCTTAAGCTATTTTTGGAAGACTCTTTGGAAGAAGCTTGGAACAAAGTTGCTTTTCAATATTGCTTGTCATCCACAAACTGATGGGCAAACTGAGGTAGTGAAGCGTACTCTATCTTTTTTATTACAGGCTGTTATAAACAAGAACTTAAAGAGTTGGGATACTTGTTTACCTATTGTAGAGTTTGCATATAACCGTAGTGTGCATGGGGCTACAAAATTTTCACCATTTGAGATTGTGTATGGATTTAATTCATTTGTTCCTATTGACCTTGTTCCTATTCCAATTAATGAGAGGACATCTATGGATGGTGTTAAGAAGGCAGAATTGATGAAGAAGCTTCATGAGCAGGTTCAAATTCATATTGAGGAGAAAACAGCTAGGTATGTTAAGCATGCTAATAAAGGACGAAAAATGATTAGCTTTGAACCTGGTGATCTTGTTTGGATTCATCTTAGCAAGGGAAGATTTCCTAGCAAGCGGAAGTCCAAGCTGATGCCAAGAGTTGATGGACCTTTTCGTATTATAGAGAAGGTAAATAGTAATGCTTATAAAGTTGACCTTCCTGGTGATTACAATGTTTCAGTCACTTTTAATGTGAAGGACTTATCTCCTTATTTGGAAGATTTAGAAGATTCTGATTTGAGGGCAAATCATTCTCTGCCCGGGGGTGATGATGTGCATCATGAAGGTTCTAAATCAACTCAAGAAGGCGAGCTGAGCGTAAAGGAGATTTCAAATGGTCCAATAACAAGGGGTAAGGCTAAACAGCTTCAAAGGGCCATAAGTAGTCAAATTGGAGCTATTGAAGCTTCTATGGGATTAGAAGCTTGCGATCTGAATGGAAACAAGCTAAATGTATTTATTTGTCTTCAATTTGAGATTGGGACGTGATTTAGAGATGTTTGGTGACGTTGGGCTTTAAGAAGCAGCTAAGGGCTTTCTTTTCATTCTATTGGACTTTATTTACTTCTTATGTTACTACTTTTATGTATTTGGGCTATTTTGAACTTGTTTAGTTTTGTTTTAAAATTATCAAGTCATATTGGGCTTATTTTGGGCATTTTTAAGTTTATTAGGTAACATTAGGGTTTCACTTCATTTTGTAAGCCTATATAAGGCATGTAAAAGTCTTGTAGAGGCAGTTGCCTCATTTTGGAATTGGATGCACGAAAATAGACTTTTTCTCTCTCAAAATTGTCTTCTCAAGTTTTTCAACTCTTGAAGATAGTTGCTGACTTATCACTCTTTGATCATCAAGAGTGTGGCGTCAAAACCCTAAATTGATCCTTGTGGCGTCCATACGACTTATCAAGGTATCTATTTAGTTCTATCCTCCATCAACTTCACAATTTAATTTTGTTATAAATCAAGGCACATCATCATATTTCTTGAGGATGTCATAAAACTTGCATCCAAAGTAAAAAGACAGCAGAAAAGAGGGGGTATCCATATGAGGTCAACTACATCAAGTAATACAAAGGTTCTTTCTTCACATTCCCGGACATGGAACACACCTAAACGTGATGAGAAAGTGGGGTTCAGCAAGGAAAGTACTAGTTCAGGTTCGTTGAAAGGAAATGAGAAGGTATTTGAACCTCAATTTCCTAGGAGGTCGTGAGACATCAAGTGTTTCAAGTGCATGGGAAATGGGCATATTACTTCTGAATGTCCAAATAAGAGGGTGATGGTTTTACAAGGGAAGCATGGAGAGCTTGTAAGTGAAGATGAGGCCGAAACAGAAGAAAAATATGTAGTAGAAGTGACTGAACAAGAAGAGAATCTTGAGCTAATGGAGGGAAATTTATTAGTAATTCAAAGGGTTTTGAGTGCTGAAGTTGATATTGGTGTGGAGCAATGTGAAAACATCTTTCATACAAGATATCAAATTTGAGATAAGTTTTGTGCTATGATTATCGATAATGCTAATTGTACCAATGTTGCATCCATTACTTTGGTTGAGAAACTGGGATTAACACATGTTCCACACCCTAAACCATACAAATTGCATTGGCTTAATGAGATTGGAGAGATTCGGGTTACAAGACAAGTTCGCGTGCCATTTTTCATTAAAACTTATCATGATGAGGTTTTATGTGATGTAGTTCCTATGACAACTAGTTATGTGTTATTGGGACATCCATGGCAGTTTGACAATGATGTGACTTATAATGGACGAAGAAACACTTACTCATTTGTTGTGCTGAATGGGAAGAAAATGAATTTGATGCCATTAAATTCTCAACAAGTTAGAGAAGATCAGTTTCGGAATCAAAGGAAGATGGTGGAATCGGGTAAGGGGGTGATGTTAGCCAAAAAGGGAGATGTTGAGCAAGCACTAGCTTTTGTAGGGGTTGTTTTCATGTCTTGGCAAAGCCTTTATTGCAAGTGGAGGGTATGGATTTGCTTAAAGAGTTGAAAGATGTATTTCCAGAAGAGCTGCCATTGGGATTACCACCAATTCGAGGGATAGAGCATCAAATTGATTTGGTGCTTGGAGTTTCACTTCCACATAGACCAGCATATAGATGTAATTCGGAGGAAGCAAAGGAGATCCAAAGGCAGGTTAGTGAGCTATTAGAGAGAGTCTACGTACGTGAGTCACTTAGTCCTTATTCAGTGCCTACTTTGCTTGTTCCAAAGAAGGATAGTACCATGAGAATGTGTGTGGACAGTCGAGCTATCAACAAGATAACGGTTAAGTATCGATTCCCTATTCCTAAACTTGATGATATGCTTGATGAATTGCATGGTGCTGTTTATTTTGTTAAAGTTGATTTGATGAGTAGATATCACTAAATTAAGATGAAAGAATGTGATGAATGGAAAACAGCCTTTAAAACTAATGATGGATTGTATGAGTGGATGGTGATGCCGTTTGGGCTTTCTAATGCACCTAGTACATTTATGAGGCTTATGAATCATGTTTTGAGAAAGTTTATTGGGCTATCTGTTGTGGTCTATTTTGATGATATCTTAATCTATAGTAAAACCTTTGATGATCATGTGAGGCATCTTAAGGTTGTATTTGAGACATTGCGTGATGTTAAGTTGTATGGAAAACTCACGAAGTGTTATTTCTGCCAAGATAGTTTTATCTTTCATAGGGATGTTTTTTCTGGTAGTGGAATTAAGGTTGATGAAGAGAAGGTTAAGGCAATTCGTGATTAGCCTAAGCCTACTAGTGTTGCTGATGTGAGAAGTTTTCATGGTTTAGCCTCTTTCTATAGGCAATTTATTAAAGTCTTTTGTTCTATTGTTGCGCCTATGACAGAGTGTTTGAAAAAGGGGAATGAGTTTAGGTGGAATGAGATTGCACAGAAGGCATTTGAGCTGATTAAAGAACAATTATGTTTTGCTCCTATTTTAGTACTTCCTGATTTTGCTAAAATGTTCGAAATAGAGTGTGATGCTTTTGGGCTTGGTATTGGGGCTGTTTTGATGCAAGAAAAGCGACCAATTGCATTCTTTAGTGAGAAGCTAAATGGGGCATGTTTAAACTACTCAATTTACGACAATGAGTTTTACGCATTGATTTGGGCTCTAGAGGTATGGCAAAATTACCTATTACCTAAGGAGTTTGTTATTAATACTGACCATGAATCTTTGAAGTATCTTAAAGGGCAGAACAAGCTAAATGGGTAGAGTTCATGGAGCCATTTCCTTATGTCATAAAATACAAGAAGGGGCAAACTAATGTCATTGTTGATACACTTTCTAGGAGGTAATCATTGATTTCTATGTTAAATGCAAGGCTGTTGGGTTTTGAACGGGTGAAAGAATAATATATTAGTAATTCATACTTTGCTAATGTGGTGTCTGAATGTGCTAAAGGAGCTTGTGATGGGTTCTTTATGCATGATGGTTACTTATTCAAGTTGGGCAGAATGTGTATATACCTTCAGGATCTTTGCGTGAGTTGCTTGTGCATGAGGCTCATTGTGGTGGTCTTAGTGGTTATTTTGGGGAGAAGAAAATGTAAGAGCTACTGAAAGAACACTTCTTTTTGCCTAATATGTTGCGGGATGTTCATAAAGTGATTGAAAGATGTGTAATTTACAAGAAAGCTAAGGGTAAAGAGAATGCATATGGACTATATATGCCTTTACCTATCCCAGAACAATCATGGAAGGATACTAGTATGGATTTTGTGCTTGGATTACCTAGAACACAACATGGAAAGGATTCAATGATGGTTGTGGTTGATCAGTTCTCCAAAATGTCACACTTTATTTCTTGTAACAAAACTGATGATGATATTCATATTGCTGATTTGTTTTTTAGGGAAATTGTACGTTTTCATGGAATCCCTAAAAGCATTGTCTCTGATTGTGATACAAAGTTCTTAAGCTATTTTTGGAAGACTCTTTGGAAGAAGCTTGGAACGAAGTTGCTCATCAGTACTGCTTGTCATCCATAAACTGAGGTAGTGAACCGTACTCTATCTTCTTTATTATGGGCTGTTATAAATAAGAACATAAAGAGTTTGGATACTTGTTTGCCTATTATGGAGTTTGCATACAACCGTAGTGTTCATAGGGTTACAAAATTTTTACCACTTGAGATTGTGTATGGATTTAACCATTTGTTTCTATTGACCTTGTTCTTATTCTAATTGATGAGAGGACATCTATGGATGAGGTTAAAAAGGCAGAATTGATGAATAAGCTTCATGAGCAGGTTCAAATTCATATTGAGGAAAAAATAGCTAAGTATGTTAAGCATGCTAATAAAGCACGAAAAATGATTAGCTTTGAACCTAGTTATCTTGTTTGGATTCATCTTAGCAAGGGAAGATTTCCTAGCAAGCGAAAGTCCAAGTTGATGCCAAGAGTTGATGGACCTTTTCGGATTGTAGAGAAGGTGAATATTAATGCTTACAAAGTTGATCTTCCTGGTATTTACATTGTTTCAGCCAATTATAATGTGAAGGAGTTGTCTCCTTATTTGGAAGATCCACAAGATTCTGATTTGAGGGCAAATCATTCTCTTTTCGGGGGTGATGATGTGCATCATAAAGGTTCTAAATCAACTCAAGAAGGTGAGCTGAGCATAAAAGAGGTTTCAGATGGTCCAATAACAAGAGCTAAGGCCAAACAACTTCAAAAGGTCATAAATAGTCAAATTGGAGCTATTGAAGCTTCTATAGGCTTAGAAGCTTGCGATCTGAATTGAAATGAGCTAAAGGTGTTTATTTGTCTTCAATTAGAGATTGGGACACGATTTAGAGGTGTTTGGTGACGTTGGGCTTTAAGGAGGCAGTCGAGGGCTTTCTTTTCATGCTATTGGGTTTAATTTGCTTCTCATGTTCCTATTTTTATTTACTTACTTATCTCGCTTTATTTTATGTATTTGGGGCATTTTGAACTTGTTTAACTTTATTTTAAACTGTTAAGTCAGATTGAGCTTATTTTTTGCTTTTGAAGTTAATTAGGTAATATTAGGGTTTCCCCCTCATCTTGTAAGCCTATATAATGCATCTTAAAGTCTTATAGAGGCAGTTGCCTCATTCTTCAATTTTATGCACGAAAATAGAACTTTTCTCTCTTAAAATTGTCTTCTCAAGTTTTTCAACTCTTGAAGATAGTTGCTGACTTATCACTCTTTGATTACCAAGAGTGTGGCGTCAAAACCCTAAATTGATCATTGTGGCCTCTATATGACTTATCAAGGTTTCTTTTTAGTTCTATCCTCCATCTTATTTACCATTTATTTGTTATAATTCAGCCTAAACACTTAAAGAAAAAAAACAACAAAAACCAGATACTACCATCATCTTGAAATCAGATTTTGTTTATACTTTAAATAATCTATTTTAAGGATCAAGGCACATCACAATGATACTCAAGAATCAAGGTGACAAGTTAGGTTGTTTTAACATCACAAGAATAATCTTGATAAGTTCAAATTCCTTTCAAGAATGAAAGAAGAACACACAAAAGAACTCTCTAATATTACTCTCCAATGTATAGTTGAATCCCTCCCAATAAGAAAAAACAAGCCTTTATATAGGCTATAAAATCCTACTATAAACCTAATTCTAAAAGTGAAAGAATCATAATACTTCATCAAAACTTCTATAACAAATTCCATAGTTTGAAAAGTAATTCAACCTCCAAAAAATCTGCCTATATCAAATTTAAATTCAAAATTAATATCTTGGGCCATCCAAAAGCTATGTAGATATTCAATTGTGCTCTTCTAGAACCTTAATCAAAGTGATTAGGTTCCCTTGAATCTGATTTGGACTTTTTTGAAATGGATTTGGGCTTATGCGGGGCCTCTATGTGTTTGCCATCTCATCAACTTATTGAATCAGTCCATTTAATGCTTCTTTAAATGGTTGGTTCTAAGTCTTGTGATTGGCCCACTTGGCAAGCTTAATGTCATGTGATTGATGGCTGAGCCCCTCTAAGCCCACGTGTAAGTTCTTCCTTTTGTATGCATATAGTTTGTGCAGCTTTGTTGCATCATTCTCCCCCTCTTGAAGAAGTTTTGCCCTTAAATCTTCTTTTGTATCATCACTTACATCGAAAGGAGATAAGTCAAAAATATTAATGCGAGCAATAACACCATACTCACAAGATAATTCAAGTTTATAAGCATTGACATTCATGTGTTCCACCACTCGAAATGGCCCATCACCCTAGGAAGTAATTTAGAACGTCTTTGCTTGGGAAAGCAATTTTTCCTCCTATGCTGCCTGATGAGGGCACGATTAACAAATGGAATGTAGAACCTATTCAAGTTCCAGTTGATCCGATTACAAGGGCTCAAGTAATAAGGTTCAAGGAAACTCTCAATGGACTGATTCAAAACATTTGGGTAGAGATAAATTCATGGGGATGCAAGGAAGATATTTCATGTGTTCCACAAAGTTGGATTTCCATGATACAAGCTTTGAAATAATCTAGAAGAAATTTCTCAAATCGCAAAGTGGATGGAATTAGATGAGTTTTCTAAATTGGTGATTACCAAAGTTTGACTCATCAAGTGTTAGGGAATGATGGAAACAGCAGGCCATTTGAGCAACCCAAGTGGTTAGAAGCTTTTGGGAGCCTACAATAAACATTTCTGATAGTAGTTGTAATATTTAAAATAAAGTCTTAGTTGTTAGTGGTTGGTAGTTAGTTAAAGTCTGCAGTTGCATTTATTGTTGTAGTTGCAAAATTTAAAAAAGCTAGTTTAAAGCCATGTTGGTAGTAGTTGGTAGTTACTAGTTTTTAAGTTGTCATTCAATATTGTAATAAATGCTAGCATCCCAAATGTTCACTATAAATATATAAGGGATGATAGGAAAGCATTCAGTAATTTGATTAAAAAAATTCTCTTTGGTTCTTTTAGAACTCTTTGAAATTATCAGAATAATTTTCGTGGCATTCTCCTTCGACTTATTAATCGATCATTTCATAATTGATTGTGGCATCTTCATTGTACCAAGGTTCTTGCTTCAATATAAGCAATGGGTTGTGGTTTCATACAAATCTATTTCTAGACGATTTTAGAGTCCTTCTTGATCCACAACTCTATCCAATTCTTGGAGTGGATCGTATCACTGCCAAACCCAATCTCTTGGTTCAAAGACAACCTACTTGCGTCCCTTATTGGCTTGCTTGGTATATTACTCCATCCGTTATTCTATTTTTTTCTTTGCTTTCTTATGAACCTACTTAATAAAATCACCTTTTTTCTTCCCATCTAAGTTAACATGTTTGCTCAAATAGAGGAGTTAAATCCAAAGGAGTCAATGGATTAAAACCATAAACAATCACAAGTAGTAAAAACTTAATTGCAGAATGAACACAATGATTTTAAGCAAATTCAACATGCAACAAACAGTCTTCTCATATTTTTAAAATTTTTTTGTATGATAGCACGCAACAAAGTAGACAAAGTTCTATTCACTACTTCGATTTGACCATTAGTTTGTGGGTGACATATAGTAGAGAACAATAATTTAGTTCCCAAATTTCCCCACAAAGTCTTTGAAAAGTAGATCAAGAATCCTGCATCGTGATTAAAAAAAAAAGTCTTGAGCATGCCATGCAACCTAACAATCTTCTTGAAAAAATGAATCGGCTATATGTGATGCATCATCAGTTTTATGGCATGAAATAAAATGTGCCATCTCAGAGAATCTATGAACAACCACAAAAAATGAGTCTCTCCCCCTCTTAGTCCTAAGTAAGCCTAAGAAAATTCCATAAACATGGACCCAAGGTGCATTAGGACTAGGGGGTGTGTACAATCTATGTGGTTTTTGCCTGGACTTAGTTTGCATGTAAGTAATGCATCTTGCTCAAATCCTTTCTATTTCACATTTCATGTGCGGCAAAAAGAAATACTCATGCAATACACCTAAAGTCTTTAGCTACCCTAAAATGGCCCATCAAACCACCACTATGTGCTTCCCGAACAAGTAATTCACACAAGGATGACTGTGGAACACACAATTTATTTTCTCGAAATAGAAAACCATCATGCAAATAGAACTTCACACTCGCCATTTTAGTGCAACTTTTAAACAAGTCACTGAAGTCAGAATCTGTTGCATACAATGCATTAATGTACTTAAATCCAATCAATTTAGCATCAAGGGTTGAAAGCAAAGTGTACCTGTGTGATAGTGCATTGGCAACTTTGTCTTTCTTACCTAGTTTGTATTTGATCACATAGGGAAATGTTTTAATGAACTCCACCCCAATTGGCATGGCATCTATTCAACTTATGTTGCCCTTTTACATGCTTCAAAGATTTGTGATCTGTATGAATCACAAACTCTTTCGGCCATAAGTAGTGCTGCCAAGTCTCTAGAGTTTGAATAAATGCATACAATTCTTTGTCATAAGTGGGATAATTTAGGGTTGCCCCATTCAATTTCTCACTAAGGTATGCAACTGATCTTCCCTCTTGCATAAACACACCTCCGATACCTTTACAATCACACTCAATTTTGAACATTTTAGTGAAGTTAGGTAAAACAAATAAAGGTGCATTAGTCAATTTTCTTTGATGAGCTTGAATGCCTTTTCACCGAAGTAAGCATTGGCCAATCTTGAAATTGCCTTCACATTTTTCTCGCCAACCTCAATGCCTTTAACATTTACAGCAAAAACCAGAAACACAAGTTTATCCATGTAAAAAGTACGCAAACAACCTCCCTTTCCTTAAAACCTCTAAAACAAGTTTTAAGTGTATGGTTCATAAGTCTCATGAAATGATGGGATCATCCTAGTTTTTGTAATAGATAAGAATATCATCAAAATAGACAATTACAAATTTACCAATGAAAGCACACAAAATATGGTTCATAAGTCTCATGCAATGATGGGGGACGGTAACACAACAGCCCATGTGGGTAGCCCATGTGATGAGAAACTTTCAAGAACCTTCAACTTCATTTATTGGTGTGGTTAATAGTTTGATAATTAGTCTTAAAGTAAAATTCAGTATTAGTAGTTGTTGCTAGTTTTCATTAATTGTGTTGTAATAAATGTTGGTATCTAAATGCCTTAGTTGTTGGTAATGGTTGGTAGTTAGTAGTTGCAAGTTGTCATTAATTGCTATAATAAATGATAGAAATTCCAATAGGTCTCTATAAATACATGAGAGTTGAGGGGAAAAGCATTCAAGCTTTGTAATTTCAAAAACTAAAGTATTAAGCAACTTTACTCTTGAATTGGTATTCTACCATTTTCAATTTGCATTTTTGTTGAACGATATCAATAACCTTCGTCTTCGTGAACGAAATCACGACCCATCAATGCTTGTCCTGCGTCAGGTGGTAATAGAGCCTCTTCTTGAGATGGCAGGACCTAGTGACTTGAATGGAGATCGTTTAAATGTGTTTGAGCAAAGAATGGAGGCACGAATAATAGAATTGCAGGAACGCATGGCAGCATTAATCGAACTAGTTATGAAGTTGATAAATAATGATCCAGTACAACAAGAATCAACAGCAGCAAGGAGAAGACCGCCTAGACAACCACATTCTGCACCAATGAATGTCAATTTGGAGGAAGAGACTACAGATGAGCTTGAGGTCAAGCCGCGAGCAAGAGGAGCAACTATGGGTGCACGAAGAAGGCCTAACCGATTTGCCCCTCCAATGGATGATTTTGAAGTAGAGAAAATCGAAGGAGAATGTGATAGTGAGTTTCTGCCAAGAGGAAGACAACAACGCCAACATGATGACTCTTACAAGGTAAAAGTTGATTTGCCTACTTTTAATGGTGCTACTAATATAGAACAGTTTCTAGATTGGGAATATAAGGTAGAGAGTTTCTTTGAAATTATGAATGTAAGTCTAGAACGTAATGTAGCTTTAGTGGCCTACAAGCTACGTAGTGGTGCGAGTGCTTGGTGGCAACACCATCAAGAAAGTTTAAGATCAAGAGACTGCCACATGTCCATCATTGGCACCAAATGATAACACTCTTAAGGGGACGTTTTCTACTGTTGGATTATGAACAAACTCTCTTCCAACAGTTCCAGAATTGCATCCAAGGAACTCCTTCTGTTTCAGCTTATGCAGAAGAGTTTCTAAGGCTGCAAGTTAGGTGCAACTTGACAGAAACTCAAGATCAGCAAGTGGCTAGGTATGTCAATGGGTTGAGTGATGGGATCCAAGATAGGTTGGCCAAGCAACAAATCTAGTCAATAGATCAAAGCACAAAACTTGGCAATGAAGGCTAAGAAACTAGCGAAATCTAGGAGGTATCCAAGGGCACTACCCTATTCCAGAATTAAACCAAACACTAAACCTACCCATACTCCATCTGAAAGCAAGACTATAGAGTTTAAGGGTAAATAGGTAAGCAAAAGGAAACCTGAGACAAAGGGGAAGGAAATAGTGGATAGCTCAAAGGGTATTAGATGTTTTAAGTGTAATGAGATAGGGCACAGATCTAATGATTGTCCTAAGCGCAAATTTGTCAATGTCACCCAACGCGAGCATGAGGAGGACTATGATGAACAAGAAACTGCAGAGGAGGATGGTGACTTCAAAGTGGCTGAAAAAGACGATGATGAAGTCGTATACGTTGTAAGAAGGTTGCTATAACCTCCAAAACAACCCGATGAGACACAACGCAAATGCAACTTTGAAGGTAAATGCACTGTGGCTAACAAAGTGTGTAAACTTTTGATTGACAGTTGTAGTTGTGAGAACCTGGTTTCGCAAAGCCTTGTTGAACATCTTAAACTTAAGACACAACCATATTCAGCCTCATACAACATTGGTTGGATAAAGAAGGGGCCTAACATGAAAATTACACAACAATGCTATTTACCATTATATTTGGAGAAGACTTACAAATATGAAGTTCTTTGTGATGTTGTGGAGATAGATGCATGTCATGTGTTACTAGGCAGGCCATGGTAGTTTGATGTTGATGCAACTCACAAGGGGAGGGGCAACACTTATACCTTCACTTGGAATCACAAGCGGATAGTTATGGTTCCAAACCAACAAGAGAACAATTTTCCAAAGGTGGAGGAGAAGGCTTTATGATACATGGCTCTTAGTGAGAATGAGTTTGTCGGAGACATGGAAAGTGCCAATACCTGTGCTTTTCTAATAGTGAAGGGAATAGAGGAACCCATACAATCTACAACTAAGGAGATTCAAGGCTTATTGACAGAATTTGTTGATGTAATGACAGAACCAACACAATTGCCTCCAATGCAAGACATTCAACATCGCATTGATTTTGTTCCTGGAGCTAGCTTTATGAATTTGTTGCACTATCGTATGAGTCCAAAGAAACATGAAATCTTGAAGGAGAAGGTAGAGGAACTACTACAAAAGGGACATATACGAGAAAGTATCAGTCCTTGTGCTGTACCTGCCTTGCTCACTCCAAAGAAGGATGGAAGTTAGAGGATGTGTGTAGACAGTCGTGCTATCAATAAAATAACCATAAGGTACCGATTTCCCATCCCTATAAGTGAAGACTTGCTTGATCAGATGAGTGGTGCTAAAGTATTCACCAAGATAGATCTGCGGAGTGGATATCATCAAATCAGAGTTTGTGTGGGAGATGAATGTAAGACAGCTTTCAAAATAAAGGATGGGCTATATGAGTGGCTAGTCATGCCATTTGGGTTATCTAATGCACCAAGTACATTCATGCACCTTATGACTCAGGTACTAAAACCCTTTTTATCTCACTTTGTTGTTGTCTATTTTAATGATATTGTGATCTGTAGTAAGAATGTAAAAGAGCACCTTAATCATATTAGGCAAGTTCTAGTTGTGCTGAGAAAGAATGAGTTGTTTGTAAACTTAAAGAAATGTGTATTTTTAACAAACAGACTAGTGTTCCTAGGATTTGTTGTAAGTAGTGACGAAATTCATGTGGATGAATTAAAGGTAAAAGCTATTAGAGAATGGTCACAACCGAAGACTGTAACCGACATAAGGAGTTTCCATGGACTAGCGACTTTCTATCGCAGGTTAGTTAAAAATTTCAGTACCATTGTGGCACCAATTAACAATTGCTTGAAGAAAGAACGATTTTAATGGGGAGAAGCTGCTGATCGTAGCTTTGAATTGATCAAAGAAAAATTGACTACAACACCTATTCTATCTCTGCCTGACTTTGCCAAAACTTTCGAGATTGAATGTGACACAAGCGGGATTGGTATAGGAGCTGTTCTTTCTCAAGAGAGGAGGCCCATTGCATTCTTTAGTGAGAAGTTAACTGAAACAAGACAAAAGTGGTCAACGTATCAATAAGAACTCTATGCAGTATTTCGTGCTCTTAAGACAAGGGAAGCGTATCTTTTGCCTAAAGAGTTCATTGTCTACTCAGACCATGTGCGTATCTTTTGCCAATGAAAGCACACAAAATATGGTTCATAAGTCTCATAAAATGATGGGGGACAGCAACACAACAGCTCATGTGGGTAGCCCATGTGATGAGAAACTTTCAAAAACCTTCAACTACATTTATTGGTGTGGTTAATAGTTTGATAATTAGTCTTAAAGTAAAATTCAGTATTAGTAGTTGTTGGTAGTTTTCATTAATTGCGTTATAATAAATGTTGGTATCTAAATGCTTTAGTTGTTGGTAGTGGTTGGTAGTTAGTAGTTGCAAGTTGTCATTAATTGCTGTAATAAATGCTAGAAATCCCAATATGTCTCTATAAATACATGAGAGACGAGGGGAAAAGCATTCAAGCTTTGTAATTTCAAAAACTCAAGTATTAAGCAACTTTACTCTTGAATTGGTATTCTACCATTTTCAATTTACGTTTTTGTTGAACGATATCAACAACTTTCATCTTCGTGAATGAAATCACGACCCATCAACGCTTGTCCTATGTCATGAAAGTATTAGGTGCATTAGTTAATCAAAAAGGCATAAATAACTATTTATAAAAATCATACTTTGTTTTATATGCAGTTTCCACCCATCACCTTCTTTCATCATAATTTGATAGTATCCTCTCTTGAGATCGATCTTAGAAAACTCACAAGATCCCATACAGGTCATCTAACATATCATCTAATCTAGGAATAGGATGGCGATACTTTACCGTAATGTTGTTGATGGCTCGACAATCAATACACATCCTCCATATCCCATCCTTCTTAGGCATAAGTATCACTGAAACCGCACAAGGACTCATGCTCTTGTTGAAGGCACGGCTAACAAATGAAATGCAAATTCTATTCAAGTTTCGGTTGGTCGGGTTACAAGAGCTTGAGCTAAGTGGTTCAAAGAAACTCTCAATTAAATGATTCAAAATATTTAGGCTGAGGTGCATTTGTAGAGGCCAAAGATAGATATCCCACAAGTTCTACAAGTTTGGATTTTCATGATTCAAGCTTTAAATTAATTTAGAAGAATTCCTCAGATCAGAAATCGGGTGGTTTGGGTGCATTTTTCTAAATTGGTGATTACTCAATTTTGACTCAACAAGTATTTTAGGACATGATGGACATTTCATTAATGGCCATTACATTTTTAGAAGCAATTAAGAAGCAGTTAAAGTTGCCAGCAGCAACTCAAATGTTGAAAAGCTTCTAGGAAGCCTGCAATTACAATTAATATTTTAGCAGCAACTCAAATGTTGATTAAGAAAATTCTCGTTACTTCTTTTAGAACTTTTTGAACTTATCGAAATAATTTATTCAGCGTTCCCCTTCGACTTATCAATCAATACTTCCATAATTGATTGTGGCATCTTCATTATACCAAGATTCTTGCTTCAATTAAGCAACGGGTCGTGATTTTATACAAATCAATTTCTAGACAGTCTTGTAGTCTTTCTTGATCCACAACTTTCTCAGTTTCTTGGCATGGATAGTATAAGTTGGTATTAGAGCTTGGCACTAGTTGTAGGTTTGCCTAAATTTTTCATTTGAAAATTAATAAAATAATAAAAAAGTGATATTGCAATTCAACTCTTTTACTTCTTATTTCAATTTTACATCTTTGGGTTCCTTTTCGATTCCACAAATCCGAATTTCTTGCTCCAAAAAAATCTTAAATCCGTGACACAGTCTTGCTTTCTAAGCCCTTACATTCAAATTTCTCTTGGTGAATTGTTGCTAAAAATTTTAACTACTAGCCTCAAATATTAGAGACCCAAACTGATAATTTCTAAGCCCTTCATGAAGGTTCTAAATCAACTCAAGAAGGCGAGCTGAGCGTAAAGGAGATTTCAGATGGTCCAATAACAAGGGCTAAGGCTAAACAGCTTCAAAGGGCCATAAGTAGTCAAATTGGAGCTATTGAAGCTTCTATGGGATTGGAAGCTTACGATCTGAATGGAAACGAGCTAAATGTATTTATTTGTCTTCAATTTGAGATTGGGACGTGATTTAGAGACGTTTGGTGACGTTGGGCTTTAAGAAGCAGCTAAGGCCTTTCTTTTCATGCTATTGGGCTTTACTTATTTCTTATTTTACTACTTTTTATGTATTTGGGCTATTTTGAACTTGTTAAGTTTTGTTTTAAAATTGTTAAGTCATATTGGGCTTATTTTGGGCATTTTAAAGTTTATTAGGTAACATTAGGGTTTCACCTCATTTTGTAAGCCTATATAAGGCATGTAAAAGTCTTGTAGAGGCAGTTGCCTCATTTTGAAATTGGAAGCACGAAATAGAAGAGCTATTTCTCTCTCAAAATTGTCTTCTCAAGTTTTTCAACTCTTGAAGATAGTTGCTGACTTATCACTCTTTGATCATCAAGAGTGTGGCGTCAAAACCCTAAACTGATCCTTGTGGCGTCCATTCGACTTATCAAGGTATCTATTTAGTTCTATCCTCCATCAACTCCACAATTTAATTTTGTTATAAATCAAGGCACATCAGAGGGTAAAAACCAATCTGATTTTTTGTAAAACACGAGCGAAAGTTATGTGAATCATTATTTGAGTGAAACATGTGAGGGAGCGTGTAAGGTTATTTTTGTTTCTTTAACTTTGTTTTGCAGCAAACATGTCAGACAACAAGAACAAAAATACTTCTGAAAGTGCGTTAGAAGAGGTTGATCCAAAGTTTCTTATGGAAGCTATAATGGGTGAGATGAGGAGAATGTTGAAAGTGGAGATGGAGAAGGTTCATGAACAGATAGATCTAGTAGAGAATGCACATTTGGAGCAGCCACAAAATACTTCTAATGTGTGTAGGAGAGAGAGCGTTCAACCTAGAAAAGTGAGGTTTGAAGCTGAAGAGTATTGTAGAGACAGTTTTGATAAAGAAAATGACCAAGATTCAATTGCTAGTAATTAAAGATATGGTGGGCAGTTTAGAGAGGCTAGAAATCAGAAAGATAATAACTTGGATAGTATTAAGATGAAGATTCCTTTGTTTTAAGGTAAAAACGATCCAAAAGCATACCTTGAGTAGGAGAAGAATATGGAACAATCCCATTTTTTCTCCTAGTCTAAATATGCTTCAGGATCCTTGTTTCCTTGAAAGATGGAATCTTAATATTAATGTTTCCCAAGTTATTATCAATCTTATCTCCAAATCTAACTCTTCTTTCTCCATTCCTATGCCTAAAGCTACCAAAATTAACATTAGAGGCATGATCATCATCATCTAAGTCATCTCCAAAGTCATCTTTATAATCATATACATAAGTGTATTCCTCTATTTTTCGTTGCACATTAAGAGCTCTAAGTGACTCCCCCATTTTTGTACCAGATTCAACTTTATCTATTCTCTTATTCACCTTATCAAATCTCGATTCTAATTTATTAAATTTTTGTTTAAAAGATTTAAAGAAGATGACGCAGGACAAGCGCTAATGGGTTGTGATTTCGTTCACGAAGACAAAAGTTGTTGATATCGTTCAACAAAAAATAAATTACAAAACGTGAATTCTTTCCCCCTCATCTCTTATGTATTTATAGAGACCTATTGGGATTTCTAGCATTTAATACAACAATTAATGACAACTTGCAACTACTACCAACAACTAAGGCATTTAGATACCAGAACTTATTACAACACAATTAATTAAAACTACCAACAACAACCAATACTGAATTTTACTTCAAAACTAATTATCAAACTGTTAACCACACCAATAAATGTAGTTGTAGGCTCTTGGAAGTTTCTCATCACATGGGCTACCCATGACAGGATCTGTCCTGAGACCCTCTACTGAAGATTCCAGCGGCCCTACCGAGCACCCTAATGGAAGTTTCTCAGAATTTAACTGTGTAAGTGGAGAAATTCTGTGAGGTGAACCCCTTTTTATTTCTTGCTATTACTGAGAAAATATTGGAATGTACGTGAAAACAACTTATTAAATTGTACAAAAATAATCGGGCAAAGTTTCCCCTATTTTTGTGAAAATTCAATACAAAACCTGCAAAGAATTACACTTCTATTTCAATACTGTTTCTCAATATCTCTAAATAGGACCTCCAGTCCATTGCAAAATCAAATCCATCTTAACTCAACAATTCTATTTTTGATCAAAAATTGGCATACTAGTAAAATATGAAACGATCATCACAAATACACAAGCCTATACTACTATGCAAAAAGAATGCTACTTAGCATATTTATATTTACAAAAATGATCTTCAGATTTTGCCAACTAATCGGCAGCAGCTTGCATACCGAGACCTGCACCTGGAAAAGGGATTTAGAAAATATAAAACGAGTGAGCTAAAGGAGCTCAGTGAGTGCATTTAAGATTTTAAATAAAATAATATTCTGCATAGATATTAAATTCTAAGGACATGCATAAATCATGTTTTTAAAACTTGTATAAAGCAGTAAGATGGCGTCTAACATCATAAGCCGATGAAATCTTACCGAACGAATTTTATTTACATCTTCAGAAAACAATATCAAAAATCTGTAATGATAATAACTAGCATGTACATATAAATGCATAATATGCAATCGGTAGATCAAAAATTATTAAAGCCCTCGCTCTGCCATTTTCTTTTGAAACTGTACCAATAGTAACCCTAAAGCTCTATACTCACGTAGCGACTCAACTAGCATCATACACGTGAGTGGGTCACTGGGCGTTTCAGCTAGCAACACTCATAATGACATCTCAAGACATCTCACTTGCTATGCAGTGAAATCCTACATCGCATACATATAGCGAGACAATACCCATACACATAGAGTGACTCACATGACTCGACAATCCGACATCCCGGAGTTAGTGACACACCTCCCAAAACCTGTCCATGTGTATGGGATATACCTATCGGGACTTAAACCACCACCATCACTGTAATCTAAAAGTACCAATGGCCTTTTGAAACTAATGCAATAGTTTTATAGTTGTTTCTTAAACTGAACATGTAACAGTATATCTATGGATATATATAAAAATCATAAATCATGTTTATACATTAAAAGAACATATAACATACAATTTTATTATACGGAAACATAATAAACGAAAGATAAATAAAATGACATATTTTTACTCACAACCGCTTCGAGCTCAATTTCTGCTCCCATTACCGGTCTTGATTTTCTTCACCTACATGTCATAAATGACATTTAGAACCAATTTAAACGCTAGAATCTCATTTAATTACTAAACACCCTAATTGGCATATAAAGTTCGGATGGATATTACTTTTCGATTTTCATTTACGAAGCCATTCAATCTTATCTAATTAACCATTCGACGCCCAAAAAATTGCTTAACGCCCTATAACTTCGGTTGGACATAATTGCCCTTCACCTTACCACAATGGACAATTATGTCCAATTTTTTTCATTTTTGATTTTTCATCAATCATATACATTCAATTTACATGAGACACCATTTATACACAACAATTCAACTAAAACACAACTCAACCCTAACTTCCCTAAAGTGGCTGAATTTACATCCACCACCCAACACATTTCTTTTCATCAATTTCTTACTCCAATAGCATCACAATTAAGCCAATTTCATTCTAGTGCCCCAATTACAACCAATTGAGGTCTCTACATCAAATTCACCCAAAACTCTAATTCTTACCTTGCCAATTTCTTCAATTTGATAACTCCTTCAAGCTTTACACGAGAATTCATGATGTGCCTTGATTTATAATAAAATTAAATGGTAAAGTTGATGGAGGATAGAACTAAATAGATACCTTGACAAGTCGTATGGACGGCACAAGAATCAATTTAGGGTTTTGACGCCACACTTGGTGATCAAAGAGTGATAAGTCAGCAACTATCTTCAAGAGTTGAAAAACTTTAGAAGACAATTTTGAGAAAGAAAAGTTCTATTTTCGTGCATCCAATTCCAAAATGAGGCAACTGCCTCTATAAGACTTTAACATGCCTTATATAGGCTTACAAAATGAGGGGGAACCCTAATGTTACTTAATAAACTTAGAAAGCTCAAAATAAGCCAAATATGACTTAACAATTTTAAAACAAAACTAAACAAGTTCAAAATGGCCCAAATACATAAAAATAGTAACATAAGAAGTAAATAAAGCCCAATAGCATGGAAAGAAAGCCCTTAGCTACTTCTTTAAGCCCAACATCACCAAACATCTCTAAATCACATCCCAATCTCTAATTGAAGACAAATAAACACATTTAGCTCGTTTCCATTCAGATCGCAAGCTTCTAATCCCATAGAAGCTTCAATAGCTCCAATTTGACTACTTATGGCACTTTGAAGCTGTTTAGCCTTAGCCCTTGTTATTGGACCATCTGAAATCTCCTTTACGCTCAGCTCGCCTTCTTGAGTTGATTTAGAACCTTTATGATGCACATCATCACCCCCGGGCAAAGAATGATTTGCCCTTAAATCAGAATCTTCTAAATCTTCCAAATAAGGAGATAAGTCCTTCACATTAAAAGTGGCTGAAACATTGTAATCACCAGGAAGGTCAACTTTGTGAGCATTACTATTTACCTTCTCTATAATACGAAAAGGTCCATCAACTTTTGGCATCAGCTTGGACTTCCGCTTGCTAAGTAATCTTCCCTTGCTAAGATGAATCCAAACAAGATCACCAGGTTCAAAGCTAATCATTTTTCGTCCTTTATTAACATGCTTAACATACTTAGCTATTTTCTCCTCAATATGAATTCAAACCTGCTCATGAAGCTTCTTCATCAATTCTGCCTTCTTAACACCATCCATAGATGTCCTCTCATCAATTGGAATAGGAACAAGGTCAATAGGAACAAATGGATTAAATCCATACACAATCTCAAATGGTGAAAATTTTGTAGCCCCATGCACACTACGGTTGTATGCAAACTCCACAATAGGCAAACAAGTATCCCAACTCTTTAAGTTCTTGTTTATAACAGCCTGTAATAAAGAAGATAGAGTACGGTTCACTACCTCAGTTTGCCCATTAGTTTGTGGATGACAAGCAGTACTGAAAAGCAACTTTGTTCCAAGCTTCTTCCAAAGAGTCTTCCAAAAATAGCTTAAGAATTTTGTATCACAATCAGAGACAATGCTTTTAGGGATTCCATGCAAACATACAATTTCCCTAAAAAACAAATCAGCAATATGAATAGCATCATCAGTTTTGTTACAAGGAATAAAGTGTGACATTTTGGAGAACCAATCAACCACAACCATCACTGAATCCTTCCCACATTGTGTTCTAGGTAATCCAAGCACAAAATCCATACTAATATCCATCCATGGTTGCTCTAGGATAGGGAAAGGCATATATAGTCCATATGCATTCTCTTTACCCTTAGCTTTCTTGCAATTTACACATCTTGCAACAACTTTATGAACATCCCGCAGCATATTAGGCCAAAAGAAGTGCTCTTTCAGTAGCTCATAAGTTTTCTTCTCCCTAAAATGATCACTAAGACCACCCCATGAGCCTCACACACAAGCAACTCACGTAAGGATCCTGAAGGTAAACACATTCTGCCCAACTTAAACAAGTAACCATCATGCACAAAGAACCAATCACAAGCTCCTTTAGCACATTTAGACAACATATTAGCAAAGTATGAATCACTGGTATATTATTCTTTCACCTGTTCAAAACCCAAAAACCTTGCATTTAACATAGAAATCAATGCATACCTCCTAGAAAGAGCATCAGCAATGACATTAGTTTGCCCTTTCTTGTATTTTATGACATATGAAAAAAGCTCCATGAACTCTACCCATTTGGCATATCTTCTATTCAGCTTGTTCTGCCCTTTAAGATACTTTAACGATTCATGGTCTGCATAAATAACGAACTCTTTAGGTAATAGATAATGCTGCCATACCTCGAGAGCCCGAATCAATGCATAAAACTCATTGTCATAAATAGAGTAGTTTAAACGTGCCCCAAGCAGCTTCTCACTAAAGAATGCAATTGGCCTCTTTTCTTGCATCAAAACAGCCCCAATACCAACCCCTGAAGCATCACACTCTATTTCAAATGTTTTAGCAAAATCGGGAAGTGCTAAAACTGGAGCATAACATAATTGTTCTTTAATCAGTTCAAATGACTTCTGTGCCTTCTCATTCCACCTAAAACTCATTCCCCTTTTTCAAACACTCTGTCATAGGCGCAACAATAGAACTAAAGTCTTTAATAAATCGCCTATAGAAAGAGGCTAAACTATAAAAACTTCTCACTTCCGCAACACTAGTAGGTTTAGGCCAATCATGAATTGCCTTAACCTTCTCCTCATCAACCTTAATTCCACTTCTAGAAACAACATACCCCAAAAAGATAACACTATCTTGGTAGAAATAGCACTTTTTGAGGTTTCCATACAACTTAGCTTCACGCAAGGTCTCAAATACAACCTTAAGATGCCTCACATGATCATCAAAAGTTTTACTATAGATTAAGATATCATCAAAATAGACCACAACAGATAGCCCAATAAACTTTCTCAAAACATGATTCATAAGCCTCATAAATGTACTAGGTGCATTAGAAAGCCCAAACGACATCACCATCCACTCATACAATCCATGCTTAGTTTTAAAGGCTGTTTTCCATTCATCACCTTCTTTCATCCTAATTTGGTGATATCCACTCATCAAATCAACCTTAGAAAAACAAACAGTACCATGCAATTCATCAAGCATATCATCAAGTCTAGGAATAAGGGATCGATACTTAACCGTTATCTTGTTGATAGCCCGACTGTCCACACACATTCTCATGGTACCATTTTTCTTTGAAACAAGCAAAGTAGGCACTGAACAAGGACTAAGTGACTCACGCACATAGCCCCTCTCTAAAAGCTCACCAACTTGCCTTTTGATCTCCTTTGCTTGCTCCGGATTACATCTATATGCTGGTCTATTTGGAAGTGAAGCTCCAGGCACCAAATCAATTTGATGCTCTATCCCTCAAATAGGTGGTAATCCTAATGGTAGCTCCTCCGAAAATACATCTTTGAACTCTTCAAGCAACTCCACAACCTGTCTTGGCAAATCCAAACCCTCTACTTGCAATAAAGGCTTTGCCCAAGTCATGAAAACAACCCCCACATTAGCTAGTGCTTGCTCAACATCTCCCTTTTTCGCTAACATTAACCCTTTACCAAATTCCATCATCTTCCTTTGATTCCGCAACTGATCTTCTCTAACTTGTTGAGAACTCAATGACATCAAATTCACTCTCTTCCCATTCAACACAAATGAATAAGTGTTCCTTCGCCCATTATAAGTCACATCATTATCAAATTGCCATGGACGTCCTAATAACACATGACTAGCTGTCATAGGAACCACATCACTTAAAACCTCATCATGGAAGGTTTTAATGGAGAATGGCACCCGAACCTGTCTTGTAACCTGAATCTCTCCCTTGTCATTAAGCCAATGTAATTTGTATGATTTTGTGACACAAGAGTGTCTGATCACATGGAACTAAAAATAGAACCAAATGAATTCAAGTTAATTACATTCGTACTTTAAAGACTCAAGGAAAGGTAATGAATTTCAAGGGTAAATTTGGGATTTATCTGGTACTGTTTCGGAAGGAATTACTAGGTAATCTTCATACTACTAGAAAATTATATGTGTCTAGTTCTAAATCCTTTTTACAGCACATGAATATAAGTTTTCTAGAGTAAGTTGAATCCTAATAACTAAAGGAAGGTCAGACAGCTAGTAGGTGAGCCAAATCTTGACAACTTGCAAGAATTGAAGACTTTTGTCTCCATCCAAGACTTTAGAGCATGCTTTGTTGAATTCTAGCATATTATGTTCGAATTTAATGCTTCATTTATTGTATTTACTGTATTTGTAGACTTTTGGTGTAAGAGTAGTTGTAAGTCTTAATTGCTATCTTTTGTAAACTCCCAACCACCAAGTTTTAATGTTGTAATGAGTGCTTTACAGTAGCCCTCCCAAGAACTCTCTATAAATACCTAAGGATGAGAGGAGAAGGGCAGGGAGTGAATTTTAAATTACTTGTATGTGGGAGAGTTCTCTAATGAGAGTTTCTACATTTAACTCTGTATCTCTTGGGTGGATTCCTTAGAGTGTTGAGTTTGAGAGTTCTGTATCTCTTGTAGGGTTCTTTGGGTGGTGAATTATTCTGTATCCCATTATAATTCTCTTGAGTGGTGAGCTTGTACCAATTTTACTTTATTCAGTGTTTGAGTTTATTTTAATAAAAGTGAGTGTTTGTTTTCATTCTTCCAATCTTGTGGTATTCTTTTTCTAAACACTTGAGCCTGCATCATTTTAGATGTGGAACAGTAGTTAATCCCAGTTTCTCCACTAAAGTAGTAGATGCAAGATTGGTACAACTACCATTATCAATGATCATGGCACAAACCTTATCTCGGATTTGACATCTTGTATGAAAGATGTTTTCGCGCTGTTCCAAACCAATATCAACTTCAGCACTCAAAATCTTTTGAATAACTAATAAATTTCCCTCCATTGGCTCAAGATTCTCTTCTTGTTCAGTCACTTCGACTTTAGATTCCTCTTCCATCTTAGCCTCATCTTCACTTACAAGCTCTCCATACTTCCCTTGTAAAACCATCACCCTCTTATTCGGATATTCAGAAGTAATATGCCCATTTCCCAAGCACTTGAAACACTTGATGTCTTGCGACCTCCTGGAAAATTGAGGTTCAAATACCTTCTCCTTTTCTTTCAATGAACCTGAACTAGTACTTCCTTTATTGAACTCCACTTTCTCATCACGTTTAGGTATGTTCCATGTTCGCGAAGGTGAAGAAACAGCCTTTGTACTTAGTTGTTATAGTTGACCTCATATGGATACCCCCTCTTTTCTGCTGTCTTTCTACTTTAGTTGCAAGCTTTATGACATCCTCAAGAAATATGAAGGGCTGTAACTCAACAACATTAGCTATGTCCCTCTTCAATCCATCAAGGAATCTAGCCATTGTTTGCTCTTGAGGTTCATTCAAATCACAGCGAATCAGCAACAGCTCAAATTCTTTCACATACTCCTCCACACTCAAGGAACCTTGCCGCAAGGTCTGGAATTTGATGTATAATACTTGTTTATAGTAATACGGAACAAATCTCTTCTTTATTAATCTTTTCATAAGTGGCCAGCTTTTAACTTCTTCTTCGTCATCCCTTCTTCGCTGAGCTTTTAAGTTTTCCCATCACAAAAGTGCGTAATCGGTAAACTCAATTGCTGCTACCTTACACTTCTTTGCCTCAGGGTACTCAAGCCAATTAAACACCCTTTCTACCTTCTGAACCCATTCAAGATACTCCTAAGGAGAACTAGTACCTCTAAATGGTGGTATATTAAGTTTGATACCACTAGTAGGGTCATTTTTCTGCCTCCTTATCCTACCCCTATCTTCAGCCTCATCATCCCTATTTGGCTTATCTCCAGCATCCCCTAGGTCATTTCGAGGTACCCTACGCCCTACTTGCCTTTGTTGGGGTTGCAAAGTATTTCTTTGCATCATTTCTATAATTGCAGTGAGTTGTCCACGAATTTCAGTAATCTCACCTCAAAATTCATCATGAACTCGTTGTAAGCCCATGAGTTGAGCTTGTTCTAAACTCAGTCCCTTTGGTACTCTACTTGCATCATCGTCAGCCATTATTAACAAAAACCCCAAACAAGTATGAATAATGAACAACACAACCAGTAGCTAAAACACTCTTCTCAAACTGAACTTTTCACCAATTCAATAAATAAAATCAGATAGCAACAATTTACTCAAATTCAAAATTTCTAGGTTCAGGAATAATTTAATTCAGCCAACTCATCTCCAGTTCACAAACTACTAAGAATTAATTTTAATGCTTCAGAGTTGCAATTCAACTACTAACCTCAAATATTAGAGACCCAACCTGATAATAACCCCACGAAATTATATAACACAAAAAATAGCAAAACACCTTCAATAGCTGAAACTTCAGTTTGCACACTAAAATCCTATGCTCTGATACCAGATGATGTGCCTTGATTTATAACAAAATTAAATGGTAAAGTTGATGGAGGATAGAACTAAATAGATACCTTGATAAGTCGTATGGACACCACAAGGATCAATTTAGGGTTTTGATGCCACACTCTTGGTGATCAAAGAGTGATAAGTCAGCAACTATGTTCAAGAGTTAAAAAACTTGAGAAGACAATTTTGAGAGAGAAAAGTTCTATTTTCATGCATCCAATTCCAAAATGAGGCAACTGTCTCTATAAGACTTTAACATGCCTTATATAGGCTTACAAAATGAGGGGAAACCCTAATGTTATCTAATAAACTTAAAAAGCCCAAAATAAGCCCAATATGACTTAACAATTTTAAACAAAACTAAACAAGTTCAAAATGGCCCAAATATATAAAAATAGTAACATAAGAAGTAAATAAAGCCCAATAGCATGGAAAGAAAGCCCTTAGTTGCTTCTTTAAGCCCAACGTCACCAAACATCTCTAAATCACGTCCCAATCTCTAATTGAAGACAGATAAACACATTTAGCTCGTTTTCATTAAGATCGCAACCTTCTAATCCCATAGAAGCTTCAATAGCTCCAATTTGACTACTTATGGCCCTTTGAAGCTGTTTAGCCTTAGCCCTTGTTATTGGACCATCTGAAATCTCCTTTACGCTCAGCTCGCCTTCTTGAGTTTATTTAGAACCTTCATGATGCACATCATCATCTCCCACACGAATTCTGATTTGGTGATATCCACTTCGCAGATATATCTTGGTGAATACTTTAGCACCACTCAATTGATCAAGCAAGTCTTAAAGTTTAGGGATGGAAAATCGATACCTTATGGATATTTTGTTGATAGCACGACTATCCACACACATCCTTCAACTTCCATCCTTCTTTGGAGTAAGCAAGATAGGTACAGCATAAGGACTAATATTTTCTTGTATCTGTCTCTTTTGTAGCAGCTCCTCTATCTTCTCTTTCAAGATTTCATGTTCTTTTGAACTTATACGATATTGGGGCAGATTTGGCAAGTTAGCTCCAGGAACAAAATCAACGCGATGTTGAATATCTCATATTGGAAGCAATTGTGTCGGTTATGCCATTATATCAACAAACTCTGCCAATAAACCTTAAATCTCCTTAGGTGTCGATTGCATGGGTTCCTTCATTCCATTCACTATTTGAAGAGCACAGGTTTTGGCACTTTTCATGTCCTCCTAATGTGCATCATGAAAGTTCCAAATCAACTCAAGAAGGTGAGTTGAGCGTAAAAGAGATTTTAGATGGTCCAATAACAAGGGTTAAGGCCAAACAGCTTCAAAGGGCCATAAGTAGTCAAATTGGAGCTATTAAAGCTTCTATGGAATTAGAAGCTTGCGATCTGAATGAAAATGAGCTAAAAGTGTTTATTTATCTTCAATTAGAGATTGGGACGTGATTTAGAGACGTGGTGACATTGGACTTAAGGAAGCAGTTAGGGCTTTCTTTCCATGCTATTGGGCTTAATTTGCTTCTTATGTTGCTATTTTTATGTATTTAGGCCATTTTAAACTTGTTTAGCTTTATTTTAAATTGTTAAGTTAGATTGGGCTTATTTTAGACTTTAAAGTTAATTAGGTAATATTAGGGTTTTCCGTGATTTTGTAAGCCTGTATAAGATATCTTAAAGTCTTATAGAGGCAGTTGCCTCATTCTTGAATTTAATGCACGAAAAAGAAGAACTTTTTCTCTCAAAATTTATCTTCTCAAGTTTTCTAGCTCTTGAAGATAGCGACTGACTTATCACTCTTTGATCACAAAGAGTGTGGCGTCAAAACCCTAAATTGATCCTTGTGGCATCCATTGACTTATCAAGACTTCTTTTTAGTTCCATCCCCCATCTGATTTACTATTTACTTGTTATAATTCACCCTAAAAACTTAAGGAAAAGACCAACAAAATCAAACAGCAACCTTATCTTAAAAATCGGTTTTTTTTTTTAATTCTAAATAATCCAATTTGAAGATCAAGGCACATCATCTGGTATCAGAGCATAGGATTTCAGTGTGCAAACTGAAGTTTCAGCCATTGAAGGTCTATTGTTGTTTTTGTTTTATATAATTTCATGGGGTTACTCATCAGGTTGGGTCTCTAATATTTGAGGTTAGTAGTTTTTGAATTGCAACTCTGAAGCATTAAAATTAATTCTTAGTAGTTTGTGGACCGGAGATGATTTGGTTGTGTTGAGTTGTTCCTGAACCTAGAAATTTTGAATTTGAGTCAATTGTTGCTATCTGATTTTATTTACTGAATTGGTAAAAATTCAGTTTGAGAAGTGTGTTTTAGCTACTGTTTGTATTGTTCATTGTTCATACTTGTTTGGAGTTTTTGTTAATAAATGGCTGAAGATGATGTAAATAGAGTATCAAAGGGACTGAATTTAGAACAAGCTGAACTCATTGGCTTACAACGAGCTCATGATGAATTTCGAGGTGAGATTACTAAAATTCGTGGACAACTTGCTGCAATTATAGAAATGATGTAAGGAAATACTTTGCAACCCCAACAAATGCAGGTAGGGCGTAGGGTTCCTCGAAATAACCTAGGGGATGCTGGAGATGAGCCAAATCGGGATGATGAGACTGAAAATAGGAGTAGGATAAGGAGGCAGCAAAATGACCCTACTAGTGTTATCAAACTTAATATACCACCATTTAGAGGTACTAGTTCTCCTGAGGAGTATCTTGAATGGGTTCAAAAGGTAGAAAGGGTGTTTGATTGGCATGTGTACCCTGAGGCAAAAAAGTGTAAGGTAGCAGCCCTTGAGTTGACCGATTATGCACTTTTGTTGTGGGAAAACTTAAAAGCTCAGCGAAGAAGGGATGACGAAGAAGAAGTTAGGAGCTGGCCACTTATGAAAAGATTAATGAAGAAGAGATTTGTTCCGGATTACTATAAACAAGAATTATACATCAAACTCCAGACTTTACGGCAAGGTTTCTTGAGTGTGGAGGAGTATGTGAAAGAATTTGAGCTGTTGCTGATTCGCTGTGATTTGAATGAACCTCAAGAGCAAACAATAGCTAGATTTCTTGATGGATTGAAGAGGGACATAGCTAATGTTGTTGAGTTACAGCCCTTCATATTTCTTGAGGATGTCATAAAGCTTGCAACTAAAGTAGAAAGACAGCAGAAAAGAGGGGGTATCCATATGAGGTCAACTATAACAACTAAGTACAAAGGCTGTTTCTTCACCTTCGCGAACATGGAACACACCTAAACGTGATGAGAAAGTGGAGTTCAGTAAGAGAAGTGCTAGTTCAGGTTCGTTGAAAGGAAAGGAGAAGGTATTTGAACCTCAATTTTTCAAGAGGTCGCGAGACATCAAGTGTTTCAAGTGCTTGGAAAATGGGCATATTACTTCTGAATGTCCAAATAAGAGGGTGATGGTTTTACAAGGGAAGCATGGAGAGCTTGTGAGTGAAGATGAGGCCGAAACAGAAGAGAAATCTGTAGTATAAGTGACTGAACAATAAGAGAATCTTGAGCTAATGGAGGGAAATTTATTAGTAATTCAAAGGGTTTTGAGTGCTGAAGTTCATTTTGGTGTGGAGCAACGTGAAAACATCTTTCATACAAGATATCAAATTTGAGATAAGGTTTTTGCTATGATTATCGATAATGCTAATTGTACCAATGTTGCATCCATTACTTTGGTTGAGAAACTGGGTTTCACACCTGTTCCACACCCTAAACCATACAAATTGCATTGGCTTAATGAGATTGGAGAGATTCGGGTTACAAGACAAGTTCACGTGCCATTTCTCATTAAAACTTATCATGATGAGGTTTTATGTGATGTAGTTCCTATGACAACTAGTTATGTGTTATTGGGACATCCATGGCAGTTTGACAATGATGTGACTTATAATGGACGAAGAAACACTTATTCATTTGTGCTGAATGGGAAGAAAATGAATTTGATGCCATTAAATTCTCAACAAGTTAGAGAAAATCAGTTGCGGAATCAAAGGAAGATGGTGGAATCGGGTAAGGGGGTGATGTTAGCCAAAAAGGGAGATGTTGAGCAAGCACTAGCTTTTGTAGGGGTTGTTTTCATGTCTTGGCAAAGCCTTTATTGCAAGTGGAGGGTATGGATTTGCCAAGGCAGGTTGTGGAATTGCTTAAAGAGTTGAAAGATGTATTTCCAGAAGAGCTGCCATTGGGATTACCACCAATTCGAGGGATAGAGCATCAAATTAATTTGGTGCTTAGAGCTTCACTTCCTAACAGACTAGTATATAGATGTAATCCTGAGGAAGCAAAGGAGATCCAAAGGCAGGTTGGTAAGCTGTTAGAGAGGGGCTATGTGCGTGAGTCACTTAGACCTTGTTTAGTGCCTACTTTGCTTGTTCCAAAGAAGGATGGTACCATGAGAATGTGTGTGGACAGTAGAGCTATTAATAAGATAACGGTTAAGTATCGAGTCCCTATTCCTAGACTTGATGATATGCTTGATGAATTGCATGGTGCTGTTTATTATTCTAAAGTTGATTTGATGAGTGGATATCACCAAATTATGATTAAAGAAGGTGATGAATGGAAAACTGCCTTTAAAACTAAGCATGGATTATATGAGTGGATGGTGATGCCGTTTGGGCTTTCTAATGCACCTAATACATTTATGAGGCTTATGAATTATGTTTTGAGAAAGTTTATTGGGCTGTGTTGTTGTGATCTATTTTGATGATATCCTGATCTACATTAAAACTTTTGATGATCATGTGAAGCATCTTATGGTTGTATTTGAGATTTTGCGTGATGCTAAGTTGTATGGAAACATCAAGAAGGGTTATTTCTGCCAAGATAGTGTTATCTTTTTGGGGTATGTTGTTTCTGGTAGTGGAATTGAGGTTAATGAGGAGGAGGTTAAGGCAATTCGTGATTGGCCTAAACCTACTGGTGTTGTAGATGTGAGAAGTTTTCATGGTTTAACCTCTTTCTATAGGTGATTTATTAAAGACTTTAGTTCTATTGTTGCGCTTATGACAGAGTGTTTGAAAAAGGGGAATGAGTTTAGATGGAATGAGAATGCACAGAAGGCATTTAAGCTGATTAAAGAACAATTATGTTCTGCTCCAGTTTTAGCACTTCCCAATTTTGCTAAAACAAGTGAAATAGAGTGTGATGCTTTAGGGGTTGGTATTGGGGCTGTTTTGATGCATTAAAAGAGGCCAATTGCATTCTTTAGTGAGAAGCTGAATAGGGCATGTTTAAACTACTCTATTTATGACAAGGAGTTTTATGTATTGATTCGGGCTCTCGAGGTATGGCACCATTACCTATTACCTAAAGAATTCGTGATGAGAACTAGCAAGTTGATCACCATTCGGCTAAGGTTGGAAAAGATCCTTTAAACGTTCATGGAGGACCAATGACAAGTGCTAAAGCTAAAAGAATGAAAGAAGCCTTAACTTGTATAATGGAAAACATTTGGAAGGAGCAAGCTAGTCAAGTTTCGGTCAAGGTTCTAAGGATGCAAGAAGAATCTAAAATGGTCAACATGATTCAAGCAAGTCCAAATCATGAAGACAAGAGTCCAGCCCTATTAGAATGAAGTTTTAAGCTTAGATTGAAGAATAAAAAAGGCCATTTGGCCATGTTGGTGATCAGGTGCTATGGAGTACAAATTAACTTCAATGGATCAGATGTGATTAAGGAGCATGATCAGATATGATTAATATAATGTGGTGTGCAAGTTGAAGTTAAATGCAAATGAGTTATGTTACAGTAATCTTAAATGGTGTAATTTGTGTGTAATTTGTAACTGTTCTTAGCCTTTGTTCTATATAAACATGGCTGATATTTTTTTATGGGAAAGAAAATTTTGTGATATACAAAATTTGGAGCACTTGAGAGTGTTTTGTTTTTAAGTTCTTGCATGAACTTTGGAACTTATCAAGTTTATTCAGCTTGTGGCGTTCAAATCCTTCAAATCTTTGTTTTTAGTTAAACTTATCAACTTTCATAGTTTGTGGCATTTTGGGGAAATCAAAGTACTGTTCTAATTATTTTATCTTCATTCCAATGATTAAGTATTAGAATAGTTTCTCTTACTTCATTCTTGAATGATCGGGTTTGTTTCAATTCGTTGGAGGGTGTTAATTTGCATTCCATGTGTATGCTATCTAGCTATTGGGGTGTATGGTTGTCAAAATTAATGATTTCCATCAGTTTGTTATTCATACTGACCATGAATCGTTAAAATATCTTAAAGGGCAAAACAAGCTGAATAGAAGAGATGCCAAATGAGTAAAGTTCATGAAGCCATTTCTATATGTCATAAAATACAAGAAGGGGCAAACTAATGTCACTGCTGTTGCTCTTTCTAGGAGGTATGCATTGATTTCTATGTTAAATACAAGGCTTTTGGGTTTTGAACAGGTGAAAGAACAATATACAAGTGATTCATACTTTGCTAATATGATGTCTAAATGTGCGAAAGGAGCTTGTGATGGGTTCTTTGTGCATGATGGCTACTTGTTCAAGTTGGGCAGAATTTGTATAGCTTTAGGATCTTTGCGTGAGTTGCTGGTGTGTGAGGCTCATGGTGGTGGTCTTAGTGGTCATTTTGGGGAGAAGAAAACTTATGAGCTACTGAAAGAGCACTTCTTTTGGCTTAGTATCTTGCGGGATGTTCATAAAGTGGTTGAAAGATGTGAAATTTGCGAGAAAGCTAAGGGTAAAGAGAATGCATATGGACTAGATATGCCTTTACCTATCCCAGAGCAATCGTGGATGGATATTAGTATGGATTTTGTGCTTGAATTACCTAGAACACAACGTGGGAAGGATTCGGTGATGGTTGCGGTTGATCGGTTCTCCAAAATGATACACTTTATTCCTTGTAACAAAACTGATGATGCTATTCATATTGCTGATTTGTACGTTTGCATGGAATCCCTAAATGCATTGTCTCTCATCGCCATACAAAGTTCTTAAGCTATTTTTGGAAGACTCTTTGGAATAAGCTTGGAACAAAGTTGCTTTTCAGTACTGCTTGTCATGCACAAACTGATGGGCAAACTGAGATAGTGAACCGTACTCTATCTTCTTTATTACGGGCTGTTATAAACAAGAACTTAAAGAGTTGGGATACTTGTTTGCCTATTTTGGAGTTTGCATACAACCGTAGTGTGCATAGGGATACAAAATTTTCACCATTTGAGATTGTGTATGGATTTAATCCATTTGTTCCTATTAACCTTGTCCCTATTCCAATTGATGAGAGGACATCTATAGATGGGGTTAAGAAGGCAGAATTGATGAAGAAGCTTCATGAGCAGGTTCGAATTCATATTGAGGAAAAACAGCTAAGTATGTTAAGCATGCTAATAAAGGACGAAAAATGATTAGCTTTGAACCTGGTGATCTTGTTTGGATTCATCTTACCAAAGGAAGATTTCCTAGCAAGCGGAAGTCCAAGCTGATGCCAAGAGTTGATGGACCTTTTCGGATTGTAGAGAAGGTGAATAATAATGCTTACAAAGTTGATCTTCCTGATGATTACAATATTTTAGCCACTTTTAATGTGAATGACTTATCTCTTTATTTGAAAGATCCAAAAGATTCTAATTTGAGGGCAAATCATTCTCTGCCCAGGGGTTATGATGTGCATCATGAAGGTTCTAAATCAACTCAAGAAGATGAGCTGAGCATAAAAGAGGTTTCAGATGGTCCAATAACAAGGGCTAAGGCTAAACAACTTCAAATGGCCATAAGTAGTCAAATTGGAGCTATTTAAGCTTCTATGGGATTAGAAGCTTGCGATCTGAATTGAAATGAGGTAAAGGTGTTTATTTGTCTTCAATTAAAGATTGAGACGTGATTTAGAAACGTTTGGTGACATTGGGCTTAAGGAAGCAGCTGAGGGCTTTCTTTCCATGCTATTGGGTTTAATTTGCTTCTTATGTTACTATTTTTATGTATTTGGGTCATTTTGAACTTGTGTAACTTTATTTTAAATTGTTAAGTCAGATTGGGCTTATTTTGAACTTTTTAAGTTAATTAGGTAATATTAGGGTTTTCTCTCATTTTATAAGCCTATATAAGGCATCTTAAAGTCTTATAGAGGCAGTTGCCTCATTCTTGAATTTAATGCATGAAAAAGAACTTTTTCTCTCAAAATGTATCTTCTCAAGTTTTCCAATTTTGAAGATAGCTACTGACTTATCACTCTTTGATCACCAAGAGTGTGGTGTCAAAACCCTAAATTGATCCTTGTGGCGTCCATTGACTTATCAAGGCTTCTTTTTAGTTCTATCCCCCATCTGATTTACCATTTACTTGTTACAATTCAGCCTAAAAACTTAAATAAAAGACCAACAAAATGAAACAGCAACCTTATCTTAAAAATCGGTTTTTGTTTTTTATTCTGAATAATCCAATTTGAAGATCAAGGCACATCACCTCCACAAACTCATTCTCTTTAAGAGCCATGGACAATAATGTCTTCTTCTCTACTTTTGGCAAAGTGTTCTCTTGTTGGTTTGGAACCACAACTATCGGCTTGTGATTCCAAGTGAAGGTATACGTGTTGTCCATCCCTTTGTGAGTTGCATCAACATAAAACTGCCATGGCTTGCCTAGTAACATATGACATACATCCATCTCCACAACATCGCTGATGTGAACTTCACAAAGAAAAGTGAGACTCAGCACTCAATGAGGTTTCTTTACCCAAGGATCATTCTAATTAAGATTTTTATATGAACAAAAAAAAAAGAACCTTGACTCGTTATCTATCAAAGATAAGAACTAGAGGTATAAGAACTTATACTACTAACTACCAACTACTACCAATAATTTAGACACTTGAGATTTCTGCACTTATTACAACAATTAATAAAAAGTTACAACTACTAAGTACTAACTACTACCAATAAACTAGGCACTTGGAATGCTAACACTTATTACAACAATTAATAGTAACTTATAACTACTAACTACCAACTACTAACAACTATCAATATTGTGACTTTAACAACTATCCATGTGTGATGACACATGGATGTTATATGGACCTTGTGATTTTTTAGGAACCTATTTCTCATCATTCCCCCTCTCTTTAAAAGGATTTGTCCTAAAATCTTTACCAGGCTCAAATATAACTTTCTTAAACTTTGAAGTGATATTTTTGATAATATAGCAATCAAAACACATCTTCCACAATCTATCATTCTTCGGCACAAGCAATACTGAAATGGTAGGATGATTCATGCTCTTACATACGTACCTCTTCTTTATGAGCTCACAAATCTGTCTTTAAAGTTCCTTTGTCTCATTGGGATTACTTCTATTGGATGTAATATTTAGAATTAATTCTCTAGGAATAAAGTTGATCTAATGCTCGATTCCCCTTATTAGTGATAAAGGTTCTTTTTATTTTTTTAACTTTGTTTTGCAGCAAACATGTTAAACAACAAGTATAAAAATACTTCTGAAGTTGCATCGAAAAAAGGTTGATTCAAAATTTCTCATGGGAGCTTTAATAGGTTAGATGAGGAAAATATTAAAAGTAGACTTGGAGCAAGATCATGAATGAATAGATAAATTTGAATCTAGTACACAGTAGCAAATCTGATTTACTTTGATAGCAAATGATGTGAACCTCACAAAGAAAGTGAGACCCAACACTCAATGAGGTTCTTTTGCCAAGGATCGTTCAAATTCAATTTTTTTATATAAAAAAAAATAAGAATCTTGACACGTTATCTATCAAAGATAAGAACCAGAGGTTTAAAAAAGATAATAGATGCCACACTCAAGATAAATGAGAAGTTGTGAGTGATAAGTCTGAAAGAACGCCACAAGATTAAATCTTGATAAGTTCTAATAAAAGTTCTTTGAAGAACTTAAGAGAAAACTCTCAACATTAATATCATCAATTCTATTTTGTTCACCCTCATATCTTATATATTTATAGATAACTCTTGGAATGTATAGCATTTATTACAGCAACAAATGACAACTTACAACTACTACCAATAATTTAGGCACTTGCGATTCCAGCACTTATTACAACAATTAATAAAAACTTAAAACTACTAACTACCAACTACTACCAATAAACTAGGCACTTGAAATGCTAGCACTTATTACAACAATTAATAGTAACTTATAACTATTAACAACTATTAATATTGAGACTTCATATCATATGGGCTGCTGTGCTGTTGTTCCCATCACATATGGATGTTCAATGAACCTTGTGATTTTTTTGGCAGTGTATTTCACATCATTTCCCCTCTCTTGAAAAGGATTTTTTCTCAAATCTTTACCGGGCTCAAATATAACTTTCTTAAACTTTAAAATGATATTTTTGATAGCGTACTAATCAACACACATCTTTCAAAATCTATCATTCTTAGGCACAAGCAATACTAGAATGGCATGATGATTCATCTTGTGGTGTTCTTTTAGACTTATCACTCACAACTTCTCATCTATCTTAAGTGTAGCATCTACTATCTTCTTATACCTTTGGTTCTTATCTTTGATAGATAATGGGTCAAGGTTCTTATTTTTGTTTATACAAAAATCTGAATTAGAATAATCACAAAGGAACCTCATTGAGCGTCGGGTCTCACTTTGCTTTGTGAGGTTCACATCATTTTGTATCAGAGCTTAAGCTCTAATTAGGTTTGAACTATCTTTTAAATTTTTATTGAATGTTCTTTCTTTTAAATCAGCAACTTTATTTTAGTCTCTAAAAATCTATAGCCTATATTAATTTTCTTGTTTCTTCTTGTCTGTTATTTAATATAATTGTTTAAATTCTGTTATTACATATAAATAAATAAAAGACAAAAAAATTCAGATTCCATTGATTCCAGATTTAATTTTCTAAATTTAAAAAAAAACACGAGTGAAAGTTGAGTGAATCAGTCTTTGAGTGAAACACGTGAGTGAGTGTGCGAGGTTCTTTTTATTTTTCTAACTTTGTTTTGCAGCAAGCCTATTAAACAACAAGGACAGAAGTACTTCCGAAGTTGCATCGATAATGGTTGATTCAAAGTTTCTCAAAAAAGCTTTATTGGGTGAGATGAGAAAAATATTAAAAGTAGAGATGGTGCAAGTTCATAAACGGATAGATAAATTGGAATCTAGTGCACAAAATGATGTGCATCATGAAGGTTCTAAATCAACTCAAGAAGGCGAGCTGAGCGTAAAGGAGATTTCAGATGGTCCAATAACAAGAGCTAAGGCTAAACAGCTTCAAAGGGCCATAAGTAGTCAAATTGGAGCTATTGAGGCTTCTATGGGATTAGAAGCTTGCGATCTGAATGGAAATGAGTTAAATGTGTTTATTTGTCTTCAATTAGAGATTGGGACGGGATTTAAAGACGTTTGGTGACGTTGGGCTTAAAGCAGCAGCTAAGGGCCTTCTTTCCATGGTATTGGGCTTTATTTACTTCTTTTGTTGCTATTTTTATGTATTTGGGCCTTTCTTGAACTTGTTTAGTTTTGTTTTAAAAATTGTTAAGTCAGATTGGGCTTATTTTGGGCTTTTTAAGTTTATTAGAGTTTTCCCTCATTTTGTAAGCCTATATAAGGCATGTTTAAGTCTTATAGAGGCAGTTGCCTCATTTTGGAATTGGATGCACGAAAATAGAACTTTTCTCTCTCAAAATTGTCTTCTCAAGTTTTTCAACTCTTGAAGACTTATCACTCTTTGATCACCAAGAGTGTGGCGTCAAAACCCTAAATTGATTCTTGTGGCATCCATACGACTTATCAAGGTATCTATTTAGTTCTATCCTCCATCAACTTTACCATTTAATTTTGTTATAAATCAAGGCACATCACAAAATGCGCAAACACCTAGAGTTCCTACATTGCGAATTTAAGATAGGCGTGCTACCATGAATGATGATGGCAAAATTGATGAAGATGCTTGGGATAGATTGTTGAATATGACAAAAGAGGTAGAACAACTAAGTAGAAAGAGTTCCATAGGATATGGCAAAAAATCTTGTTCCGTATCATTTTTTAAACTGGATTGGAGTAAAAAAGATGAGCAAGCTGATTCCAATTTCAAAGTAGAACCAACTAAGGGCCAAAACATGGGAGGTAGCCAAGGTCATATTGCATCTCATTGTCCAAATCAAAGTGCATTGAAACTAAAAGTAAGTCAGATGACGAACCTACACCACCATTGGAAGATACAAGTTGATGCGAACTAGGTTGCCAAAAAAAATACAAGGTCCATTGAACATCCATAGGTGATGGGGAACAACAGCACAACAGCCCATGTGATATTAAGTCTCAATATTGGTAGTTGTTAGTAGTTATAAATTATTATTAATTGTTGTAATAAGTGCTACTATTTCAAGTGACTAGTTTATTGGTAGTGGTAGTTAGTAGTTGTAAGTTTTCATTAATTGTTGTCAAAATTACTAGAATCCCAAGTGCTTAAGTTATTGGTAGTAGTTAATAGTTAGTAGTTGTGAGTTGTCATTAGTTACTGTCAAAATTGCTAGACATCCTAAAAGGTCTCTATAAATATATGAGAGATGAGGGGGAACAAAAATAGAATTGATGATATTAATTTTGAGAGTTTTCTCTTAAGTTCTTCAAAGAACAATTATTAGAACTTACCAAGATTTTACCTTGTGGCGTTCTTTCAGACTTATCACTCACAACTTCTCATCTATCTTGAATATGGCGTCTACTATCTTCTTATAACTCTAGTTCTTATCTTTGATAGATAATGGGTCAAGGTTTTTTTTTTGTTCATATAAAAATCTGAATTAGAACGATTCTTAGCAAAGGAACCTCATTGAGCGTCGAGTCTCACTTTTTTTTATGAGGTTCACATCACAAGTGATGGAATGGAGTATGCAGTATATGGTAAGCTGATGGTTACTAAGCGTAGATTAAGGTTGCAAATCGAAGAAGATGAAAAGGAATTTGTTGATCTGTTTCCCAAAGAGATACCTAATGCATTACCACTAATAAGGGGAATTGAGCATCAAATCAACTTTATACTTGGAGCATCAATTTCAAATATTATAGAAGTAATCCCAATGAGACAAAGGAACTTCAAATACAGATTTGTGAGCTCACAGAGCAGATGAGAACTAGGTTACAAAAAAAAAATCAAAATGTTCATTGAACATCTATGTGTGATAGGGAACAACAGCACAACAACTTATTTGTCCAAGATGGGTATTTGTTCAAAGGGAGCAGATTGTGCATTCCAATGAGCTCATTACGTGACAAGTTGCTAAGGGAAATGCATTCTAGCCACTTGAGTGGCCACGTGGGTGTAGACAAGACCATAGCTAATTTGGAGGAACGTTACTACTGGCCTCAACTTAAAAGAGATGCTGGAAAGTTTGTGCAAAGGTGTCCAACTTGTCAAACGAGCAAAAGGCAGTCACAAAACATAGGTTTATACATGCCTTTGCCTATTCCTAATGCACCTTAGGATGACAACTCTATGGACTTTGTACTGTGTTTACCAAAGACCCAGAGGGGCAATGATACCATATTTGTAGTGGTGGATTGATTTTGCAAATTGTCACACTTTATTTCATGTCGTAAAACAACAGATGCACATCATGTAGTCAAACTGTTCTTTAAAGAAGTTGTTCATTTACATGGTGTACCACTTTTCATCACTTCAGATAGGGATAACAAATTCTTGGCAGCTTTTTGGCTAAGTTTATAGAAAATGTTTGGGACTATATTGAAATTTTCTAGCACAACACATCCCCAAACCAATGGCCAAACAGAAGTGGTAAACCGTTTTTTGGGAAATTGATGCAAACTAGGTTGTCAAAATATCACAAGGTCCATTGAACTTCTATGTGTGATGGGGAACAATAGCACAGCAGCTCATATGAGTAGCTTATGTGATTTGAAGCCTCAATAGTGGTAGTTATTGGTAGTTAATAGTTATAAGTTACTATTAATTATTGTAATAAGTGCTAGCATTCCAAGTACCTAGTTTATTGGTAGTAGTTGGTAGTTAGTAGTGTAAGTTTTTATTAATTATTGTAATAAGTGCTGGAATCCCAAGTGCCTTAGTTATTGGTAGTAGTTAGTAGTTAGTAGTTATAAGTTGTCATTAATTGTTGTAATAAATGCTAGACATCTCAAAAGGTCTCTATAAATATATTAGAGATGAGGGAGAACCAAAATATAATTGATGATATTAATGTTGAGAGTTTTCTCTTAAGTTATTCAAAGAACTATTATTAGAACTTATCAAGATTTTATCTTGTGGCGTTCTTTCAGACTTATCACTCACAACTTCTGATGTGTCTTGATTTCCAGAAAAATAGATTAATGCTTCCCAAGTCATCATCCCGCCTAGGTATTCTCCTCCTAGCACCTATATCTCCATATCCACGTCTAAATCTACCTTGGTTCATTGGTGGTTCATCTAGCTCATCCAACTCCTCTTCCTCGTACTCCGGGTTGCACTCGCCTAGGTGGTTGCCCAATGGATGAGTTTTGATGCTGCCCAAAATTTTCCAACCGGTCTATTCTCTCGTGAATTTGCTCTAATCAGTTCTCATCATCCGCCTCATTTCGCCCAATAACGCCTGCTGCTGTAGGTTTGGATTGGTTGGTTGTTGAACCTCTTCATTTGAGTTTTCTTGATTGTGTAACATGTTTAGAAACTACAAAAAAAAAAAATACAGTTAAGACCTCACAAGCACTCCCTCACGTGTTTCACTCAAGAAAATTTACTTACTCTCGTGTTCAGCACTCAAACGGCTTTTACCCTCTTATATTCTCACCACTCTTTGCCTTTTTCCACTCACGAGTCTTCTTTTCACCCTTAATTAGACTCAAGAATTATCAAGATTTAAGTGACAGTTCAATATGAGAATCAACCGAGACAAGTCACACGATTCAAGAATATATCCTTAAGAAAATGATGGCAGTAACATACATAGGAAATTTGGTTCAAAGTTGTAGACAAACTGATGAAATTCAAAATTTAAAATTTGCAACAAATTTCTGGCCTTTTCTTTTCTTTCTCTTTTTTTTTCTATCTTTTTTTTTCTTTTCTTTTTTTTTAATAAATCAGAAACCAGAAATAAAATAAAATACAAATTTATGTAAAGATAAATGGAACAATGAAATAAGTAAAGGGATAATTCAAACTTGCCTTGAAACCAAAGCTCTGATACCAAATGATATGAACCTTGCCAACAATGTGACAAAACCCAGCACCACAATATGGAATTGAACCCGAGATCTTCAAGATGCAGGTTTGATGAGTCTTAACCCTTGAGTTAGCAAACCAAGAACCAAGACTATGGATGGATATAGGACGCCACACCAAGAAACCCCAAGGACGCTTCAAGAATCTAGGTGATAAGTTCAAGTCCTTTCAAGAATGAAAGAAGAACATAAAAACTCTCAAATATTATTGTCTGAAATCTGTCCACCCACTCTCAATCCCCGTGGTATTTATAGAGACCATAAGAGATGTCAAGTTACAACTTTCAAATACAAATTTCAAACTTACAAGTAATACAACAATTGAAATAACAAAATTCAAACTTAATCAAATTTTCAGAAAACATGCCTAAATCAAAGGGATTTAGGTTTCCTTGAATATTCAAATTTTCAGAAAACATGGTTTCCTTGAATATTCAAATTTCTAGAAAACATTCCTAAATCAAAGGGATTAGATTTCCTTGAATATTCAAATTTCCAGAAAACATGCTTAAATCAAAGGGATTAGGTTTCCTTGAATATTCAAATTTTCAGAAATTCTGCCTTAATCAAAGTGATTAGGTTTCCTTGAATCTGATTTGGATTTATTTGAAATGTATTTGGGCTTATCCTAGGCCTCCATGTGTTTGCCCTCCCACAAACTTGTTGAATCAGCCCATTTAATGCTTCTTTAAATTGCTTGGCTCTAAGTCTTGTGATTGGCCCATTTGACAAACTTAATGTATCATGTGATTGATGGACTTGAGCCCTTCCAAGCCCACGTGCGAGTTCTTCCTCTTGTATGCGTATAGGCTGTGCAATGTCGTTTGCATCACTTCTCCTCATCAACCTTAATTCCACTACTAGAAACAACATACCTCAAAAAGATAACACTATCTTGGCAGAAATAGCACTTCTTGAGGTTTCCATATAGCTTAGCATCACGCAAGATCTCAAATACAGCCATAAGATACTTCACATGATCATCAAAAGTTTTCCTATAGATCAAGATATCATCAAAATAGACCACAAAAAATAGCCCAATAAACTTCCTCAAAACATGGTTCATAAGTCTCATAAATGTACTAGGTGCGTTAGAGAGCCCAAACGGCATCACCATCCACTCATACAATCCATGCTTAGTTTTAAAGGTTGTTTTCTATTCATCACCTTCTTTCATCCTAATTTGGTGATATCCACTCATCAAATCAACTTTAGAAAAATAAATAGCACCATGCAATTCATCAAGCATATCATCAAGTCTAGGAATAGGAAATCGATACTTAATCGTTATCTTGTTGATAGCCCGACTATCCACACACATTCTCATGGTACCATCCTTCTTTGGAACAAGCAAAGTAAGGCACTGAACAAGGACTAAGTGACTCACGCACATAGCCCCTCTCTAAGAGCTCACCAACCTGCCTTTTAATCTCCTTTACTTCCTCCGAATTACATCTATATGCTGGTCTATTTGGAAGTGAAGCTCCAGGCACCAAATCAATTTGATGCTCGATCCCTCGAATAGGTGGTAATCCCAATGGTAGCTCCTCCGAAAATACATCTTTGAACTCTTCAAGCAACTCCACAACCTACCTTGGCAAATCCAAACCCTTCACTTGCAATAAAGGCTTTGCCCAAGTCATGAAAACAACCCCCACATAAGCTAGTGCTTGCTCAACATCTCCCTTTTTGTCTAACATTAACCATTTACCAGATTCCATCATCTTCCTTTGATTTCGCAACTGATCTTCTCTAACTTGTTGAGAACTCAATGGCATCAAATTCACTTTCTTCCCATTCAGCACAAATGAATAAGTGTTCCTTCGCCCATTATAAGTCACATCATTATCAAATTGCCATGGACGTCCTAATAACACATGACTAGCTGTCAGAGGAACCACATCACATAAAACCTCATCATGAAAGGTTTTAATGGAGAATGGCACCCGAACCTATCTTGTAGCCTGAATCTCTCCCTTGTCATTAAGCCAATACAATTTGTATGGTTTTTGATATAGAACAGTAGTTAATCCCAGTTTCTCCACTAAAGTAGTGGATGCAACATTGGTACAACTACCATTATCAATCATCATGGCACAAACCTTATCTCGAATTTGACATCTTGTATGAAAGATGTTTTCGTGCTGTTCCAAACCAATATCTATTTCAGCACTCAAAATCCTTTGAATAACTAACAAATTTCCCTCCATTGGCTCAATATTCTCTTCTTGTTCAGTCACTTCGACTTTAGATTCCTCTTCCATTTCAGCCTCATCTTCACTTACAAGCTCTCCATGCTTCCCTTGTAAAACCATCACCCTCTTATTTGGACATTCAGAAGCAATATGCCCATTTTCCAAGCACTTGAAACACTTGATGTCTCGCGACCTCCTGAAAAATTGAGGTTCAAATACCTTCTCCTTTCCTTTCAACGAACCTAAACTAGCACTTCTCTTACTGAACTCCACTTTCTCATCACGTTTAGGTGTGTCCCATGTTTGCGAAGGTGAAGAAACAGCCTTTGTATTACTTGTTGTAGTTGACCTCATATGGATACCCCCTCTTTTCTGCTGTCTTTCTACTTTAGTTGCAAGTTTTATGACATCCTCAAAAAATATGAAGGGCTGTAACTCAACAACATTAGCTATGTCCCTCTTCAATCCATCAAGAAATCTAGCTATTGTTTGCTCTTGAGGTTCATTCAAATCACAGCGAATCAGCAACAGCTCAAATTCTTTCACATACTCCTCCACACTCAAGAAACCTTGCCGTAAAGTCTGAAGTTTGATGTATAATTCTTGTTTATAGTAATCCAGAACAAATCTCTTCTTCATTAATCTTTTCATAAGTGGCCAGCTCCTAACTTCTTCTTCGTCATCCCTTCTTCGTTGAGCTTTTAAGTTTTCCCACAATAAAAGTGCATAATCGGTCAACTCAAGGGCTGCTACCTTACACTTTTTTGCCTCAGGGTACACATGCCAATCAAACACCCTTTCTACCTTTTGAACCCATTCAAGATACTCCTCAGGAGAACTAGTACCTCTAAATGGTGGTATATTAAGTTTGATAACACTAGTAGGGTCATTTTGCTGCCTCCTTATCCTACTCCTATCTTCAGTCTCATCATCCCGATTTGGCTCATCTCCAGCATCCCCTAGGTCATTCCGAGGTACCCTACGCCCTACCTGCCTTTGTTGGGGTTGCAATGTATTTCTTTGCATCATTTCTATAATTGTAGCAAGTTGTCCACGAATTTCAGTAATCTCACCTCGAAATTCATCATGAGCACGTTGTAAGCCCATGAGTTGAGCTTGTTCTAAACTCAGTCCCTTTGGTACTCTACTTGCATCATCTTCAGCCATTATTAACAAAAACCCCAACAAGTATGAACAATGAACAACACAACCAGTAGCTAAAAACACACTTCTCAAACTGAATTTTTTTTCACCAATTCAGTAAATAAAATCAGATAGCAACAATTGACTAAAGTTCAAAATTTCAAGATTCAGGAACAACTCAACTCAGCCAAATCATCTTCAACCCACAAACTACTAAGAATTAATTCTAATGGTTCAGAGTTGCAATTCAAATACTAGAGACCCAATCTGATGAATATTCCCACGAAATTATATAAAACAAAAACAGCAAAACACCTTAAATAGCTTAAACTTCAGTTTACACACTGAAATCCTATGCTCTGATACCAGATGATGTGCCTTGATTTCCAGAAAAATAGATTATTTCAAAATTCGAATAAAATCTGGTTCTTTTGTTGGTTATTTTTCTTTAAGTGTTTAGGCTGAATTATAACAAAATTAAATGGTAAATTTGATAGAGGATAGAACTAAATAGATACCTTGATAAGTCGTATGGATGCCACAAGGATCAATTTAGGGTTTTGACGCCACACTCTTGGTGATCAAAGAGTGATAAGTCAGCAACTATCTTCAAGAGTTGACAAACTTGAGAAGACAATTTTAAGAGAGAAAAGTTCTATTTTCGTGCATCCAATTCCAAAATGAGGCAACTGCCTCTATAAGACTTTAACATGCCTTATATAGGCTTACAAAATGAGGGGAAACCCTATTGTTACCTAATTAACTTAAAAAGCCCAAAATAAGCCCAATATGACTTAACAATTTAAAATAAAGCTAAACAAGTTCAAAATGACCCAAATACATAAAAATAGCAACATAAGAAGTAAATTAAGCCCAATAGCATGGAACAAAAGCCCTCAGCTGCTTCTTTAAGCCCAACGTCATCAAATGTCTCTAAATCACGTCTCAATCTCTAATTAAAGACAAATAAACACATTTAGCTCATTTCTATTCAGATTGCAAGCTTCTAATCCCATAGAGGTACACACCGTGGTATGATGTGTCAATTATTCATTGATGTGCCTTGATTTCCAGAAAAATAGATTATTCTAAAATTCGAATAAAATCTGGTTCTTTTGTTGGTTATTTTTCTTTAAGTGTTCAGGCTGAATTATAACAAAATTAATTGGTAAAGTTGATGGAGGATAGAACTAAATAGGTACCTTGATAAGTCAGATGGACGCCACAAGGATCAATTTAAGGTTTGACACCATACTCTTGGTGATCAAAGAGTGATAAGTCACCAACTGTCTTCAAGAGCTAGAAAACTTGAGAAGACAATTTTGTGAGAGAAATAACTCTTCTATTTCGTGCTTCCAATTTCAAAATGAGGCAACTGCCTCTATAAGACTTTAACATGCCTTATATAGGCTTACAAAATGAGGAGAAACTCTAATGTTACCTAATTAACTTAAAAAGCCCAAAATAAGTCCAATATGCCTTAACAATTTATAATAAAGCTAAACAAGTTCAAAATATCCCAAATATATAAAAATAGCAACATAAGAAGTAAATTAAGCCCAATAGCATGGAACGAAAGCCTTCAACTACTTCTTTAAGCCCAACGTCATCAAACATCTTTAATTCACGTCCCAATCTCTAATTAAAGACAAATAAACACATTTAGCTCATTTTCATTCAGATCGCAAGCTTCTAATCCCATAGAAGCTTCAATAGCTCCAATTTGACTACTTATGGCCCTTTGAAGCTGTTTAGCCTTAGCCCTTGTTATTGGACCATCTGAAATCTCCTTTACGCTCAGCTCGCCTTCTTGAGTTGATTTTGAACCTTCATGATGCACATCACTAATTCTTCAATTTTTGTTATTATAAAAAAAAAGAGACAAACAAATTAAAAAAAATCAGATTCCATTGATTCCAGATTTACTTTTTTAAATTTTAAAAAAATAAGAGTGAAAGTTGAGTGAATCATTCTTTGAGTGAAACACATGAAGGAGTGTGCAAGGTTCTTTTTATTTTTGTAACTTTGTTTTGCAGCAAACATGTTAAACAACAAGGACAAAAATACTTCCGAAGTTGCATCGAAAAAGGTTGATTCAAACTTTCTCATGAAAACTTTAATGGGTGAGATGAGAAAATTATTGAAAGTAGAGATTGATAAAGTTCATAAATGGATAGATAAATTTGAACTTCGGAAGTACCCCAGAACACCAACTTATTCTCAAATTAAACTAAACACTAAACCTACTCGTAGTACACCAGAAAGCAAAACTCCAGAGTCCAATGGTAGAGAGATTATTCAGTGGAAGCCTAAAACCAATGGGAAAGAGAAAGTGGAGAGTTCAAAGATTATTAAATGTTTTAAGTGTAATGAAATGGAGCATGAAGTTCGTGAATACTTTTCATCAAGAGACAGGATCAAGCGGATCTAGATGATGCTGAACTCAAGAAAAATGATGGTGATTATAAAATGAGGTAGCTGAAAAAGAGGAAGAACCAGTAGTGTCTATGGAACAAAGTTTGATGAGCACGTCTATTCAACCTAAGAAGGCAATCTTTAAAGTGAAGGAGAAGACCATAGTTTTAGAAATCCACGAAGAGGATGAGTTAATGGAAGAGATAAAATTTACAAGCACTTGTACCAGCTTGGTAGTGAAGTGAGTGGAGCAAACCATACAAGGAGGTTTAAGGTTCATTAGCAGAATTTGTTATTGTAATTTTAGAACCAACACAACTGCTTCCAATGCGAGATATTCAATATCGTGTTAATTTGATTCTTGGAGCAAGCTGGCCAAATTTGTTCAATTATCATACAAGTCCAAAGGAGCATGAAATCGTGATGTAGAAGGTGGAGGAGCTGAAACAAAATAGACACGTCAAATAGAGCCTTAGTCCAAGTATCAAACCTCCATTACTTACTCCAAAGAAGGATGTTAGCTAGAGGATGTCTATAGCAGTCATGCCATCAACAGGGATACTGTGAGGTATCATTTTCTTTTTCTATGCATGAATGATTTGTTTGATCAAATTCTCCAAAAATGATTTGAAGATAGAATTGAAGAGTGGCTATCATCAAATCCAAATACACAAAGGAGATGAATGTAAAATTGTCTTTAGGACCAAGGATAGTCTGCATGAGTGGTTTGTTTTGACATTTGGGTTATCAAATGCATCAAGAACCTTTGTGCATCCAATAACCCAGGATTTCAGCACTATATTAGCTCTCAGGACTGAATGTTTGATGAAAGGAAAGTTTAAATGGAGTGAAGCTGTAGATTAATGCTTCAAGATGATCAAAGAGAAACTTTCCACCACACCAATCCTTATACCGTCGGATTCTGCCAAAAATTTTGAATTAGAGTATTATGAAAGTGAAATAGGTATTCAGAGAAATTTGTTATCAAGAAAGAAGACCGATTGCTTTTTATAGTAAGAAGCTAAGTGAGTCGAGATAGAAGTGGTCCATATATCAATAAGATCTTTATTTCATTTTTACAGCTCTTAAGACATAGGAGGTGTATCACCTATTCAAAGTGGAAGAGTTTAGTGAAGTGGAGGAGACTTATTCAAAGGAAACCAACTTTGCATTCCCAGGAGTTCTTTACAAGATAGACTTATTAGGGAGGTGATTTCAGGTGACTTGAGTGGCCATGTAGAGTATGATAAGACCATTGTGAATTCAGAGAAAACTTGTACGATCACTTGAGGATGAGTTCACTATAAGTGGAGGAGAATTACAGGGGATGTTATAATCGGACCAGTGTATTGTGACACAACAGTGATGGAGGACATCATAATCAGGCCCTGGAATTATAAATTGAACTTAAGAGCAATCCAAATTACCCGAACCAGCCTATATGATGGGAAGCCCATGAAAAAACAAAGAAGACTACTTGACCTAGGAGTGCCCAATTGCATGATTTGGAGATATAGCCTAAAGAACTAAAGGTAACATTCAAAATTAAGGCTCAAGATAAGATAAAAATTTCAAGGGGCAAATTTGGAATTAATCTGGTACTGTTCTAGAATGAATATGAGGCATTCTTTATATCTCTGGGAAGCTATATGTGTCTACTTTTTAAAACATTTTACAAAACTTGATTCTAAGTTTTTTAGAGAAAGTTAAAGTCAAATTATCAAAGGAAGGTTAGCCAAAAGGTGAATTGAATCTTGACAGCCAGCAGGAATTGAAGACTTTTGCTGTCAATACATGACTTAGAAGCTTGATGTGTTGAATTAGTGTAGATTAAGTTTGAATTAGGAATATTAGTTGTATTTTTGGACTTTGTTTGTTGCAAATTTAGACTTTAGTTCCAGCCAGAAATTTAGAATTTGAAGCTAGCAACACACTTAGACTAAGTGATTGTAATTTTTGAATTTTTCTTTTACTCTTTGTAACTTGATCCTAGTGGTATCTCTATAAACTATAGGATTGCCAATTTGAGGAGGGAATAAAGTTACTGTTTTAGAAATTAGAGAAATAAACACAGAGTGTTATTTCGAGAAAACTTATTTTTGAGTTGATTCCTAGCCAATCTAAGTTTTCGTCTTGTTGAATGATATCAACATAATTACGTCTTCTGAACGAAACCGCAAGCCCGTCAGCGCTTGTCCTGTGTCAATTATGTACAATTCATTAGGTTCTATTTTTAGCTCCATGCAATTAGACACGCCTGTGTTAAATTTATTTATCCAGTCTCTTGGTAAACAAACTTGTAGAATTGAGAATTTACTTTGGACTAAAAGTCCTCTTCAAACAAATGAATCCAAGATATTACTGTCATCTTCAAAAGAATCCCCTACAACCAAACAAGAATTTAAACCTGTCCTCTTGAGACCACCACCAGATGTTATTGAAAATTTTGACTTCAAAATTTTGCTGATAAAGTTTTAGAAGAATTGCAGTCTAGAATTAAGGATTTATCTAATTCTGATAAAAATGTTGGAAAAGAGATTACTCAATTTAATGTTCTTTTTGAAGGAGATCTAGCAGATCCCTATCAAAAAAATACAAAGAATGATAATTGAAGTCCATCCTAATGTGGATAAGGAAGCATTAACCTCTACAGTTAATAAGCTCAAATGTGGTAGCTCGAAGAAGAATTATTATTCACAACTGTCACCAGTAACTGGATTCGTAGGCCAACTTCAAGGTTGGTGGGATTGAGTTTTATCACCTGAAGTTCAAGAAGAAATTTTATCAGCTGTTAAAACAACAATTATTACCATACAATATGCATCAGAGCAGAAAATACAACATCCTAAAATGGAGAAAGATGTAGTTAGTACACTAATATTCTATAACTAAGCACTGTATTGGTGATACCAATTTACATATGGGAATTGGATATGATCAGCTCAATAATTTGAGATGTCCATCCATGTCCCATTTCAAGTGGTATAGATGTATTCTTTTCCAAAGTGTTCGCTAGAATAGATGCTAATGCAGACTATTGGAAAGAATGTTTTGTTGATAGAATTCCAAAGCTAATAGCAGAAGAGCTCAAGATGAAGCTGAGAGAAACAAATGGAGGTAAAATTCTGTATAGTAATTACACTTATAGAGAATTAGCTTCTGAGATAGTTAAGGTAGGATTAGAAAGAGCAACTAAAGCCAAATCAATGGGGCTATACAACATTTCAGCCAACGGAGTACTAAAATGGTTCTTCGAAAATCTAAATCTAAAATTTAAATTACACTTCAAATCGAAGCTGATACCAGACTCTGACCCGGCCTATGGTCCTGCCGGAATATTTTTCTAGCAAACATTTTAAGTGCTATGAAGACGTCTTCTTTTCAAAGGTTTTTACCAGAGAAGACGCTAATGCCGATTCTTGGAAACAAAGATTTATTAACGGCATTCCCAAGCTAGCTGAAAAGTTCAAAATGAAGGTATGAGAAAGACACGGGGGTAAATACCATGCAGCCAATATACCTACGGTGAACTGGCTTCTGAAGATGTCAATCTACGATTGGAGAAATGCAATTGGACAAAACCCAGAAATAGTTGCAATTGGAAAAGGAAACAAAATCCAGAAACAGTTGCAATTGAAAAAGGAAACAAAATCCTAAACTATGGGAGATTTCTGTTCACAATATGGCTATTCCAACGACATTTTGAACACAAAAAGAAATAAAAGAAATACAAATAATGTGAATTAAGTTGCAAAAGCTTCACAAGATCCATTGAGCATCCATGAGGGTCCAATTATATGGGAAAAAACTAAGAAAATGAATGAAGAATTAAATGAGCTAGTTGAACATATCTGAAATTCATGCTTTGTTCAAAATATTTTATTGTCTGAATTTAGTGTAAAGTTGATTAATGCTTTGTATTATTCAAGTTTCTTTAAGTGATTTAGAGTGTATTATATGAAGAAAAAAATAAGGTGTAATTAATTTAGGAAGGAAGATCTAGCGCATAATCAATTTAAAAAAGAAATCAGGCATACAAAGGAAAATACTGACATGCAGATCTGCCCTTCATTTTGTTTCCTAATTTCTTGAATTTCTTACTTAATTTCTTATATCCTTTATTAGAGCTTGTATTTTAGATAAGTCATCATGCCATTATTCATGCACTACTATTCATGCCGCAATATTAGATCCTCATTTTCTTTATTTCCTTTTAATTTTTAGGTTTTATTTAAAAATAAGGATACAAGAATATTTTGTTCCCTTAATATGCTTATTTATTTTCTCTTTCTATAATCAAATTTCTACTATGTTTAAGATTTGATTTATTTTCCTTTTAGCTACTTGGAGATTTTGGCTATATAAGCTGCTATAGCCCTAAGGGGGAATTCTGAATTTATGATATTAATAATATTGAGCGTTTTCTCTTAGTTCTTCAAAAAACTTCTTAAAATTAATCAAGCTTTCATCTTGTGACATTTATCCTTGATTTTAATCTCACTTTTCTTTTTGCTATTCACATCAACTAAACTAATAGATTTGTTTCAAGACCCTGGAATTTAGAAAGGAATATCTCATAAAGGAAAAAGGCTAATAGGCATTAGCAGTCGAGTAATAAATCTTACTAGTTTGCTAAGCCCAAATTCAAGTCCAAAACGCAAGCCACTGGCTAAAAGTATGGAAATTAGGGGCTAAAAGATGAAAAACTTCATCTTGGATATTATTGACAAATATAGAAGACCCCAGACCATAGGAGATGTATTGATAAAATTTATCAAATTAGAGACTGAGAAAAAATTTGGCGACACCAAAGTTCATTGCTGCCTCCTCGACAACTACATTGTTCAAAGAAGTAGTAGATAGAGTTCAAAAAGGTTTAATTAGAGAGTTGAATGTTTATGAACTCAAAATGAAGTTGAAGTTGATTCCATCAAAAGAGAGCTCAATGAGCTTAGAAAAGAGGTAGCAGTCATCAAAACTAAAAATCGATAATTCAAAGGAATTCCCTGAACTAGAAGAAGATTTTCCTAATGTGGAAATAGAAGACATAGATCAGCCCCAATCTTCTCAATAAGTGGAAGAATTGTTTGGTCAAGTCTAAATTGGAGAAGTCACAGGATAGATGGAGTTATTAGTGATAGGATCCACCCTAGAAACTGAGAAAGTTGTGGATCAAGGACTCCAAGATCATCTAAAAATAGATTTGTATGAAATCGCAACCAATTACTTATATTGAAGTAAGCACCTTGGTATAATGAAGACGCCATAGTTAATTATGGAAGAATTGATTGATAAGTCAAAGTAGAACGCCACAGAAATTGTTCCGATAAATTCAAAAAGTTCTAAAAGAATCAAAGAGAATTTTCTTAATCAAATAGTTGAATGCTTTCCTCTCATCTCTCATGTATTTATAGTGAAAACTTGGGATGCCAGCATTTATTACAATATTTAATGACAACTTAAAAACTACTAACTACCAACTATCAATAAGTCTTTAATTTAAACTAGCTTTCAAACTTTACAACTACAATAATAAATTCAACTGCAGACTTTAACTAACTACCAGCTACCATAAAAAACTATGACTTTATATCAAATATTACAACTACTATTATAAATATTTATTATAAGCTCCCAAAAGCTTCTAAACACTTGAGTTGCTCACATGGGCTGCTGTTCCCATCATTCCCTAACACTTGATGAGTCAAAATTGAGTAATCACCAATTTAGAAAACTCCGCTCAATTCCCTCACTTTTAGATCTAGGGAATTTCTTCTAGATTATTCTAAAGCTTGAACCATGGAAATTCAATCTTGTGAAAATGTGGAACATCTTCCTTGGGCCTCCATGAATTCACCTCAACCTAAATGTTTTGAGCCAGTTCATTGAGAGTTTTCTTGAACCTTTTAGCTTTAGCCCTCGTAATCGAACCAACAAGAGCTTGAATAGGATTTGCATTCCATTTATTAGTCGTACCCTCATTATTCCCTTACTCTTGAAAGGAAATTGTCCTCACATCATCACACACATCAAAAGGACTTAAACCAATAACATTAAAAGTGGCAAAAACATTTTACTCACCTGGAAAATTCAACTTATACGCCAACAATGCGCTCAAGGACTTGAAAAGGTCTATCTGCTCTTGGAAGTAACTTAGATACCTTTTGTGCCAGGAATCTTTCTTTCTACATGTACAACCGAACCCAATCTGCGGGTTCAAAAATTAGTTGTCAACACTCTTTATTAGCTTGTTTTGTGTATTGCTCCATCCTCCTCCCAATGTTGAGTCTTGCTTTCTTATGTATCTACTTAACAAATTCAGGCATTTTCTTTCAATGTAAGTTAGCACATTTAGACAAAGGTAATGGCATTCAATCTGATGGAGTTTAAGGATTAAAATGATAAATAATTTCAAATAGTGAAAACTTAGTAGCAAAATCAATAGTATGATTTATGTGAACCTTACAAAGAAAAGTGAGACCTGATGCTCAATGAGGTTCCTTTGACAAGGATCGTTCTAATTCATATTTTTATATAAACAAAAAAAAAAAACCTTGACCCATTATTTATCAAAGATAAGAACCAGAGATATAAGAAGATAGTAGATGCCACACTCAAGATAGATGAGAAGTTGCAAGTGATAAGTCTAAAGGAACGTCATAAGATAAAATCTTGATAAGTTCTAATAAAAGTTCTTTGAAGAACTTAAGAGAAAATCTCAACATTAATATCATCAATTCTATTTTTATTCTCTTTCATCTCTCATATAATTATTGAGTCTCTTGGGATGTCTAGCATTTATTACAGTAACTAATGACAACTTACAACTACTAACTATTAACTACTACAAATAACTTAAGAACTTGGGATTCCAGCACTTATTACAACAATTAATGAAAACTTACAACTACTAACTATAAACTATTACCAATAAACTAGGTACTTAGAATCCTAGCATTTATTACAATAATTAATAGTAGCTTAAAACTATTAACTACCAACAACTACCAATATTGAGACTTCAAATCATATGTGCTACTCACATGAACAGTTGTGCTATTGTTCTCCATCACACCTGGATGTTCAATGGACCTTGTGATGTTTTGAATAAGCGGTGCGGTGATGTTGCTAAAGTCTTTCACGAACCTCCTATAAAAACTAGTAGCCCATGAAAGCTACGAACATGACTTACGCTCGTGGGACTCGGCCTACCTTTGAATCACGCGAATCTTCTCTTTATCAAGCTTTATTCCTTGTGCACTCACAGCAAAACCAAAAAATACAAACTTATCAGCGCAAAAAGGTACAATACTTCAAGTTAGCAAATAACTTCTCTTTTCTAAGTACATCCAAAATTGATTTTAAATGCATAACATGATCATTCAATTTTTTGATATAAATGAGAATATCATCAAAATTTTAACAACAATAAACCTGCATATGAAAGCACGCAAGACATAATTCATTAATCACATAAAAGTACTCGATGCGTTGGTTAATCAAAATGGCAAAACTAACTACTCATATAAATCATATTTCATTGTAAAAGTAGTTTTTCATTCATTGCCCTCTTTTACTCTTATTTGATGATACCCAATCTTTAAATCAATCTTAGAAAATACTCAAGCACCATGCAATTCATCTAGCATATCATCTCTGAAAGGAATAGGATGACGATACTTTACCATTATATTGTTGATTGCTCGACAATCAATGCACATTCTCCACGTTCCATCCTTCTTATGAACCAAAATCACTAGCACGGTGCACGAACTCATACTTTCCCTTACATACCCTTTTCCATTAATTCACTAACCTGTCTTTAGCTCCTTTACCTCCTCGGGATTGCTTCGATAGGCTGGTTGGTTTGGAAAGAAAGGATCAGGTACAAAATTGATTTGATGTTCAATTCTTCGAATAAAAGGTAAACCAGGTGGAATCTCCTCTGAAAAGACATCATCGAAATCATGCAAAAGAGAAAAACCTAAATTAGGCAGAGACTAGTCAAGTTGGTAAGTGTTCAAATACGTCTCTTTGTATAAAAGTACAATTATTGGCTTATTTGAAAACATCACTCTTTTTATTTCACTCGCTTTTGCATAGAAGTTTACTTTTCTCTCAATTTTGAACTGTCCTCTAGTTTTCTCTCTAAATACGTCTCTTTGTACAAAAGTACAATTATTGGCTTATTTGAAAACATCACTCTTTTTATTTCACTCGCTTTTGCATAGAAGTTTACTTTTCTCTCAATTTTGAACTGTCCTCTAGTTTTCTCTCTAATTTTCTCAGCCTCTCTTCTATTTTCTTTCTGATTTTCACTTGTTTTCTTTTGATCACTCTCTTTTTGTAATCTCACTTGATTTTATAAACTTGCTTTGGTGACAAAGGGACTAGAGTGATTGTCCATTGATTAAGCACAAATGAGTATTTATTAGTGAAACCATCGTTCTTAACATGCCGATCCAATTGCCACGGTCAGCCTAGTAATAAGTGTCCAGGTTGCATCGGAACTACATTACACAAAACTTCATTTTAATATTTTCTGATACGGAAGAAAACTAACACTTGTTTAGTAACCCTCATCTCACCACTGTCATTAAGCCATTGAAATTTGTAAGATCAGGGATGTTCAATTGTTAGCAGCCTTAATTTCTCCACCATTGTAGTCCTAGCAACGTTAGTATAACTACCGCCATCAATAATCACACTACATACCTTGTTTTGCACATGGCATCTAATATAAAAGATGTTTTCTCACTGCACTTCATCATCTTCTTTAACTTGGATACTTATAACTCTCCTCACAACCAACAATTCTCCTTAGGTAGTGTATTGCTCATCATCCACATCCTCCAATGATGGCAAAGATTCGGTGTCATCTTCATCATTGGACTCAATCTCACCATTATCTTGCAATATCATAACTCTTTTGTTTGGATATTGGCTCGCTATGTGACCCTTGCTTATGTATTTAAAACACTTAATATCGCAATTTTTAGTGGTGGAAGAATCAAATTTACATGGTCGTCATTTCTTGTTTTTGCTCAATTTTGGGCTTAGCAGTGGCTTGCTTCTCTTTTTTCACAAAATTTGACCTCTATGATGAAACCAAGCTAGGGTATTGTCGTGTATTACTACCCCTCCTCTTGAGTTGGTTCTCAATTTTGATGGCCATGTGCACCATATCTTCCAACTCCACATAATGTTGCAATTCCACTGAATTAGCAATTTTTTAGTTACAACCAACCATAAAACTAGCCATAGTAGCCTCTCGGTCTTCCTCTACATTCTCTCAGATCATAGCAATTTCCATCTCCTTATAATAATCCTCCACACTTTAATTATCTTGTGTAAGTCTTTATAATTTTTGGTACAACTCACGGTAGTAATCGCTTGGAACAAACTGTCTCCTTATCACAGTTTCTATTTCCTCCCAAGTCTCTATCGGACACTCTCTATTTCTCTTCTTATTTAACACTTGTTGATCCCACCAAACAATCGCTAATAAGAAAATTCAATGGCTGCAAGTTTTACCTTTTTAAGATCGGAATAATTGTGACAATCAAATACTAATTCTATCTTCTTTTCCCACTCAAGGTAAGCTTCTGGATCGTTTTTGTCTTGAAATGATAAAATTTTCATCTTAATACTACCCAGGTTATTACCTTCCCAATTTCTAGCTTCTCTAAACCGCTTACCATATCTCATATTACCAACAATTGAATCTTGGTCATCTTCTTCATCAAAAATCATCCCCATAACACTTTTTAGCTTCAACTCTCACTTCTGTAGGTTGAACTTTCCCTCTTCTATGCACATTAGGATTGTTTTGTGGCTACTCTAAACTTGCATTCTCTACCAGATCTATCCATTTATGAACCTGTTCCATCTCCACTTTCAATACTCTCCTCATATCTCATCCATTAAAGCTTCCACGAGAAACTTTAAATCAACTGATGCAGGACAAGCATTGGTGGGTCGTGATTTCATTCACGAAGACGAAGGTTATTGATGCAGGACAAGCTTTTTTCATCTCTCATGTATTTTTAGAGACCTATTGAGATTTTTAGCATTTATTACAGTAATTAATAACAACTTATAACTATTAACTACCAACCACTACCAACAAATAAGGCATTTAAATACCAACATTTATTACAACACAATTAATAAAAACTACCAACAACTACTAATATTGAATTTTACTATAACACTAATTATCAAACTGTTAACCACACCAATAAATGTAGTTGAAGGCTCTTGAAAGTTTCTCATCACATGAGCTACCCACATGGGCTGTTGTGTTGCTGTCCCCCATCATTAACCTCTTCTGATGCATTAGTATTTTTGTTCTTGTTGTCTGACATGTTTGCTGCAAAACAAAGTTAGAAAAACAAAAAAAAAAGAACCTCGCACACTCCCTCACATGTTTCACTCAAAAAATGATTTCACTCAACTTTCACTCGTGTTTTACACAAAATTAGATTAGCTTTTACCCTCTTATGTGCTTACCACTCTTGCCTTTTTTCCACTCATAGTAATCCTCTATAGGTTCTTATCAAACAAATATCACAATTTCTAGCAATAAATCATCAAGAACTCACCAAGGGAAATTCAAATTTAAAGGCTTAGAAAACAAGACAGTTTCACGGATTTCAGACTTTATTTTGGAGCAAGGAATTCAGATTTGTGGAATCAAAAAGGAACAAAAAGATGTAAAATTGAAATCAGAATTACAAGAGTTGAATTGCAATGTCACATTTTTTATTTTTTTTAAATAAAAAAAAAGGTAAACCTGCAACTAGTGCCAAGCTCTAATACCGACTAATACGATCTACCTAAGAAACTGAGAAAGTTGTGGATCAAGGACTCCAAGACCATCTAGAAATAGATTTGTACGAAACCTTGACCCATTATTACAATAAGAAAATTGGTATATTGAAGATGTCACAATCAATTATTGGAAGGATTGATTAATAAGTCGAAGGAGAACGCCACAAAAATTATTTCTATAAGTTCAAAAAATTCTAAAAGAACCAAAGAGAATTTTCTTAATCAAATTATTGAATGCTTTCCTCTCTTCCCTCGTGTAAAATTGGAATAAGAATTACAAGAGTTGAATTGCAATGTCACTTTTTTCATTTTATATTTTTTTTAAATAAAAAAATATAGGCAAACCTGCAACTAGTGCCAGGCTCTGATACCAACTGATACGATCCACCCAAGAAACTGAGAAAGTTGTGGATCAAGGACTCCAAGACCATTTAGAAACAGATTTGTATGAAACCTCGACCCGTTGCTTATATTGAAACAAGAAACGTGGTATAATAAAGATGCCACAATCAATTATTGGAAGGATTGATTGATAAGTCGAAGGAGAATGCCACAAAAATTATTTTGATAAGTTTAAAAAGTTCTAAAAGAACCAAAGAAAATTTTCTTAATCAAATTGCTGAATGCTTTTCTCTCATCCCTCATGTAAAATTGAAATAAGAATTACAAGAGTTGAATTGCAATGTCACTTTTTTAAAAATAAAAAATATAAGCAAACCTGCAACTAGTGTCAAGCTCTGATACCAACTGATACGATCCACCCAAGAAATTGAGAAAGTTATGGATCAAAGACTCCAGGACCATCTAGAAACAGATTTGTATGAAACCTTGACCCGTTGCTTATATTGAAACAAGAAACTTGGTATATTGAAGATGTCACAATCAATTATTGGAAGTATTGATTGATAAGTCGAAGGTGATATCAACCTCATAAAGAAAAGTGAGACCCGACACTCAATGAGGTTTCTTTGCCAAGGATTGTTCTAATTTAAATTTTTATATAAACAAAAAAAATAAAAGCTTGACCCATTATCTATCAAAGATAAGAACCAGAGATATAAGAAGATAGTAGACGCCACACTCAAGATAGATAAGAAGTTGTGAGTGATAAGTCTCAAAGAACGCTACAAGATGAAATCTTGATAAGTTCTAATTAAGTTTGAACTATCCTTTTAATTTTCATTGATTATTCTTTCTTATAAATCAGTAACTATATTTTAGTCTCTAAAAATCAGTAGCCTATATCAATTTTCTTGTTTCTTCATGTCAGTTACTTTATCTAATTCTTCAAGTTCAATTATTACATATAAATAATAAAAAATTCAGATTCCATGATTTCAGATTTACTTTTCTAAATTTATAAAAAAAATACGAGTAAAAGTTGAGTGAATCATTCTTTGAGTAAAACACGTGAAGGTGTGCGAGGTTCTTTTTATTTTTCTAACTTTGTTTTGCAGCAAACATGTTAAATAACAAGGACAAAAATACTTCCGAAATTGCATTAAAAAGGTTGATTCAAAGTTTGTCATGAAAACTTTAAAGTATGAGATGAGAAAATTGTTGAAAGTAGAGTTGGAGCAAGTTCATAAACAGATAGATAAACTTGAATCTAGTACACAAAGGGTGCAGACACCTAGAGTTTCTAAATTGCGAATTCAAGATAGGCGTGATACCATGAATGGTGATGGCATTGATAAAGATGCTTAGGATAGATTGTTGAATATGGCAAAGGAGGTTGACAAACAAATAAGCAGGAAGAGTTCCACAGGATATGGCCAAAACCCTAGTTTTGCATCATCTTTGAAACTAGATTAGAGTAAAAAAAGATGAGCAAACTGATTCCAATATCAAAACACAACCAACTAAGGGCCAAAACGTGAGAGGCAGCCAAGGTCACATTGCATCTCAATGTCTGAATCAAAGTGTATTGATTCTAAGAGATAACCATATCATTGAAACTGAAAGCAAGTCAAATGAAAAACTTATGCTACCGTTGAAAGCTGCAAGTGATGGAATGGAGTATGCAGTATATGGTAAGCTGATGGTTACTAAGCGTACATTAAGTTTGCAAATCGAAGAAGATGAAAAGGAATTTGTTGATGTATTTCCCAAAGAGATACATAATGCTTTACCATTAATAAAGGGAATCGAGCATGAAATCAACTTTATACCTGAAGCATTAATTCTAAATATTATAGCCTATAGAAGTAATTCCAATGAGATAAAGGAACTTCAAAGATAGATTTGTGTGCTCATAGAGAAGAGGTGCGTGTGTAAGTGCATGAATCATCATACCATTCCAATATTGCTTGTGCCTAAGAATGATAGATTATGGAAGATGTGTGTTGATTGCTGCACTATCAAAAATACAACTTCAAAGTTCAAGAAAGTTGTATTTGAGCCCGGTAAAAATTTGAGGACAAATCCTTTTCAAGAAAGGGGGAATAATACAAACTAGGTTGCCAAAAAAAAAATCACAAGGTCCATTGAACATCCATGGGTGATGGGAAACAACAGCACAACAGCTCATGTGATAAAAAATCTCAATATTGGTAGTTGTTAGTGGTTATAAGTTACTATTAATTATTGTAGTAAGTGTTCACATTCTAAGTGCTTAGTTTATTGATAGTAGTTAGTAGTTATAAGTTTTCTTTAATTGTTGTAATAAGTGTTGGAATCCCAAGTGCTTAAGTTTTGGCAGTAGTTAATAGTTAGTAGTTATGAGTTGTCATTAGTTGCTGTAATAAATGCTAAACATCTCAAGAGGTTTCTATAAATATATGAGAGATGAGGGAGGATGAAAATAGAATTGATGATATTAATGTTGAGAGTTTTCTCTTAAGTTGTTTAAAGAACTATTATTAAAGTTTATCAAGATTTTATCTTTTAGACTTATCACTCACAACTTCTCATCTATCTTAAGTGTGGTGTCTACTATCTTCTCAAACCTCTGGTTCTTATCTTTGATAGAAAATGGGTCAAGTTTTTTTTTTCTGTTTATATAAAAATTTGAATTAGAATAATCTTTGGCAAAGGAACCTCATTGAGCGTTGGGTCTCACTTTTCTTTGTGAGGTTCACATCAATAAGTTTATGGACATTTTTGCCTTAAAATGATGGAATTTTCATCTTACTACTACCCAATTTATTTTCTTTCCGATTCCTAGCTTCTCTATACCTACCATATCTCATATTACCAACAATTGAATTCTGGCCATCTTCTTCATCAAAACCATCTCCATGACACTCTTCAGCTTCAACTCTCACTTTTCTAGGTTGCAATCTCCATCTTTTACACACATTAGGATTGTTTTGTGGCTGCTCTAAATTTTCAATGAACCTGCGATAGAAAGTCGCTAGGTCATAGATCTCTTTACATTTGTTATAGTTTTTAATTTTTGCCATTTTCTAATAGTTTTCACATTTTCTTCATCCACGTGAATTTTCTCACTACTTACAACAAATCCTAGGAACACTAGTCTGTTTGTTAAACATACACATTTCTTTAAGTTTACAAACAGCTAAGAACTTGCCTTATATGATCAAGGTGCTATTCTGCATTCTTAATATAGATCAAAATATCATCAAAATGGACAACAATAAAGTGAGATAAAAATGGTTTAAGTACCTAGGTGACCAAGTGCATGAATGTACTTGGTGCATTAGACAATCCAAATGGAATGACTAGCCACTCATCTAGCCCATCTTTTGTTTTTAAAAAAAGTTGTCTTCCATTCATCTCTCACATGAATTCTAATTTGGTCATATCCACTCCGCAGATCTATATTGGTGAATTCTTTAGCACCAATCAACTGATCAAACTAGTTTTCAAGTCTAGGGATGGGAAATCAGTACCTAGTGGTTATTTTATTGATAGCACGACTGTCCATACACATCCTCCAACTTCCATCCTTATTTGAAGTAAGCAAGGCAGGTATAGCACAAGGAATATTACTTACTTGCATGTGTCCCTTTTATAGCAGCTCCTCCACTTTTTCCTTCAAGATTTCATGTTTCTTTGGACTCGTACGATATTGGGGCAGATTTGGCAAGCTAGTTCTAGGAACAAAATCAATGAGATGTTGAATATCTCGCATTAGAGGCAATTATGTCAGTTTTACCATTACATCAACAAATTCTGCCAATAAACCTTGAATCTCCTTCGGTGTAGGTTGCATGGGTTCCTCAATTCCCTTCACTATTAGAAAACCACAAGTTTTGCTACTTTTCATGTCCTCCACAAACTCATAATCTCTAAGAGCCACGAACAAAAATGCCTTCTTCTTCACTTTTGGCAAAGTGTTCTCTCTTTGGTTTGGAACCACAACTATCCACTTGTGATCCAAAGTGAAGGTATAAGTGTTGTCCCTCCCCTTGTGAGTTGCATTAACACATAACATGCATAACATGCCATGACTAGCCTAGTAACACATAACATGCATCCATCTCCACAACATCACAAAGAACTTAATATTTGTAACTCTTCCCCAAAGACAATGGTAAATAGTATTATTGTGTAATTTTTATGCTAGGCCATTTCTTTATCTAACCAATGTTATACGGGGCTAGATGTGGTTTTGTTTTAATTTTAAGATACTTAACAAGGCTTTGTGAAACTAGGTTCCCACAACTACAACTATCAGTCACAAGTTTACACACATTGTTAGCCACAGAGCATTTACCTTTAAAGTTGCGTTTGCGTTGTGTCTCGTCAGGTTGTTTTGGAGTGTACAATAGACTCCTTAAGTTGCATATGACTTCCTCACCGTCTTCTTCAATCACTTAAAGTCACCATCCTCCTCTGCTTTCTTATTCATCATAGTCCTCCTCTGGCTCACATTGGGTAACTTTAAAAAATTTGCGTCTATCACAATCACTAGATGTATGTCTTATCTCATTACACTTTAAACATCTAATACCCTTTGAACTATCCACTATTTGCTTCCCCTTTGTCTCAGGTTTCCTTTTGCTAACCTCTCTAACCTTAGACTCTATAGACTTGCTCTTAGATTTATTATGGGTAGGTTTAGTGTTTGGCTCAATTCGGGAATAAGATGGTGCCCTAAGATGCCTCTTAGTTTTAGCTAGTCTCTTAGCCCAGATTTATGCTTGATCTATTTAAAAGTGCGCCATGCATCGGGTGAGCGTATATATTTTAATTTTTAATTTACAAATAACATACATAAATATGCAGCAAAAACTAAACAAATATCACATTACACTAATGAGATATTAGAGAACTCACCCTTGAAGCGTGCTTTACGTAGTTCTAGTCTAAGACTTGGTGAATCCTTTGAGCTAGAACGGTAGCTTCATGTTCTCAGCAGGAATTTGATATTGAAGCAACTATTGTTTCTTTAAAATATTTGCTTCTTTAAAATTCGGCCTAAGCTATATGTATTGTTTGTCTCAAATTTTCACTGTCAATAACAAATGCAAAAACAGGCCTTTATATAGCAAGTTATGCTGCCCATTTGTCATAGTTTCATCCAATTATTGGCCTTCAAAATCTAGCATGACAAGGCAACAAATTTGCTACTTCATGCTTTACAAAATAGCTTAGTGGCATGTGTTATTGGCTGGCCGAACAAGAGCAAAATTGGTGGCCTTTATATTCTTGTTAATCAACAAAACAAAGGCACCTCATGCCATTTGGAAGCATGACAATAAAAGAATGATTTTTTAATATCAAAAGTCCAAGTGTAATGCTTGAATTTCTTGCCACCACTTGCTTTCTTAATAAAGCATGACAATGCTTAATTGTTTCGCCGAATATAATAATCATTCATGCCACCACATGCTTAGAGAATGAATTATGATTTTTAATAATCATTTTAGTGGCCACCAATTGTTACTTATAATATTTGGCCAAACTGTCTTCACATGCCAACATTTATACTTATATACATTGGCCAAATGTGAATTTGGCTTCCAACGCCTTTAACTTCATTTGTTCCATTTTTAATTTATATAATTTTGCAACATTTGCAAATTATATGTTAAGCCAATGAAACCCTATCATATGTCATGCCCTAACAAATTATTTGCTTGATATGTGACATCCAATAGAAAAGTTAAAGTGGTAAGTCTCACTTGCTGAGATATCCCGAGCTTAACACTTAAACCCTATGATATCCCTGAGAGACCCTGAAATAATTTTGATTTTTCAAGAACTTCCCATATTTAACTATTCAATCTGGTATACTACCCCAGTGCAATATAAGTACACTTCATATAGTGAGACTCCCTAGGTTGACACTCACTTTGTCTTATAGAACTCTTTCATAAAGTCCAAATACGATACTCTTTCATAAAGTCCAAATACGATACTCTTTCATAAAGTCCAAATACGATACTCTTTCATAAAGTCCAAATACGATGCCCCACACACAAAATATGGAAACAACAAAATAGCGTATTGAACCATACAAGTTGAGGTTAATACAAATTCGTATAATCCCTCAGTCATTTTTATCCTGGAAGAGCGGAGACATAGATAATCACCGTCAAGTCTCCATATGCTCAACACTAGAACTTATCTCCAGATTCATATTCTGATAAACAATATCCATAAATACTTTACGATATTATTTCTTACACGAAATTTTTTTTTTCTGGAGTGAATTACTTATGGCCATAAGATTTTCTGGAACACAATCTTGGAGCATATGGATTTACAACTCACCCATATGAGTTGACGGATCTCATATCTATACACACCAAACTCTATGAGCATCTGACCATACCCAGTGACACCCACCAATTAGACCATGAAAGATCTCTGACATGTGTGAAACCTAAGTATGGTGGATCACTCATAAATCCACCGTGGTGCTCATGTCAAGGGGTCATGAATACTACTTAACTCGAAAGGATCATCCATTAACGGCTTTATAAGATGTTTATTATATATCCTAATTTAGCCTGTTCAGTACTCAGTTCTAACTAAATTCTCGCATATCTATACTAGTTTCTACTAAGTTCACAGTCTAATAAGATTAACCATCTGAACCATTTAGATATAGACATACACCGATCTATATTAAATAAGATTTCTACAGACAGACCCGCATAATTAAAAATAGATTAAGAACATAGAGTTTGAGAACATACTTGCAAAATGACATTTCTTAGCATGTATTGCAACTATGTCATTACTAGTATACCCTTAGGTCTTTGTCCCATTTCAGACAAGGAACTAACTCTTAAGATTTTGCTGACTCTTATAACCTACAACTCTTAGTAGTGTTAATTCTGAACATTTATAACTCTTAGCCCTAGTCTAAATTCCTTTAGATCAGATCTAAACTCATTCAAATCATAAAATATCTAAAATATTACAAGCATCTTACCATATATATTTTTAATATTGATGATTTTGTTCAAAATGCTTATTGCATAAATATTAAATAATTAATATTCATACAATATTGGAATGACACATAAGCACTAGTTTCAACAACTCCCACTTGCTCTAGCACAATCCATGATGATATCTAATAACTATCGTCTCTATGTGTTTCCCAAACACATTAGGAGTTAAGCCTTTAGTTAGTGGGTCTGCTATATTATTCAAGGAATGTATCTCAGATACTATTACGCCTCCAAAAACTAAGAACTTTTTTAATTTTGTTGTATTCAGAGTCCACATAATTAGAATATTGGTGTGCCTTATAGCTTTTTGGCTTGAGCAATTATCCCATTATTGTTGCATTTTTGTGGGATATGATCCACTGAGCTTGAAACTTTTCTAAGCTTTGCAACTAACTTATATATCCATACAATTTATTTCACAGGCTTCTCAAGTCGCAACAAATTTTTCTCAAAGGTAGAATCTACTGTGGATATTTATATAGTAGTCTCAACTAACTTCGGTACCATTGAGAAGAAATATATATAACTAGATATAGAAATACTAACTTCGGTACCAATAATCATTCAGACCAGACTGGAAGTCCAACTTTGGGTATTCTCTCATATTTAGTAACTTTTTTCATGAGTTAGAAACATATCCTTTATGCCTCTCTGGTATTATGATATGTTTCACAACCAATTAATGGTCATTACTCGGATCAGACCGATACTAGCTCATAACACTTACAGCCATCCAGATCTGGATTTTGTACATATATGGTGTACATCAAGCTATCTCTAGCTAATGTATATTATATGTTAGTCATTATAACATTTTCATCTTCTTGCCAAAGATAAATACTCATAGAAAGATGAATGCCAAAATTGAAAAGTACATTAACTATCTCACAGTTACTGAAATTGTACTTTTCAAGAACATTGTCTATGTATAAAGATTACGATAGTCCTATCAGCCTCCTAGCTATATCTCTATAATATTTATAGTTCGTATATAGGAAGTCTTTCCCAAACATTTTATAACGAAATCCTTACTCATATAACTTTTATTCGATTGACTTGCAACATATCAATGTCATTCCTAACATTAAATATGTCAATCACATAGAGAACTAGAAAGATAATTATGCTCCCACAACTCTTTCTGACCACACAAGCTTTCTCTTTGTTCTTGATGAAACTAGACTTTCTGATTTCTTTATTATAACGGTGAATCCAGCAAAATGCAACAGCCAAAAAAATTCGAATTGACTTAAGCATGATTATTGATAAAAGGTTTCTTTATTACCTATCCCAAATTTATGAATGTAACCTTTTGTCACCAATCGGGCTTAGAAGGTGTGTACCTTCATGTTAGGCCCACGCTTCTACTGCAGAAACTCATTTATAAACAATAGGAACAATTCCTACTAGAAGCATAATCAAGTGCTAGACTAGATTCTCATGTATAAAATCAATTTTGAATTTTATGACATCTTGCATTTTTTTGAATTGATGTCCATTATTGCTTCTTTATAAGTTAAAAGATGTTTTTCTTCAAATTAGAAAACACCAAAGGCACCTTCAGGTATTAAAGATACCTAGTAAGTGATCCTTAATATTCTTTCAGACTTATAAAGAGAGTGTGTTATAAGTATCTCACTTAATTGAACTTTAGGCTCTATCATCGGTTCATATATAAATATATATGACCAAGTTCAATCTTTTTACAATCCCCACAATCCTATGAGAAACTCTTTTTCAAAAAAGTGGTGTAATGAGGAATGAATATATTTCACTCTTTAGGATCATAGTTTTGGTATCCCATTGAATAATTAGGATATGCAATTAACTAATATTTGTACCTCTCTAGTAAAAGTTTACCCTGTTGCATAACTTTTATACAAACAGGACAATCCCAAATCTTAACTTACTTAAGACTTGGTTTCCTTCCAGTTTATATATCATATAAAACAGAAGGAACAACTTTCGATAGAAATTTATTCAATAAGTGATTAACAGCTACTAAAATATATCCCTAAAGATATTGTAGAAGATTGGTGAAACTCAATATCGATCAGATCATATCTAATAAAGTCCAATTCCTTCTCTCTAAAACACCTTTGTATTGAGGAGTCTGGAGGACTATTATTGAGTGAGAATCACATTCTCCTTTAAATAACTTATGAATTTACTATTCATGTATAAATCGCCTCGAACTAATCAAAGACTTGAATATATGTAAGGGTCAATTTCTCTACTTTTAGTTAGAAATTTTTGAATATTTTAAAGGTTTCCAACCTGTGTTTCCCAGAAACACATATCTGTATTATGATAAATCACGATAAAGTATCAAAATTCACCCAATGGTAATATGATTCATTAGACCATAGACATCAAAAAATCAATGGGTAAGTATTTAATACTTACATAAGTATTTGGTCATTTTTCCTCGAATCTAAGATTCATAAACTGGCTAAGGTTTCTTAGTTAAATCAAGTATATGGCTATTCTAAACTAGACGGAATAGTTGTCTCACGATTACATAACCTAATCTTATATACTACAATTTATTACTATTCAAAGTTCCAGAACTATTATTTGTTCTATTCACCTAGATGTTTCAAGTTGTATTTAAGATATAATATCTATTCATTAACTGACATTTAGTTAGTAAAACATTATCATTATCATATTTACATGAAGAACTATTCTTGATGTATCCATGATAACTTTCTCTGTCCAATACAGAGAGTAATATGATTCACCTAATAATGTTTAGCATAAAATATCAATTACATAATGTACTGCTATTGCTAGAATAGAGAAGTGACTTAAAAATCCTAATGACGGTGTCTAGGAAATCTCTATTTCCTACATGAAGTTGTACTTTTCCTTTCATATCATTTTAGCATACCTAAAATCATGCAACAACTTGCTGATATGAGAACACTAGGCAATATCTCATATGCTCATCGTCATATGTTAATAAAATATCTATAATTGGTAAATAAATATCTAAGGGGTCTATCTTTCAAAAGCTAAGGTATATTTGATAGTGAAGCTTACTATTTTAAACCTCATCAGAGTAGAAACACTTTCCATTAATGACTATTCTCTATGTGTAGTTTGGATATATCAAATAATTTTTTAGACGGAGCATTTTACTACTTGCACATCTCATGTGCACATGCTCCTACTAAAAATTATTAGACATTGAGGTCAGTATATATGATTTGACTCTCAAAATCATGCTTAATCCCTTTTTCAATAAGTTTTATCTTCTTTCGAAGAGATAATTTCAGAAACACCTCTAATCATCCAAGTTTTTCTTGAATTTAGAACTATTCTCAAATTGATTAGCAAGTCAAAATATTTCTTAGTACCCTATAGTTATTGTGCTTAGCTCAAATACACTAAAGGATTTCTCATCCTGATCTCATCTCTATAAGATACCTAGGAGATGTTTAGTCAAATATTTTTAATTATTAATTAATAACGATTTAGATCATGAGTATAACTTTTATACATTTTTAATTTAAAGATGTTTCCCACTGTTTTGCATAATCCTAAAAATCTCTTAAAGGGGAGAACGATAGTTTAAATTCTTTTAAACTATACAGTGGGAATTAGACCCCATTGGTATTATACTCCAGCCTCACGTTGTAGTAATATTGGATTTTGTAAATCCAACAAATAGACAACTGTTATCAATTGCATCTCATGACACTCTTAACACTGATCTTCTAGATTAACTTATCAATAATTAAATATATGTTACTAATACTACCCATATGCTGTAGCAATGTTGGGCAATATGTTCGCATATATTTACCTCATCTTATGTTTTACCGGCATAGTCCGAATCACACCGACTGAATCCCTCACACTGTAGCAATATTGGAAAATGACCAACATGACCCGTTTAACACCGTATTAACAAGAGGAATCATTGCGTGACATTATCTCATACTGAAACAATTTCAATCTAATTGAGAGAGATTTTTGCATTCTTGTCCCCATCTTATGAAAATATAATTCTCAATCACACATTTGTTTTGTAAAAACACAACTACCTCTCATTAGTAGGGCTTCCATTATGATTTTCAGCACAAACAAATGAGTCACAGTTTATATTAAAATAATTATAACAATTGTAAATGGCAAAAAATAAAGAATAAGTATTTTTAAACAATTTAAAATAATAATTAGAGTAATTTTAGTGTAATTATAGATTTTCTTAGGTTCTTGGTACTGCGATGCTGAAGGCTCAGCCTCTGATATAACAGTTCCAACCTTTACCGTGCAGCAGTGCTAGAGTCCCCACCCTGGCGCCACGGCGTTAAGCTTTCAGTGCTGCGACACTAGGCCGCGAGCATTGTGGCGCTAGGGTTCCCAAACCCCAACACCACGGCAACATCCCTTTCAGCTAAATTCCAATTATGCATTTTTTTAACATTTCAATCTCATAATCAATAACGTCGAGACATCCTAATTATGCTACGAACACTCTAATTAAGTACATAAATAGCACATAATCATGCTCTCTAATACCAATTTAAAAGTGCGTTGTGCGTTGTGTGAGTGTGTACATTTAAAATTTTAATTTACATATCACATGCATAAATTCATAGCGAAAAATAAACTAACATCCCATTACGCTAATGAGACATTAGAGAACTCACCTTGAAGCACGCTTTATGTAGTTCTAGTCTAGGACTTTGTGAGAGCCTTCGAGCTAGAACAGTAGCTTCCTATTCTTGATAGGAATTTGATATTGACGCAACTATTACTTCCTTTAAAATTTGGTCCAAGCTACATGTATTGTTTGCCTCAAATTTTTGCTATCAATTACAAATGCAAAAATAACCCATTATATAGCAAGTTATGCCGCCCATTTGTCATCTTTTCATCCAATTGATGGCCTTTAAAATCTAGCATGACAAGGCAATAAATATGACACTTTATGCTTTAAAAAAATAGCTTAGTGGCATGTGTAATGGGCTGACTGAGCAAGAGCAAAATTGGTGGCCTTTATATTCTTGTTAATTAACAAAATAAAGTCACACTATGCTATTAGGAAGCAAGACTATTAACAGAATGATTTTTTTAATATCAAAAGGCCAAGTGTAATGGCCGAATTTCTTGCCACCACTTGCTTTCTGAATTAAGCATGACAATGCTTAATTTTTTTGGCCGAATATAATAATCATTCATGCCACCACATGGTTAGTGAATGAATTATGATTTTTAATAATCATTTTAGTGGCCACCAATTGCTACTTATAATATTTGGCCAAACTGCCTTCATATGCAAACATTTATACCTTATATACATTGGCCGAATGTGAATTTGGCTTCCAAAGCCTTTAACTTCATTTGTTTCATTTTTAATTTATTTAATTTGCAACATAAAACACTACCATATATCATACCCTAACAAATTATTAGCATGATATGTGGCATCCAATGAAAAAGTTAAAGTTGAAGTGGCAAGTCCTACTTGTCGAGATCCTGAACTTAACACTTAAACCCTATGATCTTCCTGAGAGACCCTGAAATAATTCTGATTTTTTGAGAACTTAGCAGATTTAACTACTCAATCTGGTACACTATCCCAGTGCACAACCAATACACTTCATATAGAGAGACTTCCTAGGTTCACACTCATTTTATTTTACGAAACTCTTTCATAAGTACATAACTAATGCCCTGTACACATATTTTGGAAAAACCAAAACAGGGTGTTGAACCATGTAAGTTGAGGTTAATACAAATTTGTATAATTCCTCCGTCATTTACATCCTAGAAGAACGGAGACTTGGATAATCACCGTCAAGTCTCTATATGCTCAACACTAGAACTTATCGCCAGATTCATATTTCGATAAACAATATCTGCAAATATTTTTTTGATATTGTTTCTTACATGGAAAATATTTTTTTTTGGGTGAATTACTTATGGCCATAATATTTTATGGAACACAATCTTAGAGTATTTTGATATACAACTCACCCATATGAGTTTACAGATCCCATATCTATGCACACTGAATGCTATGAGCATTGGACCTACCCAGTGACACCAAGCAAACAGTGAAATATCTCTGACATGTGAAGAACTTAAGTATAGTGGATCACTCACAAATCCACCATGGTGCTCAGGTCAAGGGACCACGAATACTACTCAACTCGAAAGGATCATCCATTTATGATTTATGGGATGTCTATTAGAAATCCTAATTGACTCTATTCAGTACTCAGTCCTAACTAAATACTTGCATATCTTTGGAAAGTGGTACACTATGTAAACGAACAACTTCTTTAAAAAATAATTTGGCTACATGATGTGCATCTGTTGTCTTACGACATAAAATAAAGTGTGACATTTTGGAAAATTGATCAACCAACATAAATACGACATCATTGCCCCTCTGGGTTCTTGGTAAACCAAGTACAAAGTCCATAAAAATATCATCCCAAAGTCCATTTAGGAATAGGCAAATGCATGTATAAATTTGTGTTTTGTGATTGCCCCTTACTTGTTTGACAAGTTGGACACCTTTGCACAAACTTTCCAGCATCTCTTTTGCCCTTGAAAGTGCTTGAGAGATTGGTGGTCGGAGTAGACAATGAATTCTTTAGGCAAAAGATATGCCTCTCACATCTTTAGAGCACAGAACACAGCATAGAGTTCTTGTTGATATGTTGACCACTTTTGTCTTGCTTCACTTAACTTCTCGCTAAAGAATGCAATGAGCCTTCTTTTTTGTGAAAGAACAGCTCTTATGCCAATCCCGCTTACATCACATTCAATCTAAATTTTTTTGGCAAAGTCAGGAGAGATAGAATAGATGTTGTAGTCAGTTTCTCCTTGATCAATTCAAAGCTACGATCAGCAGCTTATTCCCATTGAAATCGTCCTTTCTTCAATCAATTGGTAATGGGTGCCACAATGGTACTAAAATTTTTAACAAACCTGCGATAGACAGTTGCTAGGCCATGGAAACTCTTTACATTAGTTATAGTCTTCGGTTTTCGCATTCTCAAATAGTTTCACCTTTTCTTCATCCACATAAATTCCCTCAATACCTATAACAAATCTAAGGAACACTAGTCTATTTGTTAAAAAATATACATTTCTTTAAGTTTACAAAACAGCTCATTCTTTCTCAATACAACTAGAAATTGCCTAATATGATCAAGGTGCTCTTCTACATTTTTACTATAAATCAAAATATCATCAAAATAGACAACAACAAAGTGGGATAAAAAAAGGTTTAAATACTTAGGTCATAAGGTGCATGAATGTACTTGGTGCATTAGACAACCCAAATGGCATGGCTAGCCACTCATATAGCCCATCTTTTTATTTTAAAAGTTGTCTTACATTCGTCCCCTACACGAATTCTGATTTGGTGATACCACTTCGCAGATCTATCTTGGTGAATACTTTAGCGCCACTCAACTTGATGCGAACTAGGTTGCCAAAACATCACAAGGTCCATTGAACATCCATCTGTGATGGAGAACAACAGCACAACAGCACATGTGATATCAAGTCTCAATATTGGTAGTTGTTAGTAGTTATAAGTTATTATAAATTGTTGTATTAAGTGCTAGCATTCCAAGTGCCTAGTTTATTGGTAGTAGTTGGTAGTTAGTAGTTGTAAGTTTTCATTAATTGTTGTAATAAGTGCTAGAATCTCAAGTGCCTAAATTATTGATAATAGTTGGTAGTTAGTAGTTTTAAGTTGTCATTAGTGCTGTAATAAATGCTAGACATCCCAAGAGGCCTCTATAAATATATGAGAGATGAGAGAGAACGAAAATAGAATTGATGATATTAATGTTGAGAGTTTTCTCTTAAGTTCTTCAAAGAACTTTTATTAGAACTAATCAAGATTTCATCTTGTGGCGTTGTTTTAGACTTATCACTCACACTTCTCATCTATCTTGAGTGTGGAGTCTACTATCTTCTTATACATCTGGTTCTTATCTCTTATAGATAATGGGTGAAGGTTCTGGTTTTTGTTTTTTATATAAAAATCTAAATTAGAACGATCGTTGGCAAAGGAACCTCATTGAGCGTCGGGTCTCACTTTTCTTTGTGAGGTTCACATCACAACTGATCAAGTAAGTCTTCAAGACTATGGATGGGAAACCGGTACCTTATGGTTATTTTGTTGATAGCACGACTATCCATATACATCCTCAAATTTCCATCCTTCTTTAGAGTAAACAAGACAGGTACAACACAAAGACTAATACTTTCTTGTATATGTCCCTTTTGTAGCAGCTCCTCCACCTTCTACTTCAAGATTTCATGTTCTTTTGGGCTCATGTGATAATGAGGCAGATTTGGCAAGCTAGATCCAAGAACAAAATCAATGCGATGTTGAATATCTCGCATTGGAGGCAACTGTGTCAGTTCTGCCATTACATCAATAAATTCTGCCAATAAACCTTGAACCTCCTTAGGTGTCGGTTGCATGGGTTCCTCCATTCCCTTCACTATTAGAAAAGTGCAGATTTTAGCACTTTTCATGTCCTCCACAAACTCATTCTCTTTAACAGCCATGGACAATAATGTCTTCTCCTTCACTTTTGGCAAAGTGTTCTCTTGTTGGTTTGAAACCACAACTATCCGCTTATGATTCCAAGTGAAGGCATATATGTTATCCCTCCCCTTGTGAATAGCATCAACATCAAACTGCCACGGCCTACCTAGTAACACATGACATACATCCATCTCCACAACATCACAATGAACTTCAGATTTGTATGTCTTCCCCAAAGATAAGGGTAAATAGCATTGTTGTGTGATCTTCATGCTAGATTCCTTCTTTATTCAACCAATGCTATATGGGGCTAGATGTGGTTGTGTTTTAAGTTTAAGATGCTCAACAAGGTTTGTGAAACCAAGTTCTCACAACTACAACTGTCAATCACAAGTTTACACACTTTGCTAGCCACAGTGCATTTACCTTCAAAGATGCATTTGTGTTGCATCTCATCAGGTTGTTTTGGAGTGTATAGCAACCTTTTTACAATGCATACGCCTTCTTCACCATCTTCTTCAGCTACTTCGAAGTCACCATTCTCCTCTACAGTTTCTTGTTCATCATAGTTCTCCTGAGGCTCACGTTGGGTGACATTGGCAAATTTGCATCTAGGATAATCACTAAATCTGTGCCCTATCTCATTACACTTAAAACATCTAATACCCTTTGAACTTTCCATTATTTCCTTCCACTTTGTCTCAGGTTTCCTTTTGCTTATCTCTTTAGCCTTAAACTCTATAAGCTTGCTCTCAGAAGTAGTATATGTAGGTTTAATATTTGGTTCAATTCTGGAATAAGGTGATGGCCTTGGATACCTCCTGATTTTTGTTAGTCTCTCAGCCCTCAATGCCAAGTTTTGTGCTTGATCTATTGACTAGATTTGTTGTATGGCCAACCTATCTTGAATCCCATCACTCAACCCGTTGACATACCTAGCCACTAACTGATCCTCTGTTTCTGTCAAGTTGCACCTAACTTGCAGCCTTGGAAACTCTTATGTATAATCTGAAATAGAACGAGTTCCTTGGATGCAATTTTGAAACTATTGGAAGAGAGTTTGTTCATAATCCAATGGTAGAAAATGCCCCCTTAAAAGTGTTTTCATTTGGTGCCAATGACAAACAAGTGGCAGTCTTTTTTATCTTTGACTTTCGATGGCGTTGCCACCAAGCACCTATACCCCCATGTAGTTTGTAGGCCACTAAAGCTACCTTACGTTCTGGAGTTACATTCAAAATTTCAAAGAAACTCTTTTGATGTGCCTTGATTTATAACAAAATTAAATTGCAAAGTTGATGGAGGATAGAACTAAATAGATACCTTGATAAGTCGAATGGACGCCACAGTTTAGGGTTTTGACGCCACACTCTTGATGATCAAAGAGTGATAAGTCAGCAACTATCTTCAAGAGTTGAAAAACTTGAGAAGACAATTTTGAGAGAGAAATAGCTCTTCTATTTCGTGCTTCCAATTTCAAAATGAGGCAACTGCCTCTACAAGACTTTTACATGCCTTATATAGGCTTACAAAATGAGGTGAAACCCTAATGTTACTTAATAAACTTAAAAAGGCCCAAAATAAGCCCAATATGACTTAACAATTTAAAACAAAACTAAACAAGTTCAAAATAGCCCAAATACATAAAAGTAGTAACATAAGAAGTAAATAAAGCCCAATAGCATGAAAAGAAAGCCCTTAGCTGCTTCTTAAAGCCCAACGTCACCAAACGTCTCTAAATCACGTCCCAATCTCAAATTGAAGACAAATAAATACATTTAGCTCGTTTCCATTCAGATCGCAAGCTTCTAATTCCATAGAAGCTTCAATAGCTCCAATTTGACTACTTATGGCCCTTTGAAGCTGTTTAGCCTTAGCCCTTGTTATTGGACCATCTGAAATCTCCTTTACGCTCAGCTCGCCTTCTTGAGTTGATTTAGAACCTTCATGATGCACATCATCTTTACTTTATACTCCCAATCCAGAAACTGTTCTATATCAGTAGCACCATTGAAAGTAGGCAAATCAACTTTTACCTTGTAAGAGTCATCATGTTGACGTTGTTGTTTCCCTCTTGGCAGAAACTCACTATCAAATTCTCCGTCAATTTCTTCTTCTCTGAATTCACCAACTGGAGGGATAAAACGATTAAGCCTTCTTTGTACACCCATGGCTACTCCTCTTGTTTGTGGTCTGACCTTAAGCTCATCTTCAGCTTCTTCCATCAAATTGACATTAATTGGTGCAGATTGTGGCTGTCTACGTGTTCTTCTCCTTGTAGTCGTGTATTCTTGTTGTATTGGATCATTAACTATTGAACTCAAAACTAGTTCGGTTATTGCTGCCATGCATTCCTGCAATTCTGCCATATGTGCTTCCATTCTTTGCTTGAATGTATTCAAACGATCTCCGTTCAAGTCACTAGGGCCTGCCATCTCAAGACAAGGCTCTGATACCACCTGACGTAGGACAAACATTGATGAGTCGTGATTTTGTTCACTAAGAAGAAAGTTGTTGATATCGTTCAACAAAAACGTAAATTAAAAATGGTAGAATGCCAATTCAAAAGTAAAGTTTCTTAATACTTGAGTTTTTGAAATTACAAAGTTTGACTACTTTCCTCCCTAGTCTCTCATGTATTTATAGAGACCTATTGGGATTTCTAGCATTTATTAAAGGAATTAATGACAACTTGAACCTACTAACTGCCAACCACTACCAACAACTAAGGCATTTAGATACCAGCATTTATTACAACACAATTAATGAAAACTACCAACAACTACCAATACTGAATTTTACTTGAAGACTAATTATCAAACTGTTAACCATACCAATAAATGTAGTTGAAGGCTCTTGAAAGTTTCTCATCACATGGGTTACCCACATGGGCTGTTGTGTTGTTGTCCCCCATTACTCTGTTACCGAAGAGGAAAGAAGAATCCCATTAGATTTATTCTATTCTTAAGCTTCCTTTGTTGCAGCAAGATTATCAGTCCGAGAGTACTGGAGAGAAGAGAAAGCGGTAAAACCCTCTCTAATTTGGTCATCTATCAGTTGGATGACACTTCAGTAAATTGAATGTGATGCTTCAGGTATGGGTATAAGCGCAGTTCTTATGCAAGGAGAAAAACCAATAGCATATTTCTGTGAGAAATTAAGCGGGGCAACCTTAAACTATCCTATTGGTGATAAAGAATTGTATGCATTGGTTCGAGCATTAAAAACATAGCAACACTACCTTTGGCCTAAGGAGTTCGTGATTCACACCGATCATGAGTCCTTAAAGCATTTAGAAGGCCAACATAAGTTGAACAAGAGACATGTATAATGGATGGAATTCATCTAGACATTCCTATATGTCATTTGATACAAATAAGGTAAGGTAAACATCATTGCCGATGCATTTTCTCGAAGGTACGTATTAATTTCTACTCTTGATGCAAAATTACTTGCTTTTGAGTATATTAAAGAATTGTATCCTTTAGACCACAATTTTGGTAAGGAGTTTCAGACTTGTAAGAAAAATGCAGTAGGTAAATTCTTTAGTCACGAGGGCTTTTTGTTTCGAGAAAATAAATGATGTGCCCTGATCTTCAAATTGGATTATTCAGAATAAAAACAAAAAACTTATTTTTAAGATGAGGTTGCTGTCTGATTTTTGTTGGTCTTTTCTTTAAGTGTTTAGGCTGAATTGTAACAAGTAAATGGTAAATCAGATGGAGGATAGAACTAAAAAGAAGCCTTGATAAGTCAACGGATGCCACAAGGATCAATTTAGGATTCTGACACCACACTCTTGGTGATCAAAGAGTGATATGTCAGTAACTATCTTCAAGAGCTAGAAAAATTGAGAAGATAAATTTTGAGAGAAAAAGTTCTTCTTTTTCGTGCATGAAATTCAAGAATGAGGCAACTACCTCTATAAGACTTTAAGATGCCTTATATATGCTTACAAGATGAGGGGAAAACCCTAATATTACCTAATTAACTTAAAAAGCCCAAAATAAGCCAAAACAAACAAGTTCAACATGGCTCCAATACATAAAATAAAGAGAGATAAGTTAAGTAAATAAAAATAGGAACGTAAGAAGCAAATTGAGCCCTATAACATGGAAAGAAAGCCCCTAGCTGCCCAACGTCACCTAACGCCTCTAAATCATGTCCCAGTCTCTAATTAAAGACAAATAAACACCTTTAGCTCATTTCCATTCAAATCGCAAGCTTTTAAGCCCATAGAAGCTTCAATAGCTCCAATTTGATTACTTTATGGCCTTTTGAAGTTGTTTGGCCTTAGCTCTTGTTATTGGACTATCTGAAACGTCTTTTATTCTCAGCTCACCTTCTTGACTTGATTTAGAACCTTTATAATGCACATCATCACCCCCGGGTAGAGAATGATTTGCCCTAAAATCAGAATCTTCTAGATCTTTCAAATAAGGAGACAAGTCATTCACATTAAAAGTGACTGAAACATTGTAATCACCAAGAAGATCAACTTTGTAAGCATTATTATTCACCTTCTCTACAATCCGAAAAGGTCCATCAACTTGGACTTTCGTTTGCTAGAAAATCTTCCCTTGCTAAGATGAATCCAAATAAGATCACCAGGTTCAAAGTTAATCATTTTTCATCCTTTATTAGCATGCTTAACATACTTAGCTGTTTTCTCCTCAATATGAATTTGAACTTGCTCATGAAACTTCTTCATCAATTCTGCCTTCTAAACCCTATCCATAGATGTCCTCTCATCAATTGGAATAGGAACAAATGGATTAAATCCATACACAATCTCAAATGGTGAAAATTTTGTAGCCCCATGCACACTACAGTTTTATGCAAACTCCACAATAGGCAAACAAGTATCCAAACTCTTTAAGTTTTTATTTATAACAGCTCGTAATAAAGAAGATAGAGTACGGTTCACTACCTCAGTTTGCCCATCAGTTTGTGGATGATAAGCAGTACTGAAGAGCAACTTCGTTCCAAGCTTCTTCCAAAGAGTCTTTCAGCTTGTATCGTGATCAGAGACAATACTTTTAGGGATTCCATGCAAACGTACAATTTCCTTAAAAAATAAATCAGCAATATGAATAGCATCATCAGTTTTGTTACAAGGAATAAAGTGTGACATTTTGAAGAACCGATCAACCACAATCATCACTGAATCCTTCCTACATTGTGTTCTAGGTAATCCAAGCACAAAATCCATACTAATATCCATCCACGGTTGCTCTGGGATAGGTAAAGGCATATATAGTCCATATGCATTCTCTTCACCCTTAGCTTCCTTGCAAATTACATATATTTCAACCACTTTATGAACATCCTGCAACATATTAGGCCAAAAGAAGTGTTCTTTCAGTAGGTTTTCTTCTCCCCAAAATGACCACTAAGACCACCACCATAAGCTTCACGCAAAGATCATGAAGGAATACACATTCTGTCCAACTTGAATAAGTAACCATCATGCATAAATGATGCAAGCTCAAGTGTTTAGAAAAGAATACAATAAGATTGGAAGAATGAAAACAAACACTCAATATTATTGAAATAAACTCAAACACTGATAAATTAAAAGTTGTACAAAATCAAGCTCACCACTCAAGAGAAATACAATGGGATACAGAGTAATTCACCACCCAAAGAATCCTATAAGAGATACATAGCTCTCAAACTCACCACTTTAAGATTCCACCCAAGAGATATAGAGATAAAATGAAGAAACTCTTACAAAAGAACTCTTCAAAATACAAGCACTTTAAAACTCACTCTCTGCCCTCTCCTTCTTGGCATTTATAGAGAGTTCTTGGGAGGGCTGCTGCAAAGCACTTATTACAACATTCAAACTTGGTGGTTGGGAGTTGACAAATTTCAAAAGACAACAACTAAGACTTACAACTACCCTTACACCAAAAGTCTACAAATACAGTTAATGCAATAAATTAAGTATCAAAATTCAAACATAATATGCTCTAATTCAACAAAGCATGCCCTTAAGTCTTGGATGGAAAACAAAGTCTTCAATTCTTGCAAGTTGTCAAGATTTGGCTCACCTACTAGCTGTCTGACCTTCCTTTAGTTATTAGGATTCAACTTACTCTAAAAAACTTATATTCATGTGTTGTAAAAAGAATTTAGAACTAGACACATATAATTTTCTAGTAGTATGAAGATTACCCAGTAATTCCTTCTGAAACAGTACTAGATAAATTTCAAATTTACCCTTGAAATTTATTACCTTTCCTAGAGTCTTTAGTGTATGAATGTAACTAACTTGAATTCATTTGGTTCTATTTTTAGTTCCATGTGATCAGACACCCCTGTGTCAAACTCCCTTGTTTGGAAAAGACTCGACCTCGAGTCCATTTTGTTATCATCCTTATAAGGAGATAGATCAGCATCATTGAATACATTGAAAACACCATAAGATTCTGGAAGCTCCATTTTGTATGCATTTTCCCCAATTCATTTTATCACCTTAAATGGTCCATCAACTCTTGGTTTGAGTTTGGCAAACTTGCCACGAGGGAACCTTTCTTTTCTTAGATGAACCCAAACTAAATCTCCATCTTGAAATTCTATTTTCTTGCGATGCTTATCGACGATGTTTTGGTACTTCTCATTTTGCTTCAATATTTTCTTCCTGACTTCTAAATGCAAATTTTTTATGTTCTTCACTCGTTCTTCAGCATTTGCACTAAATTGGTGAGTAATGAAAAAAGGGACTAAATCCAATGGGAATTGTAGGATTCTGACCATAAATAATTTTAAACAGACTATAACTCGTAGATTGGCCTTTTGTCTGATTGTAAGCAAATTCAACTTGAGCCAAAATGAGATCCTACTGACGGATGTGCTTTCCAACATAACATCTCAAAAGGTTTCCCAAACTGCGATTTGTGACTTATATTTGTCCATCAGTTTGAGGATGATAGGAAGAACTGAAGTTTAGTTGAGTTCCAAGCTTCCTCCAGGAGTGCGCCAAAAGTGACTCATGAACTTAGTATCACGATCTGAGATGATAGTCTTAGGAATTCCATGTAGTTTCACAATTTCTTGAAAATATAAGTCAGCTACATGGGAAGCATCAAGAGACTTGTTGCAAGGAACAAAGTGCGCCATCTTGGAAAAACGATCTACCACCACCATGACAGAATCTTTATTTCATTGAGTTCTTGGCAATCCCACAACAAAATCCATGCTAACATCTTCCCAAGGTGTTGTAGGAACATGACATAGGACAAGCGTTGTTGGGTCGTGATTTCGTTCACGAATACGAAAGTTGTTGATATCATTCAACAAAATGCAAATTGAAAATGGTATAATACTAATTCAAAAGTAAAAGTTGCTTAATACTTGAGTTTTTGAAATTACAAAGCTTGAATTCTTTTCCCCTCATCTCTCATGTATTTATAGAGACCTATTGGAATTTCTAACATCTATTACAGCAATTAATAACAACTTGCAACTACTAACTACCAACAACTAAGACATTTAGATACCAACATTTATTATAACACAATTAATGAAAACTTGCAACTACTAACTACCAACAACTACTAATACTGAATATTACTTTAAGACTAATTATCAAACTGTTAACCATACCAATAAATGTAGTTGAAGGCTCTTGAAAGTTTCTCATCACATGGGCTACCCACATGGATTATTGTGTTGTTGTCCCCCATCATTCTCCTCCACTTGAAAAAAAAACTCGTCCTTGAGTGAACATATAGGTTCTCCCCAGATTTGTAAATGTCTTGTCACACTCCACATGACCACTCAAGTTACCTGAATTCATTTCTCGGTTAAGCTTGTTGATTGCAAAAATATCCATACACATCTACAAACACCCATCATCCTTTGGTGTAAATAGAGTAGAAATAGCACTAGAACTGTTACTCCCTATGATATGTCTCTCTCTAAATAACTCTCCTACATTTTCTCTCAAAACATCATGTTCTTGAGGTCTAATTTGATAATCTAGTATATTTAGCAAGTTGCTTGAATAATGTGGTAGATTTGATAAGTTGCCAAAAATAAAATTAGTGCTGTAAATATTCTGCATTGGTGGCAATGTGGTAGGTTTTTCCATTAGGTCTGGAAATTTAGTCATTACACCTTGGACTTCATTCGGCAATGATTGTTTAGGTAGTTTTTCTCCTTTAACCACCAAGATGGTACACGTGAGTATCTCATTCATTTCTTCCACAAATTTATCCTTCTTGTGGATCTCTGAAAATGAAGTTTTCTCCTCCAATTTAGAGACTGCCTTCTTGGGTTGACTCAGTACCATCACTATCCGCTTTTGATTCCAAGTAAAAGGATAAGTATTATCTATTTCATTGTGTAAAGCATCAACATCGTATTGCCAAGCTCTGCCTAATAATAAATGACATGCATCCATTTCAACAACTCTACTTAAAACCTCCGCCATATAACTCCTACCAATTGATAGAGGTAATCGGCATTGTTTGGTAATTTTCACACAAGATCCCATTTTAATCCAATTTATGCTGTATGGTGAGGGATGTGGTTCAGTGTAAAGATTAAGGTGATTAACTAATCTCTGAGACACTAGGTTTTCACCACTATAACCTTCAATAATTAGTTTACATACCTTATTAGCAACTGAACATTTTCCTGCAAAGATCTTTTTTTGTCGGGTCTCTTTAATTTTTGTATCATCTGGATTCAGCTTATCTTCTTCTTCGACTTTCTCCTCCAAGTTGAAATTGAAAGGTGTAGAATGTGGCTTTTTGTGTAATAATCTCCTTGCCACCATTGATTCTTGTGGCAATGGGTTATGAGTTCTCAAACCCATAAGATGTTTGGTCATTGCTTCCATATTTTTCTTCATTTTTGTCATACGTATTTCCACTTTTTGCTCGAACGTATACAAACATTCTTCATTGAAGTAACTACGGCCTGCCATCTCAAGACGAGGCTCTGATACCAGCTGACGCAGGACAAGCATTGATGGGTTGTGATTTCATTCACGAATATGAAAATTGTTGATATCGTTCAACAAAATGCAAAGTGAAAATGGTATATTACCAAGTCAAAAGTAAAAGTTGCTTAATACTTGAGTTTTTGAAATTACAAAGCTTGAATGCTTTTCCCCTCATCTCTAATGTATTTATAGAGACCTATTGAGATTTCTAGCATTTATTACAACAATTAATGACAACTTGCAACTACTAACTATCAACCACTACCAACAACTATTAATACTGAATTTTACTTTAAGACAAATTATCAAACTGTTAGCCACACCAATAAATGTAGTTGAAGGCTCTTAGAAGTTTCTCATCACATGGGCTACCCACATGGGCTGTTGTGTTGTTGTTCCCCATCAGAATAGGAAGTGGAGTGTATAAGCCAGTATTTTGGCCACGACTCTTAGCCACATGACAGATTTTACACCTATCCACATAAAGAGGTATATCCTTTTTCATCTGTGACCAATAAAAATTTTCTTGTATCAATGCCAAAGTCTTGTCTCTTCTAAAATTTTCTTCCACCATAATGAGATTGGTTGATAATAGACTCTCGAAGAGAACATTGGGGTACACAAGCGGTTGCCTTTAAAAAGATACCCATCATGCAATAGAAAATGTTGAAAAGAGTCATGCTTGCAGTTTTCTGTGATTTTTCCAAAATAAACATCATCTTTGTAGAGTTCCTTCACTATCTCAAAGCCTACAACTTTCACTTGCATAGAGGGCAGCCACCACATTTTGAACTCCAGATTTGTGCTTAATAGTGAAGTTAAAGGATTGAAGGAATTCAACCCAATGAGCATGACGTCTATTAAGTTTGTGCTGGCTATTTATGAACTTAAGTGCTTCATGATCAGAATAAAGAACAAAAGGTTTTCGAAGAAGATAATGACTCCAATGATCTAGAGCTCGACAAATAGCATAAAACTCTTTATCATAAGTAAAATACTTCTTGCGTGAATCACTCAATTTTTCACTGAAGAAAGCAATAGGTTTACCTTCTTGACTAAGGACAGGGCCAATTCCCACATTTGATGCATCACACTCAACCTCGAACACTTTGTCAAAATTTGGTAATGCAAGAATAGGGGCTTGGATTGCCTTTGCTTTGATGATGTCAAAACTCCTTTGTGCTTCATTTGTCCACTTGAAGTGATCACCTTTTAAACATTCAGTGATTGGTGCCATGATTGAACTAAATCCTTTAATGAAACGCCTGTAAAATGAAGCTAATCCATGAAAGCTTCGGACATCATGAAGAGTTTGAGGAATAGGCCAGTTCAAAATAACTTCCACCTTACTAGGATCCATTTTGATTCCATCTTTAGAAACTACATAGCCTAGAAAGATAAGGCAATCTGAGAAGAACTCACATTTCTTTAGGTTGACATAAAGCTTCTGTTTCCTCAAAGTGTTGAAAACTTGGTAAAGGTGATCCAAGTGTTGTTCCTCATCTTTGCTGTACACAAGAATGTCATCAAAGTAGACAACAACGAATCTTCCAATGTAGTGCTTCAAAACATGATTCATTGATGTGCATCATGAAGGTTGTAAATCAACTCAAGAAGGCGAGCTGAGCGTAAAGGAGATTTCAGATGGTCCAATAACAAGGGCTAAGGCTAAACAGCTTCAAAGGGCCATAAGTAGTCAAATTGGAGCTATTGAAGCTTCTATGGGATTAGAAGCTTGCGATCTGAATGGAAATGAGCTAAATGTATTTATTTGTCTTCAATTTGAGATTGGGACGTGATTTAGAGACGTTTGGTGACATTGGGCTTTAAGAAGCAGCCAAGGGCTTTCTTTTCATGCTATTGGGCTTTATTTACTTCTTATGTTACTACTTTTATGTATTTGGGCTATTTTGAACTTGTTTAATTTTGTTTTAAATTGTTAAGTCATATTGGGCTTATGTTGGGCCTTTTTAAGCTTATTAGGTAACATTAGGGTTTCACCTCATTTTGTAAGCCTATATAAGGCATGTAAAAGTCTTGTAGAGGCAGTTGCCTCATTTTGAAATTGGAAGCACAAAATAGAAGAGTTATTTCTCTCTCAAAATTGTCTTCTCAAGTTTTTCAACTCTTGAAGATAGTTGCTGACTTATCACTCTTTGATCATCAAGAGTGTGGCGTCAAAACCCTAAACTGATCCTTGTGGCGTCCATTCGACTTATCAAGGTATCTATTTAATTCTATCCTCCATCAACTTTGCAATTTAATTTTGTTATAAATCAAGGCACATCATTCATCAAACGCATGAAAGTACTAGGAGCATTTGAAAGTCCAAAAGGCATGACCTTCCATTCATAAAGCCCATCTCTTGTCTTGAATGCTGTCTTCCATTCGTCACCTAGTTTCATTCTTATTTGATGGTATCCACTCCGTAGATCAATCTTGGAGAAAATACAAGCTCCATACAATTGGTCAAGAAGATCATCAAGTCGAGGAATTGGGAAGCGATAATCAACGGTAATTTTGTTGACAGCTCTACTATCCACACACATGCGAAAAGAACCATCCTTCTTGAGCACAAGGAGAGCAGGAACAGCACAAGGGCTCTTACTTTCTTCAATTAAGCCTTTGGACAGAAGATCATTTACTTGACTTTGAAGTTCAGCATGCTCCTTAGGACTCATTCTGTAGGCCGCTTTGTTTGGTAGAACAGCTCCTGGAATAAGATCAATGCCATCTTGAATGTCTCTTATGGGAGGCAATCCTAATGGTATCTCATCTGGTACTACATCATGAAATTCTTGAAGTAGCTTCTTCATTATAAAAGGTGGCTCAAGACTATCATTGTTTTCTTCAAACACCACAAGAGCAAAGGCTTCATCAACCTTTAAAAATTCCCTCTTACATTCAGAAAGAGTCAAGAAATTATTTCCCTCCCCTTTAAAAGGTTTAGGAACATTGATCATCTTAGAAGGACCCAAAATGACTTTAACACCAGCATTGACAAAGGAATAAGTGTTTTTATGGCCATCATGAATAATTTTTCTATCATATTGCCATGGACGACCAAGAAGTAAATGACAAGCATCCATTGGAACAACATCACACCAAACTTCATCTTTATAGTTTTTTCCAATAGAAAAAGATACTAGGCAACGTTGATTTACCTTAATTTCATTTCCCTTTTTGAGCCAAGAAAGCTTGTATAGTTGAGGATGCATCATTGTCTTTAGGCCCAATCTTTCCACCATTTGTGCAGAAGCCACATTTTCAAAACTACCCCCATTAATTATGACATTACACACCTTGCCATGAGAAGTACACCTGGTATGAAAGATATTTTTTCGCAACCAATCTTCTTCTTCTTCTTCATAGGCAGCACTTAAAACTTTACGAAGGATGAGAGTTTCACCTTCATCCTCATAAGTTATATCTTCATTCTCTTCCTCAGGCTCTGCATGGTTGTTCTCCATCTCTTCTTCGTCTTCTTTTTCAACAAGTGTCATAATCCTGCGATTTGGGCATTCAGAAGCAAAATGTCCATGTCCTTGGCATTTGAAACATTGGCGAGAATTGGTGTTGGAGGCATTGTTTTGCTTCTTTTGGTTAGAGACACAATTATTCTTTGAAGAAGTTCTTGTAGTAGGTTTGGCAGTAGGAATAGACTTAGAGTTGGAAGTATTCCCCCAGTTAGAAAAACCTTCTCGTGTCAAGAATCGAGAATTGCCGCTGCGTGCTGTCTTTTGTTGATTCTCCACCTTAAGTGCAAGTCTACAAACATCTCCATAAGTCCAATATGGTTGTAATTGCACAATATTTGAAATCTCAAGTCTTAAACTCCCAAGATAACGTGCAATTGTCTGTTCTTCTTGTTCAACCATATCGCATTTCAGCATGAGATGATCGAATTCTGCAGTGTAGTCTTCTACAGAAAGCTCCTTTTGACGAAAGTTGTGTAGTTTGAGAAAAATATCTTGTCGATAGTTTTCCGGAAGATATTTCCTCTTAAGCTCTCGTTTCATCTTCTCCCAGGTCACGATCTTACTTCTACCTTCCCGTATCCTTTGTTTCCTCAGATTTTCCCACCATAAAGAAGCATACTTTTTAAGTTTTATGGCAACTACTTTCACCTTTTGATTTTCTGGAACATCTTGATAATCAAAAATTCTTTCTATGGTGTTCAACCAATCCACAAACTCATCTGGGTGCATTCTACCCTCAAAATCTGGTATTTCAACTTTTACATGGAAATCTCGACGATCAATTCTAAATGTCATATTTCTTATAACATTTGGATGTATGGGAGAACTATCACCAGAAGAATGAGATTTAGCTTGATGAAAAGGATTTGTATTACCTTCATCATTGCTAGAAGAACCATTATCGAGATCTTCATGTTGCACAGCTTTACCTCGATCTTCAAAATGTTTTAACCGTTGTTGAAGTTGCTGAATTTATTGTCTCAATTCTTCAATTAGAGTGTCTCGTGTATCAGCTTGAGCTGCTGGTTGTTCTTCAATTATTGGAACAAATCTACGACCTTTGGCCATTGAAAGATAAAGCCAAAATTAACCAAATGCTCTGATACCAAAACTGATGCAGGCTTAAGTGTTTAGAAAAAAAGAACACCACAAGATTGGAAGAATGAAAACAAACACTCACTTTTATTAAAATAAACTCAAACACTGAATAAAGTAAAATTGGTACAAGCTCACCACTCAAGAGAATTACAATGGGATACAGAATAATTCACCACCCAAAGAACCCTACAAGAGATACAGAACTCTCAAACTCACCACTCTAAGGAATCCACCCAAGAGATACAGAGTTAAATGTAGAAACTCTCATAAGAGAACTCTTCCACATACAAGTAATTTAAAATTCACTCTCTGCCCTTCTCCTCTCATCCTTAGGTATTTATAGAGATTTCTTGGGAGGGCTACTGCAAAGCACTCATTACAACATTAAAACTTGGTGGTTGGGAGTTTACAAAAGACAGGAATTAAGACTTACAACTACCCTTACACCAAAAGTCTACAAATACAGCAAATACAATGAATGAAGCATTAAATTCGAACATAATATGCTCTAATTCAACAAAGCATGCTCTAAAGTCTTGGATGGAGACAAAAGTCTTCAATTCTTGCAAGTTGTCAAGATTTGGCTCACCTACTAGCTGTCTGACCTTCCTTTAGTTATTAGGATTCAGCTTACTCTAGAAAACTTACATTCATGTGCTGTAAAAAGGATTTAGAACTAGACACATATAATTTTCTAGTAGTATGAAGATTACCTAGTAATTCCTTCCGAAACAGTACCAGATAAATCCCAAATTTACCTTTGAAATTCATTACCTTTCCTTGAGTCTTTAGAGTACGAATGTAACTAACTTGAATTCATTTGGTTCTATTTTTAGCTCCATGTGATCAGACACTCCTGTGTCACACATCCTATCTCTTTATGTTACTGATCATTTACCAAGAGCACCCGCCAACCTTGAGTTATCTGCAAAAAGTGCTAAGTGTTCTAACTAGATTTTTCCTTTTTTTATTTAATAATTTTTTCTCTCATCTTCTAACTTACTCTGTTTGTTTGCTCTAGCACCTGTTGTGTAAAAGGGACCACATATTATTTGGCTCAAAATTCAAAATGTTTAAAAACAAAGGCCACAAAATTTTATAAGCCCACAAATCTCAAAAACCAAAAGTAACCAAACCAGAAAAAACTGGTTCTCGAAGGTTCGGTTATATCAAATGCATTTGATTATTTTATTTTTATATATGAAAGAATTGAATTACCGTAGGTCAATTTTATTCTTCCTAACATCGGACCGAACTAGCTTGTGCCCACCCTTAATCTCAGTGTCCATCTCAATAGAAACCCAACAAGAATCATCAAGATATACTCGTCAACTTTGGAGACAATTTACCCTTTTCTCGAATTGACTAGCTAGTTGACATGATGTCAGGACATGAACTCTTGAGCTTCATAGACACATTCTTAGGCTACAAACAGATCATGATGGATGGCCTTAACAAGGAGAAAACAACTTTCGTCACCAATAAGGGTTTATACTATTATAGAGCAATTCCCTTCAAAGTTAAAAAAAAAAAAAACTAGGATCAATTACCAACATCTACTGAATAAGCTTTTCAAGATCCAAATTAGGAAGACCATGAAAGTCTATAGAGTTAAAATAATCACCAAGTCAGTACTCATTATAGACCTTGTCTTAAATCATAAAGAAACATTTGAGGTGCAACTAACATACAGTATGAAGTTGAACTTGGAGAAATGCTCTTTCAACATAACCAATGGCAAGTTCCTTGGGTTTGTAGCACAAAAAGATTGAAGCCAACCCTGAGAAGATCAAAACCATATAGTCAAGGATGTCCAGAGCTTAACAGGAAGGTTGATTGATATGAACCTCGCCAACTTTGTGACAAAACCCAATACTAAATAAATGAAATTAAACCCCAAAATCTTCAAGATGCAAGTTTTATAAGTCTTGACCCATAACCTAGCAAGGCCAGAACCAAGACTAGGCTACGTAGGGAACGCCAAACCAAGAAACCCAAGTTCTAGAATCAAGTTGAAAAGTCAAGTTATTTAAACGCCACAAAAATAATCGTGACAAGTTTAAAGTCCTTACAAAAATAAAATAAGAACAAAAAAAAAATCTCTAATATTATTCTCTAATGAATAGTTGAATCCCCAGAATAAGAAAAAAAAAACAAGCTGTAAAATCCTACTACAAGCCTAATTTTAGAAGAGAAAGAATTCTAATACATCACAACATATATAATTAAATTTGTATCAAATCTCTAGAATTTGAAAAGCAACTAAACTTCTAAAAAATCTGCCTATATCAAATTTAACTTTGAAATTAATATCTTCAGACTTCCAAAAGCTGTGTAGATCTTCAATTTGGCTCTTCTAGAAGCTTAATCAAAGTGATTAAGTTCCCTTGGATCTTATTTGGACTTATTTGAAATGGATTTGGGCTAATGCTAGGCCTTAATATGTTTGCCATCTCACCAACTTGTTGAATCAGCCCATTTAATACTTCTTTAAAATGCTTGGCTCTAAGTCTTGTGATTGGCCCACTTGGCAAGCTTAATGGATCATGTGACTGTTGACCTTGAGCCCCTCACAGTCCACGTGTCTCATGAGTCCCTCCAAGCTCACATGTGAGTTCTTCCTAGGCTATGCAGCTTCATTTGCATCATTCTCCCCTTCTTGAAGAAGATTTGTCCTCATTCATTTGTATCATCACCTACATCAAAAAGAGATAAGTTAGAAACATTAAAACTAGCACTAACACCATAATCACTATGTAATTATAGTTTGTAGGAATTTTCATTAATGAGTTCCAACACTCCAAATGGCCCATCAACCTTAGGAAGGAGTTTAGAACGTCTTTGCTTAGGATAGTGGTCCTTCTCATGCAGCCAAACCCAATGTCCTGGTTCACAGACAACCTTATTGTGTCCCTCATTGGCTTGCTTGGCATATTGCTTTGTCCTTTGTTCTATGTTTCGCTTCGCTTTCTCATGAATCTGCTTAATAAAATCAAATTTCTTCTTGCCATCTAAGTTAACAAATTCGCATTAAAGGTAAAGGAGTTAAAACCAAAGGAGTCAATGGATTAAAATCATAAATAATCTCAAATAGTAAAAACTTAGTCAAGAATGAAAACAACGATTATAAGCAAATTCAACATGCGATAAACAATCTTCCCATATTTTCAATTTTTTTTTTAAGCACGCAACAAATTAGATAAAGTTCTATTCACTATTTCAGTTTGACCATCAGTTTATGGGTGATATGTAGTAAAGAACAATTATTTAGTTCCTAACTTTCCATACAAAGTCTTCCAAACACTTTCTTTGGTTGAAATTTGTCACATGCATGCTGCCATTTGTGTGTGTCACACAAATGGCCATGTATGGATGCCATGTGTTCATTTACACTTTTCCATGCAATAAGGACCTATTAGTAGCATTCACAAACTATGGTTCCAATTTTACAAATAGGTCCTAAAACTTATCTTGCTTTTTGAAACCTTCTCGGATAGATTCTTATGATCCGTCTCGCTATCCTAGTGCTCAACGAGTGCACTTCATATTGTGAGACTCTCTAGGTTCACTTATATTGTGATAACTCTTTTTCAAGGGTTAATGCTTATGGTCATAAGACTTTTTGAAATACTTTCTTAGAGCATCTGGATATAGAACTCACCTATATGAGCTGACAGATCCTATATCTATGCACACCGGACTTCATGAGCATCGGAATTTACTCAACGACACCCAGCGGTCAGACTATAAAAGGTCTTTGACATGCGTAGAACCAAAGTATTGATATGAACCTTGCCAACAATGTGACAAAACCCAGCACCACAATATAGAATTGAACCCGAGATCTTCAAGATGCAGGTTTGACGAGTCTTGACCCTTAAGTTAGCAAACCAAGAACCAAGACTATGGATGGATATAGGACGCCGCACCAAGAAACCCCAAGGACACTTCAAGAATCTAAGTGATAAGTCAGGTTGTTCGAATGCCACACGAACAAGCTTGATAAGTTCAAGTCCTTTCAAGAATGAAAGAAGACACAAAAAAACTCTCAAATTGTATTTTCTGAAATCTGTCCTCCCACTCTCAATCCCCATGGTATTTATAGAGACCATAAGTGATGTCAAGTTACAACTTTCAAATACAAATTTTAAACTTACAACTAATTCAACAATTAAAATATCAAAATTCAAACTTAATCAAATTTTCAGAAAACATGCCTAAATCAAAGGGATTAGGTTTCCTTGAATATTCAAATTTTCAGAAAACATGGTTTCCTTGAACATTCAAATTTTCAGAAAACATGCCTAAATCAAAGGGATTAGGTTTCCTTGAATATTCAAATTTCTAGAAATTCTGCCTTAATCAAAGTGATTAGGTTTTCTTGAATCTCATTTAGATTTATTTGAAATGTATTTGGGCTTATGCTAGGCCTCAATGTGTTTGCCCTCCCACAAACTTGTTGAATCAGCCCATTTAATGCTTCTTTAAATTGCTTAGCTCTAAGTCTTGTGATTGGCCCATTTGACAAACTTAATGTATCATGTGATTGATCTACTTGAGCCCTTCCAAGCCCACATGCGAGTTCTTTATCTTGTATGCGTATAAGCTGTGCAATGTCATTTGCATCAAGTATAGTGGATCACTCACAAGTTCAGCATAGCGCTCAGGTCAAAGGATCACGAATATTACTCAACTCGAGAAGACACTTCATTGATGACTTCATGGGATGTCTATTAGAGATCTTCGTGAGTCTGTTCAGTATCCAGTCCTTACTGAATACCTGTATGCCCATACGAACGTCTATTAAGCCCACGGTATACTAAGACTAACCATCTGGATAATCTAGATATGGACATACACTGATCCAAAAGGAATACCGATCAACCCATGTTAGTAACCATGGATCAGGAACAATATTTTCGGGAACAGATTACACAATGATATTTTCTAGCACCATTTGCAAACTCTTTGCAACTACATCATTACTATAATATTCTGGGGACTTTTTCTTTGTTTCAGACAAGTTTCTAACTTTTTAGAATTGCTAACTCTTAGCATTAACCTAAACTTTTTTAGATTTATAATGTTCAAAAAGTTACAAGTGTCTTACGATATAAATAATAATAATTGACTAATAAAATAAATATTTATTGTATAAATACTAAATAAATAAACATTATTACAACAATTTGAATGGCACGTAAGAGCTATTCCCAACATCTAGTTGATGGAAAGCTTTTGGTTGCAAGGAGAGCTCTTAGTGTGCAAATATAAGAAGATGAGAAGGTATAACGTGATAACATTTTTCATACTATATACCATCTAAATTGTAAGGAGCATGATTATTGATGGGGGGAGTTGGTGAAAAAATTGAATTTGAAAACTTTAAAACATCCTAGGTCATATAAAGCTACAATCACTGAATATTTTGGAGAAGTAAAAGTAAATGAATTAGTGCTGGTTTCATTCTAAATTAGAAAGTACAAAGATGAGGTTTTGTGTGATGTAGTATCAATATGCATGCGAGGCATATTCTATTGGGGCGACCGTGGAAGTATGATAGGCAATTTCATGATGGTTACATTAATAGTTACTCTTTTGTACTTAATGAAAATTAATTACTCTTATAACTTTAACCCTAAGATAAGTTTATGAAGATTAACTGAAGTTGAAATGGAGAGTGATATGAAAAAATAGAGTTAAAATTAAAAAATAAGATAGGCTAAAATTAAAAGGAGAGAAAAAGAGAGTGAAGTTCTAAGCAAGAAAGAGTGAAATCAAAAAATATTTGTTTTTAAATCTATCTACGATTGTAATTTTTGTAGAATCTTGTTTTAGTGCTAATGAACTTAACCCCTCTTTGCCTAGTGTTGTAGTTCTCTTTTACAAGAATTTGATGATGTGGTTTTCAAAAAGATACCTAATGTTTTACCACCAGTAAGGGGAATCGAACATCAAATTGACTTATAGCCGGAGCATCAAGTCCTAATAGGCCAATCGATAGGAGCATGATTCTTGTAAAAAAATTAACAATATCATTGTAAAAGTATAGATATCCCATTCCTAAATTAGAAGACATGCTTGATGAATTTGCATGATTCTTGTGTTTTTACCAAAATTGATCTTAAGAGTAGATACTGTCAAATTAGGATGAGAGAAGTTGATGAATGCAAAATCGCATATAAAATAAACTATGGTTTATATGAGTGGTTACTTATGCCGTTTGGATTAACTAATACATCTAGCACCTTCATGAGATTAATGAACCTTGTTTTGCATGCTTTTAGTGGAAAATTTATGGTTGTAGATTTTGATGATATTCTGATATATAGCAAAAACTTAGAAGAGCATATCGAATATTTAAAACTTGTTAGATGTTTAAGAAAAGAAAAGCGGTTTGCTAATGAGGTTATTGGCTTATTAAGGTTCAAGAAAGTTGTATTTAAGCCTGGGGACTGGGTTTGGTTGTATAACAGAAATGAGTGGTTTCCTATTCAAAGATATACTAAATTACTTCTAAGGGGAGCTGATCCATTTCAAGTGATTAAAAGGATCAAGACAACATCTATAATTTAGACTTTCCAAGTGAGTATAATGTAAGTGTAAGTTTTAATGTTGTTGATTTGTCTCCTTTAGATAGTGAAGATTTGAGGACAAATATTTTTCAAGAGAGGGGGATTGATGTGAATCAAGTTACCAAAGCTTCACAAGATCGGTTGGGCATCCATGGGTGTCCAATAATAAGGGTAAGAACCAAGAAAATGAAGTTATGTGAACTTTAAAAAGAAAAGTGAGACCTAACGCTTAATGAGATTCCTTTGCCAATGATCATTCTAATTCATATTTTTAGATAAATAAAAACAAGAACATTGACCCATTATTTATAAGAGATAAGAATTAGAAGTCTAAAAAGATTATAGATGCCACACTCAAGATAGTTAGGAAGTTGTGAGGGATAAGTTTGAAAGAATGCCACAAGATGAAATCTTGATAAGTTCTAATAAAAGTTCTTTCAAGAACTTAAGAGAAAACTCTCAACATTAATACCATCAATTCTGTCCCCTTCCTCCTCATCTCTCATGTACTTATAGAGACCTTTTAGGATGTCTAGCATTTATTACAACAATTAATGACAACTTAGAACTAATAACTACCAACTACTATAAATAATTTAGGTACTTAGGATGACAACACTTATTACAACAAATTATTAAAAAACTTACAATTATTAACTATCAATAATTACCAATAATACTGAGGCTTTACTTCAAAATGATTGTTAAGTAACCACAATATTAAATATAGTTGTAGGCTCCCAGAAGCTTCTCATCACATGGGCTACCCACATGAGCTATTGTACTACTGTTTCCATTACCCATGGATGCTTGAATGGAACTTTTGGTGGTCTGGTTCTCATCATTTCTTCTCTTTTGAAAATTATTTGTCCTTAAATCTTTACTGGGCCCAAATACAATTTTCTAAAACTTTGAAGTGATATTTTGATGGCACAGCAATCAACACACATCTTCTATAATCCATCCTTCTTAGGCGCAAGCAATACTAGAACCGCAGAATGACTTATGCGCTTAAGCACATACCCCTTTCTCCATAAGCTCATTAACTTGCCTTTGAGGTTTTTTTGTCTCATCAGGATTACTTCTATAGGCTGGCCTATTTAGAATTGATGCTCAAGGTATAAAGTCGATTTTGTACTCAATTCCCCTTATTAGTGGTAAAGTATTAAGTATCTCTTCGAGAAACACATTATCAAATTTCTTTTATGTGTTGTCATATTGTACCATCTCATCTTTTTGGATTTGCAAACTTAATGCATAACTAGTAACCATCAATTCGCCATCTATGAGGTACCCCATACCATCACTGGCATCTTCCACAGGTTTCTCATTTGACTTGCTTTAATTTTTAATGACATAATTATCTCTTAGAATCATTATACTCTGATTTGGACATTGAGATGTAATATGACCTGTTCCCAAGTATATAAAATATTTAATATCTTTATTACTTGGTTGGGAATCAAGATTACACTTGCCTTGTGTCACAGGTTGGGCGCTTACCATTGACCCAAAAAAGTAGCAGTTAATGTTGCATACACACCTAATTTCTATTCGATGTAGGACATAACAGTTTTCCCCACTTAATCATGTGACGCCCTCGTCACGGTGCAGCCCAAACTTAGGGGCCAACCTAGCCCATATTACTTATCCCCTTAGGGCTAGGGGGTGACCCACTACCCAATCTCTATTGGGGCTCAAGATATAAGACTTTTAGGACCCACTTCGCTTGTATTGCCCATCCCTCTAGTGGCACGGGAGACCCACATCTCATATGCCAATCTTTATTACGGTGATTTTGGAGGCCCATATACGAATAAGAATTTACCAAAAAGACTAGCCTGTTAAGTAATGCTGCATACCCACCATTTTATACCTGAGATTCACAAAATTTCTATTCGATGTGGGACGTGACACTTGGTTGCTTTTCACGTTTTAACCCTTAGGTGCTCCTGCTTTGGAATTGGAATTACCTTGCTTATCTTCTTTACTCCAATCTAATTTCCAAGATGATGTGGAACTAGAGTTCTTGCCAAATCTAATGAAACTCTTCCTATTTAGTTGTCTTTCTACCTTTTTTTCTATATGCAACAATTGATCCCAAGCATTTCCATCAATGCCATCATCATTCATGGTAGCACGCCTATCATTCCTTCGCATATTAAGAACTCTAAGAGTTTGCACCCTTTGTGTATTAGATTCAAATTTATCTATCAGTTCATAAACTTGCTCCATCTTTGCTTTCCATAATATAGCTTGCCTGGGCTAGGCTTTTAGTTTTTTGTCTGGCCAACCATAATGAATCATTGTTGTTCGAGAACAAAACAATAAGACTTCAGTTAAGGGTTCAACACTCTCCTCATCTCACCAATTAAAGCTTCTATGAGAAACTTCAAATCAAATTTTTTCCATGCAACTTTAGAAGTATTTTTATTCTTGTTGTTTAACGTTAATATTTACTGCAAAACAAAGTTAGAAAAGAAAAAAAAAAAACCTTGCCACTCCCTCACGTGTTTCACTCAAAAAATGATTCACTCAATTTTCACTTGTGTTTTCACACAATTTTATCTACTATTCTCTTAAAAAATCTCACACACTCTTGCCTTTTTCTACTATTTAGTCTCCTCTTTAGTTCTTTATTAAAAATGAACTTAATCAAAATTATCTTGCGACAGTCCAAAACTTAACTCATTAAGTTCACTAAGGATGAGAATGGGTTTTAACACAAAGGATAAAGACAATAAATAGAATTTAAGAAGCAAAGGAAAGAAAAAAAGAAGAAAAAATGAAATAACGGAATAGAAAAAGTAAAGACAAAAGAAAATACAAATTTTGATGCAATTAGGGTTTTCTTAAAGTTGAATTGCACAAAATAGGCAGAAGAATACAACAAAGCTTTGAGTAACACTTCAGCTAATTTAGAACTTTCTATTCTCTATTTTTGTTTTTAATTCAGAATGGTAAACCTGAAATCAAATGAATATGAATTTTTTCTCTACTTTTTTTTTTCAAATTTTTCTGAATTTTTTTATCTCTTTTTTTATATGTAATATAATAGAACTTGAACTAATTATAATGAAGAAATAGACAAAAGTTACAGACAATAAGAAACAAAGATGATATAGGATACGGATTCTAAGGATTAAAACAAAGGTGCGGGTTTAAAAGTAAGATCAAACAATGAAAAATATAGGATGATGAAAATCAAGGTAGCGACAATAGAAGCAATCATAATTCGTTTGCACATTAGAGATGGTCCAATCATGAGGGCTAAAGCTAAGAGGGTTGCGTTAAGCTTTGCAAAGGCTTATTGAAGCTAGTTGGGCCAAGACACAAGAGGTTACATTTGCACAAAAAGAACAAGGCCTAGTTAATTTAATTCAAGCCTAGGATTGAAAAATATATTTTTACTCAATATTAGTGAGCTAATATTATTAATAAAGCCTAATTATGTTATTTAAGATGTGTTGGGCATGCCTATGCTATTTAAGGCTAGGAAAAAAACCTTATTTATGTTGATTAATTTTATTTCCTTTGAATTTGTTAAAACTGCACAAAATAAGGATTAGGGCTGAACCTTCCTTATTAAGTTTATTTAATCCTTATTTGGCAGGGAATAAGTAGATTTTCCTCCGATTTTAGGGTTTCTAAAGGCTATAAATACCTTGTTAAAGCCTTAGAAACAGGAGACTTGATTATTTTGAATTTGAGAGAGATTAAAAACTATCCAACTTTTTTCTTTTGAGAACTTGTGATATTTTGATCCAAATCATCTTGTGGTGCATAAATCAAACTTATCACTCATCATCTTATTTTGGTTCATGTCTCTTTATTAGACAACGGGTCTTTGTTCTCTTTTTTGAATCTGACTTAGCATTTCTGAGTTTGTTAACAACATATTGGTGTTGGGTTTCACCTTTTTAGGTGTGGTTCACATCATTAACAAACCATTGATAATTTTGAATACTTAATTTAGGTAGATAAGTGTCTTGAACAAAGCATGACTCTGAAATGTGCTTAATGCCCATTTAATGCTTCCTCAGATTTCTTGATTCTTGCCTTATCGGACCCTCATGGATGATCAACGGATCTTGTAAACAATCTTATGAAGCTTTGTCAGTCTGATTCGCATCTTGATGCAAAAAATGAGGTCGAAAAGTTTCTTTGAAAACTTATATTATGACTCAGAACATCATTTTGTTCGATGTAAACTCACAAAGAAAAGTGAGACTCGACGCTCAATTAGGTTCCTTTATCAATGATCGTTCTTTCACAGATGCACAAACAACAACAATAAAGGACCCATTATCTATAAATAGATAAGAACCAAAGATATATTAAATTGAAGTAGATGCCACAATCAAGAAAGATGAGAAAGATTATGAGTGATAAGAAAAGGATGAACGCCGCAAGATGTAATCCTGATTAGTTCTGAAAAAAAATTTGAAGTAACAAAAGAAAACTCTCACTATTATTAATGTTAAAACTCTGAATTTTCCTTAGGTACTACAGGGCCTTATATAACCAAATTTACCAAGAGTATAAAAGAAAAATATATTAATCAAATCCCAAGTCATAGTAGGAATTGATTTAAAAAACTAGAAAATAAAATAACAAGCATGTTAAGGAAACAAATATTCTTGTATCCTTGTTTCTAAATTTAACTTTAGAATAAAAAAATTAAACAAAGAAATTATTGATCTAATAAAGTTGATGAACAGTATTGTATGAATAGTGATATGTGAACAACGACACCAGATCTTCCTTCCTAAATTGATATGCAAATTACTCCATAACTCTTAAAGAAAGTAACTTGAATAATATTGACAAGACATTGATTATCTTTAACACTCAATTCGGGCAGTTACTAGTCTTGACAAAGCATGAATTTGAGTGCTCAATTATTCCATTTAATAATTCTTATAGTTCCTTGGTTCTAACTCTTGTTATTGGATCCCAATGGATGCTCAACGGATCTTGTGAAGCTTTTGCAACCTAATTCAAATCATTGATTGTCTTGGTAATGTTTGAACAAATTTTAAAAAAAAAATTCCGTGTTGTTATTGTTTTCACGAGTCTTGCGCAATTTCTTTTTGTGACAAAAAGTCTGTGATGTAAAATCAGGTCACCTTCTTTTTAAAAAAACTAAGATTTTAGTTCACAACACCGTGTTTTTTTTAGAGATTTAAACAATTTCTTTTTGCATTGAAAAGCATATGATGCAAAATTTGAGGTCAGTATTTTTCTCAGAAAACTGATATTATGGCTCAGAACATCAATTTGATAGTTTTGGTAACATTTTAAGAAGTTCCTAAAAAAATTATTTTCCGCGGCAAAAAGTTTTCATTTAGAAATGAAATTGCATAAAACTCGTCAAAGCAACATCAACACAGCATTCTAAGCCAAATTATAAATTTTTAAAGAAAAATAGCGACCTAATTTTGCATTAAGAACTTTTTGCTGCTGAAAATGTTATTTTAGAAACTTATTAAAAATTTTACAGAGAAAATTAATGACCTCATTTTTTGCATCACTTATTTTTTAATGCGAAAAAAAATTGCTAAAAACTCTACAAAAAAAATAAACCAACAAGGTGTTCTGACCAAAAATCTTAGTTTTAAAAAAAATGATGACCTAATTTTACGTCACAAATTTTTGTCATAAAAAAAAATTGCGTAAAACTCATCAACACAACATCAATACATTGTTCTAAGCCATTTATAATTTCTCATAGAAAATTCAAGACCTCAAATTGTGTCACAAACTTTTCGTTGAGAAAGGAAATTGCGTAGAACTCATCAAGCCAAATTATAAATTTTCAAAGAAAAATAATGACCTCATTTTACATTAAAAACTTTTCGCTGCATAAAACACTTTTTTTTTCAAAACTTGTTAAAACGTTACCAAAACAAAAAAAAATTGATGTTCTGTACCATAATATAAGTATGCATAGAAAATTAATGATCTAACTATTCGGTGTAAAAAATATTTTTCTGAAACATGCTAAAATGTTACCAAAACTACCAAATTTGTGTTCTGAGCCAAAATATAAATTTTCAATGAAAATTAATAACCTCACTTTTTGCTATGTGCTTTTAAATGCAAAAAGAAACTGCTTAAAACTCTTAAAAAAACAACACGGTGTTCTGACAAAAATATCTTAGTTTTAAAAAACAATTATTACTATATTATGTGTCACGAACTTTTTGTCATGAAAAGAAATTACAAAAAACTCGTTAAAGTAACATTAACACAGTGCTTTTAGCCAAATTTTAAATTTTAATTACATATATCTTACGTCAAGTCAAGAAATTTTTGCCACAAAATATTTTTATTGGAAACTTGTTAAAACATTACCAAAACAACCAACATGATTTTTTTTTTGGAAGGAATATTTCATTCATAAAATTCGGGAGGAATAAGAATCCTCAATTAGAAGATGTTCAATTTGGGGAGGCATTTTGCCAAACCAAATAGCTTTAGAGTCTAAGTTGAGGGCAAGATGTGCAAATGCATGTGCAACTCGATTTGATAATCGATGACCATAGCTAAAAGAATAACAAGAGAATGAGGAAAAAATAACAATAATGTCTTGAAGGACCAAGCCCAGTTCCGAGGCAGAAGGGGAACGATTATTGATGTCACAAATAATGTCTGCAACATCAGAGACCACCTCGAGTGCTGAGATACCCAATATTTGAGCCAAGCAAAGACCACGTAGCAAGGCCAAAGCTTCAAGAATGTCCATAGAAGGTTGTGCTTTAATAGGAATGGAAAAGGAAGCCAAGACAGCCCCAGGGTGGTCTTGTAGCACCACCCCAAGCCCAGCTTTGAAGTGTTTTTAAAGATAGGCCTATATCAGTATTTAGTTAAATAAGGCCCAGTCTAGGGGCTTGCCATACTCTAGTTCGTGACATAGGGGTGCCAGTAGTAGAGGCATGGGTAGTTTTAGACTTATCCCCGTAGCCTTGTGCCTAACACAACACATCCGACATCGAAAACACCTTGTGCTCCAAAATAAATTAGTTTGTAATAAACTAGAGTCTCCAAAAGAGTATAAGTAGAGTCTCCAAATCTTCAATAGGAAGTCTGGCCAGACATTCGATCAAAAGATCTAACATGGGTGTATTATGAGCAATACCAAAGCCATGCAAAAAAGGAGCAAGACTGGCGTACATGCTTTAGAGCATCATAATGCCAAAGTGCATGAATAAAATTTTCAGCTCCTTTCGTGCATCGGCTATAAGAAGCATCAATAGGTACATAATGCGACTAAGGTTAGAAAAAGTAAGGATCCAACCATGAGACAGTCTCCAAACAAAGTGTATAATCTTTGGGGGGAGCTGTAAACGCCACAGATGCTTCCACCAGTTGTGGGAGCAAACATTGCCATTGGAAGATGATGTATGATTAGGGGCAAGGGAGAGCTGATGCAAACGACATTGCACAGCCTATACGCATACAAGACAAAGAATTCGCACGTGGGCTTGGAAGGGCTCAAGTCCATCAATCACATGATACATTAAGTTTGCCAAATGGACCAATCACAAGACTTAGAGCCAAGCAATTTAAAGAAGCATTAAATGGGCTGATTCAACAAGTTTGTGGGAGGGCAAACACATGGAGGCCTAGCATAAGCCCAAATACATTTCAAATCAATCCAAATCAGATTCAAGGAAACCTAATCACTTTGATTAAGGCAGAATTTCTAGAAAGTTGAATATTCAAGGAAACATAATTCCTTTGATTTAGGCATGTTTTCTGGAAATTTGAATATTCAAGGAAACACAATTCCTTTGATTTAGGCATGTTTTCTGGAAAATTTGAATATTCAAGGAAACCATGCTTTCTGAAAATTTGAATATTCAAGGAATCCTAATCCCTTTGATTTAGGCATGTTTTCTGGAAATTTGATTAAGTTTGAATTTTGTTGTTATATTAGTTGTAAGTTTGAATTTGTATTTGAAAGTTGTAACTTGACATCTCTTATGGTCTCTATAAATACCATGGAGATTGAGAGTGGGAGGACAGATTTCAGACAATAATATTTGAGAGTTTTTGTGTTCTTCTTTCATTCTTGAAAGGACTTGAACTTATCAAGCTTGTTCTTGTGGCGTTCAAACAACCGGAGTTATCACCTAGATTCTTGAAGTGTCCTTGGGGTTTCTTGGTGTGGCGTCCTATATCCATCCATAGTCTTGGTTCTTGGTTTGCTAACTCAAGGGTTAAGACTCGTCAAACCTGCGTCTTGAAGATCTCGGGTTCAATTCCATATTGTGGTGCTGGGTTTTGTCACATTGTTGGCAAGGTTCATATCATTTGGTATCAGAGCTTTGGTTTCAAGGCAAGTTTGAATTATCATTTTATTTTATTTCATTGTTCCATTTATCTTTACATAAATTCGTATTTTATTTTATCTCTGGTTTCTGATTTAGAAAAAAAAAAGAAGAAAAAAAAAGAAAAGAAAAAAAAGATAGAAAAAAAAAAAAAGAAACAAAAGAAAAGGCCAGAAATTTGTTGCAAATTCTAAATTTTGAATTTCATCAGTTTGTCTACAACTTTGAACCAAATTTCCCACGTATGTTACTAGCATCATTTTCTTAAGGATGTATTCTTGAATCGCGTGACTTGTCTCGGTTGATTCTCATATTGAATTGCCACTTGAATCTTGATTATTGTTTTAGTCTGATTAAGGGTTAAAAGAAGACACGTGAGTGGAAAAAGGCAAAGAGAGGTGAGAACATAAGAGGGTAAAAGCCGTTTGAGTGCTAAACACGAGAGTAAGTAAATTTTCTTGAGTGAAACACGTGAGGGAGTGCTTGTGAGGCCTTAACTGTATTTTTTGCAGATTCTAAACATGTTACACAATCAATGATGTGCATCATGAAGGTTCTAAATCAACTCAAGAAGGCGAGCTGAGCGTAAAGGAGATTTCAGATGGTCCAATAACAAGGGCTAAGGCTAAACAGCTTCAAAGGGCCATAAGTAGTCAAATTGGAGCTATTGAAGCTTCTATGGGATTAGAAGCTTGCGATCTGAATGGAAACGAGCTAAATGTATTTATTTGTCTTCAATTTGAGATTGGGACGTGATTTAGAGATGTTTGGTGACGTTGGGCTTTAAGAAGCAGCTAAGGGCTTTCTTTTCATGCTATTGGGCTTTATTTACTTCTTATGTTACTACTTTTATGTATTTGGGCTATTTTAAACTTGTTTAGTTTTGTTTTAAATTGTTAAGTCATATTGGGCTTATTTTGGGCCTTTTAAAGCTTATTAGGTAACATTAGGGTTTCACCTCATTTTGTAAGCCTATATAAGGCATGTAAAAGTCTTGTAAAGGCAGTTGCCTCATTTTGGATTTGGATGCACGAAAATAGACTTTTCTCTCTCAAAAATTGTCTTCTCAAGTTTTTCAACTCTTGAAGATAGTTGCTGACTTATCACTCTTTGATCACCAAGAGTGTGGCGTCAAAACCCTAAATTGATCCTTGTGGCGTCCATACGACTTATTAAGGTATCTATTTAGTTCTATCCTCCATCAACTTCACAATTTAATTTTGTTATAAATCAAGGCACATCATCTGGTATCAGAGCATAGGATTTCAGTGTGCAAACTGAAGTTTTAGCTATTGAAGGTGTCTTGCTATTTTTTGTGTTATATAATTTCGTGGGGTTATTATCAGTTTGGGTCTCTAATATTTGAGGAGTTGAATTGCAACTCTGAAGCATTAAAATTAATTCTTAGTAGTTTGTGAACTGGAGATGGGTTGGCTGAATTAAATTGTTCTTGAACCTGGAAATTTTGTGAACCTGGAAATTTCGAATTTGAGTAAATTGTTGCTATCTGATTGTATTTACTGAATTGGTGAAAAATTCAGTTTGAGAAGAGTGTTTTAGCTACTGGTTGTGTTGTTCAATTGTTCATACTTGTTTGGGGTTTTTGTTAATAATGGCTGATGATGATGCAAGTAGAGTGCCAAAGGGATTGAGTTTAGAACAAGCTCAACTCGTGGGCTTACAACGAGCTCATGATGAATTTCGAGGTGAGATTACTGAAATTCGTGGACAACTTGCTGCAATTATAGAAATGATGCAAAGAAATACTTTGCAACCCCAACAAAGGCGGGTAGGGCATAAGGTACCTCGAAATAACCTAGGGGATGCTGGAGATGAGCCAAATAGGGATGATGAGGCTGAAGATAGGGGTAGGATAAGGAGGCAGCAAAATAACCCTACTAGTGGTATCAAACTTAATATACCACCATTTAGAGGTACTAGTTCTCCTGAGGAGTATCTTGAATGGGTTCAGAAGGTAGAAAGGGTGTTTGATTGGCATGAGTATCATGAGGCAAAGAAGTGTAAGGTAGCAGCACTTGAGTTTACCGATTACGCACTTTTGTGGTGGGAAAACTTAAAAGCTCAGAGAAGAAGGGATGACGAAGAAGAAGTTACAAGCTGGCCACTTATGAAAAGATTAATGAAGAAGAGATTTGTTCCGGATTACTATAAACAAGAATTATACATCAAACTCCAGACCTTGCGGCAAGGTTCCTTGAGTGTGGAGGAGTATGTGAAAGAATTTGAGCTGTTGCTGATTCGCTGTGATTTGAATGAACCTCAAGAGCAAACAATAGCTAGATTCCTTGATGGATTGAAGAGGGACATAGCTAATGTTGTTGAGTTACAGCCCTTCATATTTCTTGAGGATGTCATAAAGCTTGCAACTAAAGTAGAAAGACAGCAGAAAAGAGGGGGTATCCATATGAGGTCAACTACAACAAGTAATACAAAGGCTATTTCTTCACCTTCGCGAACATGGAACACACCTAAACGTGATGAGAAAGTGGAGTTCAGTAAAGGAAGTGTTAGTTCAGGTTCATTGAAAGGAAAGGAGAAGGTAGTTGAACCTCAATTTTCCAGGAGATCGCGAGACATCAAGTGTTTCAAGTGCTTGGGAAATGGGCATATTGCTTCTGAATGTCCGAATAAGAGGGTGATGGTTTTACAAGGGAAGTATGGAGAGCTTGTAAGTGAAGATGAAGCTGAGATGGAAGAGGAATCTAAAGTCGAAGTGACTGAACAAGAAGAGAATCTTGAGCCAATTGAGGGAAATTTATTAGTTATTCAAAGGATTTTGAGTACTGAAGTTGATATTGGTTTGGAACAGTGCGAAAACATCTTTCATACAAGATGTCAAATCCGAGATAAGGTTTGTGCCATGATCATTGATAATGGTAGTTGCACCAATGTTGCATCCATTACTTTAGTGGAGAAACTGGGATTAACTACTGTTCCACATCCAAAACCATACAAATTACATTGGCTTAATGACAAGGGAGAGATTCAAGTTACAAGACAGGTTCGGGTGCCATTCTCCATTAACACCTTTCATGATGAGGTTTTATGTGATGTAGTTCCGATGACAGCTAGTCATGTGTTATTAGGACGCCCATGGTAATTTGATAATGATGTGACTTATAATGGGCGAAGGAACACTTATTCATTTGTGCTGAATGGGAAGAAAGTGAATTTGATGCCATTGAGTTCTCAACAAGTTAGAAAAGATCAGTTGCAGAATCAAAGGAAGATGATGGAATCTGGTAAAGGGTTAATGTTAGCCAAAAAGGGAGATGTTGAGCAAGCACTAGCTTCTGTGGGGGTTGTTTTCATGACTTGGGCAAAGCCTTTATTGCAAGTGGAGGGTTTAGATTTGCCAAGGCAGGTTGTGGAGTTGCTTGAAGAGTTCAAAGATGTATTTTCAGAAGAGCTACCATTGGGATTACCACCTATTCGAGGGATAGAGCATCAAATTGATTTGGTGCCTGGAGCTTCACTTCCAAATAGACCAGCATATAGATGTAATCCGGAGGAAGCAAAGGAGATCAAAAGGCAAGTTGGTGAGCTCTTAGAGAGGGGTTATGTGCGTGAGTCACTTAGTCCTTGTTCAGTGCCTACTTTGCTTGTTCCAAAGAAGGATGGTACCATGAGAATGTGTGTGGACAGTCGGGCTATCAACAAGATAACGGTTAAGTATCGATTCCCTATTCCTAGACTTGATGATATGCTTGATGAATTGCATGGTGCTGTTTATTTTTCTAAAGTTGATTTAATGAGTGGATATCACCAAATTAGGATGAAAGAAGGTGATGAATGGAAAACAGCCTTTAAAACTAAGCATGGATTGTATGAGTGGATGGTGATGCCATTTGGGCTTTCTAATGCACCTAGTACATTTATGAGACTTATGAACTATGTTTTGAGGAAGTTTATCGAGCTGTTTGTTGTGGTCTATTTTGATGATATCTTGATCTATAGTAAAACTTTAGATGATCATGTGAAGCATCTTATGGCTGTATTTGAGACCTTGCGTGATGCTAAGTTGAATGGAAACATCAAGAAGTGCTATTTCTGCCAAGATAGTGTTATCTTTTTGGGGTATGTAGTTTCTGGTAGCGGAATTAAGGTTGATGAGGAGAAGGTTAAGGCAATTCGTGATTGGCCTAAACCTACTGGTGTTGCGGATGTGAGAAGTTTTCATGGTTTAGCCTCTTTCTATAGGCGATTTATTAAAGACTTTAGTTCTATTGTTGCGCCTATGACAGAGTGTTTGAAAAAGGGAAATGAGTTTAGATGGAATGAGAATGCACATAAGTCATTTGAACTGATAAAAGAACAATTATGTTCTGCTCTAGTTTTAGCACTTCCCGATTTTGCTAAAACATTTGAAATAGAGTGTGATGCTTCAGGGGTCGGTATTGGGGCTGTGTTGATGCAAGAAAAGAGGCCAATTGCTTTCTTTAGTGAGAAACTGAATGGGGCAAGGTTAAACTACTCTATTTATGACAAGGAGTTTTATGCATTGATTCGGGCTCTCGAGGTATGGCAGCATTATTTATTACCTAAAGAGTTCGTTATTCATACTGACCATGAATCATTAAAGTATCTTAAAGGGCAGAACAAGCTGAATAGAAGACATGCCAAATGGGTAGAGTTCATAGAGCCATTTCCATATGTCATAAAATACAAGAAGGGGCAAACTAATGTCATTGCTGATGCTCTTTCTAGGAAGTATGCATTGATTTCTATGTTAAATGCAAGGCTTTTGGGTTTTGAACAGGTGAAAGAACAATATACCAGTGATTCATACTTTGCTAATATGATGTCTAAATGTGCTGAAGGAGCTTGTGATGGGTTCTTTGTGCATGATGGTTACTTGTTCAAGTTGGGCAGAATGTGTATACCTTCAGGATCCTTACGTGAGTTGCTTGTGCGTGAGGCTCATGGGGGTGGTCTTAGTGGTCATTTTGGGGAGAAGAAAACTTATGAGCTACTGAAAAAGCACTTCTTTTGGCCTAATATGCTGCGGGATGTTCATAAAGTTGTTGAAAGATGTGTAAATTGCAAGAAAGCTAAGGGTAAAGAGAATGCATATGGACTATATATGCCTTTACCTATCCCAGAGCAACCATGGATGGATATTAGTATGGATTTTGTGCTTGGATTACCTAGAACACAGCGTGGGAAGGATTCAGTGATGGTTGTGGTTGATCGGTTCTCCAAAATGTCACACTTTATTCCTTGTAACAAAACTGATGATGCTATTCATATTGCTGATTTGTTTTTTAGGGAAATTGTACGTTTGCATGGAATCCCTAAAAGCATTATCTCTGATCGTGATACAAAGTTCTTAAGCTATTTTTGGAAGACTCTTTGGAAGAAGCTTGGAACAAAGTTGCTTTTCAGTACTGCTTGTCATCCACAAACTGAGGGGCAAACTGAGGTAGTGAACCGTACTCTATCTTCTTTATTACGGGCTGTTATAAACAAGAACTTAAAGAGTTGGGATACTTGTTTGCCTATTGTAGAGTTTGCATATAACCGTAGTGTGCATGGGGCTACAAAATTTTCACCATTTGAGATTGTGTATGGATTTAATCCATTTGTTCCTATTGACCTTGTTCCTATTCCAATTAATGAGAGGACATCTATGGATGGTGTTAAGAAGGCAGAATTGATAAAGAAGCTTCATGAGCAGGTTCGAATTCATATTGAGGAGAAAACAGCTAGGTATGTTAAGCATGCTAATAAAGGACGGAAAATGATTAGCTTTGAACCTGGTGATCTTGTTTGGATTCATCTTAGCAAGGGAAGATTTCCTAGCAAGCGGAAGTCCAAGCTGATGCCAAGAGTTGATGGACCTTTTCGTATTATAAAGAAGGTAAATAGTAATGCTTACAAAGTTGACCTTTCTGGTGATTACAATGTTTCAGCCACTTTTAATGTGAAGGACTTATCTCCTTATTTGGAAGATTTAGAAGATTCTGATTTGAGGGCAAATCATTCTCTGCCCGGGGGTGATGATGTGCATCATGAAGGTTCTAAATCAACTCAAGAAGGCGAGCTGAGCGTAAAGGAGATTTCAGATGGTCCAATAACAAGGGCTAAGGCTAAACAGCTTCAAAGGGCCATAAGTAGTCAAATTGGAGCTATTGAAGCTTCTATGGGATTAGAAGCTTGCGATCTGAATGGAAACGAGCTAAATGTATTTATTTGTCTTCAATTTGAGATTGAGACGTGATTTAGAGATGTTTGGTGACGTTGGGCTTTAAGAAGCAGCTAAGGGCTTTCTTTTCATTCTATTGGGCTTTATTTACTTCTTATGTTACTACTTTTATGTATTTGGGCTATTTTGAACTTGTTTAGTTTTGTTTTAAATTGTTAAGTCATATTGGGCTTATTTTGGGCCTTTTTAAGCTTATTAGGTAACATTAGGGTTTCACCTCATTTTGTAAGCCTATATAAGGCATGTAAAAGTCTTGTAGAGGCAGTTGCCTCATTTTGGATTTGGATGCACGAAAATAGACTTTTCTCTCTCAAAAATTGTCTTCTCAAGTTTTTCAACTCTTGAAGATAGTTGCTGACTTATCACTCTTTGATCACCAAGAGTGTGGCGTCAAAACCCTAAATTGATCCTTGTGGCGTCCATACGACTTATCAAGGTATTTATTTAGTTCTATCCTCCATCAACTTCACAATTTAATTTTGTTATAAATCAAGGCACATCAATCAAGAAAACTCAAATGAAGAGGTACAACAACCAACCAATCCTAACCTACAGTTGCAGGCATTATTGGGTGAAATGAGGCGGATGATGAGAACCGAATTAGAGCAAATTCACGAAAGAATGGACCGGCTGGAAAATTTAGGGCAGCATCAAAACTCGCCCATTGGGCAACCACCTAGGCGAGTGCAACCAGGAGTACAAAGGGGAGATGTTGGAGATGAAGAGGAGTTGGATGAGCTGGATGAACCACCAATGAACCAAGGTAGATTTAGGCGTGGATTTGGAGATATAGGTGCTAGGAGGGGAATACCTAGGCGAGATGATGACTTGGGAAGCATTAAGGTGAAGATTCCACCTTTTCAATGTAAAAATGATCCTGAGGCATATCTAGAATGGAAGATGCAGATAGAGATGATCTTCGATTGTCACAACTATTCCGAGGCCAAAAAGGTAAAATTGGCTGCAATTGAATTCACTAACTATGCTATTGTTTGGTGGGATCAATTGTTGAAGGAAAGGAGGAGAAATCACGAACGACCTATTGAGACATGGAACGAGATGAAGGCCATCATGAGGAGACGCTTCATTCCTAGCTACTACCATCGGGAGTTGTATAACAAGTTGCAACGTCTAACTCAAGGATCCAAGAGCGTTGATGAATACTATAAAGAAATGGAGGTTGCTATGATCCAAGCAAATGTAGATGAGGACAGAGAAGCCACTATGGCTAGGTTCTTGCATGGCTTAAACCGAGAGATAGCGGACATGGTGGAGATGCAACATTATGTCGAGTTGACAGATATGGTGCACCAAGCTATCAAAGTTGAGCAACAATTGAGGCGAAGGAACATAGTTCGAAGGGGATCAAGCATGGCTGCCACAAACTCATGGCGACTAGCCCCTAAAAGAGATGAATTTTCATTAACTAAGCCTAAGTCTGAGCCATCTAAGGATGCCAAACAAGCTGCGACGTTGAAACAAGAGAAAACTGAATCCACAACTTCAAGAAATCGTGACATTAAGTGCTTTAAATGCCAAGGTAGGGGACATATAGCTAGCCAATGTCCAAACAAAAGGGTAATGGTGATCAACACTCAAGGGGAGATTGAGTCGGAAGATGAGCAAGATGATGAAGTGGATGATATGCTACCTCTTGAAAATGACTATGAAGGACAATATGCAGTAGAAGGAGAATCATTGGTGGCAAGACGATCTCTTAGCGCACAAGTTAAGGAAGAAGAAAACAATCAGCGAGAAAACTTGTTCCATACTAGATGTTTCGTGAACAACAAAGTTTGCAGCGTTATAGTTGATGGTGGGAGTTGCACCAATGTTGCCAGCACCGAATTAGTAGAAAAATTGGCATTACCTACCTTGAAACATCCACGACCATACCGACTTCAGTGGCTGAATAATTGCGGAGAAGTCAAGGTAACCAAACAGGTGATGGTGGCATTTTCCATTGGCAAATATGATGATGAGGTACTTTGTGATGTGGTACCTATGCATGCATGTCACATCTTATTGGGACGACCATGGCAGTTCGATAGAAGAGTCACGCATGACGGTTACACCAACAGGTACTCTTTTATCATCAAGAAGCAGCCTATAACACTTGTACCATTAACACCAAAACAAATTCTTGAAGACCAACTGAAGATGCAAAAAGTGAGTGAAAAGAGAAAAGAAAATGAGAGAGAAGCCATAGCTACGAGAAAAGAAAATGAAAGGAGAGAAAAAGAGAAAGGTAAAGTCATGAAATATGGTGAAAATGAAAATGAGAGAGTTGCAGCCCGAGAGGAAAGATATAACTATATTGCAAAAAAGTCTGAGATCAAGAGAGCTTTAATTTCACAACAGCCCCTTATAGTACTTATGTACAAGGAGACCCTTTTGTGTACTAACGATCTTGCTGGATCTTTGCCAAGCAATATTATTTCTCTTTTGCAGAAATTCGATGATGTCTTTCTTGAGGAGGTACCTTCAGGCTTACCTCCAATTCGAGGAATTGAACATCAAATTGATTTCATACCTGGTGCAACAATTCCAAACAGGCCCGCTTATAGAAGTAATCCTGAGGAGACGAAAGAACTTCAACAGCAAGTTAACGAGCTAATGGAGAAAGGATATATTAGAGAGAGCATGAGTTCTTGTGCAGTTCCAGTCCTACTAGTGCCTAAGAAGGATGGGACATGGAGGATGTGTGTTGATTGTCGAGCCATCAACAACATTACGGTAAAGTATCGCCATCCTATTCCTCGATTAGATGATATGTTAGATGAACTACATAGATCTTGTGTGTTTTCTAAGATTGATCTCAAGAGTGGATACCATCAGATTAGGATGAAAGAAGGTGATGAATGGAAAACTGCATTTAAAACAAAATATGGTTTGTATGAATGGTTAGTTATGCCTTTTGGATTAACTAATGCACCTAGTACTTTCATGAGACTTATGAACCATGTTTTGCGTGCTTTTATTGGAAAATTTGTAGTTGTGTACTTTGATGATATCCTGATATATAGTAAAAGCCTAGATGCTCATGTTGACCACTTAAAGCTTGTTTTAGAGGTTTTAAGGAAAGAAAGGTTGTTTGCTAACCTTAAGAAATGCACTTTTTGCACGGACAAACTTGTGTTTCTTGGTTTTGTTGTAAGTTCTAAAGGAATTGAGGTTGACGACGAAAAGGTGAAGGCAATTCATGATTGGCCAACGCCTACTTCAGTGACACAAGTTAGAAGCTTCCATGGCTTAGCTAGTTTTTACCGACGTTTTGTTCGGGATTTCAGTAGCATAGCCGCACCCTTAACTGAAGTCATCAAGAAGAATGTTCCGTTTAAGTGGGGAGATGAGCAAGAAAAAGCATTCAAGCTAATCAAAGAGAAATTAACTAATGCACCTTTACTTGTTTTGCCTAACTTCACTAAAACGTTCGAAATTGAGTGTGATGCTTCAGGTATAGGTATCGGAGGAGTGTTGATGCAAGAGGGAAGACCGGTTGTATACTTTAGTGAGAAATTGAATGGTGCAGTCCTAAAATATTCCACTTATGACAAAGAATTGTATGCATTAGTTCGAACTTTGGAGACCTGGCAGCACTATCTATGGCCGAAAGAGTTTGTTATTCATACAGATCATGAATCTTTGAAGCATTTAAAAGGGCAGCATAAGTTGAATAGACGCCATGCAAGTTGGGTAGAGTTCATTGAAACATTCCCCTATGTGATCAAATATAAACAAGGTAAGGAAAATGTAGTTGCTGATGCACTATCACGCAGGTACGCTTTGCTTTCAACCCTTGATGCTAAATTGCTTGGATTTGATTACATTAAGGAGTTATATGCAAACGATTCTGATTTTGGTGACTTGTTTAAAATTTGCACTAAAAGGGCAAGTGGAAAATTTTATCTTCATGATAATTTTCTGTTTCGAGAAAATAAATTGTGTGTTCCACATTCATCCTTGCGTGAATTACTTGTTCGGGAAGCACATGGTGGTGGTTTGATGGGTCACTTTGGGGTAGCAAAGACTTTAGGTGTATTGCATGAGCATTTCTTTTGGCCACACATGAAACATGATGTAGAATGGATTTGTGCGAGATGCATCACTTGCAGGCAAGCTAAGTCTAGGAATCAACCACATGGGTTGTACACACCCCTCCCTATTCCTAATGCACCTTGGGTTGATATCTCTATGGATTTTGTTTTGAGCTTACCTAGGACTAAGAAGGGGAGAGACTCAGTTTTTGTGGTTGTTGATAGGTTCTCTAAAATGGCACATTTTATTGCATGCCATAAAACTGATGATGCATCACATATAGCCGATTTATTTTTCAAGGAGATTGTTAGGTTGCATGGCATGCCTAGGACTATTGTTTCTGATCGAGACTCGCGATTCTTGAGCTATTTCTAGAAGACTTTGTGGGGAAAGTTGGGAACAAAATTGTTGTTCTCTACTACATGTCACCCGCAAACTGATGGTCAAACTGAAGTAGTGAATAGAACTTTATCTACTTTGTTGCGTGCTATCATACAAAAAAATTTGAAAACATGGGAAGATTGTTTGCCGCATGTTGAATTTGCTTATAATCGTTGTGTTCATTCCGCAACTAAGTTTTCACCATTTGAGATTGTCTATGGGTTTAATCCGTTGACTCCTTTAGATTTAACTCCTTTACCTTTTAGCGAACGTGTTAACTTAGATGGAAAAAAGAAAGCAGATTTTATTAAGCAGATTCATGAGAAAGCAAAGCAAAACATAGAATGGCGGACGGAGCAATATGCCAAACAGGCCAATAAGGGACGTAAGAAGGTTGTATTTGAACCAGGAGATTGGGTTTGGTTGCATATGAGGAAGGACCGTTTTCCTGAGCAAAGACATTCTAAACTCCTTCCTAGGGGTGATGGACCGTTTCGCGTATTGGAACGCATATATGACAATGCTTACAAAATTGAATTACCTGGTGAGTATGGTGTTAGTGCTAGCTTTAATGTTTCTGACTTATCTCCTTTCGATATAGGTGATGATGCAAACGACGATTTGAGGACAAATCTTCTTCAAGAGGGGGAGAATGATGCAAACGACATTGCACAGCCTATACGCATACAAGACAAAGAATTCGCACGTGGGCTTGGAAGGGCTCAAGTCCATCAATCACATGATACATTAAGTTTGCCAAATGGACCAATCACAAGACTTAGAGCCAAGCAATTTAAAGAAGCATTAAATGGGCTGATTCAACAAGTTTGTGGGAGGGCAAACACATGGAGGCCTAGCATAAGCCCAAATACATTTCAAATCAATCCAAATCAGATTCAAGGAAACCTAATCACTTTGATTAAGGCAGAATTTCTGGAAAGTTGAATATTCAAGGAAACATAATTCCTTTGATTTAGGCATGTTTTCTGGAAATTTGAATATTCAAGGAAACATAATTCCTTTGATTTAGGCATGTTTTCTGGAAAATTTGAATATTCAAGGAAACCATGCTTTCTGGAAATTTGAATATTCAAGGAATCCTAATCCCTTTGATTTAGGCATGTTTTCTGGAAATTTGATTAAGTTTGAATTTTGTTGTTATATTAGTTGTAAGTTTGAATTTGTATTTGAAAGTTGTAACTTGACATCTCTTATGGTCTCTATAAATACCATGGAGATTGAGAGTGGGAGGACAGATTTCAGACAATAATATTTGAGAGTTTTTGTGTTCTTCTTTCATTCTTGAAAGGACTTGAACTTATCAAGCTTGTTCTTGTGGCGTTCAAACAACCGGACTTATCACCTAGATTCTTGAAGTGTCCTTGGGGTTTCTTGGTGTGGCGTCCTATATCCATCCATAGTCTTGGTTCTTGGTTTACTAACTCAAGGGTTAAGACTCGTCAAACCTGCGTCTTGAAGATCTCGGGTTCAATTCCATATTGTGGTGCTGGGTTTTGTCACATTGTTGGCAAGGTTCATATCAAGAGCCAATACCCACTTCTAACAGAAAATTGGCCATGTTTGTCGAAGTGCCACATAATTGAGTCGCCAAGGTGGGCCCAGGAAGGCGCTTGTGGGATGTTTAAGATTAGTTTGCATTCATCTTCTGAGAAAGAGTTCCGTATAAGTTCTTGGTTTCATAAACCTGACGGGAGTAGATCAGCTACCAAGGAGTGTTCAGGCAGCATATGAGGGAATAAAGGTTTGAAGGACAAGGGGTGAGGGAGCCATTAATCATAGTAGATTGAGACAAAAGATCCATCTCCAATGCGCCAACGAAGCCTTTTGACAAGCAAATTACGGCCCCAAAGAATACTTTTCCAGACTGTAGAATCAAAATGTTTAGGATGTGACCAACATGATGTTCTAAGGCTAATAAGTTTTCAGAAAAAAATAACAACCTCATTTTTTGCATCATGTACTTTTCAATGTTTGCTTAAAATTCAAAAAAAAAAAAAGAACCAACTGACTGTTTCTTACCTAAAATGTTAGTTTAAAAAAAGACGTCCTTATTTTATATCACAAACTTTTCGTCTCGAAAAGAAATTGCATAAAACTCATCAAAATAACATCAACACGGTATTTTGAGCTAAAATATAAGTTTTCATAGAATTGAAGACCTAAAATTGTGTCACAAACTTTTCATCGTGAAATGAAATTACATAAAACTCATCTAAGCAACACCAACATGGCTCTCTAAGCCAAATTATAAGTTTGAATAGAAAAATAACAACTTAATTTTTTGTCAATAACTTTTTGCAGCAAAAAATATTTTTATTGAAAACTTGTTAAAACGTTACCAAAACAACCAATATGATATTCTGAGCCATAATATAGGTTTTAGAGAAAAATAACGACCTTAGTTTTGGGATCACGTGCTTTTCAATTTGAAAAGAAATTGCCTAAAACTCTAAACAAAAATTACAACACAGTATTCTTACCAAAAAATGTTAATTTTTTTTATAAAAAAGATGCCCCCATTTTATGTAACGAACTTTTCATCGTAAAAATAAATTACATAAAATTCATCAAAACAACATTTCATACAAAAATTAAAGACCTTAAATTGTGTCACGAACTTTTAGTTGTGAAATAAAATTGCTTAGAACTCATCAAAGCAAAACCAACATGGTGTTCTAAGCCAAATTATAAGTTTTCATACAAAACTAACGACCTTAATTTGCATTAAGAATTTTTTACTATTGAAAATATTTTTTTTTTGGAAACTTGTTAAAATGTCACAAAAAATACTAAAATGATGTTCTGAGCCATAATACAAGTTTTTTGATAAAAATAACAACCTCAATTTTTGCATCACATGTTTTTCAAAGCAAAAAGAAATAGTTTAAAATCTTTAAAGAAGCAACCAACACGGTGTTCGAACCAAAAATCTTTGTTTTAAAAAAAATGACCTCATTTTATATCAATAAACTTTTCTTCGAAAATAAAATTGTGTAAAACTTGTCAACACAACATCAACACTGCATTCTGAGCCAAATTATAAATTTTTATAAAAAAAGTAAAGACCTCAAATTGTGTCATGAACTTTTTGTTGAGAAAAGAAATTGCTTGGAACTCATCAAAGCAACACCAACATAGTGTTCTAAGCTAAATTATAAGTTTTTACAGGAAAATAATGACCTAATTTTTCGTTAAGAAATTTTTGCTGCAGAAAGTACTTTTTTCTTTAAACTTGTTCAACTGTTTCCAAAACAACCAAAATGATGTTTTGGGCCATAATATAAGATTTCATAGAAAATTCACAAATTCAATTTAAGTCTTGAACTTTTCATCGTAAAAACTATTTTTTCGAAACTTGCTGAAATGTTACCTAAACAACCAAATTAATGTTCTGAGAAAAAATATAAGCTTTCAGAGAAAAATAACGAGCTCATTGTTTTTTACTATAAGATTTTTAACATCCTTCGTTGAAATTTTTTTAGCCATTTTTGCAATCTGCTCTCTGAAGGATCTTCTTATTTAGAAGCTCGTCCTGAAATTTAGTAATACATTGAATAATGTAAGCAACTTTTTTAACAAGTGGCATAGTTGCTCTGGACTGGGTTCCAGACTGCTGAAGTGAAGCGTATTAGCTTTCTTTAGCCCTCGGTGGTCAGTTTTAGAATTCCACTAAACCCTAAATCAGAAAAATCAGATAGTGTATCAGGGTAAGGAAAACATAGGCACGATAAGGACTTGACTCTGGCTTTTACTTTTCTCACTGCCCTAGTGCATTCTTCACCCCATTCTTTGGGATTCTTTCTCAAACTTTCATACAACGGTTTTAACAGTTAGAGACAGATCCTGGTAAAAATCTAAAATAAAATTCAGACTAACAAAAACCGTTGCAATTTCTTTTTTATCCCTTATGTCATCAGGGAATTTTTCAGCAAATTGGATTGCCCTATCGATTGGAGCGATTACTCCATTTCCAATATTATGGCTTAGAAATCTAACATTGGTCAAGAATAGTTATCTTCTTAGCTGTGACAACCATATAAGGATTCTATATTCCGTTTATTATATTTTGGAATTCTGAAGAAGCATGAGTTTGAATGGCAGTACATTCCACTCATAATGCCCAAAAAGGAACTGTAAACGCAGTCTTGTATCGGTCTCGCTCCGCTATTTGGATCTACAAGTATCCACTCTTCATGTCAAATTTCGAGAAGACCTTGGCTGCATGTAGTCATCTAAGCAGATCTCTTCTATTAAGAATTGGATGGATACCTTATCCATTTTAGCACGTCATTGAGAGCCTTGTAATTAATCACTAATCTGGGAGCAGCTCTTTCAATTTCTCCTGCATTTTTGACATATAAGGTAGGACAGGACCAAGGGGAGTAGCTTTTCCTGATTGATGCGAACTCCACAAAAAAACTATGAGACTCGACAAACCATTTATGGATTTCAACCCCAAGAAAGTGAAATCAGATTTTGACACATACAAAAATAATAAAAACTTTGACCCAATGCCTATGGAAGACACGAACCAGAAGTATAAAAAAGTATATTGACACGACACTCAAGAAAAAAGATGAAAATGTAAGTGCTTTGTCAGATTTGGAATGCTACAAGAAAATGTACTTGATAAGTTCACAAGTTCATAAAAAAAGAAAAGAAAGAAGTTCTTCAATTTGATCAAAATTCGTAATTCTGTTTGAACCTTTGGATATGCTTATAGAGAGTTAAACAAAGTCCTAAACATAGTAAGAATTAGCTAGAGTACTAATCTAAATAGGAAATAGCAAAATTTAAGTGATTTGGTAGATTTCAATCTAAATCAGAATAGGAAAATTAATAGTAAATATTTCAGAATAGTCTAATATTTTAAATAATGATTGGGCTTACATAACATAGTCCACGCCATACAAAATCCAAACTTGTATGGCCTAGAAATTTCCAGAATTCCATGCACACCGTCATCTTGTAAAATCTTCATGTACACAGTTAAATTTTATCAAAAAGTCTGTTCACATATTTGAATGAGATTCACAAACTTTTGGTTCCTAAACTCAAATCTCCATGAGTCATACCACTAGTTGCACTTGAAGTCCATATCTTCAATCAGCCTATTTAGTGTTTCTCTCATCCTCTTGGCTCTAGCTCTTTTTATTGGGTCACCATGGATATGTAGATGATATTTTGAAGTTTTGCACATGCCTTCTTGATGATTCCCATCAGTCCCTCTCTCAACAAAAGGATTCACCCTCTCCTCGAATCATTACCAACAACAAAAGGAGATAGTTCAGAAATATTAAAAGTAGCACTAATATTATACTCACCTAGAAGATCCAATTTATAGGTGTTGTCATTGATGCTTGCAATTATTTGAAATAGATTATCTCCTCTTGGATGCAACTTAGAATGCCTTTGGTTTGGAAATCTTTCTTTTTACATATGCACCCAAATACAATCACTAGGTCAAAAATAACCTTCTTACACCTTTGGCTTGAGCTGCAAATTGCTCAGTCCTCCTCTAAATGCGTTGTCACACTTTCTCATGTAATTGCTTCATCATTTCAGCCTTCTTCTTACCATCCACACTAGCATGCTCATCAATAGGTAAATGTGATAAATCCAAAGGAATAAGTGGATTAAAAGCATAAACAATCTTGAATGGAAAATAACGAGTAGCTAAATGTTCACTTCTATTACAGCAAACTTTACATGTGGCAAATAATCTTTCCAATTCTTCAGTTTTTTTTTTAATAATAGCACGCAACAAAGTAGATAAAATTCTATTTACTACCTTAGTTTGTCCATCGGTTTGTGGATGACATATAGTCAAAAACAAAAGCTTAGTTCCCAACTTTTCCCAAATAGTCTTCCAAATTTAGCTCAAAAACTTAGTATCTCGATCCGAAACAATACTCCTTGACATACCATGCAATCTCACAATCTCCTCGAAGAATAAATCTACTATGTTGGTTGCATTATTGGTTTATAACAAGAAATGAAATACGAAACATAATCCTTTCTTTTTTTTGACCTAGGTAAACCCAAAACAAAATCCATAGAAATATCAACCCAAGTTTCATTAGATATGGGAAAAGTGTTATATAAGACATGGGGTAAAACTCTAGATTTAGCTTGCCTACATGTGATATATGTCTCTTATAACCTCTCAACATCTCATTTTATATCTGGCCAAATTAGTGATCTTTTACAACATCTAAAGTTTTCTTTGTTGGGATTTATGCTCACGTCTCATTCCATTCTTATATGAATATTTTATTTTATGATATTTATACAGTACATCTTTTCTTAAATCGCTAATCACAATTATTAAAATGGTTCAATGCTTGTGACGCTACAGACATTATATGACCTGAAGGAGTTTAGATTTGGTCTAAAGAAGGTTAGATCAATGCTAAGAATTAGCAACGTTGAGAACTATAATTGCTAAATAGTTAGCATGTTATAAAAATCAGTGAAGTCTAAAAGTTAGAACTTTATTTATAATGGTACAAAGACTTGAGAGTATACTAGTAATAACATAATTGCAAAAGTTGCAATAGGTGCTAAGAAATATTATTATGCAAGTCTATTCTCAAATTATATGTTCCTATTCTTATTCACCGATGCGGGTCTGTTGGTGGAACCCTTTCTAATTGACCAGTGTATACAATACCTAAATGGTCCAGATGGTTATTCTTAGTTGACCATGGGCTTACTAGAAGTTCGTATAATATATAGGTATTTAGTAAAGACTGAATACTGAACAGACTCAATAAGGACCCTAATAAACATCCCATGAAGCCATCAAGTTGAGTAGTATACGTGATCCTTTGACCTAAGTGCCATGATGGACTTATAAGTGATCCATCATACTTTGGTTCTACGCATGTCACAGACTTTCTATGGTGTGATCGTTGGATGTCGCTGAGTATGGTCTGATGCTTATGGAGTCTGGTGTGTACAGATATGGGATCCGTCAGCTCACATGGATGAGTTATATATCCAGATGCTCTGAGACTGTATCTTAGAAAGTTTTATGGCCATAAGCAATTAACCCAGAAAAAGAGTTTCCCACAGGGTTAAACAATATTGTAAAGGTGTTTGGATATATTGTTTATCAAGATACGTGTTTGGAGATAAGTTAGCGGATGAGAACACAGAGATTTAACGGTGATGATCTATATCTTTGCTTTTTCAGGATATGATTGGCAAAAAGATTATACGTATGCGCTATGACCTCAACCTGTATGGTCCTATTGCACTGATTTGTAATATCTGTGATGTGTGTATGGGGCATTGATCTCAAACTGACAGAATAGTTCTGATTGAAAAATTGTGTGTGGACCTAAAGAGTTCTGCAATATGAAGTGTACTCATTGTGCACTAGGGCAGTGTACTGGATTGAATAATTTGATCCAGTAAATTTTAGCAGACTGGACATTTACTTCGATTTCTCTCTGACCGTGCACGTGTCAAGACTTGAGTTAAGTACATCAATTAGTTAACAATTAGTTATTGACTAATAGGATGTTGACACATGGCACATTGTAGGTCAATTATTACTTAGAAATTATCAAAATGACCTTATTTGTTGGACAAATAAGATCATTATTTTATTTATTAAAATGTTGATTGAATAAAATAATAATAATAATAATATATAATATTATCATTTAAATATAAGTCATAAAATTCATTTTATAATCAAATTAGCATGTGTTTCTACCATGATTTAATATGATTAAATTATTTATTTAATATTGATTAAATGTTAAATTAAATACAAATGGATGGCATTAATAAATGGTGGGCCGGACATGTTTTTTTTGCAAATGAGAGTGTTTCTCATTTGGCTAAGATTTTGGCCAAGTTCATCCAAATGATTTCCCATTATATGGTCTCATTTTGTTTATTGTAAATAATAATAGACAAAACACTAATGAAAAACATTGACTATGATAATGGAGGACAATATGTAATTAAATGGGACAAGTGTTATCCATTGAGAGGAAAAAGAAAAAACAAATAAAAGAGCAAATTGTTGCTCATTTTTTAAGGTATCATTCGGCCAAGGCTTGGAGAGTGAGAGAAAAGTAAAATTTTGGCTAAGTGCTAAGGAAAAACTCTCAAGTGTTGAGAGCTTAAAATACTCTTCTTCTATTCTTCTTCATTTTGGCCATCCATACTATAAGGTAGAAATAAGGATTCAAGTGTTGAATCATTTGCTAAAAAAATTACTATTCTAGCTTTCCCAAGCCCACCGTGTTGAGGAACTAGAATTATGAACAAGTTGCTTCAAGGCGGGTACTCTGGTTCAACGAAAAACCAAAGGCTTGTCAATGTAATAAATTTTCAATCTTTATGTAGTATACATTTATGCGATACATGTAAAACTTATTGCGTTTACCATTAGAAAATTAGTATTTCGCTCATACTCTGCGCATATGTATGTGATATGTATGGAAATTTGAATGATAGACACAAACTGATGTGCCTTGATTTCCAGAAAAATAGATTATTCTAAAATTCGAATTAAATCTGGTTCTTTTGTTGGTTATTTTTTCTTTAAGTGTTTAGGCTGAATTATAACAAAATTAAATGGTAAAATTGATAGAGGATAGAACTAAATAGATACCTTGATAAGTCAGATGGATGTCACAAGGATCAATTTAGGGTTTGACGCCACACTCTTGGTGATCAAAGAGTGATAAGTCACCAACTGTCTTCAAGAGTTAGAAAACTTGAGAAGACAGTTTTGTGAGAGAAATAACTCTTCTATTTCGTGCTTCCAATTCCAAAATGAGGCAACTGCCTCTATAAGACTTTAACATGCCTTATATAGGCTTACAAAATGAGAGAAAACCCTAATGTTATCTAATTAACTTAAAAAGCCCAAAATAAGCCCAATATGACTTAACAATTTAAAATAAAGCTAAACAAGTTCAAAATGGCCCAAATACATAAAAATAGCAACATAAGAAGTAAATTAAGCCCAATAGCATGGAAAGAAAGTTTCCAGCTGCTTTTTTAAGCCCAACGTCACCAAAAGTGATAAGAACCCAAGCCCTAACTCCCCTAGAAAGCTAGCTCAAGAGTGAAGGGTTAGCCTTGGCCTTATAACCCAGCCTAGGAGACACTCCACAACCGATGTGGGACGCATCATCCCCACCCCCTTGAGACCCGACCGCCTCGGTCGGCGATCCGTCGAACCCCAACGGACACCGGCGGAATAGCAGAGTGGTGGCTCTGATACCAAATGATAAGAACCCAAGCCCTAACTCCCCTCAAAAGCTAGCTCAAGAGTGAAGGGTTGGCCTTGGCCTTATAACCCAGCCTAGGAGACACTCCACAACCGATGTGGGACGCATCAAAAAGTCTCTAAATCACATCCCAATCTCTAATTGAAGACAAATAAACATATTTAGCTCATTTTCATTCAGATCGCAAGCTTCTAATCCCATAGAAGCTTCAATAGCTCCAATTTGACTACTTATGGCCCTTTGAAGCTGTTTAGCCTTAGCCCTTGTTATTAGACCATCTGAAATCTCTTTTACGCTCAGCTCACCTTTTTGAGTTAATTTAGAACCTTCATGATGCACATCATCACCCCCGGGCAGAGAATAATTTGCCCTCAAATCAGAATCTTCTAGATCTTTCAAATAAGGAGATAAGTCCTTCACATTAAAAGTGGCTGAAACATTGTAATCACCAAGAAGTTCAACTTTGTAAGTATTACTATTTACCTTCTCTACAATCCGAAAAGGTCAATCAACTCTTGGCATCAGCTTAGACTTCTGCTTGCTAGGAAATCTTCCCTTACTAAAATGAATCCAAACAAGATCACCAGGTTCAAAGCTAATAATTTTTCGTCCTTTATTAGCATGCTTAACATACTTAGATGTTTTCTCCTCAATATGAATTCGAACCTGCTCATGAAGCTTCTTCATCAATTCTGCCTTCTTAACCCCATCCATAGATGTCCTCTCATCAATTGGAATAGGGACAAGGTCAATAGGAATAAATGGATTAAATCCATACACAATCTCAAATGGTGAAAATTTTGTAGCCCTATGCACACTACGGTTGTATGCAAACTCTACAATAAGCAAACAAGTATCCCAACTCTTTAAGTTCTTGTTTATAACAGCCCGTAATAAAGAAGATAGAGTATGGTTCATTACCTCAGTTTACCCATCAGTTTGTGGATGACAAGCAGTATTGAAAAGCAACTTTGTTCCAAGCTTCCTCTAAAGAGTCTTCCAAAAATAGCTTAAGAACTTTGTATCACGATCAGAGACAATGATTTTAGGGATTCCATGCAAATGTACAATTTCCCTAAAAATTAAATTAGCAATATGAATAGCATCATCAGTTTTGTTACAAGGAATAAAGTGTAACATTTTGGAGAACCGGTCAACCACAACCATCATTGAATCCTTCCTACGCTGTGTTCCAGGTAATCCAAGCACAAAATCCATACTAATATCCATCCATGGTTGCTCTGGGATAGGTAAAGGCATATATAGTCCATATGCATTCTCTTTACCCTTAGCTTTCTTACAAATTACACATCTTTCAACAACTTTATGAACATCCCACAGCATATTGGGCCAAAAAAAGTGCTCTTTTAGTAGCTCATAAGTTTTCTTCTCCCCAAAATGACCACTAAGACCACCCCCATAAGCCTCACACACAAGTAACTCACGTAAGGATCCTGAAGGTATACACATTCTGCCCAACTTGAACAAGTAACCATCATGCATAAAGAACACATCACAAGCTCCTTTAGTACATTTAGACATCATATTAGCAAAGTATGAATCACTTGTATATTGTTCTTTCACCTATTCAAAACTCAAAAGCCTTGCATTTAACATAGAAATAAATGCATACCTCTTAGAAAGAGCATCAGCAATGACATTAGTTTGCCCCTTCTTATATTTTATGACATATGGAAATGGCTCCATGAACTCTACCCATCAGAAAGAGCATCAGCTTGTTCTGCCTTTTAAGATACTTTAAAGATTCATGGTCAGTATGAATAACGAACTCTTTAGGTAATAGATAATGCTGCCATACCTCGAGAGCCTGAATCAATGCATAAAACTCCTTGTCATAAATAGAGTAGTTTAAACGTGCCTCATTCAGCTTCTCACTAAAGAAAGCAATTGGCCTCTTTTCTTGCATCAAAACAGCCCTAATACCAACCCCTGAAGCATCACACTCTATTTCAAATGTTTTAGCAAAATCAGGAAGTGCTAAAATTGGAGCAGAACATAATTGTTATTTAATCAGCTCAAATGACTTCTGTGCATTCTCATTCCACCTAAACTCATTCTCCTTTTTCAAACACTCTATCATAGGTGCAACAATAGAACTAAAGTCATTAATAAATCGCCTATAGAAATAGGCTAAGCCATGAAAACTTCTCACATCCGCAACACCAGTAGGTTTAGGCCAATCACGAATTGCCTTAAACTTCTCCTCATCAACCTTAATTCTACTGCCAGAAATAACATACCCCAAAAAGATAACACTATCTTGGCAGAAATAGCACTTCTTGAGGTTTCCATACAACTTAGCATCACACAAGATCTCAAACACAGCCATAAGTTGCTTCACATGATCATTAAAAGTTGTACTATAGATCAAGATATCATCAAAATAGACCACAACAAACAGCCCAATAAACTTCCTCAAAACATGGTTCATAAGGCTCATAAATGTACTAGGTGCATTAGAAAGCCCAAACGGCATCACCATCCACTCATATAATCTATGCTTAGTTTTAAAGGCTGTTTTACATTCATCACCTTCTTTCATCCTAATTTGGTGATATCCACTCATCAAATCAACTTTAGAAAAATAAACAGTACCATGCAATTCATCAACCATATCATCAAGTCTAGGAATAGGGAATCGATACTTAACCGTTATCTTGTTGATAGCCCGACTGTCCACACACATTCTCATGGTACCATCCTTCTTTGGAACAAGCAAAGTAGGCACTGAACAAGGACTAAGTGACTCACGCACATAGCCCCTCTCTAAGAGCTCACCAACCTGCCTTTTGATCTCCTTTGCTTCCTATGGATTACATCTATATACTGGTCTATTTGGAAGTGAAGCTCTAAGCACCAAATTAATTTGATGCTCTATCCCTCGAATTGGTGGTAATCCCAATGGCAGCTCTTCTGGAAATACATCTTTGAACTCTTTAAGCAAATCCACAACCTGCCTTGGCAAATCCATACCCTCCACTTGCAATAAAGGCTTTGCCCAAGACATGAAAACAACCCCTACAGAAGCTAGTGCTTGCTCAACATCTCCCTTTTTGGCTAACATTAACCCTTTACCAGATTCCATCATCTTCCTTTGATTCCGCAACTGATCTTCTCTAACTTGTTGAGAACTCAATGGCATCAAATTCACTTTCTTCCCGTACAGCACAAATGAATAAGTGTTCCTTCGCCCATTATAAGTCACATCATTATCAAATTGCCATGGACGTCCTAATAACACATGACTAGCTGTCATAAGAACCACATCACATAAAACCTCATCATGAAAGGTTTTAATGGAGAATGTCACCTGAACCTGTCTTGTAACCTGAATCTCTCCCTTGTCATTAAGCCAATGCAATTTGTATGGTTTTGGATGTGGAACAGTAGTTAATCCCAGTTTCTCTACTAAAGTAGTGGCTGCAACATTGATACAACTACCATTATCAATGATCATGGCACAAACCTTATCTCGGATTTGACACTTGTATAAAAGATGTTTCACGCAGTTCCAAACCAATATCAACTTCAGCACTCAAGATCCTTTGAATAACTAATAAATTTCCCTCAATTGGCTCAAGATTTTCTTATTGGTCAGTCACTTCGACTTTAGATTCCTCTTCCATTTCAGCCATTTTTCACTTACAAGCTCTCCATGCTTCCCTTGTAAAACCATCTCCCTCTTATTTGGACATTCAGAAGCAATATGCCCTTTTCCCAAGCACTTGAAACACTTGATATCTCGCGACCTCCTGAAAAATTGAGATTCAAATACCTTTTGCTTTCCTTTCAACGAACCTTAATTAGCACTTCCTTTACTGAACTCCACTTTCTCATCACGTTTAGGTGCGTTCCATGTTCGCAAAGGTCAAGAAACAGCCTTTGTAGTACTTGTTGTAGTTGACCTCATATGGATACCCCATCTTTTCTGCTGTCTTTCTACTTTAGTTGCAAGTTTTATGACATCCTCAAGAAAAATGAAAGGCTGTAACTCAACAACATTAGCTATGTCCCTCTTCAATCCATCAAGGAATCTAGCTATTGTTTGCTCTTGAGGTTTATTCAAATCACAGCGAATCAGCAACAACTCAAATTCTTTCACATACTCCTCCACACTCAAGGAACCTTGCCGCAAAGTCTAGAGTTTGATGTATAATTCTTGTTTATAGTAACTATCTAGAACAAATCTCTTCTTCATTAATCTTTTCATAAGTGGCTAGCTCGTGACTTCTTCTTCGTCATCCCTTCTTCGCTGAGCTTGTAAGTTTTCCCACCACAAAAAGTGCATAATCGGTAAACTCAAGTGCTGCTACCTTACACTTCTTTGCCTCAGGGTACTCATGCCAATCAAACACCCTTTCTACCTTCTGAACTCATTCAAGATACTCCTCAGGAGAACTAGTACCTTTAAATGGTGGTATATTAAGTTTGATACCACTGGTAGGGTCATTTTGTTGCCTCCTTATCCTACTCCTATCTTCAGTCTCATCATCCCGATTTGGCTCATCTCCAACATCCCCTAGGTTATTCCGAGGTACCCTACGCCCTACCTGCCTTTATTGGGGTTGCAAAGTATTTCTTTGCATCATTTCTATAATTGCAGCAAGTTGTCCACGAATTTCAGTAATCTCACCTCGAATTCATTATGAGCACATTGTAAGCCCATGAGTTGAGTTTGTTCTAAACTCAATCCCTTTGGTACTCTACTTGCATCATCTTCAGCCATTATTAACAAAAACCCCAAACAAGTATGAACAATGAACAATACAACCAGTAGCTAAAAATACACTTCTCAAACTGAATTTTTTTTTTTCACCAATTCAGTAAATAAAATCAGATAGCAACAATTGACTAAAATTCAAAATTTCAAGGTTCAGGAACAACTCAGCTCAGCCAAATAATCTTCATCCCACAAACTACTAAAAATTAATTCTAATGCTTCAGAGTTGCAATTCAAAAACTAGAGACCAAATCTGATGAATAGTCCCACAAAATTATATAAAATAGAAACAGCAAGACACCTTAAATAGCTGAAACTTCAGTTTACACACTATAATCCTATGCTCTGATACCAGCTGATGTGCCTTGATTTCCAAAAAAATAGATTATTCTAAAATTCAAATTAAATCTGGTTCTTTTGTTAGTTATTTTTTCTTTAAGTGTTTAGGCTGAATTATAACAAAATTAAATGGTAAAGTTGATGGAGGATATAACTAAATAGATACCTTGATAAGTCAGATGGACGCCACAAGGATCAATTTAGGGTTTGACGCCACACTCTTGGTGATCAAAGAGTGATAAGTCACCAATTGTCTTCAAGAGCTAGAAAACTTGAGAAGACAATTTTGTGAAAGAAATAAATCTTCTATTTCGTGCTTCCAATTCCAAAATGAGGCAACTGCCTCTATAAGACTAACATGCCTTATATAGGCTTACAAAATGAGAGAAAACCCTAATGTTACCTAATTAACTTAAAAAGTCCAAAATAAGCACAATATGACTTAACAATTTAAAATAAAGCTAAACAAGTTCAAAATGGCCCAAATACATAAAAATAGCAACATAAGAAGTAAATTAAGCCCAATAGCATGGAAAGAAAGTCTCCAGCTGCTTCTTTAAGCCCAACGTCACCAAAAGTCTCTAAATCACGTCCCAATCTCTAATTGAAGATAAATAAACACATTTAGCTCATTTCCATTCAGATCGCAAGCTTCTAATCCCATAAAAGCTTTAATAGCTCCAATTTGACTACTTATGGCCCTTTGAAGCTGTTTAGTCTTAGCCCTTGTTATTGGACCATCTGAAATCTCCTTTACGCTCAGCTTACCTTCTTGAGTTGATTTAGAACCTTCATGATGCACATCACAAACCTACATGCATGAACCCTAGGTTTAAAATCACTCACATTCTTGACACCGAAATGACCCATTAAAGCACCTCCACCATGGGCCTCAAGCACAAGTATTTCTCTTAATGAGTTAAGCACACATATTTATTTTCTCTAAATTAGAACCCATCATAACTATAAAACTTCCCAAATGCAACTTTCTCACATGCATTAAATACATAAACAAAATCAAGATCATTAGCATATAATTCTCTTTAATGTACTCAAATCTTAATAATTTTACATTCAAAGTAGGGAAAGTATATGATATGAACCCTGCCAACAATGTGACGAAACCCAACACCATAACATGAAATCAAACCTCGAGATCTTCAAGTTGCAAGTTTGATGAGTCTTGACCTGTGACCTAGCAAGGCAAGAACCAAGAATACAGCAGGGTAGGGAATGCTATACCAAGAAACCCAAGGACACTCAAGAATCAAGGTGATAAGTCCGATTATTTGAAGACCACAAGTTTAATCTTGAAAAGTTCAAATTTCTTTCAAGAATGAAAGTAAAATACAAAAACTCTCTAATATTATTCTGGAATGAATGAATAAAATGTACAGCTTGGTCTCTTTAAATAGAATTCAACTATTCTCATCCCTAGCCTATGGAGACAAAGCTAATTAAGAAAATAACCTAGAAATTGGAAAGCAATTAAATGATGTGCATCATGAAGGTTCTAAATCAACTCAAGAAGGCGAGCTGAGCGTAAAGGAGATTTCAGATGGTCCAATAACAAGGGCTAAGGCTAAACAGCTTCAAAGGGCCATAAGTAGTCAAATTGGAGCTATTGAAGCTTCTATGGGATTAGAAGCTTGCGATCTGAATGGAAACGAGCTAAATGTATTTATTTGTCTTCAATTTGAGATTGGGACGTGATTTAGAGACGTTTGGTGACGTTGGGCTTTAAGAAGTAGCTAAGGGCTTTCTTTTCATGCTATTGGGCTTTATTTACTTCTTATGTTACTACTTTTATGTATTTGGGCTATTTTGAACTTGTTTAGTTTTGTTTTAAATTGTTAAGTCATATTGGGCTTATTTTGGGCCTTTTTAAGTTTATTAGGTAACATTAGGGTTTCACCTCATTTTGTAAGCCTATATAAGGCATGTAAAAGTCTTGTAGAGGGAGTTGCCTCATTTTTGAAATTGGAAGCACGAAATAGAAGAGCTATTTCTCTCTCAAAATTGTCTTCTCAAGTTTTTCAACTCTTGAAGATAGTTGCTGACTTATCACTCTTTGATCATCAAGAGTGTGGCGTCAAAACCCTAAACTGATCCTTGTGGCGTCCATTCGACTTATCAAGGTATCTATTTAGTTCTATCCTCCATCAACTTTGCAATTTAATTTTGTTATAAATCAAGGCACATCATCTGGTATCAGAGCACAGGATTTCAGTGTGCAAACTGAAGTTTTAGCTATTGAAGGTGTCTTGCTATTTTTTGTGTTATATAATTTCGTGGGGTTATTATCAGTTTGGGTCTCTAATATTTGAGGAGTTGAATTGCAACTCTGAAGCATTAAAATTAATTCTTAGTAGTTTGTGAACTGGAGATGAGTTGGCTGAATTAAATTGTTCTTGAACCTGGAAATTTTGTGAACCTGGAAATTTCGAATTTGAGTAAATTGTTGCTATCTGATTGTATTTACTGAATTGGTGGAAAATTCAGTTTGAGAAGAGTGTTTTAGCTACTGGTTGTGTTGTTCAATTGTTCATACTTGTTTGGGGTTTTTTGTTAATAATGGCTGATGATGATGCAAGTAGAGTACCAAAGGGATTGAGTTTAGAACAAGCTCAACTCGTGGGCTTACAACGAGCTCATGATGAATTTCGAGGTGAGATTACTGAAATTCGTGGACAACTTGCTGCAATTATAGAAATGATGCAAAGAAACACTTTGCAACCCCAACAAAGGCGGGTAGGGCATAGGGTACCTCAAAATGACCTAGGGAATGCTGGAGATGAGCCAAAAAGGGATGATGAGGCTGAAGATAGGGGTAGGATAAGGAGGCAGGAAAATGACCCTACTAGTGGTATCAAACTTAATATACCACCATTTAGAGGTACTAGTTCTCCTGAGGAGTATCTTGAATGGGTTCAGAAGATAGAAAGGGTGTTTGATTGGCATGAGTATCCTGAGGCAAAGAAGTGTAAGGTAGCAGCACTTGAGTTTACCGATTACGCACTTTTGTGGTGGGAAAACTTAAAAACTCAGCGAAGAAGGGATGACGAAGAAGAAGTTACAAGCTAGCCACTTATGAAAAGATTAATGAAGAAGAGATTTGTTCCGGATTACTATAAACAAGAATTATACATCAAACTCCAGACTTTGCGGCAAGGTTCCTTGAGTGTGGAGGAGTATGTGAAAGAATTTGAGCTGTTGCTAATTCGCTGTGATTTAAATGAACCTCAAGAGCAAACAATAGCTAGATTCCTTGATGGATTGAAGAGGGACATAGCTAATGTTGTTGAGTTACAGCCCTTCATATTTCTTGAGGATGTCATAAAGCTTGCAACTAAAGTAGAAAGACAGCAGAAAAGAGGGGGTATCCATATGAGGTCAACTACAACAAGTAATACAAAGGCTGTTTCTTCACCTTCGCGAACATGGAACACACCTAAACGTGATGAGAAAGTGGAGTTCAGTAAAGGAAGTGTTAGTTCAGGTTCATTGAAAGGAAAGGAGAAGGTATTTGAACCTCAATTTTCTAGGAGATCGCGAGACATCAAGTGTTTCAAGTGCTTGGGAAATGGGCATATTGCTTCTGAATGTCCGAATAAGAGGGTGATGGTTTTACAAGGGAAGTATGGAGAGCTTGTAAGTGAAGATGAAGCTGAGATGGAAGAGGAATCTAAAGTTGAAGTGACTGAACAAGAAGAGAATCTTGAGCCAATAGAGGGAAATTTATTAGTTATTCAAAGGATTTTGAGTGCTGAAGTTGATATTGGTTTGGAACAGCGCGAAAACATCTTTCATACAAGATGTCAAATCCGAGATAAGGTTTGTGCCATGATCATTGATAATGGTAGTTGCACCAATGTTGCATCCATTACTTTAGTGGAGAAACTGGGATTAACTACTGTTCCACATCCAAAACCATACAAATTACATTGGCTTAATGATAAGGGAGAGATTCAAGTTACAAGACAGGTTCGGGTGCCATTCTCCATTAAAACCTTTCATGATGAGGTTTTATGTGATGTGGTTCCGATGACAGCTAGTCATGTGTTATTAGGACGCCCATGGCAATTTGATAATGATGTGACTTATAATGGGCGAAGGAACACTTATTCATTTGTGCTGAATGGGAAGAAAGTGAATTTGATGCCATTGAGTTCTCAACAAGTTAGAGAAGATCAGTTGCGGAATCAAAGGAAGATGATGGAATCTGGTAAAGGGTTAATGTTAGCCAAAAAGGGAGATGTTGAGCAAGCACTAGCTTCTGTGGGGGTTGTTTTCATGACTTGGGCAAAGCCTTTATTGCAAGTGGAGGGTTTGGATTTGCCAAGGCAGGTTGTGGAGTTACTTGAAGAGTTCAAAGATGTATTTCCAGAAGAGCTACCATTGGGATTACCACCTATTCGAGGGATAGAGCATCAAATTGATTTGGTGCCTGGAGCTTTACTTCCAAATAGACCAGCATATAGATGTAATCCGGAGGAAGCAAAGGAGATCAAAAGGCAAGTTGGTGAGCTCTTAGAGAGAGGCTATGTGCGTGAGTCACTTAGTCCTTGTTTAGTGCCTACTTTGCTTGTTCCAAAGAAGGATGGTACCATGAGAATGTGTGTGGACAGTCGAGCTATCAACAAGATAACGGTTAAGTATCGATTCCCTATTCCTAGACTTGATGATATGCTTGATGAATTGCATGGTGCTGTTTATTTTTCTAAAGTTGATTTAATGAGTGGATATCACCAAATTAGGATGAAAGAAGGTGATGAATGGAAAACAGCCTTTAAAACTAAGCATGGATTGTATGAGTGGATGGTGATGCCGTTTGGGCTTTCTAATGCACCTAGTACATTTATGAGACTTATGAACCATGTTTTGAGGAAGTTTATTGGGCTGTTTGTTGTGGTCTATTTTGATGATATCTTGATCTATAGTAAAACTTTAGATGATCATGTGAAACATCTTATGGCTGTATTTGAGACCTTGCGTGATGCTAAGTTGTATGGAAACATCAAGAAGTGCTATTTCTGCCAAGATAGTGTTATCTTTTTGGGGTATGTTGTTTCTGGTAGCGGAATTAAGGTTGATGAGGAGAAGGTTAAGGCAATTCGTGATTGGCCTAAACCTACTGGTGTTGCGGATGTGAGAAGTTTTCATGGTTTAGCCTCTTTCTATAGGCGATTTATTAAAGACTTTAGTTCTATTGTTGCGCCTATGACAGAGTGTTTGAAAAAGGGAAATGAGTTTAGGTGGAATGAGAATGCACAGAAGTCATTTGAACTGATAAAAGAACAATTATGTTCTGCTCCAGTTTTAGCACTTCCCGATTTTGCTAAAACATTTGAAATAGAGTGTGATGCTTCAGGGGTCGGTATTGGGGCTGTGTTGATGCAAGAAAAGAGGCCAATTGCTTTCTTTAGTGAGAAGCTGAATGGGGCACGGTTAAACTACTCTATTTATGACAAGGAGTTTTATGCATTGATTCGGGCTCTCGAGCTATGGCAGCATTATTTATTACCTAAAGAGTTCGTTATTCATACTGACCATGAATCATTAAAGTATCTTAAAGGGCAGAACAAGCTGAATAGAAGACATGCCAAATGGGTAGAGTTCATGGAGCCATTTCCATATGTCATAAAATACAAGAAGGGGCAAACTAATGTCATTGCTGATGCTCTTTCTAGGAGGTATGCATTGATTTCTATGTTAAATGCAAGGCTTTTGGGTTTTGAACAGGTGAAAGAACAATATACCAGTGATTCATACTTTGCTAATATGATGTCTAAATGTGCTAAAGGAGCTTGTGATGGGTTCTTTATGCATGATGGTTACTTGTTCAAGTTGGGCAGAATGTGTATACCTTCAGGATCCTTACGTGAGTTGCTTGTGCGTGAGGCTCATGGGGGTGGTCTTAGTGGTCATTTTGGGGAGAAGAAAACTTATGAGCTACTGAAAGAGCACTTCTTTTGGCCTAATATGCTGCGGGATGTTCATAAAGTTGTTGAAAGATGTGTAAATTGCAAGAAAGCTAAGGGTAAAGAGAATGCATATGGACTATATATGCCTTTACCTATCCCAGAGCAACCATGGATGGATATTAGTATGGATTTTGTGCTTGGATTACCTAGAACACAGCGTGGGAAGGATTCAGTGATGGTTGTGGTTGATCGGTTCTCCAAAATGTCACACTTTATTCCTTGTAACAAAACTGATGATGCTATTCATATTGCTGATTTATTTTTTAGGGAAATTGTACGTTTGCATGGAATCCCTAAAAGCATTGTCTCTGATCGTGATACAAAGTTCTTAAGCTATTTTTGGAAGACTCTTTGGAAGAAGCTTGGAACAAAGTTGCTTTTCAGTACTGCTTGTCATCCACAAACTGATGGGCAAACTGAGGTAGTGAACCGTACTCTATCTTCTTTATTACGAGCTGTTATAAACAAGAACTTAAAGAGTTGGGATACTTGTTTGCCTATTGTAGAGTTTGCATATAACCGTAGTGTGCATGGGGCTACAAAATTTTCACCATTTGAGATTGTGTATGGATTTAATCCATTTGTTCCTATTGACCTTGTTCCTATTCCAATTAATGAGAGGACATCTATGGATGGTGTTAAGAAGGCAGAATTGATGAAGAAGCTTCATGAGCAGGTTCGAATTCATATTGAGGAGAAAACAGCTAGGTATGTTAAGCATGCTAATAAAAGACGGAAAATGATTAGCTTTGAACCTGGTGATCTTGTTTGGATTCATCTTAGCAAGGGAAGATTTCCTAGCAAGCGAAAGTCCAAGCTGATGCCAAGAGTTGATGGACCTTTTCGTATTATAGAGAAGGTAAATAGTAATGCTTACAAAGTTGACCTTCCTAGTGATTACAATGTTTCAGCCACTTTTAATGTGAAGGACTTATCTCCTTATTTGGAAGATTTAGAAGATTCTGATTTGAGGGCAAATCATTCTCTGCCCGGGGGTGATGATGTGCATCATGAAGGTTCTAAATCAACTCAAGAAGGCGAGCTGAGCGTAAAGGAGATTTCAGATGGTCCAATAACAAGGGCTAAGGCTAAACAGCTTCAAAGGGCCATAAGTAGTCAAATTGGAGCTATTGAAGCTTCTATGGGATTAGAAGCTTGCGATCTGAATGGAAACGAGCTAAATGTATTTATTTGTCTTCAATTTGAGATTGGGACGTGATTTAGAGATGTTTGGTGACGTTGGGCTTTAAGAAGCAGCTAAGGGCTTTCTTTTCATGCTATTGGGCTTTATTTACTTCTTTTGTTACTACTTTTATGTATTTGGGCTATTTTGAACTTGTTTAGTTTTGTTTTAAATTGTTAAGTCATATTGGGCTTATTTTGGGCCTTTTTAAGTTTATTAGGTAACATTAGGGTTTCACCTCATTTTGTAAGCCTATATAAGGCATATAAAAGTCTTGTAGAGGGAGTTGCCTCATTTTGAAATTGGAAGCACGAAATAGAAGAGCTATTTCTCTCTCAAAATTGTCTTCTCAAGTTTTTCAACTCTTGAAGATAGTTGCTGACTTATCACTCTTTGATCATCAAGAGTGTGGCGTCAAAACCCTAAACTGGTCCTTGTGGCGTCCATTCGACTTATCAAGGTATCTATTTAGTTCTATCCTCCATCAACTTTGCAATTTAATTTTGTTATAAATCAAGGCACATCATCAAATCTATAACAAATCTCCAGAATTTGAAAAGCAATTAAACCTTCAAAAAATCTGCCTATATCAAATCTAAATTAAGAAACTTCAAAATTAATATCTTGGGTCATCCCAAAAGTTGAAAATGTGTAGATCTTCAATTTGGTTCTTATAGAACATTAATCAAAGTGATTAGATTCCCTTGAATTTGATTTGGACTTATTTGAAATTGATTCACCAACTTGTTGAATCAGCCAATTTAATGCTTCTTTAAAATACTCGACTCTAAGTCTTGTGATTAGCCCAGTTGGTAAGCTTATTTGATCATGTGATTGTTGGCCTTGAGCCCCTCCAAGCTCGCGTGTGAGTCCTTCCTCTTGTATGCATGGTCATGCAGTGTCGTTTGCATAATTCTCCCCCTCTTGAAGAAGATTTGTCCTCAAATCTTCATTTGCATCACCACCTACATCGAAATGAGATAAGTTAGAAATATTAAAACTAGCACTAACACTATACTCACCAAATAATTCAAGCTTGTAGGCATTCATATTGATGCATTCCACCACTCAAAACAGCCCATCATCTTTAGGAAGGAGTTTAAAACATCTTCGCTGGGGAAAGCTGTCTTTCCTCATATGCAGCCAAACCCAATCTCCTAGTTCAAAGACAACCTTTTTGTATCCTTTATTGGCTTGTTTGGTATATTGTTCCATCCTCCATTCTATGTCTTGCTTCGCTTTCTCATGAATTTGCTTAATAAAATAAGCTTTATTCTTGCCATCTAAGTTAACACATTCTCCATTATATCAAACTGATGCAAACCCCACAGGAAAAGAATGAGACTCGAAAAGAAAATTATGGATTCCAACCCCAAGAAAGCTAAATCAGATTTTGACACACAAAAAAAATAAAAATCTTGACCCAATGTGAATGTGAGTGATATTGATGCCATACTTAAGAAAAAGATGAGAATGTGAGTGATAAGTCAGATTTGGAACACCACAAGAAAATATTCTTGATTAGTTCACAAGTTCAAAAAAGAACAAAGAAAGAACTTTTTTAATTGATCAAAATTCGTAGTTCCTTTTGTATCTTTGGATATATGCGTATATAAGGAGCTAATTGAAGTTCTAAACATACTAGGAATTAGCTAGAGTCCTAATCTAAATAGGAAATAACAAAATCTAAGAGATTTAATAGATATCAATCTAAATCAGAATAAAAAAACTAATACTAAATATTTCAGAATAGTCTATTATTTTAAATAACGGTATGGTTTACAAATCATAGTCCAGCCCATATAAAATCCAAACTTGTATGGCCCATAAATCTCTAAAATCCATGCTTGCTATCATCTTGTATAATCTTCATGTGCACAGTTCAACTTTATCAAAAAGGCTATTTACATGCTTGAATGAGGTTCAAAAGCTTTTGGTTCCTTTTTGAGCCTCATATCTCCATGACTCATACCACTAGTTGCACTTGAAGTTCATATTTCTTCAATCAGCCCATTTAGTGCTTCTCGCATCCTCTTTGCTCTAGCTCTTATCATTGGGCCTCTATGGATATGTAGTGGATTCTTTGAAGTTTTGCACATGCCTTTTAGATGATTCCCATCACTGATCTATCCCTTAATAAGGAGTTCTTGAATTTCTTTCCTGCAAAACTCTAGATGCCTATCATTCATTTGAATAGGCCTTGTCTTAGTCCTTATCTGTCGTTCATTGAAATCATCCCTATAAGGAAGAGTAACCATATGTTTTTTTTCTGTCCCAGAAGGCAGTAGGGACATCAACACAGACTTCCTTTGCCAGGAGGAATTCACTAATTTTTTTCTACACATTAGCAGATTTAATTTTTTCTTCCCAAACCCTTTATTGAACTTCCTCCTGTAAAATGAAAGAGAAATTTGCATTTATTTTCTAACCTCCTTTTAAGACAATTTATCTCGTGCCATTTCTGTTCTTTAACAAAATCAAATTTGTTTTCGTGTCCATCAATATTCACTTTCATTCCTGCGGCTGACACTTGAAACCGATACAACATATTGAGAACAGGGGATCCCAGTTTGATACCTTCAGTTTGGTTTTTTTGACTAGAATCAAAGGAATTTCTAGACAAATACCTTGAGCACAGACCATGATACATGATAATTTGTAATCAACCATCAGTTTACTACCATTAGAAGTATTTAGGACTTGAGTAGTTTGGAAATATACTTTGAAGGGATTAATCTTTTAAAAATGTAGTTTAAGTCTGCTCTAGAAACAATCAACCAATTGCATCTAGAACGAAGTCTTCTGCGACTCTGATGGTGACCGAAGCAAACCAATTTTGAGTAGCTCTTTCTAGTTGCTTAAGAGAGCTAATAACTCCGTTTGTCCTAGCGACTTCACCAATCTGGATTTTCCCTAATAATTCTTCCATTTTTTTTAGAAGATTGGGGCTGATCTGTCTTCTATTTCCACATTTGAAAATTCTTCTTTTAATTCAGGGAATTCTTTTGAATTATTGATCTTAGTCTTGATGGTTGCTATTTCTTTTTTAAGCTAATTGAGCTCTTTTTTTTTTTTATTGAATTAACTTCATTTCTTAGTTTATAGACATTAGGCTCTCTGAATAGTCCCTTTTGAACCCTGTCTACCACTTCTTTGAATGATGTGGCTATCAAGGAGGCTGTAACAACCTTTGTTGTTACCTTCAATTTCTTCTCAGTCTCCATCTCGATAAGCTTTTTCAATGCATTTCTCCTCTAGTCTGGGTCTTAAATTTTGTCGATAGTATCTAATATGAAAATTTCATCTTTGTTAGGTCATTTATTGACGGTTAGCCTTGCACAGCTGAGATAGCGCACATGAGCCGTGATTTGAAATTTCAGATTCAATGTATTGACTCTCGACATCTGATTCTGCTTTAGTCCATTGTTCCATTTTGAAATTAGCTTCACTATTAGAGCTATCAATAAGCTCTTTTTTAGCCCTTCATCTCTTGGATCATAGAGATTCTTTCTTTAGTTCTACAGTTGTTGGAATAGTGGCCCATCTTTCCACACTTGTAGCAAGTGGGTTGCCTTTCGGCCTTAAACTTGGGCTTAGTGGGCTGGTGAGGCTTATTACTTGACTGGCAAGGCCTAATAGCCCCTTTTCTTATATTACTTTTCTGTGTTCAAATTAGGTTGTTGAGAATAAACACATTTTGCGTAGAAAGTCTCTTATATATTTAGATTTTATTGCTGATGTGAACCTCAAAAAGAAAAGTGAGACTCAACATTCAATGAGGTCCATTTGTCAAGGATTGTTCTAATTCAGATTTGAAATACACAAAAATAGAAGACCTTGACCCATTATCTATAAAGAGATAGGAACCAAAGATATAAGAAATTAGGGTAGATGCCACACTCAAGAAAGATTATGAGTAATAAGTCAAGGATGAACACCAAAAGAAAAAATCTTGATTAGTTCTGAAAAATTCTTTGAAGAACTAAGAGAAAACTCTCATTACTATTTATGCTAAAAATCTGGATTCCCCTTAGGGTTACAAGGCCTTATATAGCCAATTTTACAAAGAGTATAAAAGGAAAACTAAATCAAATCCTAAGTTATAGTAGGAATCAATTATAAAAATAGAAAATAAATAACAAGAAAATTTAGGAGACAAAATTTTATGTATCCTTGCTTTTAAATTTAACCCAAGAGTAAGAAAAGGAAATAAAGAAAAGTAGGAACCTATAAAGCCATATGAACAATAATGCACGAATAGTATTGCAAGAACAGTGATGCCAGATTTTCATTCCTAAATTGATATCCACTGGATCTTGCTTCTAAAATTTATATGCGCCTAATTTTATTCATGTAAATTACTCTAGATCATTTAAAGAAATTTTAATAACATTTGATGAGAGCACGACTAACAAATGGAATGCAGAACCTATTCAAGTTCCAGTTGGTCTGGTTACAAGAGCTCGAGCTAAAGATTCAAGGAAACTCTCAATAGACTGATTCAAAACATTTGGGTAGAGGTAAATTCATGCGGGTGCAAGGAAGATATTCCACATGTTCCACAAAGTTAGATTTCTATGATTCAAGCTTTGGAATAATCTAGAAAAAAAATTTCAGATCACAAAGTGGATGGAATTAGAGGAGTTTTCTAAATTGGTGATTACCCAACTTTGACTCATCAAGTGTTAGGGAATGATAGAAATAACAGCCCATTTGAGCAACCTAAGAGATTAGAAGCTTTTGGGAGCCTACAATAAATAATTATGATAGTAGTTGTTATATTTGAAATAAAGCCTTAGTTGTTAGTGGTTGGTAGTTAGTTGAAGTCTGCAGCTGCATTTATTATTGTAGTTACAAAGTTTGAAAAAAATTGTTTAAAGCCATGTTAGTAGTAGTTGGTAATTACTAGTTTTTAAGATTTCATTCAATATTATAATAAATGCTAGCATCCCAAATGTTCACTATAAATAAATAAGGGATGATAGGAAATGATTCAGCAATTTTGATTAAGAAAATTTTCTTTGGTTCTTTTAGAGCTTTTTGAACTTATCGGAATAATTTATGTGGCGTTCTCCTTCATCTTATCAATCAATCATTATATAATTGATTGTGGCGTCTTCATTGTACCAAGGTTCTTGCTTCATGTGGTTTCATACAAATCTGTTTCTTGACGATCTTGGAGCCCTTCTTAATCTACAACTTTATCAATTTCTTGGCGTGAATCATATCAGTTGGTATCAGAGCTTGGCACTAGTTACAGGTTTTTCTATCTTTATATTTTTAAAAAACAATTGAAAAAAAATATTGCGATTCAGCTCTTGTAATTCTTATTTTAATTTTACATCTTAATTTCCTTTTTGATTCCACAAACCTGAATTCCTTGTCCTAAAAAAAATCCATGACACAGCCTTATTTTTCTTAGCCTTTAAATTTGAATTTCTCTTGGTGCGTTCTTGGAGAATTGTTGCTGAAAATTGTAATATTTGTTTGATTAGTTTGATAAAAACCTATAGAGGATTACTACGAGTGAAAAAAGGCAAGAGTGGTGAGAACATAAGAGGGTAAAAAGCCAATATGTTTTTGTGTGAAACACGAGTGAAAGTTGAGTGAATCATTCTTTGAGTGAAACTCGTGAGCAAGTGTGTGAGGTTTCTTTTTTTTTTTTTAACTTTGTTTTGTAGCAAACATGTCAAACAACAAGAACAAAAATACTTCCGAAATTGCATCAGAAGAGGTTGATCCAAAGTTTCTCATAGAAGATATAATGGACGTGGATGATGAGGAATACACTGTTTGAAGTGAACTGCTGGTTGCAAGAAGAATTCTAAGTATGCAGGTCAAAGAACTGAAGTCCAACGAGAAAACATCTTTCATACTAGATGCCACATGCAAAACAAGGTATGTAGTGTGATTATTGACAGACGTAATTGTACTAATGTTGCTAGCACTACAATGGTGGAGAAATTAGGGCTGCAAGCAATTAAACATCACCGGCCTTATAAATTGCAATGGCTAAATGACAGTGGCGAGGTGAGGGTTACTAAACAGGTGTTAGTTTCCTTTTGTATTGAAAAATACAAAGAAGGAATTACGAGGCAATTTTATACCTTTAGAAAGTTATATGTGTCTACTTTCTAAAATATTTTAAGAATATGATTCTAAGTTTTCTAGATAAAGTTCAAGTTAAAGTCAAATAATTAAAGAAAGGCCAGGTAGCCAAAAGATGAATCAAATCTTGACAGCTAGAAGAGATTAAAGACTTTAGCTGTCAATACAAGACTTAGAAGCTTGATGTGTTAAAAATAGTGTAGATTAGGTTTGCATTTTCAATAATAGTTGTATTTTTAGACTTTGTTTGCTGTAACTTTAGACTTTAGTTCTAGTTGAAATTTTAGAATTTGACTATAGCAGTACTTTTAGACTTAGTTGTTGTATTATTTTGAATTTTCCTTGTTGTAGAATTTCTAGTATTCTTTGTAATTTGGAACTTAACCCCTAGATGGTCTCTATATAAACCATGAGGTTGAGGACACTAGGAAGTTATTGAATTAATTAAGTCATTGTTTTTAGAATTGAGAAATAAACACATTTTTTGGCAGAATCTTTGTTTTGAGTTGGTGCCTAGCCAATCTCAACTTTCGTCTTATGGAATGATATCAACACAAATACGTCTTCATGAACAAAACTGCAAGGCCATCAACGCTTGTCCTGCATCATCTGGTATCTTTAGTTTCTTAATGTGATTATGTGGAGTTCAATAAGTTCTATTATTAGCTCCAAGCAATTGAACACTTCTATGTCAAACTCCACTAGTTGGAAAACCTCATCCTCGAGTCATCAATCTCAACATCACCCTTATAAGGAGATAGATCAGCAACATTAAATATATTGGAGACTCCATAAGATTCTAAAAGTTCAATGTTGTAGGCAATTTCCCTAATTAGTTTGATCACATTATGATGTGAACCTCACAAAAAAGTGAGACCCGATGATGCTCAATGAGATTTTTTTGCCAAGGATCGTTCTAATTTAAATTTTTATATAAATAAAAATAAGAACCTTGACCTATTATCTATTAAAGATAAGAACCAGAGGTATAAAAAGATAGTAGATGCCACACTCAAGATAGATAAGAAGTTATGAATGATAAGTCTTAAAGAACGCCACAAGATGAAATTTTGACAAGTTCTAATTAAATTTCTTTGAAGAATTTAAGAGAAAACTCTTAACATTAATATCATCAATTCTATTTTCGTTCTCCCTCATCTCTCATATATTTATAGAGACCTCTTAGGATGTCTAGCATTTATTACAGCAATTAATGACAACTTACAACTACTAACTACCAACTATTATCAATAACTTAAGCATTTAGGATTCCAGCACTTATTATAATATTTAATGAAAACTTACAACTACTAACTACCAACTACTACCAATAAACTAGGCACTTGGAATGCTAACACTTATTACAATAATTAATGATAACTTTTAACTTATAACTACTAACAACTATCAATGTTGAGACTTCAAATCATATGGGCTACTTATATAAGCTAGCTGCTATGCTATTATTTCCCATCACACATGGATGCTAAATAGACCTTGTGAATATTTTTGGCAGTCTATTTCGCATCATTCCCCCTCTCTTGAAAAAGATTTGTCCTCAAATCTTTACTGAGCTCAAATAAAACTTTCTTAAACTGTGAAGTGATATTTTTGATAGCATAGCAATCAACACACATCTTTCACAATCTATGATTCTTAGGCACAAGCAATACTAGAATGACAGGATGATTCATGCTCTTACACACATACCTATTTTCTATGAGCTCACAAATCTATCTTTGAAGTTCCATTGTCACATTGGGATTACTTTTATAAGTTATAATATTTGGAATTGATGCTCCAGGTATAAAGTTGATTTGTCACTATAAAGCATTAGGTATCTCTATCGGAAACACATCAACAAATTTATTTTCATCTTCTTCAATTTGCAAACTTAATTTACGCTTAGTAACCATCAGCTTACCATCTACTGGGTACTCTATTCCATTACTTGCATCTTCCAATGGCGGCACAGGTTCATTATCTAACTTATTTTCAATTTCAACGACATTGTTATCACTTGGAATCAATGCACTTTCAGATCGTACAATGTCTGAAACGTTATAAGTTACCATATATAAAATATAATTAGCGATTTAATGAAATGATAATACTAGTATAAATATTAAACAAATAATCATATATAAAGGGATGGCATGTAAGCACAAATCCCAACAAATTTGGCTGCCATAGAATTTACTGATTGTGCTATTAATTGGTGGGATCAACTTATTTTGAGTAGAAGACATAATTGTGAAAGACCAATTGAAATATGGGAAGAGTTGAGGGCTAGTATGAGCAGGCGGTTCATTCCAAGTCATTACTATAAGGACTTATTTTAAAAGTTGCAAAGTTACTCAAGGTTCTAAAGATATTAACTACCACAAGGAGATAAAAATAGTCATGATGCAAGCTAATGTGGAGGAAGACTGAGAAGCTACTATGGCTAGGTTCCTAGTTGGTTTGAATCGTGATATTACAAATGTGATGGAGCTACAACATTATGGTGAGTTGAATGACATGGTGCACATAGCCATAAAAGTGGAGCGACAATTGAAGAGGAAGGTTACACAAGAATTGGGTAGAATTTGTGTTTTACTTCAACTTGGAAACTAAGTTGGAGCAAAAAGGATAAAAAGCCTAATTTCAAGCCTAAGACAGAAACCTTCAATACAACAAAGATGGAAGCACACCAAAAAAATGTAAATCTGATTCCCAACTTTCTAAAAATAGAGATATTAAATGCTAAAAGTGTTTAGGAACGGGTTATATTGCATCTCAATGCCCAAACAAAAGAATGATAATATTGAAAGTTGATGGTGACATTGAGACCGAAGGTGAATCGAATGGTGAGCCCATGCCACATTTAGAGGATACAAGTGACATTTAGTATCCAGTTAATGGAGAGTTTTGGGTTACAAGGAGAGCTTTTAGTGTGCAAATCAAAGAATATAAGAAGGTACAACGTGATAACATTTTTTTTATACTAGATGCCATGTCAATGATAAGGTATGTAGCATGATTATTGTTGGGGAGGGGGGTTGGTGGGGCTTTACTAATGTAGCTAGCATTAGTTTTGTGAAAAAAAAATTCAATTAGATAACTTCGAAACATCTTAGGCCTTATAATTTACAATAGTTGAATAATTGTGGAGAAGTTAAAGTAAATAAATAAGTGCTGGTTTCATTCTAAATTTGGAAGCATATGGATGAGGTTTTGTGTGATATAGTGTCAATGCATACGGTGCATATTCTTTTAGGGCGACAATGAAAGTATGATAAGCATGTAATTCATGATAGTTGCACCAATAAGTACTCTTTTGTATATATTGGAAAAGCAATTACTTCTGTAACTTTAACCCCAAGACAAGTGTATGAAGATCAAGTGAAGTTGAAAAGAACGAGTGATATAAAAAAATATAATGAGTTCAAAAACAAGAGAGGTTGAAACTAAAAATAGAGAAAAAGAGAGTGAAAAAGGAAATGAAGTTTCAGTTAGTAAAAAAAGAAAAGAGAGAAAACTAGTGTACTTTTATGCAAGAGAGAGTGAGATTTATTTTTAAATTAGCCTATGATTGTACTTTTGTACAAAGAGGCTTGTTTTAGTACAATGAACTTAACCCTATTTTGCCTAATGTTGTTTCTCTTTTACAGAAATTTGATGATGTGTTTCATGAAGTAACCTAATGATTTACCATCGATAAGGGGAATTGAGCATCAAATTAACTTTATACCCGAAGCACTAATTCCTAATAAGCCAGTCTATAAAAGAAATCTCAATGAGACAAAAGAACTTCAAAAGCAAGTTAATGAGCTCATAAATAAGGGGTATGTGCATGAAAGCATCAGTCCTTGTGCAGTTCCAATACTGCTTGTACCTAAAAAGGGTGGGTCATGGAGGATGTGAGTTGATTGCTGTGTCATTAACACTTTCTTTGTAAAATTTAGACATCCCATTCTTAGATTAGATGACATAATTGATGAATTACATGATTATTGTGTTTTTACCAAACTTGATTGACACAGGAGTGTCTGATCACATGGAGCTAAAAATAGAACTAAATGAATTTCAATGGTAAATTTGGAATTTATCTAGTACTGTTTCGGAAGGAATTTCTGGGTAATCTTCATGCTACTCAAAAATTATATGTGTCTAGTTCTAAATCCTTTTTACAGCACATGAATATAAGTTTTCTAGAGTAAGTTGAATCCTAATAACTAAAGGAAGGTCAGACAGTTATTAGGTGAGCCAAATCTTGACAACTTGCAAGAATTGAAGACTTTTGTCTCCATCCAATATAGCATATTATGTTTGAATTTAATGCTTCATTTATTGTATTTGCTATATTTGTAGACTTTTGGTGTAAAGGTAGTTGTAAGTCTTAATTGCTGTCTTTTGTAAACTCCCAACCACCAAGTTTTAATGTTGTAATGAGTGATTTGCAGTAGCCCTCCCAAGAAATCTCTATAAATACCTAAGGATGAGAGGAGAAGGGCAGAGAGTGAATTTTAAATTACTTGTATGTGGAAGAGTTCTCTTATGAGAGTTTCTACATTTAACTCTGTATCTCTTGGGTGGATTCCTTAGAGTGGTGAGTTTGAGAGTTCTGTATCTCTTGTAGGGTTCTTTGGGTGGTGAATTATTCTGTATCCCATTGTAATTCTCTTGAGTGGTGAGCTTGTACCAATTTTACTTTATTCAGTGTTTGAGTTTATTTTAATAAAAGTGAGTGTTTGTTTTCATTCTTCCAATCTTGTGGTGTTCTTTTTTCTAAACACTTGAGCCGGCATCATTGATCTTAATAGTGGATATACCAGATTTGGATGAGAGAAGGTGGTGAATGAAAAACCATATTTAAAGCAAAATATGGTTTCTATGAGTGATTAGTTTTGCCAATAATGCATCTAGTACTTTTATAAGATTAATAAATCATGTTTTGCATGCTATTATTTGTAAATTTATGGTTGTATACTTTGATAATATTCTGAATTATAGCAAATACTTAGATGAGTATGTTAAATATATGAAATTTATTTTAGATATTTTAAGAAAAGAAAAGTTATTTGCTAATGAGATTATTGGCTTATTAAGGTTAAAGTAAGTTGTATATGAGTTCGGTGATTGGGTTGGTTGCATGTGAGGAAGGAACGGTTTCTTGTTGAAAGGCATTCTAGACTAATTCTGAGGGGAGATTGACCATTTCAAGTGATTGAAATATTGAATAACAATGCCTACAAGTTAGACCTTTCAAGTGAGCATAATGTAAGTACAAGTTTTAATGTTGTTGATTTGTCTCCTTTTAATGTAGGTAAAGATTTGAGGACAAATTATTTTCGAGAGAGGGGAAATTATTTAAATCAGGTTGTCAAAGCTTCATAAGATTTGTAGAGTATCCATTAGGGTCAATGACAAGGCAAGGACCAAGAAAATAAAGAAAGTATTAAATTGGCTAATTGAGCATATCTCAAATTCATGCTTTGTTTAAAACACTAATATAACCAAATTGAGTGTTCAAGATTATCAATGTCTTATTAATGTTATTTAAGTTTCTTTAAGTGATTTGGAGTTACTTGCAGAAGAAAATAAGACGCATATAAATTTACGCATGAAGATCTTACATCACAATTCACATGTTATTGTTCACACAACTTTATTAGATCATTATTTAATTTGTTTCCTTTTTTTTATTATTCTTAGGTTAAATTTAAAAACTAGGATACAAAAATATTTGGTTCCTTATATGCTTGTTATTTATTTCCTGTTTTTGTAATCAATTTCTACTATGGTTTAGGATTTTTTTTTTCCTTTTATGCTCTTGGTAAATTTGGCTATATAAGGCCCTATAACGCTAAAGAAAATTCAGAGTTTTAACATTAATAATATGAGAGTTTCTCTTGGTTCTTCAAAGAAATTTTCAGATCTAATAAAGATTAAATCTTGTGGTGTTCATCCTTGACTAGTCACTTACGATCTTTCTTATATTTCTTTAGTGTGGTGTCTACCTGAATTTCTTATACCTTTATTTCCTATCTCTTTATAGTTAATGGGTCAATGTCCTTAGTTTTATTTATTTGAGAATCTGAATTAGAATGATCTTTGATAATGGGACCTAATTAAGCATTGGGTCTCAATTTTCTTTGTTAGGTTCACATTACATCAAGAGTTTTATTACAAGGAACAAGGTGTGCCATCTTGGAAGAATGATCCACCACCAATATGACAAAATTGTTATTTCCTTTGAGTTCTTGGCAATCTCACAACAAAATCCATGCTAACATCTTTCCAAGGAGTTGTAGGAACAAGAAGGAGAGTGTAAAAAACATTATTTTGGCCATGAATTTTAGCCACATGATAGATTTTACACCTATCCACATGCCTTTAAACATCCTTCTTCATCTTTGGCCAATAAAAATTTTCTTGTATCAATGCCAAAGTCTTTTCTCTTCCAAAATGTCTGCCAGATCCACAATCATGAGATGCTTCGATAATAGACACTCGAAGAGAGCATTGGAGAATACAAAAGTGATTACACTTGAAAAGATATCCACCATGCATAAAAAATTTCTAAAAAGAGCCATGCTTGCAGTCTTCGGTGACTTTTTTTCAAAATAAGCATCATCTTTATAAAGTTCCTTCACTATCTTAAAAGCCTTCAACATTCACTTGCATGGAGGATAGCAAAGAATATTTTTGACTTAATGCATCATCTACCACATTTTGTGTTATCGGGGATCTAATACATGTGGGTGTATGCATGTGTAAATATATCTATTGCCTAAACCTCATATCATATACGAAGTTTTATGATGAAAATCATTAATTTTGACAACCATACACCCCAATAGCTAGATAGCTATGATACACATGGAATGCAAATTAACACCCTCCAACGAATTGAAACTAACCCGATCGTTCAAGAATGAAATAAGAGAAACTATTCTAATACTTAATTAATGGAATGATGATAAAATAATTAGATCAGTACTTTGATTTCCCCAAAATGCCACAAACTATGAAAGTTGATAATTTTAACAAAAAACAAAGATTTGAAGGATTTGAAAGCCACAAGCTGAATAAACTTGATAAGTTCCAAAGTTCATTCAAGAACTTAAAAACAAAACACTCTCAAGTGCTCCAAACTTTGTATATCATGAAATATTCTTTCCCCTGAAAAAAAAAATCAGCCTTGTTTATATAGAACAAAGGCTAAGAACAGTTACAAATTACACCATTTAAAATAACTACTTTGTAACTCCTTTGTAACTCATTTTGTAACTCCTTTGTAACTCTTTTTGTAACTCCTTTTGTAGCTCCTTTAACTTTAACTTGCACACCACATTATATTAATCATATCTGATCATGTTCCTTAATCACATCTGATCAATTGAACCTTAATTTGCACTCCATAGCACCTGATCACCAACATGGCCGAATGGCCTTTTTATTCTTCAAGATAAGCCAATAACTTCATTCTAATAAGGCTGGACTCTTGTCTTCATGACTTGGACTTGCTTGAATCATGTTGACCATTTTAGATTCTTCTTGCATCCTTAGAACCTTGACCAAAACTTGACTAGCTTGCTCTTTTCAAATGCTTTCCATTAAACAAGTTAAGGCTTCTTTCATTCTTTTAGCTTTAGCTCTTGTCATTGGTCCTCCATGAACATTTAAAGGATCTTTTCCAACCTTAGCTGAATGGTGATCAACTTGCTGGTTCTCATCATTCCCTCTTTCCTCGAAAGGATTCATCCTCGAATCAGTATCTTTATCATCTACATCAAATAAAGACAAATCAGAAACATTAAATGTTGCACTAACATTGCCATACTCACTGGGAAGTTCCAACTTGTATGCATTGTCATTAATTCTTTGAAGGACTTGAAATGGTCCATCCCCTTTTGGCATGAGTTTAGACTTCCTTTGGCTAGGAAATCTTTCCCTCCTCAAGTATACCCAAACCCAATCTCTAGGTTCAAATACTACTTGCTTTCAACCCTTGTTGATGTGCCTTGATTTATAACAAAATTAAATTGCAAAGTTGATGGAGGATAGAACTAAATAGATACCTTGATAAGTCGAATGGATGCCACAAGGATCAGTTTAGGGTTTTGACGCCACACTCTTGATGATCAAAGAGTGATAAGTCAGCAACTATCTTCAAGAGTTGAAAAACTTGAGAAGACAATTTTGAGAGAGAAATAGCTCTTCTATTTCGTGCTTCCAATTTCAAAATGAGGCAACTGCCTCTACAAGACTTTTACATGCCTTATATAGGCTTACAAAATGAGGTGAAACCCTAATGTTACCTAATAAGCTTAAAAAGGCCCAAAATAAGCCCAATATGACTTAACAATTTAAAACAAAACTAAACAAGTTCAAAATAGCCCAAATACATAAAAGTAGTAACATAAGAAGTAAATAAAGCCCAATAGCATGAAAAGAAAGCCCTTAGCTGCTTCTTAAAGCCCAACGTCACCAAACGTCTCTAAATCACGTCCCAATCTCAAATTGAAGACAAATAAATGCATTTAGCTCGTTTCCATTCAGATCGCAAGCTTCTAATCCCATAGAAGCTTCAATAGCTCCAATTTGACTACTTATGGCCCTTTGAAGCTGTTTAGACTTAGCCCTTGTTATTGGACCATCTGAAATCTCCTTTACGCTCAGCTCGCCTTCTTGAGTTGATTTAGAACCTTCATGATGCACATCACTTGTTGTGTTGCTTCTCATATTGTAGAGTTTTCTTTTCAATTTGTGTGCGCACTCTTTCATGCAAAGCTTTGATAAATTCAACTTTTTGCTTACCATCCAAATTAGCTTGTTCTAAAGGTAAAGGTAGTAAATCTATAGGAGAAAATGGATTGAACCCGTACACAACTGCAAATAGTGAATGGTTTGTTGTAGCATGCACACTTCGATTATAAGCAAATTCCACATGTGGCAAACATTCCTTCCAATTCTTCAAATTCCTTTGAATTATAGCCCTCAAAAGTGTTGATAAAGTTCTATCTACCACCTCCGTTTGTCCATCCATTTATGGATGACAAGTGGTTGAAAACAACAGCCTTGTTCCCAACTTATTCCAAAGTGTTTTCCAAAAGTGGCTAAGGAACTTCACATCTCTATCACTCATACTTGTCCTTGGAATGCCATGTAACCTCACAATTTCTTTCAAGTACAGCCCTGCAACATGTGTTGCATCATCTGTTTTGTGGCAAGGAATGAAATGCGCCATCTTGCTGAACCTGTCAACAACAACAAAAATATAATCTCTCCCCCCTTTTGACCTAGGTAATCCCAAGACAAAATCCATGGATATATCAACCCAAGGCTCACTAGGTATAGGAAGAGGAGTATACAGCCCATAAGGCAATACTTTAGATTTAGCTTGTTTGTAAGTAATGCATTTCTCACATATTCTCTCAACATTTCTTTTCATGTGTGGCAAAAAAAATGATCACTTAACACATCCAAAGTCTTTTCTAACTCCAAAATACCCCATTAACCTGCCACTATGTGCCTCTCTCACAAGTAATTCTCTTATTGAACATTGAGGAACACACAACTTGTTTTCTTTGAAAAGAAAACCATCATGCCTAAAGAACTTGTCAAAACCTCCTTTCTCACATGCCCTATAAATATTAGCAAAATCAATGTCAGAATTGTATAAATCTTTAATGTACTCAAAACCCAATAATTTTGCATCAAGTGTAGAAATTAGAGCATACCTTCTAGAAAGAGCATCAGCAACCACATTTTCCTTACCTTGTTGGTACTTAATGATGTATGGAAAGGATTCAATAAACTCTACCCATTTTGCATGCCTACGGTTTAGCTTTCCTTGTCATTTGAGATATTTCAAGGACTCATGATCGGTGTGTATAATGAATTCCTTATACCAAAGATAGTGCTGCCATTTCTCTAACACTCTCACCAAGGCATAAAACTCCTTGTCATACGTCAGGTAGTTAAGACTTGCTCCACTTAGCTTCTCACTAAAGAATGCAATGGGTTTGCCCTCTTGCATTAAGAATCCTCAATACCTATTTCACTTGCATCACACTCGATCTCAAATGTTTTAGCAAAGTTAGGTAAAGCAAGCAAAGGTGCTGAACTAAGTTTGTCTTTAAGCAAGTTAAAAGCATCATCTTGTTCTTTACCTCACCTAAATCCCACATTCTTTTTAATGTATTCTGTTAATGGTGCAGCAATGGTAGAAAAATCCTTAATGAATCTTCTATAAAAGCTGGCAAGACCATGAAAACTTCTTACATAAAAAACACAAGTGGGTTTCGGCCACTCCCTAATTACTTTCACTTTTTCTTGATCAACATGTATTCCTTTATCATTAACAACATAATCAAGAAAAGTAAGTTCATTAGTGCAGAAAATGCATTTCTTTAGATTAGCATATAACTTTTCTTTTCTAAGAACATCAAAAACAATTTTTAAATGTGTAACATGCTCATCTAAATTTTTACTATACACAAGTATATCATCAAAATAAACCACTATAAACTTTCCAATGTAAACACGCAAAACATGGTTCATCAATCTCATGAAAGTGCTAGGTGCATTAGTTAGGCTAAAAGGCATTACCAACCATTCATATAGACTATGTTTAGTTTTGAAAGCAGTTTTTCATTCATCACCCTCACGCATTCTTATTTTATGATATCTAGATTTCAAATCAATCTTTGAAAACACACAAGAACCATGCAATTCATCCAATATATCGTCTAACCTAGGAATAAGATCTCTATATTTTACCGTAATTTTGTTGATGGCTCGGCAATCAATACACATTCTCCAAGAACCATCCTTTTTAGGTACTAACAAAACAGGAACCGCACATGGACTCATGCTTTCACGCACATATCCCTTTTCCATAAGCTCACTCACTTGCTTTTGGATTTCTTTGGTCTCTTCGGGGTTGCATCTATACGCTGGCCTATTTGGTATGCTTGAACCCAGAATGAGATCAATTTAATGTTCAATTCCTCTAATTGGTGGCAAACCGTTAGGAACATCTACGGGAAAGAGATCCTCATTTTCCTGCAAAAGATTAACAATAACACTAGGCAAACTTTTGTCAATTTCATTAGAAATAATTAAAACATCCTTGTACATAAGGTCAAGTAAGGGCTGCCTCATGGTTAATGCTTTCTTCACATCACTCATTTTTGCATAAACACTCATTTTTCTTTCACTCAAGTCTTCCTTGTTTTCTCTCCCTTTGTGTTTCCCATTGCTCTCATTTTCACTCATCTCACCTTTTTTGTTTGTCTCTCTTTCTTGCTTCCTTCCCAAAGTTTCGGCTAATGAAGATTCAAACTCTTCATATTGTTGTTTTATGCGCATTTGATCTTCAAAAATCGTCTTTGGAGGCAAAGGTCCAAGTTGGTATTTCTGCCCTTCCATGATCAAAGAATAACGGTTTTTAAACCCATCATGCAATACCCTTCAATCATATTGCCATGGTCTCCCCAACAACATGTGACCAGCATACATGGGTACCACATCACACCAAACCTCATCCTTATATCTACCAATTGAGAAAGAAACTAACACTTGCAGATTTACTTTCACAACACCACTATCATTCAACCATTGTAACTTGTACAATCTTAGATGTTTAATAGTAGGTAATTTCAGTTTCTCCACAAGCAATGTACTTGCCACATTTGTACAACTTCCGCTATCAAAAATCACATTACACAACTTGTTAGCAATCAAACTATGAGTATGAAACAAATTTTCACGTTGCTCACCATGTTCATTAATTTTATTTTGCAAACTAAGTGTGCGTTGTACAATCAAATTTTCTCCTCTAGCATACTCTACATCACTAGCATCTTTTAAATGTGGCATGTCATCTTCATTTTCTCTCTCACTTTCAGATTCAACCGACCCATCCCTTGTGATCATTACCTTTTTATTAGGATAGTCACGTGCATAATGACCATGCCCAAGGCACTTAAAACACTTAATGCCTCTAGTTTATTAGGTTGATTCTCACCTCTACCCTTGCTGCCTATCTCAGTTTTGCCTTTAGTTTCATGAAATTTAGGCTTAACAATGGGTTTATCATCCTTTTTACTCCAATTCGGTTTCCAAAAAGAAGAAGAACCCAAATAAGGTTTTGAATCATACATTGTGCCTTTTCTTTTGAGTTGTCATTCAATCTTCATGGCCACATTCACCATGTCCTCAATCTCCACATAATGTTGCAACTCCACAATAGCAATATTCTTGTTTAACCCACTCAAAAATCGAGCCATGGTGGCCTCACAGTCCTCCTCCACATTAGCCCTTATCATGGCTATCTCCATCTCCTTGTGATATTCTTCTACACTCATGGAACCTTGTGTCAAATTTTGCAACCATTGATGCAATTCCCTATTGATGTGCATCATGAAGGTTCTAAATCAACTCAAGAAGGCGAGCTAAGTGTAAAGGAGATTTCAGATGGTCCAATAACAAGGGCTAAGGCTAAACAGCTTCAAAGGGCCATAAGTAATCAAATTGGAGCTATTGAAGCTTCTATGGGAATAGAAGCTTGCGATCTGAATGAAAATGAGTTAAATGTGTTTATTTGTCTTCAATTAGAGATTGGAATGTGATTTAGAGACGTTTGATGACGTTGAGCTTAAAGAAGCTACTGAGGGCTTTCTTTCCATGCTATTGGGCTTAATTTACTTCTTATGTTGCTATTTTTATGTATTTAGGCCATTTTAAACTTGTTTAGATTTATTTTAAATTGTTAAGTCATATTGAGCTTATTTTGGGCCTTTTAAGTTAATTAGGTAACATGAGAGTTTCCCCTCATTTTGTAAGCCTCTATAAGGCATGTTAAAGTCTTATAGAGGCAGTTGCCTCATTTTGAAATTGGAAGCACGAAATAGAAGAGCTATTTCTCTCACAAAATTGTCTTCTCAAGTTTTCTAGCTCTTGAAGACAGTTGATGACTTATCACTCTTTGATCACCAAGAGTGTGGCGTCAAACCCTAAATTGATCCTTGTGGCGTCCATCTGACTTATCGTAGTATCTATTTAGTTCTATCCTCCATCAACTTTACCAAATAATTTTGTTATAATTCAGCCTAAACACTTAAAGAAAAGTAACCAACAAAAGAACCAGATTTTATTCGAATTTTGGAATAATCTATTTTTTCTGAAAATCAAGGCACATCACATATGGTAATGGTTATGGACAAATCTCCTCCTCATGATTTGTTTCATCTCCATCCAAGTATCTACGGGTCTTTCACCATTTCTACGCCTGTCTTTGCCTAATTGATCCCACCAAACAATAGCATAATCACAAAATTCAACAGCGGCTAGTTTTACATTTTCCTCTTTGGAGTAGTTATGACATTCAAAGATCATCTCCACTTTTCATTCCCACTCCAAATAGGCCTCTGGATTGTTCCTCACTTGAAAAGAAGGAATTTTCATTTTAATGCTGCCTATGTTTCGGTCCACACCATCAAAATGTCCTCTCCTAGTTTGTCTCCTAGGATTAACATTTTGACTGATTATGGTATCTTGGCCATCATCTGTATCTTCTCCACCATCATCTACATCATTGATAAAAGGTGGTTGTCTTCCTTGCTGTGGTTCTCCCTGCAATTTGGTAATTGCTTCATCATGTCTTTTTAGATGATCTTTTACATCCCCAATCACTTGGAACAATCGTTCAAATTGTTGCTGCATTGCTTGAATCACCATATCATTTGAGGAAGAACTCACATCTTTATCTTTGTTAGACATGTTTAAAAATCTGAGAAAAAAATATATATATTTGAACAGCCTCCCAATCACACCCTCACGTGTTTCACTCGAAGATTTCACACCACTGGTGTTTCACACAATTATTTGGCTTTTCTCGATGCTAATCTCACCACTCTTGCCTTTTACCACTCTAGTTTTTGGGGTTCTTAGATTAACTAAGATCCTTAAATAAACAATTCAGATTATGGCAAATTCAATAGAGTGAAATTTGGTAGGTCTAAGAAAGCAGATAAAAGATAATTCAATATCACAAGCAAAGTTTAGAACTGAAATATTACAAGCAAGGATTAGAACTGAAGTATCAATTTCTATCCCAACAAGAATTTTTTGTCTGTTTTGGTTAATAAAGTTAAAATTTTAAATACTTCCCAAACCGAAACAAGTAATCATATGAACATAGAGAGATTTCTGTATATTTTTTTGTTTTAGCTTTTTTTTTTTGCAAGAATCCCTTGAATTTTGCACATTTTTTTATCTTTTTTATTTTTTATAATTTGCTGAAACTAATAAGAATAACTTCACGAAGCACAACAATCAAGATATGGTGCTAAAAGAGAAACAAGAAATGAAGTGATAACTAAAAGAAACAGCAAACAAATGGATACACAAACCTCAAACTTGAGCCAAGCTCTGATACCAAATGATGGAAATCATTAATTTTGACAACCATACACCCCAATAGCTAGATAGCTATGATACACATGGAATACAAATTAACACCCTCTAACGAATTGAAACAAACCCGATCATTCAAGAATGAAGTAAGAGAAACTATTCTAATACTTAATCAATGGAAAGGTGATAAAATAATTAGAACAGTACTTTAATTTCCCCAAAATGCCACAAACTATGAAAGTTGATAAGTTTAACGAAAAACAAAGATTTGAAGGATTTGAATGCCACAAGCTGAATAAACTTGATAAGTTCCAAAGTTCATGCAAAAACTTAAAAACAAAACACTCTCAAGTGCTCCAAACTTTGTATATCATGAAATTTTCTTTCCCCTGAAAAAAAAAATCAGCCTTGTTTATATATAACAAAGGCTAAGAACAGTTACAAATTACACCATTTAAGATGACTGCATTATAACTCATTTGTAACTCCTTTTGTAGCTATTTTTCATTTAACTTCAACTTGCACACCACATTATATTAATCATATCTGATCATGCTCCTTAATCACATCTGATCCATTGAACCTTAATTTGCACTCCATAGCACCTAATCACCAACATGGCCGAATGGCCTTTTTATTCTTCAAGATAAGCTAAAAACTTCATTCTAATAGGGCTGGACTCTTGTCTTCATGATCTGGACTTACTTGAATCATGTTGACCATTTTAGATTCTTCTCGCATCCTTAGAATCTTGACTAGCTTGCTCCTTCCAAATGTTTTCCATTAAACAAGTTTAGGCTTCTTTCATTCTTTTAACTTTAGCTCTTGTCATTGGTCCTCCATGAACGTTTAATGGATCTTTTCCAACCTTAGCCGAATGGTGATCAACTTGCTGGTTCTCATCATTTTACGCAGCGGAAGCGTTCAATTAAACAATAAACATAAGAAATAAATATATTAATCACATTAATATATTAGAAAGGTTGAGAACCCACCTTAACGTGTAACGTAATACACATATTTCCCTGGAGTGCGCATAGACACTAACTCCCGGGCAGTTCTAGTCACCAACACGGTGGGCTTGTTAAGCTAGAACAACAGCCCTATATTCAGCACTGGAATAACTCTTAATCCCCAAAATTGGTGGGTGTGTGTTTTCATCCTTTTCTTTCTTCTTCTTTCTTTATTTCTCCTCTCTTTCTCGGCATACCCTAAAACACACACACACATCTCCTTCTCTCTCTCTCTCTCTTTATATATATATATATAATAAAATAATAATATAATATACAAGTAATAATATAATGGGTGCCAACTATTTGGCACCCAAATGTAATATAATATAATAATGAGAGAGAATGATTATTAAACAATTAAATAATCATAGTGTGAAATGACTATTTTGCCCCTCATAAATAGTTACCAAGTCTACCCCTAGTGGGTCCCACAATATCCCACACTTGGATAAACTCAACCGATGGTCCACAATGCACCACATATCATTATACTATTAGGAAATAACAATTATCAACTAATTGTTGTATCTAATACTTAAATACAGACACGCACGTATTCCCGTGATAGTGTTGAATATTGCTGGATTAAACGCTTTAATCTGGCATGCTACCCCAGTGCACAACGAGTACACTTTATATCGCGGGATTCCTTAGGTCCTACACCATTCCATGAGTCTGTGAGCAATGCTCCATGAACACGTCACGGATATACAAATCTGTGCGTTGAACCATGCAAGTTGAGATTACAATGCATACATATAGTCCTTCCATCATGATATCCTAGATGTATGGGGATATAGATTATCACGTGTCATTATACAATTAGAAATAGTTATTATTAACTAATTGTTGTATTTGACACTTAAATATAGACACACACGTATTTCTGTGGTAGTGCTGAATATTGCTAGATTAAACACTTTAATCCAGCACGCTGCCTTAATGCACAACGAGTACACTCCATATCGCGAGACTCCCTAGGTCCTACGCCTGATTCATCAAATGGAACTATTCCATGAGTCCGTGAGTAATGCCCCACACATATGTCACAGATATACAAATCAGCGTGTTGAACCATGCAAGTTGTGGTTATTATGGCTATCTACATCTCCTTGTGATATTCTTCTACACTCATGGACCCTTGTGTCAAATTTTGGAACCATTGATGCAATTCCCTATAGTAATAGTTAGGGACAAATCTCCTCCTCATGATTTGTTTCATCTCCATCCAAGTCTCTATGGGTCTTTCACCATTTCTACGCCTGTCTTTGCACAATTGATCCCACCGAACAATAGCATAATCACAAAATTCAACAACGGCTAATTTTACCTTTTTCTCTTCGGAGTAGTTATGACATTCAAAGATCAGCTCCACTTTTCGTTCCCACTCCAAATAGGCCTCTGGATTGTTCTTCCCTTGAAAAGAAGGAATTTTCATTTTGATGTTGCCTATGTTTCGGTCCACACCATCAAAACGTCCTCTTCTAGTTTGTCTCCTAGGATTAACATTTTGACTGATTATGGTAGCTTGGCCATCATCTGTATCTTCTCCACCATCATATACATCATTGATAAAAGGTGGTTGTCTTCCTTGCTGTGGTTCTCCCAGCAATTTGGTAATTACTTCATCATGTCTTTCTAGATGATCTTTTACATCCCCAATCACTTGGAAAAATCGTTCAAATTGTTACTACATTGCTTGAATCACTATATCATTTGAGGAAGAACTCACATCTTTATCTTTGTTAGACATTTTAAAAATCTGAGGAAAAAAAAATATTAGAACAGCCTCTCAATCACTCCCTCACGTGTTTCACTCAAAGATTTGACACCACTCGTGTTTCACACAATTATTTAGCTTTTACCACTCTTGTTTTGTTCTTTGGGTTCTTAGATTAACTAAGATCCTTAAACAAACAATTCAGATTATGGAAAATTCAATAGAGTGAAATTTGGTAGGTCTAAGAAAGCAGATAAAAGATAATTCAATATCACGAGCAAAGTTTAGAACTAAAATATTGCAAGTAAGGATTAGAACTGAAATATCAATTTCTATCCCAACAAGAATTTTTTGTCTGTTTTGGTTAAGAAAGTTAAAATTTTAAATACTTCCCAAACCGAAACAAGTAATCATATGAACATAGAGAGATTTCTGTATTTATTTTTTTGTTTTATTTTTTATTTTTGCAAGAATCCCTTGAATTTTGCAATTTTTTTTATTTTTTATAATCTGCTGAAAATAATAAGAATAACCTCAAGAAGCACAACAATTAAGATATGGTGCTAAAAGAGAAAAAAGAAACGAAGTGATAACTAAAAGAAACAACAAATAAATGGATACGTAAACCTCAAACTTGAGCCAAGCTCTGATACCAAATGATGGAAATCATTAATTTTGACAACCATACACCCCAATAGCTAGATAGCTATGATACACATGGAATACAAATTAACACCCTCCAACGAATTGAAACAAACCCGATCATTCAAGAATGAAGTAAGAGAAACTATTCTAATACTTAATCAATAGAATGGTGATAAAATAATTAGAACAGTACTTTGATTTTTCCAAAACGCCACAAACTATGAAAGTTGATAAGTTTAACAAAAAACAAAGATTTGAACGCCACAAGCTGAATAAACTTGATATGTTCCAAATTTCATGCAAGAACTTAAAAACAAAACACTCATAAGTGCTCCAAACTTTGTATATCACGAAATTTTCTTTCCCATGAAAACAAATCAGCCTTGTTTATATAGAACAAAAGCTAAGAACAGTTACAATTACAGCATTTAAGATAACTGCAGCATAACTCCTTTGTATTTAACTTCAAATTGCACACCACATTATATTAATCATATCTGATCATGCTCCTTAATCACATCTGATCCATTGAACCTTAATTTGCATTCCATAGCACCTGATCACCAATATGGCTGAATGGCCTTTTAATTTTTCAAGATAAGCTAAAAACTTCATTCTAATTGGGCTGGACTCTTGTCTTCATGATTTGGACTTGCTTGAATCATGTTGACCATTTTAAATTCTTCTTGCATCCTTGGAACCTTGACCGAAACTTGACTAGCTTGCTCCTTAAAAATGTTTTCCATTAAATAAGTTAAGGCTTCTTTCATTCTTTTAGCTTTAGTTCTTGTCATTGGTCCTCCATGAACATTTAAAGGATCTTTTCCAACCTTAGCCAAATGGTGATCAACTTGCTAGTTCTCATCATCTTACTTTCAGTTTTAATGACATGGTTATCGATTAGAATCAATGCACTTTGATTTGGACATTGAGATGCAATATAAACTTGGCTGCCTTCCATGTCTTGGCCCTTCGTTGGTTTTGCTTTGAAATTGGAATCAGCTTGCTCATCGTTGTTTGTCTAGCTCGTTTGCCATATTCAACAATTTATCCTAAGCATCTTCATCAATGCCATCACAATTCATGGTAGTACGCCTAGCTTGAATTCGCAATTTAGGAACTCTAGGTGTCTGCACACTTTGTGTACTAGATTCCAATTTATCTATCCATTTATGAACTTGCTCCACCTTTACTTTCAACATCTTACCCAATAAAGCTTTCATGAGAATCTTTGAATACTTCAAAAGTATTTTTGTCCTTGTTGTTTAACATGTTTGCTATAAAACAAAGTTAGAAAAACAAAAAAAAAGAACCTCGCACACTCTCTCACGTGTTTCACTCAAAGAATGATTCACTCAACTTTCACTCATGTTTTTTTTTTAAATTTAGAAAAGTAAATATGGAATTTGAATCTTTTTTTTTTGTCTCTCTTTTTTTTTTATGTATATGTAATAACAGAACTTAAAGAATTAGATTAAATAACAGACAAGAAGAAACAAAAAAATTTGATATAGGCTACAGATTTTTTTAGAGACTTAAATAAAGTTGCTGATTTAAAAAAGAGAATAATCAATGAAAATTAAAAGTATAGTTCAAACCTGATTAGAGCCGAAGCTATGATACCAAATGATGTGAACCTCAAAAAGAAAAGTGATACCCGACGCTCAATAAGGTTCATTTGCCAAGGATTGTTCTAATTCAGATTTTTTATATAAACAAAAATAAGAACCTTCACCCGTTATCTATAAGAGATAAGAACCAGAGGTATAAGAAGATAGTAGATGCCACACTCAAGATAGATGAGAAGTGTGAGTGATAAGTCTAAAAGAATGCCACAAGATGAAATCTTGATAAGTTACAATAAAAGTTCTTTGAAGAATTTAAGAGAAAACTCTCAACATTAATATCATCAATTCTATTTTTATTCTCTCTCATCTCTCATATATTTATAGAGACCTCTTGGGATGTCTAGCATTTATTACAGCACTAATGACAACTTAAAACTACTAACTACCAACTATTACCAATAATTTAGGCACTTGAGATTCTAGCACTTATTACAACAATTAATGAAAACTTACAACTACTAACTACCAACTACTACCAACAAACTAGGCACTTGGAATGCTAGCACTTAATACAACAATTTATAGTAACTTATAACTACTAACAACTACCAATATTGAGACTTGATATCACACGTGTTGCTGTGCTGTTGTTATCCATCACACATGAATGTTCAATGGACCTTATGATGTTTTGGCAACCTAGTTTGCATCAAGTTGAATGGTGTAAAGTATTCACCAAGATAGATCTGCGAAGTGGATATCACCAAATCAGAATTCGTGTGGGAGACAAATGTAAGACAACTTTTAAAACAAATGATGGGCTATATGAGTGGCTAGCCATGCCATTTGGGTTGTCTTATGCACCAAGTACATTCATGCACCTTATGACCTAAGTACTTAAACCTTTTTTATCCCACTTTGTTGTTGTCTATTTTGATGATATTTTGATTTATAGTAAAAATGTAGAAGAGCACCTTGATCATATTAGGCAAGTTCTAGTTGTATTGAGAAAGAATGAGCTGTTTTGTAAACTTAAAGAAATGTATATTTTCAACAAATAGACTAGTGTTCCTTGGATTTGTTATAAGTAGTGAGGGAATTCATGTGGATGAAGAAAAGGTGAAACTATTTGAGAATGCCAAAACCAAAGACTATAACTAATGTAAAGAGTTTCCATGGCCTAGCAACTGTCTATCGTAGGTTCGTTAAAAATTTCAGTACCATTGTGGCACCCATTACCGATTGCTTGAAGAAAGGACGATTTCAATGGGAATAAGCTGCTGATCGTAGCTTTGAATTGATCAAGGAGAAACTGACTACAACATCTATTTTATCTCTCCTGACTTTGCCAAAATTTTCGAGATTGAATGTGATGTAAGCGGGATTGGCATAGGAGCTGTTCTTTCACAAAAAAAAAGGCCCATTGCATTCTTTAACGAGAAGATAAGTGAAGCAAGACAAAAGTGGTCAACATATCAACAAGAACTCTATGCTGTGTTTCATGCTCTAAAGACGTGGGAGGCATATCTTTTGCCTAAAGAATTCATTATCTACTCCAACCACTAATCTCTCAAGCACTTTCGAGGGCAAAAGCATGTTGATCATATTTTGTCTTGGTGGGCAACTTATCTTGAAAGATTTAATTATGTCATTGTTCATAAATTTAGAATTACTAACCAAGTGGCAGATGCTCTAAGTCGTCGCGCTACTCTACTTGTTACCATTTCCACTGAAGTTCTAGGTTTCGAACAACTCACAGAGTTATATGAGAATGATGAAGATTTTGGTGATGTGTGGACTTAGTACCTAATGAAATAACCCTTAGGTGAATATTTGGTCCAAGATGGATATATGTTCAAAATGAGCAGATTGTGCATTCCAATGAGCTCATTATGTGACATGTTGCTAAGGAAAATGCATTCTAGCGACTTGAGTGACCACATGGGTAGAGACAAGACCATAGCTGGTTTACTGGCCTCAGCTTAAAAGAGATGCTGGAGAGTTTGTGCAAAGGTGTCCAACTTGTCAAACAAGTAAGGGGCAGTTACAAAACACAAGTTTATACATGCCTTTGCCTATTCCTAATGCACTTTGGGATGATATTGTTATGGACTTTGTACTTGGTCTACCAAGAACCCAGAGGGGCAATGATGCCGTATTTGTGGTGGTTGATTAATTTTCCAAAATGTCACACTTTATTTTATGTCGTAAGACAACAGATGCACATCATGTAGCCAAATTATTCTTTAAAGAAGTTGTTCGTTTACATGGTGTACCACTTTTCAAAGATATGCAAGTATTTAGTTAGGACTGAGTACTGAATAGAGCCAATTATGATCTCTAATAGACATCCCATAAAGTCATAAATGGATGATTTTTTCGAGTTGAGTAGTATTCGTGGTCCCTTGACCTGAGCACCATGGTGGATTTGTTAGTGATCCACCATACTTAAGTTCTTCACATGTCTGAGATATTTCACTGTTTGCTTGGTGTCACTAGGTATGGTCCAATGCTCATAGAGTTCGGTGTGCATAGATATGGGATCTGTAAGCTCATATGGGTGAGTTGTATATCTAGATGCTCTAAGATTGTGTTCTATAAAATATTATGGCCATAAGTAATTCACCCAAAAAAAATATTTCCCGTGTAAGAAACAATATCAAAAAAATGTTTGCATATATTGTTTATCGAAATATGAATCTAGCAATAAGTTCTAGTGTTGAGCATATAGAGACTTGATGGTGATTATCCAAGTCTCCGTTCTTCTAGGATGTAAATAACGGAGGAATTATACGAATTTGTATTAACCTCAACTTATATGGTTCAACACCCTGTTTTGGTTTTTCCAAAATATATGTACAGGGCATTAGTTATGTACTTATGAAAGAGTTTTGTAAAATAAAATGTGTGTGAACGTAGGGAGTCTCACTATATAAAGTGTATTGGTTATGCACTGGGATAGTGCACCAGATTGAGTAGTTAAATCTGCTAAGTTCTCAAAAAATCAGAATTATTTCAGGGTCTCTCAGGGAGATCATAGGGTTTAAGTGTTAAGCTCAGGAACTCGACAAGTAGGACTTGCCACTTCAACTTTAACTTTTTCATTGGATGCCACATATCATGCTAATAATTTGTTAGGGTATGATATATAGTAGTGTTTTATGTTGCAAATTAAATAAATTAAAAATGAAACAAATGAAACAAATGAAGTTAAAGGCTTTGGAAGCCAAATTCACATTCGGCCAATGTATATAAGGTATAAATGTTTGCATGTGAAGGCAGTTTGGCCAAATATTATAAGTAGCAATTGGTGGCCACTAAAATGATTATTAAAAATCATAATTCATTCACTAACCATGTGGTGGCATGAATGATTATTATATTCGGTCAAAAAATTAAGCATTGTCATGCTTAATTAAGAAAGCAAGTGGTGGCAAGAAATTCAGCCATTACACTTGGCCTTTTGATATTAAAAAATCATTCTGTTTATTGTTTTGCTTCCTAATAGCATAGTGTGACTTTGTTTTGTTAATTAACAAGAATATAAAGGCCACCAATTTTGCTCTTGCTCAGCCAGCCCATTACACATGCCACTAAGCTATTTTTTAAAGCATGAAGTGTCATATTTATTGCCTTGTCATGCTAGATTTTAAAGGCCATCAATTGGATGAAAGGATGACAAATGGGCTGCATAACTTGCTATATAATGGGTTATTTTTGCATTTGTAATTGATAACAAAAAATTGAGGCAAACAATACATGTAGCTTGGACCAAATTTTAAAGGAAGTAATAGTTGCGTCAATATCAAATTCCTGTCAAGAATAGGAAGCTACTATTCTAGCTCGAAGGATCTCACCAAGTCCTAGACTAGAACTATATAAAGCATGCTTCAAGGGTGAGTTCTCTAATGTCTCATTAGCGTAATGGGATGTTAGTTTATTTTTCGCTATGAATTTATGCATGTGATATGTAAATTAAAATTTTAAATGTACACACTCACACAACGCACTTTTAAATTGGTATTAGAGAGCATGATTATGTGCTATTTGTGTACTAAATTAGAGTGTTCGTAGCATAATTAGGATGTCTCGACATTACTGATTATGCGATTGAAATGTTAAAAAAATGCATAATTGGGATTTAGCTGAAACGGATGTTGCCGTGGTGTTAGGGTTTGGGAACCCCAGCGCCACAATGCTCGCGGCCTAGTGTCGCAGCACTAAAAGCATAACACCGTGGCGCCAGGGTGGGGACTCTAGCACTGCTGCACGGTAAAGGTTGGAACTGTTATACCGGAGGCTGAGCCTTCAGCATCGTAGTACCAAGAACCGAAGAAAATCTATAATTACACTAAAATTACTCTAATTGTTATTTTAAATTGTTTAAAAATACTTATTCTTTATTTTATGCCATTTACAATTGTTATAATTATTTTAATATAAACTGTGACTCATTTATTTGTGCTGAAAATTATAATGGGAGCCCTACTAATGGGAGTTAGTTGTGTTTTTACAAAACAAATGTGTGATTGAGAATCATATTCTCATAAGATGGGGACAAGAATGAAAAAATCTCTCTCAATCAGATTGAAATTGTTTAAGTATGAGATAATGTCACGCAATGATTCCTCTTGTTAATACGGTGTTAAACGGGTCATGTTGGTCATTTCCCAATATTGCTATAGTGTGAAGGACTCAGTCGGTGTGATTTGGACTATGCCAGTAAAACATAAGATGAGACAAATATATGCAAACATATTGCCCAATATTGCTGCAGCATATGGGTAGTATTAGTAACATATATTTGATTATTGATAAGTTAATCTAGAAGATCAGTGGTAAGAGTTGCATGAGATGCAATTGACAAAAGTTGTCTACTTGTTGGATTTACAAAATCCAATATTGCTACAACGTGAGGCTAGAGTATAATACCAATGGGGTCTAATTCCCACTGTATATAGTTTAAAAGAATTTAAACTATCGTTCTCCCCTTTAAGAGAATTTTAGGATTATGCAAAATAATGGGAAACATCTTTAGATTAAAAATGTATAAAAATTATACTCTTACGAGGTTTAAAATAGTAAGCTTTGTTATCAAATATACTTTAGCTTTTGAAAGATAGACCCCTTAGATATTTGTTTACCAATTATAGATATTTTATTAACATATGACGCTGAGCATATGAGATATTGCCTAGTGTTCTCATATCAGCAAGTTGTTGCATGATTTTAGGTATGCTAAAATGATATGAAAGGAGAAGTACAACTTCATGTAGGAAATAGAGATTTCCTAGACACTGTCATTCGGATTTTTAAGTCACTTCTCTATTTTAGCAATAGCAGTACATTATGTAATAGACATTATATCTTAAATACAACTTGAAACATCTAGGTGAATAGAACAAATAATAGTTCTGGAACTTTGAATAGTAATAAATTGTAGTATATAAGATTAGGTTATGTAATCGTGAGACAACTATCTCGTCTAGTTTAGAATAGCCATATACTTTATTTAACTAAGAAACCTTAGCCAGTTTATGAATCTTAGATTCAAGGAAAAATGACCAAATACTTATGTAAGTATTAAATACTTACCCATTGATTTTTTTGCTGTATATGGTCTAATGAATCATATTACCATTGGGTGAATTTTGATACTTTATCGTGATTTATCACAATATAGATATGTGTTTCTGGGAAACACAGGTTGGAAACCTTTGAAATATTCAAAATTTCTGACTAAAAGTAGAGAAATTGACCCTTACATATATTCAAGTCTTTGATCAGTTCGAGGCGATTTATACATAAATAGTAAATTCATAAGTTATTTAAAGGAGAATGTGATTCTCACTCAATAATAGTCCTCCAAACTCCTCAACACAAAGGTGATTTAGAGAGAAAGAATTGGACTTTATTAGATATGATCTGATCGATATTGAGTTTCACCAATCTTCTACAATATCTTTAGGGATATACTTTAGTAGCTATTAATCACTTATTGAATAAAGTTCTATCGAAAGTTATTCCTTCTGTTTTATATGATATATAAACCGGAAGAAAACCAAGTCTGAAGTAAGTTAAGATTTGGTATTATCCTCTTTGTATAAAAGATACGCAGCAGGGTAAACTTTTACCAGAGAGGTACAAATATTAGTTAATTGCATATCCTAATTATTCAATGGGATACCAAAACTATGATCCTAAAGAGTGAAATATATTCATTCCTCATTACACCACTTTTGGAAATAGAGTTTCTCATAGGATTGTGGGATTGTAAAAAGATTGAACTTGGTCAATCTAAAAATATATATGAATCGATGATGGAGCCTAAAGTTCAATTAAGTGAGATACTTATAACACACTCTCTTTATAAGTCTGAAAGAATATTAAGAATCACTTATTAGGTATCTTTAATACCTGAAGGTGCCTTTGGTGTTTTCTAATTTGAAGAAAAACATCTTTTAACTTATAAAGAAGCGACATCAATTCAAGAAAATGGCAAAATGTCATAAAATTCAAAATTGACTTTATACATGAGAATCTAATCTAGCACTTGATTATGCTTCTAGTAGGAATTGTTCCAATTGCTTATAAATAAGTTTCTGTAGTAGAAGCGTGGGCCTAACATGAAGGTACAGACCTTCTAAGCCCGATTGGTGATAAAAGGTTACATTCATAAATTTGGGATAGGTAATGAAGAAACCTTTTACCAATAATCATGCTTAAGTCAATTCAAATTTTTTTGACTGTTGCATTTTGCTGGATTCACCATTATAATAAAGAAATCAGAAAGTCTAGTTTCATCAAGAACAAAGAGAAAGCTTGTGTGGTCAGAAAGAGTTGTGGGAGCATAATTATCTTTCTAGTTCTCTATGTGGTTGACATATTTAATGTTAGGAACGATATTGACATGTTGCAAGTCAATCGAATAAAAGTTATATGAGTAAGGATTTCTTTATAAAATGTTTGGGAAAGACTTCCTATATACGAACTATAAATATTATAGAGATATAGCTAGGAGGTTGATAGGACTATCCTAATCTTTATATTTAGACAATGTTCTTGAAAAGTACAATTTTAGTAACTGTGAGATAATTAATATACTTTTTAAATTTGGCATTCATCTTTCTATGATGATTTATCTTTGGTAAGAAGATGAAAATGTTATAATGACTAACATACAATATACATTAGCTAGAGATAGCTTGATGTACACCATATATGTACAAAACCTAGATCTGGATGGCTACAAGTGTTATGAGCTAGTATCGATCTAATCCGAGTAATGACCATTAATTGGTTGTGAAACATATCATAATACCAGAGAGGTATAAAGGATATGTTTCTAACTCATGAAAAAAATTACTAAATATGAGAGAATACCCAGAGTTGGACTTCCAGTCTGGTCTGGATGATTATTAGTACCGAAGTTAGTATTTCTATAACTAGTTATATATTTCTTCTTAATGGTACCAGAGTTAGTTGAGACTGCTATATAAATATCCACAGTAGATTCTACCTTAGAGAAAAATTTGTTGCGACTTGAGAAGCCTGTGAAATAAATTGTGTGGATATATAAGTTAGTTGCAAAGCTTAGAAAAGTTTCAAGCTCAGTGGATTATATCCCACAAAAATGCAACAATAATGGGACAATTGCTCAAGTCAAAAAGCTATAAGGCACACCAATATTCTAATTATGTAGACTCTGAATACAACAAAATTAAAAAAGTTAGTTATTGGAGACGTAATAGTATCTGAGATACATTCCTTAAATAATATAGCGGACCCACTAACTAAAGCCTTAAATACTAATGTGTTTGGGAAACACGTAGAGACGATAGGTATTAGATATCATCATGAATTGTACTAGAGCAAGTGAGAGTTGTTGGAACTAGTGCTTATGTGTCATTCCAATATTGTATGAATATTAATTATTTAATATTTATGCAATAAGCATTTTGAACAAAATCATCAATATTAAATATATATGGTAAGATGCTTGTAATATTTTAGATATTGTATGATTTGAATGAGTTTAGATCTGATCTAAAGGAATTTAGACTAGGGCTAATATCAGTGCTGAGAGTTATAAATGTTAATAATTAACACTACTAAGAGTTTTAGGTTATAAGAGTCAGCCAAATCTTAAGAATTAGTTCCTTGTCTGAAATGGGACAAAGATCTAAGGATATACTAGTAATGACATAGTTGCAAAGAGTTGCAATACATGCTAAGAAATGTCATTTTGCAAGTATGTTCTCAAACTCTATGTTCTTAATCTATTTTTAATTATGCGGGTCTGTTAGTAGAAATCTTATTTAATATAGATCGGTGTATGTCTATATCTAAATGGTTCAGATGGTTAATCTTATTAGACTGTGAACTTAGTAGAAACTAGTATAGATATGTGAGAATTTAGTTAGAACTGAGTACTGAACAAGCAAAATTAGGATCTCTAATAAACATCTTATAAAGCCGTTAATGGATGATCCTTTCGAGTTAAGTAGTATTCATGACCCCTTGACCTGAGCACCACGGTGGATTTATGAGTGATCCACCATACTTAGTTTTCATATATGTCAGAGATCTTTTATGGTATAACTGATGGGTGTCATTGGGTATAGTCAGATGCTCATAGAGTCTGGTGTGTATAGATATAGGATCTGTCAACTCATATGGGTGAGTTGTAAATCCATATACTCCAAGATTGTGTTCCATAAAATCTTATGGCTATAAGTAATTCACTCCAGAAAAAATATTTTTCGTGTAAGAAATAATATCGTAAAAGTATTTACGGATATTGTTTATCAGAATATGAATCTGGAGATAAGTTCTAGTGTTGAGCATATGGAGACTTGACGGTAATTATCTATGTCTCCGCTCTTCCAGGATAAAAATAACTGAGGGATTATATGAATTTGTATTAACCTCAACTTGTATGGTTCAATACGCTATTTTGTTGTTTCCATATTTTGTGTGTGGGGCATTGTATTTGGACTTTATGAAAGAGTTCTGTAAGATAAAGCGGGTGTCAACCTAGGGAATCTTACTATATTAAGTGTACTTATATTGCACTGGGGTAGCACACCAGATTGAATAGTTCAATATGAAAAGTTCTTGAAAAATCGAAATTATTTCAGGGTCTCTCAGGGATATCATAAGGTTTAACTGTTAAGCTCAGGATATCTCAGCAAGTGAGCTTACCACTTTAACTTTTCTATTGGATGTCACATATCATGCAAATAATTTGTTAGGGCATGACATATGATAGGGTTTCATTGGCTTAACATATAATTTGCAAATGTTGCAAAATTATATAAATTAAAAATGAAACAAATGAAGTTAAAGGCGTTGGAAGCCAAATTCACATTTGGCCAATGTATATGAGTATAAATGTTGGCATGTGAAGACAGTTTGGCCAAATATTATAAGTAACAATTGGTGGCCACTAAACTGATTATTAAAAATCGTAATTCATTCTCTAAGCATGTGGTGGCATGAATGATTATTATATTCGGCCAAACAATTAAGCATTGTCATGCTTTATTAAGAAAGCAAGTGGTGGCAAGAAATTCAAGCATTACACTTGGACTTTTGATATTAAAAATCATTCTTTTATTGTCATGCTTCCAAATGGCATGAGGTGCCTTTGTTTTGTTGATTAACAAGAATATAAAGGCCACCAATTTTGCTCTTGTTCGGCAGCCTATTACACATGCCACTAAGCTATTTTGTAAAGCATGAAGTAGCAAATTTGTTGCTTTGTCATGCTAGATTTTGACGGCCAATAATTGGATGAAACTATGACAAATGGGCGGCATAACTTGCCATATAAAGGCTTGTTTTTGCATTTGTTATTGATAGCGAAAATTTGAGGCAAACAACACATATAGCTTAGGCCGAATTTTAAAGAAGCAAATATTTTAAAGAAATAATAGTTGCTTCAATATCAAATTCCTGCCGAGAATATGAAGCTACCGTTCTAGCTCAAAGGATCCACCAAGTCTTAGACTAGAACTACGTAAAGCACGCTTCAAGGGTGAGTTCTCTAATATCTCATTAGTGTAATGTGATATTTGTTTAGTTTTTGCTGCATATTTATGTATGTTATTTTGTAAATTAAAAATTAAAATATATACGCTCACCCGATGCCTGGCGCACTTTCAAATAGATCAAGCATAAAACTTAGCATTAAGGGCTAAGAGACGAGCTAAAACTAAGAGGCATCTTAAGGCACCATCTTATTCCCGAATTGAGCCAAACACTAAACATACCCATAATAATTCTAAGAGCAAGTCTATAGAGTCTAAGGTTAGAGAGGTTAGCAAAAGGAAACCTGAGACAAAGGGGAAGGAAATAGTGGATAGTTCAAAGGGTATTAGATGTTTGAAGTGTAATGAGATAAGACATACATCTAGTGATTGTGATAGACGCAAATTTTTTAATGTTACCCAATGCGAGCCAGAGGAGGATGGTGACTTTAAGTGACCGAAGAAAACAGTGAGGAAGTCATATGCAACTTAAGGAGTCTATTGTACACTCCAAAACAACCTGACGAGACACAACGCAAACGCAACTTTAAAGGTAAATGCTCTGTGGCTAACAATGTGTGTAAACTTGTGACTGATAGTTGTAGTTGTGGGAACCTAGTTTCACAAAGCCTTGTTAAGTATCTTAAAATTAAAATAAAACCACATCTAGCCCCGTATAGCATTGGTTAGATAAAGAAAGGGCCTAGCATAAAAATTACACAATAATACTATTTACCATTGTCTTTGGGGAAGAGTTACAAATATTAAGTTCTTTGTGATGTTGTGGAGATGGATGCATGTTATGTGTTACTAGGTTAGTCATGGAAATTTGATGTTAATGCAACTCACAAAGGGAGGGACAACACTTATACGTTCACTTTGGATCACAAGTGGATAGTTGTGGTTCCAAACCAAAGAGTTCTACTTTGCCAAAAGTGGAGAAGAAGGCATTGTTGTTCGTGGCTCTTAGAGAATATGAGTTTGTGGAGGACATGAAAAGTAGCAAAACTTATGGTTTTCTAATAGTGAAGGGAATGGAGGAACCCATGCAACCTACACCGAAGGAGATTCAAGGTTTATTGGCAGAATTTGTTGATGTAATGGTAAAACTGACATAATTGCCTCTAATGCGAGATATTCAACATCTCATTGATTTTGTTCCTAGAACTAGCTTGCCAAATCTGCCCCAATATTGTACGAGTCCAAAGAAACATGAAATCTTGAAGGAAAAGGTGGAGGAGCTGCTATAAAAGGGACACATGCAAGTAAGTAATATTCCTTGTGCTATACCTGCCTTGCTTACTTCAAATAAGGATGGAAGTTGGAGGATGTGTATGGACAGTCGTGCTATCAATAAAATAACCACTAGGTACTGATTTCCCATCCCTAGACTTGAAGACTAGTTTGATCAGTTGATTGGTGCTAAAGTATTCACCAATATAGATCTGCGGAGTGGATATGACCAAATTAGAATTCATGTGAGAGACGAATGGAAGACAACTTTTTTTTAAAAAAAAAGATGGGCTAGATGAGTGGCTAGTCATTCCATTTGGATTGTCTAATGCACCAAGTACATTCATGCACTTGGTTACCTAGGTACTTAAACCATTTTTATCTCACTTTATTGTTGTCCATTTTGATGATATTTTGATCTATATTAAGAATGCAGAAGAGCACCTGGATCATATAAGGCAAGTTCTTATTGTGTTGAGAAAGAATAAGTTGTTTGTAAACTTAAAGAAATGTATATGTTTAACAAACAGACTAGTGTTCCTAGGATTTGTTGTAAGTAGTGAGAGAATTCACATGGATGAAGAAAATGTGAAAGCTATTAGAAAATGGCAAAAATTAAAAACTATAACAAATGTAAAGAGATCTAAAGCCTAGCGACTTTCTATCGCAGGTTCATTGAAAATTTAAAGCAACCGCAAAACAATCCTAATGTGTGTAAAAGATGGAGATTTCAACCTAGAAAAGTGAGAGTTGAAGCTGAAGAGTGTCATGGAGATGGTTTTGATGAAGAAGATGGCCAGAATTCAATTGTTGGTAATAGGAGATATGGTAGGTAGTTTAGAGAAGCTAGGAATTAGAAAGATAATAAATTGGGTAGTAGTAAGATGAAAATTCCATCATTTCAAGGCAATAATGTCCATAAGCTTACTGATGTGAACCTCACAAAAAAAAGTGAGACCCGACGCTCAATGAGGTTCCTTTGCAAAAAATCGTTCTAATTCAGATTTTTATATAAACAGAAAAAAAAAAACTTAACCCATTATCTATCAAAGATAAGAACCAGAGGTATGAGAAGATAATAGACCACCACACTCAAGATAGATGAGAAGTTGTGAGTGATAAGTCTGAAAGATAAAATCTTAATAAGCTTTAATAATAGTTCTTTAAACAACTTAAGAGAAAATTCTCAATATTAATATCATCAATTCTATTTTCGTCCTCCCTCATCTCTCATATATTTATAGAAACCTCTTGAGATGTTTAGCATTTATTACAGCAACTAATGACAACTCACAACTACTAACTATTAACTACTACCAATAACTTAAGCACTTGGAAGTCCAGCACTTATTACAACAATTAAAGAAAACTTATAACTACTAACTACTACTAATAAACTAAGCACTTAGAATGTGAACACTTATTACAATAATTAATAGTAACTTATAACCACTAACAACTACCAATATTGAGACTTGATATCACATGAGCTGTTGTACTGTTGTTTCCCATCACCCATGGATGTTCAATGGACCTTGTGATTTTTTTTTTTGGCAACCTAGTTTGCATTATTCCCCTTTCTTGAAAAGGATTTGTCCTCAAATTTTTACCGGGCTCAAATACAACTTTCTTGAACTTTGAAGTTGTATTTTTGATAGCGCAGCAATCAACACACATCTTCCATAATCTATCATTTTTAGGCACAAGCAATATTGAAATGGTAGGATGATTCATGCACTTACACACGCACTTCTTCTCTATGAGCTCATAAATCTATCTTTGAAGTTCCTTTGTCTTATTGGGATTACTTCTATAGGCTATAATATTTGGAATTAATGCTTCAGGTATAAAGTTGATTTCATGCTCGATTCCCCTTATTAACGGTAAAGCATTATGTATCTCTTTGGGAAATACATCAACAAATTCCTTTTCATCTTCTTCAATTTGCAAACTTAATGTACGCTTAGTAACCATCAGCTTACCATATACTGCGTACTCCATTCCATCACTTGCATCTTTCAACGGTAGCATAAGTTTTTCATTTGACTTGCTTTCAGTTTCAATGACATGGTTATCTCTTAGAATCAATGCACTTTGATTCAGACATTGAGATGCAATGTGACCTTGGCTGCCTCCCACATTTTGGCCCTTAGTTGGTTCTGCTTTGAAATTGGAATTAGTCTGCTCATCGTTTTTACACCAATCTAGTTTCAAAGATGATGCAAAACTAGAGTTTTGGCCATATCCTGTGGAACTCTTCCTACTTATTTGTTTGTCAACCTCCTTTGCCATATTCAACAATCTATCCTAAGCATCTTCATCAATGCCATCACCATTCATGGTATCACGCCTATCTTGAATTCGCAATTTAGAAACTCTAGGTGTCTTCACCCTTTGTGTACTAGATTCAAGTTTATATCCGTTTATGAACTTGCTCCAACTCTACTTTCAATAATTTCAACAATAGCTCAAGAATCGCGAGTCTCGATCAGAAACAATAGTCCTAGGCATGCCATGCAACCTAACAATCTCCTTGAAAAATAGATCGGCTATATGTGATGCATCATCAGTTTTATGGCATGCAATAAAATGTGCCATTTTAGAGAACCTATCAACAACCACAAAAACTGAGTCTCTCCCCTTCTTAGTCCTAGGTAAGCCCAAAACAAAATCCATAGAGATATCAACCCAAGGTGCATTAGGAATAGGGAGGGGTGTGTACAACCCATGTGGTTGATGCCTAGACTTAGCTTGCCTGCAAGTGATGCATCTCGCACAAATCTTTTCTACATCACGTTTCATGTGTGGCCAAAAGAAATGCTCATGCAATACACCTAAAGTCTTTGCTACCCCAAAGTGACCCATCAAACCACCACCATGTGCTTCCCGAACAAGTAATTCACGCAAGGATGAATGTGGAACACACAATTTATTTTCTCGAAACAGAAAATTATCATGAAGATAAAATTTTCCACTTGCCCTTTTAGTGCAAATTTTAAACAAGTCACCAAAATCAGAATCGTTTGCATATAACTCCTTAATGTAATCAAATCCAAGCAATTTAGCATCAAGGGTTGAAAGCAAAGCATACCTGCGTGATAGTGCATCAGCAACTACATTTTCCTTACCTTGTTTATATTTGATCACATAGGGGAATGTTTCAATGAACTCTACCCAACTTGCATGGCGTCTATTCAGCTTATGCTGCCCTTTTAAATGCTTCAAAGATTCATGATCTGTATGAATAACAAACTCTTTCGGCCATAGATAGTGCTGCCAGGTCTCCAAAGTTCGAACTAATGCATACAATTCTTTGTCATAAGTGGAATATTTTAGGACTGCACCATTCAATTTCTCACTAAAGTATGCAACCGGTCTTCCCTCTTGCATCAACACTCCTCCGATACCTATACCTGAAGCATCACACTCAATTTCGAACGTTTTAGTGAAGTTAGGCAAAACAAGTAAAGGTGCATTAGTTAATTTCTCTTTGATTAGCTTGAATGCTTTTTCTTGCTCATCTCCCCACTTAAACGGAACATTCTTCTTGATGACTTCAGTTAAGGGTGCGGCTATGCTACTGAAATCCCGAACAAAACGTCGGTAAAAACTAGCTAAGCCATGGAAGCTTCTAACTTGTGTCACTGAATTAGGCGTTGGCCAATCATGAATTGCCTTCACCTTTTCGTCGTCAACCTCAATTCCTTTAGAACTTACAACAAAACCAAGAAACACAAGTTTGTCCGTGCAAAAAGTGCATTTCTTAAGGTTAGCAAACAACCTTTCTTTCCTTAAAACCTCTAAAACAAGCTTTAAGTGGTCAACATGAGCATCTAGGCTTTTACTATATATCAGGATATCATCAAAGTACACAACTACAAATTTTCCAATAAAAGCACGCAAAACATGGTTCATAAGTCTCATGAAAGTACTAGGTGCATTAGTTAATCCAAAAGGCATAACTAACCATTCATACAAACCATATTTTGTTTTAAATGCAGTTTTCCATTCATCACCTTCTTTCATCCTAATCTGATGGTATCCACTCTTGAGATCAATCTTAGAAAACACACAAGATCCATGTAGTTCATCTAACATATCATCTAATCGAGGAATAGGATGGCGATACTTTACCGTAATGTTGTTGATGGCTCGACAATCAACACACATCCTCCATGTCCCATCCTTCTTAGGCACTAGTAGGACTGGAACTGCACAAGGACTCATGCTCTCTCTAATATATCCTTTCTCCATTAGCTCGTTAACTTGCTGTTGAAGTTCTTTCGTCTCCTCAGGATTACTTCTATAAGCGGGCCTGTTTGGAATTGTTGCACCAGGTATGAAATCAATTTGATGTTCAATTCCTCGAATTGGAGGTAAGCCTGAAGGTACCTCCTCAAGAAAGACATCATCGAATTTCTGCAAAAGAGAAATAATATTGCTTGGCAAAGATCCAGCAAGATCGTTAGTACACAAAAGGGCCTCCTTGTACATAAGTACTATAAGGGGCTGTTGTGAAATTAAAGCTCTCTTGATCTCACACTTTTTTGCAATATAGTTATATCTTTCCTCTCGGGCTGCAACTCTCTCATTTTCATTTTCACCATGTTTCATGACTTTACCTTTCTCTTTTTCTCTCCTTTCATTTTCTTTTCTCGTAGCTATGGCTTCTCTCTCATTTTCTTTTCTCTTTTCACTCACTTTTTGCATCTTCAGTTGGTCTTCAAGAATTTGTTTTGGTGTTAATGGTACAAGTGTTATAGGCTGCTTCTTGATGATAAAAGAGTACCTGTTGGTGTAACCGTCATGCGTGACTCTTCTATCGAACTGCCATGGTCGTCCCAATAAGATGTGACATGCATGCATAGGTACCACATCACAAAGTACCTCATCATCATATTTGCCAATGGAAAATGCCACCATCACCTGTTTGGTTACCTTGACTTCTCCGCAATTATTCAGCCACTGAAGTCGGTATGGTCGTGGATGTTTCAAGGTAGGTAATGCCAATTTTTCTACTAATTCGGTGCTGGCAACATTGGTGCAACTCCCACCATCAACTATAACGCTGCAAACTTTGTTGTTCACGAAACATCTAGTATGGAACAAGTTTTCTCGCTGATTGTTTTCTTCTTCCTTAACTTGTGCGCTAAGAGCTCGTCTTGCCACCAATGATTCTCCTTCTACTGCATATTGTCCTTCATAGTCATTTTCAAGAGGTAGCATATCATCCACTTCATCATCTTGCTCATCTTCCGACTCGATCTCCCCTTGAGTGTTGATCACCATTACCCTTTTGTTTGGACATTGGCTAGCTATATGTCCCCTACCTTGGCATTTAAAGCACTTAATGTCACGATTTCTTGAAGTTGTGGATTCAGTTTTCTCTTGTTTCAACGTCGCAGCTTGTTTGGCATCCTTAGATGGCTCAGACTTAGGCTTAGTTAATGAAAATTCATCTCTTTTAGGGGCTGGTCGCCATGAGTTTGTGGCAGCCATGCTTGATCCCCTTCGAACTATGTTCCTTCGCCTCAATTGTTGCTCAACTTTGATAGCTTGGTGCACCATATCTGTCAACTCGACATAATGTTGCATCTCCACCATGTCCGCTATCTCTCGGTTTAAGCCATGCAAGAACCTAGCCATAGTGGCTTCTCTGTCCTCCTCTACATTTGCTTGGATCATAGCAACCTCCATTTCTTTATAGTATTCATCAACGCTCTTGGATCCTTGAGTTAGACGTTGCAACTTGTTATACAACTCCCGATGGTAGTAGCTAGGAATGAAGCGTCTCCTCATGATGGCCTTCATCTCGTTCCACGTCTCAATAGGTCGTTCGTGATTTCTCCTCCTTTCCTTCAACAATTGATCCCACCAAACAATAGCATAGTTAGTGAATTCAATTACAGCCAATTTTACCTTTTTGGCCTCGGAATAGTTGTGACAATCGAAGATCATCTCTATCTTCATCTCCCATTCTAGATATGCCTCAGGATCATTTTTACCTTGAAAATGTGGAATCTTCACCTTAATGCTTCCCAAGTCATCATCTCGCCTAGGTATTCCCCTCCTAGCACCTATATCTCCAAATCCACGCCTAAATCTACCTTGGTTCATTGGTGGTTCATCCAGCTCATCCAACTCCTCTTCATCTCCAACATCTCCCCTTTGTACTCCTGGTTGCACTCGCCTAGGTGGTTGCCCAATGGGCGAGTTTTGATGCTGCCCTAAATTTTCCAGCCGGTCCATTCTTTCGTGAATTTGCTCTAATTCGGTTCTCATCATCCGCCTCATTTCACCCAATAATGCCTGCAACTGTAGGTTAGGATTGGTTGGTTGTTGTACCTCTTCATTTGAGTTTTCTTGATTGTGTAACATGTTTAGAATCTGCAAAAAATACAGTTAAGGCCTCACAAGCACTCCCTCACGTGTTTCACTCAAGAAAATTTACTTACTCTCGTGTTTAGCACTCAAACGGCTTTTACCCTCTTATGTTCTCACCTCTCTTTGCCTTTTTCCACTCACGTGTCTTCTTTTAACCCTTAATCAGACTAAAACAATAATCAAGATTCAAGTGGCAATTCAATATGAGAATCAACCGAGACAAGTCACGCGATTCAAGAATACATCCTTAAGAAAATGATGCTAGTAACATACGTGAGAAATTTGGTTCAAAGTTGTAGACAAACTGATGAAATTCAAAATTTAGAATTTGCAACAAATTTCTGGCCTTTTCTTTTGTTTCTTTTTTTTTTTTTCTATCTTTTTTTTCTTTTCTTTTTTTTTTTCTTCTTTTTTTTTTTAAATCAGAAACCAGAGATAAAATAAAATACGAATTTATGTAAAGATAAATGGAACAATGAAATAAAATAAAATGATAATTCAAACTTGCCTTGAAACCAAAGCTCTGATACCAAATGATATGAACCTTGCCAACAATGTGACAAAACCCAGCACCACAATATGGAATTGAACCTGAGATCTTCAAGACGCAGGTTTGACGAGTCTTAACCCTTGAGTTAGCAAACCAAGAACCAAGACTATGGATGGATATAGGACGCCACACCAAGAAACCCCAAGGACACTTTAAGAATCTAGGTGATAAGTCCGGTTGTTTGAACGCCACAAGAACAAGCTTGATAAGTTCAAGTCCTTTCAAGAATGAAAGAAGAACACAAAAACTCTCAAATATTATTGTCTGAAATCTGTCCTCCCACTCTCAATCTCCATGGTATTTATAGAGACCATAAGAGATGTCAAGTTACAACTTTCAAAATCAAATTCAAACTTACAACTAATATAACAACAAAATTCAAACTTAATCAAATTTCCAGAAAACATGCCTAAATCAAAGGGATTAGGATTTCTTGAATATTCAAATTTCCAGAAAGCATGGTTTCCTTGAATATTCAAATTTTCCAGAAAACATGCCTAAATCAAAGGAATTATGTTTCCTTGAATATTCAAATTTCCAGAAAACATGCCTAAATCAAAGGAATTATGTTTCCTTGAATATTCAACTTTCCAGAAATTTTGCCTTAATCAAAGTGATTAGGTTTCCTTGAATCTGATTTGGATTGATTTGAAATGTATTTGGGCTTATGCTAGGCCTCCATGTGTTTGCCCTCCCACAAACTTGTTGAATCAGCCCATTTAATGCTTCTTTAAATTGCTTGGCTCTAAGTCTTGTGATTGGCCCATTTGGCAAACTTAATGTATCATGTGATTGATGGACTTGAGCCCTTCCAAGCCCACGTGCGAATTCTTTGTCTTGTATGCGTATAGGCTGTGCAATGTCGTTTGCATCATAAGGAGATTCAAGGCTTATTGGCAGAATTTTTTGATGTAATGGCAGGACCAACACAGTTGCCTCCAATGCGAGATATTCAACATCGCATTAATTTTGTTCCTAGAGCTAGCTTGCCGAATCTGCCACAATATCGTATGAGTCCAAAGGAACATGAAATCTTGAAGGAGAAGGTGGAGGAACTACTAAAAAAAGGACATATACGAGAAAGTATCAGTCCTTGTGTTGTACATACCTTGCTCACTCCAAAGAAGGATGGAAGTTGGAGGATGTGTGTAGACAGTCGTGCTATCAATAAAATAACCATAAGGTACCGGATTCCCATCCCTAGACTCCTTGCTTGATCAGTTGAGTGGTCATAACGTATTCACCAAGATAGATCTGCGAAGTGGATATCACCAAATCAGAGTTCGTGTGGGAGATGAATGGAAGACAGCTTTCAAAACAAAGGATAGGCTATATGAGTGGCTAATCATGCCATTTGGGTTGTCTAATGCACCAAGTACATTCATGCACCTTATGACTCAGGTACTAAAACCCTTTTTATCCTACTTTTTTGCTGTTTATTTTGATCTATAGTAAAAATGTAGAAGAGCACCTTAATCATATTAAGCAAGTTCTAGTTGTGCTGAGAAAAAATGAGCTGTTTGTAAACTTAAAGAAATGTGTATTTTTAACAAACAGACTAGTGTTCCTAGGATTTGTTGTAAGTTGTGAGGGAATTCATATGGATGAAGAAAAGGTAAAGTCTATTAGAGAATGGTCACAACCGAAGACTATAACCGACGTAAGGAGTTTCCATAGACTAGCGACTTTCTATGGCAGGTTCGTTAAAAATTTCAGTACCATTGTGGCACCAATTACCAATTGCTTGAAGAAAGGACGATTTCAATGGGGAGAAGCTGTTGATCGTAGCTTTGAATTGATCAAAGAAAAATTGACTACAGCACTTATTATATCTCTGCCTGACTTTGCCAAAACTTTTGAGATTGAATGTAATGCAAGCGAGATTGATATAAGAGCTGTTCTTTCTCAAGAGAGGAGGCCCATTGCATTCTTTAGCGAGAAGTTAAGTGAAGCAAGATAAAAGTGGTCAACGTATCAACAAGAACTCTATGCAGTATTTCCTGCTATTAAGACGTGGGAAGCGTATCTTTCTCCTAAAGAGTTCATTGTCTACTCAGACCACCAATCTCTCAAGCAATTTCGTGGGCAAAAGCATGTTGATCGTATGTTGTCTAAGTGGGCAACTTATCTTGAAAGATTCAATTATGTCATTGTTCATAAATCTGGAATTACTAACCGAGTGGCAGACGCTCTAAGTCATTGCGCTACTCTACTTGTTACCATTTCCACTGAAGTTCCAGGTTTTGAACAACTCAAGGAGCTATATGAGAATGATGAAGATTTTGGTAATGTATGGACTAAGTACCTAATGAACAAACCCTAGGTGAATATTTGATCCAAGATGGATATTTGTTCAAAGGGAGCAGATTGTGGATTCTGAGAAGCTCATTACGTGACAAGTTGCTAAGGGAAATGCATTCTAGCCACTTGAGCGGCCACGTGGGTGGAGACAAGACCATTGCTGATTTGGAGGAATGTTACTACTGGCCTCAACTTAAAAGAGATGCTGGAAAATTTGTGCAAAGGTGTTCAACTTGTGAAACGAGCAAGGGGCAGTAACAAAACACAGGTTGTACATGCCTTTGCCTATTCCTAATGCACCTTGGGATGACAGCTCTATGGACTTTGTACTTGGTTTACCAAGGAACCAGAGGGGCAATGATGCCGTATTTGTGGTGTTTGATTAATTTTCCAAAATGTCACACTTTATTCTATGTCGTAAGACAACAGATGCACATCATGTAGCTAAATTGTTCTTTAAAGAAGTTGTTCGTTTACATGGTGTACCACTTTCCATCACTTCAGATAGGGATAGCAAATTCTTGGCAGCTTTTTGGCTAACTATATGGAAAAGGTTTGGGATTACATTGAAATTTTCTAGCACAACACATCCGCAAATCGATGGCCAAACAGAAGTGGTAAACCGTTCTTTGAGAAATTTGATTAGATGCATATGTGGAAACAATAAGGGACAATGGGACTTTGCTTTGGCACAAGCTGAGTTTACGTACAACAACTCAGTTAATCGTTCCACCGAAAGGAGTCCTTTCTCTATTGCTTATACTAAAATTCCAAGGCATGTTGTGGACCTAGTCAAACTTCCATCTACTGCAGGTTCTAGTGCAGTTGCATTTACTTTAGCGAATACATATTCAAAGATATTCCAAGAGGTGCATCAATCATTGGAGGAGAATAACCTTAAATACAAGGCAGCTGTAGACAAGCATCGAAAACATCAAATGTTTGAGGTGAGCGATAATGTGATGGTACACTTATGTAAGGAGAGGCTACCTGCTAGAGTTCATGGCAAACTAAGGTAGAAACGTTATGGTCCTTTTAAAGTTTTGAAGAAGATCAATGACAATGCATACATGATAGACCTACCCGATGACATGGGCATATCATAAACTTTCAATGTAGCAGATATCTCCACCTATCATCCTGAAGGCAGCCTATATGGTCACTTAAGGACGAGCTTTTTTTCAAGTGGAGGAGAATGATGGGGGACAGCAACACAACAGCCCATGTGGGTAGCCCATATGGGTAGCCCATATGATGAGAAACTTTCAAGAGCCTTCAACTACATTTATTGGTGTGGTTAACAGTTTGATTATTAGTCTTATTAGTAAAATTCAGTATTAGTAGTTGTTGGTAGTTTTTATTAATTGTGTTGTAATAAATGTTGGTATCTAATTGCCTTATTTGTTGGTAGTTAATAGTTACAAGTTGTTATTAATTACTGTAATAAATGCTAGAAATCCCAATAGGTCTCTAAAAATACATGAGAGATGGGAAAAGCATTCAAACTTTGTAATTTCAAAAACTCAAGTATTAAGCAACTTTACTTTTGAATTGGTATTCTACCATTTTCAATTTGCATTTTTGTTGAACGATATCAATAACCTTCGTCTTCGTGAATGAAATCACAACCCACCAACGCTTGTCCTGCATCAGTTGATTTAAAAGTTTCTCGTGGAAGCTTTAATGGATGAGATATGATGTGCATCATGAAGGTTCTAAATCAACTCAAGAAGGCGAGCTGAGCGTAAAGGAGATTTCAGATGGTCCAATAACAAGGGCTAAGGCTAAACAGCTTCAAAGGGCCATAAGTAGTCAAATTGGAGCTATTGAAGCTTCTATGGGATTAGAAGCTTGCGATCTGAATGGAAATGAGCTAAATGTATTTATTTGTCTTCAATTTGAGATTGGGACGTGATTTAGAGACGTTTGGTGACGTTGGGCTTTAAGAAGCAGCCAAGGGCTTTATTTTCATGCTATTGGGCTTTATTTACTTGTTATGTTACTACTTTTATGTATTTGGGCTATTTTGAACTTGTTTAGTTTTGTTTTAAATTGTTAAGTCATATTGGGCTTATGTTGGGCCTTTTTAAGCTTATTAGGTAACATTAGGGTTTCACCTCATTTTGTAAGCCTATATAAGGCATGTAAAAGTCTTGTAGAGGCAGTTGCCTCATTTGGGATTTGGATGCACGAAAATAGACTTTTCTCTCTCAAAATTGTCTTCTCAAGTTTTTTCAACTCTTGAAGATAGTTGCTGACTTATCACTCTTTGATCACCAAGAGTGTGGCGTCAAAACCCTAAATTGATCATTGTGGCGTCCATACGACTTATCAAGGTATCTATTTAGTTCTATCCGCCATCAACTTCACAATTTAATTTTGTTATAAATCAAGGCACATCATCTGGTATCAGAGCACAGGATTTCAGTGTGCAAACTGAAGTTTTAGCTATTGAAGGTGTCTTGCTATTTTTTTGTGTTATATAATTTGGTGGGGTTATTATCAGTTTGGGTCTCTAATATTTGAGGAGTTGAATTGCAACTCTGAAGCATTAAAATTAATTCTTATTAGTTTGTGAACTGGAGATGGGTTGGCTGAATTAAATTGTTCTTGAACCTGGAAATTTTGTGAACCTGGAAATTTCGAATTTGAGTAAATTGTTGCTATCTGATTGTATTTACTGAATTGGTAAAAAATTCAGTTTGAGAAGAGTGTTTTAGCTACTGGTTGTGTTGTTCAATTGTTCATACTTGTTTGGGGTTTTTGTTAATAATGGCTGACGATGATGCAAGTAGAGTACCAAAGGGATTGAGTTTAGAACAAGCTCAACTCGTGGGCTTACAACAAGCTCATGATGAATTTCGAGGTGAGATTACTGAAATTCGTGGACAACTTGCTGCAATTATAGAAATGATGCAAAGAAACACTTTGCAACCCCAACAAAGGCGGGTAGGGCATAGGGTACCTCGAAATGACCTAGGGGATGCTGGAGATGAGCCAAATAGGGATGATGAGGCTGAAGATAGGGGTAGGATAAGGAGGCAGCAAAATGACCCTACTAGTGGTATCAAACTTAATATACCACCGTTTAGAGGTACTAGTTCTCCTGAGGAGTATCTTGAATGGGTTCAGAAGGTAGAAAGGGTGTTTGATTGGCATGAGTATCCTGAGGCAAAGAAGTGTAAGGTAGCAGCACTTGAGTTTACCGATTACGCACTTTTGTGGTGGGAAAACTTAAAAGCTCAGCGAAGAAGGGATGACGAAGAAGAAGTTACAAGCTGGCCACTTATGAAAAGATTAATGAAGAAGAGATTTGTTCCGGATTACTATAAACAAGAATTATACATCAAACTCCAGACTTTGCGGCAAGGTTCCTTGAGTGTGGAGGAGTATGTGAAAGAATTTGAGTTGTTGCTGATTCGCTGTGATTTGAATGAACCTCAAGAGCAAACAATAGCTAGATTCCTTGATGGATTGAAGAGGGACATAGCTAATGTTGTTGAGTTACAGCCCTTCATATTTCTTGAGGATGTCATAAAGCTTGCAACTAAAGTAGAAAGACAGCAGAAAAGAGGGGGTATCCATATGAGGTCAACTACAACAAGTAATACAAAGGCTGTTTCTTCACCTTCGCGAACATGGAACACACTTAAACGTGATGAGAAAGTGGAGTTCAGTAAAGGAAGTGTTAGTTCAGGTTCATTGAAAGGAAAGGAGAAGGTATTTGAACCTCAATTTTCCAGGAGATCGCGAGACATCAAGTGTTTCAAGTGCTTGGGAAATGGGCATATTGCTTCTGAATGTCCGAATAAGAGGGTGATGGTTTTACAAGGGAAGTATGGAGAGCTTGTAAGTGAAGATGAAGCTGAGATGGAAGAGGAATCTAAAGTCGAAGTGACTGAACAAGAAGAGAATCTTGAGCCAATGGAGGGAAATTTATTAGTTATTCAAAGGATTTTGAGTGCTGAAGTTGATATTGGTTTGGAACAGCGCGAAAACATCTTTCATACAAGATGTCAAATCCGAGATAAGGTTTGTGCCATGATCATTGATAATGGTAGTTGTACCAATGTTGCATCCATTACTTTAGTGGAGAAACTGGGATTAACTACTGTTCCACATCCAAAACCATACAAATTACATTGGCTTAATGACAAGGGAGAGATTCAAGTTACAAGACAGGTTCGGGTGCCATTCTCCATTAAAACCTTTCATGATGAGGTTTTATGTGATGTGGTTCCGATGACAGCTAGCCATGTGTTATTAGGACGCCCATGGCAATTTGATAATGATGTGACTTATAATGGGCGAAGGAACACTTATACATTTGTGCTGAATGGGAAGAAAGTGAATTTGATGCCATTGAGTTCTCAACAAGTTAGAAAAGATCAGTTGCAGAATCAAAGGAAGATGATGGAATCTGGTAAAGGGTTAATGTTAGCCAAAAAGGGAGATGTTGAGCAAGCACTAGCTTCTGTGGGGGTTGTTTTCATGACTTGGGCAAAGCCTTTATTGCAAGTGGAGGGTTTGGATTTGCCAAGGCAGGTTGTGGAGTTGCTTGAAGAGTTCAAAGATGTATTTCTAGAAGAGCTACCATTGGGATTACCACCTATTCGAGGGATAGAGCATCAAATTGATTTGGTGCCTGGAGCTTCACTTCCAAATAGACCAGCATATAGATGTAATCCGGAGGAAGCAAAGGAGATCAAAAGGCAAGTTGGTGAGCTCTTAGAGAGGGGCTATGTGCGTGAGTCACTTAGTCCTTGTTCAGTGCCTACTTTGCTTGTTCCAAAGAAGGATGGTACCATGAGAATGTGTGTGGATAGTCGAGCTATCAACAAGATAACGGTTAAGTATCGATTCCCTATTCCTAGACTTGATGATATGCTTGATGAATTGCATGGTGCTGTTTATTTTTCTAAAGTTGATTTAATGAGTGGATATCACCAAATTAGGATGAAAGAAGGTGATGAATGGAAAATAGCCTTTAAAACTAAGCATGGATTGTATGAGTGGATGGTGATGCCATTTGGGCTTTCTAATGCACCTAGTACATTTATGAGACTTATGAACCATGTTTTGAGGAAGTTTATCGGGCTGTTTGTTGTGGTCTATTTTGATGATATCTTGATCTATAGTAAAACTTTAGATGATCATGTGAAGCATCTTATGGCTGTATTTGAGACCTTGCGTGATGCTAAGTTGTATGGAAACATCAAGAAGTGCTATGATGCAGGCTCAAGTGTTTAGAAAAAAAGAACACCACAAGATTGGAAGAATGAAAACAAACACTCACTTTTATTAAAATAAACTCAAACACTGAATAAAGTAAAATTGGTACAAGCTCACCACTCAAGAGAATTACAATGGGATACAGAATAATTCACCACCCAAAGAACCCTACAAGAGATACAGAACTCTCAAACTCACCACTCTAAGGAATCCACCCAAGAGATACAGAGTTAAATGTAGAAACTCTCATAAGAGAACTCTTCCACATACAAGTAATTTAAAATTCACTCTCTGCCCTTCTCCTCTCATCCTTAGGTATTTATAGAGATTTCTTGGGAGGGCTACTGCAAAGCACTCATTACAACATTAAAACTTGGTGGTTGGGAGTTTACAAAAGACAGCAATTAAGACTTACAACTACCCTTACACCAAAAGTCTACAAATACAGCAAATACAATGAATGAAGCATTAAATTCGAACATAATATGCTATAAAGTCTTGGATGGAGACAAAAGTCTTCAATTCTTGCAAGTTATCAAGATTTGGCTCACCTAATAACTGTCTGACCTTCCTTTAGTTATTAGGATTCAACTTACTCTAGAAAACTTATATTCATGTGCTGTAAAAAGGATTTAGAACTAGACACATATAATTTTTGAGTAGTATGAAGATTACCCAGAAATTCCTTCCGAAACAGTACCAGATAAATTCCAAATTTACCCTTGAAATTCATTTAGTTCTATTTTTAGCTCCATGTGATCAGACACTCCTGTGTCAAACTCCCCTGGTTGGAAAAGACTCGACCTCGAGTCCACTTCGTTATCATCCTTATAAGAAGATAGATCAGCAACATTGAATACATTGGAAACACCATAAGATTCTGGAAGCTCAATTTTGTATGCATTTTCCCCAATTCAATTTATCACCTTAAATGGTCCATCAGCTCTCGGTTTGAGTTTAGCAAACTTGCCACGAGGGAACCTTTCTTTTCTGAGATGAGCCCAAACTAAATCTCCTTCTCGAAATTCCATTTTCTTGTGATGCTTATTGGCGTTATTTTGGTACTTCTCGTTTTGCTTCAATATTTTCTTCCTAACTTCTTCATGCAATTTTTTTATGTTCTTCACTCGTTCTTCAGCATCTGCACTAAATTGGTGAGTAATGGAAAAAGGGACTAAATCCAATGGGCTTGTGGGATTCTGACCATAAACAATTTCAAACGGACTATAACCCGTAGATTGGCCTTTTGTCCGATTGTAAGCAAATTCAACTTGAGCCAAAATAAGATCCCACTGACGAATGTTCTTTCCAACATAACACCTCAAAAGGTTTCCCAAACTGCGATTTGTGACTTCCGTTTGTCCATCAGTTTAAGGATGATAGGAAGAACTGAAGTTAAGTTGAGTTCCAAGCTTCCTCCAAAGAGTGCGCCAAAAGTGACTCGTGAACTTAGTATCACGATCTGAGACGATAGTCTTAGGAATTCCATGTAGTTTCACAATTTCTTGAAAATATAAGTCAGCTACATGGGAAGCATCAAGAGTCTTGTTGCAAGGAACGAAGTGCGCCATTTTGGAAAAACGATCCACCACCACCATGACAGAATCTTTATTTCTTTGAGTTCTTGGTAATCCCACAACAAAATCCATGCTAACATCTTCCCAAGGCGTTGTAGGAACAGGAAGTGGAGTGTATAAACCAGTATTTTGGCCTTGACTCTTAGCCACATGACAGATTTTACACCTATCCACATACCTCTGAATATTCATCTTCATCTTTGGCCAATAAAATTTTTCTTGTATCAATGCCAAAGTCTTGTCTCTCCCAAAATGCCCGCCAAGTCCACCATCATGAGATTCTTTGATAATAGACTCTCGAAGAGAACATTGAGGAATACACAAGCGGTTGCCTTTAAAAAGATACCCATCATGCAACAAGAATTGTTGAAAAGAGCCATGCTTGCAATCTTCTATGATTTTTCCAAAATAAGCATCATCTTTGTAGAGTTCCTTCACAATCTCAAAGCCTACAACTTTCACTTGCATAGAGGACAGCAAGGAATATTTTCGACTTAATGCATCAGCCACTACATTTTGAACTCCAGATTTATGCTTAATAGTGAAGTTGAAGGATTGAAGAAATTCAACCCAATGAGCATGACGTCTATTAAGTTTATGCTGGCTATTTATGAACTTAAGTGCTTCATGATCAGAATAAAGAACAAAAGGTTTTGGAAGAAGATAATGACTCCAATGATCTAGAGCTCGACAAATATCATAGAACTCTTTATCATAAGTAGAATACTTCTTGTGTGAATCACTCAATTTTTCACTGAAGAAAGCAATGGGTTTACCTTCTTGAATAAGGACAGCGCCAATTCCCACATTTGATGCATCACACTCAACCTCGAACACTTTGTCAAAATTTGGTAATGCAAGAATAGGGGCTTGGGTTACCTTTGCTTTGATGATGTCAAAACTACTTTGTGCTTCATTTGTCCACTTGAAGTGATCACCCTTTAAACATTCAGTGATTGGTGCCATGATTGAACTAAATCCTTTAATGAAACGCCGGTAAAATGAAGCTAATCCATGAAAGCTTCGAACATCATGAAGAGTTTGAGGAATAGGCCAGTTCAAAATAGCTTCCACCTTACTAGGATCCATTTTGATTCCATCTTTAGAAACTACATAGCCTAGAAAGATAAGGCAATCTGAGAAGAACTCACATTTCTTTAGGTTGAGATAAAGCTTCTGTTTCCTCAAAGTGTTGAAAACTTGGTGAAGATGATCCAAGTGTTGTTCCTCATCTTTGCTATACACAAGAATGTCATCAAAGTAGACAACAACGAATCTTCCAATGTAGTGCTTCAGAACATGATTCATCAAACGCATAAAAGTACTGGGAGCATTTGAAAGTCCAAAAGGCATGACCTTCCATTCATAAAGCCCATCTCTTGTCTTGAATGCTGTCTTCCATTTGTCACCTGGTTTCATTCTTATTTGATGGTATCCACTTCGTAGATCAATCTTGGAGAAAATACAAGCTCCATACAATTGATCAAGAAGATCATCAAGTCGAGGAATTGGGAAGCGATAATCAACGGTAATTTTGTTGACAGCTCTACTATCAACACACATGCGAAAAGAACCATCCTTCTTGGGCACAAGGAGAGCAGGAACAGCACAAGGGCTCTTACTTTCTTCAATTAAGCCTTTGGACAAAAGCTCATTTACTTGACTTTGAAGTTCAGCATGCTCCTTAGGACTCATTCTGTAGGCTGCTTTGTTTGGTAGAACAGCTCCTGGAATAAGATCAATGCCATGTTGAATGTCTCTCATGGGAGGCAATCCTGGTGGTATCTCATCTGGTACTACATCATGAAATTCTTGAAGTAGCTTCTTCATTATAAAAGGTGGCTCAAGACTATCATTGTTTTCTTCAAACACCACAAGAGCAAAGGCTTCATCAACCTTTAAAAATTCCCTCTTACATTCAGAAAGAGTCAAGAAATTATTTCCCTCCCCTTTAAAAGGCTTAGGAACATTGATCATCTTAGAAGGACCCAAAATGACTTTAACACCATCCTTGACAAAGGAATAAGTGTTTTTATGGCCATCATGAATAATTTTTCTATCATATTGCCATGGACGACCAAGAAGTAAATGACAAGCATCCATTGGAACAACATCACACCAAACTTCATCTTTATAGTTTTTTCCAATAGAAAAAGATACTAGGCAACGTTGATTTACCTTAATTTCATTTCCCTTTTTGAGCCAAGAAAGCTTGTATGGTTGAGGATGCATCACTGTCTTTAGGCCCAATCTTTCCACCATTTGTGCAGAAGCCACATTTTCAAAACTACCCCCATCAATTATGACATTACACACCTTGCCATGAGAAGTACACCTGGTATGAAAGATATTTTTCTCAAACTACACAACTTTCGTCAAAAGGAGCTTTCTGTAGAAGACTACACTGCAGAATTCGATCATCTCATGCTGAAATGCGATATGGTTGAACAAGAAGAACAGACAATTGCACGTGTCAAGAATCGAGAATTGCCGCAATTGCTGTCTTTTGTTGATTCTCCACCTTAAGTGCAAGTCTACAAACATCTCCATAAGTCCAATATGGTTGCAATTGCACAATATTTGAAATCTCAGGTCTTAAACCCCCAAGATAACGTGCAATTGTCTGTTCTTCTTGTTCAACCATATCGCATTTCAGCATGAGATGATCGAATTCTGCAGTGTAGTCTTCTACAGAAAGCTCCTTTTGACGAAAGTTGTGTAGTTTGAGAAAAATATCTTGTCGATAGTTTTCCGGAAGATATTTCCTCTTAAGCTCTCGTTTCATCTTCTCCCAGGTCACGATCTTACTTCTACCTTCCCGTATCCTTTGTTTCCTCAGATTTTCCCACCATAAAGAAGCATACTTTTTAAGTTTTATGGCAACTACTTTCACCTTTTGATTTTCTGAAACATCTTGATAATCAAAAATTCTTTCTATGGTGTTCAACCAATCCACAAACTCATCTGGGTGCATTCTACCCTCAAAATCTGGTATTTCAACTTTTACATGGAAATCTCGACGATCATTTCTAAATGTCATATTTCTTATAACATTTGGATGTATGGGAGAACTATCACCAGAAGAATGAGATTTAGCTTGATGAAAAGGATTTGTATTACCTTCATCATTGCTAGAAGAACCATTATTGAGATCTTCATGTTGCACAGCTTTACCTCGATCTTCAAAATGTTCTAAACGTTGTTGAAGTTGCTGAATTTATTGTCTCAATTCTTCAATTAGAGTGTCTCGTGTATCAGCTTGAGCTGCTGGTTGTTCTTCAATTGTTGGAACAAATCTACGACCTTTGGCCATTGAAAGATAAAGCCAAAATTAACCAAATGCTCTGATACCAAAACTGATGCAGGCTTAAGTGTTTAGAAAAAAAGAACACCACAAGATTGGAAGAATGAAAACAAACACTCACTTTTGTTAAAATAAACTCAAACACTGAATAAAGTAAAATTGGTACAAGCTCACCACTCAAGAGAATTACAATGGGATACAGAATAATTCACCACCCAAAGAACCCTACAAGAGATACAGAACTCTCAAACTCACCACTCTAAGGAATCCACCCAAGAGATACAGAGTTAAATGTAGAAACTCTCATAAGAGAACTCTTCCACATACAAGTAATTTAAAATTCACTCTCTGCCCTTCTCCTCTCATCCTTAGGTATTTATAGAGATTTCTTGGGAGGGCTACTGCAAAGCACTCATTACAACATTAAAACTTGGTGGTTGGGAGTTTACAAAAGACAGCAATTAAGACTTACAACTACCCTTACACCAAAAGTCTACAAATACAGCAAATACAATGAATGAAGCATTAAATTCGAACATAATATGCTATAAAGTCTTGGATGGAGACAAAAGTCTTCAATTCTTGCAAGTTGTCAAGATTTGGCTCACCTAATAACTGTCTGACCTTCCTTTAGTTATTAGGATTCAACTTACTCTAGAAAACTTATATTCATGTGCTGTAAAAAGGATTTAGAACTAGACACATATAATTTTTGAGTAGTATGAAGATTACCCAGAAATTCCTTCCGAAACAGTACCAGATAAATTCCAAATTTACCCTTGAAATTCATTTAGTTCTATTTTTAGCTCCATGTGATCAGACACTCCTGTGTCATGCTATTTCTGCCAGGATAGTGTTATCTTTTTGGGGTATGTTGTTTCTGGTAGCGGAATTAAGGTTGATGAGGGAGAAGGTTAAGGCAATTCGTGATTGGCCTAAACCTACTGGTGTTGCGGATGTGAGAAGTTTTCATGGTTTAGCCTCTTTCTATAGGCGATTTATTAAAGACTTTAGTTCTATCGTTGCGCCTATGACAGAGTGTTTGAAAAAGGGAAATGAGTTTAGGTGGAATGAGAATGCACAGAAGTCATTTGAACTGATAAAAGAACAATTATGTTCTGCTCCAGTTTTAGCACTTCCCGATTTTGCTAAAACATTTAAAATAGAGTGTGATGCTTCAGGGGTCGGTATTGGGGCTGTGTTGATGCAAGAAAAGAGGCCAATTGCTTTCTTTAGTGAGAAGCTGAATGGGGCACGGTTAAACTACTCTATTTATGACAAGGAGTTTTATGCATTGATTCGGGCTCTCGAGGTATGGCAGCATTATTTATTACCTAAAGAGTTCGTTATTCATACTGACCATGAATCATTAAAGTATCTTAAAGGGCAGAGCAAGCTGAATAGAAGACATGCCAAATGGGTAGAGTTCATGGAGCCATTTCCATATGTCATAAAATACAAGAAGGGGCAAACTAATGTCATTGCTGATGCTCTTTCTAGGAGGTATGCATTGATTTCTATGTTAAATGTAAGGCTTTTGGGTTTTGAACAGGTGAAAGAACAATATACCAGTGATTCATACTTTGCTAATATGATGTCTAAATGTGCTAAAGGAGCTTGTGATGGGTTCTTTGTGCATGATGGTTACTTGTTCAAGTTGGGCAGAATGTGTATACCTTCAGGATCCTTACGTGAGTTGCTTGTGCATGAGGCTCATGGGGGTGGTCTTAGTGGTCATTTTGGGGAGAAGAAAACTTATGAGCTACTGAAAGAGCACTTCTTTTGGCCTAATATGCTGCGGAATGTTCATAAAGTTGTTGAAAGATGTGTAAATTGCAAGAAAGCTAAGGGTAAAGAGAATGCATATGGTCTATATATGCCTTTACCTATCCCAGAGCAACCATGGATGGATATTAGTATGGATTTTGTGCTTGGATTACCTAGAACACAGTGTGGGAAGGATTCAGTGATGGTTGTGGTTGATCGGTTCTCCAAAATGTCACACTTTATTCCTTGTAATAAAACTGATGATGCTATTCATATTGCTGATTTATTTTTTAGGGAAATTGTACGTTTGCATGGAATCCCTAAAAGCATTGTCTCTGATCGTGATACAAAGTTCTTAAGCTATTTTTGGAAGACTCTTTGGAAGAAGCTTGGAACAAAGTTGCTTTTCAGTACTGCTTGTCATCCACAAACTGATGGGCAAACTGAGGTAGTGAACCGTACTCTATCTTCTTTATTACGGGCTGTTATAAACAAGAACTTAAAGAGTTGGGATACTTGTTTGCCTATTGTAGAGTTTGCATATAACCGTAGTGTGCATGGGGCTACAAAATTTTCACAATTTGAGATTGTGTATGGATTTAATCCATTTGTTCCTATTGACCTTGTTCCTATTCCAATTAATGAGAGGACATCTATGGATGGTGTTAAGAAGGCAGAATTGATGAAGAAGCTTCATGAGCAGGTTCGAATTCATATTGAGGAGAAAACAGCTAGGTATGTTAAGCATGCTAATAAAGGACGAAAAATGATTAGCTTTGAACCTGGTGATCTTGTTTGGATTCATCTTAGCAAGGGAAGATTTCCTAGCAAGCGGAAGTCCAAGCTGATGCCAAGAGTTGATGGACCTTTTCGTATTATAGAGAAGGTAAATAGTAATGCTTACAAAGTTGACCTTCCTAGTGATTACAATGTTTCAGCCACTTTTAATGTGAAGGACTTATCTCCTTATTTGGAAGATTTAGAAGATTCTGATTTGAGGGCAAATCATTCTCTGCCCGGGGGTGATGATGTGCATCATGAAGGTTCTAAATCAACTCAAGAAGGCGAGCTGAGCGTAAAGGAGATTTCAGATGGTCCAATAACAAGGGCTAAGGCTAAACAGCTTCAAAGGGCCATAAGTAGTCAAATTGGAGCTATTGAAGCTTCTATGGGATTAGAAGCTTGCGATCTGAATGGAAATGAGCTAAATGTATTTATTTGTCTTCAATTTGAGATTGGGACGTGATTTAGAGACGTTTGGTGACGTTGGGCTTTAAGAAGCAGCCAAGGGCTTTCTTTTCATGCTATTGGGCTTTATTTACTTGTTATGTTACTACTTTTATGTATTTGGGCTATTTTGAACTTGTTTAGTTTTGTTTTAAATTGTTAAGTCATATTGGGCTTATGTTGGGCCTTTTTAAGCTTATTAGGTAACATTAGGGTTTCACCTCATTTTGTAAGCCTATATAAGGCATGTAAAAGTCTTGTAGAGGCAGTTGCCTCATTTGGGATTTGGATGCACGAAAATAGACTTTTCTCTCTCAAAATTGTCTTCTCAAGTTTTTTCAACTCTTGAAGATAGTTGCTGACTTATCACTCTTTGATCACCAAGAATGTGGCGTCAAAACCCTAAATTGATCCTTGTGGCATCCATACGACTTATCAAGGTATCTATTTAGTTCTATCCTCCATCAACTTCACAATTTAATTTTGTTATAAATCAAGGCACATCATGTATAGTCCCATTGATTTGGCTTTAGTTGCTCTTTCTAATCCTACCTTAACTATCTCAGAAGCTAATTCTCTATAAGTGTAATTACTATACAGAATTTTACCTCCATTTCTTTCTCTCAGCTTCATCTTGAGCTCTTCTGCTATTAGCTTTGGAATTCTATCAACAAAACGTTCTTTCCAATAGTCTGCATTAGCATCTATTCTAGCAAACACTTTGGAAAAGAATACATCTATACCACTTGAAATGGGAGATGGATGGACATCTCAAATTATTGAGCTGATCATATCCAATTACCATATGTAAATTGGTATCACCAATACAGTGCTTAGTTATAGAATATTAGTGTACTAACTACATCTTTCTCCATTTTAGGATGTTGTATTTTCTGCTCTGATGCATATTGTATGGTAATAATTGTTGATTTAACAGCTGATAAAATTTCTTCTTGAACTTCAGGTGATAAAAACTCAATCCCACCAGCCTTGAAGTTGGCCTACGAATCCAGTTACTATTATCAAAGAAATATGTTGATTTGAAATTCTTTTGACCTTTGATACTGTTGCATAGATCAGCCATTGCTTTAGGAGTATTGTAATTTGATACTCTGTCAAACCATCAATGTTCCATCAAAGGAGACCCCATCATATTAAATTTCTTCAAATTGCATATTTACTGGTGACGGTTGTGAATAATAATTCTTCTTCGAGCTACCACATTTGAGCTTATTAACTGTAGAGGTTGATGCTTCCTTGTCCACATTAGGATGGACTTCAATTATCATTCTTTGTATTTTTTTGATAGGGATCTACTAGATCACCTTCAAAAAGAACATTAAATTGAGTAATCTCTTTTCCAACATTTTTATCGGAATTAGATAAATCCTTAATTCTAGACTACAATTCTTCTAAAGCTTTACCATCAAAATTTTGAAGTCGAAATTTTTCAATAACATCTGGTGGTGGTTTCAAGAGGACAGGTTTAAATTCTTGTTCGGTTGTAGGGGATTCTTTTGAAGATGACAATAATATACTGTCTTGGATCCAAAGTAAATTCTCAATTCAATTCTACAAGTTTGTTTACCAAGAGACTGGATAAATAAATTTAACACAGGCGTGTCTAATTGTATGAAGCTAAAAATAGAACCTAATGAATTGACACAGGATAAGCGCTGACGGGCTTGCAGTTTCGTTCAGAAGACGTAATTATGTTGATATCATTCAACAAGATGAAAACTGAGATTGGCTAGGCATCAACTCAAAAATAAGTTTTCTCGAAATAACACTCTGTGTTTATTTCTCTAATTCCTAAAACAATAACTTTATTCCCTCCTCAAATTGTCAATGCTATAGTTTATAGAGATACCACTAGGATCAAGTTACAAAGAGTAGAAGAAAAATTCAAAAATTACAATCACTTAGTCTAGTGTGTTGCTAGCTTCAAATTCTAAATTTCTGACTGGAACTAAAGTCTAAATTTGCAACAAACAAGGTCCAAAAATACAACTAATATTCCTAATTCAAACTTAATCTACACTAATTCAATACATCAAGCTTCTAAGTCATGTATTGACAACAAAAGTCTTCAATTCCTGCTGGTTGTCAAGATTCAATTCATCTTTTGGCTAACCTTCCTTTGATAATTTGACTTTAACTTTTTAAAAAGTAGACACATATAGCTTCCCAGAGATATAAAGAATGCCTCATAATGCATTCTGGAACAGTACCAGATTAATACCAAATTTTCTCCTTGAAATTTTTATCTTATCTTGAGCCTTAATTTTGAATGTTACCTTTAGTTCTTTAGGCTATATCTCCAAATCATGCAATTGGGCACTCCTGGGTCCAGTAGTCTTCTTAGTTTTTTCATGGGCTTCCCATCATATAGGCTGGTTCGGGTAATTTGGATTGCTCTTAAGTTCAATTTATAATTCCAGGGCCTGATTATGATGTCCTCTGTCACTGTTGTGTCACAATACACTGGTTCGATTATAACGTCCCCTGTAATTCTCCTCCACTTATAGTGAACTCATCCTCAAGTGATCGTACAAGTTTTCTCTGAATTCACAATGGTCTTATCACGCTCTACATGGCCACTCAAGTCACCTGAAATCACCTCCCTAATAAGTCTATCTTGTAAAGAACTCCTGGGAATGCAAAGTTGGTTTCCTTTGAATAAGTCTCCTCCACTTCACTAAACTCTTCCACTTTGAATAGGTGATATACCTCCTATGTCTTAAGAGCTGTAAAAACGAAATAAAGATCTTATTGGTATATGGACCACTTCTATCTCGACTCACTTAGCTTCTTACTACAAAAAACAATTGGTCTTCTTTCTTGATAACAAATTTCTCTGAATACCTATTTCACTTTTATAATACTCTAATTCAAAATTTTTGGCAGAATCCGACGGTATAAAGATTGGTGTGGTGGAAAGTTTCTCTTTGATGTTTAGTGTTTAGTTCAATTTGGGAATAAGTTGATGTTCTGGGGTACTTCCGAAGTTCAAATTTATCTATCCGTTTATAAACTTTATCAATCTCTACTTTCAATAATGTTCTCATCTCACCCATTAAAGTTTTCATGAGAAAGTTTGAATCAACCTTTTTCGATGCAACTTCGGAAGTATTTTTGTCCTTGTTGTTTAACATGTTTGCTGCAAAACAAAGTTAGAAAAATAAAAAGAACCTTGCACACTCCTTCACGTGTTTCACTCAAACAATGATTCACTCAACTTTCACTCATATTGTTTTTTAATTTAGAAAAGTAAATCTGGAATCAATGGAATCTAATTTTTTTATTATTTTGTTTTGTCTTTTTTTTTTATAATAACAAAACTTGAAGAATTAGATAAAATAATAGACAAGAAGAAACAAGAAAATTGATATAGGCTACAGATGTTTAGAGACAAAAATAAATTTGCTGATTTAAAAAAAAAAAGAACAATCAATAAAAATTAAAATGATAGTTCAAACCTGATTAGAGCTTAGGCTCTGATACCAAATGATGTGAACCTCAAAAAGAAAAGTGAAACCCAATGCTCAATGAGATTTCTTTGCCAAGGATCGTTCTAATTCAGATTTTTATATAAATAAAATAAAAAGAATTTTGACCCATTATCTATCAAAGATAAGAACCAGAGGTATAAGAAGGTAGTAGACGCCACACTCAAGATAGATGAGAAGTTGTGAGTGATAAGTCTGAAAGAACGCCACAAAATAAAATCTTGATAAGTTCAATAATAGTTCTTTGAATAACTTAAGAGAAAACTCTCAACATTAATATCATCAATTCTATTTTGGTTCTCCCTCATCTCTCATATATTTATAGAGACCTTTTGGGATGTCTAGCATTTATTACAATAATTAATGACAACTTACAACTACTAACTACCAACTACTTCCAAGAACTAAGGCACTTGGGATTCCAGCACTTATTACAATAATTAATAAAAACTACCAACTACTAACTACCAACTACTACCAATAAACTAAGCACTTGGAATGCTAGCACTTATTACAACAATTAATAGTAACTTATAACTATTAACTACCAACACCTACCAACATTGAGGCTTAAAATCACATAAGCTACTCATATGAGCTGCTGTGCTATTGTTCCCCATCACACATAGAAGTTCAATGGACCTTGTGATATTTTGGCAACCTAGTTTGCATCAATTTTCCAAAGAACGGTTTACCACTTCTGTTTGGCCATTGGTTTGGGGATGTGCTGTGCTAGAAAATTTCAATATAGTCCCAAACATTTTCTATAAAGTTAGCCAAAAAGCTGCCAAGAATTTGTTGTCCTTATCTGAAGAGATGAAAAGTGGTACACCATGTAAATGAACAACTTCTTTAAAGAACAGTTTGGCTACAAAGAACAATTTGTGCTGTGCATCTATTGTTTTACGACATGAAATAAAGTGTGACAATTTGAAAAATCCATCCACCACCACAAATATGGCATCATTGCCCCTCTGGGTCTTTAGTAAACCAAATACAAAGTCCATAGAGTTGTCATCCTAAGGTGCATTAGGAATAGGCAAAGGCATGTACAAACCTGTGTTTTGTGACTGCCCTTTCTCGTTTGACAAGTTAGACACCTTTGCACAAACTTTCCAGCATCTCTTTTAAGTTGAGGCCAGTAGTAACTTTCCTCCAAACCAACTATAGTCTTGTCTCTACCCATGTGTCTGCTCAAGTCGCTAGAATGCATTTCCCTTATAACCTTGTCAGGTAATGAGCTCATTGGAATGCACAATCTGCTCCCTTTGAACAAATACCCATCTTGGACAAATAAGTTGTTGTGCTGTTATTCCCTATCACACATGGATGTTCAATGGACATTTTGATTTTTTTTTTGTAACCCAGTTCTCATCTTCTCTGTGAGCTCACAAATCTGTATTTGAAGTTCCTTTGTCTCATTGGGATTACTTCTACAATATTTGAAAATGATGCTCCAAGTATAAAGTTGATTTGATGCTCAATTCCCCTTATTAGTGGTAATGCATTAGGTATCTCTTTGGGAAACAGATCAACAAATTCCTTTTCATCTTCTTCAATTTGCAAACTTAATCTACGCTTAGTAACCATCAGTTTACCATATACTGTGTACTCCATTCCATCACTTGTGATGTGAACCTCATAAAGAAAAGTGAGACTTGATGCTCAATGAGGTCCCTTTGCTAAGAATCGTTCTAATTCAGATTTTAATATGAACAAAAAAAAAAGAACCTTGACCCATTATCTATCAAAGATAAGAACTAGAGGTATAAGAAGATAGTAGATGCCACACTCAAGATAGATGAGAAGTTGTGAGTGATAAGTCTGAAAGAGCGCCACAAGGTAAAATCTTAGTAAGTTCTAATAATTGTTCTTTGAAGAACTTAAGAGAAAACTCTCAACAATAATATCATCAATTTTATTTTTGTTCCCCCTCATCTCTCATATATTTATAAAGACCTTTTAGGATGTCTAGTATTTATTACTGCAACTAATGACAACTCACAACTACTAACTATCAACTACTACCAATAGCTTAAGCACTTGGGATTCTAGCAATTTTGACAATAATTAATAAAAACTTACAACTACTAACTACTACCAATATACTAGTCACTTAGAATAGCAGCACTTATTATAACAATTAATAATAATTTATAACTACTAACAACTACCAATATTGAGACTTGAGTGGGAGAAGAATATGGAACAATCCCATTTTTTCTCCTAGTCTAAATATGCTTCAGGATCCTTTTTTCCTTGAAAGATGGAATCTTAATATTAATGTTTCCCAAGTTATTATCAATCTTATCTCCAAATCTAACTCCTCTTTCTCCATTCCTATGCCTAAAGCTACCAAAATTAATATTAGAGGCATGATCATCATCATCTAAGTCATCTCCAAAGTCATCTTTATAATCATATACATAAGTGTATTACTCTATTTTTCGTTGCACATTAAGAGCTCTAAGTGACTCCCCCATTTTTGTACTAGATTCAACTTTATCTATTCTCTTATTCACCTTATCAAATCTTGATTCTAATTTATTAAATTTTTGTTTAAAAGATTTAAAGAAGATGACGTAGGACAAGCGCTAATGGGTTGTGATTTCGTTCACGAAGACAAACGTTGTTGATATCGTTCAACAAAAAATCAAATTTAAAATGGTAGAATACCAATTCACAAGTAGAGTTTCTTAATACTTGAGTTCTGAAATTACAAAACGTGAATTCTTTCCCCCTCATCTCTTATGTATTTATAGAGACCTATTGGGATTTCTAGCATTTAATACAACAATTAATGACAACTTGCAACTACTACTAACAACTAAGGCATTTAGATACCAGAACTTATTACAACACAATTAATTAAAACTACCAACAACAACCAATACTGAATTTTACTTCAAAACTAATTATCAAACTGTTAACCACACCAATAAATGTAGTTGTAGGCTCTTGGAAGTTTCTCATCACATGGGCTACCATGACAGGATCTGTCTTGAGACCCTCTACTGTAGATTCCAGCGGTCCTGCCGAGCACCCTAATGAAAGTTTCTCAGAATTTAACTGTGTAAGTAGAGAAATTCTGTGAGGTGAACCCCTTTTTAGTTCTTGCTATTACTGAGAAAATATTGGAATGTATGTGAAAACAACTTATTAAATTGTACAAAAACAATCGGGCAAAGTTTCCCCTATTTTGTGAAAATTCAATACAAAACCTGCAAAGAATTACACTTCTATTTCAATACAGTTTCTCAATATCTCTAAATAGGACCTCTAGTCCATTGCAAAATCAAATCCATCTTAACTCAACAATTCTATTTTTGATCAAAAATTGGCATACTAGTAAAATATGAAACGATCATCACAAATACACAAGCCTATACTACTATGCAAAAAGCAAAAAGAATGCTACTTAGCATATTTATATTTACAAAAATGATCTTCAGATTTTTCCAACTAATCGGCAGCAGCTTGCATACCGAGACCTACACATGGAAAAGGGATTTAGAAAACATAAAACGAGTGAGCTAAAGGAGCTCAGTGAGTGCATTTAAGATTTTAAATAAAATAATATTCTGCATAGATATTAAATTCTAAGGACATGCATAAATCATGTTTTTAAAACTTGTATAAAGCAGTAAGATGGTGTCTAACATCATAAGCTGATGAAATCTTACCGAACGAATTTTATTTACATCTTCAGAAAACAATATCAAAAATCTGTAATGATAATAACTAGCATGTATATATAAATGCATAATATGCAATCGGTAGATCAAAAATTGTTAAAGCCCTCGCTCCGCCATTTTCTTTTAAAACTGTACCAATAGTAACCCTAAAGCTCTATACTCACGTAGCGACTCAACTAGCACCGTACACGTGAGTAGGTCACTGGGCGTTTCAGCTTGCAACACTTATAATGACATCTCAAGACATCTCACTTGCTATGCAGTGAAATCCTACATCGCATACATATAGCGAGACAATACCCATACACATATAGCGACTCACATGACTCGACAATCCGACTTCCCAGAGTTAGTGACACACCTCCCAAAACCTGTCCATGTGTACGGGATATACCTATCGGGACTTAAACCACCACCATCAATGTAATCTAAAAGTACCAATGGCCTTTTGAAACTAATGCAATCGTTTTATAGTTGTTTCTTCAACTGAACATGTAACAGTATATCTATGGATATATATACAAATCATAAATCATGTTTATACATTAAAAGAACATATAACATACAATTTTATTATGCAGAAACATAATAAATGAAAGATAAATAAAATGACATATTTTCACTCACAACCGCTTCGAGCTCAATTTCTGCTCCTATTACCGGTCTTGATTTTCTTCACCTACACGTCATAAATGACATTTAGAACTAATTTAAACGCTAGAATCTCATTTAATTACTAAACGCCCTAATTGGCATATAAAGCTCGGATGGATATTACTTTTCGATTTTCATTTACGAAGCCATTCAATCTTATCTAATTCACCATCCGACGCCCAAAAAATTGCTTAACACCCTATAACTTCGGTTGGACATAATTGCCCTTCACCTTACCACAATGGACAATTATGTCCAATTTTTTTCATTTTTGATTTTCATCAACCATATACATTCAATTTACATGAGACACCATTTATACACAACAATTCAACTAAAACACAACTCAACCCTAACTTTCCTAAAGTGGCTGAATTTACATCCACCACCCAACACATTTTTTTTCATCAATTTCTTACTCCATTAGCATCACAATTAAGCCAATTTCATTCTAGTGCCCCAATTACAACCAATTGAAGTCTCTACATCAAATTCACCCAAAACTCTAATTCTTACCTTGCCAATTTCTTCAACTTGATAACTTCTTCAAGCTTTACACGAGAATTCATGATGTGCCTTGATTTATAATAAAATTAAATGGTAAAGTTGATGGAGGATAGAACTAAATAGATACCTTGATAAATCGTATGGACGCCACAAGAATCAATTTAGGGTTTTGACGCCACACTTGGTGATCAAAGAGTGATAAGTCAGCAACTATCTTCAAGAGTTGAAAAACTTGAGAAGACAATTTTGAGAAAGAAAAGTTTTATTTTCGTGCATCCAATTCCAAAATGAGGCAACTGCCTCTATAAGACTTTAACATGCCTTATATAGGCTTACAAAATGAGGGGGAACCCTAATGTTACCTAATAAACTTAAAAAGCTCAAAATAAGCCAAATATGACTTAACAATTTTAAAACTAAACTAAACAAGTTCAAAATGGCCTAAATACATAAAAATAGTAACATAAGAAGTAAATAAAGCCCAATAGCATGGAAAGAAAGCCCTTAGCTACTTCTTTAAGCCCAACGTCACCAAACGTCTCTAAATCACGTCCCAATCTCTAATTGAAGACAAATAAACACATTTAGCTCATTTCCATTCAGATCGCAAGCTTCTAATCCCATAAAAGCTTCAATAGCTCCAATTTGACTACTTATGGCACTTTGAAGTTGTTTAGCCTTAGCCCTTGTTATTGGACCATCTGAAATCTCCTTTATGCTCAGCTCGCCTTCTTGAGTTGATTTAGAACCTTTATGATGCACATCATCACCCTCGGGCAAAGAATGATTTGCCCTCAAATCAGAATCTTCTAAATCTTCCAAATAAGGAGATAAGTCCTTCACATTAAAAGTGGCTGAAACATTGTAATCACCAGGAAGGTCAACTTTGTAAGCATTACTATTTACCTTCTCTATAATACAAAAAGGTCCATCAACTCTTGACATCAGCTTGGACTTCCGCTTGCTAAGAAATCTTCCCTTGCTAAGATGAATCCAAACAAGATCACCAGGTTCAAAGCTAATCATTTTTCGTCCTTTATTAACATGCTTAACATACTTAGCTGTTTTCTCCTCAATATGAATTCAAACCTGCTCATGAAGCTTCTTCATCAATTCTGCCTTCTTAACACCATCCATAGATGTCCTCTCATCAATTGGAATAGGAACAAGGTCAATAAGAACAAATGGATTAAATCCATACACAATCTCAAATTGTGAAAATTTTGTAGCCCCATGCACACTACGGTTGTATGCAAACTCCACAATAGGCAAACAAGTATCCCAACTCTTTAAGTTCTTATTTATAACAGCCCGTAATAAAGAAGATAGAGTACGGTTCACTACCTCAGTTTGCCCATCAGTATGTGGATGACAAGTAGTACTGAAAAGCAACTTTGTTCCAAGCTTCTTCTAAAGAGTCTTCGAAAAATAGCTTAAGAATTTTGTATCACGATCAGAGACAATGCTTTTAGGGATTCCATGCAAACGTACAATTTCCCTAAAAAACAAATCAGCAATATGAATAGCATCATCAGTTTTGTTACAAGGAATAAAGTGTGACATTTTGGAGAACCAATCAACCACAACCATCACTGAATCCTTCCCACACTGTGTTCTAGATAATCCAAGCACAGAATCCATACTAATATCCATCCATGGTTGCTCTAGGATAGGGAAAGGCATATATAGTCCATATGCATTCTCTTTACCCTTAGCTTTCTTGCAATTTACACATCTTGCAACAACTTTATGAACATCCCGCAGCATATTAGGCCAAAAGAAGTGCTCTTTCAGTAGCTCATAAGTTTTCTTCTCCCTAAAATGATCACTAAGACCACCCCATGAGCCTCACACACAAGCAACTCACGTAAGGATCTTGAAGGTATACACATTTTTCCCAACTTAAACAAGTAATCATCATGCACAAAGAACCAATCACAAGCTCCTTTAGCACATTTAGACAACATATTAGCAAAGTATGAATCACTGGTATATTGTTCTTTCACCTGTTCAAAACCCAAAAACCTTGCATTTAACATAGAAATCAATGCATACCTCCTAGAAAGAGCATCAGCAATGACATTAGTTTGCCCTTTCTTGTATTTTATGACATATGGAAAAGGCTCCATGTACTCTACCCATTTGGCATGTCTTCTATTCAGCTTGTTCTGCCCTTTAAGATACTTTAACGATTCATGGTCTGCATGAATAACGAACTCTTTAGGTAATAGATAATGCTGCCATACCTCGAGAGCCCGAATCAATGCATAAAACTCCTTGTCATAAATAGAGTAGTTTAAACGTTCCCCAAGCATCTTCTCACTAAAGAATGCAATTGGCCTCTTTTCTTGCATCAAAACAGCCCCAATACAAACCATTGAAGCATCACACTCTATTTCAAATGTTTTAGCAAAATCGGGAAGTGCTAAAATTGGAGAATAACATAATTGTTCTTTAATCAGTTCAAATGACTTCTGTGCCTTCTCATTCCACCTAAACTCATTCCCCTTTTTCAAACACTCTATCATAGGCGCAACAATAGAACTAAAATCTTTAATAAATCGCCTATAGAAAGAGGCTAAACTATGAAAACTTCTCACATCCGCAACACTAGTAGGTTTAGGCCAATCACGAATTGCCTTAACCTTCTCCTCATCAACCTTAATTCCACTTCCAGAAACAACATACCCCAAAAAGATAACACTATATTGGCAGAAATAGCACTTTTTGAGGTTTCCATACAACTTAGCATCACGCAAGGTCTCAAATACAACCTTAAGATGCCTCACATGATCATCAAAAGTTTTACTATAGATTAAGATATCATCAAAATAGAGCACAACAGATAGCCCAATAAACTTTCTCAAAACATGATTCATAAGCCTCATAAATGTACTAGGTGCATTAGAAAGCCCAAATGGCATCACCATCCACTCATACAATCCATGCTTAGTTTTAAAGGCTGTTTTCCATTCATCACCTTCTTTCATCCTAATTTGGTGATATCCACTCATCAAATCAACCTTAGAAAAACAAACAGTACCATGCAATTCATCAAGCATATCATCAAGTCTAGGAATAGGGAATCGATACTTAACCGTTATCTTGTTGATAGCCCGACTGTCCACACACATTCTCATGGTACCATTCTTCTTTGAAACAAGCAAAGTAGGCACTGAACAAGGACTAAGTGACTCACGCACATAGCCCATCTCTAAAAGCTCACCAACCTGCCTTTTGATCTCCTTTGCTTTCTCCGGATTACATCTGTATGCTGGTCTATTTGGAAGTGAAGCTCCAGGCACCAAATCAATTTAATACTCTATCCCTCGAATAGGTGGTAATCCCAATGGTAGCTCTTCTGGAAATACATCTTTGAACTCTTCAAGCAACTCCACAACCTGCCTTGGCAAATCCAAACCCTCCACTTGCAATAAAGGCTTTGCCCAAGTCATGAAAACAACCCCCACATTAGCTAGTGCTTGCTCAACATCTCCCTTTTTCGCTAACATTAACCCTTTACCAAATTCCATCATCTTCCTTTGATTCCGCAACTGATGTTCTCTAACTTGTTGAGAACTCAATGACATCAAATTCACTCTCTTCCCATTCAACACAAATGAATAAGTGTTCCTTCGCCCATTATAAGTCACATCATTATCAAATTGCCATGGACGTCCTAATAACACATGACTAGCTGTCATAGGAACCACATCACTTAAAACCTCATCATGGAAGGTTTTAATGGAGAATGGCACCCGAACCTGTCTTGTAACCTGAATCTCTCCTTTGTCATTAAGCCAATGTAATTTATATGGTTTTGTGACACAGGAGTGTCTGATCACATGGAGCTAAAAATAGAACCAAATGAATTCAAGTTAATTACATTCGTACTTTAAAGACTCAAGGAAAGGTAATGAATTTCAAGGGTAAATTTGGGATTTATCTGGTACTGTTTCGGAAGGAATTACTAGGTAATCTCCATACTACTAAAAAATTATATGTGTCTAGTTCTAAATCCTTTTTACAGCACATGAATATAAGTTTTCTAGAGTAAGTTGAATCCTAATAACTAAAGGAAGGTCGGACAGCTAGTAGGTGAGCCAAATCTTGACAACTTGCAAGAATTGAAGACTTTTGTCTCCATCCAAGACTTTAGAGCATGCTTTGTTGAATTAGAGCATATTATGTTCGAATTTAATGCTTCATTTATTGTATTTGCTGTATTTGTAGACTTTTGGTGTAAGGGTAGTTGAAAGTCTTAATTGCTGTCTTTTGTAAACTCCCAACCACCAAGTTTTAATGTTGTAATGAGTGCTTTACAGTAGCCCTCCCAAGAACTCTCTATAAATACCTAAGGATGAGAGGAGAAGGGCAGGGAGTGAATTTTAAATTACTTGTATGTGGGAGAGTTCTCTAATGAGAGTTCTACATTTAACTCTGTATCTCTTGGGTGAATTCCTTAGAGTGGTGAGTTTGAGAGTTCTGTATCTCTTGTAGGGTTCTTTGGGTGGTGAATTATTCTGTATCCCATTGTAATTCTCTTGAGTGATGAGCTTGTACCAATTTTATTTTATTTAGTGTTTGAGTTTATTTTAATAAAAGTGAGTGTTTGTTTTCATTCTTCCAATCTTGTGGTATTCTTTTTCTAACACTTGAGCCTGCATCAGTTTTGGTATCAGAGCATTTGGTTAATTTTGGCTTTATCTTTCAATGGCCAAAGGTTGTAGATTTGTTCCAACAATTGAAGAACAACCAGCAGCTCAAGCTGATACACGAGACACTCTAATTGAAGAATTGAGACAACAAATTCAGCAACTTCAACAACGTTTAGAACATTTTGAAGATCGAGGTAAAGCTGTGCAACATGAAGATCTCGATAATGGTTCTTCTAGCAATGATGAAGGTAATACAAATCCTTTTCATCAAGCTTAATCTCATTCTTCTGGTGATAGTTCTCCCATACATCCAAATGTTATAAGAAATATGACATTTAGAAATGATCGTCGAGATTTCCATGTAAAAGTGGAAATACCAGATTTTGAGGGTAGAATGCACTCAGATGAGTTTGTGGATTGGTTGAACACCATAGAAAGAATTTTTTATTATCAAGATGTTCCAAAAAATCAAAAGGTGAAAGTCGTTGCCATAAAACTTAGAAAGTATGCTTCTTTATGGTGGGAAAATCTGAGGAAACAAAGGATACGGAAAGGTAGAAGTAAGATCGTGACCTGGGAGAAGATGAAACGAGAGCTTAAGAGGAAATATCTTCCTGAAAACTATCGACAAGATATTTTTCTCAAACTACACAACTTTCGTCAAAAGGAGCTTTCTGTAGAAGACTACATTACAGAATTCGATCATCTCATGCTGAAATGCGATATGGTTGAACAAGAAGAACAGACAATTGCATGTTATCTTGGGGGTTTAAGACCTGAGATTTCAAATATTGTGCAATTACAACCATATTGGACTTATGGAGATGTTTGTAGACTTGCACTTAAGGTGGAGAATCAACAAAAGACAGCACGCAGTGGCAATTCTCGATTCTTGACACGAGAAGGTTTTTCTAACCAGGGGAATACTTCCAACTCTAAGTCAATTCCTACTGCCAAACCTACTACAAGAACTTCAAAGAATGATGGTGTCTCTAACCAAAAGAAGCAAAATAATGCTTCCAACACCAATTCTCGCCAATGTTTCAAATGCCAAGGATATGGACATATTGCTTCTGAATGCCCAAATCGCAGGATTATGACACTTGTTGAAAAAGAGGACGAAGAAGAGATGGAGAAAAACCATGCAGAGCCTGGAGAAGAGAATGAAGATATAACTTATGAGGATGAAGGTGAAACTCTCATCCTTCGTAAAGTTTTAAATGCTGCCTATGAAGAAGAAGAAGAAGATTGGTTGCGAAAAAATATCTTTCATACCAGGTGTACTTCTCATGGCAAGGTGTGTAATGTCATAATTGATGGGGGTAATTTTGAAAATGTGGCTTCTGCACAAATGGTGGAAAGATTGGGCCTAAAGACAGTGATGCATCCTCAACCATACAAGCTTTCTTGGCTCAAAAAGGGAAATGAAATTAAGGTAAATCAACGTTGCCTAGTATCTTTTTCTATTTGAAAAAACTATAAAGATGAAGTTTGGTGTGATGTTGTTCCAATGGATGCTTGTCATTTACTTCTTGGTCGTCCATGGCAATATGATAGAAAAATTATTCATGATGGCCATAAAAACACTTATTCCTTTGTCAAGGATGGTGTTAAAGTCATTTTGGGTTCTTCTAAGATGATCAATGTTCCTAAGCCTTTTAAAGGGGAGGGAAATAATTTCTTGACTCTTTCTGAATGTAAGAGGGAATTTTTAAAGGTTGATGAAGCCTTTGCTTTTGTGGTGTTTGAAGAAAACGATGATAGTCCTGAGCCACCTTTTATAATGAAGAAGCTACTTCAAGAATTTCATGATATAGTACCAGATGAGATACCACCAGGATTGCCTCCCATGAGAGACATTCAACATGGCATTGATCTTATTCTAGGAGCTGTTCTACCAAACAAAGCAGCCTACAGAATGAGTCCTAAGGAGCATGCTGAACTTCAAAGTCAAGTAAATGAGCTTTTGTCCAAAGGCTTAATTGAAGAAAGTAAGAGCCCTTGTGTTGTTCCTGCTCTCCTTGTGCCCAAGAAGGATGGTTCTTTTCGCATGTGTGTGGATAGTAGAGCTGTCAACAAAATTACTGTTGATTATCGCTTCCCAATTCCTCGACTTGACGATCTTCTTGATCAATTGTATGGAGCTTGTATTTTCTCTAAGATTGATCTACGAAGTGGATACCATCAAATAAGAATGAAACCAGGTGACGAATGGAAGACAGCATTCAAGACAAGAGATGGGCTTTATGAATGGAAGGTCATGCCTTTTGGACTTTCAAATGCTCCCAGTACTTTCATGCGTTTGATGAATCATGTTCTGAAGCACTACATTGGAAGATTCGTTGTTGTCTACTTTGATGACATTATTGTGTATAGCAAAGATGAGGAACAACACTTGGATCATCTTCACCAAGTTTTTAACACTTTGAGGAAACAAAAACCTTATGTCAACCTAAAGAAATGTGAGTTCTTCTCAGAATGCCTTATCTTTCTAGGCTACATAGTTTCTAAAGATGGAATAAAAATGGATCCTAGTAAGGTGGAAGCTATTTTGAACTGGCCTATTCCTCAAACTCTTCATGATGTTCGAAGCTTTCATGGATTAGCTTCATTTTACCGGTGTTTTCATTAAAGGATTTAGTTCAATCATGGCACCAATCACTGAATGTTTAAAGGGTGATCACTTCAAGTGGACAAATGAAGCACAAAGGAGTTTTGACATCATCAAAGCAAAGGTAACCCAAGCCCCTATTCTTGCATTACCAAATTTTGACAAAGTGTTCGAGGTTGAGTGTGATGCATCAAATGTGGGAATTGGCGCTGTCCTTAGTCAAGAAGGTAAACCCATTGCTTTCTTCAATGAAAAATTGAGTGATTCACGCAAGAAGTATTCTACTTATGATAAAGAGTTTTATGCTATTTGTCGAGCTCTAGATCATTGGAGTCATTATCTTCTTCCAAAACCTTTTGTTCTTTATTCTGATCATGCAGCACTTAAGTTCATAAATAGCCAGCACAAACTTAATAAACATCATGCTCATTGGGTTGAATTCCTTCAATCCTTCAACTTCACTATTAAGCATAAATCTGGAGTTCAAAATGTAGTGGCTGATGCATTAAGTCGAAAATATTCCTTGCTGTCCTCTATGCAAGTGAAAGTTGTAGGCTTTGAGATTGTGAAGGAACTCTACAAAGATGATGCTTATTTTGGAAAAATCACAGAAGATTGCAAGCATGGCTCTTTTCAACAATTCTTGTTGCATGATGGGTATCTTTTTAAAGGCAACCGCTTGTGTATTCCCCATTGTTCTCTTCGAGAGTCTATTATCAAAGAATCTCATGATGGCGGACTTGGCGGACATTTTGGGAGAGACAAGACTTTGGCATTGATACAAGAAAAATTTTATTGGCCAAAGATGAAGATGAATATTCAGAGATATGTGGATAGGTGTAAAATTTTTCATGTGGCTAAGAGTCATGGCCAAAATACTGGTTTGTACACTCCACTTCCTGTTCCTACAACACCTTGGGAAGATGTTAGCATGGATTTTGTTGTGGGATTACCAAGAACTTAAAGAAATAAAGATTCTGTTATGATGGTGGTGGATCGTTTTTCCAAGATAGCGCACTTCGTTCCTTGTAACAAGACTCTTGATGCTTCCCATGTAGCTGACTTATATTTTTAAGAAATTGTGAAACTACATGGAATTCCTAAGACTATCATCTCAGATCGTGATACTAAGTTCACGAGTCACTTTTGGCGCACTCTTTGGAGGAAGCTTGGAACTCAACTTAACTTCAGCTCTTCCTATCATCCTCAAACTGATGGACAAACGGAAGTCACAAATCGCAGTTGGGAAACCTTTTGAGGTGTTATGTTGGAAAGAACATTCGTCAGTGGGATCTTATTTTGGCTCAAGTTGAATTTGCTTACAATCGGGCGAAAGGCCACTCTACGGGTTATAGTCCGTTTGAAATTGTTTATGGTCAGAATCCCACAAGCCCATTGGATTTAGTCCCTTTTCCCATTACTCACCAATTTAGTGCAGATGCTGAAGAACGAGTGAAGAACATAAAAAAATTGTATGAAGAAGTTAGGAAGAAAATATTGAAGCAAAACGAGAAGTACCAAAAGAGCGCCAATAAGCATCGCAAGAAAATGGAATTTCAAGAAGGAGATTTAGTTTGGGTTCATCTCAGAAAAGAAAGGTTCCCTCGTGGCAAGTTTGCTAAACTCAAACCGAGAGCTGATGGACCATTTAAGGTGATAAAATGAATTGGGGAAAATGCATACAAAATCGAGCTTCCAGAATCTTATGGTGTTTCCGATGTATTCAATGTTGCTGATCTATCTCCTTATAAGGATGATAACAAGATGGACTCGAGGTCGAGTCTTTTCCAACCAGGGGAGTTTGACACAGGAGTGTCTGATCACATGGAGCTAAAAATAGAATCAAATGAATTCAAGTTAGTTACATTCGTACTCTAAAGACTCAAGGAAAGGTAATGAATTTCAAGGGTAAATTTGAGATTTATCTGGTACTGTTTCGGAAGGAATTACTAGGTAATCTTCATACTACTAGAAAATTATATGTGTCTAGTTCTAAATCCTTTTTACAGCACATGAATATAAGTTTTCTGGAGTAAGTTGAATCCTAATAACAAAAGGAAGGTTAGACAGCTAGTAGGTGAGCCAAATCTTGACAACATGCAAGAATTGAAGACTTTTGTCTCCATCCAAGACTTTAGAGCATGCTTTGTTGAATTAGAGCATATTATGTTCGAATTTAATGCTTCATTTATTGTATTTGCTGTATTTGTAGACTTTTGGGGTAAGGGTAGTTGTAAGTCTTAATTGCTGTCTTTTGTAAACTCCCAACCACCAAGTTTTAATGTTGTAATGAGTGCTTTACAGTAGCCCTCCCAAGAACTCTCTATAAATACCTAAGGATGAGAGGAGAAGGGCATGGAGTGAATTTTAAATTTCTTGTATGTGGGAGAGTTCTCTTATGAGAGTTTCTAAATTTAACCCTGTATCTCTTGCGTGAATTCCTTAGAGTGGTGAGTTTGAGAGTTCTGTATCTCTTGTAGGGTTCTTTGGGTGGTGAATTATTCTGTATCCCATTGTAATTCTCTTGAGTGGTGAGCTTGTACCAATTTTACTTTATTCAGTGTTTGAGTTTATTTTAATAAAAGTGAGTGTTTGTTTTCATTCTTCCAATCTTGTGGTATTCTTTTTCTAAACACTTGAGCCTGCATCATTTTGGATGTGGAGCAGTAGTTAATCCCAGTTTCTTCACTAAAGTAGTAGATGCAAGATTGGTACAACTACCATTATCAATGATCATGGCACAAACCTTATCTCGGATTTGACATCTTGTATGAAAGATGTTTTCGCGCTGTTCCAAACCAATATCAACTTCAGCACTCAAAATCTTTTAAATAACTAATAAATTTCCCTCCATTCTCTCAAGATTCTCTTCTTGTTCAGTCACTTCGACTTTAGATTCCTCTTCCATCTCAGCCTCATCTTCACTTACAAGCTTTCCATACTTCCCTTGTAAAACCATCACCCTCTTATTCGGACATTCAGAAGCAATATGCCCATTTCTCAAGCACTTGAAACACTTGATGTCTCGCGACCTCCTGGAAAATTTAGGTTCAAATACCTTCTCCTTTTCTTTCAACGAACCTGAACTAGTACTTCCTTTATTGAACTCCACTTTCTCATCACGTTTAGGTGTGTTCCATGTTCGCGAAGGTGAAGAAACAGCCTTTGTACTTAGTTGTTATAGTTGACCTCATATGGATACCCCCTCTTTTCTGCTGTCTTTCTACTTTAGTTGCAAGCTTTATGACATCCTCAAGAAATATGAAGGGCTGTAACTCAACAACATTAGCTATGTCCCTCTTTAATCCATCAAGGAATCTAGCTATTGTTTGCTTTTGAGGTATATTCAAATCACAGCGAATCAGCAACAGCTCAAATTCTTTCACATACTCCTCCACACTCAAGGAACATTGCCGCAAGGTCTGGAGTTTGATGTATAATTCTTGTTTATAGTAATCTGGAACAAATCTCTTCTTCATTAATCTTTTCATAAGTGGCCAGCTTGTAACTTCTTCTTCGTCATCCCTTCTTCGCTGAGCTTTTAAGTTTTCCCACCACAAAAGTGCGTAATCGGTAAACTCAATTGCTGCTACCTTACACTTCTTTGCCTCAGGGTACTCAAGCCAATCAAACACCCTTTCTACCTTCTAAATCCATTCAAGATACTCCTCAGGAGAATTAGTACCTTTAAATGGTGGTATATTAAGTTTGATACCACTGGTAGGGTCATTTTGTTGCCTCCTTATCCTACCCCTATCTTCAGCCTCATCATCCCTTATTTGGCTTATCTCCAGCATCCCCTAGGTCATTTCGAGGTACCCTACGCCCTACCTGCCTTTGTTGGGGTTGCAAAGTATTTCTTTGCATCATTTCTATAATTGCAGTGAGTTGTCCACGAATTTCAGTAATCTCACCTCAAAATTCATCATGAACTCATTGTAAGCCCATGAGTTGAGCTTGTTCTAAACTCAGTCCCTTTGGTACTCTACTTGCATCATCGTCAGCCATTATTAACAAAAACCCCAAATAAGTATGAACAATGAACAACACAACCTGATGTGCCTTGATTTATAACAAAATTAAATTGCAAAGTTGATGGAGGATAGAACTAAATAGATACCTTGATAAGTCGAATGGACGCCACAAGGATCAGTTTAGGGTTTTGACGCCACACTCTTGATGATCAAAGAGTGATAAGTCAGCAACTATCTTCAAGAGTTGAAAAACTTGAGAAGACAATTTTGAGAGAGAAATAGCTCTTCTATTTCGTGCTTCCAATTTCAAAAAGAGGCAACTGCCTCTACAAGACTTTTACATGCCTTATATAGGCTTACAAAATGAGGTGAAACCCTAATGTTACCTAATAAGCTTAAAAAGGCTCAAAATAAGCCCAATATCACTTAACAATTTAAAACAAAACTAAACAAGTTTAAAATAGCCCAAATACATAAAAGTAGTAACATAAGAAGTAAATAAAGCCCAATAGCATGAAAAGAAAGCCCTTAGCTGCTTCTTAAAGCCCAACGTCACCAAACGTCTCTAAATCACGTCCCAATCTCAAATTGAAGACAAATAAATACATTTAGCTCGTTTCCATTCAGATCGCAAGCTTCTAATCCCATAGAAGCTTCAATAGCTCCAATTTGACTACTTATGGCCCTTTGAAGTTGTTTAGCCTTAGCCCTTGTTATTGGACCATCTGAAATCTCCTTTACGCTCAGCTCGCCTTCTTGAGTTGATTTAGAACCTTCATGATGCACATCATCACCCCCGGGCAGAGAATGATTTGCCCTCAAATCAGAATCTTCTAAATCTTCCAAATAAGGAGATAAGTCCTTCATATTAAAAGTGGCTGAAACATTGTAATCACCAGGAAGGTCAACTTTGTAAGCATTACTATTTACCTTCTCTATAATACGAAAAGGTCCATCAACTCTTGGCATCAGCTTGGACTTCCGCTTGCTAGGAAATCTTCCCTTGCTAAGATGAATCCAAACAAGATCACCAGGTTCAAAGCTAATCATTTTCCGTCCTTTATTAGCATGCTTAACATACCTAGCTGTTTTCTCCTCAATATGAATTCGAACCTGCTCATGAAGCTTCTTCATCAATTCTGCCTTCTTAACACCATCCATAGATGTCCTCTCATTAATTGGAATAGGAACAAGGTCAATAGGAACAAATGGATTAAATCCATACACAATCTCAAATGGTGAAAATTTTGTAGCCCCATGCACACTACGGTTATATGCAAACTCTACAATAGGCAAACAAGTATCCCAACTCTTTAAGTTCTTGTTTATAACAGCCCGTAATAAAGAAGATAGAGTACGGTTCACTACCTCAGTTTGCCCATCAGTTTGTGGATGACAAGCAGTACTGAAAAGCAACTTTGTTCCAAGCTTCTTCCAAAGAGTCTTCCAAAAATAACTTAAGAACTTTGTATCACGATCAGAGACAATGCTTTTAGGGATTCCATGCAAACGTACAATTTCCCTAAAAAACAAATCAGCAATATGAATAGCATCATCAGTTTTGTTACAAGGAATAAAGTGTGACATTTTGGAGAACCGATCAACCACAACCATCACTGAATCCTTCCCACGCTGTGTTCTAGGTAATCCAAGTACAAAATCCATACTAATATCCATCCATGGTTGCTCTGGGATAGGTAAAGGCATATATAGTCCATATGCATTCTCTTTACCCTTAGCTTTCTTGCAATTTACACATCTTTCAACAACTTTATGAACATCCCGCAGCATATTAGGCCAAAAGAAGTGCTCTTTCAGTAGCTCATAAGTTTTCTTCTCCCCAAAATGACCACTAAGACCACCCCCATGAGCCTCACGCACAAGCAACTCACGTAAGGATCCTGAAGGTATACACATTCTGCCCAACTTGAACAAGTAACCATCATGCACAAAGAACCCATCACAAGCTCCTTTAGCACATTTAGACATCATATTAGCAAAGTATGAATCACTGGTATATTGTTCTTTCACCTGTTCAAAACCCAAAAGCCTTGCATTTAACATAGAAATCAATGCATACCTCCTAGAAAGAGCATCAGCAATGACGTTAGTTTGCCCCTTCTTGTATTTTATGACATATGGAAATGGCTCCATGAACTCTACCCATTTGGCATGTCTTCTATTCAGCTTGTTCTGCCCTTTAAGATACTTTAATGATTCATGGTCAGTATGAATAACGAACTCTTTAGGTAATAAATAATGCTGCCATACCTCGAGAGCCCGAATCAATGCATAAAACTCCTTGTCATAAATAGAGTAGTTTAACCGTGCCCCATTCAGCTTCTCACTAAAGAAAGCAATTGGCCTCTTTTCTTGCATCAACACAGCCCCAATACCGACCCCTGAAGCATCACACTCTATTTCAAATGTTTTAGCAAAATCGGGAAGTGCTAAAACTGGAGCAGAACATAATTGTTCTTTTATCAGTTCAAATGACTTCTGTGCATTCTCATTCCACCTAAACTCATTTTCCTTTTTCAAACACTCTGTCATAGGCGCAACAATAGAACTAAAGTCTTTAATAAATCGCCTATAGAAAGAGGCTAAACCATGAAAACTTCTCACATCCGCAACACCAGTAGGTTTAGGCCAATCACGAATTGCCTTAACCTTCTCCTCATCAACCTTAATTCCGCTACCAGAAACAACATACCCCAAAAAGATAACACTATCTTGGCAGAAATAGCACTTCTTGATGTTTCCATACAACTTAGCATCACGCAAGGTCTCAAATACAGCCATAAGATGTTTCACATGATCATCTAAAGTTTTACTATAGATCAAGATATCATCAAAATAGACCACAACAAACAGCCCAATAAACTTCCTCAAAACATGGTTCATAAGTCTCATAAATGTACTAGGTGCATTAGAAAGCCCAAACGGCATCACCATCCACTCATACAATCCATGCTTAGTTTTAAAGGCTGTTTTCCATTCATCACCTTCTTTCATCCTAATTTGGTGATATCCACTCATTAAATCAACTTTAGAAAAATAAACAGCACCATGCAATTCATCAAGCATATCATCAAGTCTAGGAATAGGGAATCGATACTTAACCGTTATCTTGTTGATAGCCCGACTGTCCACACACATTCTCATGGTACCATCCTTCTTTGGAACAAGCAAAGTAGGCACTGAACAAGGACTAAGTGACTCACGCACATAGCCCCTCTCTAAGAGCTCACCAACTTGCCTTTTGATCTCCTTTGCTTCCTCCGGATTACATCTATATGCTGGTCTATTTGGAAGTGAAGCTCCAGGCACCAAATCAATTTGATGCTCTATCCCTCGAATAGGTGGTAATCCCAATGGTAGCTCTTCTGGAAATACATCTTTGAACTCTTCAAGCAACTCCACAACCTGCCTTGGCAAATCCAAACCCTCCACTTGCAATAAAGGCTTTGCCCAAGTCATGAAAACAACCCCCACAGAAGCTAGTGCTTGCTCAACATCTCCCTTTTTGGCTAACATTAACCCTTTACCAGATTCCATCATCTTCCTTTGATTCTGCAACTGATCTTTTCTAACTTGTTGAGAACTCAATGGCATCAAATTCACTTTCTTCCCATTCAGCACAAATGAATAAGTGTTCCTTCTCCCATTATAAGTCACATCATTATCAAATTGCCATGGGCGTCCTAATAACACATGACTAGCTGTCATCGGAACCACATCACATAAAACCTCATCATGAAAGGTTTTAATGGAGAATGGCACCCGAACCTGTCTTGTAACTTGAATCTCTCCCTTGTCATTAAGCCAATGTAATTTGTATGGTTTTGGATGTGGAACAGTAGTTAATCCCAGTTTCTCCACTAAAGTAATGGATGCAACATTGGTGCAACTACCATTATCAATGATCATGGCACAAACCTTATCTCGGATTTGACATCTTGTATGAAAGATGTTTTCGCGCTGTTCCAAACCAATATCAACTTCAGCACTCAAAATCCTTTGAATAACTAATAAATTTCCCTCCATTGGCTCAAGATTCTCTTCTTGTTCAGTCACTTCGACTTTAGATTCCTCTTCCATCTCAGCTTCATCTTCACTTACAAGCTCTCCATACTTCCCTTGTAAAACCATCACCCTCTTATTCGGACATTCAGAAGCAATATGCCCATTTCCCAAGCACTTGAAACACTTGATGTCTCGCGTCCTCCTGGAAAATTGAGGTTCAAATACCTTCTCCTTTCCTTTCAATGAACCTGAACTAACACTTCCTTTACTGAACTCCACTTTCTCGTCACGTTTAGGTGTGTTCCATGTTCGCGAAGGTGAAGAAACAGCCTTTGTATTACTTATTGTAGTTGACCTCATATGGATACCCCCTCTTTTCTGCTGTCTTTCTACTTTAGTTGCAAGCTTTATGACATCCTCAAGAAATATGAAGGGCTGTAACTCAACAACATTAGCTATATCCCTCTTCAATCCATCAAGGAATCTAGCTATTGTTTGCTCTTGAGGTTCATTCAAATCACAACGAATCAGCAACAGCTCAAATTCTTTCACATACTCCTCCACACTCAAGGAACCTTGCCGCAAAGTCTGGAGTTTGATGTATAATTCTTGTTTATAGTAATCCGGAACAAATCTCTTCTTCATTAATCTTTTCATGAGTGGCCAGCTTGTAACTTCTTCTTCGTCATCCCTTCTTCGCTGAGCTTTTAAGTTTTCCCACCACAAAAGTGCGTAATCGGTAAACTCAAGTGCTGCTACCTTACACTTCTTTGTCTCAGGATACTCATGCCAATCAAACACCCTTTCTACCTTCTGAACCCATTCAAGATACTCTTCAGGAGAACTAGTACCTCTAAATGGTGGTATATTAAGTTTGATACCACTAGTAGGGTCATTTTGCTGCCTCCTTATCCTACCCCTATCTTCAGCCTCATCATCCCTATTTGGCTCATCTCCAGCATTCCCTAGGTCATTTCGAGGTACCCTATGCCCTACCCGCCTTTGTTGGGGTTGCAAAGTGTTTCTTTGCATCATTTCTATAATTGCAGCAAGTTGTCCACGAATTTCAGTAATCTCACCTCGAAATTCATCATGAGCTCGTTGTAAGCCCACGAGTTGAGCTTGTTCTAAACTCAATCCCTTTGGTACTCTACTTGCATCATCATCAGCCATTATTAACAAAAACCCCAAACAAGTATGAACAATTGAACAACACAACCAGTAGCTAAAACACTCTTCTCAAACTGAATTTTCCACCAATTCAGTAAATACAATCAGATAGCAACAATTTACTCAAATTCGAAATTTCCAGGTTCACAAAATTTCTAGGTTCAAGAACAATTTAATTCAGCCAACCCATCTCCAGTTCACAAACTACTAAGAATTAATTTTAATGCTTCAGAGTTGCAATTCAACTCCTCAAATATTAGAGACCCAAACTGATAATAACCCCACGAAATTATATAACACAAAAAATAGCAAGACACCTTCAATAGCTAAAACTTCAGTTTGCACACTGAAATCCTGTGCTCTGATACCAGATGATGTGCCTTGATTTATAACAAAATTAAATTGCAAAGTTGATGGAGGATAGAACTAAATAGATACCTTGATAAGTCGAATGGACGCCACAAGGATCAGTTTAGGGTTTTGACGCCACACTCTTGATGATCAAAGAGTGATAAGTCAGCAACTATCTTCAAGAGTTGAAAAACTTGAGAAGACAATTTTGAGAGAGAAATAGCTCTTCTATTTCGTGCTTCCAATTTCAAAAAGAGGCAACTGCCTCTACAAGACTTTTACATGCCTTATATAGGCTTACAAAATGAGGTGAAACCCTAATGTTACCTAATAAGCTTAAAAAGGCTCAAAATAAGCCCAATATCACTTAACAATTTAAAACAAAACTAAACAAGTTTAAAATAGCCCAAATACATAAAAGTAGTAACATAAGAAGTAAATAAAGCCCAATAGCATGAAAAGAAAGCCCTTAGCTGCTTCTTAAAGCCCAACGTCACCAAACGTCTCTAAATCACGTCCCAATCTCAAATTGAAGACAAATAAATACATTTAGCTCGTTTCCATTCAGATCGCAAGCTTCTAATCCCATAGAAGCTTCAATAGCTCCAATTTGACTACTTATGGCCCTTTGAAGTTGTTTAGCCTTAGCCCTTGTTATTGGACCATCTGAAATCTCCTTTACGCTCAGCTCGCCTTCTTGAGTTGATTTAGAACCTTCATGATGCACATCACAACCAGTAGCTAAAACACTCTTCTCAAACTGAACTTTTCACCAATTCAGTAAATAAAATCAGATAGCAACAATTTACTCAAATTCAAAATTTCTAGGTTCATGAACAATTTAATTCAGCCAACTCATCTCCAGTTCACAAACTACTAAGAATTAATTTTAATGCTTCAGAGTTGCAATTCAACTACTAACCTCAAATATTAGAGACCCAACTTGATAATAACCCCATGAAATTATATAACACAAAAAATAGCAAGACACCTTCAATAACTGAAACTTCAGTTTGCACACTGAAATCCTATGCTCTGATACCAGATGATGTGCCTTGATTTATAACAAAATTAAATGGTAAAGTTGATGGAGGATAGAACTAAATAGATACCTTGATAAGTCGTATGGACGCCACAAGGATCAATTTAAGGTTTTAACGCCACACTCTTGGTGATCAAAGAGTGATAAGTTAGCAACTATCTTCAAGAGTTAAAAAACTTGAGAAGATAATTTTGAGAGAGAAAAGTTCTATTTTCATGCATCCAATTCCAAAATGAGGCAATTGCCTCTATAAGACTTTAACATGCCTTATATAGGCTTACAAAATGAGGGAAAACCCTAATGTTATCTAATAAACTTAAAAAGTTCAAAATAAGCCCAATATGACTTAACAATTTTAATCAAAACTAAACAAGTTCAAAATAGCCCAAATATATAAAAATAGTAACATAAGAAGTAAATAAAGCCCAATAGCATGGAAAGAAAGCCCTTAGTTGCTTCTTTAAGCCCAACGTCACCAAACATCTCTAAATCACGTCCCAATCTCTAATTGAAGACAGATAAACACATTTAGCTCGTTTTCATTAAGATCGCAAGCTTCTAATCCCATAGAAGCTTCAATAGCTCCAATTTGACTACTTATGGCCCTTTGAAGTTGTTTAGCCTTAGCCCTTGTTATTGGACCATTTGAAATCTCCTTTACGCTCAGCTCGCCTTCTTGAGTTTATTTAGAACCTTCATGATGCACATCATCGTCTCCCACACGAATTCTGATTTGGTGATATCCACTTCGCAGATATATCTTGGTGAATACTTTAGCACCACTCAATTGATCAAGCAAGTCTTAAAGTTTAGCGATGGAAAATCGATACCTTATGGATATTTTGTTGATAGCACTACTATCCACACACATCCTTCAACTTCCATCCTTCTTTGGAGTAAGCAAGATAGGTATAGCATAAAGACTAATACTTTCTTGTATCTGTCTCTTTTGTAGCAGTTCCTCCATCTTCTCCTTCAAGATTTCATGTTCTTTTGGACTTATACGATATTGGGGCAGATTTGGCAAGTTAGCTCCAAAATCAACGCGATGTTGAATATCTCATATTGGAAGCAATTGTGTCGGTTATGCCATTATATCAACAAACTCTGCCAATAAACCTTAAATCTCCTTAGGTGTCGGTTGCATGAACCTCCATTCCCTTCACTATTTGAAGAGCACAGGTTTTGGCACTTTTCATGTCCTCCTAATGTGCATCATGAAGGTTCTAAATCAACTCAAGAAGGTGAGCTGAGCGTAAAACAGGTTTTAGATGGTCCAATAACAAGGGCTAAGGCCAAACAGCTTCAAAGGGCCATAAGTAGTCAAATTGGAGCTATTAAAGCTTCTATGGAATTAGAAGCTTGCGATCTGAATGGAAATGAGCTAAAAGTGTTTATTTGTCTTCAATTAGAGATTGGGACGTGATTTATAGACGTGGTGACATTGGACTTAAGGAAGCAGCTAGGGCTTTCTTTCCATGCTATTGGGCTTAATTTGCTTCTTATGTTGCTATTTTTATGTATTTGGGCCATTTTAAACTTGTTTAGCTTTATTTTAAATTGTTAAGTTAGATTGGGCTTATTTTAGACTTCAAAGTTAATTAGGTAATATTAGGGTTTTCCCTGATTTTGTAAGCCTATATAAGGCATCTTAAAGTCTTATAGAGGCAGTTGCCTCATTCTTGAATTTAATGCACGAAAAAGAAGAACTTTTTCTCTCAAAATTTATCTTTTCAAGTTTTCTAGCTCTTGAAGATAGCTACTGACTTATCACTCTTTGATCACAAAGAGTGTGGCATCAAAACCCTAAATTGATCCTTGTGGCATCCATTGACTTATCAAGACAATAAGCAGAATGATTTTTTTAATATCAAAAGGCCAAGTGTAATGGCCGAATTTCTTGCCACCACTTGCTACCCCAAATAAGCATGACAATGCTTAATTTTTTGGCTGAATATAATAATCATTCATGCCACCACATGGTTAGTGAATAAATTATGATTTTTAATAATCATTTTAGTGGCCACCAATTGCTACTTATAATATTTGGCCAAACTGCCTTCATATGCAAACATTTATACCTTATATACATTGGCCGAATGTGAATTTGGCTTCCAAAGCCTTTAACTTCATTTGTTTCATTTTTAATTTATTTAATTTGCAACATAAAACACTACCATATATCATACCCTAACAAATTATTAGCATGATATGTGGCATCCAATGAAAAAGTTAAAGTTGAAGTGGCAAGTCCTACTTGTCGAGATCTTGAGCTTAATACTTAAACCTTATGATTATCCTGAGAGACCCTGAAATAATTCTGATTTTTTGAGAACTTAGCAGATTTAACTACTCAATCTGGTACACTATCCCAGTGCACAACCAATACACTTCATATAGAGAGACTTCCTAGGTTCACACTCATTTTATTTTACGAAACTCTTTCATAAGTACATAACTAATGCCCTGCACACATATTTTGAAAAACCAAAACAGGGTGTTGAACCATGTAAGTTGAGGTTAATAAAAATTCGTATAATTCCTCCGTCATTTACATCCTAGAAGAACGGAGACTTGGATAATCACCGTCAAGTCTCTATATGCTCAACACTAGAACTTATCGCCAGATTCATATTCCGATAAACAATATCTGCAAATATTTTTTTGATATTGTTTCTTACATGGAAAATATTTTTTTTTGGGTGAATTACTTATGGCCATAATATTTTATGGAACACAATCTTAGAGTATTTTGATATACAACTCACCTATATGAGCTTACAGATCCCATATCTATGCACACCGAATGCTATGAGCATTGGACCTACCCAGTGACACTAAGCAAACAGTGAAATATCTCTGACATGTGAAGAACTTAAGTATGGTGGATCACTCACAAATCCACCATGGTGCTCAGGTCAAGGGACCACGAATACTACTCAACTCGAAAGGATCATCCATTTATAATTTATGGGATGTCTATTAGAGATCCTAATTGACTCTATTCAGTACTCAGTCCAAACTAAATACTTGCATGTCTTTGGAAAGTGGTACACCATGTAAACGAACAACTTCTTTAAAAAATAATTTGGCTACATGATGTGCATCTGTTGTCTTACGACATAAAATAAAGTGTGACATTTTGGAAAATTGATCAACCACTATAAATACAACATCATTGCCCCTCTGGGTTCTTGGTAAACCAAGTACAAAGTCCATAAAAATATCATCCCAAAGTGCATTAGGAATAGGCAAATGCATGTATAAACTTGTGTTTTGTGATTGCCCCTTACTTGTTTGACAAGTTGGACACCTTTGCATAAACTTTCCAGCATCTCATTTGCCCTCGAAAGTGCTTGGGAGATTGGTGGTCGGAGTAGACAATGAATTCTTTAGGCAAAAGATATGCCTCTCACATCTTTAGAGCACAGAACACAGCATCGAGTTCTTGTTGATATGTTGACCACTTTTGTCTTGCTTCACTTAACTTCTCGCTAAAGAATGCAATGGGCCTTCTTTTTTGTGAAAGAATAGCTCTTATGCCAATCCCGCTTACATCACATTCAATCTAAATTTTTTTGGCAAAGTCAGGAGAGATAGAATAGATGTTGTAGTCAGTTTCTCCTTGATCAATTCAAAGCTACGATCAGCAGCTTATTCCCATTGAAATCGTTTTTTCTTCAATCAATTGGTAATGGGTGCCACAATGGTACTAAAATTTTTAACGAACCTGCAATAGACAGTTGCTAGGCCATGGAAACTCCTTACATTAGTTATAGTCTTCAGTTTTCGCATTCTCAAATAGTTTCGCCTTTTCTTCATCCACATAAATTCCCTCAATACCTATAACAAATCTAAGGAACACTAGTCTATTTGTTAAAAATATACATTTCTTTAAGTTTACAAAACAGCTCATTTTTTCTCAATACAACTAGAAATTGCCTAATATGATCAAGGTGCTCTTCTACATTTTTACTATAAATCAAAATATCATCAAAATAGACAACAACAAAGTGGGATAAAAAATGTTTAAATACTTAGGTCATAAGGTGCATGAATGATGTGCATCATGAAGGTTCTAAATCAACTCAAGAAGGCGAGCTGAGCGTAAAGGAGATTTCAGATGGTCCAATAACAAGGGCTAAGGCTAAACAGCTTCAAAGGGCCATAAGTAGTCAAATTGGAGCTATTAAAGCTTCTATGGGATTAGAAGCTTGCGATCTGAATGGAAACGAGCTAAATGTATTTATTTGTCTTCAATTTGAGATTGGGACGTGATTTAGAGACGTTTGGTGACGTTGGGCTTTAAGAAGCAGCTAAGGGCTTTCTTTTCATGCTATTGGGCTTTATTTACTTCTTATGTTACTACTTTTATGTATTTGGGCTATTTTGAACTTGTTTAGTTTTGTTTTAAATTGTTAAGTCATATTGGGCTTATTTTGGGCCTTTTTAAGCTTATTAGGTAACATTAGGGTTTCACCTCATTTTGTAAGCCTATATAAGGCATGTAAAAGTCTTGTAGAGGGAGTTGCCTCATTTTGAAATTGGAAGCACGAAATAGAAGAGCTATTTCTCTCTCAAAATTATCTTCTCAAGTTTTTCAACTCTTGAAGATAGTTGCTGACTTATCACTCTTTGATCATCAAGAGTGTGGCGTCAAAACCCTAAATTGATCCTTGTGGCATCCATTCGACTTATCAAGGTATCTATTTAGTTCTATCCTCCATCAACTTTGCAATTTAATTTTTGTTATAAATCAAGGCACATCAATGAATGTACTTGGTGCATTAGACAACCCAAATGGCATGGCTAGCCACTCATATAGCCCATCTTTTTGTTTTAAAAGTTGTCTTACATTCGTCCCCCACGCGAATTCTGATTTGGTGATACCACTTCGCAGATCTATCTTGTTGAATACTTTAGCGCCACTCAACTTGATGCGAACTAGGTTGCCAAAACATCACAAGGTCCATTGAACATCCATCTGTGATGGAGAACAATAGCACAACAGCACATGTGATATCAAGTCTCAATATTGGTAGTTGTTAGTAGTTATAAGTTACTATAAATTGTTGTATTAAGTGCTAGCATTCCAAGTGCCTAGTTTATTAGTAGTAGTTGGTAGTTAGTAGTTTTAAGTTGTCATTAGTGCTGTAATAAATGCTAGACATCCCAAGAGGCCTCTATAAATATATGAGAGATGAGAGAGAACGAAAATAGAATTGATGTTATAATAAAAGTTCTTTGAAGAACTTTTATTATAACTTATCAAGATTTCATCTTGTGGTGTTGTTTTAGACTTATCACTCACACTTCTCATCTATCTTGAGTGTGGCATCTAATATCTTCTTATACCTCTGGTTCTTATCTCTTATAGATAACGGGTGAAGGTTCTTATTTTTGTTTATATAAAAATCTGAATTAGAATAATTCTTAGCAAAGGAACCTTATTGAGCGTCGGGTCTCACTTTTCTTTTTGAGGTTCACATCATTTGGTATCATAGCTTAGGCTCTAATCAAGTTTGAAATATACTTTTAATTTTTATTGATTGTTCTTTTTTTTAAATCAGCAACTTTATTTTAGTCTCTAAAACAATCTGTAGCCTATATCAATTTTTTTGTTTCTTCTTGTCTGTTATTTAATCTAATTCTTCAAGTTCTGTTATTACATATAAATAAAAAAAAAAAAAGATTCAAATTCCATATTTACTTTTCTAAATTTTAAAAAAAATACGAGTGAAAGTTGAGTGAATCATTCTTTGAGTGAAACACGTGAGGGAGTATGCGAGGTTCTTTTTTTGTTTTTCTAACTTTGTTTTGTAGCAAACATATTAAAAAATAAGGACAAAAATACTTCCGAAGTTGAATAGAAAAAAGGTTGATTCAAAGTTTCTCATGAAAGCTTTATTGGGTAAGATGAGGAACATGTTGAAAGTAAAGGTGGAGCAAGTTCATAAACGGATAGATAAATTGGAATCTAGTACACAAAGTGTGCAGACACCTAGAGTTCCTAAATTGCGAATTCAAGCTAGGCGTACTACCATGAATTGTGATAGCATTGATGAAGATGCTTGGGATAAATTGTTGAATATGGCAAAGGAGCTAGACAAACAACGATGAGCAAGCTGATTCCAATTATAAAGCAAAACCAACGAAGGGCCAAGACATGGAAGGCAGCCAAGGTCATATTGCATCTCAAAGTCCAAATCAAAGTGCATTGATTCGAATTGATAACCATGTCATTAAAACTGAAAGTAAGATGATGAGAACCAGCAAGTTGATCACCATTCGGCTAAGGTTGGAAAAGATCCTTTAAACGTTCATGGAGGACCAATGATAAGAGCTAAAGTTAAAAGAATGAAAGAAGCCTTATCTTGTTTAATGGAAAACATTTGGAAGGTGCAAGCTAGTCAAGTTTCGGTCAAGGTTCTAAGGATGCAAGAAGAATCTAAAATGGTCAACATGATTCAAGCAAGTCCAAATCATGAAGACAAGAGTCCAGCCCTATTAGAATGAAGTTTTTAGCTTATCTTGAAGAATAAAAAGGCCATTCAGCCATGTTGGTGATCAGGTGCTATGGAGTGCAAAATAAGGTTCAATGGATCAGATGTGATTAAGGAGCATGATCAGATATGATTAATATAATGTGGTGTGCAAGTTGAAGTTAAATACAAAGTAGTTACAAAGGAGTTATGCTGCAGTTATCTTAAATGGTGTAATTTGTAACTGTTCTTAGCCTTTGTTCTATATAAACAAGGCTGATTTTTTTTTTATGGGGAAGAAAATTTCGTGATATACAGAGTTTGGAGCACTTGAGAGTGTTTTGTTTTTATGTTCTTGCATGAAATTTGGAACTTATCAAGTTTATTCAGCTTGTGGCATTCAAATCTTTGTTTTTCGTTAAACTTATCAACTTTCATAGTTTGTGACGTTTTGGGAAAATCAAAGTATTGTTCTAATTATTTTATCATCATTCCATTGATTAAGTATTAGAATAGTTTCTCTTACTTCATTCTTAAACGATCGGGTTTGTTTCAATTCATTGGAGGGTGTTAATTTGTATTCCATGTGTATCATAACTATCTAGCTATTAGGGTGTATGGTTGTCAAAATTAAAGATTTCCATCATTTGGTATCAGAGCTTGGCTCAAGTTTGAGGTTTGCGTATCCATTTATTTGCTGTTTTTTTTTAGTTATCACTTCGTTTCTTGTTTATCTTTTAGCACCATATCTTAATTGTTGTGCTTCTTGAGGTTATTCTTATTATTTTCAGCAGATTATAAAAATAAAAAAAATTGCAAAATTCAAGGGATTCTTGCCAAAAAAACAAAAAAAAAATAGAGAAATCTCTCTATGTTCATATGATTACTTGTTTCGGTTTGGGAAGTATTTAAAATTTTAACTTTCTTAACCAAAACAGACAAAAAATTATTGTTGGGATAGAAATTGATATTTCAGTTCTAATCCTTACTTGCAATATTTCAGTTCTAAACTTTGCTCGTGATATTGAATTATCTTTTATCTGCTTTCTTAGACCTACCAAATTTCACTCTACTGAATTTGCTATAATCTGAATTGTTTGTTTAACGATCTTAGTTAATCTAAGAACCCAAAGAACAAAACAAGAGTGGTAAAAGGCAAGAGTGGTAAAAGCTAAATAATTGTGTGAAACACGAGTGGTGTTAAATCTTTGAGTGAAACACATGAGGGAGTGATTGAGAGGCTGTTCTAATATATAATTTTTTCCTTAGATTTTTAAAATGTCTAACAAAGATAAAGATGTGAGTTCTTCCTCAAATGATATAGTGATTCAAGCAATACAGCAACAATTTAAACGATTGTTCCAAGTGATTGGAAATGTAAAAGATCATCTAGAAAGTAAGTAATTACCAAATTGCAGGGAGAACCACAGCAAGGAAGACAACCACCTTTTATCAATGATGTATATGATGGTGGAGAAGATATAGATGATGGCACCAAGCTACCATAAATCGGTCAAAATGTTAATCCTAGGGGAGACAAACTAGAAGAGGACGTTTTGATGGTGTGGACCGAAACATAGGCATCATCAAAATGAAAATTCCTTCTTTTCAAGGGAGGAACAATCCAGAGGCCTATTTGGAGTGGGAACGAAAAGTGGAGCTGATCTTTGAATGTCATAACTACTCCGAAGAGAAAAAGGTAAAATTAACCGTTGTTGAATTTTGTGATTATGCTATTGTTTGGTGGGATCAATTGTGAAAAGACAGGCGTAGAAATGGTGAAAGACCCATAGAGACTTGGATGGAGATGAAACAAATCATGAGGAGGATATTTGTCCCTAACTATTACTATAGGGAATTGCATCAACGGTTGCAAAATTTGACACAAGTTTCCATGAGTGTAGAAGAATATCACAAGGAGATGGAGATAGCCATGATAAGGGCTAATGTGGAGGAGGACCGTGAGGCCACCATGGCTCTGTTTTTGAGTGGGTTAAACAAGAACATTGCTGATATTGTAGAGTTACAACATTATGTGGAGATTGAGGACATGAAGATTGAACGACAACTCAAAAGGAAAGGCACAAGGTATGATTCAAAACCTTATTCGGGTTCTTCTTCTTCTTGGAAACCGAATTGGAGTAAAAAGGATGGTAAACCCATTGTTAAGCCTAAATTTGATGAAACTAAAAGCAAAAATAAGATAGGTAGCAAGGGTAGAGGTGCGAATCAACCTAATCAAACTAGAGGCATTAAGTGTTTTAAGTGCCTTGGGCATGGTCATTATGCACGTGACTGTCCTAATAAAAAGGTAATGATCATGAGGAATGGGGCGGTTGAATCTGAAAGTGAGAGAGAAAATGAAGATGACATGCCACATTTAGAAGATGCTAGTGATGTAAAGTATGCTAGAGGAGAAAATTTGGTTGTACAACGCACACTTAGTTTGCAAAATAAAATTAATGAACATGTGAGCAACGTGAAAATTTGTTTCATACTCATTGTTTGATTGCTAACAAGTTGTGTAATATGATTGTTGATAGCGGAAGTTGTACAAATGTGGCAAGTACATTGCTTGTGGAGAAACTGAAATTACCTACTATTAAACATCCAAGACCGTACAAGTTACAATGGTTGAATGATAGTGGTGTTGTGAAGGTAAATCGGCAAGTGTTAGTTTCTCTTTCATTTGGTAGATATAAGGATAAGGTTTGGTGTGATGTGGTACCCATGTATGCTGGTCACATGTTGTTGGGGAGACCATGGCAATATGATTGAAGGGTAACGCATGATGGGTTTAAAAACCGTTATTCTTTGATCATGGAAGGGCAGAAATACCAACTTGGACCTTTGACTCCAAAGACGATTTTTGAAGATCAAATGCGCATAAAACAACAATATGAAGAATTTGAATCTTCATTAGCCAAAACTTTGGGAAGGAAGCAAGAAAGAGAAACAAACGAAAAAGGTAAGATGAGTGTTAAAAATGAGAGCAATGGGAAACACAAGGGGAGAGAAAACAAGGAAGACTTGAGTGAAAGAAAAATGAGTGTTTATACAAAAATGAGTGATGTGAAGAAAGATTACTTATGTACAAGGATGTTTTAATTATTTCTAACGAAATTGACAAAAGTTTGCCTAGTGTTATGGTTAATCTTTTGCAGGAAAATGAGGATCTCTTTCCCGTAGATGTTCCTAATGGTTTGCCACCAATTAGAGGAATTGAACGTCAAATTGATCTCATTCCGAGTTCAAGCATACCAAATAGGCCAGCATATAGATGCAACCCCGAAGAGACCAACTAAATCCAAAAGCAAGTAAGTGAACTTATGGAAAAGGGATATGTGCGTGAAAGCATGAGTCCATGTGTGGTTCCTGTTTTCTTATTACCTAAAAAGGATGGTTCTTGGAGAATGTGTGTTGATTGCTGAGCCATCAACAAAATCACGGTAAAATATAGACATCCTATTCCTAGGTTAGACGATATGTTGAATGAATTGCATGGTTCTTGTGTGTTTTTAAATATTGATTTGAAATCTGGATATCATCAAATAAGAATGCGTGAGGGTGATGAATGGAAAACCCTTTTCAAAACTAAACATGGTCTATATGAATGGTTGGTAATGCCTTTTGGCCTAACTAACGCACCTAGCACTTTCATGAGATTGATGAACCATGTTTTGCGTGTTTAGATTGGAAATTTTATAGTGGTTTATTTTGATGATATACTCCTGTATAGCAAAAATTTATATGAGCATGTTACACATTTAAGAGTTGTTTTTGATGTGCTTAGAAAAGAAAAGTTATATGCTAATCTAAAGAAAAGCATTTTCTGCACTAATGAACTTACTTTTCTTGGTTATGTTTTTAATGATAAAGGAATACATGTTGATCAAGAAAAAGTGAAAGTAATTAGGGAGTGGCCAAAACCCACTTGTGTTTTTGATGTAAGACGTTTTCATGGTCTTGCCAGCTTTTATAGAAGATTCATTAAGAATTTTTCTACCATTGCTGCACCATTAACAGAATGCATTAAAAAGAATGTGGGATTTAGGTGGGGTAAAGAACAAGATGATACTTTTAACTTGCTTAAAGACAAACTTAGTTCAGCACCTTTGCTTGCTTTGCCTAACTTTGCTAAAACTTTTGAAATCGAGTGTGATGCAAGTGGAATAGGTATTGAAGGAGTCTTAATGCAAGAGGGCAAACCTATTGCGTTCTTTAGTGAGAAGCTAAGTGGAGCAAGTCTTAACTACCCGACGTATGACAAGGAGTTTTATGCCTTGGTGAGAGTGTTAGAGAAATGGCAGCACTATCTTTGGTATAAGGAATTCATTATACACACCGATCATGAGTCCTTGAAATATCTCAAAGGATAAGGAAAGCTAAACCGTAGGCATGCAAAATGGGTAGAGTTTATTGAATCCTTTCCATACATTATTAAGTACAAACAAGGTAAGGAAAATGTGGTTGCTGATGCTCTTTCTAGAAGGTATGCTCTAATTTCTACACTTGATGCAAAATTATTGGGTTTTGAGTACATTAAAGATTTATACAATTCCAACATTAATTTTGCTAATATTTATGGGGTATGTGAGAAAGGGGGTTTTGACAAGTTCTTTAGGCATGATGGTTTTCTTTTCAAAGAAAACAAGTTGTGTGTTCCTCAATGTTCAATCAGAGAATTACTTGTGAGAGAGGCACATAGTGGCAGGTTAATGGGGCATTTTGGAGTTAGAAAGACTTTGGATGTGTTAAGTGATTATTTTTTTTTGCCACACATGAAAAGAAATGTTGAGAGAATATGTGAGAAATGCATTACTTGCAAACAAGTTAAATCTAAAGTATTGCTTCATGGGCAGTATACTCCTCTTCCTATATCTAGTGAGCCTTGGGTTGATATATCCATGGATTTTGTCTTGGGATTACCTAGGTCAAAAGGGGGGAGAGATTCTATTTTTGTTGTTGTTGACAGGTTCAGCAAGATGGCACATTTCATTCCTTGCCACAAAATAGATGATGCAACACATGTTGCGGGGCTGTTCTTCAAAAAAATTGTGAGGTTACATGGCATTCCAAGGACAATTGTGAGTGATAGAGATGTGAAGTTCCTTAGCCACTTTTGGAAAACACTTTGGAACAAGTTGGGAACAAGGTTGTTGTATTTAACCACTTGTCATCCACAAATGGATGGACAAATGGAGGTGGTAAATAGAACTTTATCAACACTTTTAAGGGCTATAATTCAAAGGAATTTGAAGAATTGGGAGGAATGTTTGCCACATGTGGAATTTGCTTATAACCGAAGTGTGCATGGTACAACAAAACATTCACCATTTGAACTTGTGTACGGGTTCAATCCATTATCTCCTATGGATTTACTACCTTTAACTTTAGAACAAGCTAATTTGGATGGTAAGCAAAAAGTTGAATTTATCAAAGCTTTGCATGAAAGAGTGCGCACACAAATTGAAAAGAAAACTCTACAATATGAGAAGCAACACAACAAGGGCCGAAAGCAAGTAGTATTTGAACCTGGAGATTGGGTTTGGGTACACTTGAGGAAGGAAAGATTTCCTAGCCAAAGAAGTCTAAACTCATGCCAAGAGGGGATGGACCATTTCAAGTCCTTCAAAGAATTAATGACAATGCATACAAGTTGGAACTTCCCAGTGAGTATGGCATTGTTAGAGCAACCTTTAATGTTTCTGATTTTTCTTTATTTGATGTAGATGATAAAGATGCTGATTCGAGGACGAATCCTTTTGAGGAAAGAGGGGATGATGACAACCAGCAAGTTTATCACCATTCGGCTAAGGTTGGAAAAGATCCTTTAAACGTTCATGGAGGACCAATGACAAGAGCTAAAGTTAAAAGAATGAAAGAAGCCTTATCTTGTTTAATGGAAAACATTTGGAAGGAGCAAACTAGTCAAGTTTCAGTCAAGGTTCTAAGGATGCAAGAAGAATCTAAAATGGTCAATGTGATTCAAGCAAGTCCAAATCATGAAGACAAGAGTCCAGCCCTATTAGAATGAAGTTTTTAGCTTATCTTGAAGAATAAAAAGGCCATTCGGGCATGTTGGTGATCAGGTGCTATGGAGTGCAAATTAAGGTTCAATGGATCAGATGTGATTAAAGAGCATGATCAGATATGATTAATATAATGTGGTGTGCAAGTTGAAGTTAAATGCAAAGGAGTTACAAACAGAGTTACAAATGAGTTATGCTGCAATTATCTTAAATGGTGTAATTTGTAACTGTTCTTAGCCTTTGTTCTATATAAACAAGGCTGATTTTTTTCATGGGGAAGAAAATTTCGTGACATACAAAGTTTGGAGCACTTGAGAGTGTTTTGTTTTTAAGTTTTTGCATGAACTTTGGAACTTATCAAGTTTATTCAGCTTGTGGTGTTCAAATCCTTCAAATCTTTGTTTTTTGTTAAACTTATCAACTTTCATACTTTGTGGCATTTTGGGGAAATCAAAGTACTGTTCTAATTATTTTATCATCATTCCATTTATTAAGTATTAGAATAGTTTCTCTTACTTCATTTTTGAATGATCGGGTTTGTTTTAATTCGTTGGAGGGTGTTAATTTGCATTCCATGTGTATCATAGCTACCTAGCTATTGGGGTGTATGGTTGTCAAAATTAATAATTTCCATCATAAGAAGTCAGATGACGAACCTATGCACCCATTGGAAGATGCAAGTGATGGAATGGAGTACCCAATATAAGGTAAGCTGATGGTTACTAAGTATACATTAAGTTTACAAATCGAAGAAGATGAAAAGGAATTTGTTGACATATTTCTCGAAGAGATAACTAATGCTTTACCACTAATAAGCGGAATCGAGCATCAGATTAACTTTATACCTAAGCATTAATTCCAAATATTACAGCCTATAAAAGTAATCCCAATGAGACAAATTAACTTCAAATACAGATTTATGAGCTCATAGAGAAGAGGTATATGCGTAAGAGAACAAATCATCCTACAATTCTAGTATTGCTTTTGCCTAAGAATGATAGATTGTAGAAGATGTATGTTGATTGCTATGCTATCAAAAATACCACTTCAAAGTTCAAGAGAGTTGTATTTGAGCCCGGTAAAGATTTGAGGACAAATACTTTTCAAAAGAGGGAGAATGATGCGAACTAGGTTGCCAAAACATCACAAGGTCCATTAAACGGAACAATAGCATAGCAGCACATGTGATATTAAGTCTCAATATTGGAAGTTGTTAGTAGTTATAAGTTACTATAAATTGTTGCATTAAGTGCTAGCATTCTAAGTGCCTAGTTTGTTGGTAGTAGTTGGTAATTAATAGTTGTAAGTTTTCATTAATTGTTGTAATAAGTGCTAGAATCTCAAGTGCCTAAATTATTGATAATAGTTGGTAGTTAGTAGTTTTAAGTTGTCATTAGTGCTATAATAAATGCTAGACATCCCAAGAGGTCTCTATAAATATATGAGAGATGAGAGAGAACGAAAATAGAATTGATGATATTAATGTTGAGAGTTTTCTCTTAAGTTCTTCAAAGAACTTTTATTAGAACTAATCAAGATTTCATCTTGTGGCGTTGTTTTAGACTTATCACTCACACTTCTCATCTATCTTGAGTGTGGAGTCTACTATCTTCTTATACCTCTGGTTCTTATCTCTTATAGATAACGAGTGAAGGTTCTGGTTTTTGTTTTTTATATAAAAATCTGAATTAGAACGATCGTTGGCAAAGGAACCTCATTGAGCGTCGGGTCTCACTTTTCTTTGTGAGGTTCACATCACAACTGATCAAGTAAGTCTTCAAGTCTATGGATGGGAAACCGGTACCTTATGGTTATTTTGTTGATAGCACGACTATCCATATACATCCTCCAATTTCTATCCTTCTTTAGAGTAAACAAGACAAGTACAACACAAGGATTAATACTCTCTTGTATATGTCCCTTTTATAGCAGCTCCTCCACCTTCTCCTTCAAGATTTCATGTTCTTTTGGGCTCATGTGATAATGAGGCAGATTTGGCAAGCTAGATCCAAGAACAAAATCAATGCGATGTTGAATATCTCGCATTGGAGGCAACTGTGTCAGTTCTGCCATTACATCAATAAATTCTGCCAATAAACCTTGAACCTCCTTAGATGTCGGTTGCATGGGTTCCTCCATTCCCTTCACTATTAGAAAAGTGCAGATTTTGGCTCTTTTCATGTCTTCCACAAACTCATTCTCTTTAACAGCCATGGACAATAATGTCTTCTCCTTCACTTTTGGCAAAGTGTTCTCTTGTTGGTTTGAAACCACAACTATCCGCTTGTGATTCCAAGTGAAGGCATATATATGTTATCCCTCCCCTTGTGAATAGCATCAACATCAAACTGCCACGGCCTGCCTAGTAACACATGACATGCATCCATCTCCACAACATCACAACGAACTTTAGATTTGTATGTCTTCCCCAAAGATAAGGGTAAATAGCATTGTTGTGTGATCTTCATGCTAGATTCCTTCTTTATTCAACCAATGCTATATGGGGCTAGATGTGGTTGTGTTTTAAGTTTAAGATGCTCAACAAGGTTTGTGAAACCAGGTTCTCACAACTACAACTGTCAATCACAAGTTTACACACTTTGCTAGCCACAGTGCATTTACCTTCAAAGATGCATTTGCGTTGCATCTCATCAGGTTGTTTTGGAGTGTATAGCAACCTTTTTACAATGCATACGACTTCTTCACCATCTTCTTCAGCTACTTCGAAGTCACCATTCTCCTCTGCTGTTTCTTGTTCATCATAGTTCTCCTGAGGCTCACGTTGGGTGACATTGGCAAATTTGCGTCTAGGATAATCACTAAATTTGTGCCCTATCTCATTACACTTAAAACATCTAATACCCTTTGAACTTTCCACTATTTCCTTCCACTTTGTCTCAGGTTTCCTTTTGCTTATCTCTTTACCCTTAAACTCTATAAGCTTACTTTCAGAAGTAGTATATGTAGGTTTAATATTTGGTTCAATTCTGGAATAAGGTGATGGCCTTGGATACCTCCTGATTTTTGTTTGTCTCTCAGCCCTCAATGCCAAGTTTTGTGCTTAATCTATTGACCAGATTTGTTGCATGGCCAACCTATCTTGAATCCCATCACTCAACCCGTTGACATACCTAGCCACTAACTGATCCTCTGTTTCTGTCAAGTTGCACCTAACTTGCAGCCTTGGAAACTCTTATGTATAATCTGAAATAGAACGAGTTCCTTGGATGCAATTTTGGAACTATTGGAAGAGAGTTTGTTCATAATCCAATGGTAGAAAATGTCCCCTTAAAAGTGTTTTCATTTGGTGCTAATGACAAACAAGTGGCAGTCTTTTTTATCTTTGACTTTCTTGATGGCGTTGCCACCAAGCACCTATACCCCCATGTAGTTTGTAGGCCACTAAAGCTACCTTATGTTTTGGAGTTACATTCAAAATTTCAAAGAAACTCTTTACTTTATACTCCCAATCCAGAAACTGTTCTATATCAGTAGCACCATTGAAAGTAGGCAAATCAACTTTTACCTTGTAAGAGTCCTCATGTTGACGTTGTTGTTTCCCTCTTGGCTTCTACTCACTATCAAATTCTCCGTCGATTTCTTCTTCTCTGAATTCACCAACTGGAGGGATAAAACGATTAAGCCTTCTTTGTACCCCCATGGCTACTCCTCTTGTTTGTGGTCTGACCTTAAGCTCATCTTCAGCTTCTTCCATCAAATTGACATTAATTGGTGCAGATTGTGGCTGTCTACGTGTTCTTCTCCTTGTAGTCGTGTATTATTATTGTATTGGATCATTAACTATTGAACTCAAAACTAGTTCGGTTATTGCTGCCATGCAGCCTTCTTTGTACCCCCATGGCTACTCCTCTTGTTTGTGGTCTGACCTTAAGCTCATCTTCAGCTTCTTCCATCAAATTGACATTAATTGGTGCAGATTGTGGCTGTCTACGTGTTCTTCTCCTTGTAGTCGTGTATTATTATTGTATTGGATCATTAACTATTGAACTCAAAACTAGTTCGGTTATTGCTGCCATGCATTCCTGCAATTCTGCCATATGTGCTTCCATTCTTTGCTCGAATGTATTCAAATGATCTCCGTTCAAGTCACTAGGGCTTGCCATCTCAAGATAAGGCTCTGATACCACCTGACGTAGGACAAACATTGATGAGTCGTGATTTCGTTCACGAAGAAAAAAGTTGTTGATATCGTTCAACAAAAACGCAAATTAAAAATGGTAGAATACCAATTCAAAAGTAAAGTTTCTTAATACTTGAGTTTTTGAAATTACAAAGTTTGACTACTTTCCCCCCTAGTCTCTCATGTATTTATAGAGACCTATTGGGATTTCTAGCATTTATTACAGGAATTAATGACAACTTGTAACTACTAACTGCCAACCACTACCAACAACTAAGGCATTTAGATACCAGCATTTATTACAACACAATTAATGAAAACTACCAACAACTACCAATACTGAATTTTACTTGAAGACTAATTATCAAACTGTTAACCATACCAATAAATGTAGTTGAAGGCTCTTGGAAGTTTCTCATCACATGGGTTACCCACATGGGCTGTTGTGTTGTTGTCCCTCATTACTCTATTACCGAAGAGGAAAGAAGAATCCCATTAGATTTATTCTATTCTTAAGCTTCCTTTGTTGCAGCAAGATTATCAGTCCGAGAGTACTGTAGAGAAGAGAAAGCGGTAAAACCCTCTCTAATTTGGTCATCTATCGGTTGGATGACACTTCAGTAAATTGAATGTAATGCTTCAGGTATGGGTATAAGCACAGTTCTTATGCAAGGAGAAAAACTAATAGCATATTTCTGTGAGAAATTAAGCGGGGCAACCTTAAACTATCCTATTGGTGATAAAGAATTGTATGCATTGGTTCGAGCATTAAAAACATAGCAACACTACCTTTGGCCTAAGGAGTTCGTGATTCACACCGATCATGAGTCCTTAAAGCATTTAGAAGGCCAACATAAGTTGAACAAGAGACATGTATAATGGATGGAATTCATCTAGACATTCCTATATGTCATTTGATACAAGTAAGGTAAGGTAAACATCATTGCCGATGCATTTTCTCGAAGGTACGTATTAATTTCTACTCTTGATGCAAAATTACTTGCTTTTGAGTATATTAAAGAATTGTATCCTTTAGACCACAATTTTGGTAAGGAGTTTCAGACTTGTAAGAAAAATGCAGTAGGTAAATTCTTTAGTCACGAGGGCTTTTTGTTTCGAGAAATTAAATGATGTGCCATGATCTTCAAATTGGATTATTCAGAATAAAAACAAAAAACTTATTTTTAAGATGAGGTTGCTGTCTGATTTTTGTTGGTTTTTTCTTTAAGTGTTTAGGCTGAATTGTAACAAGTAAATGGTAAATCAGATGGAGGATAGAACTAAAAAGAAGCCTTGATAAGTCAACGGATGCCACAAGGATCAATTTAGGATTCTGACGCCACACTCTTGGTGATCAAAGAGTGATATGTCAGTAACTATCTTCAAGAGCTAGAAAAATTGAGAAGATAAATTTTGAGAGAAAAAGTTCTTCTTTTTCGTGCATGAAATTCAAGAATGAGGCAACTACCTCTATAAGACTTTAAGATGCCTTATATATGCTTACAAGATGAGGGAAAAACCCTAATATTTCCTAATTAACTTAAAAAGCCCAAAATAAGCCAAAACAAACAAGTTCAACATGGCCACAATACATAAAATAAAGAGAGATAAGTTAAGTAAATAAAAATAGGAACGTAAGAAGTAAATTAAGCCCTATAACATGGAAAGAAAGCCCCTAGCTGCCCAACGTCACCAAACGCCTCTAAATCATGTCCCAGTCTCTAATTAAAGACAAATAAACACCTTTAGCTCATTTCCATTCAGATCACAAGTTTCTAAGCCCATAGAAGCTTCAATAGCTCCAATTTGACTACTTTATGGCCTTTTGAAGTTGTTTGGCCTTAGCTCTTGTTATTGGACCATCTGAAACCTCTTTTATTCTCAGCTCACCTTTTTGAGTTGATTTAGAACCTTTATAATGCACATCATCACCCCCGGGTAGAGAATGATTTGCCCTAAAATCAGAATCTTCTAGATCTTTCAAATAAGGAGACAAGTCATTCACATTAAAAGTGGCTGAAACATTGTAATCACCAAGAAGATCAACTTTCTAAGCATTATTATTCACCTTCTCTACAATCCGAAAAGGTCCATCAACTTGGACTTCCGTTTGCTATAAAATCTTCCCTTGCTAAGATGAATCCAAACAAGATCACCAGGTTCAAAGCTAATCATTTTTCATCCTTTATTAGCATGCTTAACATAGCTGTTTTCTCCTCAATATGAATTTGAACTTGCTCATGAAGCTTCTTCATCAATTCTGCCTTCTAAACCATATCCATAGATGTCCTCTCATCAATTGGAATAGGAACAAATGGATTAAATCCATACACAATCTCAAATGGTGAAAATTTTGTAGCCTCATGCACACTACAGTTTTATGCAAACTCCACAATAGGCAAACAAGTATCCAAACTCTTTAAGTTTTTATTTATAACAGCCCGTAATAAAGAAGATAGAGTACGGTTCACTACCTCAATTTGCCCATCAGTTTGTGGATGATAAGCAGTACTGAAGAGCAACTTCGTTCCAAGCTTCTTCCAAAGAGTCTTTCAGCTTGTATCGTGATCAGAGACAATACTTTTAGGGATTCCATGCAAACGTACAATTTCCCTAAAAAATAAATCAGCAATATGAATAGCATCATCAATTTTGTTACAAGGAATAAAGTGTGACATTTTGAAGAACCGATCAACCACAATCATCACTGAATCCTTCCTACGTTGTGTTCTAGGTAATCCAAGCACAAAATCCATACTAATATCCATCCACGGTTGCTCTGGGATAGGTAAAGGCATATATAGTCCATATGCATTCTCTTCACCCTTAGCTTCCTTGCAAATTACATATATTTCAACCACTTTATGAACATCCTGCAACATATTAGGCCAAAAGAAGTGTTCTTTCAGTAGTTCATAGGTTTTCTTCTCCCCAAAATGACCACTAAGACCACCACCATAAGCTTCACGCAAAGATCATGAAGGAATACACATTCTGCCCAACATGAATAAGTAACCATCATGCATAAATGATACAAGCTCAAATGTTTAGAAAAGAATACAATAAGATTGGAAGAATGAAAACAAACACTCAATATTATTGAAATAAACTCAAACACTGATAAATTAAAAGTTGTACAAAACCAAGCTCATCACTCAAGAGAAATACAATGGGATACAGAGTAATTCACCACCCAAAGAATCCTATAAGAGATACATAGCTCTCAAACTCACCACTCTAAGATTCCACCCAAGAGATATAGAGATAAAATGAAGAAACTCTTACAAAAGAACTCTTCAAAATACAAGCACTTTAAAACTCACTCTCTGCCCGCTCCTTCTTGGCATTTATAGAGAGTTCTTGGGAGGGCTGCTGCAAAGCACTTATTACAACATTCAAACTTGGTGGTTGAAAGTTGACAAATTTCAAAAGACAACAACTAAGACTTACAACTACCCTTACACCAAAAGTCTACAAATACAGTTAATGCAATAAATTAAGTATCAAAATTCAAACATAATATGCTCTAATTCAACAAAGCATGCCCTTAAGTCTTGGATGGAAAACAAAGTCTTCAATTCTTGCAAGTTGTCAAGATTTGGCTCACCTACTAGCTGTCTGACCTTCCTTTAGTTATTAGGATTCAACTTACTCTAAAAAACTTATATTCATGTGTTGTAAAAAGGATTTAGAACTAGACACATATAATTTTCTAGTAGTATGAAGATTACCTAGTAATTCCTTCCGAAACAGTACTAGATAAATTTCAAATTTACCCTTGAAATTTATTACCTTTCCTTGAGTTCTTAGTGTATGAATGTAACTAACTTGAATTCATTTGGTTCTATTTTTAGTTCCATGTGATCAGACACTCCTGTGTCAAACTCCCTTGTTTGGAAAAGACTCGACCTCGAGTCCATTTTGTTTTCATCCTTATAAGGAGATAGATCAGCATCATTGAATACATCGAAAACACCATAAGATTCTGGAAGCTCCATTTTGTATGCATTTTCCCCAATTCATTTTATCACCTTAAATGGTCCATCAACTCTTGGTTTGAGTTTGGCAAACTTGCCACGAGGGAACCTTTCTTTTCTTAGATGAACCCTCTCCATCTTGAAATTCCATTTTCTTGCGATGCTTATCGACGCTATTTTGGTACTTCTCATTTTGCTTCAATATTTTCTTCCTGACTTCTAAATGCAAATTTTTTATGTTCTTCACTCGTTCTTCAGCATTTGCACTAAATTGGTGAGTAATGGAAAAAGGGACTAAATCCAATGGGAATTGTAGGATTCTGACCATAAATAATTTTAAACAGACTATAACTCGTAGATTGGCTTTTTGTCCGATTGTAAGCAAATTCAACTTGAGCCAAAATGAGATCCCACTTACGGATGTGCTTTCCAACATAACACCTCAAAAGGTTTCCCAAACTGCGATTTGTGACTTCCATTTGTCCATCAGTTTGAGGATGATAGGAAGAACTTAAGTTTAGTTGAGTTCCAAGCTTCCTCTAGGAGTGCGCCAAAAGTGACTCATGAACTTAGTATCACGATCTGAGATGATAGTCTTAGGAATTCCATGTAGTTTCACAATTTCTTGAAAATATAAGTCAGCTACATGGGAAGCATTAAGAGACTTGTTGCAAGGAACAAAGTGCGCCATCTTGGAAAAACGATCTACCACCACCATGACAGAATCTTTATTTCATTGAGTTCTTGGCAATCCCACAACAAAATCCATGCTAACATCTTCCCAAGGTATTGTAGGAACATGACGTAGGACAAGCGTTGTTGGGTCGTGATTTCGTTCACGAATACGAAAGTTGTTGATATCATTCAACAAAATGCAAATTGAAAATGGTATAATACTAATTCAAAAGTAAAAGTTGCTTAATACTTGAGTTTTTGAAATTACAAAGCTTGAATTCTTTTCCCCTCATCTCTCATGTATTTATAGAGACCTATTGGAATTTCTAACATCTATTACAGCAATTAATGACAACTTGCAACTACTAACTACCAACCACTACCAACAACTAAGACATTTAGATACCAACATTTATTACAACACAATTAATGAAAACTTGCAACTACTAACTACCAACAACTACTAATACTAAATATTACTTTAAGACTAATTATCAAACTGTTAACCATACCAATAAATGTAGTTGAAGGCTCTTGAAAGTTTCTCATCACATGGGCTACCCACATGGATTATTGTGTTGTTGTCCCCCATCATTCTCCTCCACTTGAAAAAAAAAACTCGTCCTTGAGTGAACATATAGGTTCTCCCCAGATTTGCAAATGTCTTGTCACACTCCACATGGCCACTCAAGTTACCTGAATTCATTTCTCGGTTAAGCTTGTTGATTGCAAAAATATCCACACACATCTACAAACACCCATCATCCTTTGGTGTAAATAAAGTAGAAATAGCACTAGAACTGTTACTCCCTATGATATGTCTCTCTCTAAATAACTCTCCTACATTTTCTCTCAGAACATCATGTTCTTGAAGTCTAATTTGATAATCTGGTATATTTAGCAAGTTGCTTGAATAATGTGGTAGATTTGATAAGTTGCCAAAAATAAAATTAGTGCTGTAAATATTCTGCATTGGTGGCAATGTGGTAGGTTTTTCCATTAGGTCTTGAAATTTAGTCATTACACCTTGGACTTCATTCGGCAATGATTGTTTAGGTAGTTTTTCTCCTTTAACCACCAAGATGGTACACGTGAGTATCTCCTTCATTTCTTCCACAAATTTATCCTTCTTGTGGATCTCTGAAAATGAAGTTTTCTCCTCCAATTTAGAGACTGCCTTCTTGGGTTGACTCGGTACCATCACTATCCGCTTTTGATTCCAAGTAAAAGGATAAGTATTATCTATTTCATTGTGTAAAGCATCAACATCGTATTGCCAAGCTCTGCCTAACAATAAATGACATGCATCCATTTCAACAACTCTACTTAAAACCTCCGCCATATAACTCCTACCAATTGATATAGGTAATCGGCATTGTTTGGTAATTTTCACACAAGATCCCTTTTTAATCCAATTTATACTGTATGGTGAGGGATGTGGTTCAGTGTAAAGATTAAGGTGATTAACTAATCTCTGAGACACTAGGTTTTCACCACTATAAACTTCAATAATTAGTTTACATACCTTATTAGCAACTGAACATTTTCCTACAAAGATCTTTTTTTGTCGGGTCTCTTTAATTTTTGTATCATCTGGATTCAGCTTATCTTCTTCTTCGACTTTCTCCTCCAAGTTGAAATTGAAAGGTGTAGAATGTGGCTTTTTGTGTGATAATCTCCTTGCCACCATTGATTCTTGTGGCAATGGGTTATGAATTCTCAAACCCATAAGATGTTTGGTCATTGCTTTCATATTTTTCTTCATTTTTGTCATACGCATTTCCAATTTTTGCTCGAACGTATACAAACATTCTTCATTGAAGTAACTACGGCCTGCCATCTCAAGACGAGGCTCTGATACCAGCTGACGCAGGACTTGCATTGATGGGTTGTGATTTCATTCACGAATATGAAAATTATTGATATCGTTCAACAAAATGCAAATTGAAAATGGTATATTACCAATTCAAAAGTAAAAGTTGCTTAATACTTGAGTTTTTGAAATTACAAAGCTTGAATACTTTTCCCCTCATCTCTAATGTATTTATAGAGACCTATTGAGATTTCTAGCATTTATTACAGTAATTAATGACAACTTGCAACTACTAACTATCAATCATTACCAACAACTATTAATACTGAATTTTACTTTAAGACTAATTATCAAACTGTTAGCCACACCAATAAATGTAGTTGAAGGCTCTTGGAAGTTTCTCATCACATGGGCTACCCACATGGGCTGTTGTGTTGTTGTTCCCCATCAGAACAGGAAGTGGAGTGTATAAGCCAGTATTTTGGCCACGAATCTTAGCCACATGACAGATTTTACACCTATCCACATACCTCTGTATATCCTTTTTCATCTGTGGCCAATAAAAATTTTCTTGTATCAATGCTTGTCTCTCCCAAAATTTTCTTCCACCATAATGAGATTGGTTGATAATAGACTCTCGAAGAGAACATTGGGGTACACAAGCGGTTGCCTTTAAAAAGATACCCATCATGCAATAGAAAATGTTGAAAAGAGCCATGCTTGCAGTTTTCTGTGATTTTTCCAAAATAAACATCATCTTTGTAGAGTTCCTTCACTATCTCAAAGCCTACAACTTTCACTTGCATAGAGGGCAGCCACCACATTTTGAACTCCAGATTTGTGCTTAATAGTGAAGTTAAAGGATTGAAGGAATTCAACCCAATGAGCATGACGTCTATTAAGTTTGTGCTGGCTATTTATGAACTTAAGTGCTTCATGATCAGAATAAAGAACAAAAGGTTTTGGAAGAAGATAATGACTCCAATGATCTAGAGCTCGACAAATAGCATAAAACTCTTTATCATAAGTAGAATACTTCTTGCGTGAATCACTCAATTTTTCACTGAAGAAAGCAATGGGTTTACTTTCTTGACTAAGGACAGGGCCAATTCCCACATTTGATGCATCACACTCAACCTCGAACACTTTGTCAAAATTTGGTAATGCAAGAATAGGGGCTTGGGTTACCTTTGCTTTGATGATGTCAAAACTCATTTGTGCTTCATTTGTCCACTTGAAGTGATCACCCTTTAAACATTCAGTGATTGGTGCCATGATTGAACTAAATCCTTTAATGAAACGTCGGTAAAATGAAGCTAATCCATGAAAGCTTCGAACATCATGAAGAGTTTGAGGAATAGGCCAGTTCAAAATAACTTCCACCTTACTAGGATCCATTTTGGTTCCATCTTTAGAAACTACATAGCCTAGAAAGATAAGGCAATCTGAGAAGAACTCACATTTCTTTAGGTTGACATAAAGCTTCTGTTTCCTCAAAGTGTTGAAAACTTGGTGAAGGTGATCCAAGTGTTGTTCCTCATCTTTGCTATACACAAGAATGTCATCAAAGTAGACAACAATGAATCTTCCAATGTAGTGCTTCAAAACATGATTCATCAAACGCATGAAAGTACTAGGAGCATTTGAAAGTCCAAAAGGCATGACCTTCCATTCATAAAGCCCATCTCTTGTCTTGAATGCTGTCTTCCATTCGTCACCTAGTTTCATTCTTATTTGATGGTATCCACTCCGTAGATCAATCTTGGAGAAAATACAAGCTCCATACAATTGGTCAAGAAGATCATCAAGTCGAGGAATTGGAAAGCGATAATCAACGGTAATTTTGTTGACAGCTCTACTATCCACACGCATGCGAAAAGAACCATCCTTCTTGGGCACAAGGAGAGCAGGAATAGCACAAGGGCTCTTACTTTCTTCAATTAAGCCTTTGGACAGAAGATCATTTACTTGACTTTGAAGTTCAGCATGCTCCTTAGGACTCATTCTGTAGGCTGCTTTGTTTGGTAGAACAGCTCCTGGAATAAGATCAATGCCATGTTGAATGTCTCTCATGAGAGGCAATCCTAGTGGTATCTCATCTGGTACTACATCATGAAATTCTTGAAGTAGCTTCTTCATTATAAAAGGTGGCTCAGGACTATCATTGTTTTCTTCAAACACCACAAGAGCAAAGGCTTCATCAACCTTTAAAAATTCCCTCTTACATTCAGAAAGAGTCAAGAAATTATTTCCCTCCCCTTTAAAAGGCTTAGGAACATTGATCATCTTAGAAGGACCCAAAATGACTTTAACACCATCCTTGACAAAGGAATAAGTGTTTTTATGGCCATCATGAATAATTTTTCTATCATATTGCCATGGACGACCAAGAAGTAAATGACAAGCATCCATTGGAATAACATCACACCAAACTTCATCTTTATAGTTTTTTCCAATAGAAAAAGATACTAGGCAACGTTGATTTACCTTAATTTCATTTCCCTTTTTAAGCCAAGAAAGCTTGTATAGTTGAGGATGCATCATTGTCTTTAGGCCCAATCTTTCCACCATTTGTGCAGAAGCCACATTTTCAAAACTACCCCCATCAATTATGAGATTACACACCTTGCCATGAGAAGTACACCTGGTATGAAAGATATTTTTTCACAACCAATCTTCTTCTTCTTCTTCATAGGCAGCACTTAAAACTTTACGAAGGATGAGAGTTTCACCTTCATCCTCATAAGTTATATCTTCATTCTCTTCCTCAGGCTCTACATGGTTGTTCTCCATCTCTTCTTTGTCTTCTTTTTCAACAAGTGTCATAATCCTGCGATTTGGGCATTCAAAAGCAAAATGTCCATATCCTTGGCATTTGAAACATTGGCGAGAATTGGTGTTGGAGGCATTGTTTTGCTTCTTTTGGTTAGAGACACCATCATTCTTTGAAGAAGTTCTTGTAGTAGGTTTGGCAGTAGGAATAGACTTAGAGTTGGAAGTATTCCCCCAGTTAGAAAAACCTTCTCGTGTCAAGAATCGAGAATTGCCGCTGCGTGCTGTCTTTTGTTGATTCTCCACCTTAAGTGCAAGTCTACAAACATCTCCATAAGTCCAGTATGGTTGTAATTGCACAATATTTGAAATCTCAGGTCTTAAACCCCCAAGATAACATGCAATTGTCTGTTCTTCTTGTTCAACCATATCGCATTTCAGCATGAGATGATCGAATTCTGCAGTGTAGTCTTCTACAGAAAGCTCATTTTGACGAAAGTTGTGTAGTTTGAGAAAAATATCTTGTCGATAGTTTTCAGGAAGATATTTCCTCTTAAGCTCTCGTTTCATCTTCTCCCAGGTCACGATCTTACTTCTACCTTCCCGTATCCTTTGTTTCCTCAGATTTTCCCACTATAAAGAAGCATACTTTTTAAGTTTTATGGCAACGACTTTCACCTTTTGATTTTCTGGAACATCTTGATAATCAAAAATTCGTTCTATGGTGTTCAACCAATCCACAAACTCATCTGGGTGCATTCTACCCTCAAAATCTGGTATTTCAACTTTTACATGGAAATCTCGACGATCATTTCTAAATGTCATATTTCTTATTACATTTGGATGTATGGGAGAACTATCACCAGAAGAATGAGATTTAGCTTGATGAAAAGGATTTGTATTACCTTCATCATTGCTAGAAGAACCATTATCGAGATCTTCATGTTGCACAGCTTTACCTCGATCTTCAAAATGTTCTAAACGTTGTTGAAGTTGCTGAATTTGTTGTCTCAATTCTTCAATTAGAGTGTCTCATGTATCAGCTTGAGCTGCTGGTTGTTCTTCAATTGTTGGAACAAATCTATGACCTTTGGCCATTGAAAGATAAAGCCAAAATCAACCAAATGCTCTGATACCAAAACTAATGCAGGCTCAAGTGTTTAGAAAAAGAACACCACAAGATTGGAAGAATGAAAACAAACACTCACTTTTATTAAAATAAACTCAAACACTGAATAAAGTGATGTGCCTTGATTTATAACAAAATTAAATTGTAAAGTTGATGGAGGATAGAACTAAATAGATACCTTGATAAGTCGAATGGACGCCACAAGGATCAGTTTAGGGTTTTGACGCCACACTCTTGATGATCAAAGAGTGATAAGTCAGCAACTATCTTCAAGAGTTGAAAAACTTGAGAAGACAATTTTGAGAGAGAAATAGCTCTTCTATTTCGTGCTTCCAATTTCAAAATGAGGCAACTGCCTCTACAAGACTTTTACATGCCTTATATAGGCTTACAAAATGAGGTGAAACCCTAATGTTACCTAATAAGCTTAAAAAGGCCCAAAATAAGCCCAATATGACTTAACAATTTAAAACAAAGCTAAACAAGTTCAAAATAGCCCAAATACATAAAAGTAGTAACATAAGAAGTAAATAAAGCCCAATAGCATGAAAAGAAAGCCCTTAGCTGCTTCTTAAAGCCCAACGTCACCAAACGTCTCTAAATCACGTCCCAATCTCAAATTGAAGACAAATAAATACATTTAGCTCGTTTCCATTCAGATCGCAAGCTTCTAATCCCATAGAAGCTTCAATAGCAACAATTTGACTACTTATGGCCCTTTGAAGCTGTTTAGCCTTAGCCCTTGTTATTGGACCATCTGAAATCTCCTTTATGCTCAGCTCGCCTTCTTGAGTTGATTTAGAACCTTCATGATGCACATCATCACCCCCGGGCAGAGAATGATTTGCCCTCAAATCAGAATCTTCTAAATCTTCCAAATAAGGAGATAAGTCCTTCACATTAAAAGTGGCTGAAACATTGTAATCACCAGGAAGGTCAACTTTGTAAGCATTACTATTTACCTTCTCTATAATACGAAAAGGTCCATCAACTCTTGGCATCAGCTTGGACTTTCGCTTGCTAGGAAATCTTCCCTTGCTAAGATGAATCCAAACAAGATCACCAGGTTCAAAGCTAATCATTTTCCGTCCTTTATTAGCATGCTTAACATACCTAGCTGTTTTCTCCTCAATATGAATTCGAACCTGCTCATGAAGCTTCTTCATCAATTCTGCCTTCTTAACACCATCCATAGATGTCCTCTCATTAATTGGAATAGGAACAAGGTCAATAGGAACAAATGGATTAAATCCATACACAATCTCAAATGGTGAAAATTTTGTAGCCCCATGCACACTACGGTTATATGCAAACTCTACAATAGGCAAACAAGTATCCCAACTTTTTAAGTTCTTGTTTATAACAGCCCGTAATAAAGAAGATAGAGTACGGTTCACTACCTCAGTTTGCCCATCAGTTTGTGGATGACAAGCAGTACTGAAAAGCAACTTTGTTCCAAGCTTCTTCCAAAGAGTCTTCCAAAAATAGCTTAAGAACTTTGTATCACGATCAGAGACAATGCTTTTAGGGATTCCATGCAAACGTACAATTTCCCTAAAAAACAAATCAGCAATATGAATAGCATCATCAGTTTTGTTACAAGGAATAAAGTGTGACATTTTGGAGAACCGATCAACCACAACCATCACTGAATCCTTCCCACGCTGTGTTCTAGGTAATCCAAGCACAAAATCCATACTAATATCCATCCATGGTTGCTCTGGGATAGGTAAAGGCATATATAGTCCATATGCATTCTCTTTACCCTTAGCTTTCTTGCAATTTACACATCTTTCAACAACTTTATGAACATCCCGCAGCATATTAGGCCAAAAGAAGTGCTCTTTCAGTAGCTCATAAGTTTTCTTCTCCCCAAAATGACCACTAAGACCACCCCCATGAGCCTCACGCACAAGCAACTCACGTAAGGATCCTGAAGGTATACACATTCTGCCCAACTTGAACAAGTAACCATCATGCACAAAGAACCCATCACAAGCTCCTTTAGCACAGTTAGACATCATATTAGCAAAGTATGAATCACTGGTATATTGTTCTTTCACCTGTTCAAAACCCAAAAGCCTTGCATTTAACATAGAAATCAATGCATACCTCCTAGAAAGAGCATCAGCAATGACATTAGTTTGCCCCTTCTTGTATTTTATGACATATGGAAATGGCTCCATGAACTCTACCCATTTGGCATGTCTTCTATTCAGCTTGTTCTGCCCTTTAAGATACTTTAATGATTCATGGTCAGTATGAATAACGAACTCTTTAGGTAATAAATAATGCTGCCATACCTCGAGAGCCCGAATCAATGCATAAAACTCCTTGTCATAAATAGAGTAGTTTAACCGTGCCCCATTCAGCTTCTCACTAAAGAAAGCAATTGGCCTCTTTTCTTGCATCAACACAGCCCCAATACCGACCCCTGAAGCATCACACTCTATCTCAAATGTTTTAGCAAAATCGGGAAGTGCTAAAACTGGAGCAGAACATAATTGTTCTTTTATCAGTTCAAATGACTTCTGTGCATTCTCATTCCACCTAAACTCATTTCCCTTTTTCAAACACTCTGTCATAGGCGCAACAATAGAACTAAAGTCTTTAATAAATCGCCTATAGAAAGAGGCTAAACCATGAAAACTTCTCACATCCGCAACACCAGTAGGTTTAGGCCAATCACGAATTGCCTTAACCTTCTCCTCATCAACCTTAATTCCGCTACCAGAAACAACATACCCCAAAAAGATAACACTATCTTGGCAGAAATAGCACTTCTTGATGTTTCCATACAACTTAGCATCACGCAAGGTCTCAAATACAGCCATAAGATGTTTCACATGATCATCTAAAGTTTTACTATAGATCAAGATATCATCAAAATAGACCACAACAAACAGCCCAATAAACTTCCTCAAAACATGGTTCATAAGTCTCATAAATGTACTAGGTGCATTAGAAAGCCCAAACGGCATCACCATCCACTCATACAATCCATGCTTAGTTTTAAAGGCTGTTTTCCATTCATCACCTTCTTTCATCCTAATTTGGTGATATCCACTCATTAAATCAACTTTAGAAAAATAAACAGCACCATGCAATTCATCAAGCATATCATCAAGTCTAGGAATAGGGAATCGATACTTAACCGTTATCTTGTTGATAGCCCGACTGTCCACACACATTCTCATGGTACAATCCTTCTTTGGAACAAGCAAAGTAGGCACTGAACAAGGACTAAGTGACTCACGCACATAGCCCCTCTCTAAGAGCTCACCAACTTGCCTTTTGATCTCCTTTGCTTCCTCCGGATTACATCTATATGCTGGTCTATTTGGAAGTGAAGCTCCAGGCACCAAATCAATTTGATGCTCTATCCCTCGAATAGGTGGTAATCCCAATGGTAGCTCTTCTGGAAATACATCTTTGAATTCTTCAAGTAACTCCACAACCTGCCTTGGCAAATCCAAGCCCTCCACTTGCAATAAAGGCTTTGCCCAAGTCATGAAAACAACCCCCACAGAAGCTAGTGCTTGCTCAACATCTCCCTTTTTGGCTAACATTAACCCTTTACCAGATTCCATCATCTTCCTTTGATTCCGCAACTGATCTTCTCTAACTTGTTGAGAACTCAATGGCATCAAATTCACTTTCTTCCCATTCAGCACAAATGAATAAGTGTTCCTTCGCCCATTATAAGTCACATCATTATCAAATTGCCATGGGCGTCCTAATAACACATGACTAGCTGTCATCGGAACCACATCACATAAAACCTCATCATGAAAGGTTTTAATGGAGAATGGCACCCGAACCTGTCTTGTAACTTGAATCTCTCCCTTGTCATTAAGCCAATGTAATTTGTATGGTTTTGGATGTGGAACAGTAGTTAATCCCAGTTTCTCCACTAAAGTAATGGATGCAACATTGGTGCAACTACCATTATCAATGATCATGGCACAAACCTTATCTCGGATTTGACATCTTGTATGAAAGATGTTTTCGCGCTGTTCCAAACCAATATCAACTTCAGCACTCAAAATCCTTTGAATAACTAATAAATTTCCCTCCATTGGCTCAAGATTCTCTTCTTGTTCAGTCACTTCGACTTTAGATTCCTCTTCCATCTCAGCTTCATCTTCACTTACAAGCTCTCCATACTTCCCTTGTAAAACCATCACCCTCTTATTCGGACATTCAGAAGCAATATGCCCATTTCCCAAGCACTTGAAACACTTGATGTCTCGCGATCTCCTGGAAAATTGAGGTTCAACTACCTTCTCCTTCCCTTTCAATGAACCTGAACTAACACTTCCTTTACTGAACTCCACTTTCTCATCACGTTTAGGTGTGTTCCATGTTCGCGAAGGTGAAGAAACAGCCTTTGTATTACTTGTTGTAGTTGACCTCATATGGAAACCCCCTCTTTTCTGCTGTCTTTCTACTTTAGTTGCAAGCTTTATGACATCCTCAAGAAATATGAAGGGCTGTAACTCAACAACATTAGCTATGTCCCTCTTCAATCCATCAAGGAATCTAGCTATTGTTTGTTCGTGAGGTTCATTTAAATCACAGCGAATTAGCAACAGCTCAAATTCTTTCACATACTCCTCCACACTCAAGGAACCTTACCGCAAAGTCTGGAGTTTGATGTATAATTCTTGTTTATAGTAATCCGGAACAAATCTCTTCTTCATTAATCTTTTCATAAGTGGCCAGCTTGTAACTTCTTCTTCGTCATCCCTTCTTCGCTGAGTTTTTAAGTTTTCCCACCACAAAAGTGCGTAATCGGTAAACTCAAGTGCTGCTACCTTACACTTCTTTGCCTCAGGATACTCATGCCAATCAAACACCCTTTCTACCTTCTGAACCCATTCAAGATACTCCTCAGGAGAACTAGTACCTCTAAATGGTGGTATATTAAGTTTGATACCACTAGTAGGGTCATTTTGCTGCCTCCTTATCCTACCCCTATCTTCAGCCTCATCATCCCTATTTGGCTCATCTCCAGCATTCCCTAGGTCATTTTGAGGTACCCTATGCCCTACCCGCCTTTGTTGGGGTCGCAAAGTGTTTCTTTGCATCATTTCTATAATTGCAGCAAGTTGTCCACGAATTTCAGTAATCTCACCTCGAAATTCATCATGAGCTCGTTGTAAGCCCACGAGTTGAGCTTGTTCTAAACTCAATCCCTTTGGTACTCTACTTGCATCATCATCAGCCATTATTAACAAAAACCCCAAACAAGTATGAACAATTGAACAACACAACCAGTAGCTAAAACACTCTTCTCAAACTGAATTTTCCACCAATTCAGTAAATACAATCAGATAGCAACAATTTACTCAAATTCGAAATTTCCAGGTTCACAAAATTTCCAGGTTCAAGAACAATTTAATTCAGCCAACCCATCTCCAGTTCACAAACTACTAAGAATTAATTTTAATGCTTCAGAGTCGCAATTCAACTCCTCAAATATTAGAGACCCAAACTGATAATAACCCCACGAAATTATATAACACAAAAAATAGCAAAACACCTTCAATAGCTAAAACTTCAGTTTGCACACTGAAATCCTATGCTCTGATACCAGATGATGTGCCTTGATTTATAACAAAATTAAATTGTAAAGTTGATGGAGGATAGAACTAAATAGATACCTTGATAAGTCGAATGGACGCCACAAGGATCAGTTTAGGGTTTTGACGCCACACTCTTGATGATCAAAGAGTGATAAGTCAGCAACTATCTTCAAGAGTTGAAAAACTTGAGAAGACAATTTTGAGAGAGAAATAGCTCTTCTATTTCGTGCTTCCAATTTCAAAATGAGGCAACTGCCTCTACAAGACTTTTACATGCCTTATATAGGCTTACAAAATGAGGTGAAACCCTAATGTTACCTAATAAGCTTAAAAAGGCCCAAAATAAGCCCAATATGACTTAACAATTTAAAACAAAGCTAAACAAGTTCAAAATAGCCCAAATACATAAAAGTAGTAACATAAGAAGTAAATAAAGCCCAATAGCATGAAAAGAAAGCCCTTAGCTGCTTCTTAAAGCCCAACGTCACCAAACGTCTCTAAATCACGTCCCAATCTCAAATTGAAGACAAATAAATACATTTAGCTCGTTTCCATTCAGATCGCAAGCTTCTAATCCCATAGAAGCTTCAATAGCAACAATTTGACTACTTATGGCCCTTTGAAGCTGTTTAGCCTTAGCCCTTGTTATTGGACCATCTGAAATCTCCTTTATGCTCAGCTCGCCTTCTTGAGTTGATTTAGAACCTTCATGATGCACATCATAAAGTAAAATTGGTACAAGCTCACCACTCAAGAGAATTACAATGGGATTCAGAATAATTCACCACCCAAAGAACCCTACAAGAGATACAGAACTCTCAAACTCACCACTCTAAGGAATCCACCCAAGAGATACAGAGTTAAATGTAGAAACTCTCATAAGAGAACTCTCCCACATACAAGTAATTTAAAATTCACTCTCTGCCCTTTTCCTCTCATCCTTAAGTATTTATAGAGAGTTCTTGGGAGGGCTACTGCAAAGCACTCATTACAACATTAAAACTTGGTGGTTGGGAGTTTACAAAAGACAGCAATTAAGACTTACAACTACCCTTACACCAAAAGTCTACAAATACAGCAAATACAATAAATGAAGCATTAAATTCGAACATAATATGCTCTAATTCAACAAAGCATGCTCAAAAGTCTTGGATGGAGACAAAAGTCTTCAATTCTTGCAAGTTGTCAAGATTTGGCTCACCTACTAGCTGTCTGACCTTCCTTTAGTTATTAGGATTCAGCTTACTCTAGAAAACTTATATTCATGTGCTGTAAAAAGGATTTAGAACTAGACACATATAATTTTCTAGTAGTATGAAGATTACCTAGTAATTCCTTCCGAAATAGTACCAGATAAATCCCAAATTTACCTTTGAAATTCATTACCTTTCCTTGAGTCTTTAGAGTACGAATGTAACTAACTTGAATTCATTTGGTTCTATTTTTAGCTCCATGTGATCAGACACTCCTGTGTCACACATCCTATCTCTTTATGTTACTGATCATTTACCAAGAGCACCCGCCAACCTCGAGTTATCTGCAAAAAGTGCTAAGTGTTCTAACTAGATTTTTCCTTTTTTATTTAATAATTTTTTCTCTCATCTTCTAACTTACTCTGTTTGTTTGCTCTAGCACCTATTGTGTAAAAGGGACCACATATTATTTGGCTCAAAATTCAAAATGTTTAAAAACAAAGGCCACAAAATTTTATAAGCCCACAAATCTCAAAAACCAAAAGTAACCAAACCAGAAAAAACTGGTTCTCGAAGGTTCGGTTATATCAAATGCATTTGATTATTTTATTTTTATATATGAAAGAATTGAATTACCGTAGGTCAATTTTATTCTTCCTAACATCGGACCGAACTAACTCGTGCCCACCCTTAATCTCAGTGTCCATCTCAATAGAAACCCAACAAGAATCATCAAGATATACTTGTCAACTTTGGAGACAATTTACCCTTTTCTCGAATTGACTAGTTAGTTGACATGATGTCAGGACATGAGCTCTTGAGCTTCATAGACACATTCTTAGGCTACAAACAGATCATGATGGATGGCCTTAACAAGGAGAAAATAACTTTCGTCACCAATAAGGGTTTATACTATTATAGAGCAATTCCCTTCAAAGTTAAAAAAAAAAAAAACTAGGATCAATTACCAACATCTACTAAATAAGATTTTCAAGATCCAAATTAGGAAGACCATGAAAGTCTATAGAGTTAACATAATCACCAAGTCAGTACTCATTATAGACCTTGTCTTAAATTATAAAGAAACATTTGAGGTGCAACTAATATACAGTATGAAGTTGAACTTGGAGAAATGCTCTTTCAACATAACCAATGGCAAGTTCCTTGGGTTTGTAGCACAAAAAGATCGAAGCCAACCCTGAGAAGATCAAAACCATATAGTCAAGGATGTCCAGAGCTTAACAGGAAGGGTGATTGATATGAACCTCGCCAACTTTGTGACAAAACCCAATACTAAATAAATGGAATTGAACCCCAAAATCTTCAAGATGCAAGTTTTATAAGTCTTGACCCATAACCTAGCAAGGCCAGAACCAAGACTAGGCTACGTAGGGAACGCCAAACCAAGAAACCCAAGTTCTAGAATCAAGTTGAAAAGTCAAGTTATTTAAACGCCACAAAAATAATCGTGACAAGTTTAAAGTCCTTACAAAAATAAAATAAGAACAAAAAAAAAATCTCTAATATTATTCTCTAATGAATAGTTGAATCCCCAGAATAAGAAAAAAAAACAAGCTGTAAAATCCTACTACAAGCCTAATTTTAGAAGAGAAAGAATTCTAATACATCACAACCTATATAATTAAATTTGTATCAAATCTCTAGAATTTGAAAAGCAACTAAACTTCTAAAAAATCTGCCTATATCAAATTAAACTTTGAAATTAATATCTTCAGACTTCCAAAAGCTGTGTAGATCTTCAATTTGGCTCTTCTAGAAGCTTAATCAAAGTGATTAAGTTCCCTTGGATCTTATTTGGACTTATTTGAAATGGATTTGGGCTAATGCTAGGCCTTAATATGTTTGCCATCTCACCAACTTGTTGAATCAGCCCATTTAATACTTCTTTAAAATGCTTGGCTCTAAGTCTTGTGATTGGCCCACTTGGCAAGCTTAATGGATCATGTGACTGTTGACCTTGAGCCCCTCATAGTCCACGTGTCTCATGAGTCCCTCCAAGCTCACATGTGAGTTCTTCCTAGGCTATGCAGCTTCATTTGCATCATTCTCCCCTTCTTGAAGAAGATTTGTCCTCATTCATTTGTATCATCACCTACATCAAAAAGAGATAAGTTAGAAACATTAAAGCTAGCACTAACACCATAATCACTATGTAATTATAGTTTGTAGGAATTTTCATTGATGAGTTCCAACACTCCAAACGGCCCATCAACCTTAGGAAGGAGTTTAGAACGTCTTTGCTTAGGATAGTGGTCCTTCTCATGCAGCCAAACCCAATGTCCTGGTTCACAGACAACCTTATTGTGTCCCTCATTGGCTTGCTTGGCATATTGCTTTGTCCTTTGTTCTATGTTTCGCTTCGCTTTCTCATGAATCTGCTTAATAAAATTAAATTTCTTCTTGCCATCTAAGTTAACAAATTCACATTAAAGGTAAAGGAGTTAAAACCAAAGGAGTCAATGGATTAAAATCATAAATAATCTCAAATAGTAAAAACTTAGTCAAGAATGAAAACAACGATTATAAGCAAATTCAACATGCGATAAACAATCTTCCCATATTTTCAATTTTTTTTTGTAAGCACGCAACAAATTAGATAAAGTTCTATTCACTACTTCAGTTTGACCATCAGTTTATGGGTGATATGTAGTAAAGAACAATTATTTAGTTCCTAACTTTCCTTACAAAGTCTTCCAAACACTTTCTTTGGTTGAAATTTGTCACATGCATGCTGCCATTTGTGTGTGTCACACAAATGGCCATGTATGGATGCCATGTGTTCATTTACACTTTTCCATGCAATAAGGACCTATTAGTAGCATTCACAAACTATGGTTCCAATTTTACAAATAGGTCCTAAAACTTATCCTGCTTTTTGAAACCTTCTCGAATAGATTCGTACGATCCGTCTCACTATCCTAGTGCTCAACGAGTGCACTTCATATTGTGAGACTCTCTAGGTTCACTTCTATTTATCTTATGGAACACTTTCGCAAGTCTGTGAACAATGCTCCTCACACAAGTTACAGATATTACAAAACTGAGCGTTGAACTATACAAGTTAAGGTCAACCATATTCGCATAATCGCTCCGTCATCTATATCCTAGATTAGTAGAGATATAGATATAGGATCTCTAGATACGTATTTCCGTAAATAATATTTGCAAGCTCATTTACGATATTGTTTAACCTTAATGGATAACTCTTTTTCAAGGGTTAATGCTTATGGTCATAAGACTTTTTGAAATACTTTTTTAGAGCATCTGGATATAGAACTCACCTATATGAGCTAACAGATCCTATATCTATGCACACCGGACTCCATGAGAATCGAAATTTACTCAACGACACCCAGCGGTCAGACCATAAAAGGTCAATAACATGCGTAGAACCAAAGTATTGATATGAACCTTGCCAATAATGTGACAAAACCCAGCACCACAATATGGAATTGAACCCGAGATCTTCAAGACGCAGGTTTGACGAGTCTTGACCCTTAAGTTAGCAAACCAAGAACCAAGACTATGGATGGATATAGGACGCCGCACCAAGAAACCCCAAGGACACTTCAAGAATCTAAGTGATAAGTCCAGTTGTTTGAACGCCACAAGAACAAGCTTGATAAGTTCAAATCCTTTCAAGAATGAAAGAAGACACAAAAAAACTCTCAAATTGTATTTTCTGAAATCTGTCCTCCCACTCTCAATCCCCATGGTATTTATAGAGACCATAAGTGATGTCAAGTTACAACTTTCAAATACAAATTTTAAACTTACAACTAATTCAACAATTAAAATAACAAAATTCAAACTTAATCAAATTTCCAGAAAACATGCCTAAATCAAAGGGATTAGGTTTCCTTGAATATTCAAATTTTCAGAAAACATGGTTTCCTTGAATATTCAAATTTCCAAAAAACATGCCTAAATCAAAGGGATTAGGTTTCCTTGAATATTCAAATTTCTAGAAATTCTGCCTTAATCAAAGTGATTAGGTTTTCTTGAATCTCATTTAGATTTATTTGAAATGTATTTGGGCTTATGCTAGGCCTCCATGTGTTTGCCCTCCCACAAACTTGTTGAATCAGCCCATTTAATGCTTCTTTAAATTGCTTGGCTCTAAGTCTTGTGATTGGCCCATTTGACAAACTTAATGTATCATGTGATTGATGGACTTGAGCCTTTCCAAGCCCACGTGCAAGTTCTTTCTCTTGTATGCGTATAGGTTGTGCAATGTCATTTGCATCAAGTATGGTGGATCACTCACAAGTTCAGCGTGGCGCTTAGGTCAAAGGATCACGAATATTACTCAACTCGAGAAGACACTTCATTGATGACTTCATGGGATGTCTATTAGAGATCTTCGTGAGTCTGTTCAGTATCCAGTCTTTACTGAATACCTGTATGCCCATACGAACGTCTATTAAGCCCACGGTCTACTAAGACTAACCATCTGAATAATCTAGATATGGACATACACTGATCCAAAAGGAATACCGATCAACCCATGTTAGTAACCATGGATCAGGAACAATATTTTCGGGAACAGATTACGCAATGATATTTTCTAGCACCATTTGCAAACTCTTTGCAACTACATCATTACTATAATATTCTGGGGTCTTTGTCTTTGTTTCAGACAAGTTTCTAACTTTTTAGAATTGCTAACTCTTAGCATTAACCTAAACTTTTTTAGATCTATAATGTTCAAAAAGTTACAAACTTCTTACGATATAAATAATAGTAATTGACTAATAAAATAAATATTTATTGTATAAATACTAAATAAATAAACATTATTACAACAATTTGAATGGCACGTAAGAGCTATTCCCAACATCTAGTTGATGGAAAGCTTTTGGTTGCAAGGAGAGCTCTTAGTGTGCAAATATAAGAAGATGAGAAGGTATAACGTGATAACATTTTTCATATTATATACCATCTAAATTGTAAGGAGCATGATTATTGATGGGGGGAGTTGTATTAATGTAACTAGCACTAGGTTGGTGAAAAAATTGAATTTGAAAACTTTAAAACATCCTAGGTCATATAAAGCTACAATCACTGAATATTTTGGAGAAGTAAAAGTAAATGAATTAGTGCTGGTTTCATTCTAAATTAGAAAGTACAAAGATGAGGTTTTGTGTGATGTAGTATCAATGCATGCGAGGCATATTCTATTGGGGCAACCGTGGAAGTATGATAGGCAATTTCATGATGGTTACATTAATAGTTACTCTTTTGTACTTAATGAAAATTAATTACTCTTATAACTTTAACCCTAAGATAAGTTTATGAAGATTAACTAAAGTTGAAAATGGAGAGTGATATGAAAAAATAGAGTTAAAATTAAAAAATAAGATAGGCTAAAATTAAAAGGAGAGAAAAAGAGAGTGAAGTTCTAAGCAAGAAAGAGTGAAATCAAAAAATATTTGTTTTTAAATCTATCTACGATTGTAATTTTTGTAGAATCTTATTTTAGTGCTAATGAACTTAACCCCTCTTTGCCTAGTGTTGTAGTTCTCTTTTACAAGAATTTGATGATGTGGTTTTCAAAAAGATACCTAATGTTTTACCACCAATAAGGGGAATCGAACATCAAATTGACTTATAGCCGGAGCATCAAGTCCTAGTAGACCAATCGATAGGAGTATGATTCTTGTAAAAAAATTAACAATATCATTGTAAAGTATAGATATCCCATTCCTAAATTAGAAGACATGCTTGATGAATTTGCATGATTCTTGTGTTTTTACCAAAATTGATCTTAAGAGTAGATACTGTCAAATTAGGATGAGAGAAGTTGATGAATGCAAAATCGCATATAAAATAAACTATGGTTTATATGAGTGGTTACTTATGCCGTTTGGATTAACTAATGCATCTAGCACCTTCATGAGATTAATGAACCTTGTTTTGCATGCTTTTATTGGAAAATTTATGGTTGTAGACTTTGATGATATTCTGATATATAGCAAAAACTTAGAAGAGCATATCGAATATTTAAAACTTGTTAGATGTTTAAGAAAAGAAAAGCGGTTTGCTAATGAGGTTATTGGCTTATTAAGGTTCAAGAAAGTTGTATTTGAGCTTGGGGACTGGGTTTGGTTGTATAACAGAAATGAGTGGTTTCCTATTTAAAGATATACTAAATTACTTCTAAGGGGAGCTGATCCATTTCAAGTGATTAAAAGGATCAAGACAACATCTATAATTTAGACTTTCCAAGTGAGTATAATGTAAGTGTAAGTTTTAATGTTGTTGATTTGTCTCCTTTAGATAGTGAAGATTTGAGGACAAATATTTTTCAAGAGAGGGGGATTGATGTGAATCAAGTTACCAAAGCTTCACAAGATCGGTTGGGCATCCATGGGTGTCCAATAATAAGGGTAAGAACCAAGAAAATGAAGTTATGTGAACTTTAAAAAGAAAAGTGAGACCTAACGCTTAATGAGATTCCTTTGCCAATGATCATTCTAATTCATATTTTTAGATAAATAAAAACAAGAACATTGACCCGTTATTTATAAGAGATAAGAATTAGAAGTCTAAAAAGATTATAGATGCCATGTGAGGGATAAGTTTGAAAGAATGCCACAAGATGAAATCTTGATAAGTTCTAATAAAAGTTCTTTCAAGAACTTAAGAGAAAACTCTCAACATTAATACCATCAATTCTGTCTCCTTCCTCCTCATCTCTCATGTACTTAGGATGTCTAGCATTTATTACAACAATTAATGACAACTTAGAACTAATAACTACCAACTACTATAAATAATTTAGGCACTTAGGATGACAACACTTATTACAACAATTATTAAAAAACTTACAATTATTAACTATCAATAATTACCAATAATACTGAGGCTTTACTTCAAAATGATTGTTAAGTAACCACAATATTAAATATAGTTGTAGGTTCCCAGAAGCTTCTCATCACATGGGCTACCCACATGAGCTATTGTACTACTGTTTCCATTACCCATGGATGCTTGAATGGAACTTTTGGTGGTCTGGTTCTCATCATTTCTTCTCTTTTAAAAATTATTTGTCCTTAGATCTTTATTGGGCCCAAATACAATTTTCTTAAACTTTGAAGTGATATTTTGATGGCACAGCAATCAACACACATCTTCTATAATCCATCCTTCTTAGGCGCAAGCAATACTAGAACCGCAGAATGACTTATGCGCTTATGCACATACCCCTTTCTCCATAAGCTCATTAACTTGCCTTAGAGGTTTTTTTGTCTCATCAGGATTACTTCTATAGGCTGGCCTATTTAGAAATGATGCTGAAGGTATAAAGTCGATTTTGTACTCAATTCCCCTTATTAGTGGTAAAGTATTAAGTATCTCTTCGGGAAACACATTATCAAATTTCTTATATGTGTTGTCATATTGTACCATCTCATCTTTTTGGATTTGCAAACTTAATGCATAACTAGTAACCATCAATTCGCCATCTACGAGGTACTCCATACCATCACTGGCATCTTCCACAGGTTTCTCATCTGACTTGCTTTAATTTTTAATGACATAATTATCTCTTAGAATCATTATACTCTGATTTGGACATTAAGATGTAATATGACCTGTTCCCAAGTATATAAAACATTTAATATCTTTATTACTTGGTTGGGAATCAAGATTACACTTTCCTTGTGTCACAGGTTAGACGCTTACCATTGACCCAAAAAAGTAGCAGTTAATGTTGCATACCCACCCAATTTCTATTCGATGTAGGACATGACATTTTTTCCCACTTAATCACGTGACGCCCTCGTCACGGTGCGGCCCAAACTTAGGGGCCAACCTAACCCATATTACTTATCCCCTTAGGGCTAGGGGGTGACCCACTACCCAATCTCTATTGGGGCTCAAGATATAAGACTTTTAAGACCCACTTCGCTTGTATTGCCCATCCCTCGAGTGGCACGGGGGACCCACATCTCATATGCCAATCTTTATTACGGTGATTTTGGAGGCCCATATACGAATAAGAATTGACCAAAAAGACTAGCCTGTTAAGTAATGCTGCATACTCACCATTTTATACCTGAGATTCACAAAATTTCTATTCGATGTGGGACGTGACACTTGGTTGCTTTTCACGTTTTAACCCTTAGGTGCTCCTACTTTGGAATTGGAATTACCTTGCTTATCTTCTTTACTCCAATCTAATTTTCAAGATGATGTGGAACTAGAGTTCTTGCCAAATCTGATGAAACTCTTCCTATTTAGTTGTCTTTCTACCTTCTTTTCTATATGCAATAATTGATCCCAAGCATTTTCATCAATTCCATCATCATTCATGGTAGCACGCCTATCATTCCTTCGCATATTAAGAACTCTAGGAGTTTGCACCCTTTATGTATTAAATTCAAATTTATCTATCAGTTCATAAACTTGCTCCATCTCTGCTTTCCATAATATAGCTTGCCTGGGCTAGGCTTTTAGTTTTTTGTCTGGCCAACCATAATGAATCATTGTTGTTTGAGAACAAAACAATAAGACTTCAGTTAAGGGTTCAACACTCTCCTCATCTCACCAATTAAAGCTTCTATGAGAAACTTCAAATCAAATTTTTTCTACGCAACTTTAGAAGTATTTTTATTCTTGTTGTTTAACGTTAATATTTGCTGCAAAACAAAGTTAGAAAAAAAAAAAAAAAACCTTGCCACTCCCTCACGTGTCTCACTAAAAAAATGATTCACTCAATTTTCACTTGTGTTTTCACACAAGTTTATCTACTATTCTCTTAAAAAATCTCACACACTCTTGCCTTTTTCTACTATTTAGTCTCCTCTTTAGTTCTTTATTAAAAATGAACTTAATCAAAATTATCTTGCGACAGTCCAAAACTCAACTCATTAAGTTCACTAAGGATGAGAATGGGTTTTAACACAAAGGATAAAGACAATAAATAGAATTTAAGAAGCAAAGGAAAGAAAAAAAGAAGAAAAAATGAAATAACGGAATAGAAAAAGTAAAGACAAAAGGAAATACAAATTTTGATGCAATTAGGATTTTCTTAAAGTTGAATTGCACAAAATAGGCAGAAGAATACAACAAAGCTTTGAGTAACACTTCAGCTAATTTAGAACTTTCTATTCTCTATTTTTGTTTTTAATTCAGAATGGTAAACCTGAAATCAAATGAATTTGAATTTTTTCTCTACTTTTTTTTTCAAATTTTTCTGAATTTTTTTATCTCTTTTTTTATATGTAATAATAGAACTTGAACTAATTATAATGAAGAAATAGACAAAAGTTACAGACAATAAGAAACAAAGATGATATAGGATACAGATTCTAAGGATTAAAACAAAGGTGCGGGTTTAAAAGTAAGATCAAACAATGAAAAATATAGGATGATGAAAATCAAGGTAGCGACAATAGAAGCAATCATAATTCGTTGCACATTAGAGATGGTCCAATCATGAGGGCTAAAGTTAAGAGGGTTGCGTTAAGCTTTGCAAAGGCTTATTGAAGCTAGTTGGGCCAAGACACAAGAGGTTACATTTGCACAAAAAGAACAAGGCCTAGTTAATTTAATTCAAGCCTAGGAATGAAAAATATATTTTTACTCAATATTAGTGAGCTAATATTATTAATAAAGCCTAATTATGTTATTTAAGATGTGTTGGGCATGCCTATGCTATTTAAGGCTAGGAAAAAAACCTTATTTATGTTGATTAATTTTATTTCCTTTGAATTTGTTAAAACTGCACAAAATAAGGATTAGGGCTGAACCTTCCTTATTAAGTTTATTTAATCCTTATTTGGCAGGGAATAAGTAGATTTTCCTCCGATTTTAGGGTTTCTAAAGGCTATAAATACCTTGTTAAAGCCTTAGAAACAGGAGACTTGATTATTTTGAATTTGAGAGAGATTAAAAACTATCCAACTTTGTTCTTTTGAGAACTTGTGATATTTTGATCCAAATCATCTTGTGGTGCATAAATCAAACTTATCACTCATCATCTTATTTTGGTTCATGTCTCTTTATTAGACAACGGGTCTTTGTTCTCTTTTTTGAATCTGACTTAGCATTTTTGAGTTTGTTAACAACATATTGGTGTTGGGTTTCACCTTTTTAGGTGTGGTTCACATCATTAACAACATTGATAATTTTGAATACTTAATTTAGGTAGATAAGTGTCTTGAACAAAGCATGACTCTGAAATGTGCTTAATGCCCATTTAATGCTTCCTCAGATTTCTTGGTTCTTGCCTTTGTCATCGAACCCTCATGGATGATCAACGGATCTTGTAAACAATCTTATGAAGCTTTGTCAGTCTAATTCGCATCTTGATGCAAAAAATGAGGTCGAAAAGTTTCTTTGAAAACTTATATTATGACTCAGAACATCATTTTGTTCGATGTAAACTCACAAAAAAAAGTGAGACTCGACGCTCAATTAGGTTCCTTTATCAATGATCGTTCTTTCACAGATGCACAAACAACAACAATAAAGGACCCATTATCTATAAATAGATAAGAACCAAAGATATATTAAATTGAAGTAGATGACACAATCAAGAAAGATGAGAAAGATTGTGAGTGATAAGAAAAGGATGAACGCCACAGGATGTAATCCTGATTAGTTCTGAAAAAAAATTTGAAGTAACAAAAGAAAACTCTCACTATTATTAATGTTAAAACTCTGAATTTTCCTTAGGTACTACAGGGCCTTATATAACCAAATTTACCAAGAGTATAAAAGAAAAATATATTAATCAAATCCCAAGTCATAGTAGGAATTGATTCTAGAAAATAAAATAACAAGCATGTTAAGGAAACAAATATTCTTGTATCCTTGTTTCTAAATTTAACTTTAGAATAAAAAAATTAAACAAAGAAATTATTGATCTAATAAAGTCGCATGAACAGTATTGTATGAATAGTGATACGTGAACAACGACACCAGATCTTCCTTCCTAAATTGATATGCAAATTACTCCATAACTCTTAAAGAAAGTAACTTGAATAATATTGACAAGACATTGATTATCTTTAACACTCAATTCGGGCAGTTACTAGTCTTGACAAAGCATGAATTTGAGATGTGCTCAATTATTCCATTTAATAATTCTTATAGTTCCTTGGTTCTAACTCTTGTTATTGGATCCTAATGGATGCTCAACGGATCTTGTGAAGCTTTTGCAACCTAATTCAAATCATTGATTGTCTTGGTAATGTTTGAACAAATTTAAAAAAAAAAAAATTCCGTGTTGTTATTGTTTTCACGAGTCTTGCGCAATTTCTTTTTGTGACAAAAAGTTTGTGATGTAAAATCAGGTCACCTTCTTTTTAAAAAAACTAAGATTTTAGTTCACTACACCGTGTTTTTTTTAGAGATTTAAACAATTTCTTTTCGCATTGAAAAGCATATGATGCAAAATTTGAGGTCAGTATTTTTCTCAGAAAACTGATATTATGGCTCAGAACATCAATTTGATAGTTTTGGTAACATTTTAAGAAGTTCCTAAAAAAATTATTTTCCGCAGCGAAAAGTTTTCATTTAGAAATGAAATTGCATAAAACTCGTCAAAGCAACATCAACACAGCATTCTAAGCCAAATTATAAATTTTTAAAGAAAAATAGCGACCTAATTTTGCATTAAGAACTTTTTGCTGCTGAAAATGTTATTTTAGAAACTTATTAAAAATTTTACAGAGAAAATTAATGACCTCATTTTTTGCATCACTTATTTTTTAATGCAAAAAAAATTGCTAAAAACTCTACAAAAAAAAATAAACCAACAAGGTGTTCTGACCAAAAATCTTAGTTTTAAAAAAAATGATGACCTAATTTTACGTCACAAATTTTTGTCATGAAAAACAATTACGTAAAACTCATCAACACAACATCAATACATTGTTCTAAGCCATTTATAATTTCTCATAGAAAATTCAAGACCTCAAATTGTGTCACAAACATTTCGTTGAGAAAGGAAATTGTGTAGAACTCATCAAGGCAACATCAACTCTTCATTCTAAGCCAAATTATAAATTTTCAAAGAAAAATAATGACCTCATTTTACATTAAAAACTTTTCGCTGCATAAAACACTTTTTTTTTCAAAACTTGTTAAAACGTTACCAAAACAAAAAAAATATGATGTTCTGTGCCATAATATAAGTATGCATAGAAAATTAATGATCTAACTATTCGGTGTAAAAAATATTTTTCTAAAACATGCCAAAATGTTACCAAAACTACCAAATTTGTGTTCTGAGCCAAAATATAAATTTTCAATGAAAATTAATAACCTCACTTTTTGCTATGTGCTTTTTAAATGCAAAAAGAAACTGCTTAAAACTCTTAAAAAAACAACACGGTGTTCTGACAAAAATATCTTAGTTTTAAAAAACAATTATTACTATATTATGTGTCACGAACTTTTTGTCATGAAAAGAAATTACAAAAAACTCGTTAAAGTAACATTAACACAGTGCTCTTAGCCAAATTTTAAATTTTAATTACATATATCTTACGTCGAGTCAAGAAATTTTTGCCACAGAAAATATTTTTATTGGAAACTTGTTAAAACATTACCAAAACAACCAACATGATTTTTTTTTTTGAAAGGAATATTTCATTCATAAAATTCGGGAGGAATAAGAATCCTCAATTAGAAGATGTTCAATTTGGGGAGGCATTTTGCCAAACCAAATAGCTTCAGAGTCTAAGTTGAGGGCAAGATGTGCAAATGCATGTGCAACTCGATTGGATAATCGATGACCATAGCTAAAAGAACAACAAGAGAATGAGAAAAAAATAACAATAATGTCTTGAAAGACCAAGCCCAGTTTCGAGGCAGAAGGAGATGATTATTGATGTCACAAATAATGTCTGCAACATCAGAGACCATCTCGAGTGCTGAGATACCCAACATTCGAGCCAAGCAAAGACCACGTAGCAAGGCCAAAGCTTCAAGAATGTCCATAGAAGGCTGTGCTTTAATAGGAATGGAAAAGGAAGCCAAGACAGCCCCAGGGTGGTCTTGTAGCACCACCCCAAGCCCAGCTTTGAAGTGTTTTAAAGATAGGCCTATATCAGTATTTAGTTAAATAAGGCCCAGTCTAGGGGCTTGCCATACTCTAGTTCGTGACATAGGGGTGCCAGTAATAGAGGCATGGGTAGTTTTAGACTCATCCCCGTAGCCTTGTGCCTATCACAACACATCCGACATCGAAAACACCTTGTGCTCCAAAATAAATTGGTTTGTAATAAACTAGAGTCTCCAAAAGAGTATAAGTAGAGTCTCCAAATCTTCAGTAGGAAGTCTGGCCAGACATTCGATCAAAAGATCCAACATGGGTGTATTATGAGCAATACCAAAGGCATGCAAAAAGGAGCAAGACTGGCGTACATGCCTTAGAGCATCATAATGCCAAAGTGCATGAATGAAATTTTCAGCTCCTTTCGTGCATCAGCTATAAGAAGCATCAATAGGTACATAATGTCGCCCAAGGTTAGAAAAAGTAGGGATCTAACCATGAGACAGTCTCTAAACAAAGTGTATAATCTTTGGGGGGAGCTGTAAACGCCACAGATGCTTCCACCAGTTGTGGGAGCAAACATTGCCATTGGAAGATGATGTATGATTTGGGGCAAGGGAGAGCCAATACCCACTTGTAACAGAAAATTGGCCATGTTTGTCGAAGTGCCACATAATTGAGTTGCCAAGGTGGGCCCAGGAAGGCGCTTGTGGGATGTTTAAGATTAGTTTGCATTCATCTTCTGAGAAAGAGTTTCGTATAAGTTCTTGGTTCCATAAACCTGACGGAAGGAGTAGATCAGCCACCAAGGAGTGTTCAGGCAGCATATGAGGGAATAAAGGTTTGAAGGACAAGGGGTGAGGAAGCCATTAATCATAGTAGATTGAGACAAAAGATCCATCTCCAATGTGCCAACGAAGCCTTTTGACAAGCAAATTACAGCCCCAAAGATTACTTTTCCAGACTGTAGAATCAAAATGTTTAGGATGTGACCAACATGATGTTCTAAGGCTAATAAGTTTTTAGAAAAAAATAACAACCTCATTTTTTGCATCATGTACTTTTCAATGTTTGCTTAAAATTCTAAAAAAAAAAAAGAACCAACAGACTGTTTCTTACCTAAAATGTTAGTTTAAAAAAAAGATATCCTTATTTTATATCACAAACTTTTCGTCTCGAAAAAAAATTGCGTAAAACTCATCAAAATAACATCAACACGGTATTTTGAGCTAAAATATAAGTTTTCATAGAATTGAAGACCTAAAATTGTGTCACAAACTTTTCATCATGAAATGAAATTGCATAAAACTCATCTAAGCAACACCAACATGGCTCTCTAAGCCAAATTATAAGTTTGAATAGAAAAATAACAACTTAATTTTTTGTCAATAACTTTTTGCAGCAAAAAATATTTTTATTGAAAACTTGTTAAAACGTTACCAAAACAACCAATATGATATTCTGAGCCATAATATAGGTTTTAGAGAAAAATAACGACCTTAGTTTTGGCATCATGTGCTTTTCAATTTGAAAAGAAATTGCCTAAAACTCTAAACAAAAATTACAACACAGTATTCTTACCAAAAATGTTAATTTTTTTTATAAAAAAGATGCCCTCATTTTATGTAACGAACTTTTCATCGTAAAAATAAATTACATAAAATTCATCAAAAAAACATCAACATAGTGTTTTGAGCTAAAATGTAAGTTTTCATAAAAAAATTAAAGACCTTAAATTGTGTCACGAACTTTTAGTTGTGAAATAAAATTGCTTAAAACTCATCAAAGCAAAACCAACATGGTGTTCTAAGCCAAATTATAAGTTTTCATACAAAACTAACGACCTTAATTTGCATTAAGAATTTTTTACTATTAAAAATATTTTTTTTTTGGAAACTTGTTAAAATGTCACAAAAAAAACTAAAATGATGTTCTGAGCCATAATACAAGTTTTTTGATAAAAATAACAACCTCAATTTTTGCATCACATGTTTTTCAATGCAAAAAGAAATTGTTTAAAATCTTTAAAGAAGCAACTAACACGGTGTTCGAACCAAAAATCTTTGTTTTAAAAAAAATGACCTCATTTTATATCAATAAACTTTTCTTCGCGAAAAGAAATTGTGTAAAACTTGTCAACACTGCATTCTGAGCCAAATTATAAATTTTTATAAAAAAAGTAAAGACCTCAAATTGTGTCATGAACTTTTTGTTGAGAAAAGAAATTGCTTGGAACTCATCAAAGCAACACCAACATAGTGTTTTAAGCTAAATTATAAGTTTTTATAGGAAAATAATGACCTAATTTTTCGTTAAGAAATTTTTGCTGCAGAAAGTACTTTTTTCTTTAAATTTGTTCAACTGTTTCCAAAACAACCAAAAAATGTTTTGGCCATAATATAAGATTTCATAGAAAATTCACAAATTGAACTTTTCATTGTAAAAACTATTTTTTCGAAACTTGCTGAAATGTTACCTAAACAACTAAATTAATGTTCTGAGAAAAAATATAAGCTTTCAGAGAAAAATAACGAGCTCATTTTTTTTTACTATAAGATTTTTAACATCCTTCGTTGAAATTTTTTTAGCCATTTTTGCAATCTGCTCTCTGAAGGATCTTCTTATTTAGAAGCTCGTCCTGAAATTTAGTAATACATTGAATAATGTAAGCAACTTTTTTAACAAGTGGCATAGTTGCTCTGGACTGGGTTCCAGACTGCTGAAGTGAAGCGTATTAGCTTTCTTTAGCCCTCGGTGGTCAGTTTTAGAATTCCTCTAAACCCTAAATCAGAAAAATCAGATAGTGTATCAGGGTAAGGAAAACATAGGCACGATAAGGACTTGACTCTGGCTTTTACTTTTCTCACTGCCCTAGTGCATTCTTCACCCCATTCTTTGGGATTCTTTCTCAAACTTTCATACAACGGTTTAACAGTTAGAGACAGATCCTGGTAAAAATCTAAAATAAAATTCAGACTAACAAAAACCGTTGCAATTTCTTTTTTATCCCTTATGTCATCAGGGAATTTTTCAGCAAATTGGATTGCCCTATCGATTGGAGCGATTACTCCATTTCCAATATTATGGCTTAGAAATCTAACATTGGTCAAGAATAGTTATCTTCTTAGCTGTGACAACCATATAAGGATTCTATATTCCGTTTATTATATTTTGGAATTCTGAAGAAGCATGAGTTTGAATGGCAGTACATTCCACTCATAATGCCCAAAAAGGAACTGTAAACGCAGTCTTGTATCGGTCTCGCTCCGCTATTTGGATCTACCAGTATCCACTCTTCATGTCAAATTTCGAGAAGACCTTGGCTGCATGTAGTTATCTAAGCAGATCTCTTATATTAAGAATTGGATGGATACCTTATCCATTTTAGCACGTCATTGAGAGCTTTGTAATTAATCACTAATCTGGGAGCAGCTCTTTCAATTTCTCCTGCATTTTTGACATATAAGGTAGGGACAGGACCGAGGGGAGTAGCTTTTCCTGATTGATGCGAACTCCAAAAAAAACTATGAGACTCGACAAACCATTTATGGATTTCAACCCCAAGAAAGTGAAATCAGATTTTGACACATACAAAAATAATAAAAACTTTGACCCTATGGAAGACACGAACCAAAAGTATAAAAAAGTATATTGACACGACACTCAAGAAAAAAGATGAAAATGTAAGTGCTTTGTCAGATTTGGAATGCTACAAGAAAATGTACTTGATAAGTTCACAAGTTCATAAAAAAAGAAAAGAAAGAAGTTCTTCAATTTGATCAAAATTTATAATTCTGTTTGAACCTTTGGATATGCTTATAAAGAGTTAAACAAAGTCCTAAACATAGTAAGAATTAGCTAGAGTACTAATCTAAATAGGAAATAGCAAAATTTAAGTGATTTGGCAGATTTCAATCTAAATCAGAATAGGAAAATTAATAGTAAATATTTCAGAATAGTCTAATATTTTAAATAATGATTGGGCTTACATAATATAGTCCACGCCATACAAAATCCAAACTTGTATGGCCTAGAAATTTTCAGAATTCCATGCACACCGTCATCTTGTAAAATCTTCATGTACACAGTTAAATTTTATCAAAAAGGCTGTTCACATATTTGAATGAGATTCACAAACTTTTGGTTCCTGAACCCAAATCTCAATGAGTCATACCACTAGTTGCACTTGAAGTCCATATCTTCAATCAGCCTATTTAGTGTTTCTCTCATCCTCTTGGCTCTAGCTCTTTTTATTGGGTCACCATGGATATGTAGATGATATTTTGAAGTTTTGCACATGCCTTCTTGATGATTCCCATCAATCCCTCTCTCAACAAAAGGATTCATCCTCTCCTCGAATCATTACCAACAACAAAAGGAGAAAGTTCAGAAACATTAAAAGTAGCACTAATATTATACTCACCTAGAAGATCCAATTTATAGGTGTTGTCATTGATCCCTGCAATTATTTGAAATAGATCATCTCCTATTGGATACAACTTAGAATGCCTTTGGTTTGGAAATCTTTCTTTTTACATATGCACCCAAACACAATCACTAGGTCAAAAATAACCTTCTTACACCTTTGGCTTGAGCTGCAAATTGCTCAGTCCTCCTCTAAATGCGTTGTCACACTTTCTCATGTAATTGCTTCATCATTTCAGCCTTCTTCTTACCATCCACACTAGCATGCTCATCAATAGCTAAATGTGATAAATCCAAAGGAATAAGTGGATTAAAAGCATAAACAATCTTGAATGGAAAATAACGAGTAGCTAAATGTTCACTTCTATTACAAGCAAACTTTACATGTGGCAAATAATCTTTCCAATTCTTCAGTTTTTTTTTTAATAATAGCACGCAACAAAGTAGATAAAATTATATTTACTACCTTAGTTTGTCCATCGGTTTGTGGATGACATATAGTCAAAAACAAAAGCTTAGTTCCCAACTTTTCCTAAATAGTCTTTCAAATTTAGCTCAAAAACTTAGTATCTCGATCCGAAACAATACTTCTTGACATACCATGCAATCTCACAATCTCCTCGAAGAATAAATCTACTATGTTGGTTGCATTATTGGTTTATAACAAGAAATGAAATACGAAACATAATCCTTTCCTTTTTTTTACCTAGGTAAACCCAAAACAAAATCCATAGAAATATCAACCCAAGTTTCATTAGATATAGGAAAAGTGTTATATAAGACATGGGGTAAAACTCTAGATTTAGCTTGCCTACATGTGGTATATGTCTCTTATAACCTCTCAACATCTCGTTTTATATCTGGCCAAATTAGTGATCTTTTACAACATCTAAAGTTTTCTTTGTTGGGATTTATGCTCACGTCTCATTCCATTCTTATATGAATATTTTATTTTATGATATTTATACAGTATATCTTTTGTTAAATCGCTAATCACAATTATTAAAATGGTTCAATGCTTGTGACGCTACAGACATTATATGATCTGAAGGAGTTTAGATTTGGTCTAAAGAAGGTTAGATCAATGCTAAGAATTAGCAACGTTGAGAACTATAATTGCTAAATAGTTAGCATGTTATAAAAATCAGTGAAGTCTAAAAGTTAGAACTTTATTTGTAATGGTACAAAGACTTGAGAGTATACTAGTAATAACATAATTGCAAAAGTTGCAATAGGTGCTAAGAAATGTTATTATGCAAGTCTATTCTCAAATTATATGTTCCTATTCTTATTCACCGATGCGGGTCTATTGGTGGAACCCTTTCTAATAGACCAGTGTATACAATACCTAGATGGTCCATATGGTTATTCTTAGTTGACCATGGGCTTACTAGAAGTTCCTATAATATATAGGTATTTAGTAAAGACTGAATACTGAACAGACTCAATAAGGACCCTAATAGACATCCCATGAAGCCGTCAATGAAAGGTTCTCTCAAGTTGAGTAGTATACGTGATCCTTTGACCTAAGTGCCATGATGGACTTATAAGTGATCCATCATACTTTGGTTCTACGCATATCACAGACCTTTTATGGTGTGATCGTTGGGTATCGCTGAGTATGGTCTGATGCTTATGGAGTCTAGTGTGTACAGATATGGGATCCGTCAGCTCACATGGATGAGTTATATATCTAGATGCTCTGAGACTGTATCTTAGAAAGTTTTATGGCCATAAGCAATTAACCCAGGAAAAGAGTTTCCCACAGGGTTAAACAATATTGTAAAGGTGTTTGGATATATTGTTTATCAAGATACGTGTTTGGAGATAAGTTAGCGGATGAGAACACAGAGATTTAACGGTGATGATCTATATCTCTGCTTTTTCAGGATATGATTGGCAAAAGGATTATACGTATGCGCTATGACCTCAACTTGTATGGTCCTATTGCACTGATTTGTAATATCTGTGATGTGTGTATGGGGCATTGATCTCAAACTGACAGAATAGTTCTGTTTGAAAAATTGTGTGTGGACCTAAAGAGTTCTGCAATATGAAGTGTACTCATTGTGCACTATGGCAGTGTACCGGATTGAATAATTTGATCTAGTAAATTTTAGCAGACTGGACATTTACTTCGATTTCTCTCTGATCGTGCACGTGTCAAGACTTGAGTTAAGTACATCAATTAGTTAACAATTAGTTATTGACCAATAGGATGTTGACACATGGCACATTGTAGGTCAATTATTACTTAGAAATTATCAAAATGACCTTATTTGTTGGACAAATAAGATCATTATTTTATTTATTAAAATGTTGATTGAATAAAATAATAATAATAATAATATATAATATTATCATTTAAATATAAGTCATAAAATTCATTTTATAATCAAATTAGCATGTGTTTCTACCATGATTTAATATGATTAAATTATTTATTTAATATTGATTAAATGTTAAATTAAATACAAATGGATGGCATTAATAAATGCTGGGCCGAACATATTTTTTTTTGCAAATAAGAGTGTTTCTCATTTGGCTAAGATTTTGGCCAAGTTCATCCAAATGATTTCCTATTTTATGGTCTCATTTTGTTTATTGTAAATAATAATAGACAAAACACTAATGAAAAACATTGACTATGATAATGGAGGACAATATGTAATTAAATGGGACAAGTGTTATCCATTGAGAGGAAAAAGAAAAAACAAATAAAAGAGCAAATTGTTGCTCATTTTTTAAGGTATCATTCGGCCAAGGCTTGGAGAGTGAGAGAAAAGTAAAATTTTGGCTAAGTGCTAAGGAAAAACTCTCAAGTGTTGAGAGCTTAAAATACTCTTCTTCTATTCTTCTTCATTTTGGCCATCCATACTATAAGGTAGAAATAAGGATTCAAGTGTTGAATCATTTGCTAAAAAAATTACTATTCTAGCTTTCCCAAGCCCACCGTGTTGAGGAACTAGAATTGTGAACAAGTTGTTTCAAGGCGGGTACTCTGGTTCAACGAAAAACCAAAGGCTTGTCAATGTAATAAATTTTTAATCTTTATGTAGTATACATTTATGCGATACATGTAAAACTTATTGCATTTACCATTAGAAAATTAGTATTTCGCTCATGCTCTGCGCATATATATGTGATATGTATGGAAATTTGAATGATAGACACAAACTGATGTGCCTTGATTTCCAGAAAAATAGATTATTCTAAAATTCGAATTAAATCTGGTTCTTTTGTTGGTTATTTTTTCTTTAAGTGTTTAGGCTGAATTATAACAAAATTAAATGGTAAAGTTGATAGAGGATAGAATTAAATAGATACCTTGATAAGTCAGATGGACGCCACACTCTTGGTGATCAAAGAGTGATAAGTTACCAACTGCCTTCAAGAGTTAGAAAACTTGAGAAGACAATTTTGTGAGAGAAATAACTCTTCTATTTCGTGCTTCCAATTCCAAAATGAGGCAACTGCCTCTATAAGACTTTAACATGCCTTATATAGGCTTACAAAATGAGAGAAAACCCTAATGTTATCTAATAAACTTAAAAAGCCCAAAATAAGCCCAATATGACTTAACAATTTAAAATAAAGCTAAACAAGTTCAAAATGGCCTAAATACATAAAAATAGCAACATAAGAAGTAAATTAAGCCCAATAGCATGGAAAGAAAGTCCTCAGCTGCTTTTTTAAGCCCAACGTCACCAAAAGTCTCTAAATCACGTCCCAATCTCTAATTGAAGACAAATAAACATATTTAGCTCATTTTCATTCAGATCGCAAGCTTCTAATCCCATAGAAGCTTCAATAGCTCCAATTTGACTACTTATGACCCTTTGAAGCTGTTTAGCCTTAGCCCTTGTTATTAGACCATCTGAAATCTCTTTTACGCTCAGCTCACCTTTTTGAGTTAATTTAGAACCTTCATGATGCACATCATCACCCCCGGGCAGAGAATGATTTGCCCTCAAATCAAAATCTTCTAGATCTTTCAAATAAGGAGATAAGTCCTTCACATTAAAAGTGGTTGAAGCATTGTAATCACCAAGAAGATCAACTTTGTAAGCATTACTATTTACCTTCTCTACAATCCGAAAAGGTCAATCAACTCTTGGCATCAGCTTAGACTTCTACTTGCTAGGAAATCTTCCCTTGCTAAGATGAATCCAAACAAGATCACCAGGTTCAAAGCTAATCATTTTTCGTCCTTTATTAGCATGCTTAACATACTTAGATGTTTTCTCCTCAATATGAATTCGAACCTGCTCATGAAGCTTCTTCATCAATTCTGCCTTCTTAACCCCATCCATAGATGTCCTCTCATCAATTGGAATAGGGACAAGGTCAATAGGAATAATGGATTAAATCCATACACAATCTCAAATGGTGAAAATTTGTAGCCCCATGCACACTACGGTTGTATGCAAACTCTACAATAGGCAAACAAGTATCCCAACTCTTTAAGTTCTTGTTTATAATAGCCCGTAATAAAGAAGATAGAGTATGGTTCATTACCTCAGTTTACCCATCAGTTTGTGGATGACAAGCAGTACTGAAAAGCAACTTTGTTCCAAGCTTCTTCTAAAGAGTCTTCCAAAAATAGCTTAAGAACTTTGTATCACGATCAGAGACAATGATTTTAGGGATTCCATGCAAATGTACAATTTCCCTAAAAAGCAAATTAGCAATATGAATAGCATCATCAATTTTGTTACAAGGAATAAAATGTAACATTTTGGAGAACCGGTCAACCACAACCATCATTGAATCCTTCCCATGCTGTGTTCTAGGTAATCCAAGCACAAAATCCATACTAATATCCATCCATGGTTGCTCTGGGATAGGTAAAGGCATATATAGTCCATATGCATTCTCTTTACCCTTAGCTTTCTTATAAATTACACATCTTTCAACAACTTTATGAACATCCCACAGCATATTGGGCCAAAAAAAGTGCTCTTTTAGTAGCTCATAAGTTTTCTTCTCCCCAAAATGACCACTAAGACCACCCCCATGAGCCTCACACACAAGTAACTCACGTAAGGATCCTGAAGGTATACACATTCTGCCCAACTTGAACAAGTAACCATCATGCATAAAGAACACATCACAAGCTCCTTTAGTACATTTAGACATTATATTAGCAAAGTATGAATCACTTGTATATTATTCTTTCACCTGTTCAAAACTCAAAAGCCTTGCATTTAACATAGAAATCAATGCATACCTCTTAGAAAGAGCATCAGCAATGACATTAGTTTGCCCCTTCTTGTATTTTATGACATATGGAAATGGCTCCATGAACTCTACCCATTTGGCATGTCTTCTATTCAGCTTGTTCTGCCTTTTAAGATACTTTAAAGATTCATGGTCAGTATGAATAACGAACTCTTTAGGTAATAGATAATGCTGCCATACCTCGAGAGCCTGAATCAATGCATAAAACTCCTTGTCATAAATAGAGTAGTTTAAACGTGCCTCATTCAGCTTCTCACTAAAGAAAGCAATTGGCCTCTTTTCTTGCATCAAAACAGCCCTAATACCAACCCCTGAAGCATCACACTCTATTTTAAATGTTTTAGCAAAATCAGGAAGTGCTAAAATTGGAGCAGAACATAATTGTTATTTAATCAGCTCAAATGACTTCTGTGCATTCTCATTCCACCTAAACTCATTCTCCTTTTTCAAACACTCTATCATAGGTGCAACAATAGAACTAAAGTCATTAATAAATCGCCTATAGAAATAGGCTAAGCCATGAAAACTTCTCACATCCGCAACACCAATAGGTTTATGCCAATCACGAATTGCCTTAACCTTCTCCTCATCAACCTTAATTCTACTACCAGAAATAACATACCCAAAAAAGATAACACTATCTTGGCAGAAATAGCACTTCTTGAGGTTTCCATACAACTTAGCATCACGCAAGATCTCAAATACAGCCATAAGTTGCTTCACATGATCATCAAAAGTTTTACTATAGATCAAGATATCATCAAAATAGACCACAACAAACAGCCCAATAAACTTCCTCAAAACATGGTTCATAAGTCTAATAAATGTACTAGGTGTATTAGAAAGCCCAAACGGCATCACCATCCACTCATATAATCTATGCTTAGTTTTAAATGCTGTTTTACATTCATCACCTTCTTTCATCCTAATTTGGTGATATCCACTCATCAAATCAACTTTAGAAAAATAAACAGTACCATGCAATTCATTAACCATATCATCAAGTCTAGGAATAGGGAATCGATACTTAACCGTTATCTTATTGATAGCCCGACTGTCCACACACATTCTCATGGTACCATCATTCTTTGGAACAAGCAAAGTAGGCACTGAACAAGGACTAAGTGACTCACGCACATAGCCCCTCTCTAAGAGCTCACCAACTTGCCTTTTGATCTCCTTTGCTTCCTATGGATTACATCTATATACTGGTCTATTTGGAAGTGAAGCTCTAAGCACCAAATTAATTTGATGCTCTATCCCTCGAATTGGTGGAAATCCCAATGGCAGCTCTTCTAGAAATACATCTTTGAACTCTTTAAGCAAATCCACAACCTGCCTTGGCAAATCCATACCCTCCACTTGCAATAAAGGCTTTGCCCAAGACATGAAAATAACCCCTACAGAAGCTAGTGCTTGCTCAACATCTCCCTTTTTGGCTAACATTAACCCTTTACCAGATTCCATCATCTTCCTTTGATTCTGCAACTGATCTTCTCTAACTTGTTGAGAACTCAATGGCATCAAATTCACTTTCTTCCCATACAGCACAAATGAATAAGTGTTCCTTTACCCATTATAAGTCACATCATTATCAAATTGCCATGGACGTCCTAATAACACATGACTAGCTGTCATAGGAACCACATCACATAAAACCTCATCATGAAAGGTTTTAATGGAGAATGACACCTGAACCTGTCTTGTAACCTGAATCTCTCCCTTGTCATTAAGCCAATTCAATTTGTATGGCTTTGGATGTGGAACAGTAGTTAATCCCAGTTTCTCTACTAAAGTAGTGGATGCAACATTGATACAACTACCATTATCAATGATCATGGCACAAACCTTATCTTGGATTTGACACTTGTATAAAAGATGTTTTCGTGCAGTTCCAAACCAATATCAACTTCAGCACTCAAGATCCTTTGAAGAACTAATAAATTTCCCTCAATTGGCTCAAGATTTTCTTATTGGTCAGTCACTTCGACTTTAGATTCCTCTTCCATTTCAGCCTCATCTTCAATTACAAGCTCTCCATGCTTCCCTTGTAAAACCATCTCCCTCTTATTTGGACATTCAGAAGCAATATGCCCATTTCCCAAGCACTTGAAACACTTGATATCTCGCGACCTCCTGGAAAATTGAGATTCAAATACCTTCTGCTTTCCTTTCAACGAACCTTAATTAGCACTTCCTTTACTGAACTCCACTTTCTCATCACGTTTAGGTGCGTTCCATGTTCGCAAAGGTGAAGAAACAGCCTTTGTATTACTTGTTGTAGTTGACCTCACATGGATACCCCATCTTTTCTGCTGTCTTTCTACTTTAGTTGCAAGTTTTATGACATCCTCAAGAAAAATGAAGGGCTGTAACTCAACAACATTAGCTATGTCCCTCTTCAATCCATCAAGGAATCTAGCTATTGTTTGCTCTTGAGGTTCATTCAAATCACAGCGAATCAGCAACAGTTCAAATTCTTTCACATACTCCTCCACACTCAAGGAACCTTGTCGCAAAGTCTGGAGTTTGATGTATAATTCTTGTTTATAGTAACTATCTAGAACAAATCTCTTCTTCATTAATATTTTCATAAGTGGCTAGCTCGTGACTTCTTCTTCGTCATCCCTTCTTCGCTGAGCTTATAAGTTTTCCCACCACAAAAGTGCATAATCGGTAAACTCAAGTGCTGCTACCTTACACTTCTTTGCCTCAGGGTACTCATGCCAATCAAACACCCTTTCTACCTTCTGAACCCATTCAAGATACTCCTCAGGAGAATTAGTACCTTTAAATGGTGGTATATTAAGTTTGATACCACTGGTAGGGTCATTTTATTGCCTCCTTATCCTACTCCTATCTTCAGTCTCATCATCCCGATTTGGCTTATCTTCAACATCCCCTAGGTTATTCCGAGGTACCCTACGCCCTACCTGCCTTTGTTGGGGTTGCAAAGTATTTCTTTGCATCATTTCTATAATTGCAGCAAGTTGTCCATGAATTTCAGTAATCTCACCTCGAATTCATCATGAGCACATTGTAAGCCCATGAGTTGAGTTTGTTCTAAACTCAATCCCTTTGGTACTCTACTTGCATCATCTTCAGCCATTATTAACAAAAACCCCAAACAAGTATGAACAGTGAACAACACAACTAATAGCTAAAAATACACTTCTCAAACTGAATTTTTTTTTCACTAATTCAGTAAATAACATCAGATAGCAACAATTGACTAAAATTCAAAATTTCAAAGTTTAGGAACAACTCAGCTCAGCCAAATAATCTTCATCCCACAAACTACTAAGAATTAATTCTAATGCTTCAGAGTTGCAATTCAAAAACTAGAGACCAAATCTGATGAATAGTCCCACAAAATTATATAAAATAGAAATAGCAAGACACCTTAAATAGCTGAAACTTCAGTTTACACACTATAATCCTATGCTCTGATACCAGCTGATGTGCCTTGATTTCCAAAAAAATAGATTATTCTAAAATTCAAATTAAATCTGGTTCTTTTGTTGGTTATTTTTTCTTTAAGTGTTTAGGCTGAATTATAACAAAATTAAATGGTAAAGTTGATGGAGGATATAACTAAATAGATACCTTGATAAGTCAGATGGACGCCACAATGATCAATTTAGGGTTTGACGCCACACTCTTGGTGATCAAAGAGTGATAAGTCACCAATTGTCTTCAAGAGCTAGAAAACTTGAGAAGACAATTTTGTGAGAGAAATAAATCTTCTATTTCGTGCTTCCAATTCCAAAATGAGGCAACTGCCTCTATAAGACTTTAACATGCCTTATATAGGCTTATAAAATGAGAGAAAACCCTAATGTTACCTAATTAACTTAAAAATCCCAAAATAAGCACAATATGACTTAACAATTTAAAATAAAGCTAAACAAGTTCAAAATGGCCCAAATATATAAAAATAGCAACATAAGAAGTAAATTAAGCCCAATAGCATGGAAAGAAAGCCCTCAGCTGCTTCTTTAAGCCCAACGTCACCAAAAGTCTCTAAATCACGTCCCAATCTCTAATTGAAGACAAGCTTCTAATCCCATAAAAGCTTCAATAGCTCCAATTTGACTACTTATGGCCTTTTGAAGCTGTTTAGTCTTAGCCCTTGTTATTGGACCATCTGAAATCTCCTTTACGCTCAGCTTACCTTCTTGAGTTGATTTAGAACCTTCATGATGCACATCACAAACCTATATGCATGAACCTTAGGTTTAAAATCACTCACATTTTTGACACCGAAATGACCCATTAAAGCACCTCCACCATGGGCCTCAAGCACAAGTATTTCTCTTAATGAGTTAAGCACACAAAATTTATTTTCTCTAAATTAGAACCCATCATAACTATAAAACTTCCCAAATGCAACTTTCTCACATGCATTAAATACATAAACAAAATCAAGATCATTAGCATATAATTCTCTTTAATGTACTCAAATCTTAATAATTTTACATTCAAAGTAGGAAAAGTATATGATATGAACCCTACCAACAATGTGACGAAACCCAACACCATAACATGAAATCAAACTTTGAGATCTTCAAGTTGCAAGTTTGATGAGTCTTGACCTGTGACCTAGCAAGGCAAGAACCAAGAATACAACAGGGTAGGGAATGCCATACCAAGAAACCCAAGGACACTCAAGAATCAAGGTGATAAGTCCGATTATTTGAAGACCACAAGTTTAATCTTGAAAAGTTCAAATTTCTTTCAAGAATGAAAGTAAAATACAAAAACTCTCTAATATTATTCTGGAATGAATGAATAAAATGTACAGCTTGGTCTCTTTAAATAGAATTCAACTATTCTCATCCCTAGCCTACGGACACAAAGCTAATTAAGAAACTAACCTAGAAATTGGAAAGCAATTAAATCTATAACAAATCTCCAGAATTTGAAAAGCAATTAAACCTTCAGAAAATCTGCCTATATCAAATCTAAATTAAGAAACTTCAAAATTAATATCTTGGGTCATCCCAAAAGTTGAAAATGTGTAGATCTTCAATTTGGTTCTTATAGAACATTAATCAAAGTGATTAGATTCCCTTGAATTTGATTTGGACTTATTTGAAATTGATTCACCAACTTGTTGAATCAGCCAATTTAATGCTTCTTTAAAATACTCGACTCTAAGTCTTGTGATTAGCCCAGTTGGTAAGCTTATTTGATCATGTGATTGTTGGCCTTGAGCCCCTCCAAGCCCGCATGTGAGTCCTTCCTCTTGTATGCATGGTCATGTAGTGTCGTTTGCATAATTCTCTCCCTCTTGAAGAAGATTTGTCCTCAAATCTTCATTTGCATCACCACCTACATCGAAATGAGATAAGTTAGAAATATTAAAACTAGCACTAACACTATACTCACCAAATAATTCAAGCTTGTAGGCATTCATATTGATGCATTCCACCACTCAAAACAGCCCATCATCTTTAGGAAGAAGTTTAAAACATCTTCGCTGGGGAAAGCTGTCTTTCCTCATATGCAGCCAAACCCAATCTCCTAGTTCAAAGACAACCTTTCTGTATCCTTTATTGGCTTGTTTGGTATATTGTTCCATCCTCCATTCTATGTCTTGCTTCGCTTTCTCATGAATTTGCTTAATAAAATAAGCTTTATTCTTGCCATCTAAGTTAACACGTTCTCCATTATATCAAACTGATGCAAACCCCACAGGAAAAGAATGAGACTCGAAAAGAAAATTATGGATTCCAACCCTAAGAAAGCTAAATCAGATTTTGACACAAAAAAAATAAAAATCTTGACCCAATGCCTATGGAAGACACGAACCAAGGTATAAAGAAGGATATTGATGCCATACTTAAGAAAAAGATGAGAATGTGAGTGATAAGTCAGATTTGGAACACCACAAGAAAATATTCTTGATTAGTTCACAAGTTCAAAAAAGAACAAAGAAAGAACTTTTTTAATTGATCAAAATTCGTAGTTCTTTTTGTATCTTTGGATATATGCGTATATAAGGAGCTAATTGAAGTTCTAAACATACTAGGAATTAGCTAGAGTCCTAATCTAAATAGGAAATAACAAAATCTAAGAGATTTAATAGATATCAATCCAAATCAGAATAAAAAAACTAATACTAAATATTTCAGAATAGTCTATTATTTTAAATAACGGTAGGGTTTACAAATCATAGTCCAGCCCATATAAAATCCAAACTTGTATGGCCCATAAATCTCTAAAATCCATGCTTGCTATCATCTTGTATAATCTTCATGTGCACAGTTCAACTTTATCAAAAAGGCTATTTACATGCTTGAATGAGGTTCAAAAGCTTTTGGTTCCTTTTTGAGTCTCATATCTCCATGACTCATACCACTAGTTGCACTTGAAGTTCATATTTCTTCAATCAGCCCATTTAGTGCTTCTCGCATCCTCTTTGCTCTAGCTCTTATCATTGGGCCTCTATGGATATGTAGTGGATTCTTTGAAGTTTTGCACATGCCTTTTAGATGATTCCCATCACTGATCTATCCCTTAATAAGGAGTTCTTGAATTTCTTTCTTGCAAAACTCTAGATGCCTATCATTCATTTGAATAGGCCTTGTCTTAGTCCTTATCTGTCGTTCATTGAAATCATCCCTATAAGGAAGAGTAACCATATGTTTTTTTTTTCTGTCCCAGAAGGCAGTAGGGACATCAACACAGACTTCCTTTGCCAGGAGGAATTCACTAATTTTTTTCTACACATTAGCAGATTTAATTTTTTCTTCTCAAACCCTTTATTGAACTTCCTCCTGTAAAATGAAAGAGAAATTTGCATTTATTTTCTAACCTCCTTTTAAGACAATTTATCTCGTGCCATTTCTGTTCTTTAACAAAATCAAATTTGTTTTCGTGTCCATCAATATTCACTTTCATTCCTGCGGCTGACACTTGAAACCGATACAACATATTGAGAACAGGGGATCCCAGTTTGATACCTTGAGTTTGGTTTTTTTGACTAGAATCAAAGGAATTTCTAGACAAATACCTTGAGCACAGAACATGATACATGATAATTTGTAATCAACCATCAGTTTACTACCATTAGAAGTATTTAGGACTTGAGTAGTTTGGAAATATACTTTGAAGGGATTAATCTTTTAAAAATGTAGTTTAAGTCTGCTCTAGAAACAATCAACCAATTGCATCTAGAACGAAGTCTTCTGCGACTCTGATGGTGACCGAAGCAAACCAATTTTGAGTAGCTCTTTCTAGTTGCTTAAGAGAGCTAATAACTCCGTTTGTCCTAGCGACTTCACCAATCTGGATTTTCCCTAATAATTCTTCCAATTTTTTTAGAAGATTGGGGCTGATCTGTCTTCTATTTCCACATTTGAAAATTCTTCTTTTAATTCAGGGAATTCTTTTGAATTATTGATCTTAGTCTTGATGGTTGCTATTTCTTTTTTAAGCTAATTGAGCTCTTTTTTTTTTATTGAATTAACTTCATTTCTTAGTTTATAGACATTAGGCTCTCTGAATAGTCCCTTTTGAACCCTGTCTACCACTTCTTTGAATGATGTGGCTATCAAGGAGGCTGTAACAACCTTTGTTGTTACCTTCAATTTCTTCTCAGTCTCCATCTCAATAAGCTTTTTCAATGCATTTCTCCTCTAGTCTGGGTCTTAAATTTTGTCGATAGTATCTAATATGAAAATTTCATCTTTGTTAGGTCATTTATTGACGGTTAGCCTTGCACAGCTGAGATAGCGCACATGAGCCGTGATTTGAAATTTCAGATTCAATGTATTGACTCTCGACATCTGATTCTGCTTTAGTCCATTGTTCCATTTTGAAATTAGCTTCACTATTAGAGCTATCAATAAGCTCTTTTTTAGCCCTTCATCTCTTGGATCATAGAGATTCTTTCTTTAGTTCTACAGTTGTTGGAATAGTGGCCCATCTTTCCACACTTGTAGCAAGTGGGTTGCCTTTCGGCCTTAAACTTGGGCTTAGTGAGCTGGTGAGGCTTATTACTTGACTGGCAAGGCCTAATAGCCCCTTTTCTTATATTACTTTTCTGTGTTCAAATTAGGTTGTTGAAAATAAACACATTTTGCGTAGAAAGTCTCTCATATATTTAGATTTTATTGTTGATGTGAACCTCAAAAAGAAAAGTGAGACTCAACATTCAATGAGGTTCATTTGCCAAGGATTGTTCTAATTCAGATTTGAAATACACAAAAATAGAATACCTTAACCCATTATCTATAAAGAGATAGGAACCAAAGATATAAGAAATTAGGGTAGATGCCACACTCGAGAAAGATTATGAGTAATAAGTCAAGGATGAACACCAAAAGAAAAAATCTTGATTAGTTCTGAAAAATTCTTTGAAGAACTAAGAGAAAACTCTCATTACTATTTATGCTAAAACTCTGAATTCCCCTTAGGGTTACAAGGCCTTATATAGCCAATTTTACAAAGAGTATAAAAGGAAAACTAAATCAAATCCTAAGTTATAGGAATCAATTATAAAAATAGAAAATAAATAACAAGAAAATTTAGGAGACAAAATTTTATGTATCCTTGCTTTTAAATTTAACCCAAGAATAAGAAAAGGAAATAAAGAAAAGTAGGAACCTATAAAGCCATATGAACAATAATGCATGAATAGTATTGCAAGAATAGTGATGCTAGAGTTTCATTCCTAAATTGATATCCACTGGATCTTGCTTCTAAAATTTATATGCGCCTAATTTTATTCATGTAAATTACTCTAGATCATTTAAAGAAACTTTAATAACATTTGATGAGAGCATGACTAATAAATGGAATGCAGAACCTATTCAAGTTCCAGTTGGTCTGGTTACAAGAGCTCGAGCTAAAGATTCAAGGAAACTCTCAATAGACTGATTCAAAACATTTGGGTAGAGGTAAATTCATGCGGGTACAAGTGATGCAAACGGCATTACACAACCTATACGCATATAAAAGAAAGAACTCGCACGTAGGCTTGGAAGGGCTCAAGTCCATCAATCACATGATACATTAAGTTTGCCAAATGAGCTAATCACAAGACTTAAAGCCAAGCAATTTAAAGAAACATTTAATGGGCTGATTCAACAAGATTGTGGGAGGGCAAACACATGGAGGCCTAGCATAAGCCCAAATACATTTCAAATAAATCCAAATCAGATTCAAGGAAACCTAATCACTTTGATTAAGGCAGAATTTTTGAAAATTTGAATATTCAAGGAAACATAATCCCTTTGATTTAGGCATATTTTCTGGAAATTTGAATATTCAAGGAAACCTAATCCCTTTGATTTAGGCATGTTTTCTGAAAATTTGATTAAGTTTGAATTTTGTAATTTCAATTGTTGTATTAGTTGTAAGTTTGAAATTTGTATTTGAAAGTTGTAACTTGACATCTCTTATGGTCTCTATAAATACCATGGAGATTGAGAGTGGAAGAGAGAGATTTCAAAAAATACAATTTGAGAGTTTTCTCTAAAGTTCTTCAAAGAACTATTATTAGAACTTATCAAGATTTCATCTTGTGGCGTTCTTTTAGACTTATCACCCACAACTTCTCATCTATCTTGAGTGTGGCGTCTACTATCTTCTTATACCTTTGGTTCTTATCTTTGATAGATAATGGGTCAAGGTTCTTTTTATTTATTTGTATAAAAATCTGAATTAGAATGATCATTGGCAAAGGAACCTCATTGAGCGTCGGGTCTCACTTGCTTCTAAAATTTATATGCGCCTAATTTTATTTATGTAAATTACTCTAGATCATTTAAAGAAACTTTAATAACATTTGATGAGAGCACGACTAACAAATGGAATGCAGAACCTATTCAAGTTCCAGTTGGTCTGGTTACAAGAGCTCGAGCTAAAGATTCAAGGAAACTCTCAATAGACTGATTCAAAACATTTGGGTAGAGGTAAATTCATGCGAGTGCAAGGAAGATATTCCATATGTTCCACAAAGTTAGATTTCTATGATTCAAGCTTTGGAATAATCTAGAAAAAATTTCTCAGATCACAAAGTGGATGGAATTAGAGGAGTTTTCTAAATTGGTGATTACCCAACTTTGACTCATCAAGTGTTAGGGAATGATAGAAATAACAGCCCATTTGAGCAACCTAAGTGATTAGAAGCTTTTGGGAGCCTACAATAAATAATTATGATAGTAGTTGTTATATTTGAAATAAAGCCTTAGTTGTTAGTGGTTGGTAGTTAGTTGAAGTCTGCAGCTGCATTTATTGTTGTAGTTGCAAAGTTTGAAAAAAATTGTTTAAAGCCATGTTAGTAGTTGTTGGTAATTACTAGTTTTTAAGTTTTCATTCAATATTGTAATAAATGCTAGCATCCCAAATGTTCACTATAAATAAATAAGGGATGATAGGAAATGATTCAGCAATTTTGATTAAGAAAATTTTCTTTGGTTCTTTTAGAGCTCTTTGAACTTATCGGAATAATTTATGTGGCGTTCTCCTTCAACTTATCAATCAATCATTATATAATTGATTGTGGCGTCTTCATTGTACCAAGGTTCTTGCTTCATGTGGTTTCATACAAATCTGTTTCTTGACGATCTTGGAGCCCTTCTTAATCTACAACTTTATCAATTTCTTGCCGTGAATCATATCAGTTGGTATTAGAGCTTGGCACTAGTTACAGGTTTTTCTATCTTTATATTTTTTAAAAACAATTGAAAAAAAATATTGCGATTCAGCTCTTGTAATTCTTATTTTAATTTTACATCTTAATTTCCTTTTTGATTCCACAAACCTGAATTCCTTGTCCCAAAAAAAAATCCATGACACAGCCTTATTTTTCTTAGCCTTTAAATTCGAATTTCTCTTTGTGCATTCTTGGAGAATTGTTGCTGGAAATTGTAATATTTGTTTGATTAGTTTGATAAGAACCTATAGAGGATTACTACGAGTGAAAAAAGTCAAGAGTGGTGAGAACATAAGAGGGTAAAAGCCAATATGTTTTTGTGTGAAACACGAGTGAAAGTTGAGTGAATCATTCTTTGAGTGAAACACGTAAGTGTGTGAGGTTTTTTTTTTTTTTTTAACTTTGTTTTGTAGCAAACATGTCGAACAACAAGAACAAAAATACTTCCGGAATTGCATCAGAAGAGGTTGATCCAAAGTTTTTCATAGAAGATATAATGGACGTGGATGATGAGGAATAAATTGTTCGAAGTGAACTGCTAGTTGCAAGAAGAATTCTAAGTATATAGGTCAAAGAAGATGATGAAGTCCAACGAGAAAACATCTTTCATACTAGATGCCATATGCAAAACAAGGTATGTAGTGTGATTTTTGATAGAGGTAATTGTACTAATGTTGCTAGCACTACAATGGTGGAGAAATTAGGGCTGCAAACAATTAAACATCACCGGCCTTATAAATTGCAATGGCTAAATGACAGTGGCGAGGTGAGGGTTACTAAACAGGTGTTAGTTTTCTTTTGTATTGAAAAATACAAAGAAGGAATTACGAGGCAATTTTATACCTTTAGAAAGTTATATGTGTCTACTTTCCAAAACATTTTAAGAATATGATTCTAAGTTTTCTAGATAAAGTTCAAGTCATATAATTAAAGAAAGGTCAGGTAGCCAAAAGATGAATCAAATCTTGACAGCCAGAAGAGATTAAAGACTTTAGCTGTCAATACAAGACTTAGAAGCTTGATGTGTTAAAAATAGTGTAGATTAGGTTTGCATTTTCAATAATAGTTGTATTTTTAGACTTTGTTTGCTGCAACTTTAGACTTTAGTTCTAGTTGAAATTTTAGAATTTGACTATAGCAGCACTTTTAGACTTAGTTGTTGTATTATTTTGAATTTTCCTTGTTGTAGAATTTCTAGTATTCTTTGTAATTTGGAACTTAACCCCTAGATAGTCTCTATATAAACCACGAGGTTGAGGACACTAGGAAGTTATTGAATTAATTAAGTCATTGTTTTTAGAATTGAGAAACAAACACATTTTTTGGCAGAATCTTTGTTTTGAGTTGGTGCCTAGCCAATCTCAACTTTTGTCTTATGGAATGATATCAACACAAATACGTCTTCATGAACAAAACCGCAAGGCCATCAACGCTTGTCCTGCATCATCTGGTATCTTTAGTTTCTTAATGTGATTATGTGGAGTTCAATAAGTTCTATTATTAGCTCTAAGCAATTGAACACTTCTGTGTCAAACTCCACTAGTTGGAAAACCTCATCCTCGAGTCATCAATCTCAACATCACCCTTATAAGGAGATAGATCAGCAACATTAAATATATTGGAGACTCCATAAGATTCTAAAAGTTCAATGTTGTAGGCAATTTCCCTAATTAGTTTGATCACATTATGATGTGAACCTCACAAAAAAGTGAGACCCGATGATGCTCAATGAGATTTTTTTGCCAAGGATCGTTCTAATTTAGATTTTTATATAAATAAAAATAAGAACCTTGACCTATTATCTATTAAAGATAAGAACCAGATGTATAAAAAGATAGTAGATGCCACACTCAAGATAGATAAGAAGTTATGAATGATAAGTCTTAAAGAACGCCACAAGATGAAATTTTGACAAGTTCTAATTAAATTTCTTTGAAGAACTTAAGAGAAAACTCTTAACATTAATATCATCAATTCTATTTTCGTTCTCCCTCGTCTCTCATATATTTATAGAGACCTCTTAGGATGTCTAGCATTTATTACAGCAATTAATGACAACTTATAACTACTAACTACCAACTATTATCAATAACTTAAGCATTTTGGATTCCAGCACTTATTATAATATTTAATGAAAACTTACAACTACTAACTACCAACTACTACCAATAAACTAGGCACTTGGAATGCTAACACTTATTACAATAATTAATGATAACTTTTAACTTATAACTACTAACAACTATCAATGTTGAGACTTCAAATCATATGGGCTACTTATATAAGCTAGCTGCTATGCTATTATTTCCCATCACACATGGATGCTAAATAGACCTTGTGAATTTTTTTGGCAGTCTATTTCGTATCATTCCCCCTTTCTTGAAAAAGATTTGTCCTCAAATCTTTACCGAGCTCAAAAAAACTTTCTTAAACTGTGAAGTGATATTTTTGATAGCATAGCAATCAACACACATCTTTCACAATCTATGATTCTTAGGCACAAGCAATACTAGAATGGCAGGATGATTCATGCTCTTACACACGTACCTCTTTTCTATGAGCTCACAAATCTATCTTTGAAGTTCCATTGTCACATTGGGATTACTTTTATAAGCTATAATATTTGGAATTGATGCTCCAGGTATAAAGTTGATTTGTCACTATAAAGCATTAGGTATCTCTATAGAAAACACATCAACAAATTTATTTTCATCTTCTTCAATTTGCAAACTTAATTTACGCTTAGTAACCATCAGCTTACCATTTACTGGGTACTCTATTCCATTACTTGCATCTTCAATGGCGGCACAGGTTCATTATCTAACTTATTTTCAATTTCAACGACATTGTTATCACTTGGAATCAATGCACTTTCAGATCGTACAATGTCTGAAACGTTATAAGTATCTTACCATATATAAAATATAATTAGCGATTTAATGAAATGATAATACTAGTATAAATATTAAACAAATATTCATATATAAAGGGATGGCATGTAAGCACAAATTCCAACAAATTTGGCTGCCATAGAATTTACTGATTGTGCTATTAATTAGTGGGATCAACTTATTTTGAGTAGAAGACGTAATTGTGAAAGACCAATTGAAATATGGGAAGAGTTGAGGGCTAGTATGAGCAGGCGGTTCATTCCAAGTCATTGCTATAAGGACTTATTTTAAAAGTTGCAAAGTTACTCAAGGTTCTAAAGATATTAACTACCACAAGGAGATGAAAATAGTCATGATGCAAGCTAATGTGGAGGAAGACTGAGAAGCTACTATGGCTAGGTTCCTAGTTGGTTTGAATCGTGATATTACAAATGTGATGGAGCTACAACATTATGGTGAGTTGAATGACATGGTGCACATAGCCATAAAAGTGGAGCGACAATTGAAGAGGAAGGTTACACAAGAATTGGGTAGAATTTGTGTTTTACTTCAACTTGGAAACTAAGTTGGAGCAAAAAGGATAAAAAGCCTAATTTCAAGCCTAAGACCGAAACCTTCAAAACAACAAAGATGGAAGCACACCAAAAAAATGTAAATCTGATTCCCAACCTTCTAAAAATAGAGATATTAAATGCTAAAAGTGTTTGGGAATGGGTTATATTGCATCTCAATGCCCAAACAAAAGAATGATAATATTAAAAGTTGATGGTGATATTGAGACCGAAGGTGAATTGAATGGTGAGCCCATGCCACATTTAGAGGATACAAGTGACATTTAGTATCCAGTTAATGGAGAGTTTTGGGTTACAAGGAGAGCTTTTAGTGTGCAAATCAAAGAATATAAGAAGGTACAACGTGATAACATTTTTTTTATACTAGATGCCATGTCAATGATAAGGTATGTAGCATGATTATTGTTGGGGGAGGGGGGTTGGTGGGGCTTTACTAATGTAGCTAGCATTAGTTTTGTGAAAACAAAAATTCAATTAGATAACTTCGAAACATCTTAGGCCTTATAATTTACAATAGTTGAATAATTATGGAGAAGTTAAAGTAAATAAATAAGTGCTTGTTTCATTCTAAATTTGGAAGCATATGGATGAGGTTTTGTGTGATATAGTGTCAATGCATACGGTGCATATTCTTTTAGGGCGACAATGAAAGTATGATAAGCATGTAATTCATGATAGTTACACCAATAAGTACTCTTTTGTATATATTGGAAAAGCAATTACTCCTGTAACTTTAACCCCAAGACAAGTGTATGAAGATCAAGTGAAGTTGAAAAGAACGAGTGATATAAAAAAATATAATGAGTTCAAAAACAAGAGAGGTTGAAACTAAAAATAGAGAAAAAGAGAGTGAAAAAGGAAATGAAGTTTCAGTTAGTAAGGAAAGAAAAGAGAGAAAACTAGTGTACTTTTATGCAAGAGAGAGTGAGATTTATTTTTAAATTAGCCTATGATTGTACTTTTGTACAAAGAGGCTTGTTTTAGTACAATGAACTTAACCCTATTTTGCCTAATGTTGTTTCTCTTTTACAGAAATTTGATGATGTGTTTCCTGAAGTAACCTAATGATTTACCATCGATAAGGGGAATTGAGCATCAAATTAACTTTATACCCGAAGCACTAATTCCTAATAAGCCAGTCTATAAAAGAAATCTCAATGAGACAAAAGAACTTCAAAAGCAAGTTAATGAGCTCATAAATAAGGGGTATGTGCATGAAACCATCAGTCCTTGTACAGTTCCAATACTGCTTGTACCTAAAAAGGGTGGGTCATGGAGGATGTGAGTTGATTGCTGTGCCATTAACACTTTCTTTGTAAAATTTAGACATCCCATTCCTAGATTAGATGACATAATTGATGAATTACATGATTATTGTGTTTTTACCAAACTTGATCTTAATAGTGGATATACCAGATTTGGATGAGAGAAGGTGGTGAATGAAAAACCATATTTAAAGCAAAATATGGTTTCTATGAGTGATTAGTTTTGCCAATAATGCATCTAGTACTTTTATAAGATTAATAAATCATGTTTTGCATGCTATTATTTGTAAATTTATGGTTGTATACTTTGATAATATTCTGAATTATAGCAAATACTTAGATGAGTATGTTAAATATATGAAATTTATTTTAGATATTTTAAGAAAAGAAAAGTTATTTGCTAATGAGATTATTGGCTTATTAAGGTTAAAGTAAGTTGTATATGAGTTCGGTGATTGGGTTGGTTGCATGTGAGGAAGGAACGGTTTCTTGTTGAAAGGCATTCTAGACTAATTCTGAGGGGAGATTGACCATTTCAAGTGATTGAAATATTGAATAACAATGCCTACAAGTTAGACCTTTCAAGTGAGCATAATGTAAGTACAAGTTTTAATGTTGTTGATTTGTCTCCTTTTAATGTAGGTAAAGATTTGAGGACAAATTATTTTTGAGAGAGGGGAAATTATTTAAATCAGGTTGTCAAAGCTTCATAAGATTTGTTGAGTATCCATTAGGGTCAATGACAAGGCAAGGACCAAGAAAATAAAGAAAGTATTAAATGGGCTAATTGAGCATATCTCAAATTCATGCTTTGTTTAAAACACTAATATAACCAAATTGAGTGTTTAAGATTATCAATGTCTTATTAATGTTATTTAAGTTTCTTTAAGTGATTTGGAGTTACTTGCACAAGAAAATAAGACGCATATAAATTTATGCATGAAGATCTTACATCACAATTCACATGTTATTGTTCACACAACTTTATTAGATCATTATTTAATTTGTTTCCTTTTTTTTTTAATTATTCTTAGGTTAAATTTAAAAACTAGGATACAAAAATATTTGGTTCCTTGTATGCTTGTTATTTATTTCCTATTTTTGTAATCAATTTCTACTATGGTTTAGGATTTTTTTTTTCCTTTTATGCTCTTGGTAAATTTGGCTATATAAGCCCTATAACGCTAAAAAAAATTCAGAGTTTTAACATTAATAATATGAGAGTTTCTCTTGGTTCTTCAAAGAAATTTTCAGATCTAATAAAGATTAAATCTTGTGGTGTTCATCCTTGACTAGTCACTTACGATCTTTCTCATATTTCTTTAGTGTGGTGTCTACCTGAATTTCTTATACCTTTATTTCCTATCTCTTTATAGTTAATGGGTCAATGTCCTTTGTTTTATTTATTTGAGAATCTGAATTAGAATGATCTTTGATAATGGGACCTAATTAAGCATTGGATCTCAATTTGCTTTGTAAGGTTCACATCACATCAAGAGTTTTATTACAAGGAACAAAGTGTGCCATCTTGGAAGAATGATCCACCACCAATATGACAAAATTTGTTATTTCCTTTGAGTTCTTGGCAATCTCACAACAAAATCCATGCTAACATCTTTCCAAGGAGTTGTAGGAACAAGAAGGAGAGTGTAAAAAACATTATTTTGGCCATGACTTTTAGCCACATGATAGATTTTACACCTATCCACATGCCTTTAAACATCCTTCTTCATCTTTGGCCAATAAAAATTTTCTTGTATCAATGCCAAAGTCTTTTCTCTTCCAAAATGTCTGCCAGATCCACAATCATGAGATGCTTCGATAATAAACACTCGAAGAGAGCATTGGAGAATACAAAAGTGATTACACTTGAAAAGATATCCACCATGCATAAAAAATTTCTAAAAAGAGCCCTGCTTGCAGTCTTCGATGATTTTTTTTCAAAATAAGCATCATCTTTATAAAGTTCCTTCACTATCTTAAAAGCCTTCAACATTCACTTGCATGGAGGATAGTAAAGAATATTTTTGACTTAATGCATCAGCTACCACATTTTGTGTTGTCGGGGATCTAATACATGTGGGTGTATGCATGTGTAAATATATCTATTGCCTAAACCTCGTATCATATACGAAGTTTTATGATGAAAATCATTAATTTTGACAACCATACACCCCAATAGCTAGATAGCTATGATACACATGGAATGCAAATTAACACCCTCCAACGAATTGAAACTAACCCGATCGTTCAAGAATGAAGTAAGAGAAACTATTCTAATACTTAATTAATGGAATGATGATACAATAATTAGAACAGTACTTTGATTTCCCCAAAACGCCACAAACTATGAAAGTTGATAATTTTAACGAAAAACAAAGATTTGAAGGATTTGAAAGCCACAAGCTGAATAAACTTGATAAGTTCCAAAGTTTATTTAAGAACTTAAAAACAAAACACTCTCAAGTGCTCCAAACTTTGTATATCATGAAATTTTCTTTCCCCTGAAAAAAAAAAATCAGCCTTGTTTATATAGAACAAATGCTAAGAACAGTTACAAATTACACCATTTAAAATAACTCCTTTGTAACTCCTTTTGTAACTCATTTGTAACTCTTTTTGTAACTCCTTTTGTAGCTCCTTTAACTTTAACTTGCACACCACATTATATTAATCATATCTGATCATGCTCCTTAATCACATCTGATCCATTGGACCTTAATTTGCACTCCATAGCACCTGATCACCAACATGGCCGAATGGCCTTTTTATTCTTCAAGATAAGCCAAAAACTTCATTCTAATAAGGCTGGACTCTTGTCTTCATGACTTGGACTTGCTTGAATCATGTTGACCATTTTAGATTCTTCTTGCATCCTTAGAACCTTGACCGAAACTTGACAAGCTTGCTCTTTTCAAATGCTTTCCATTAAACAAGTTAAGGCTTATTTCATTCTTTTAGCTTTAGCTCTTGTCATTGGTCCTCCATGAACATTTAAAGGATCTTTTCCAACCTTAGCTGAATGGTGATCAACTTGCTGGTTCTCATCATTCCCTCTTTCCTCGAAAGGATTCATCCTTGAATCAGTATCTTTATCATCTACATCAAATAAAGACAAATCAGAAACATTAAAGGTTGCACTAACATTGCCATACTCACTGGGAAGTTCCAACTTGTATGCATTGTCATTAATTCTTTGAAGGACTTGAAATGGTCCATCCCCTTTTGGCATGAGTTTAGACTTCCTTTGGCTAGGAAATCTTTCCTTCCTCAAGTATACCCAAACCCAATCTCTAGGTTCAAATACTACTTGCTTTCAACCCTTGTTGTGTTGCTTCTCATATTGTAGAGTTTTCTTTTCAATTTGTGTGCGCACTCTTTCATGCAAAGCTTTGATAAATTCAACTTTTTGCTTACCATCCAAATTAGCTTGTTCTAAAGGTAAAGGTAGTAAATCCATAGGAGAAAATGGATTGAACCCGTACACAACTGCAAATGGTGAATGGTTTGTTGTAGCATGCACACTTCGATTATAAGCAAATTCCACATGTGGCAAACATTCCTTCCAATTCTTCAAATTCCTTTGAATTATAGCCCTCAAAAGTGTTGATAAAGTTCTATCTACCACCTCCGTTTGTCCATCCATTTATGGATGACAAGTGGTTGAAAACAACAGCCTTGTTCCCAACTTATTCCAAAGTGTTTTCCAAAAGTGTCTAAGGAACTTCACATCTCTATCACTCATAATTGTCCTTGGAATGCCATGTAACCTCACAATTTCTTTCAAGTACAGCCCTGCAACATGTGTTGCATCATCTATTTTGTGGCAAGGAATGAAATGCGCCATTTTGCTGAACCTGTCAACAACAACAAAAATAGAATCTCTCCCCCCTTTTGACCTAGGTAATCCCAAGACAAAATCCATGGATATATCAACCCAAGGCTCGCTAGGTATAGGAACAGGAGTATACAGCCCATAAGGCAATACTTTAGATTTAGCTTGTTTGTAAGTAATGCATTTCTCACATATTCTCTCAACATTTCTTTTCATGTGTGGCAAAAAAAATGATCACTTAACACATCCAAAGTCTTTTCTAACTCCAAAATACCCCATTAACCTGCCACTATGTGCCTCTCTCACAAGTAATTCTCTTATTGAACATTGAGGAACACACAACTTGTTTTCTTTGAAAAGAAAACCATCATGCCTAAAGAACTTGTCAAAACCTCCTTTCTCACATGCCCTATAAATATTAGCAAAATCAATGTCAGAATTGTATAAATCTTTAATGTACTCAAAACCCAATAATTTTGCATCAAGTGTAGAAATTAGAGCATAACTTCTAGAAAGAGCATCAGCAACCACATTTTCCTTACCTTGTTGGTACTTAATGATGTATGGAAAGGATTCAATAAACTCTACCCATTTTGCATGCCTACGGTTTAGCTTTCCTTGTCATTTGAGATATTTCAAGGACTCATGATCGGTGTGTATAATGAATTCCTTATACCAAAGATAGTGCTGCCATTTCTCTAACACTCTCACCAAGGCATAAAACTCCTTGTCATACGTCAGGTAGTTAAGACTTGCTCCACTTAGCTTCTCACTAAAGAACGCAATGGGTTTGCCCTCTTGCATTCAGACTCCTCCAATACCTATTCCACTTGCATCACACTCGATCTCAAATGTTTTAGCAAAGTTAGGTAAAGCAAACAAAGGTGCTGAACTAAGTTTGTCTTTAAGCAAGTTAAAAGCATCATCTTGTTCTTTACCTCACCTAAATCCCACATTCTTTTTAATGTATTCTGTTAATGGTGTAGCAATGGTAGAAAAATCCTTAATGAATCTTCTATAAAAGCTGGCAAGACCATGAAAACTTCTTACATAAAAAACACAAGTGGGTTTCGGCCACTCCCTAATTACTTTCACTTTTTCTTGATCAACATGTATTCCTTTATCATTAACAACATAATCAAGAAAAGTAAGTTCATTAGTGCAGAAAATGCATTTCTTTAGATTAGCATATAACTTTTCTTTTCTAAGAACATCAAAAACAATTTTTAAATGTGTAACATGCTCATCTAAATTTTTACTATACACAAGTATATCATCAAAATAAACCACTATAAACTTTCCAATGTAAACACGCAAAACATGGTTCATTAATCTCATGAAAGTGCTAGGTGCATTAGTTAGGCTAAAAGGCATTACCAACCATTCATATAGACCATGTTTAGTTTTGAAAGCAGTTTTTCATTCATCACCCTCACGCATTCTTATTTGATGATATCTAGATTTCAAATCAATCTTTGAAAACACACAAGAACCATGCAATTCATCCAATATATCGTCTAACCTAGGAATAAGATCTCTATATTTTATCGTAATTTTGTTGATGGCTCGGCAATCAACACACATTCTCCAAGAACTATCCTTTTTAGGTACTAACAAAACAGGAACCGCACATGGACTCATGCTTTCACGCACATATCCCTTTTCCATAAGCTCACTTGCTTGCTTTTGGATTTCTTTGGTCTCTTCTGGGTTGCATCTATATGCTAGCCTATTTGGTATGCTTGAACCCAGAATGAGATCAATTTAATGTTCAATTCCTCTAATTGGTGGCAAAACATTAGGAACATCTACGGGAAAGAGATCCTCATTTTCCTGCAAAAGATTAACAATGACACTAGGCAAACTTTTGTCAATTTCATTAGAAATAATTAAAACATCCTTGTACATAAGGTCAAGTAAGGGCTGTCTCATGGTTAATGCTTTCTTCACATCACTCATTTTTGCATAAACACTCATTTTTCTTTCACTCAAGTCTTCCTTGTTTTCTCTCCCTTTGTGTTTCCCATTGCTCTCATTTTTAACACTCATCTCACCTTTTTTGTTTGTCTCTCTTTCTTGCTTCCTTCCCAAAGTTTTGGCTAATGAAGATTCAAACTCTTCATATTGTTTTTTTATGCGCATTTGATCTTTAAAAATCATCTTTGGAGGCAAAGGTCTAAGTTGGTATTTCTGCCCTTCCATGATCAAAGAATAACTGTTTTAAACCCATCATGCATTACCTTTCGATCATATTGCCATGCTCTCCCCAATAACATGTGACCAGCATACATGGGTACCACATCACACCAAACCACATCCTTATATCTACCAATTGAAAAAGAAACTAACACTTGCTGATTTACCTTCACAACACCACTATCATTTAACCATTGGAACTTGTACGGTCTTGGATGTTTAATAATAAGTAATTTCAGTTTCTCCACAAGCAATGTACTTGCTATATTTGTACAACTTCCGGTATCAACAATCATATTACAAAACTTGTTAGCAATCAAACAATGAGTATGAAACAAATTTTCACGTTGCTTACCATGTTCATTAATTTTATTTTACAAACTAATTGTGCATTGTACAACCAAATTTTCTTCTCTAGCATACTCTACATCACTAGCATCTTCTAAATGTGACATGTCATCTTCATTTTCTCTCTCACTTTCAGATTCAACCGCCCCATCCCTCATGATCATTACCTTTTTATTAGGACAGTCACGTGCATAATTACTATGCCCAAGGCACTTAAAACACTTAATGCCTCTAGTTTGATTAGGTTGATTCTCACCTCTACCCTTGCTGCCTATCTCATTTTTGCTTTTAGTTTCATCAAATTTAGTCTTAACAATGGGTTTATCATCCTTTTTACTCCAATTCGGTTTTCAAGAAGAAGAAGAACCCGAATAAGGTTTTGAATCATACCTTGTGCCTTTCCTTTTGAGTTGTCATTCAATATTCATGGCCATATTCACCATGTCCTCAATCTCCACATAATGTTGCAACTCCACAATATCAGCAATGTTCTTGTTTAACCCACTCAAAACCCGAGCCATGGTGGCCTCACCGTCCTCCTCCACATTAGCCCTTATCATGGCTATCTCCATCTCCTTGTGATATTCTTCTACACTCATGGAACCTTGTATCAAAGTTTACAACCATTGATGCAATTTCTTGTAGTAATGGTTAGGGACAAATCTTCTCCTCATGATTTGTTTCATTTCCATCCAAGTCTCTACGGGTCTTTCACCATTTCTACGCCTGTCTTTGCACAATTGATCCCACCAAACAATAGCAGAATCACAAAATTCAACAGCGGCTAGTTTTACCTTTTTCTCTTCGGAGTAGTTATGACATTAAAAGATAGCTCCACTTTTCGTTCCCACTTCAAATAGGCCTCTGGATTGTTCCTCCCTTGAAAAGAAGGAATTTTCATTTTGATGCTGACTATGTTTCGGTCCACACCATCAAAACATCATCTTCTAGTTTGTCTCCTAGGATTAACATTTTGACCGATTATGGTAGCTTGGCCATCATCTGTATCTTCTCCACCATCATATACATCATTGATAAAAGGAGGTTGTCTTCCTTGCTGTGGTTCTCCCTGCAATTTGGTAATTGCTTCATCATGTCTTTCTAGATGATCTTTTACATCCCCAATCACTTGGAATAATCGTTCAAATTGTTGTTGCATTGCTTGAGTCACCATATCATTTAAAGAAGAACTTATATCTTTATCTTTGTTAGACATGTTTAAAAATCTGAGAAAAAAAATATTAGAACAGCCTCTCAATCACTCCCTCACGTGTTTCACTCAAAGATTTCACACCACTCACAATTATTTGGCTTTTCTCGATGCTAATCTCATCACTCTTGCCTTTTACCACTCTTGTTTAGTTTTTTGGGTTCTTAGATTAACTAAGATCCTTAAACAAACAATTCAGATTATGGCAAATTCAATAGAGTGAAATTTGGTAGGTCTAAGAAAGCAGATAAAAGATAATTCAATATCACAAGCAAAGTTTAGAATTGAAATATTACAAGCAAGGATTAGAACTGAAGTATCAATTTCTATCCCAACAATAATTTTTTGTCTGTTTTGGTTAAGAAAGTTAAAACTTTAAATACTTCCCAAACCGAAACAAGTAATCATATGAACATAGAGAGATTTTTGTATTTATTTTTTTGTTTTATTTTTTATTTTTGCAAGAATCCCTTGAATTTTGCAATTTTTTTATTTTTTATAATTTGCTGAAAATAATAAGAATAACTTCAAGAAGCACAACAATTAAGATATGGTGCTAAAAGAGAAAAAAGAAACGAAGTGATAACTAAAAGAAACAGCAAATAAATGGATACGTAAACCTCAAACTTGAGCCAAGCTCTGATACCAAATGATGGAAATCATTAATTTTGACAACCATACACCCCAATAGCTAGATAGCTATGATACACATGGAATACAAATTAACACCCTCTAACGAATTGAAACAAACCCGATCATTCAAGAATGAAGTAAGAGAAACTATTCTAATACTTAATCAATGGAATGGTGATAAAATAATTAGAACAGTACTTTAATTTCCCCAAAATGCCACAAACTATGAAAGTTGATAAGTTTAACGAAAAATAAAGATTTGAAGGATTTGAACGCCACAAGATGAATAAACTTGATAAGTTCCAAAGTTCATGCAAAATCTTAAAAACAAAACACTCTCAAGTGCTCCAAACTTTGTATATCATAAAATTTTCTTTCCCCTGAAAAAAAAAATCAGCCTTGTTTATATATAACAAAGGCTAAGAACAGTTACAAATTACACCATTTAAGATGACTGCAGTATAACTCATTTGTAACTCCTTTTGTAACTCCTTTTGTAGCTATTTTGCATTTAACTTCAACTTGCACACCACATTATATTAATCATATCTGATCATGCTCCTTAATCACATCTGATCCATTGAACCTTAATTTGCACTCCATAGCACCTAATCACCAACATGGCCGAATGGCCTTTTTATTCTTCAAGATAAGCTAAAAACTTCATTCTAATAGGGCTGGACTCTTGTCTTCATGATCTGGACTTACTTGAATCATGTTGACCATTTTAGATTCTTCTCGCATCCTTAGAATCTTGACTAGCTTGCTCCTTCCAAATGTTTTCCATTAAACAAGTTTAGGCTTCTTTCATTCTTTTAACTTTAGCTCTTGTCATTGGTCCTCCATGAACGTTTAATGGATCTTTTCCAACCTTAGCCGAATGGTGATCAACTTGCTGGTTCTCATCATTTTACGCAGCGGAAGCGTTCAATTAAACAATAAACATAAGAAATAAATATATTAATCACATTAATATATTAGAAAGGTTGAGAACCCACCTTAACGTGTAACGTAATACACATATTTCCCTGGAGTGCGCATAGACACTAACTCCCGGGCAGTTCTAGTCACCAACACGGTGGGCTTGTTAAGCTAGAACAACAGCCCTATATTCAGCACTGGAATAACTCTTAATCCCCAAAATTGGTGGGTGTGTGTTTTCATCCTTTTCTTTCTTCTTCTTTCTTTATTTCTCCTCTCTTTCTCGGCATACCCTAAAACACACACACACATCTCCTTCTCTCTCTCGCTCTTTATATATATATATATATATAATAAAATAATAATATAATATACAAGTAATAATATAATGGGTGCCAACTATTTGGCACCCAAATGTAATATAATATAATAATGAGAGAGAATAATTATTAAACAATTAAATAATCATAGTGTGAAATGACTATTTTGCCCCTCATAAATAGTTACCAAGTCTACCCCTAGTGGGTCCCACAATATCCCACACTTGGATAAACTCAATCGATGGTCCACAATGCACCACATATCATTATACTATTAGAAAATAACAATTATCAACTAATTGTTATATCTAATACTTAAATACAGACACGCACGTATTCCTGTGATAGTGTTGAATATTGCTGGATTAAACGCTTTAATCTGGCACGCTACCCTAGTGCACAACGAGTACACTTTATATCGCGGGATTCCTTAGGTCCTCCACCATTCCATGAGTCTGTGAGCAATGCTCCATGCACACGTCACGGATATACAAATCTGTGCGTTGAACCATGCAAGTTGAGATTACAATGCATACGTATAGTCCTTCCATTATGATATCCAAGATGTACAGGGATATAGATTATCATGTGTCATTATACAATTAGAAAATAATTATTATTAACTAATTGTTGTATTTGACACTTAAATACAGACACACACGTATTTGTGGTAGTGCTGAATATTGCTAGATTAAACACTTTAATCCGGCACGCTGCCTCAATGCACAACGAGTACATTCCATATCGCGAGACTCCCTAGGTCCTACGCCTGATTCATCAAATGGAACTATTCCATGAGTCCGTGAGCAATGCCCCACACACATGTCACGGATATACAAATCAGCGCGTTGAACCATGCAAGTTGTGGTTATTATGGCTATCTCCATCTCCTTGTGATATTCTTCTACACTCATGGAACCTTGTGTCAAATTTTGGAACCATTGATGCAATTCCCTATAGTAATAGTTAGGGACAAATCTCCTCCTCATGATTTGTTTCATCTCCATCCAAGTCTCTATGGGTCTTTCACCATTTCTACGCCTGTCTTTGCACAATTGATCCCACCGAACAAAAGCATAATCACAAAATTCAGCAACGGCTAATTTTACCTTTTTCTCTTCGGAGTAGTTATGACATTGAAAGATCAGCTCCACTTTTCGTTCCCACTCCAAATAGGCCTCCGAATTATTCCTCCCTTGAAAAGAAGGAATTTTCATTTTGATGTTGCCTATGTTTCGGTCCACGCCATCAAAACGTCCTCTTCTAGTTTGTCTCGTAGGATTAACATTTTGACTGATTATGGTAGCTTGGCCATCATCTGTATCTTCTCCACCATCATATACATCATTGATAAAAGGTGGTTGTCTTCCTTGCTGTGGTTCTCCCTGCAATTTGGTAATTACTTCATCATGTCTTTCTAGATGATCTTTTACATCCCCAATCACTTGGAAAAATTGTTCAAATTGTTACTACATTGCTTGAATCACTATATCATTTGAGGAAGAACTCACATCTTTATCTTTGTTAGACATTTTAAAAATCCGAGGAAAAAAAATATTAGAACAGCCTCTCAATCACTCCCTCACGTGTTTCACTCAAAATTTGACACCACTCGTGTTTCACACAATTATTTAGCTTTTACCACTCTTGTTTTGTTCTTTGGGTTCTTAGATTAACTAAGATCCTTAAATAAACAATTCAGATTATGAAAAATTCAATAGAGTGAAATTTGGTAGGTCTAAGAAAGCAGATAAAAGATAATTCAATATCACGAGCAAAGTTTAGAACTAAAATATTGCAAGTAAGGATTAGAACTGAAATATCAATTTCTATCCCAACAATAATTTTTTGTCTGTTTTGGTTAAGAAAGTTAAAACTTTAAATACTTCCCAAACCGAAACAAGTAATCATATGAACATAGAGAGATTTTTGTATTTATTTTTTTGTTTTATTTTTTATTTTTGCAAGAATCCCTTGAATTTTGCAATTTTTTTATTTTTTATAATTTGCTGAAAATAATAAGAATAACTTCAAGAAGCACAACAATTAAGATATGGTGCTAAAAGAGAAAAAAGAAACGAAGTGATAACTAAAAGAAACAGCAAATAAATGGATACGTAAACCTCAAACTTGAGCCAAGCTCTGATACCAAATGATGGAAATCATTAATTTTGACAACCATACACCCCAATAGCTAGATAGCTATGATACACATGGAATACAAATTAACACCCTCCAACGAATTGAAACAAACCCGATCATTCAAGAATGAAGTAAGAGAAACTATTCTAATACTTAATCAATAGAATGGTGATAAAATAATTAGAACAGTACTTTGATTTTCCCAAAACGCCACAAACTATGAAAGTTGATAAGTTTAACAAAAAACAAAGATTTGAACGCCACAAGCTGAATAAACTTGATATGTTCCAAATTTCATGCAAGAAATTAAAAACAAAACACTCATAAGTGCTCCAAACTTTGTATATCACGAAATTTTCTTTCCCATGAAAATAAATCAGCCTTGTTTATATAGAACAAAGGCTAAGAACAGTTACAAATTACAGCATTTAAGATAACTGCAGCATAACTCCTTTGAAACTCCTTTGTATTTAACTTCAACTTGCACACCACATTATATTAATCATATCTGATCATGCTCCTTAATCACATCTGATCCATTGAACCTTAATTTGCATTCCATAGCACCTGATCACCAATATGGTTGAATGGCCTTTTAATTCTTCAAGATAAGCTAAAAACTTCATTCTAATAGGGCTGGACTCTTGTCTTCATGATTTGGACTTGCTTGAATCATGTTGACCATTTTAAATTCTTCTTGCATCCTTGGAACCTTGACCGAAACTTGACTAGCTTGCTCCTTAAAAATGTTTTCCATTAAATAAGTTAAGGCTTCTTTCATTCTTTTAGCTTTAGTTCTTGTCATTGGTCCTCCATGAACATTTAAAGGATCTTTTCCAACCTTAGCCGAATGGTGATCAACTTGCTAGTTCTCATCATCTTACTTTCAGTTTTAATGACATGGTTATCGATTAGAATCAATGCACTTTGATTTGGACATTGAGATGCAATATAAACTTGGCTGCCTTCCATGTCTTGGCCCGTCGTTGGTTTTGCTTTGAAATTGGAATCAGCTTGCTCATCATTGTTTGTCTAGCTCGTTTGCCATATTCAACAATTTATCCTAAGCATCTTCATCAATGCCATCACAATTCATGGTAGTACGCCTAGCTTGAATTCGCAATTTAGGAACTCTAGGTGTCTGAACACTTTGTGTACTAGATTCCAATTTATCTATCCATTTATGAACTTGCTCCACCTTTACTTTCAACATCTTACCCAATAAAGCTTTCATGAGAATCTTTGAATACTTCAAAAGTATTTTTGTCCTTGTTGTTTAACATGTTTGCTACAAAACAAAGTTAGAAAAACAAAACAAAAGAACCTCGCACACTCTCTCACGTGTTTCACTCAAAGAATGATTCACTCAACTTTCACTCATGTTTTTTTTTTAAAATTTAGAAAAGTAAATATGGAATTTGAATCTTTTTTTTTTGTCTCTTTTTTTTTTATGTATATGTAATAACAGAACTTAAAGAATTAGATTAAATAATAGACAAGAAGAAACAAAAAAATTTGATATAGGCTACAGATTTTTTTAGAGACTTTAATAAAGTTGCTGATTTAAAAAAAAGAATAATCAATGAAAATTAAAAGTATAGTTCAAACCTGATTAGAGCCTAAGCTATGATACCAAATGATGTGAACCTAAAAAAGAAAAGTGATACTCGACGCTCAATAAGGTTTCTTTGCCAAGGATTGTTCTAATTCAGATTTTTATATAAACAAAAACAAGAACCTTCACCCGTTATCTATAAGAGATAAGAACCAGAGGGATAAGAAGATAGTAGATGCCACACTCAAGATAGATGAGAAGTGTGAGTGATAAGTCTAAAAGAACGCCACAAGATGAAATCTTGATAAGTTACAATAACTTTTCTTTGAAGAACTTAAGAGAAAACTCTCAACATTAATATCATCAATTCTATTTTCATTCTCTCTCATCTCTCATATATTTATAGAGACCTCTTGGGATGTCTAGCATTTATTACAGCACTAATGACAACTTAAAACTACTAACTACCAACTATTACCAATAATTTAGGCACTTGAGATTCTAGCACTTATTACAACAATTAATAAAAACTTACAATTACTAACTACCAACTACTACCAACAAACTAGACACTTGGAATGCTAGCACTTAATACAACAATTTATAGTAACTTATAACTACTAACAACTACCAATATTGAGACTTGATATCACACGTGCTGCTGTGCTGTTGTTATCCATCACACATGAATGGTCAATGGACCTTGTGATGTTTTGGCAACCTAGTTTGCATCAAGTTAAATGGTGTAAAGTATTCACCAAGATAGATCTGCGAAGTGGATATCACCAAATCAGAATTCGTGTGGGAGACAAATGTAAGACAACTTTTAAAACAAATGATGGGCTATATGAGTGGCTAGCCATGCCATTTGGGTTATCTTATGCACCAAGTACATTCATGCACCTTATGACCTAAGTACTTAAACCTTTTTTATCCCACTTTGTTGTTGTCTATTTTGATGATATTTTGATTTATAGTAAAAATGTAGAAGAGCACCTTGATCATATTAAGCAAGTTCTAGTTGTATTGAGAAAGAATGAGTTGTTTTGTAAACTTAAAGAAATGTATATTTTCAACAAATAGACTAGTGTTCCTTGGATTTGTTATAAGTAGTGAGGGAATTCATGTGGATGAAGAAAAGGTGAAACTATTTGAGAATGCCAAAACCAAAGACTATAACTAATGTAAGGAGTTTCCATGGCCTAGCAACTGTCTATCGCAGGTTCGTTAAAAATTTCAGTACCATTGTGGCACCCATTACTGATTGCTTGAAGAAAGGATGATTTCAATGGGAATAAGCTGCTGATCGTAGCTTTGAATTGATCAAGGAGAAACTGACTACAACATCTATTTTATCTCTCCTGACTTTGCCAAAATTTTCGAGATTGAATGTGATGTAAGCGGGATTGGCATAGGAGCTGTTCTTTCACAAAAAAGAAGGCCCATTGCATTCTTTAGCGAGAAGATAAGTGAAGCAAGACAAAAGTGGTCAACATATCAACAAGAACTCTATGCTGTGTTTCATGCTCTAAAGACGTGGGAGGCATATCTTTTGCCTAAAGAATTCATTGTCTACTCCAACCACTAATCTCTCAAGCACTTTCGAGGGTAAAAGCATGTTGATTATATTTTGTCTTGGTGGGCAACTTATCTTGAAAGATTTAATTATGTCATTGTTCATAAATTTAGAATTACTAACCAAGTGGCAGATGCTCTAAGTCATCGCGCTACTCTACTTGTTACCATTTCCACTGAAGTTCCAAGTTTCGAACAACTCACAGAGTTATATGAGAATGATGAAGATTTTGGTGATGTGTGGACTTAGTACCTAATGAAACAACCCTTAGGTGAATATTTGGTCCAAGATGGATATTTGTTCAAAATGAGCAGATTGTGCATTCCAATGAGCTCATTATGTGACATGTTGCTAAGGAAAATGCATTCTAGCGACTTGAGTGGCCACATGGGTAGAGACAAGACCATAGCTGGTTTACTGGCCTCAGCTTAAAAGAGATGCTGGAAAGTTTGTGCAAAGGTGTCCAACTTGTCAAACAAGTAAGGGGCAGTTACAAAACACAAGTTTATACATGCCTTTGCCTATTCCTAATGCACTTTGGGAAGATATTGTTATGGACTTTGTACTTGGTCTACCAAGAACCCAGAGGGGCAATGATGCCGTATTTGTGGTGGTTGATTAATTTTCCAAAATGTCACACTTTATTTTATGTCGTAAGACAACAGATGCACATCATGTAGCCAAATTATTCTTTAAAGAAGTTGTTCATTTACATGGTGTACCACTTTCTAAAGATATGCAAGTATTTAGTTAGGACTGAGTACTGAATAGAGTCAATTATGATCTCTAATAGACATCCCATAAAGTCATAAATGGATGATTTTTTCGAGTTGAGTAGTATTCGTGGTCCCTTGACCTGAGCACTATGGTGGATTTGTGAGTAATCCACCATACTTAAGTTCTTCATATGTCAGAGATATTTCACTGTTTGCTTGGTGTCACTAGGTATGGTCCAATGCTCATAGAGTTCGGTGTGCATAGATATGGGATCTGTAAGCTCATATGGGTGAGTTGTATATCTAGATGCTCTAAGATTGTGTTCTATAAAATATTATGGCCATAAGTAATTCACCCAAAAAAAATATTTCCCGTGTAAGAAACAATATCAAAAAAATGTTTGCGGATATTGTTTATCGAAATATGAATCTAGTGATAAGTTCTAGTGTTGAGCATATAGAGACTTGATGGTGATTATCCAAGTCTCCGTTCTTCTAGGATGTAAATGACAGAGAAATTATACGAATTTGTATTAACCTCAACTTACATGGTTCAACACCCTGTTTTGGTTTTTCCAAAATATATGTGCAGGGCATTAGTTATGTACTTCTGAAAGAGTTTTGTAAAATAAAATGTGAGTGAACGTAGGGAGTCTCACTATATGAAGTGTATTGGTTATGCACTGGGATAGTGCACCAGATTGAGTAGTTAAATCTGCTAAGTTCTCAAAAAATCAGAATTATTTCAGGGTCTCTCAGGGAGATCATAGGGTTTAAGTGTTAAGCTCAGGAACTCGACAAGTAGGACTTGCCACTTCAACTTTAACTTTTTCATTGGATGCCACATATCATGCTAATAATTTGTTAGGGTATGATATATAGTAGTGTTTTATGTTGCAAATTAAATAAATTAAAAATGAAACAAATGAAGTTAAAGGCTTTGGAAGCCAAATTCACATTCGGCCAATGTATATAAGGTATAAATGTTTGCATGTGAAGGCAGTTTGACCAAATATTATAAGTAGCAATTGTTGGCCATTAAAATGATTATTAAAAATCATAATTCATTCACTAACCATGTGGTGGCATGAATGATTATTATATTCGGTCAAAAAATTAAGCATTGTCATGCTTAATTAAGAAAGCAAGTGGTGGCAAGAAATTCGGCCATTACACTTGGCCTTTTGATATTAAAAAATCATTCTGTTTATTGTTTTGCTTCCTAATAGCATAGTGTGACTTTGTTTTGTTAATTAACAAGAATATAAAGGCCACCAATTTTGCTCTTGCTCAGCCAGCCCATTACACATGCCACTAAGCTATTTTTTAAAGCATGAAGTGTCATATTTATTGCCTTGTCATGCTAGATTTTAAAGGCCATCAATTGGATGAAAGGATGACAAATGGGAGGCATAACTTGCTATATAATGGGTTATTTTTGCATTTGTAATTGATAACAAAAAATTGAGGCAAACAATACATGTAGCTTGGACCAAATTTTAAAGGAAGTAATAGTTGCGTCAATATCAAATTCCTGTCGAGAATAGGAAGCTACTATTCTAGCTCGAAGGATCTCACCAAGTCCTAGACTAGAACTACATAAAGCATGCTTCAATGGTGAGTTCTCTAATGTCTCATTAGCGTAATGGGATGTTAGTTTATTTTTCGCTACGAATTTATGCATGTGATATGTAAATTAAAATTTTAAATGTACACACTCACACAACGCACAACGTACTTTTAAATTGGTATTAGAGAGCATGATTATGTGCTATTTGTGTACTAAATTAGAGTGTTCGTAGCATAATTAGGATGTCTCGACATTACTGATTATGCGATTGAAATGTTAAAAAAATGCACAATTGGAATTTAGCTGAAAGGGATGTTGTCGTGGTGTTAGGGTTTGGGAACCCCAGCGCCGCAATGCTCGCGGCCTAGTGTTGCAGCACTAAAAGCTTAACACCGTGGCGCCAGGGTGGGGACTCTAGCACTGCTGCACGGTAAAGGTTGGAACTGTTATACCGGAGGCTGAGCCTTCAGCATCGCAGTACCAAGAATCGAAGAAAATCTATAATTACACTAAAATTACTCTAATTGTTATTTTAAATTGTTTAAAAATACTTATTCTTTATTTTATGCCATTTACAATAGTTATAATTATTGTAATATAAACTGTGACTCATTTGTTTGTGCTGAAAATTGTAATGGGAGCCCTACTAATGGGAGTTAGTTGTGTTTTTACAAAACAAATGTGTGATTGAGAATCATATTCTCATAAGATGGGGACAAGAATGCAAAAATCTCTCTCAATCAGATTGAAATTGTTTCAGTATGAGATAATGTCACGCAATGATTCCTCTTGTTAATACGGTGTTAAACGGGTCATGTTGGTCATTTCCCAATATTGCTATAGTGTGAAGGATTCAGTCGGTGTGATTTAGACTATGCCAGTAAAACATAAGATGAGACAAATATATGCATACATATTGCCCAATATTGCTGCAGCATATGGGTAGTATTAGTAACATATATTTGATTATTGATAAGTTAATCTAGAAGATCAGTGGTAAGAGTTGCATGAGATGCAATTGATAAAAGTTGTCTACTTGTTGGATTTACAAAATCCAATATTACTACAACGTGAGACTAGAGTATAATACCAATGGGGTCTAATTCCCACTGTATATAGTTTAAAAGAATTTAAATTATCGTTCTCCCCTTTAAGAGAATTTTAGGATTATGCAAAACAGTGGAAAACATCTTTAGATTAAAAATGTATAAAAGTTATACTCTGACGAGGTTTAAAATAGTAAGCTTTGCTATCAAATATACTTTAGCTTTTGAAAGATAGACCCCTTAGATATTTGTTTACCAATTATAGATATTTTATTAACATATGACGCTGAGCATATGAGATATTGCCTAGTGTTCTCATATCAGCAAGTTGTTGCATGATTTTAGGTATGCTAAAATGATATGAAAGGAGAGGTACAACTTCATGTAGGAAATAGAGATTTCCTAGACACTGTCATTAGGATTTTTAAGTCACTTCTCTATTCTAGCAATAGCAGTACATTATGTAATAGACATTATATCTTAAATACAACTTGAAACATCTAGGTGAATAGAACAAATAATAGTTCTGGAACTTTGAATAGTAATAAATTGTAGTATATAAGATTAGGTTATGTAATCGTGAGACAACTATCTCGTCTAGTTTAGAATAGCCATATACTTGATTTAACTAAGAAACCTTAGCCAGTTTATGAATCTTAGATTCGAGGAAAAATGACCAAATACTTATGTAAGTATTAAATACTTACCCATTGATTTTTTGCTGTATATGGTCTAATGAATCATATTACCATTGGGTGAATTTTGATACTTTATCGTGATTTATCACAATATAGATATGTGTTTCTGGGAAACACAGGTTGGAAACCTTTGAAATATTCAAAAATTTCTAACTAAAAGTAGAGAAATTGACCCTTACATATATTCAAGTCTTTGATCAGTTCGAGGCGATTTATGCATAAATAGTAAATTCATAAGTTATTTAAAGGAGAATGTGATTCTCACTCAATAATAGTCCTCCAAACTCCTCAATACAAAGGTGATTTAGAGAGAAAGAATTGGACTATATTAGATATGATCTGATCGATATTGAGTTTCACCAATCTTCTACAATATCTTTAGGGATATACTTTAGTAGCTGTTAATCACTTATTGAATAAAGTTCTATCGAAAGTTATTCCTTCTATTTTATATGATATATAAACTGGAAGGAAACCAAGTCTTAAGTAAGTTAAGATTTGGGATTATCCTGTTTGTATAAAAGATACGCAGCAGGGTAAACTTTTACCAGAGAGGTACAAATATTAGTTAATTGCATATCCTAATTATTCAATGGGATACCAAAACTATGATCCTAAAGAGTGAAATATATTCATTCCTCATTACACCACTTTTTGGAAATAGAGTTTCTCATAGGATTGTGGGGATTATAAAAAGATTGAACTTGGTCAATCTAAAAATATATATGAACCGATGATGGAGCCTAAAGTTCAATTAAGTGAGATACTTATAACACACTCTCTTTATAAGTCTGAAAGAATATTGAGGATCACTTATTAGGTATCTTTAATACCTGAGGGTGCCTTTGGTGTTTTCTAATTTGAAGAAAAACATCTTTTAACTTATAAAGAAGCGACATCAATTCAAGAAAATGGCAAAATGTCATAAAATTCAAAATTGACTTTATACATGAGAATCTAATCTAGCACTTGATTATGCTTCTAGTAGGAATTGTTCCTATTGCTTATAAATGAGTTTCTGTAGTAGAAGCGTGGGCCTAACATGAAGGTACAGACCTTCTAAGCCCGATTGGTGATAAAAGGTTACATTCATAAATTTGGGATAGGTAATGAAGAAACTTTTTACCAATAATCATGCTTAAGTCAATTCAAATTTTTTTGACTGTTGCATTTTGCTGGATTCACCATTATAATAAAGAAATCAGAAAGTCTAGTTTCATCAAGAACAAAGAGAAAGCTTGTGTGGTCAGAAAGAGTTGTGGGAGCATAATTATCTTTCTAGTTCTCTATGTGGTTGACATATTTAATGTTAGGAACGATATTGACATGTTACAAGTCAATCGAATAAAAGTTATATGAGTAAGGATTTCTTTATAAAATGTTTGGGAAAGACTTCCTATATACGAACTATAAATATTATAGAGATATAGCTAGGAGGCTGATAGGACTATCCTAATCTTTATATTTAGACAATGTTCTTGAAAAGTACAATTTCAGTAACTGTGAGATAGTTAATATACTTTTCAAATTTGGCATTCATCTTTCTATGAGGATTTATCTTTGGTAAGAAGATGAAAATGTTATAATGACTAACATACAATATACATTAGCTAGAGATAGCTTGATGTACACCATATATGTACAAAACCTAGATCTGGATGGCTGTAAGTGTTATGAGCTAGTATCGATCTAATCCGAGTAATGACCATTAATTGGTTGTGAAACATATCATAATACCAAAGAGGTATAAAGGATATGTTTCTAACTCATGAAAAAAGTTACTAAATATGAGAGAATACCCAGAGTTGGACTTCCAGTCTGGTCTGGATGATTATTAGTACCGAAGTTAGTATTTCTATATCTAGTTATATATTTCTTCTCAATGGTACCGGAGTTAGTTGAGACTACTATATAAATATCCACAGTAGATTCTACCTTAGAGAAAAATTTGTTGCGACTTGAGAAGCCTGTGAAATAAATTATGTGGATATATAAGTTAGTTGCAAAGCTTAGAAAAGTTTCAAGCTCAGTGGATTATATCCCACAAAAATGCAACAATAATGAGACAATTGCTCAAGCCAAAAAGCTATAAGGCACACCAATATTCTAATTATGTAGACTCTGAATACAACAAAATTAAAAAAGTTAGTTATTGGAGACGTAATAGTATCTGAGATACATTCCTTAAATAATATAGCGGACCCACTAACTAAAGCCTTAAATCCTAATGTGTTTGGGAAACACGTAGAGACGATAGGTATTAGATATCATCATGAATTGTACTAGAGCAAGTGGGAGTTGTTGGAACTAGTGCTTATGCGTCATTCCAATATTGTATGAATATTAATTATTTAATATTTATGCAATAAGCATTTTGAACAAAATCATCAATATTAAATATATATGGTAAGATGCTTGTAATATTTTAGATATTGTATGATTTGAATGAGTTTAGATCTGATCTAAAGGAATTTAGACTAGGGCTAAGATCAGTGCTGAGAGTTATAAATGTTAAGAATTAACACTATTAAGAGTTTTAGGTTATAAGAGTCAGCCAAATCTTAAGAATTAGTTCCTTGTCTGAAATGGGACAAAGACCTAAGGGTATACTAGTAATGACATAGTTGCAAAGAGTTGCAATACATGCTAAGAAATGTCATTTTGCAAGTATGTTCTCAAACTCTATGTTCTTAATCTATTTTTAATTATGCGGGTCTGTCAGTAGAAATCTTATTTAATATAGATCGGTGTATGTCTATATCTAAATGGTTTAGATGGTTAATCTTATTAGACTATGAACTTAGTATAAACTAGTATAGATATGTGAGAATTTAGTTAGAACTGAGTACTAAAGATGCAAAATTAGGATATCTAATAAACATCTTATAAAGCCGTTAATGGATGATCCTTTCGAGTTAAGTAGTATTCATGACCTCTTGACCTGAGCACCACGGTGGATTTATGAGTGATCCACCATACTTAGATTTCACACATGTCAGAGATCTTTCATGGTATATCTGGTGGGTGTCACTGAGTATGGTCAGATGCTCATAGAGTCTGGTGTGTATAGATATAGGATCCGTCAACTCATATGGGTGAGTTGTAAATCCATATGCTCTAAGATTGTGTTCCATAAAATCTTATGGCCATAAGTAATTCACTCCAGAAAAAATATTTTTCGTGTAAGAAATAATATCGTAAAAGTATTTACGGATATTGTTTATCAGAATATGAATCTGGAGATAAGTTCTAGTGTTGAGCATATGGAGACTTGACGGTGATTATCTATGTCTCCGCTCTTCCAGGATAAAAATGACTGAGGGATTATACGAATTTGTATTAACCTTAACTTGTATGGTTCAATACGCTATTTTGTTGTTTCCATATTTTGTGTGCGGGGCATTGTATTTGGACTTTATGAAAGAGTTCTGTAAGATAAAGCGGGTGTCAACCTAGGGAATCTTACTATATTAAGTGTACTTATATTGCACTGGGATAGCACACCAGATTGAATAGTTCAATATGGGAAGTTCTTGAAAAATCGAAATTATTTCAGGGTCTCTAAGGGATATCATAAGGTTTAAGTGTTAAGCTCAGGATATCTCAGCAAGTGAGCTTACCACTTTAACTTTTCTATTGAATGTCACATATCATGCAAATAATTTGTTAGGGCATGACATATGATAGGGTTTCATTGGCTTAACATATAATTTGCAAATGTTGCAAAATTATATAAATTAAAAATGAAACAAATGAAGTTAAAGGCGTTGGAAGCCAAATTCACATTTGGCCAATGTATATGAGTATAAATGTTGGCATGTGAAGACAGTTTGGCCAAATATTATAAGTAATAATTGGTGGCCACTAAACTGATTATTAAAAATCGTAATTCATTCTCTAAGCATGTGGTGGCATGAATGATTATTATATTCGGCCAAACAATTAAGCATTGTCATGCTTTATTAAGAAAGCAAGTGGTGGCAAGAAATTCAAGCATTACACTTGGACTTTTGATATTAAAAAATCATTCATTTATTGTCATGCTTCCAAATGGCATGAAGTGCCTTTGTTTTGTTGATTAACAAGAATATAAAGGCCACCAATTTTGCTCTTGTTCGGCAGTCTATTACACATGCCACTAAGCTATTTTGTAAAGCATGAAGTAGCAAATTTGTTGCTTTGTCATGCTAGATTTTGACGGCCAATAATTGGATGAAACTATGACAAATGGGCGGCATAACTTGCCATATAAAGGCTTGTTTTTGCATTTGTTATTGATAGCGAAAATTTGAGGCAAACAATACATATAGCTTAGGCCGAATTTTAAAGAAGCAAATATTTTAAAGAAATAATAGTTGCTTCAATATCAAATTCTTGCCGAGAATATGAAGCTACCGTTCTAACTCAAAGGATCCACCAAGTCTTAGACTAGAACTACGTAAAGCACGCTTCAAGGGTGAGTTCTCTAATATCTCATTAGTGTAATGTGATATTTGTTTAGTTTTTGCTGCATATTTATGTATGTTATTTTGTAAATTAAAAATTAAAATATATACGCTCACCCGATGCCTGGCGCACTTTCAAATAGATCAAGCATAAAACTTGGCATTAAGGGCTAAGAGACGAGCTAAAACTAAGAGGCATCTTAAGGCACCATCTTATTCCCGAATTGAGCCAAACACTAAACCTACCCATAATAAATCTAAGAGCAAGTCTATAGAGTCTAAGGTTAGAGAGGTTAGCAAAAGGAAACTTGAGACAAAGGGGAAGGAAATAGTGGATAGTTCAAAGGGTATTAGATGTTTGAAGTGTAATGAGATAAGACATACATCTAGTGATTGTGATAGACGCAAATTTTTTAATGTTACCCAATGCGAGCCAGAGGAGGACTATGATGAACAAGAAAGCAGAGGAGGATGGTGACTTTAAGTGACCGGAGAAGACGGTGAGGAAGTCATATGCAACTTAAGGAGTCTACTGTACACTCCAAAACAACCTGACGAGACACAACGCAAACGCAACTTTAAAGGTAAATGCTCTGTGGCTAACAATGTGTGTAAACTTGTGACTGATAGTTGTAGTTGTGGGAACCTAGTTTCACAAAGCCTTGTTAAGTATCTTAAAATTAAAATAAAACCACATCTAGCCCCGTATAGCATTGGTTAGATAAAGAAAGGGCCTAGCATAAAAATTACACAATAATACTATTTACCATTGTCTTTGGGGAAGAGTTACAAATATTAAGTTCTTTGTGATGTTGTGGAGATGGATGCATGTTATGTGTTACTAGGTTAGTCATGGAAATTTGATGTTAATGCAACTCACAAGGGGAGGGACAACACTTATACCTTCACTTTGGATCACAAGTGGATAGTTGTGGTACCAAACCAAAGAGTTCTACTTTGCCAAAAGTGGAGAAGAATGCATTGTTGTTCGTGGCTCTTAGAGAATATGAGTTTGTGGAGGACATAAAAAGTAGCAAAACTTATGGTTTTCTAATAGTGAAGGGAATGGAGGAACCCATGCAACCTACACCGAAGGAGATTCAAGGTTTATTGGCAGAATTTGTTGATGTAATGGTAAAACTGACATAATTGCCTCTAATGCGAGATATTCAACATCTCATTGATTTTGTTCCTAGAACTAGCTTGCCAAATCTGCCCCAATATCGTACAAGTCCAAAGAAACATGAAATCTTGAAGGAAAAGGTGGAGGAGCTGCTATAAAAGGGACACATGCAAGTAAGTAATATTCCTTGTGCTATACCTGCCTTGCTTACTTCAAATAAGGATGGAAGTTGGAGGATGTGTATGGACAGTCGTGCTATCAATAAAATAACCACTAGGTACTAATTTCCCATCCCTAGACTTGAAGACTAGTTTGACCAGTTGATTGGTGCTAAAGTATTCACTAATATAGATCTGCGGAGTGGATATGACCAAATTAGAATTCATGTGAGAGACGAATGGAAGACAACTTTTTTTTAAAAAAAAAAGATGGGCTAGATGAGTGGCTAGTCATTCCATTTGGATTGTCTAATGCACCAAGTACATTCATGCACTTGGTTACCTAGGTACTTAAACCATTTTTATCTCACTTTATTGTTATCCATTTTGATGATATTTTGATCTATATTAAGAATGCAGAAGAGCACCTTGATCATATAAGGCAAGTTCTTATTGTGTTGAGAAAGAATAAGCTGTTTGTAAACTTAAAGAAATGTGTATGTTTAACAAACAGACTAGTGTTCCTAGGATTTGTTGTAAGTAGTGAGAGAATTCACATGGATGAAGAAAATGTGAAAGCTATTAGAAAATGGCAAAAATTAAAAACTATAACAAATGTAAAGAGATCTAAAGCCTAGCGACTTTCTATCGCAGGTTCATTGAAAATTTAAAGCAACCGCAAAACAATCCTAATGTGTGTAAAAGATGGAGATTTCAACCTAGAAAAGTGAGAGTTGAAGCTGAAGAGTGTCATGGAGATGGTTTTGATGAAGAAGATGGCCATAATTCAATTGTTGGTAATAGGAGATATGGTAGGTAGTTTAGAGAAGCTAGGAATTAGAAAGATAATAAATTGGGTAGTAGTAAGATGAAAATTCCATCATTTCAAGGCAATAATGTCCATAAGCTTACTGATGTGAACCTCACAAAAAAAGTGAGACCCGACACTCAATGAGGTTCCTTTGCCAAAAATCGTTCTAATTCAGATTTTTATATAAACAGAAAACAAAAAAAAAAACTTAACCCATTATCTATCAAAGATAAGAACCAGAGGTATGAGAAGATAATAGACCACCACACTCAAGATAGATGAGAAGTTGTGAGTGATAAGTCTGAAAGATAAAATCTTGATAAGCTTTAATAATAGTTCTTTAAACAACTTAAGAGAAAACTCTCAACATTAATATCATCAATTCTATTTTCGTCCTCCCTCATCTCTCATATATTTATAGAAACCTCTTGAGATGTTTAGCATTTATTACAGCAACTAATGACAACTCACAACTACTAACTATTAACTACTACCAATAACTTAAGCACTTGGAATTTCAGCACTTATTACAACAATTAAAGAAAACTTATAACTACTAACTACTACTAATAAACTAAGCACTTAGAATGTGAACACTTATTACAATAATTAATAGTAACTTATAACCACTAACAACTACCAATATTGAGACTTGATATCACATGAGCTGTTGTGCTGTTGTTTCCCATCACCCATGGATGTTCAATGGACCTTGTGATTTTTTTAGGCAACCTAGTTTGCATTATTCCCCTTTCTTGAAAAGGATTTGTCCTCAAATTTTTACCGGGCTCAAATACAACTTTCTTGAACTTTGAAGTTGTATTTTTGATAGCATAGCAATCAACACACATCTTCCATAATCTATCATTCTTAGGCACAAGCAATATTGGAATGGTAGGATGATTCATGCACTTACACACGCACCTCTTCTCTATGAGCTCATAAATCTATCTTTGAAGTTCCTTTGTCTCATTGGGATTACTTCTATAGGCTATAATATTTGGAATTAATGCTTTAGGTATAAAGTTGATTTCATGCTCGATTCCCCTTATTAACGGTAAAGCATTATGTATCTCTTTGGGAAATACATCAACAAATTCCTTTTCATCTTCTTCGATTTGCAAACTTAATGTATGCTTAGTAACCATCAGCTTACCATATACTGCGTACTCTATTCCATCACTTGCATCTTTCAACGGTAGCATAAGTTTTTTATTTGACTTGCTTTTAGTTTCAATGACATGGTTATCTCTTAGAATCAATGCACTTTGATTCAGACATTGAGATGCAATGTGACCTTGGCTGCCTCCCACATTTTGGCCCTTAGTTGGTTCTGCTTTGAAATTGGAATCAGTTTGCTCATCGTTTTTACACCAATCTAGTTTCAAAGATGATGCAAAACTAGAGTTTTGGCCATATCCTGTGGAACTCTTTCCTACTTATTTGTTTGTCAACCTCCTTTGCCATATTCAACAATCTATCATAAGCATCTTCATCAATGCCATCACCATTCATGGTATCACGCCTATCTTGAATTTGCAATTTAGAAACTCTAGGCGTCTTCACCCTTTGTGTACTAGATTCAAGTTTATATCCGTTTATGAACTTGCTCCAACTCTACTTTCAACAATTTTCTCATCTCATACTTTAAAGTTTTCATGAGAAACTTTGAATCAACCTTTTTTAATGCAATTTCGGAAGTATTTTTGTCCTTGTTGTTTAACATGTTTGCTACAAAACAAAGTTAGAAAAATAAAAAGAACCTCACACACTCCCTCACGTGTTTTACTCAAAGAATGATTCACTTAATTTTTACTCGTATTTTTTTTATAAATTTAGAAAGGTAAATCTAGAATCATGGAATCTGAAATTTTATTTATTTATATGTAATAACAGAACTTGAAGAATTAGATAAAGTAATAGACATGAAGAAACAAGAAAATTGATATAGGCTACTGATGTTTAGAGACTAAAATATAGTTGCTGATTTATAAGAAAGAACAATCAATGAAAATTAAAAGGATAGTTCAAACTTGATTAGAACTTATCAAGATTTCATCTTGTAGCGTTCTTTGAGACTTATCACTCACAACTTCTTATCTATCTTGAGTATGGCGTCTACTATCTTCTTATATCTCTGGTTCTTATCTTTGATAGATAATGGGCCAAGGTTCTGTTTTTTTTGTTTATATAAAAATCTAAATTAGAACAATCCTTGACAAAGAAACCTCATTGAGCGTCGGGTCTTACTTTTCTTTGTGAGGTTGATATCACCTTCGACTTATCAATCAATACTTCCAATAATTGATTGTGACATCTTCAATATACCAAGTTTCTTGTTTCAATATAAGCAACGGGTCAAGGTTTCATACAAATTTGTTTCTAGATGGTCCTGGAGTCTTTGATCCATAACTTTCTCAATTTCTTGGGTGGATCGTATCAGTTGGTATCAAAGCTTGACACTAGTTGTAGGTTTGCTTATATTTGTTATTTTAAAAAAAAGTGACATTGCAATTCAACTCTTGTAATTCTTATTTCAATTTTACTTGAGAGATGAAAGGAAAGCATTCAGCAATTTGATTAAAAAAAATTTCTTTGGTTCTTTTAGAACTTTTTAAACTTATCGAAATAATTTTCGTGGCATTCTCCTTCGACTTATCAATCAATCCTTCCAATAATTGATTGTGGCATCTTTATTATACCAAGTTTCTTGTTTCAATATAAGCAACGGGTTGAGGTTTCATACAAATTTGTTTCTAGATGGTCTTGGAGTCCTTGATCCACAACTTTCTCAGTTTCTTGGATGGATCGTATCAGTTGGTATCAGAGCCTGGCACTAGTTGCAGGTTTGCCTATATATTTTTATTTAAAAAAAATATAAAATGAAAAAAGTGACATTGCAATTTAACTCTTGTAATTCTTATTTCAATTTTACATGAGGGAAGAGAGGAAAGTATTCAATAATTTGATTAAGAAAATTCTCTTTGGTTCTTTTAGAATTTTTTGAACTTATAGAAACAATTTTTATAGCGTTCTCCTTTTACTTATCAATCAATCCTTCCAATAATTGATTGTGACATCTTCAATATACCAATTTTCTTATTGTAATATAAGCAATGGGTCAAGGTTTCGTACAAATCTGTTTCTAGATGGTCTTGGAGTCCTTGTTCCACAACTTTCTCAGTTTCTTAGGTAGATCGTATCAGTCAGTATTAGAGCTTGGCACTAGTTGCAGGTTTGCCTATATTTTTTATTTTAAAAAAATAAATAAAATAAAATAAGTGACATTGCAATTCAACTCTTGTAATTCTGATTTCAATTTTACATCTTTTTGTTCCTTTTTGATTCCATAAATCTAAATTCCTTGCTCGAAAATAAAGTCTAAAATCTGTGAAACCGTCTTGTTTTCTAAGCATTTAAATTTGAATTTCTCTTGGTGAGTTCTTGATGATTAATTGCTAGAAATTATGATATTTGTTTGATTTGTTTGATAAGAACCTATAGAGGATTACTATGAGTGGAAAAAAGGCAAGAGTGGTAAGCACATAAGAGGGTAAAAGCTAATCTGATTTTGTGTAAAACATGAGTGAAAGTTGAGTGAAATCATTCTTTGAGTGAAACATGTGAAGGAGTGTGCGAGGTTCTTTTTTTTTTTTTTTGTTTTTCTAACTTTGTTTTGCAGCAAACATGTCAGACAACAAGAACAAAAATACTAATGCATTAGAAAAGGTTAATGATGGGGGACAGCAACACAACAATCCATGTGGATAGCCCATGTGATGAGAAACTTTCAAGAGCCTTCAACTACATTTATTAGTGTGGTTAACAGTTTGATAATTAGTCTAATAGTAAAATTCAGTATTAGTAGTTGTTGGTAGTTTTCATTAATTGTGTTGTAATAAATGTTGGTATCTAAATGTCTTAGTTTTTGGTAGTGGTTGGTAGTTAGTAGTTACAAGTTGTTATTAATTGCTGTAATAAATGCTAGAAATCCCAATAGGTCTCTATAAATACATGAGAGATGAGGGAAAAAGCATTCAAGCTTTGTAATTTCAAAAACTCAAGTATTAAACAACTTTACTTTTGAATTGGGATTCTACCATTTTTATTTTGCATTTTTGTTGAACGATATCAATAATCTTCGTCTTCGTGAACGAAATCACGACCTATCAACACTTTAATAGAATTGCAGGAATGCATTGCAGCATTAATCGAACTAGTTATGAAGTCGATAAATAATGATCCAGTACAACAAGAATCAACAGCAGCAAGGAGAAGACCGCCTAGACAATCACATTCTGCACCAATGAATGTCAATTTGGAGGAAGAGACTGCAAATGAGCTTGAGGTTAGGCCGCGAGCAAGAGGATCAACCATGGGTGCACGAAGAAGGCCTAACCGATTTGCCCCTTCAATGGATGATTTTGAAAAAAGGGAAATCGAAGGAGAACGTGATGGTGAGTTTCTGCCAAGAGGGAGACAACAACGCCAACATGATGACTCCTTACAAGGTAAAATCTGATTTGCCTACTTTTAATGGTGCTATTGATATTGAACAGTTTCTGGATTGGGAATATGAGGTAGAAAGTTTCTTCGAAATTATGAATGTAAGTCTAGAACGTAAAGTAGCTTTAGTGGCCTACAAGCTACATGGTGGTGTGGGTGCTTGGTAGCAACCCATCAAGAAAGTCTAAGATCAAGACGACTGCCACCTATCTGTCATTGGTACCAAATGAAAACACTCTTAAGGGGACATTTTCTACCGTTGAATTATGAACAAACTCTCTTCTAACAGTTCCAGAATTGCGTCCAAGGAACTCGTTCTATTTCAGTTTATACAGAAGATTTTCTAAGGCTACAAGTTAGGTGCAACTTGATAAAAACTGAGGATTAGCAAGTGGCTAGGTATGTCAATGGAATGAGTGATGGGATCCAAGATAGGTTGGCCATGCAACAAATCTGGTCAATAGATCAAGCATAAAACTTAGCAATGAAGGCTGAGAAACTAGCAAAAACTATGAGGTATCCAAGGGCACCACCCTATTCCAGAGTTGAACTAAACACTAAACCTACCCATACTACATCTGAGAGCAAGACTATAGAGTTTAAGGGTAAAGAGGTAAGCAAAAGGAAACCTGAGACGAAGGGGAAGGAAATAGTGGATAGTTCAAAAGGGTATTAGATGTTTTAAGTGTAATGAGATTCTAGCACAGATCTAGTGATTGTCCTAGACGCAAATTTGTCAATGTCGCCCAACGTAAGCTTGAGGAGGACTATGATGAACAAGAAACAATAGAGGAGGATAGTGACTTCGAAGTGGCTAAAGAAGATGGTGAGGAAGTCGTATGCATTGTAAGGAGGCTGCTATACACTCCAAAATAACCCGATGAGACACAACACAAACGCATCTTTGAAGGTAAATGTACTGTGGCTAACAAAGTGTGTAAACTTTTGATTGACAGTTGTAGTTGTGAGAACCTGAATTTGCAAAGCCTTGTTGAACATCTTAAACTTAAGAACAATCACATCCAGCTCCATAGAGCATTGGTTGGATAAAGAAGGGGCATAGCATAAAAATTACACAACAATGCTATTTACCATTATCTTTGGGGAAGACTTACAAATATGAAGTTGTTTGTGATGTTGTGGAGATGGATACATTTCATGTGTTACTAGGCAGGCCATGACGGTTTGATGTTGTTGCAACTCACAAGGGGAGGGACAACACTTATACCTTCCCTTGGAATCACAAGCGGATAGTTGTGGTTCCAAGCCAACAAGAGAACAATTTGCCAAAGGTGGGGGAGAAAACTATATTATCCATGGCTCTTAGTGAGAATGAGTTTGTGGGAGACATGAAAAGTGCTAAAACCAGTGCTTTTCTAATAGTGAAGGGAATGGAAGAACCCATGCAATCTACACCTAAGGAGATTCAAGGCTTATTGGCAGAATTTTTTGATGTAATGGCAGGACCAACACAGTTGCCTCCAATGCAAGATATTCAACATCGCATTAATTTTGTTCCTATAGCTAGCTTGCCGAATCTGCCACAATATTGTATAAGTCTAAAGGAACATGAAATCTTGAAGGAGAAGGTAGAGGAACTACTAAAAAAAGGACATATACGAGAAAGTATCAGTCCTTGTGTTGTACCTACCTTGCTCACTCCAAAGAAGGATGAAAGTTGGAGGATGTGTGTAGACAGTCGTGCTATCAATAAAATAACCATAAGGTACCGGATTCCCATCCCTAGACTCCTTGCTTGATCAGTTGAGTGGTCCTAACGTATTCACCAAGATAGATCTGCGAAATGGATATCATCAAATCAGAGTTCGTGTGGGAGATGAATGGAAGACAGCTTTCAAAACAAAGGATAGGCTATATGAGTGGCTAATCATGCCATTTGGGTTGTCTAATGCACCAAGTACATTCATGCACCTTATGACTCAGGTACTAAAACCCTTTTTATCCTACTTTTTTGCTGTTTATTTTGATTTATAGTAAAAATGTAGAAGAGCACCTTAATCATATTAAGCAAGTTCTAGTTGTGCTGAGAAAAAATGAGCTGTTTGTAAACTTAAAGAAATGTGTATTTTTAACAAACAGACTAGTGTTCCTAGGATTTGTTGTAAGTTGTGAGGGAATTCATATGGATGAAGAAAAGGTAAAGTCTATTATAGAATGGCCACAACCGAAGACTATAACCGACGTAAGGAGTTTCCATAGACTAGCGACTTTCTATCGCAGGTTCGTTAAAAATTTCAATACCATTGTGGCACCAATTACCAATTGCTTGAAGAAAGGACGATTTCAATGGGGAGAAGCTGTTGATCGTAGCTTTGAATTGATTAAAGAAAAATTGACTACAGCACTTATTATATCTCTGCCTGACTTTGCTAAAACTTTTGAGATTGAATGTGATGCAAGCGAGATTGATATAGGAGCTGTTCTTTCTCAAGAGAGGAGGCCCATTGCATTCTTTAGCGAGAAGTTAAGTGAAGCAAGATAAAAGTGGTCAACGTATCAACAAGAACTCTATGCAGTATTTCCTGCTATTAAGACGTGGGAAGCGTATCTTTCGCCTAAAGAGTTCATTGTCTACTCAGACCACCAATCTCTCAAGCAATTTCGTGGGCAAAAGCATGTTGATCGTATGTTGTCTAACTGGGCAACTTATCTTGAAAGATTCAATTATGTCATTGTTCATAAATCTGAATTTACTAACCGAGTGGCAGACGCTCTAAGTCATTGCGCTACTCTACTTGTTACCATTTCCACTGAAGTTCCAGGTTTTGAACAACTCAAGGAGCTATATGAGAATGATGAAGATTTTGGTAATGTATGGACTAAGTACCTAATGAAACAACCCCTAGGTGAATATTTGATCCAAGATGGATATTTGTTCAAAGGGAGCAGATTGTGGATTCTGAGAAGCTCATTACGTGACAAGTTGCTAAGGGAAATGCATTCTAGCCACTTGAGCGGCCACGTGGGTGGAGACAAGACCATTGCTGATTTGGAGGAATGTTACTACTGGCCTCAACTTAAAAGAGATGCTGGAAAATTTGTGCAAAGGTGTTCAACTTGTGAAACGAGCAAGGGGCAGTAACAAAACACAGGTTGTACATGCCTTTGCCTATTCCTAATGCACATTGGGATGACAACTCTATGGACTTTGTACTTGGTTTACCAAGGAACCAGAGGGGCAATGATGCCGTATTTGTGGTGTTTGATTAATTTTCCAAAATGTCACACTTTATTCTATGTCGTAAGACAACAGATGCACATCATGTAGCCAAACTGTTCTTTAAAGAAGTTGTTCGTTTACATGGTGTACCACTTTCCATCACTTCAGATAGGGATAGCAAATTCTTGGCAGCTTTTTGGCTAACTATATGGAAAAGGTTTGGGATTACATTGAAATTTTCTAGCACAACACATCCCCAAATCGATGGCCAAACAGAAGTGGTAAACCATTCTTTGAGAAATTTGATTAGATGCATATGTGGAAACAATAAGGGACAATGGGACTTTGCTTTGGCACAAGCTGAGTTTGCGTACAACAACTCAGTTAATCATTCCACCGAAAGGAGTCATTTCTCTATTGCTTATACTAAAATTCCAAGGCATGTTGTGGACCTAGTCAAACTTCCTTCTACTGCAGGTTCTAGTGCAGTTGCATTTACTTTAGCGAATACATATTCAAAGATATTCCAAGAGGTGCATCAATCATTGGAGGAGAATAACCTTAAATACAAGGCAGCTGTAGACAAGCATCGAAAACATCAAATGTTTGAGGTGAGCGATAATGTGATGGTACACTTATGTAAGGAGAGGCTACCTGCTGGAGTTCATGGCAAACTAAGGCAGAAACGTTATGGTCCTTTTAAAGTTTTGAAGAAGATCAATGACAATGCATACATGATAGACCTACCCGATGACATGGGCATATCATAAACTTTCAATGTAGCAGATATCTCCACCAATCATCCTGAAGGCAGCCTATATGGTCACTCAAGGACGAGCTTTTTTTCAAGTGGAGGAGAATGATGGGGGACAGCAACACAACAGCCCATGTGGGTAGCCCATGTGATGAGAAACTTTCAAAAGCCTTCAACTACATTTATTGGTGTGGTTAACAGTTTGATAATTAGTCTTATAGTAAAATTCAGTATTAGTAGTTGTTGGTAGTTTTTATTAATTGTGTTGTAATAAATGTTGGTATCTAATTGCCTTATTTGTTGGTAGTTAATAGTTATAAGTTGTTATTAATTACTGTAATAAATGCTAGAAATCCCAATAGGTCTCTAAAAATACATGAGAGATGGGAAAAGCATTCAAACTTTGTAATTTCAAAAACTCAAGTATTAAGCAACTTTACTTTTGAATTGGTATTCTACCATTTTCAATTTGCATTTTTGTTGAACGATATCAATAACCTTCGTCTTCGTGAATGAAATCACAACCCACCAACGCTTGTCCTGCATCAGTTGATTTAAAAGTTTCTCGTGGAAGCTTTAATGGATGAGATATGAAGAGAGCATTGAAAGTGGAGATAGAACAAGTTCATAAATGGATAGATCTGGTAGAGAATGCAAGTTTAGAGCAGCCACAAAACAATCCTAATGTGCATAGAAAAGGGAAAGTTCAACCTACAGAAGTGAGAGTTGAAGCTAAAAAGTGTTATAGGGATGATTTGTGATGAAGACGATGACCAAGATTCAATTGTTGGTAATATGAGATATGGTAAGCAGTTTAGAAAAGATAGAAATCGGGAAGGTAATAACCTGGGTAGTATTAAGATGAAAATTTCATCATTTCAAGTCAAAAACGATCCAAAAGCTTACCTTGAGTGGGAGAAGACGATAGAAATAGAGAGTGTCCGATAGAGACTTGGGAGGAAATAGAAACTGTGATAAAGAGACGGTTTGTTCCAAGCGATTACTACCGTGAGTTGTACCAAAAATTATAAAGAAGACACAAGGTAATTAAAGTGTGGAGGATTATTATAAGGAGATGGAAATTGCTATGATCTGAGAGAATGTAGAGGAAGACCGAGAGGCTACTATGGCTAGGTTTATGGTTGGTTGTAACTAGAAAATTGCTAATTCAGTGGAATTGCAACATTATGTGGAGTTGGAAGATATGGTGCACATGGCCATCAAAATTGAGAACCAACTCAAGAGGAGGGGTAGTAATACACGACAATACCCTAGTTTGGTTTCATCTTAGAGGTCAAATTTTGTGAAAAAAGAGAAGCAAGCCATTGCCAAGCCCAAAATTGAGCAAAAACAAGAAATGACGACCATGTAAATTTGATTCTTCCACCACTAAAAATCGTGATATTAAGTGTTTTAAATACATAAGCAGGGGTCACATAGCGAGCCAATATCCAAACAAAAGAGTTATGATATTGCAAGATAATGGTGAGATTGAGTCCAATGATGAAGATGACACCAAATCTTTGCCATCATTTAAGGATGTGGATGATGAGTAATACACTACCTAAGGAGAATTGTTGGTTGTGAGGAGAGTTCTAAGTATCCAAGTTAAAGAAGATGATGAAGTGCAGTGAGAAAACATCTTTTATATTAGATGTCATGTGCAAAGCAAGGTATGTAGTGTGATTATTGATGGCGGTAGTTATACTAACGTTGCTAGGACTATAATGGTGGAGAAATTAGGGCTGCTAACAATTGAACATCCCCGATCTTACAAATTTCAATGGCTTAATGACAGTGGTGAGATGAGGGTTACTAAACAAGTGTATCTTACAAATTTCAATGGCTTAATGACAGTGGTGAGATGGGGGTTACTAAACAAGTGTTAGTTTTCTTTCGTATCAGAAAATATAAAAATGAAGTTTTGTGTAATGTAGTTCCGATGCAACCTGGACACTTATTACTAGGCTGACCGTGGCAATTGGATAGGCATGTTATGCACGATGGTTTCACTAACAAATACTCATTTGTGCTTAATCAATGGACAATCACTTTAGTCCCTTTGTCATCAAAGCAAGTTTATAAAGATCAAGTGAGACTACAAAAAGAGAGTGATCAAAAGAAAACAAGTGAAAATCAGAAAGAAAATAGAAGAGAGGTCGAGAAAATTAGAGAGAAAACTAGAGGACAATTCAAAATTGAGAGAAAAGTAAACTTCTATACAAAAGCGAGTGAAATAAAAAGAGTGATGTTTTCAAATAAGCCAATAATTGTACTTTTGTACAAAGAGACGTATTTGAACACTTACCAACTTGACTAGTCTCTACCTAATTTAGTTTTTTCTCTTTTACATGAGTTCGATGATGTCTTTCAAGAGGAGATTCCACCTGGTTTACCTTTTATTCGAAGAATTGAACATCAAATCAATTTCGTACCCGATCCTTTCTTTCCAAACCAACCAGCCTATCGAAGCAATCCCGAGGAGGTAAAAGAGCTATAGACAGGTTAGTGAATTAATGGAAAGGGGGTATGTAAGGGAAAGTATGAGTTCGTGCACCGTGCTAGTGATTTTGGTTCATAAGAAGGATGGAACGTGGAGAATGTGCATTGATTGTCGAGCAATCAACAATATAACGGTAATGTATCGTCATCTTATTCCTTTCAGAGATGATATGATAGATGAATTGCATGGTGCTTGAGTATTTTCTAAGATTGATTTAAAGATTAGATATCATCAAATAAGAGTGAAAGAGGGCAATGAATGAAAAACTACTTTTACAATGAAATATGATTTATATGAGTAGTTAGTATTGCCATTTTGATTAACTAACGCATTGAGTACTTTTATGTGATTAATGAATTATGTCTTGCGTGCTTTCATATGCAGGTTTATTGTTGTTAATTTTGATGATATTCTCATTTATATAAAAAAAATTGAATGATCATGTTATGCATTTAAAATCAATTTTGGATGTACTTAGAAAAGAGAAGTTATTTGCTAACTTGAAGTATTATACCTTTTTGCACCGATAAGTTTGTATTTTTTGGTTTTGCTGTGAGTACACAAGGAATAAAGCTTGAAAAAGAGAAGATCTGCGTGATTCAAGAGTGGGCCGAGTCCCACGAGCGTAAGTCATGTTCGTAGCTTTCATGGGCTGCTAGTTTTTATAAGAGGTTCGTGAAAGACTTTAGCAACATCACCGCACCGCTTATTCAAAACATCACAAGGTCCATTGAACATCTAGGTGTGATGGAGAATAATAGCACAACAGTTCATGTGAGTAGCACATGTGATTTGAAGTCTTAATATTGGTAGTTGTTGGTAGTTAATAGTTATAAGCTACTATTAATTATTGTAATAAATGCTAGGATTCCAAGTACCTAGTTTATTGGTAATAGTTTGTAGTTAGTAGTTGTAAGTTTCATTAATTGTTGTAATAAGTGCTGGAATCCCAAGTTCTTAAGTTATTTGTAATAGTTGATAGTTAGTAGTTGTAAGTTGTCATTAGTTGCTGTAATAAATGCTAGACATCCCAAGAGGTCTCAATAATTATATGAGGGATGAGAGAGAATGAAAATAGAATTGATGATATTAATGTTGAGATTTTCTCTTAAGTTCTTTAAAGAACTTTTATTAGAACTTATAAAGATTTCATCTTGTGACGTTCCTTCAGACTTATCACTTACAACTTCTCATCTATCTTAAGTGTGGCGTCTACTATCTTCTTATACCTCTTTTCTAAGCCCATTGAGCTCTTTTTTGATGGAATCAACTTCATTTTGAGTTCATAAACATTAAGCTCTCTAATTAAACCTTTTTGAACTCTATCTACTACTTCTTTGAACAATGTAGTTGTCGAGGAGGCAGCAACAAACTTTAGTGTTGCCAAATTTGTTCTCAGTCTCTAATTTGATAAATTTTATCAATACATCTCCTATGGTCTGGGGTCTTCTATATTTGTCAATAATATCCAAGATGAATTTTTTCATCTTTACAAGGGTATTGATCTGAAATTTTAGATTCGTTATATTGATTTTCAATGTCTGACTCTGCCGCTGAGGAACAATATTCCATTTCAGAATCATTTTCTTCTATTAGAGCTATCATTAAGCTAGTTTTAAGCCCTTCATCTTGTATTTACAAATTTTCTCTTTAGTTCTACAATTGTTGCAATACTGCCCCTAATTTCCATACTTTTAGCCAGTGGCTTGCTTTTTGGACTTGAATTTGGGCTTAGCAAACTAGTAAGATTTATTACTCGACTGCTAATGCCTATTAGCTTTTTTCCTTTATGAGATATTCCTTTCTAAATTCCAGGGTCTTGGAACAAATCTATTAGTTTAGTTGATGTGAACCGCAAAAAGAAAAGTGAGATTAAAATCAAGGATAAATGCCAAGAGATGAAATCTTGATTAATTCTAAGAAGTTCTTTGAAGAACTAAGAGAAAACTCTCAATATTATTAATATCATAAATTCAGAATTCTCCCTTAGGGCTATAGCAGCTTATGTAGCCAAAATCTCCAAGTAGCTAAAAGGAAAATAAATCAAATCCTAAACATAGTAGAAATTTGATTATAGAAAGAGAAAATAAATAAGCATATTAAGGGAACAAAATATTCTTGTATCCTTATTTTTAAATAAAACCTAAAAATTAATCGGAAATAAGGAAAATGAGGATCTGATATTGCGGCATGAATAGTAATGCATGAATAATGGCAGGATGGAAGGGCAAAGTATAGTCAGAACTTTAAAATTAAGATTAGAAAATAACCAACATAAAACTTCTATTGAGAGCAGTCATTAGTAACCTATGTGACATGCATACATGCAATTGTAAAACTTCTCACACAATGAATGTAACCTTTATTACAGAGCATAGCAACAGTACTACTATTCTGAGGTTTTAAGAAATATACTACAGGAACATTTTTATAAATAAATAATTTTGATGCAACAACATACACTTTCTTAAGACAACAAAATATTTGACTTCTTATTTCTTTTACCTTTTATTGATGTCATTGTGTCAAACACGCAATTATTGGACAAAACTGGAAACTTAGGTCAAGTCAATGATCACAGGAGAACTGGAAATCTTTCTCTTCTTGCCACATGACATTATTCTGCAGCTAGGAGATGGAGTCAACAGATCTATTACCTCAATATTCTGAAAGGCAGTGGAACTGTGGACATTTTGCTTATCCTTATTACCAACTTCATTAGTTGTAGATTGTTTCTCTCTTGGCCATAGTTGTTGATTATTGACATTTACAACAATATCAACTTGTTCACTTCTTTGCCAATCCAACTCATTAGTATTGCACCCAAATACATCTGTGTCTTCGGCGGTCTCTCTGGTGGAATTACTGGTAGCGATTGAAGATGCTGTTTTAGCTAGACTTGATGAGTCTCTTGGTTGATCATTTCCACATTGTTTAAATTGGCCACATCGTTCATAGGAAGCGTCATCATTGCTACATGAAAAATTTTCTGAAAGGTTAATCATCACATCTCCAAGTGTTTCTTCTAAACTTCCACTGTTGTTACTAGCTTCATCCCAATCCTCATCAACCAAACCATCTGCATCCCCAAGTAAACTCTCATCTCTTTCAGTATAGCAGGGAAGTTCATCCATGGAACATACTTGGACTTTCATGTGCTCTGGTAGGCTAGGGCAATTAGCAAAACGCGTCGAGTATTTTGTTGAAAAATAGTTGACAGTGATGCTCAAGCTGATAATAGAACAGGCACTTTACACATTTCAGCAATCATTGAGTTCAGACAACTAAATCTGGTTACAATAAACAAAATACAATCCTACCTCTGCCAGATGGGGAGATTGAGCATTGTGTATGCAAGTTTGATTTTATTGGCAACGCCGGAGAAGGATTTAAAAGTTGCAGCTGCCTGCCTCACAGCCAGTGATTCTGTTGGATGCTGCCAGGCCCACTCAAACTGCAAGTATTGATCAAATTGAGCACTTCAATAAGTACTAATCTGCAGAATTCCGATTTAATAATATTTATATTATAATAACAACTTGCTCCTCTATAAACAAGCAATGAACTCATGATTCTAGTTGATGGCTAATTTGGAATGAATGTTAACAAGTTTGAAACATCACATGTGCCATATATCCCAAAGTACGCTGAAGTTTCAAAAAAATGTCAAACCAATCAGCACCTTATTTTGGATCAAAAAAGATCTTCACATTTTACATCTCTTATCTAAAATCAACTATTTAAACAACCACCTGATAAACTTAAAATTGGATAATATAACAAAATACATGCAGTTAATGAACCGTGTATGAATAATTTCACAAATAGTAATTCATCAGAAAAGTTTGATTAAGCAACTTCTAGAATTTTCCTGACATGAATCAAGTGTTCACCAAAGAGTGAATAGCTATCCTATTGCAGAAAATGTGGAAAAACTATGAAACGACAGTGCCTGACTATTTAAAATATGTCATAAGAACTACAGGATGTGTTAAACAGAAAAGACTAGAGAAACGTTAAAAATATTTGGGATACCCCAATACAGTTTAGAATGATAGTAATCATCATCTATTAAATCTAAAAATAGTAAATGGCAGAGAGAAGCTATTAGCATTCACATGAATATAAGACTTAACAATCTTTGTCAACTGCTTATCAAGAAAAAACACTTCAACTGACATAGCCGTAAGAGTTAACAGGCCTAGCATATGATATGAAAGTAAAATACCATGACATCTAGGAAGAAACAATATCAAGAAACCAAACTGCAATTTTATGTTAAAGAATGGATGAAGGTTAAACAATATAACCTGAAGGGCAGACACATTTGTTGGGAAACCATAAATGCATAAAACCATTTCCCAAGGACGCCTTTTCTTCGTCCTCCATGCTCCACACCTTATTTCACCATTATGCTGCCTTATTCTACGACATGGATTCACAGTGAATCTGCAATTATCACTACTAGCATCAGATAAGTATTCAAACAATGGTCTTAGATTGAATTATCATTTATTGATATTTTATATTAAACAAGAAAACAGCAATTAATGTGTTCTGATCCTTCCAGAGACCAGTGATTTGATGAAGAATGAGCTCGAATCTTTGGAATCAAGTGTAGGAAAAACTATTACAACTAAAAACGAAAGAAATTTTACTCTTAACTATCATTAGAATTGACCAAATCAATATAGAATAAAATCTTGCCACATAAATTAAAATTCTAAGAATCAAATCAAAGATCAAATCCATCAAGTAAAATAGGATCAAGATTAAATACTTAATTGATACATAATCATAAAATTGGACATATACTAATATTCATAATAAAAATAAAAACGAAAAACATTAAACCCATTAAACGTGAGACAACATAGTGACAGAAAAGTATGATCAGAACTCTGAAGAGTGCAGAAAAAATAAACCCGTATGATAAAAAATAAAAGCGAACCCGACGTAGGTGTGGCCTTTGTAGCGGGGGCATAATGAGGTCAAAAGATAACAAGCGAAGAACCCTTTTTGTTCTTTGCCGTTCTCTTGATTTGCTTCTTCTTCTTCAATTGGCTTTAGGGTTTCTGGGTTATGAACTGCTTTGCTTTGCTTTTTCTTTCTCATCTCCTCTCTCTCTCTCCAATCTCTCTTTCACTCTCTCCCTAGATGTAATTCGACCGTTGGAAACATTGTCTTTTAATTAAGGAATTAGCATCTCAGATTTAGATTATCTTAAACTATTTTTTAACGCATGTCAGTAATACATGTTACTATTTAAGTATGGTGATCAAAATTTATGTTAGTATGTTTTATTATTTTTAATAAATTATCAATTACATTTTTATATTTATTTAAATAAAAAATTTATTTAGAAGATAATTTTAATTCTTAGTTCCAATTTTTTTTTAAAATTTTTTTTTTATAAAAAGAGATGTAATATTATATATAAATATTTAAAAGGGTTCAAAAAATGAATTAAATCAATAATCTCATTTTTGATCTTGTTAGGCATGTAATGTTATTTTGTGCTCTTAAAGCATGTATAATAATATTTTATTTAATTGATAAATTTTATTCATACATAATTGAACATACATAATTGAACATGCATTGAAGAGTTCATATTTATAAAATATGCAATCTGTGTATTAGGCATATAATACTAAAGCAGAAGGTATAAATTACAAGTTCTTTATAAATTAAATCTTGTTTACAATTATTAATGAAATTGGCATTTCGTTATATAAGATTGTAATTTTTCTACTGCTTATAATGAATAATTTACATTGATTGTTAAAATAAAGACTTTGAGTAAGAAAACTAGTATATGATACATTAAACTGGATTAATGTAAATTTTGATATAGTTAACAAAATGTTATTGATCTTAATTCACAAAGTTTTAATAAGCTTTATTAAGTTTAATTCTGAGTAAGTAATGAATTTACATTTATGTATTGTATTCTTTTGAGTTATCATAGAGTGAGACTCAATTGGATGGTTAAAATCTCGATGACTTGGAGATATTATTTTATGGTTTGTATGAATATATACTTACAATATAGAATCTATATTAAATGATGTCACCTAAACTATTTGCAGTACTTGATCATTTAAATTTGTGGCCGCGATTTATTCAATAAATTAGTTATTGAATAATAATATGTATTTGTAAAATATATATACAAATATAGACATATTAAAAATAATCATTAGAGCATTCAGTGACTTAAGGGCAAATAAGTAATTAAAGAGGTATGATAGTTTTATAATGACATAGCTTTAATTATGACATCATATAGAAGGTTAATTGAGTGATTATTATTGGTCAAAGGATAAATATTAATATTAATTAAAATTCAGATTTATTTATTACATAGGCCAACTAGAGTGCAACATTAGGCTTTTAGTGGAATAACCTAGAGTTAACTTAAAAGATCTAACGGGTCATGAAATTGCTAGAATTTGGGTCTCTAATTTAGAGTTAGAAAGCTCACGAGCCTTTAGTCCATTTTCTAGCTCAAATTACCATTTTATCTTTTACCTAAAATAATGATTATATAAAACGCAATCATAAGTGTTTTGGCTCCTTTTATTTAAATAAATCACTATATAATTTTTATATATGAGTGTGGTTGTTGAAAAGAAAAAACACAATTATAATTGTTTGTATTTTTTTATTTAAATAAGTTGTGACCTAATTTTTACTTTTTCATCAAATTGGACTGTTTAAAAAGAGGCATATATTTGAAATCATTAATGGAATTAAGTGTCCACACACTTGAAAGATAAAATTTTGAGAATAATAGAGAAGACTAGAGTTAAAGAAAATTCTTTCTACAACAAAAGAAGAAAAGTTTGGAAGTAAAGAAATTTCTCTATATCAAAATATTCTAAGGTAACTTTCTTTCTTCTACTATTTAATTTATATATAATATAATCAATATGATCATCTTATGCTTCAAACATATCTTATTTAATGTTAGTGAGATAACAACATTGATAGGATCAAGAGATGCGAATACTTTCAACTTAATCAAAATATGTTGTCTACATTGTATGCCAATATCAGGCTCTATCGATACAAATTTAGTTCTTATGCATTTAAATTTTAAATACACCAATTTTTCCTCGATAATTCTTTCATGCTTTAAGCCGTGGAATAATGAAGAAATTCATTTCCATCATTTGTGATTTGTTTATCCTTTCAGAATATATTTTTTGAGATTTATGTTTATGACCACAAGATTTTTTGAAATATAATCTTGGAGTATCAGGATATACAACTCACTCATATGAGCTGATGGATCTCATATCTACGTACACCAGACTCCATGAGCATCAAACCATACCCAACAACACCTAATGGTCAGACCATGAAAGGTTTCTGACATGTGTAGAATTAAAACTTGGTGGATCACTCATAAGCCCACCGTGACATTTAGGTTAAAGGACTACAAATACTACTTAACTCAGAAGAGCTTTCATTGACGACTTTATAAGATGTCTATTAGAGGTTCTCGTGAGTGTATTTAGTACACAGTCCTTACTGAATACCTGTATCTCTATATGAGCTTCTGCTAAACTTATGGTTTACTAAGACTAACTATCTGAACCATCCAGATATAGACATACACTAATCTATATTAATGGATTCCACCGATAGACCCGCATCGATGAAATTAGATCAGGAATGTAGTGTTTGAGAACATGCTTGCATAATGACATTTCCTAGCACCATCTATAATTCTTTGCAGCTATGTCATTACTAATTTATTCTCAGGTCTTTGTCCCATTTCAGACAAGGCTCTAACTCCTTAGATTTTTCTACTCTTAGCACCACTAACTCTTAGTACTTATAACTATTAGCGTTGCTAACTCTTAGCACTGATTTAAACTTCTTTTAGACTAGATCTGAACTCCTTCAGATCATATAATGTCTGAAACGTAACAAGCATCTTACCATTTAATAATTAATAATATTAACGATTTAATTAGAAATGATAATTGTATAAATACTATATTAACTATTTATACATAATGGGATGTTATGTAAGCACAAATTTTAATAATAAAGACACTTTAATTTGATCGAGGTGGAGAGTACCTTTATAGTAAGTTAATGATCTATTTGTCAGAAATTAGGATATTATCCCTGTAGTAACCAGTATCTACGACTGGTAAGAATAAGTATTTATATATGTATAAATATACGTATTTTATTTGTATGTTGGTGATACTTGAATTATACATTGTTATTAGTAATATTTTTATAGGTTAAGGATATACGATTAATATTGGGTTTATTTGTATAACTTTAGATTTATTTTAGGGACCAAATTGTTATACTTTGAAAGTTTTGGGGGCAAATTCGTAAATACCAAAAATTAGCCTCTTAGTATAAAAATACACTTTTAAACCATAATTTACCATTTTTAGGTCGAGCTATCCATTTTAAGAGAGAGAAGAGAGAAATAGAGGAGAGAGAAAGAGGAGAAGAAAAAGAAAAAGAAGAAGAAATTAGAAATTTGAATTTCAAGAGGTATATCATACGTATTTCTCAATTTATTGGTATTAATTAAGTTAATTCCTTTAAGTTTTGATTTCTGAAAATATGTATAATTGAGGATTTGTTGTGTATTTCGTAAGATCATATGAGAATTGATGATGATCTATAAGATAGTTTGATAAATCATGATGAATTATGAAATTTCTGCTGGATAACCTCTTGATCTAGGAATTTTATAAATTGTTGTGATTCGATTCTGGTTTTGAATTTTGAGTATATGAAATTAGACATGTTTAGGATCATCTGGGACTCTGAATCGACTGAAAATCTAGGAAATTGAATTTGTAGTGAATTTACCAAAATGACCTTGGAATTCTGGAAATTTCCTGTGTAAACAGTATGATACAGTGGAAAATAATTTTGACCTGCTGAATGATCTTTAAAAATTACGAATTTGTGTAATATGATAATTTTATATGTCTAATATCATATACTCGGAATTGAGAATTTGGATCAATGTGGTTGAAGTGTTATGAATTTCTAAAGTGTATCAGCTCATTGTAGTATTTGATTAACAGATTTTTAAAGTTATGAAATAAAATAGTTTTAAAATAGTTTTAAAATACTTTTGGCAGTTATTTGGAAGCCAAATATTTATCATGGACTGAGATATGTGTCAAGAGTAATTATGTGGTAGTTTTATAATTTTTGAGTTAGTATATGATTTTATAAAATTGGGAGATTGAATACTGTTCAGTAAGTATCTTGATCCTGTCAGGTTTGTAGTTTGGATTCGATGGTGGGTATGGAATGGATTGTGTAGGAATTTTGATATAATATTCATATATAAGAAGTATATATGAGTCAAGAATGATATATTCTGATTTCGGAGTAATTGGACATCATTTGATGTATTAGAAATTTTTGTTAAGTGTAAGTGGTCAGAATGACAGGTTTTGAGAAACCAAATATTTAGACCAATTTGATGTGATAAATGCATTGTGTATAATTTTGTAAGCTATTTAAAGTATTTTGTGTGAATTGTGAGGCTTATGAAAGGATTAATCTCCATTGATAGGTTAAGGAGATTTAAGCCGTGTAGCTGAAAGTGTTAAGAGGTAAGTATACTAGACTTACTACTGGAATCACAATAAATATAATAATTGTTTTGTATGATTTTGTAAATGGGGTTAAGAATATGTTTATGATATGTCAAAGTATATTTTGATATGAAATGTGAATATATGTTTATGAATGTGAGCATTGACATTGAGCATGGACATACATGTGTTTTTGAAAGTGAGCTTTCCAAAATAAGATGCGTTTAACAAAGAAAGCTTTTGAAGTGTAATATGTCCATGAGAAATATTTTGTGATTTGAGGGTACTTGAACTCACTGTTAACTTAGTAGGCATTTTATGTGATTTGTGGAGCCTTTATGTGTGGCCTTTCCTTCGGGATTGGTATATGTTATGTGTTCCGTATGTAGGGAGGATCCTATTGGTACCTAAAGGAAGTGTGAGTCATCACATTCGTGTGGTGGCGTATTGGTACACGTGAGAGGGCTCACCGATGATCAGGGTGAGGGTTTGGTTTTACCTTTGGGCATAAGCGTTATATATGTGTGATTTAAAGACCTCACTTGTACTATTCCTCTCATACGGTATGTCACCTACGAGTGACATTTGGCTCATTATGTGATATGTGATATGTAAGTCCTACTAAGTAGTAGTCGAGTAATGGTATTCCTATTATGTGTTTTGAAAGAATGTGTAAGCGCTTACATGATATGTGATTTGATAAGATTATGATTTTGATTGATCACAGCATATCATACATATGCATTGTGTACATATATGTATTTGTATTTGATATATGAAAAATTAGTATGCTTACTGAGTTTTATACTCATTATAGTTTATGGTGATTTCAGGTAAATAAGGTGCATGTGTGCTTAGCGGATTTGGCAAGGCTTCTGCTGTTCCTTGGGTTCCCTAAGTTGCTAGGTTACCGAGTGTTTCATTTGGGGACACGTGGGATATGATATTTGATTTGTCCCTATTGAATAAATACTTATGTATTATTTCATTGTGTGTGGATTGGATTTGGTTTAAGTTTTATAAAGTGTGGTTATTGGATGATTTTAAGTAAGAATTTGCAATGGATATATTCTGGGCTCCCGGTAACAAAGTTGCTACTGGTGACGTAGTAGAGTGTTAATCTCTGAGAAAACTCTGCGTATCTCCGGTTTAATAATTGTCCCAGTCATAATTCAATTGCTATAATTCTGAAAGAAATTGAAATGAATGTTTAAATATTGTCAAGAGAAGTTTATATTTATATGTTAAGTTATGGTTGATTTTAGTGTTGAACTTACTAGGAACTTGCTAAGGATTTCTGTGTTGAATGAAAGTTGAAAATTTTGTGTAATATTATTTATGAGTGCACATGCAGTGAATGAATGTAAGTGATGTCGTGTGTCGGATCTTTTGGGTCTGGGGCGTGACAATCCCAGTTGACTGCACTTGAGTCACTCCAACAAAATGGTGTAATAAAAATGAGAAAAAGAACTCTTAATGAAATGGTGAGGTCAATTATAAGTTATTCAACTCTACCCATGTTGTTCTATGGTTATGCCTTGGAAATAGTCATATATCTTCTTAACTTAATTCAATCTAAGTCAATCTCTAAAAACACCTCTGGTAATATAAATAAGGCGTAAACTAAGTGTACGTCATATACATACATGAGGATGTTTAGCTCATATACTAAATGGGAAGACAGATAAGTTGAAATCTAAGTTAGAAGTTTATTTATTTGTTGGCTATCCTAAATGAATAGGAAAAAGTCTTTTCTATAATTGTCAAGATAAGAAAATGCTTGTTAACATAAATGCAATCTTTCTTGAGGTAGATTATATGAAAGACATTAAGCCTAAGAGTAATATAGTTCTTAATGAGTTATCTGGGAACTTCAGTATTGTGCTAGAGAGAGTCAATAAAGTTAGTTTTCAATCTAGATCATAATAGCCAACTAAAGCTAGTTGCAGAGCAACAACCACCGGTACTTTATTATAGTGGGAGAACTATTAGATGTCTAAATAGAGGCATGTTAATTAGATAATATTTAAAGGCAGTTTCTAATAAACATAAACTAGATCCCACTGATAAGAGCATATTTTTCATATATTTTCTCATGTTTTTATTTTGATATTTTATGAGAATAAATGGCTATTTATGTGCATTAGTGTAATTTATAGGGACTTGAACAAAATTTAAAGTACAATCTGGCAAACTTTTTAAAATATAGGCCTATCACCCCAGTGCCACAAGGATTTTTACCCCAATACTAGAATCGTGATCAAAATAAGAAAATAAAAAAAATGACATATTTAAGTCGCAATTTAGCACCCTAATGCCATCTCTCCACTGCTCCAGCGACAGGCCAGCGCTTTAGCGCCAACATCGTATCGCTCCAGCGGTGGGGTTGTTTACTCCCAGCACCCCAACGGTAGTGCGAGTCCTAATTCAACGATAATTGAGATTTTCAAACTCATATCAATCCCTATAAAAGGCCACTTATCCTCAGCCTTTAAAAAGAAAACCCAATAGCAATCCAAGAACATCTAAGATCATGCAAGAGCATCCAAGAACATTAAGAATACATAGCATAAGTTTTAGAGAGCAATTGGAGTTTAATTGAAGCAACCATAGAGAGATATTTAAGCCGTTCTTCGGCACCAAGAGTTTCTTAGGCAACGCAATCAAGACAGATTCGACGTCTATATCGATTTGATATTGGTTGTATCATGATTTTTTTATTATTTTTGCCGTTGTTCACTTGTAGCTATTAACTAAATTTTCTTTCTAGCGTTAATACTTGAACTCAATATGTGCGCATAATTGCCATATCTTTTAATATTTAATAAATTTAGTTTTTTGTTCTTCAAATTACTTGTTCTTAATGCTTCAATATATCTAGCTAATATATGGTGAATGAATTGATAAAATTTTTGATAAACTCGGAACATGAATCATTATATTCAGACCAAGGTAATTTGATGTATGATTGTGGAGTAACATTTAATGTTACATATGCAAGTTTCAAATTAGGATAGAAATATACCTAATTAGCATATATGATCAATAAGACTTAATCTTAATGAATCTTAATTTATTACAAGTACCATAAGAATATAGGTATTTGTTAAATTAAGGTATACTTGCTTGACCTTAGAAGAGGCTTGTGAATACATTACTGTCTTGATCAATAACAAAGATTAAGGGAGTTAAATATTAGATGATTAATTATTAGAAAGCATATTGAGAGATATTATTAATCTTAGATTTTCTCTATATTGCTATCTTCCAAATCTCTTTATATTGTGTCATTGCTTTTATATTTTCGACATTCATTCTTAGATTTCTATTTTTCTAAATAATTATTAAAAAGACATAATTTTAGTACTCGGTTAAAAAGTAAAAATTATCCATGTGGGTTCGACATCCGACTTTATAAGTCCTTTTGTTACTTACATATGATAATGTATACTTATACTCAATTTTAAGATATAGAAATATTACATCACTTACTAGTTATAATAAAGCAATGGTTAATAGAGCAAATTACAAAATATATAACAATTGGTAATTTGTCATAGTGGGAGGACTGTTAGACATCTAACTAAGTACATGTTAATTAGAAAGTATTTTTTCGACAGTCTCTAATGAATATGAAATGGATCCCATAAGCTATAGTAAAAGCTATGGTTGATGTATATGTAGATCATTGGTGTAAATCTATAAAATCATAATAGATTATATGTAATCTAGTAAGTTCTGGAACTTGTAGAAAAACTTGAAGGGATAAGTCCCACAGGTTACAAATGGTTCTACAAGAAAGAGATAGTTAGATGAGAAGGTGGAAACCTTTCAAGTTAGGCTTATTGCTAAAATGTATATTAAAAAAAAGACATCAATTATAAGGAAAAAAATTTATTGGTAGCCATACTAAAGTCTACCAGAATTCTCTTATCTATTGTAGCAAATTTTAATTATGAGATTTGGCAAATGGATGTCAAGACTGCCTTTCTCAATGACAATCTTGAAGAGAGTATCTTTATGATACAACCAGACAGTTTTATAGCTAAATGCCAATAACATATGGTTTGCAAACTACAAAAATCTATCTATAGGCTAAAATAAGCATTTAGATCTTAGAACATCAGATCTAATCAGGCTATCAAATTATTTGGTTTTAATCAAAATCTTGATGAACCTTGTGTTTATAAAAGGATATATGGTTGGTTGATAGTATTTCTAGTCTTTTATGTAGATGATTTACTATTTATTAGAAATGATGTAGGAGTATTATCATCAGTAAAAATTAGGTTATCTAACTAATTTGATATGAAGGACTTAGGTGAAGCTAGTTACATCCTTACGATTAAGTTATTACGATATCAAGAGAATAAGATATTAGCTTTATCTCAAACTGCATATATAGACAACATTTTGATCAAATTTATTATTCATGAATCCAAAAAAGGATCACTTCTTTATTGACATGAGATTAATTTATTTAAGATTCAGTGTCATAAGACACTTGAAGAGATAAATTGCATGAGAGAGATTTCTTATGCATCTGCTGTAAGAAGTCTCATATATACAATGCTGTGTACTAGATTAGATATTTGTTATACAGTTAGCATGGTTAGCAGATATCAATCAAACTCAAGAATAAAACACTGGGCTATAATAAAACTTATATTCATTTTTCTTAGGAGAATGAAAGATTATATGCCAGTAAGGATCTTGTACCTATTGAGCATATAGATTCAGATTTAAACTAGACAAATGCCTGAATATTAACTTCAGAATATGTGTTTACCTTAGATAGAAAGGTTATAAGTTAGAGGAGTGCAAAATATTCATCTATTGTAGACTCCACCATAGAAGTTAAATATATAGCTACATTTGAAGCTACAAAAGAGGCTATGTAGCTATAAAAGTTCTTCATAGAGCTTGAGGTGGTACCTAGTGCTTAGATGCCTATTGTTCTTTATTGTAACAATAGTAAAGTAGTAGCTAAGTTCAAGGAACTGAGATATCACAAGAGAGAAAAACACACATACATACACATATATATATATATTATTTGATAAGGAATTGTACAAAATTAGGTGAGGTCATAATATCTAAGATTACGTAAGCAGATAATCTAGTGGATCCATTCACCAAAGTTGTTAGCAAACAGATTCGAAACTTATATAAATGATATGATATTCAATAAATGCTCGATATGCTTTAGGGCAAGTGAGAGATTGTTAAATATGTAATGTTATTTTGTGCCCTTAAAACATGTATAATAATATTTTATTTAATTGATAAATTTTATTCATACATAATTAAGTATATATTGAAAAGCCTATATTTATAAAGTATGGGATCTGTGTATTAGGCATATGATGTTAATACAGAAGGTATAGACCACAAGTTTTTTATAAATTAAATATTGTTCACAGTAATTAATAAAATAGGCATTTTCGTTATGTAAGACTGTAGTTTTTCTACTTCTTATAGTGAATAATTTATCTTGATTATTAAAGTAGAGACTTTGAGTAGAAAAACTAGTGTATTATACATTAAACTGGACTAATGTGAATTTTGATCTAGTTAATAAAATGTTATTGATCTTAATTCACAAAGCTTTATTAAGCTTAATCCTGAATAAGTAATGAACTTATATTTATATATTGTATTCTTTTAAGTTATCACGGAGTGAGACCCAATTGGAAGGTCATTGGTCAAAGGATTAATATTAATTTTAATTAAAATTTAGATTTATTTATTATATGGGCCAACTAGAGTGTAACCTTAGGCTTTTATAGGAATAGTATCACGCCCCAAACTCAAAAGATCCGACACACGACATCACTTACATTCATTCAATGCATGTGCACTCATAAATAATATTACACAAAATTTTAAACTTTAATTCAACATAGAAATCCTTAGCAAGTTGCTAGTAAGTTCAACACTAAAATGAACTCATAACCTGACATATAAACATAAACTTCTATTGACAATATTTAAAAATTCATTTTAATTTTTTTTCAGAATTATAACAATTGAATTATGACTGGGACAATTAGTAAACCGGAGAATACAAAGTTTTCTCAGAGATTAACACTCTACTACGTCACAAGTAACAACTTTGTTACCGGAAGTCCAGAATATATTCATTGCAAATTCTTACTTAAAATCAACCAATAACCACACTTGGTGAAACTTAAATCAAATTCAACCACACACAATAAAATAATACATAAGTATTAATTCAACAGGGACAAATCAAATATCTTATCCCACGTGTCCCTAAATAAAACACTCAACAACCTAGCAACTTAGGGAACCCAAGAAACAGCAGAAGCCTTGCCAAATTCGCTAAGCACACATGTACCTTATTTACCTGAAATCACCATAAACTATAATGAGTATAAAACTCAATAAGCATACTAGTTTTTCATATATCAAATACAAATAAATATATATACACAATGCATATGTATGATATGCTGTGATCAATCAAAATCATAATCTTATTAAATCACATATCATGTAAGTGCTTACACATTCTTTCAAAACATATATTAGGAATATCACCACTCAACTACTACTTAGTAGGACTTACATATCACATATCACATAATGAGCCAAATGTCACTTGTAGGTGACATACCGTATGAGAGAAATAGTACAAGTGAGGTTTTTAAATTACACATATATAATGCTCATGCCCAAAGGTAAAAACTAAATCCTTACCCTGATCATCGGTGAGTCCTCTCACATGCACCAATACGCCACCACACGAATGTGATGACTCACTCTTCCTTTAGGTACTAATAGAATCCTCCCTACATACGAAACATATAACATATACCAATCCCGAAGGAAAGGCAACACATAAAGGCTTTATAAATCACATAAAATGCCTATTAAATTAACAGTGAGTTCAAGCATCCTCAAAACTCAAAATGTTTATTATAGACATATTACACTTCAAAAACTCTCATTGTTAAACACATTTCAATTTGAAAGTTCACTTTAAAAAATACATATATATCATATATGTCCATACTCACATTTATAAACACATGTCTTCACATTTCATATCAAAATATACTTTGACATAACATAAACATAGTCCTAACCACATTTATAAAATCATACATAAAAATTACTATGTTTATTGTGATTTTAGTAAAATGTCTAGTATACTTACCTCTTAGCACTTTTAGCTACAAGGCTTAAATCTCCTTAACCTATCAATGGAGATTAATCCTTTCATGAGCTTCAAAATTCATACAAAACACTTTAAATAGCTTAGAAAATTACACATATTGCACTTATCACATCGCATTGGTCTAATTATTTGGTTTCTCAAAATCTGTCATTCTGATCATTTACACTTAACAAAATTTTCTTATACATCAAATGATGTCCAATTACTCTAAAATCAGAATATATCATTCTTGACTCATATATCCTTCTTATATATGAATATTATATCATAATTCCTACACAATCCATTCCATAAACACCATCGAATCCAAAATACTAACCTGACATGATCAAAATATTTACTGAATAGTATTTAATCTCCTAATTTTATAAAATCATATACTAACTCAAAAATTATAAAACTATCACAGAATTACTCTTATCACATATCTCAATTCATGATAAATATTGCACTTCAAAATCACTGCCATAATATTTTAAAACTAATTTATTTTTTAGCTTTAAAAATCTGTTAATCAAATACTGCAATGAGCTGACACTCTTTAGAAAATTATAACAATTTAACCACATTGATCTAAATTCTCAATTATGAGTATATCATATTAGATGTATAAAATTATCATATTCCATAAATTTATATTTTTTGAAGATCAGTTAGTAGATCAAAAATTATTTGTCTCTGTATCATACTGTTAACACAGGAAATTTTTAGAATTTCAGGGTCATTTTGGTAAATTCACTACAAATTCAATTTCTTGCATTTTCAATCGATTCAAAGTCTCAAATGATTATAAACATATCTAATTTCATATAATCAAAATTCAAAACTAGAATCGAAGCACAACAATTTATAAAATTCTTGGATCAAGAGATTATCAAGTAGAAATTCTGCAATTCATCATGATTTATTAAGCTATCTACATAGATCATCATCAATTCTCACAATATCTTACAAAATACACATCAAATACTCAATTGTACATATTTTTAGAAATCAAAACTTAGAGGAATTAACTAATTTAACACCAAGAAACTAAGAAATTGTTATAATATACCTCTTAAAGCTTAAATTCTAACTTTTTTCTTCTTTTTCTTCTTCTTCTTCTCTCCCCTTTCTTTCTCTCTTTTCTCACTCTAAAAGAGGTGACTCGACCAAAATGAGTGAATTAGGGTTTCAAAAGTATATTTTTATACTAAGAGGTTAATTTTTAATATTTACAAATTAGCCCCTAAAACTTTTAAAGTATTACAATTTGATCCCTAAAATAAATCTAAAGCCTTGCAAATAAACCCAATACTAATAGTATATCCTTAACCTATACAAAAACTACTAATAACAATACATAAATCAAGTATCACCCACATACTAATAAAATATGTGTATTTATATATATATATAAATACTTATTTTTATCGGTTGTGAATACTGGTTACTACATATTGCCTAAGGTTAACTTAGAAAATCTAACGGGTTATGAGATGACTAGAATTTGGGTCTCTAATTTGGAGTTAGAAAGCCCATGGGCCTTTAGTCCCTTTACTAGCTCAAATTACCATTTTATCTTTTACCTAAAATGATGACTATATAAAACACAATCTTAAGTGTTTTAGCTCCTTTTATTTAAATAAATCACTGCTTAATTTTTACATATGAGTGTGATTGTTGAAAAGAGGAAACACAATTATAATTGTTTGCCCCTTTTGATTTAAATAAGTTGTGACATAATTTCTACTTTTTCATAAAATTTTACTGTTTAAAAAGAGGCATATAGTTGGAATTATTAATGGAATTAAGTACTCACACACGTGAAAGATAAAATTTTGAGAATAATATATAAGATTAAAGCTAAAGAAAATTCTCTCTACAATAAAGGAAGAAAAGTTTAGAAGTAAATGAATTTCTCTACATCAAAATATTCTAAAGTAACTTTCTTTCTTCTACTATTTAATTTATATGTACTATAATCAATATGATCATCTTATGCTTCAAATAGATCTTATTTAATGTCAGTGAGATAACAACATTGATAGGATCAAGAGATGCGAATACTTTTAACTTAATCAAAATATGTTGTCTGCATGCCAATATCAGACTCTGTCAATACAAATTTAGTTCTTATGCATTTAAATTTTAAATACACCAATTTCTCCCCGATAATTCTTTCATGGTTTAAGCCGTGGAATAATGGAGAAATTCATTTGTTGGACCAACTTAATGGATTGGACTCAAATTAATGAATAGGTTCAAAAAAAATCACTAACTTAACAACAAGGCCTTTTACTATGAAACTGACATTAAACATCTTTTAAAAAATTATGCAAACCAAATAATTGTTATTGCCTCGCGCATTATTTCTAAATCCTCTTTCCATAATGAATTTTTTAGGAACGTTTCTTTCTCATATTGTGTTTTCTAAATTTTAAGCAGTCACTTTCATAATCTTCTTTAAACTTATTAAATGTTACTTCTATAAATGTTAAACAGCTTTCCTCCATAACTGCATCCCATAAAATTGGGAGTATAGAAATGCAGCAAAAGTTTGAGTGGTGAGGCTACAAGAGTGCTTTCTCATCAATAATTATCATTTATTGTTGAAATTTAGTGATTCAAAATCAAATTTAATTTTGAGTTGGAGACCAATTTAGAGTCGACACGAGATAGAAGATGCAATGGATAGATGAAAAAGGGTTGAAAATAGAAAGCCAGAAGCTTGGGGGGGTTTAGAGTATGAGAGGAGTTGAAGCCAAATTGTAATAGTGCCTAAGGACTAAGACCTAGTGGCAAGCGACGTCTAAGCGCAAAATTATGGTGCTAAGGCACTAACTTTTGAGAATATCATTTTTAAGTCGATTTTGTAAGTTTAAATCAATTTTAGACTTTTCTTTCACGTGGGCTCCTATTCTAATAGGAAATAAGACTTTTAGGGATGTTTTAGAGCATATATTAAACCCTTGTAAACCCCCTTTAGATTATCAAGCATCAACGAGAAAGAAAATAGAGAGTTGAGGCAACTCTAAGATGCTGAGTGCGCAAGAGAGTGTTATGAGAGTACTTGTGTGCTAAATGCATAAGATAGCATTGATAAATCATTTGAGAGCTTGTCTATTATTATATTCCTTGGTAATATCTTATGAGAGATGTCACGCCCCAGACCTAAAAGATCTGACACACGACATCACTTACATTCATTCATTAATATTTCTAAGCACATTCATTTTAATTTCTTTCAGAATTATAGCAATTGAATTATGACTGGGACAATTAGTAAACCGGAGATACGCAGAGTTTTCTAAGAGATTAGCACTCTACTACGTCACCAGTATCAACTTTGTTACCGGAAGCCCAGAATATATTCATTGCAAATTCTTACTTAAAATCAATCCATTACCACACTTGGTGAAACTTAAACTAAATCCAACCATATACAATAAAATAATACATAAGTATTTATTCAATAGGGACAAATCAAATATCTTATCCCACGTGTCCCCAAATGAAACACTTAGCAACCTAACAACTTAGGGAACCCAAGGAATAGCAGAAGCCTTGCCAAATCCACTAAGCATACATGTACCTTATTTACCTGAAATCACCATAAACTATAATAAGTATAAAACTCAGTAAACATACTTGTTTTTCATATATCAAATACAAATACATATATGTACACAATGCATATGTATGATATGTTGTAATCAATCAAAATCATAATCTTATCAAATCACATATCATGTAAGCACTTACACATTCTTCCAAAATATATAATAGGAATACTATCACTCAACTACTACTTAGTAGAACTTACACATCACATATCACATAATGAGCCAAATGTCACTCGTAGGTGACATGCCGTATGAGAGAAATAGTACAAGTGAGGTTTTAAATAACACATATATAATGATCATGCCTGAAGGTAAAAGCCAAACCCTCACCCTGATCATCGGTGAGTCCTCTCACATGCACCAATACGCCACCACACGAATGTGATGACTCAATCTTCCTTTAGGTACCAATAGGATCCTCCCTACATACAGAACACATAACATATACCAATCCCGAAGGAAAGGCCACATATAAAGGCTCCAAAAATCACATAAGATGCCTACTAAGTCAACAGTAAGTTCAAGCATCCTCAAAACAAAATGTTTCTCATGGACATATTACACTTCAAAAGCTCTCTTTGTTAAACATATTTCATTTTGAAAGCTCACTTTCAAAAACACATATATGTCATGTATGTCTATACTCACATTCATAAACACATACCTTCACATTTCATATCAAAATATATTTTGACATAACATAAACATATTCTTAACCACATTTACAAAATCATTCATAACACTTACTATGTTTATTGTAATTTCAATAAAAAGTCTAGTATACTTACCTTTTAGCACTTTCAGGTACAAGGCTTAAATCTCCTTAACCTATCAATGAAAATTAATCATTTCCTACGCCTCACAATTCACACAAAATACTTTAAATAGCTTACAAAATTATACACAATGCATTTATCACATCAAATTGGTCTAAATACTTGGTTTCTCAAAACCTGTCATTCTAAACACTTACACTTAACAAAATTTGCTAATCATCAAATGATGTCCAATTACTCCAAAATCAGAATATGTCATTCTTGACTCATATATCCTTCTTATATATGAATATTATATCAAAATTCCTACACAATCCATTTCATACACACCATCGAATCCAAACTACTAACCTAATAGGATCAAGATACTTACTGAATAGTATTCAATCTCCTAATTTTATAAAATCATATACTAAATCAAAAATTATAAAAATACCACATAATTACTTTTAACACATCATAAATCCATGATAAATATTTCACTTCAAAATAACTACCAAAAGTATTTTAAAACTATTTTATTCCATAGCTTTAAAAATCTGTTAATCAAATACTACAATAAGCTAACACTCTTTAGAAAATCATAACAATTTAATCACATTGATCTAACTTCTCAATTTTGATTATATCCTATTAGACATATAAAATTATCATATTACACAAATTTTTGAAGATCATTCAGTAGGCCAAAAATTGTTTGCCGCTGTATCATATTGTTCACACAGGAAATTTCTAGAATTTCAGGGTCATTTTGGTAAATTCACTATTAATTCAATTTCTTGAATTTTAAATCGATTCAAAGTCTCAGATAATCCTAAACATGTCTAATTTAATATACTCAAATTTTAATACTAGAATCGAATCACTACAATTTATTAAATTTCTGGATCAAGAGACTATCAAATAGAAATTTCGCAATTCATCATGATTTATCAAGCTCTCTACATAGATCATCATCAATTCTCACAATATCTTACAAAATACACATCAAATACTCAATTATACATATTTCCAAAAATAAAAAAGTAAAGGAATTAACTTAATTAACGCCAATAAATTGAGAAATAATTGTGATATACCTCTTAAAATCTAAAATTCTAATTTCTTCTTCTTCTTCTCTTTCTTTCTCTCTTTTCTCACTCTAAAAGGGATAGCTCGACCAAAATGAGAGAATTAGGGTTTTAAAAGTGTATTTTTATACTAAGAGGCTAATTTTTGATATTTATGAATTTGCCCCTAAAACTTTTAAAGTATTGCAATTCGGTCCCTAAAATAAATCTAAAGTCTTGCAAATAAACCCAATACTAATAGTATGTCCTTAACCTATACAAACACTAATAATAACAATATATAAATCAAGTATCACCCACATATAAATAAATACGTATATATATATAAATACTTATTCTTACCGGTTGTGGATATTGGGTATTACAAGAGATCTTTGTGATTTAAAAGTTCTTTGTGAATTAATAATAAAAGAAACTAGGATCCTATGATCCATTATGGACGTAGGCATTTGTTGTCAAATTACGTTTTTTTTTTATCTTGTATGATTGATTATTTATTTATATTGTATGTTTAATCTTTTATATTCTTGTTATACTTGTAGGTGAAGTCTTCTGCACACATTTAAGATTTTAGGGTGTTAAATACCAGCCTATGAGGTATTAAAGCGCATAAAAACTTAACAAGTGATATCAGATCTAAGGCTAAGGATAATACCTAAGTGATATCAAATATAAAACTAGAGGCTGCTTTCCTAACAAGTGGTATCAGAGATAAGTTGAGGTTTATTACAGAGTATAAGTTTCAGAGCCAAATTGTGGAGCAAGGTTATAGAGCCAGACTATAGAGATTGCATAACTAAATTGCTGACCATAGATTGTTCAACCATGATGACTTATAAGTATGAAGATGAAAGAATCGAGAAAAAAATCAAGAGCCTAATATTGTAACATGCTGTGACTGCAAAAGAAGGGCTAAAAATAGAGATTGAAGAGTAATAAAAAAAGGCAAAATGGGTGGAAATGCTATAATAATCTATGAGGAGAACTTGAAGTTATAAAATCCTTAGTAGTTTTTTTTTTATAGAGGGAATACTAAAAATGTATAAAAGGTCTATGAATGAGAAGCACATCAGAGGTTATATGGTTGATGGGAATGTTTAATTAGCTCAACATGGATTGTTGTGAGAATGCAGACCAAGAGGTAGCATTGGAGATTCACTCACTAGAGTGACAGGAGTTAAAAGAGAATGTATGGTAAAGGGGCTGCTAGCAGAGATAAGATTTTGCCATTGAGGTATTATGGTAATGTCAAGAGTGCATTGGAGATCACAATACAAGGTATTGTGGTAATATTTAGACACCATAATCACAAAACTTAATGGAGTTAGGTTGGCAAAAAGACTTAAATGAATCAACATTAGAGTAATTGAGTGTTGATTGAGTAGTGGATGAATCCTATAAATTTCTTAAGAGATTTTGAATCAATTTTTTTTTTTTTAAAGAATTTAGTGATTCAAAATCAAGTTTAAGTTTGATTTTGAGTTAGAGACCAATGAGGAGTCAACACGAGATCAAAGACATGTTGGATTGATAAAAAAAAAAGGCTTTGATCACGAGAGGAGCAGAGGCCACATAGCAGTGGCACTTAGGCACAAAGATTTGGTGGTAAACTGCGCTTAGGCACTAAATTATGGCTCATAGGTGCCAACTTTTGGGGAAATCCCTTTTTAAGCCAATTTTACGAGTTTGAGTCAATTTTGGATTTTTCTTTTATGTGAACTTCTATTCTAAAAATAAATAAGATTTCTAAGGACGTTTAAGAGCCTATATAAACCCTTTACACTATCAAGTATCAACAAGAGAGAGAATTAAGAGCTGAGGTTGCTCTAGGTCGCTGAGTGTGAGAGAGAGAGTGCCATGAGAGTGCTTGAGTGCTCTAGGTCGCTGAGTGTGAGAGAGTGTGCCATGAGAATGCTTGAGTGCTAAGTACACAAGATAACACTAATAGAGTTTTTAAGAGCTTATTTATTATTGTGCTCCTTGGTAATCTCTTGTGAGAGATATTTGTGACCTAAAAATAAAAGAAGTTAGGATCCCGTGATCTACCATGGATGTAGTCATTTGTTGCCAAATCACATAAATTTTTTGTTCCTTGTATGATTAATATTTATCTCTATTGTGTGTTTAATCTTTTTAGTTGTTATTTTACTTGTAGGTGAAGGTTTTCACATGCGCATAAGGTTTTAGAGTACTAAATACTAGCCTAGAGATATTAGGGCGTGTAAAACCTCCAACAAGTGATATCAAAACTAAGATTGAAGTTGATTCTTATGTTATTAAGTGAGTGTATGATTATTAAAGTGTACTTATCAATTTAAAATTTTATACACATAAAAAAATTATCACATGCAAAATACACACAATATAGCATAATCAAACACATATATCTCATATATGTTTAATTATTATTGGCAAACATCACTTATAGCATCATACAAGTGTTATTATACTTACATTAAAATAATAAGAATTAAATATGTATTATTTATTTGTTTATTAATTATTCAAAAACTATTTTTGAATAATTACTTTTACCTTATTAGTTTTTACTAGCAAGGTAAATTAGTAATTCTAAGGTAAAAATAATTTATAGACAATATTGTGCTAGTTTTTAACATCTTATTGATTAATAACTATTGTCAACCAATTATGTGATGTACTTAACATTTAAGTATAGACAAGTGCACAACTTGTGGAACCCTGAAACATATTTTCGGTTTGTTAGAATTTCTTGGACCGAACTGCTCAATCCAATATGTTGCCCTAGTGCACAACGAGTATACTTCATATTATGAGACTCTCTAGATCTATGCCCAGTTTGTCATATAGAATTTGTCTATATGTCCATGAACAATGTCCCATACATATGTTATGGATATCACAAAGTGGTACGTTGGATTATACAAGTTAAAGTTATAACATATCATTTATATCCAAGTAGAGCGGAGATATAGATCAACACCGTCAAATCTCCATATGCTCGACTGTAAGCTTATCTCCAGATTTGTATTTCAATAAATAATATCCGTAAACACTTTTACAATATTATTTATCCTTATAATAAAACTCTTTTTTCGAGTATTACTACCTATGGCCATAAGACTTTCTAAAACACAATCTTGGAGTATCAGGATATATTACTCACTCAAATAAGCTGATAGATCCCATATTCATGCACACCGGACTCCATGAGTATTGAACCATTCCCAACGACACCTAATAGTCAGACCAAGAAAGGTTTCTAACAAGTGTGGAATCAAAGTATGGTGAATCACTCACAAGTTCACCATGGCACTCAAGTCAAAGGACCACGAATACTACTCAACTCCAAAGATCCTCCATTGACAACTTTATAGGATGTTTATTAGAGGTCTTTGTGAGTCTGTTTAGTACCCAGTCCTTACTGAATACTTGTATCTCTATATAAGCTTATACTAAACTCATGGTTTGCTAAGATTAACCATTTAAACCATTTAGATATAGATATAAATTGAGCTATATTTAATAAGGTCTTCACCGGTAGATATGCATCAGCGAAGATAGATTAGGAACATGGTATTTGAGAACATATTTGTATAATGACATTTTCTAACACCATTTGTAACTTTTTGCAACTATGTTATTACTAATATATTCTTAGGTCTTTGTCCCATTTCAGACAAAGCTCTAACTCCTTAGATTTCACTGACTCTTATAACCTGCTAACTCTTATAAATGTTAACTCCTAGCATTTATAACTCTTAGCGTTGCTAATTTTTAGCACTGATCTAAACTTCTTTAGACCAGATTTGAACTTTTTCAGATCATACAATGTCTGAAACGTTACAAGCATCTTATTATATATGTAAAATATCATTAGCGATTTAATAAAATAATAATAGTATAAATATGAAATAAATAGTCATACATAAAAAGGATGGCCATAAGCACAAATCTCAACATAAGTGGTACCAAATATATAAGAGTAGGCTAATTTCCTAACACCTTTCTCTTTTAGTTGCAGCATACAACATCCAAAAGAGCATAAGAAGAGGATTATAAGATCGTAAAACTCTCCAATGATCTAACGTGATTCTATTCTTCGACCACCAAAAATGGCTATTCTAGTATAAAGATTATTGAAACATATTGATGGGATCATTGGCGACAAAAGACAACTAATTATCTCCAACATATATTGAGTGGGGGGGAAAGGTAGGGTATATTGGATAAAGGATCATTGATCTCTATATCTCATGTTTTTAAAAACCAATAATTGAGAAAGATGAAAGCTTGATTTAATAAGAGAAAATGAATCATACATTATGAATACTGAATGAGTGAAAGACTCAATGCCCTCTTATTTATAGGCAAAGATAGCTTATGTAAATAACAATAATACCCTTGGTGTAAATTATTCCTGCACTTATCCCTTTTTCAATACTTGTGAATATAAGTATTCATTTAATGGCTTGGAAAAGTCATAGTACATCATTGAGGTTAAGATGTTTCTTCAATTTAGATGAACCTGAGTCGTGTTATCTTTAAGATTAAAGGAACTTGTGTTGTCTTCCGAAACTTTTATTTCTGCAACTTATTTATTAACTTTATTTAAAGATGAAAGTTCTTTTTTTATGACTTCGTTAGTAACTTCTTCTAACGAGGTGCTCCAATAAAGCAAGGTATTGACTTTATTGACTTCTTTCACCTAAATACTAATATTGACTTTTACAACTTTAGAGTATTATTTATTATTCGTGAGATCATTAAGTGCAAAGAGAACTCTTAAGGCACCCTTTTATATGCATTTCTTTATGTTTTGATAACTCTTAGTAGATTTGAAAGAATTATAAGTAAAGTGCATATCTAACTTGTCTAAGAAATCGAAATAATTTTTTTTTGCTTTGTTCTATGCCTTCAAACTCTTTATAATTTGAGGAGAGAAATATAAGAGTTATTATTGAAAAGAGTTGTATGCAAGTTGTAAAAAGGTGTAAGTAAATTATTCTTTTACTACTTATTTTATTCTCTTAAATGTATTTTTTTTTTCGTGCTTGATATCTCATTTTAATCAAAATGATGTACTCACAATTTATATAAGAAAAGTTGTATGTACATGACTAAATATGGGCAAATTTATATATGCACAATTTGTGTACACAAAATTAGGACTTGGCAAATTTCCCAATTTCAAACTAACTCAACTGACCCATCTTGAATTTTTTGGGTTGCTTCGTGTTTAGGAATGGGAATCAAGATAGATTTCTCTACCCCTATATGGTTAGATTAGGTTTAGAAAATTCTCGAACTCGATTTTATTTTATTTTTATAAATTTTAATATAACTGAAATTTGAATTATAAAATTTAATATAATTGAAATTAGAATTATCACATTTATTGTAATTGAAATTAGAATTATAAAATTTAATGTAAATTGAAATTGTAATTATTAAATTTAATGTAATTGAATTAGAATTAGAATTGAAATCGAAATTATAAAACTTAACGTAATTAGAATTGCAATTATAAAATTTAATGTAATTAGAATTTAAATATAAAATTTAGTAGAATTGGAATTGAAATTAAAAAGTTTAATAGAATTGAAATTAAAATTATAACATTTAGTATAATTGAAATTGGAATTAGTACTAGTATTAGAATCAATAAATTTTAATTAGAATTACATTTATAAAATTTAATGTGATTAAAATTAGAATTAGAATTGGAATCAGAATTGTAAAATTTAATAAAATTTGAATTGGAATTATAAAATTTAATGTAAATTGAATTGAAATTTGAATTATCAAATTTAATATAATTGGAACTAAAATTAGGATTAGAACTATAAATTTTAATTGGAATTGAAATTAGATTTGGGATTATAAAATTTAATAAAATTGAAATTAGGAGTGGGATTGGAATTAGGTTATAAAATTTAATGTAAATTAAATTAAATTTTGAATTATCAAATTTAATGGAATTAGAATTGGGATTGGGATTATAAATTTTAACATAAATTGAATTTAAATTTGAATTATCAAACTTAATGTAATTGGAATTGGGATTAGAATTGAGATTATATGGAATTGAAATTGAAATTAAGATTGGGATTGTAATTATAAAATTTAGTGACATTAAAATTAAAATTATAACATTTAATAGAATTTAAATTGGAATTAAATTGGGATTATAAAATTTAATGGAATTGGAATTAAAATTATACCAATTAATAGAATTAGAATTAGAATTATATAAATTAACAGAATTGGAATTGAAATTTGAATTATAACATTTAATAGAATTAGAATTAGAATTACAAAATTTAATAAAATTAGAATTATAATTATAATATTTAATAGAATTAGATTTGGATTTGGAATTGAAATTATAAAATTTAATGTAATTGGAATTGGAATTGAAATTATAAACTTTAATGGAATTGAAATTAAAATTATAATATTTAATAGAATTGAAAGTACAAAATTTAATGTAATTGAAATTGGAATTATAAAATTTAATAAAATTAGAATTGAAATTATAACATTTAATATAATTAAAATTACAAAATTTAATGTAATTAAAATTAGAATTAGAACTATAAAATTTAATGGAATACGATTTAAAATTATAAAATTAAGAATTGTAGTGGTGTTGTACTTGCTCATGTAATTGAAATATGAAATTGGATTATAAAATTTATTGCATAAATTGTTAATTTTTTAATTCACTTTCATATTCAAATAAAATTTAATTTAATCGAAAAACTAATTTACTTAATTTAATTCAATTATGATTGAGGGCAGAATTGGAGAATTAAAAAGAGGATTTAATTATTCAGTTAATCCGATTAACTTAAAAAAAGAAGTCTATATATTTTTCTAAAATAAAACTCTATTAAATATGTTAAAAATATATCTTAAAAATAAAATAAACTCAAACACAAAAAAAAATCTCTCAAACTCAATTAAACCCAACCTCAATACCTCAAATTAAAAACAAAAAAACCCAATTAGAGATCATTTGGTTGAGCTTTTCAAATAGAACTTTTTAAAGTAGAACTTTTAAGAAAAAATCATTAATTATTTAGTTGTCAATTAAAAAAACTCTTTTGAAGTACTAAATTGGTTGTACATTGTTAAAAGTATTTATCTGTTATTAAATTACCAATAAAAATACTTAATAAAACTTATATTCAAATTTCAAACAATCAGATATTTTATATATAAGTTTAAATTTATTACATATTTCTCAATTTCAATTTCTTAAACACAATATAATTAAATAAAATTAATGCATAATAATCAATGAATCAATGTAAAATATTGTGTTTGGTATAATAATTAAAAATAAAAAATACTTATTTTTATTTATAAAAAAAATAATCAACAAAAGATTTTAGTAGGTTCTTGTAAAGATATGATGGTTGTACAAATATGAAAAATTAGAGATATGATAATTTTTTAAGAAAATATTGAAAACATGTTAATTGAATAGAATTTATTTTTATTAAAAGTACACTATGGAAATAAGAAAATATAGTTATGGTATATGTGACATTACATAAATATTAAAAAAACTCAAAAAACTTTACTCTCAAAATCTCAAAATTTGAGCTTTGGCAAGTAGAGACAAAATAACATTTTTAATCTCCAAAAACTCTTCTCTAATTGTAACAAAAAATTACCAAAAAACTTTGAAAGAGCTTTTGACACTAAAAAAATTCTTTTAACCAGTAGAGAAGCCCAATCAAATGGGTACTAAAGCCTAAAACTCAAAATAAAAATATATCAGAAAGAATTCAAAAAGCTCATAAATAACCCAATCCAACTTCCAAACCAACCCAGGATAGAGGGAGAAACTCGACCCAACCCATATTATTTTTTTCGAAATTTTTTCCAACCTTACCTGTCCTTATAAGAATTTTTGGGTCGGGATAGGATGTGTCTGAAATTTGTTTTCGATTAGGTCATTCTGAACCTAGCCTTTTACTAGAATAGCCTAACCCTTCATAAAATTATAAGAAACTATATCTGTACAATTCATGGATTTTGACTTACTTGGTGACACTTTTATTCTTCATTTATATTTAAAATTTATACAATTATAAAGGAAATACATGTGAGTTTTGTCTAAAGAAGTTGTATATAAAAGCACTTATTTGTGTGATTTATTATGAAAGAATCATTTGAGTTTATTAAAACGTTCTCTCATTCATTTTTCTTCATCATTTATTACCTTTTTTTTGTTTCTATGCATTACTTTTCATAAACAATAGAATGTGATATACTTCTTATTTTATAACAGGTGTAATTTTTAATTTTGAGTAATTGAGTAGCTTCTGCTAGGTTTCTTTGTAAAATGTATTTTTTTATTTGTTATTATATACTAGCAGCGATTTGTAAGTTTGAGTAACTTAATGAGATTCTTTTATAGTATATTAGTTGAAGTTGTAATGATTTAACAAATATTCTTTTATTGTATATTAGTTAGAGTTGGCAAAACAAATACATGAATCGAATTTGTGTCGAATTTAAATTCGAATTTAAATTGAATATAACAAAATATTATTGAATTCAAATTCGATTCCTATAATAATTCAAATTTGAATTTGAATTCACATTCCTTTTTAAGAAAATATTCGTATTTAATTAATTTTGTTGAACCAAAAAAATGATTCTTTAGGCCAACAAGTTTTGAATTTGTTTGTTAGCGAAAATTAGCACTTGGGGCCTCGTCTTGGTTAGGCTTGCTTGCGGAAGGCCGAGTCTTATCTTCCTCGTCGGCTACAGAAAAACTTACAAAACACAAGCGAAGTTATTAGAATGGTCTTGCCGGGGTGGGTTTCGATGAAGACTTTTAAATGCTTAAGTCAAATGGGGTCTTTATGGTGGGAGACTGGTGAAAAGGTTAAGTAAAAAATGCTGAAGAATAAAGAAAAAAATATTTTTTCTCTCTGTGTCTAGTTCTTCTATTTTTTGGGTATCATCTGGCATCATCCTTTGCTTTTGTGTCTCTTTCTCTTTTTTATAGTACTGATCTTTAGAAAACGTTTTGAGCATATTTTCAACATATTTCCTGACGTACTTCTGACTCTGCTTTTGCTGTGTTTCTGTCACACGCTAAATATCCTTCTACTGATCTTCTTATGACATGCTACTGCTATATGCAAGGTATCTTTCTGACAAACGTTAAGCATATTCTTGGCATATTACTTGTGCCTGTCTTTATCAGTGGATTTGGTTAAATGTGAGTTAAGTTCGATCTCTTCCGGTCGATTTTCTCGTAGTCTCTTCCTGTTCAGCTCGGCCGTGGTCTGAGGTCTTCTCAAAGAGCTGGTCTTCTGATGACTTTACTAGCTGTACTTGATTAGCTTGTTCGGCAGACAGCTGACCTAGTGTCTGTTCTGACCTGGTTTCTTCAATGATCACGCAGGCGCTGAGATGAACCAATCTAGTTAGTGTGTAAAAGGTGATTTTGGTCGTATCTTGGCTTGTTCAGCAGAGTATATGCTTTAGATTACCGATTAGGTCATTTGAATCCGAGCAGGTTCTCCGTTGTTTAGCCCTGCTAGGGCCTGGCTCGATGGCTATTACTATAGGCTTGTCTTTGGAATGGATTATCCTGCAAGGAGTGGTGGGCTCTGAGGAAGGCTATCCCATAAGAAAACATCTGGTTAGGCCCTCAGGGGCTGACTTCTTTTGGGCCTAGAGGCCTTAGCCCCAAAGGTGATTTTCTTATGGGAATAAAGGTCTGCCAGTTTCTAGTTTTGATTCATTCAAAACTGAAAACTTTATTCTGTCCTAGTCGGTTTGGGTCGTCCTTCTAATCTCTGTTAGCTTTCTTCACTTCCTTTTTCGGTTAGTTTCTCCTCTGTCTGAGCTGGTCCAAACTAGTTTTTAGGCGATATTATGTTGTCAAAAGTGATTGGCTGTCTTCTGAGTTTTGAGGATGTCAAAGCTAGTCGGCTCAGTGTGATGATGTCATGGCTACTCGACGAGTTACTACCACGTAACGGCGGCTTCTCTCAAACTTTCTTCAAGTAATAATGATGAATATTCTCAAATGTTATCCTTGATCTGTGTGAAAAGCCTCTCGAACAAGGAACTTGTCGCTGATATGCTTTTAATTGGGCAAATGAGAGTAGTAAAGATCCGAGAGTCGCATCTTTTCTGCTTTTTAAGTTGTGTTTAGTTAATCGAAATGATCTGGGTCGTTGATCTACTGGATTTGACGGCCTAGGTCACTGCTCTTCGAAGAGACGCATATTTAATGTTGGGTTATATGGTTGGGCGAATTTAACTTAGGGTTCTTTGCATGTGGGTTGTGTTCATCATACAAACAATATACATATCTCATACATACATGTGCACAGCGGAAGATTGAATACAATGAACACAGAAAATAACATTTTATTTATCTGAAATTCGAGATTGAGAAATATCACCAATGAAGCCTTTGGATTAATTTTCTTTGAAGTCCACCATGAAATGAATCTTTGATCAATTCTAGCAATCAACAAGGGTGGGTTTGATTGTCTAGAATGGCAGCATCTTAATCCAGCATATGTGTTTAACTCTTAAACATTTTTCAAAGTTAAACCATTTAACTTAATTAAATTTGTTTTTCCTTTTATTCAACTCTTGAATAAATAAAACAAATCTTGTTTTTAGTTATTACATTTAGTAACCATTAATTCAATTTGTTTTGTTGTTCTAACACTTAAAACACAAAACAAACAATTTCAATTTCTCAAATTGAATTGGCTCCCAAAATGCAAAACCTAAAAAACTAAAATCAATTTTGAATTTCAATTTCATTTCACTTTATATACAAATGAATTAATTCCAAACTAATTTGAATTTCATTTGCATTTCATTTGGCTTAACCTAACCTTAGTTAACATTTAACCTTAGTTAGATTATTTTAACATAACCTTTAAGTTAATAAATATTTAATTAATTTAACCATAGTTAACTAACTTAACCATGGTTAGGTTAACCTTTACTTAACCTTTAAGTAAGGTTAACTTAACTTAACCACTTGGTTATGTTAAATTAATTTATTTAACAATTAAATAAATAAATATTTATTTTAATTATTTAACAATTAAATAATCATAAAGTGAAATTACTATTATATCCTTACTCGGTTACCAAGTTAACCTAAAGTGGGTCCCACCATTTTAACCATATACTTTAGTCAACGTAACCTTAGTAATTGCTGAATTATACTGTATTGAACAATTCAATACGGTACACTGCCCAAGTGCTCAAAGAGTACATTTCATATTGGGACTCTCTAGGTCTACACCCGATTTGTCAAATGGAACTATTCCATTAATCCGTAATCGATGTCCCACGCACACGTTACGAATATTACAAATCAGCGTGTCAGACCATACAAGTTGAGGTCATAACGTATACGTATAATCCTTCCATCATTTATATCCTGGATGTGCGGGGATATAGATTAGCACCGTCAAATCCCCATTTGCTCATCCATAAATTTATCTCCAGATTCGTATCTCGATAAACAATATACGCAAACACTTTTGCTATATTGTTTAACCCTATGGGAAACTCTTTTCCCGGGTTTATGCTTGTGGCCACAAGACTTTATGAAATACAATCTCGGAGCATCGGATATACAACTTACCTACGTAAGCTGACGGATCCCGTATCTACGCACACTGGACTCCATGAGCATCGGACCATACCCAGCGACACATAGCGGTCAGACCATGAAAGGTCTCTGACATATGTGGAACCAAAGCATGATGGATCACTCACAAGACCACCGTGGCGCTCAGGTCAAAGGACCACGAATACTACTCAACTCGAGAGGACCTTCCTTTGACGGTGTCATAGGATATCTATTGGGGTCCTCATAAGTCTATTCAGTATCCAGTCCTGACTGGATACCCGCATGCCTATACAAGCTCTAAGCTCATGGTCAGCTAAGAACAACCATCTGAACCAGTCAGATATAGACATACACTAATCTATGTAAAGCGAATCACCGATAGACCCGCATTAGTGATTATAGATCAGGAACATTATCTTTGAGACATACTTACATAATGATATTTCTTAACACCTATTGCAACTCTTTGCAACTATATCATTACAAGTATACTCTCAGGTCTTTGTCCCATTATAGACAAGGTTCTAACTCTTTAGACCTCGCTGACTATTATAACCTGCTAACTCTTAATAGTGCTAACTTTTAGCATTTATAACTCTCAGCTTTGCTAACTATTAGTTCTGATCTAAACTCCTTTAGACCAGATCTGAACTCTTTCAGATCAAACAATGTCTGTAATGTTACAAGCATTATACCATATTAATATGATATTAACAATCTTTATTCGAAATGTTTATTGTATAAATATTAACAATTAATATTCATACAATATTGGAATGGCACGTGAGCACCAGCTCCAACAAACTCCCACTTGCTTCAGTGCCATACGTACTGGTATCTCATACCAATACACTCCACGTGTTTCTCAAACACTATAGGAGTTTAGGCTTAGGGGGGTTCGCTACATCTAAGGATTATTCCCTAGATTTTATTACAACTCTTGCTGCCAAGAACTTTCTAATTATGTGATTTTCAGAGTTCACATGATTAGAATACTGGTGTGCCTTATGGCTTCTCGGCTTAAGCAATTACCGTTATTTTGCAATATAGTGGGATATGATCCACTGAGCTTGGAACTATTCAAAGCTCTGCAATTAATTTTGAATATCCATAGTACTTTCTTTGCTGACTTCTCAAGCCGCAACATATTCTACCTCCAAGACAGAATTACCTGTGGACATTTACTAACACACATTTAACTAGCTCCGGTACTGATAAAGAGAAACACATAACTAGATGTAGACTTTCTACCATTCAGATCAGATGTAAGTCTGAATATGTGTATCCCTTCTTTTGTAAGAAACATTTCTCCATATTATATAAACTTATCCTATATACTTCTCAAGTATATATAGATATGTTTCACAACCATTAAATGGTTATGATCTAGATTTAATAAGTACTAGCTTGTAACACTTACAACCATCTAAATTCAGATTTCGTACATTAGACGGTATGCATTAATCTATTTCTAGCTAATGCATCTGAGATGTTAGACACTCTAACTCTCTCATCTTCTTCCCGAGGACACTTCCTCTAAGAAAGATGAATGCCACTTCTAAAAGGGACTTTAACTGTCTCACAGTCAATGAAGTTGTACCTTTTCATGGACTTATTCTATATACGAAGTTTGAGAGAGTCTTATTAGCTTCCTAGCTATATCTCCATAAAGCTTTATACCTAGTATATAGGAAGTCTCTCTCAAATCTTTTATGAAGAAGTTCTTTACACAGATAACACTTATCTGATTTACTTGCTATACTCCAATCATCGTTTCCAATATTGAGTATATACTTTCCACTTTAGAGAACTAAAAAGATAATTATACTCCCACTGCCCTTTCTGAACACACACGCTTCCTCTTTATTCCTGATAAAACCAGATTTTCTGATTTCATCATATAAACAAAGATTCCACCTTTGGAAAAATCTACTTAAGTCCATAAATGGACTTCCTCAGTTTGCACATTATACTAGAAGTTAGGCTTGGATGCAAAAACATCAAGTTGTTCTCTGCATATCTCTTGTTGGAGATATACTTCCCAGAACACCTTATTTACATTTATAAGCCAGTCCTCATTATCATAATATGCAGCAATAGCCAACATAATCCAAATTGACTTTAGTATGGTTACTGATGAAAAAGGTTTCCTCATTATTGATCCTAGATCTCTGAGTGTAACCTTTCAACATTAGTCAGGCCATGGAGGACCATTCCTTCAAATAGGGCCCACATTGCTTCCTCTGCATAAACTGATTTACTGCTGATAGAAACAGTTTCTACAGGAAGCACAACTAAGTCCTAGACTTAATTGTCATACTTAGAGTCAAATTCGAATTTTATGGTATCTTGTCATCAACAAAATCTAAATTGACTTTAGCATGGTTACTTATGAAAAAGGTTTCCTCATTATAGATCCTAGATCTCTGAGTGTAACCTTTCAACATTAGTCAGGCCATGAAGGACCATTCCTTCAAATAGGGCCCACTTTGCTTCCTCTGCATAAACTGATTTACTGCTGATAGAAACAATTTCTACAGGAAGCTCAACTAAGTCTTAGACTTAATTGTCATGCGTTGAGTCAATTTCAAATTTTATGATATCTTTTTATTTTTCCGAATCGATGTCAAACATCGTCTCTCCATAAGTTAAAGGATCCATTTCTTCAACTAAGAAAATATCAAGGGTACATTCAAGTATCAAACATACCTAAATGATGGCCTTGATATCCTTTTGGACTTATGAACTTAGTGTGTTAAAGGTATTTCACTTATTGAAATTAAAACTCCATCGTTGGTTCATCTATATTTAGATTGACTTCATCAAGTTCAATCTTTCTATAATCTCCACAATTCATGAGAAACGCTTTCTCTAGGAATGTGACATCATGAGAAACGAATATATTTCGTTCATCTGAATTATAGAATTGGGATCCCATTATACACTTGAGATACTAAATGAACCGATACTTGTACCGTTGGATACAAGTTTATTCTGTTGCATAACTCTTATGAAAACAGAATAACACTAATTCTTAACATACTTAAGACTCATTTCCTATTTAGTCTATATCTCATATAAAGTAGTAGGAACGATTATGGAATTATTTAATAAGTGAGTAGCAGATGCTAAAGTATAACCTCATAGATATTTTAGAAGATCAGCGATTCTCAATATCAATCAGACTGTATCTAATATAGTCCGATTCCTCATTTCCTAAACATCTTTATGTTGAGAAGTATCTGGAGGATTATGCTAAGAGAGAATCATATTCTAGTTAAATAATTTGTGAATTTACTGATTATGTATAAATTACTTCGATCTTATCGAAAGCACTCAATATACATAAGGGTTTGTTTCTTTACTTTCATTGTCAGAACATTTTGAACACTTCGAAATTATTTTGACTTGCGTTTCCGAGAAACACATGTCTTTATAGCGACAATCACTACAAAGACAATGAAGTATCGAAATCATTTATAACAGTAAGATTTATTGGACTAAATACATCTATATGTACCAGATCTAATAAACCAGTGGCTTGGCGTCTTACACCTACATAAAGATTCGGTCATTTTCTTTTGAATTCATAATTCAAACTAGTCAATGTACTATAGTCAGATCAAATATCTGACCATCCTTAACCAGTTATTATAGTCGTCTCACGGCTACATGATCTAATCTTATATATACCACTATTCATTATTATTTAAGTTGCTGAAATACTATATATTCTGTTCACCCCTACTACACTTATAACATTTCCTATTGTATATCAGATATAACAGCCATTCATTAACTGACATTCAGTTAGTAAATCATTATCATTATCACAAGGAACTATTTCCGTATTTTTATGATAACCCTCTCTGTCAACTACAGGGAGTGATATGATTTACCTAATAATGTTTGGCACGTAATAGTAATTATACAACATTAATGCTGTTACTAGAAATAAGAAGTAACTGTGAAGTCTTAACGGCTATCACGTTCAGGAAATCTCTATTACCTACGTGAAGCTGAACTTCTCATTTCTTAGTAATCAAGCATTTCTCAATTCATGCAACATCTTACAGATATGAGAATGACAAGCGATATCTCATACCCTTGCTGAGTTAACATCAAATGCTAATGAAATGTTAATGTTTGGTCAAACAGATATCTAATGAGTCAATCTTTCTTAAATGAAGGTGCGATGAATAGTAACATTTACTATTTCAAACCTTTTCACGGTGGAAACACTTTCCATTATGTCTTTTCTCTTTCTGTGGTTTAGTAATATCAAATATTATTGAATCTAGAACTATTCTTAGATTCATAAGCAAGCCTTACATATTTTATTCAGTACCCTATAGTTATTGGTATTTGTTCAAGATTAGTAACGGATTGCTCGTACTCATCTTATCTCTATAAGACAATCTTATCTCTATAAGACAAGTATCTTATCTCTATAAGATAATCATCTTATCTCTATAAGACAAAATAGGAGATGCGTAGCAGAACATTTCTTTATCGTTAATAAATTACGTTTTAGATCATGGGTATAACTGTTATACATTTTTTAATCTAAAAAACGCCCTCCCACTGCTTTACTTAATCCCTTTAATCTCTCAAACGGGATAAGATAGTATAATATTTTAAACTATACAGCGGGAAGTGGATCCCATTGGGGTTTTACTCCAGCCTCACGCTAAAGCAATATTGGCCTTTATAAATCCAACAGGTAGACAACTCTTGTCAATTGTATCTCATACAACTCTTACTACTGATCCTAAATACACATTACCCTCACGCTAAAGCAATATTGGGTAACTGTATTTCAGATTAACTCATCAATGCTCAAATATATGTTACTAACACTATCCTCACGCTAAAGCAATATTGGATAATATGTTCGCATATATTTGATTCATCTTATGTTTTACCGGCATTAGACCAAGTCACACCGACCAAATCCCTCACGCTAAAGCAATATTGGGAAAGACCATAGTGACCCATCTCACACCGTATTGACAAGACGGACCATTTAAAATATTATCAAATAATATAATAAATTTCAATCTAATTAAGAGAGATTTTAATAACAGGCTTTCATATTATATGCTCTCATCACATGAGAGGTTATTCTCAATCAATTATTCATTTCTGTACAAGCACAACTAACCCCCACCAGTGGGGCCCCCATTGTGATTACAAAAATAAATAAATAAAAAAAAATATTATTTTCTTGGTTTATCATGTAAACTAATAACCATTATTATTACATCTCATAAACCCCCACATGCGTAAAATAAAAATATTTTACTCCTTTTTTTTTTTTTTTTTTTTTTTTTTAGTGTAAGAACGCTGCGGCGCTGGTCTTGTAGCGCTGCCGCGCTAGGGCTTCACAAGCCTCAGCGTTGCGGCGCTGTCTCATAGCGCTGCCGCGCTAGGGCTTCACAAGCCTCAGCGCTGCGGCGCTGTCTTACCAGCGCTGGGGCGCTGGAAGCAGTGCTTCCCGCGCTAGGGCGCCAGACACCCAGCGCCCCTGCGCTAATCCAGCGCTGGGGCGTCATACACCCCGCGCTCCAGCGTTCATATGAACGCTGCCGCGCTGGACCTTAGCGCTGCAGCGTTCCAGGTGCTGTTTTTCACTGGTTTGCATTTTTAACACTTAAAATGCATCCCAACAGCTCCGGAACTTGTCATACAACTTAGCCAACACTTAGCTAACACTAAAAAAACCACCCATAACAACACAAATTGCTTTGATACCAATTGTTGGGTTATATGGTTGGGCGAATTTAACTTAGGGTTCTTTGCATGTGGGTTGTGTTCATCATACAAACAATATACATATCTCATACATACATGTGCACAGCGGAAGATTGAATACAATGAACACAGAAAATAACATTTTATTTATCTGAAATTCGAGATTGAGAAATATCACCAATGAAGCCTTTGGATTAATTTTCTTTGAAGTCCACCATGAAATGAATCTTTGATCAATTCTAGCAATCAACAAGGGTGGGTTTGATTGTCTAGAATGGCAGCATCTTAATCCAGCATATGTGTTTAACTCTTAAACATTTTTCAAAGTTAAACCATTTAACTTAATTAAATTTGTTTTTCCTTTTATTCAACTCTTGAATAAATAAAACAAATCTTGTTTTTAGTTATTACATTTAGTAACCATTAATTCAATTTGTTTTGTTGTTCTAACACTTAAAACACAAAACAAACAATTTCAATTTCTCAAATTGAATTGGCTCCCAAAATGCAAAACCTAAAAAACTAAAATCAATTTTGAATTTCAATTTCATTTCACTTTATATACAAATGAATTAATTCCAAACTAATTTGAATTTCATTTGCATTTCATTTGGCTTAACCTAACCTTAGTTAACATTTAACCTTAGTTAGATTATTTTAACATAACCTTTAAGTTAATAAATATTTAATTAATTTAACCATAGTTAACTAACTTAACCATGGTTAGGTTAACCTTTACTTAACCTTTAAGTAAGGTTAACTTAACTTAACCACTTGGTTATGTTAAATTAATTTATTTAACAATTAAATAAATAAATATTTATTTTAATTATTTAACAATTAAATAATCATAAAGTGAAATTACTATTATATCCTTACTCGGTTACCAAGTTAACCTAAAGTGGGTCCCACCATTTTAACCATATACTTTAGTCAACGTAACCTTAGTAATTGCTGAATTATACTGTATTGAACAATTCAATACGGTACACTGCCCAAGTGCTCAAAGAGTACATTTCATATTGGGACTCTCTAGGTCTACACCCGATTTGTCAAATGGAACTATTCCATTAATCCGTAATCGATGTCCCACGCACACGTTACGAATATTACAAATCAGCGTGTCAGACCATACAAGTTGAGGTCATAACGTATACGTATAATCCTTCCATCATTTATATCCTGGATGTGCGGGGATATAGATTAGCACCGTCAAATCCCCATTTGCTCATCCATAAATTTATCTCCAGATTCGTATCTCGATAAACAATATACGCAAACACTTTTGCTATATTGTTTAACCCTATGGGAAACTCTTTTCCCGGGTTTATGCTTGTGGCCACAAGACTTTATGAAATACAATCTCGGAGCATCGGATATACAACTTACCTACGTAAGCTGACGGATCCCGTATCTACGCACACTGGACTCCATGAGCATCGGACCATACCCAGCGACACATAGCGGTCAGACCATGAAAGGTCTCTGACATATGTGGAACCAAAGCATGATGGATCACTCACAAGACCACCGTGGCGCTCAGGTCAAAGGACCACGAATACTACTCAACTCGAGAGGACCTTCCTTTGACGGTGTCATAGGATATCTATTGGGGTCCTCATAAGTCTATTCAGTATCCAGTCCTGACTGGATACCCGCATGCCTATACAAGCTCTAAGCTCATGGTCAGCTAAGAACAACCATCTGAACCAGTCAGATATAGACATACACTAATCTATGTAAAGCGAATCACCGATAGACCCGCATTAGTGATTATAGATCAGGAACATTATCTTTGAGACATACTTACATAATGATATTTCTTAACACCTATTGCAACTCTTTGCAACTATATCATTACAAGTATACTCTCAGGTCTTTGTCCCATTATAGACAAGGTTCTAACTCTTTAGACCTCGCTGACTATTATAACCTGCTAACTCTTAATAGTGCTAACTTTTAGCATTTATAACTCTCAGCTTTGCTAACTATTAGTTCTGATCTAAACTCCTTTAGACCAGATCTGAACTCTTTCAGATCAAACAATGTCTGTAATGTTACAAGCATTATACCATATTAATATGATATTAACAATCTTTATTCGAAATGTTTATTGTATAAATATTAACAATTAATATTCATACAATATTGGAATGGCACGTGAGCACCAGCTCCAACATTTAATGCATCTAAAAACTCGAGGCGTCACGCCTCTTTATTCCAATAGATGTTTCTTTGGTCCTCTGCTGATCCTGTCTATTCATTTAATCTGGACAATCTTGATTGCTTTAGTGTTGTCTATAAATAGTTACCTTCTTATTCATTTGCCTTTTTATTCTATATTTTTCTCTGTTACTACCACACTGGCTCTTTGGTGCGAAGGCTTCTTTACTGTCTGGTGGTTTGTAGCTGCTGCTTGTGGAATTTTTTTCTTTTGACTTATATGTATCCTTCTAGTGATTTCTTCTTCTTTTTGCTTCTTTGTAGTTTCCTTTTCTTTAGTATTTTTGCATCTATACTATAGGCTTCTATTGCTTAATCTTGTTTTTTTTTAATCTTATTTTGACATTTATTTCTTGCTTTTTCTTATTTGCTATTTTCTGGGTGGGGCTAATTGTTTGTCCTTGTCCTGTAGTGTCTATAGCCTTTAGAAAATATTCCTCTATGTGTTGATAATGTCTAAAGACAACTTAGGTTTTTCAGCCGTAAACATAACTAAGGAGGAGGAGGAGGAAGTGACCTAGAGGTCCAACTAGTCAGGAGGAATAGTAGGGCCAAAAATAGTGGAGGGTCGTCCACCTCAACAGGTGACGTGCCCTCTATGGGGATCTAATACACGTGGGTGTATGTATGTGCAATTATGTCTATTGCCTAAATACATATCAAATACATATTTAAGTCTGAATGAAGCGTAAAAATTGTAATAAACACAATAAATAAATATATTAATCATATTAATATATTAGTAAGGTAGAGAACTCACCTCAACGTGTAATGTTATACACGTAATTTTTCAGAGTCCGCATAGAGACCAACTCGCAGACAGTTCTAGTTACTAACACGGTGGGCTTAGTGAGCTAGAACAGCAGTCTTATACGCAGCACTGGGTTTAACTCTTAAACCCCAAAATGGGCGATGTGTGTTTTTATCCTTTTCTTTAAAAAGATAAGAAATAGAGAATTTAAAACAATCCATCATTACTTTAATTGGAAGTATAAAAAAAATGAAACAATTTCATTTCCCCCCCGCCTTCCCTTCCCTTCCCTTCCCTTCTCTTCTTTTTTCTTCTTTCTTCTTCTTATTCTCCTCTCTATTTCGTTTCTTCATTTCCCGGCCAAATGGCCACACCAACTATAAACACACTTATTTCTCTCTTTTATATATATCTAATATAATAAAATAATAATATAATATATTATATAATAATAATAATATAAAAAAGTGCCAACTATATGGCACCCAAAATAAAATATTAATATATATATAATATCATATAATATAATAATATATAAAAATATATTATAATATAATATAAAAATATATTATAATATAATATAAAAATATATTATATAATATAAAAATAGAGATATTTTGATTATTTAACAATTAAATAATCAAAGTATAAAATGATTATTTTGCCTTTCGTGAATAGTTACTAAGTCTACCCTTAATGGGTTCCACCTAATTTTACACTTAGGTAAATTCAACCAATAGTCCATAATGCGTCATGTGTCACTATACAATAAGTAAATAATAATTATTGACTAATTATTATATTTAACACTTAAATATAGACACGCATGTATTCCCACAGTAGTGCTGAATATTACTGG